>JAQPPZ010016724.1:12732500-15132500 GCA_028583015.1 Wollemia nobilis
AGAGTCCAAAAAGGAGGCCACCCTAAAAATGCATAAATTGTATCAAACAATTTGGCAACTACAAAGACAATTGTAGTTACAGGGCAGACCAAAAGTAGCCAAGCAACCGACCAGGGTTGATGTAGCAGTGCAAACTGATGGGGCAATAGAAGTGCCCCCTACTGATAAGGAAACAAAATAGGGAGACACTGCTACAATGGAAGTAGAGCAGCCCTACTCTACGTCCCCCTCTATAGAGCAAGTAATTCAGGAGGATGAGGTCGAAATTGAAGAACCTCCAAATGTAGACCACTTAAAAAGGGGGAGAAGATGGAGAAAAGAATATGGAGGCCAAAGAGCCTCAAATTACAAATAGAGAGGGAGAGGTAGAGCACTCTCCAATTAATACAAGGGTAGCTCAACCTCAAGAAGAAGCAACAGTCCCTGATGTGTAGCAAGAAGCTACAGAGGAAAAATAAATAGTCCTTAATGTGCAGCAAGTAGCTGTAGAGGACCAGGAGGCTCAACAACCTGCATCCCCTGTACACCAGGAAATAACAGTTGCACCAACATACCCTAGGGTACAGAGTATTAAGCTGAGATCAAAATAAAAAGTTATAAGGCCATCTCAGTGCCGACCCAGAACCAGAGCAAGAGTTGTAGAGTTGAAGGCCCTGGGCATTGAATCTGATAAGGAATCAGAGCTGGATTTCGATGAGGAATGGGAGGCAACAAAGAATCTATTTGCTACCCAAAAATAAAAATTTGAGGAGCTCAAGGAGGAAATTAAGGCAGATAAGAAGAACTGGAAGAAGGCCTCCAAGAAAGCCCTCAAGGAAGCAGAAAAGGAGGCCAGAAAACAATCTGGTAAACCTCAGAAGAATATTCCAGTTGCTCAACCTGAGTAGTTCTAGCATTTGTATGGGTCAGAATATGGAAAGCCTTCGAGGATGCAGGCGTATTTTAAGCGGATGGGATTTCTAGGCCCTGTACAGAAAGAGGATCTGGCATCAAGCAACATAACTCCCCCTGTGCCAAAAATAGAGGTTAAAGTTGAACCTGAGCTTGACCCAACAGGGGGAGATTTACCCATAGCTAGGGTTGCTAAGGAATCTAGCATCCCATTTGGAGATAAGAAATCAGTGCATGTGGGTGAGAAGTTGCCACTTCACCACGAGTACTGGAAAATGGCTGAGCCTGCATTCTAGAAGGATGCCACTAGCTTCACTGGTTTTTATATGAATGTTGATAAGGGCAAGGTGGCCTGGACCAGAGAACCACCCAAGAAGAGGGTAGGGCCAAGTGAACCACTTTGGCACAGCAAATGCCAGAAGCAGTAGGGATAGGAGATAGCAGCTCCCACAACACCAAAGGGGTGAAAGCCCTAGGACAAAGAGAAATCCAAGGCCACTAAGAGAAAGAGGACACAGACCAACCGGGCCTATTGGGATGAGGTGAACAGAATTGGTAATTACCAGTTCAAAGTGGCATAGGGACGTGCCACCCCTTAAGCATGGGGGGATGATGAGCCACAAAATTGCTCATTTTTTGTACTCTTTTCCCCATAATGTGTGACATATATTCTTGTAGATATAAATATTTTATGGAAATTATATATATAATTGATAGTTTATTTTGCATGTTTTCTAATATTTGTCTTTAAGTGTAATTTGTGTAGATTTAGTGGAAATCATTGCATTTTGGCATGTTTTCATCAAGGTCCAACTCGGACCTGGCACTTATAAATAAATGAAGGGAAAACATCTACATAATATCGGTAAAGAGGCACGAAGTTAGGTGCCCAAGTTCTTTGAAGCACCTGACTTCCATTCGACACCTAACTGATAGGCACCTAATTTTCGTTAGGCGCCTACTTCCCATTGTATGATGGAAGGCGCCTGCTTCCCATTATATGATGGAAGGCACCTACTTCTCATTATACGGTGGAAGGTGCCTACTTCCCATTGTACGATGGAAGGTGCCTACTTCCCATTATGCGAATGAAAGGCACCTGCTTCTTGACTTCTTCAACCGCGGTGCCTGATTCCCATTAGCATCAAACTTCAACACGACTCTGTGGTTGGTAGAACAGAGCAAACACATCGACAACTAGCATGAAAGGATTTCTAGCATCATAACCGAACATGGGATAATGTCAAAGGTGATTCATCACCTATTTTTTAGCTGTTACATAAATTAATTTTGTAAGTCGGGCAAATCAAATATCAACATATTCTGGAAATAGAATACGCTGAAAAATCATGATATTTTTCCCGATTCAAGAAACCAGCTGTAACAATGAATCACATGTTGATTCATTCATTGTAACAAGGTTGGCCGCATACTTTATAAATATGTAGGCCACCCCTGAAGAAGACCCCCAGACTTGTTATGTATTTTTCTCAACTATAAACTGTTAATAAAAATCTCTGCATTGTTCTTGTAAAAAGTATCTTCTAAGCGTCCGGTGAACATTCTACCATGGGCAGAACCTGCTGGAAGCGTGGGCCCACTTACAATAGAGTTATTCCCTATTTCCCTTGTTTTCTATAATTATTTTAATAGATTAATTTATTTCCAACATTTTCCCTATTTTTTGTAATTTCCAACAAGGTAGTTATTTAGAGTTTTAATGTTTTTAGTCTTGTTTCTTAGACTTAGCATAGGATTATTGGTTTAAACATAAACTTCAACAAACATTAAACACCCCCAAAACCATAATCTAAGGGACTCATCTCCGAAGGAGAAATTACAAGCATAGATTTTGCACGGCTGCTCACAAGACTACGAGCTACCCCGGGTTGACAATTAAATGGAGGCAATTAATTGAACTATAGAAAACTAACCAATGTTTTTCCCAACAACCAAACCAAAGAGAAGCAAAAAAAATAAAAATGAACTAGGTACCTCTAGTACTGGAGCCATCCAAAGAAAGGATAAAAAGCAGAACTTCCCTTATTTGTGAAGCCCACCATCTCGGAGGGTGGCCATAACAAGTAAGATCACCTTTATCCAATGCCCAATTAGCTAAAGCATCAACACTCTTGTTATTTTCTCTGACCACATGATTGTAATCCACTTTCAAAAAGCCCATATGGATTAATTGAATCTTCTCAACAATTATTTTTATTCTCCAATCAACCTTATGATTCTTAGGAGTCTTTAGAAGATTAATCATGAGTTGGGAGTCATATTCAACCAACACCTTTTCCCATCCAACCTTAGCAGCCTCTTGAAGGCCTCTGAGGATACCATACCCCTCAGCAAGGTTATTGGAAAGGATACCCAAATTCTTAGCAAAAGTGAAAACCACGGAGCCATCTGAAAGTCTACCAATTCCTCCTGCACTAGCTTTTCCAGGGTTCCCCCTAGAGGCTCCATCGGTATTGACTTTTCCATAATCCTTAGGAGGAGGCTTCCAATTCCTTGTTCTTTCCATATTGCAATTACTCACATTCCCTTTAAGTTGGTTGCCCTTAGAAGAGTTAATCTTCAATATTTGCATCACTTGATCCCATTTTTGGTGGGAGTTTTGGGGGTGATTAAGGAGCTGTTGGACTGATTCAACTAAGTTGGCAATGGTCTTTTGCTAGATATAGTGAATATCCTTTATTTCTTGATTGAAAATCTGGTTGTTCATTTCATTCCAGATATTCCAAGGTAGAATGGTAGAACCCATCCAAACTAACTACCTAATGAAATGATCAACACCCTCCTGTTTAGGCCAATCCCTCCAAAGTTGTTCAAAAGTAGAAAAATTGGACCATTGTAAGCCAAGTAAGATGGCCATTCTCCTCCATAGCTCAAAGGCTAAGGTACACTCAATAAAAATATGGCTAAGAGTTTCCACATTCTTTCCACACATTTCGCATCTAAAAGGGCCATGAAAACCATGTTTCATAAGTTGCTCACCAGTTAGCACCCTACGATGCAATAAAATCCAAATAAAGAACCTCACCTTAGGCCAGATATTTTGAGCCCACAACTAAGAAAATATGTCATAAAATTGGTTGGGATTATTATGGCATAAGGTCAAATAACCTTGAGCAACTGAATACTCACCCTTAGTAGTGTTGTTCCATCCAAAACAATCTTTATCATGGGACCAAGAGAGAGATATCATATGCAGGATGCGTTGGATGTCTTGTCTTTGAATTTTTGGAATTTGAATAGGCCAGTCCTCAATAGGGATCCAATATCTACCAACCTCTGAATTACCAGTATGGTATCAACAATAATTAGCCACCTTTATCCAATTAGCTCGGTGAAGCTCCTCCATCCAAGGCCTCCAATCAGGAAACTAAGTTATCAAATGCTGGTGACCATCCCAAGAATCTATCCAAAAATTTTCCTACTGACCATTATGAATGATCCAAAATAAATTTTTCTTAATCAAATCCTCACCAATCTTAAGAACCACTAAAATGGGAGAACCTTTGGTAGGCAATTAATAGCAAACAAGGTCTTCAGGACTTTTGTTCTCAGCATATTTAGCACGGAGATTATTGGCCCAAAGGGCATTGGGGTTATGTAAAATCCTCCAATACAATTTAGCAGCTAAAGCTTTGTTGTTATTAATAGAAGATCAGAATCCTAACCCCCCTTCATTCTTAGGAAGACATAAAGTGTCCCATTTCACCAAGGCCCATTTTCTTTTCTCCTTAGTACCACTCCAGAGGAACCGATGATTAATTTGATCCAATTCTCGAAGAACAACCTTTGGGATATTCAACACGGTAGAAACATAAATAGGTATAGCTTGAAGGATAGACTTTACCAAGGTAATTCTACCCCCAAAAGAAAGCCACCTATTGGTCCACTTTCCAATTTTCTTCTTAACTTTGTCCAACAACCAATTCCAGTATTTATTTTTCTATCTTTGAGTATTGATAGGGATGCCTAAATAAGTGATCGGAAGGGAGGTCTTCTTATATCTTAATTTATCCAAGACCATGGATTCCTGTCTGGTAGAGCAGTGAAAGAAAATGACTTTAGACTTGTCTTCATTGATCAATTGCCCGATAGCCTTAGAAAAATAGCTAATGATTTGCTTAATTTTAGAAGCTTCCTTAACTGTAGCTTTACCTAATAGAGTAGAGTCATCAAAAAATTGAATATGAGAGATAGGCCTAGCTCCATGAGCAATGGTAACTCCCTCAAGGGTTTTCTTATCTCTATTTTTGGTTATAGTCCTACCCAAGCATTCAGCAAGAATGATGAATAAATAAGGGGAGAGGGGGTCACCTTGCCTAATACCTCTAGAAGCTGGGAATAGTTGTGAAGGCCTACCATTGATAAGAACTGAGTAGGATACTAAAGAGATACAACCCATAATCCAGTCCATCCAATCTTGAGAGAAACCAAATTGCCTCAAAACTTTGATAAGGAAGTGCCAATCCACTCTGTCATAAGCTTTGGATAAGTCTAAACGAATGAACATAGAAGGATATTTTTGCATTTCCATGGAATGGATGGCTTCCTGAGCAAGAACTATCTCATCCACTATTTGACGCCCTTCCACATAACCTCCTTGTTTAGGGGAAATAATCTTATGCAAAAGAGGCTTCAACCTTTCTGCCATGATCTTAGTAATTATTTTGAGAAGAACATTACATAAAGAAATAGGTCTAAAAGCTGAGATATGATAAGCCTCTTGAGATTTTGGGACAAGAGTTATATAAGTTTTATTGATAACCTTCAAAATATCTTTGGCTTTCCTGGCTTCTTCCACCACCTCTAATAAATCAGCATGAAGGATATCCCAGAACTCTTGGTAGAACTCAATGGGAAAACCATCAGGACCTGGGGTTTTCCCTTTTTGCATTTTAAAAACCACTTGTTGAATCTCATTAATAGTAACATGAGTAGTCAAAATAGAGTTCTCCTCAGAAGTGATAAGAGAAGGGATCGCTTGAAGAACATTTTGTTGAGAAGCCGAGTCAAGAGGAGTAGCAACAAAAAGATTGGAAAAGTAATTCACAACAATAGAGTTCATGCCATCCCAAGTGTAGACAACCTCTCCAGAATTTGAATTTAGGGAAGAAATAAAGTTGTGAGATCTTCGAGCTAGAAGAGATTTGTGGAAGAAATTTGTGTTTCGATCTCCTTCTTTGAGCCATTGAATTCTAGATTTTTGCTTCCATAAGAGTTCTTCTCTTTTTCCCATTCCTCTAACTGAGTTGTGAGTCTAATTTCATTTGTACTTCTACTCTATGTGAGGCCATCTAAATGGATTTTCTTATTCAAATTTTCAAGTTGAGCAATAACTTCATTTTTTTTTGTTGAACATCCCCAAACTCCTTCCAGTTCCAAGTCTTGATTTTGGATTTAATATATTGCAACCTTTTGGAAAAATAGTACATCTTAGTCCCATATCTTGGTTTACCTTCCTTCCACCATTGTTGCACTCGAGGTCTGAAGGAACTATCTCTAAGCCACATTAACTAAAAATGAAAAGGAGAGAAACTCACATTGGTTTTCCAAATTTCCACCATGACTGGCCAATGATCTGAACCAACATTGTTAAGAGTCTTCACTTTAGGAATGTGACCATGGATTAAGAAATGATCAAAGAGCAGGAACCTATCCAATCTCTCCATGATACAAGCTAAGCCTTACCTTCTATTAGACCAAGTCATAAGGCCATTATCTGGCTGGATGTCCACAAGATGAAGGTTTGCAATATATTCATTCATGAGGTCAGTGCTCCTATCTAAATTTCTATTTCCCCTCATTTTCTCATCCAGAGAGAGGATGGTATTGAAATCTCCTCCTATCAAGATCCAAGCTTCAGGAAAATGAGAGATAATATAAGTTATATCCTTCCATTATCTTCTCTTTTCCTCCAAAGAAGTCAGAGCATAAACAGTTATGCAAAGCATAATTTGGTTGGAATGTCTACTTTGAATAGCAATAGCCAAAAGACCCCAATTTCCAACCATATGGTGAATAACTACCTCTTTTGGGTCCCAAAGGTAAGAAATGCCACCAGAAGTCCCCTGGGAACTGAGGGAAACAAATTTTCTAGCTGGCCATATTTTACTAGCAATTGAATCCATTTCCTCTATTGACATCTTCGTTTCTTGAAGGAAAACAAGATGAGGATGGTTTATTTGAATCATTCTTCTAATTTCATTTTGTTTTGAAAGACTCCCTTTGAGTCCTCTAATATTCCAAGTGATGATCTTCATTAATACCAGGGCTAAAATAGTTGGTAAGGGAATTAATCTTACCTTCCTCTACAAGCTTTTCACCTTCTTTTACCATATATTGTTGATTGGTCTTGCGACCTACCTTTTTATTAGAATCCATCTTTAGTTATTTTTTCCTATTTCTTGACTTACTCCAATTGAATCCGGGATGTCTTCTAACCTTGAAGAATATGTGTACAAAGTCAAACTATTATTGGAAGGTTCAACATAGTCTATCTTGGGACCTGTATTATTTGAAGTCTCACCATTTAAAATATTGTTTTTCTTGTGTATATTTTCTCCCTTTTTTTGGTTTAAAACTTTTGATTTGTTGCTAAGATACTATATCAAATATAATATAATGGCAATATTCTAAACATATAAACTCATAAATAACTTCTACAACTCATAAAATTTCCATTAACAAATGCTCATGGAAATAGTAATTTGATATAGAATAAAAATCTCAAGTAGATCATACTTCCACACACTCTCCCTCTACATTGTTTTACTTGCAGAAATACATAGAGACATGTATAAAATGGAATGTGACTCTTCATATGGAGCACTCTTGGCCTTATCTCTTCTTGAGACTCTTCACTTCCTATTCTAAGGACACATGTGCACATGGACCATTATGCACATTTACATTATTAAATACTTTTCACATTCTAATAATACTTGTGCATTTATTACATTACATAAAGTAAATAATCACACTCTAATCTAAGACACGCTCTTAATCTAGAGATGTACCCAAGGTGGTATATTAGAATATACCAAATAATATAATATTCTCCAAAAAAATGGTATTAATGGTTATAAAACACAACTCCTGACACTTGTTTGGAAGACTTTGAGTCCTAAATACTCACTCATTTTGGCCCTAGTGAATATGAGGACTTTACAAGAGCCTTAACAAAATTGAAATATAATTGTATTGTCTAGAAATATCAAACTCAATTTGATAAATTGGATTATAGGACAAAGAGTTTTACTAAAGGATTTTTTAGAGCTATTTTATTAGTGGGTTGAAAGGTGATATCAAGGCAAAAGTAAAAATGTTCAAACCATAGTCTATGATGCAAGCCATAGGATTGGCTAGACTAGTAGAGGAAAAAAATTTACCCAAAGGCAATCATCTAAATTCCTATAGGCCAAACCTACATTTCCATCCAAGTTTATATCGAATACTAACAATAAATCTCCACCAATCAAGTGATTGACTAGGGAGGAAATGGATTCTTGTAGAGCACAAGGATTATGTTCTAATTGTGATAATAAATGTGCATCAGGGCATAAATGTGTACAATAGAAGTTTTTATTGGATGTGGGTAAATCATCAATAAATAATTTTTTTTATGAAGAAGTAGAACCACAAGAAGAAGATCCTAAGAATGAGGGTAAAGCACAAGAAGAACCAAAACTATATATTTTCATCCATGCACTTGTAGAAATATTAACTAAAACTATATATTTTCATCCATGCACTTGTAGAAATATTAACTAAAACTATATATTTTCATCCATGCACTTGTAGAAATATTGATCCCTCAAATGATGAAGATAGTAGGATTATTCAAAGGGTAATGTATTACAAATCTTATTGATTCAATAAATACACATAATTTTATTGATCCCCAAGTAGCTAAGCAAGAAAACTATTATGTACATGCTCGTAACTCTTTTTAATTCATAGTAGTAAATGGAGGAACCTTACCTTGTAAGGATAAATATTGTAATATTAATTTGAAGATAGAGCACTATGAACTCAAAACTAAAATATTTGCTCTTTCACTTAGATAATGTGATGTACTAGGAGCACAATGGCTATGTACCTTAGGAATAATATCCTAGAACTTTGTGGAATTATGGATGTAATTCTTGTAGAATAGGAAGTCCTACACTCTTCATGGTTCATCGATAGGATATTTGCAAGTTATTAGTTCAAGTTGTATGGATAAGTCATTCAAAAATCCTCATGTGGGGTAGTAGCCCAATTATTTGCAATTCAACCATAGATTTTAGAAGTAGTCAAACCCCAAGAGGATTTGTAACTCATTTTGACTAAACATAATACAATTTTTATGGAACCAATGAATTAGCTCCACATCGATCCTATGATCATACAATACCATTGGTACTAGGTAGTTCATCAACTAAAATTAAATACTATAGATACCTCTATGCACTTGAATTAGAAATTGAGAAGTTGGTTCAAGAGTTACTAAAAATAGGGGTAATTCATCCTAGTAATAGTACTTATTCTTATCTGGTACTATTGGTTAGAAATAATTAGGGGTCATGGTGTCTATGTATAGACTTATATGAGCTCAATAAGCTCAACATTAAGCAAAATTTTCCTATCCCTATAATCGATGAATTTTTGGAAGAGTTACATGGTAAAATTTGTCTCTCCAAGTTGGATCTTTGATTTGGCTATTATCAGATAAGGCTCAAGGAGAAAGATATTTCTAAAAGAACATTTTGAACTCATGAGGGCCATATAAATTTTTGGTCATGCCATTTGGCCTAATTAATGCACCATCAATATTTTAGATACTCGAATAATTTCTTCTACCAATTTCTTTGCAAGTTTATCTTAGTTTTCTTTGATGACTTCCTCATCTATAGTTTCACTTCGATCGAGCACTTACAACATTTGGATAAAATTTTGAAATTAGTGTGGGACCATCAATTATTTATCAAACAATCCAAATTTTCCTTTGGCATGCAAGAGTTGAATACTTGGAATATATTGTTTTATAGGATGGAGTCAAGGTTGACCCCAAGAAAATTGAAGCTATCTAGAATTGGCCTAAGCTAGAAGCTCTCAAGGCACTTCATGGGTTTTTGATGATCATGGGCTATTACCATAGATTTATACAAAATTATAGAAATATAGCCACCCCCTTAACAACCATGTTGAAAATACATTCATTTATGTGGTCAGCTCCACCAGAATAGGCATTTATAGATCTTAAGAGGGCTATGCTTTTGCATTTATGTTGGCTACACATTATTTTCCCAAACCATTTATAATTAAAATTTATGCTTTGGGTCATGGCATTGGGGTTGTATTAATGCAAGAAGGGTGACCCTTATCTTTCACTAGCAAGGCACTCTCAAGTAATTAGGGAAAATATACTTATAAAAAATAAATGATGGTCATCCTCCATGTTTTTAATCATTATAATAAATTTATCTAATAAAATAGACCACCCAAGTTTGAAATATTTCCTAAAACAAAGGGTATCTACTCTAGCACAACATAAATGGGTTTCAAAATTATTGGGATATGAATATGACATCATGTATAAGAAAGGAAAGGATATCTTATGGAAAATGGTCTCTCTTGTTAGTTTTGGTATCAAGTAATAGTGTATGCCCTTTTGTCCCCACTTTTCAAATGGGTCTCTCAACTTTAAGAAGAAGCAACCAAGGATCATTTTTTACAGACCTTCTAGGAGCAACTATAAAAGGATCCCAATTTGCATGTCGGATATTTTTGGGATGGACACCTATTATGATATCAGGGTCACATTATGATTTCCAGAACTTCATCACTCCTTGAGGATATTATGACAAATATGTACGTTTCACCTAATATAGGCCATTTAGGATTCTTGAAGACATATGAGAGAGCTAAAAGGTCATTCTATTAGGAGGGAATGAAAAAATATATTTAAACTTTTATGGACAAAGGTGAAACTAAAAAATATCTTTAAACTTTTATGGACAAAGGTGAAACTAAAAAATATCTTTAAACTTATATGGAAAAAATGTGAAATTTTCCAAAGGATGAAAAGTAAAATGGTTCTTCCTCCAGGTACTCTACAACTACTACCAATACCAGACAATGTATGGAATCATATCTCCATGGATTTTATTTAAGGGCTTCCTAAATACGAAGGAATATCGATCATTTTTTTGGTAGTGGATCATCTTTAGAAGTATGTTCATTTATGTTACCTTGTTTGTCCTTACCATACCTCCACCATTGCTCAAATATTCATGGAATCCATTTTTAAATTCCATGGTATGATTGTGTTTGATGGTGACCCCATTTTTACTAGGCAATTTTTGCAAGAACTATTTAAAATACAGGGAATGCAACTACAAATGAGCTTAGACTACCATACATAGATAGATGGGTAAACTAAAATTATCAACGAGTGCTTGAAAATCTACCTTCATTGTTTTACCTCTGAGCACCCCACACAATGGGCTAAGTGACTACCTTTGGCTGAGTGGTGGTACAACACTTCATTCCACATAGCCTTCAGAATAACTCTTGTAAACATGAAAATACACCATGCACATAAAAGATAAAAGATATTAGAAAATATGTATTGATCAACAATGACTCTTTGAATACAACACAACCCTCCCACATGGGATTTAAACAATGTATAATGTATGCAAAATGAAAGAAGGATGACCCCTTTTTACAATAATGTCCTCAGTGTAATCACTTTTCATTCTATAATCGAGTTATGGGTGGGTTTTAAATTGTGCTAGTTGGACCACCCTGGTGCTCTACTAGTTGCTTCACATCTACACACATGCAAATCATATTGGATCAGTAACACCTAATGGACCTCCCTTACATGAGGCCCTTGCCAAAGAAAAAGTAACAAAACATTACAAAACACATTTAAATGTTTACAAAACCTTAATAAAAGTTCACAAAATTGAGAAATGCAAGGCTTTATACCTTCATTTACCTTCCTTATATTTGGATGCTCTATTTGGTATGTCTCTGGATAACTATCAGTGATGGTTGGTTCTGTGTAATTGGAGGTGATAGTTGGTAACCATCAGTGATGGTTAGGACTATGTAATTGGAGGTGACAATTGGGACCAAATAGCAAATGAGGCAAGTTGACCTTGTTAGAGGGTCCCGGTAATGTCCGAGCACCCCCTGGTGTAGGTGTGATGGTAGAATATTAGCTAGTTTGAGCATGATCACTGGTCAAAGTTTATTTTGAACTCTCCAAGCATACTCTACCATAGTTGGATTCTTTAAGGTCTATGGTGATGGCATATGGAATCTCCAAGGCAATAGGGGAATTTGACTAAATTTTGGTAGCATAACAATAGCCTTTTCATTATTACCTAAATGATTGAAATGGGGGGATTTATAGGATTTTGGTGAGGGGGGTAGGTGACATGAAAGGGATGTGGGATCTATGTGGGTGTGTAAAGGCTAAGAAAATTAGGGGTATTTGGATGGAGTGAACTTTCACCCACCCAAATACCATAAATTGGCCTAGGGTAGGGCAAGGGGCATGGGGACATGTGTGCCTTAGGAGCTGCCCATGGGATTTTTAAATTGCTAAAAATGTGACATGGAGGGTGAGGAGGACTAACCCATTAAATTTTCCAAATTAATTCCCTTTGACTTGGAGCTTTTATTGCATTTTTTAAATTACTCAAATTTGGAGGGAAAGTGGGTGGGGAGACAAGGTGGATTAAATGAGGGTTGTAGATGGATATTTTGGATAGACTTAGGGATTTGAGGGGAATTTTTAAATTATTGTGCATATCTCCTAGGGATTTTTATGAGTGCTTAAAATGAAATTATGGGCTAATGAGAGACTAAATGAAATAATTAAACAAATAAGAGGGACTATGATAACTTTGACGGAGAAGGGAGGAATAAATGAGATGGATTAGATAGGAGTTAAGAAATTAGGGGAGCTAAGAGGGATATTAGAGGAATTAAACAAGGTAAGAGGAGATTAGAGAGATGTTAGGGGAAATTAGAAAATTAGGGGAAAGGGAAATTAGAGAAAAATAAGAGCTTTAGGGAAACCTTAGAAGAATTTAGGAAAAATTTAGAGGGAAGAAATAAATTTAGGAAGGCTAGGGAAAATTTGGGAGAAATTAGGGAAATTGGGGGGGAAAGAGGGAAAGAGAGAAAATAAGAAGAATTTGAGGAGCAACTAGAAATAACAAGGGAAAATCAAAAGAAATTGAAAAAAAAGGAAGATTAAGAACTTAGAGAAATTAGAAAAGGAGACATAGAAGAATTTGGGTAAAATTTAATAAAATTAGGAACCTGGTGATGGTTTTGTGATAATTTGGATGTTTTGGTGAATTTGAGGGGTGTTTCGGTGGTTTTATGAAAACTCGATTGCAAATAATTAAAATTTAGTGTCTACAAATCCTTTTGATGTAGTGTATAAGTACCCACCTACATCACCCTATTCATATGTTCCTATACACTCCAAAGTTCAAGTGATGGATGCAACTCTCCAAAAGTATTCCCAAATTTTGTAGTAGTTAAAGGAAATCTTGGTGTTGGTTCAAAACTAGATGTGATAGAAAACTAAACAATATTATTCTGATAATAGCTTCAATGTAGGTGATATGTTCTTTCTTAAACAATCTTCCATGCAACTTTGAGCTATTAAAAATTTGGAAACATGATTTTATAGATCCTATAAGACTTTAAAATGGATTGGACAAGTGTCCTATAAGCTTGTGTTACCACCTTCTTCCAAGATCCATCCAATATTCCATGTCTCTTGTCTTAAGAAGGTACTTGGAAATCACATACAAGTTCATTCAACACTCCTTGACTTAGATGATGAAGGATCAATTATCTTGGAGCCTACCAATATTTTGTATCGAAGAACTCACACTCTATGTAACCATACCATCACTAAATTTTTGGTCCATTGGTAGGGTTTACAACCAGAAGATGCTACATGAGAGCCTCTCCAATAGTTCCATCATTTTTTTCCTCATCTCCAATTTTGAGGACAAATATTTTTGAAAAGGTTAAGGAAATTTTTGACCCCATCCAAACCATATTATATAATTATCCCTTTAAAATTTTGGAACCCCATATTACTCTTATTATATATTATTTTGTAATGTGTATGTGGTATTTGAGAGTCCTAGATAAGTGGGGTCATTTAAAGTAACTATTATAAAGAATGTAGTTATTGTTTGGTAGAGGATTCTAGCTTAGGTGGCCACTTGCATGTGAAGTCGACCCTTGAGTGTTATAGTTAGGGTTATGAAGAGTATTTAAAAATACAAGGGGACATAGAAGAAAGCATCTTTCATATTTTGTATCGAAGCTCTGCTTCTAAGAACATTGCCACATCAAAGAGATCTACAATTTTGTATTATGTTCTTGCTTCCACTAATATAATCTACTAAATTTCTACTTCATATTATAATATTATTAATTAAAGTTCATTTTTATATTATTATTACAATACTATGTGGATGTGTTTTTATTTTAGTGAAAGTTTCTTAATATTTATCCAACAATTCTCCACCTACATTATAGAAAAGTGTATTATCGATGATTTTTATCAACTTTAGCAATGTAAATAAGAATATTTTATAGAAATTTTAGCTCAATGGCATGATTTAGTTAGGAATATTCCCTTTACCTAACCACAAAGAGATCTATTGTGTATTTTCATATGCAATTAACAAGAATGATTTTTCTATCTCTAAGAAATTATCCACCTATCTTCCTTTAAAGATGTAATAGAGTTAGCAAAACAAGTAGAAGTTGTCCTTAAATATAGATGGCAATTGAAAACTAAGGAGGAGGAAAAGTCCTCTTCCTCCAATGCAAAAGTATAATATAATAACAAGCATATCATAGGATATGGGTTAACTGAATCTCTTCTTGTCAACAATGCTAAAGCAAGTAACCTTAATATTACCACTAAATTAGAAAAACTAGTCCTATCCAAGGCTCAACACAATCCTCAAATGAATTTTACTCTATTAACCCAACATTTATCATTTATATTGGGACAATTATTGGATGCTAGAATGATAGAGTTACCACCTATAAGGCTTGCCAACCCTAATAGGGAGAAGCTTTTCTTGTTCAAGGCTAACGAGCATTGTGCCTTCCATTGCATGAATGGTCACAATACAAATGTAAAACTTTTAAGAATATCATGCAAAATCTTATTGATGAATATCATCTTATGGTTGGTAGTTTTGAACAAGAAACATCTTCCAATCAATACATGGAGACTTTTCAAGAACCCTTACCTAAACATGAGAAAAAAACTACCAATAATGTCCAATATAGGAACTTTCCCCCATAAGATCAAAACTTGGTAGGGATGATTCAAATTAGCACAATTACTAGACAAAAATCTAAAGAGAAGGGTCAACATTCAAAATTATTCTTCAATCCCCCTTTGATCTTGCATCCTAGATGTGACTGTGCTCCTAAATAACCACCCTTGGTTTTAAAACTTCAAGATAAAAGCAAGAGGATATTTAACCTTCAACAATAATTGGAGCACACCCCCACAACAATCTCTATACTTGAGTTGTTGAGGACTTTGTCGAGTCATAGGGAAAACCTTTTTAATATTTTAATTGACCAAACCATCTCTAAAAATGTTATCCTTGATGATTTGGCTACCATGGTATGGTATCTTAGCATAAGTAATACAACCATTTCCTTTTCTAAGGATGATGTCCCACCCCTTCCATGCTTGGATAAATCCCTTTGTACGTTGCATGTCACAATTGTGAGCTATGCATTAAAAGGATCCTTGTTGATAATGGCTTAGATATAAGTGTATGCAACCTTAACTTCATTAATAAGATAGGGCTTAACAAGAGTTACCTAGAAAAATATGATATTGTCATAAAAGGTTATGACAATGAAGAGCATGAGGTTATGGGGACTATAGTCCTTCCATTAAAAGTAGCACCTCACATTCTAAACACTTTGTTCTACATTTTTCTTATAATTTGAACTACAATATCCTTTTGGGATTATCTTGGATCCACGCCATGCAAATCATCTTGTCAACTTACCACCAATGTTTGAAATTTGAATACCAAGGTAAGTTATACAACATTATAGCAAACAAATAATATTTTGCATATTGTTAAGCCATTTTGTCAAAAAATACAAAGATTCATATTTACCCTTCCCTAAATTCTTATCATACCTTTGTCAATGATACCTTAAAGCTTGTTCCATCTAAGGGAATAGGTACTAGCTAGGAAGCTCAAACTAGTAGCCAACCCACAACAAAGGGTAAAGAAAAATTTGAGGCTCAATATATTAATCATATAAATCTCAATGATTTGCAGAATGCGCTACTAGCTTTAGACTTAGCTAGGTTACCCTTGTCACCTTACACTTTAAGACTACCCTCTAGAAAGGGAATGGTTGTGCAAATATGAAGTTACACCTCAAATAGGTATACCTTTTCTATATTGAAACTCAAAGTGAGGTCACCTTAATGGAAGGGTTGGATTGGAATGAGGAGAAGGATAATAAAGCCTTTCCTTTTCACCTTTTAAACCTATTTTAGTGATATACACATATAAACACATTAAGCGTTATTCATCCATGACTTATCAATGAAAACAAACAAGTATCCTATGGTATCCTTGAAAGTAGTACTTGCAGCAAAAATGATTCAACTCTACTTAAGGTGGATGATAGCATTTTACTTCAATCAATAGAAATTATCTTAGCAATTATTGATGTAAATGACCATGATGTGAAAGTTTTACCACACCCTTCTAGGGATGCTCACATTGGTTTTTTTGACCCAAAAGATATCCCTAGTGAAGGTTATATTTCATTAATGATACATCCATCAGAATCATCAATCCTTGAGCAATGTACTTTAGATTATGAATAGCTTGAGAGTCTAGGGGTATTTCCCACCCCTCTATAGCTAGAAGATGAATCCCACATACTAATAGAAGAAATGATCAATATCAATATAGGGTCTAAATATGATCCAAAAATTATAAATTTAGGAAAAGTTCTAACTTTAGAAGAGAATGAGGAATATACAAATAATTTGATGAAATTACATGACATCTTTGTATGATATTACGTAGAGATGCTAGGATTAGATCCATCTCTAGTAGTCCACCATTTAGTCATCAATCTAGACACTAAACCAATAAAGCAAAAAATAAATAAAAATGCACCCTAAATTTGTTTTACTTTTTAAATAGGAACTCCAAAATCTTTTAGAGGTCAAACAAATTAAGGCAATCGACTCTGATTGAATTTCCAATATAGTAATCATGGTTGAAAAGGAAGGTGATGTGCATGTCTGCATCAAATTTTAGGACATAAAAAAATATTCTCTCAAAGACAAATTTCCTTTGTTGAACATAGACATGATCATTAATTTCACTATAGGTTGTGGAATGTTATCCCTAATGGATGGATTTTTTAATTACAACTAAATCTGAATTGAGATAAAAGACCAATCCAATATAACTTTCACTACCCCTTGGGGGACATTTTTCTATTAGGTCATATCCTTTGGTTTAGATAACATTGAGGTAACCTATTAGTGAGCAATGACATATATATTTTACGATATGATGCATATGATATCATTGAAGATTATGTCGATGACCTTCTTGGATGATTCTTAAAGTGGGAAGATCATGTTAGAGACTTAATACATATCTTTGAATGACTAAGAGAATACAAGGTTCACCTAAAACCCTCCACATGTATATTTGGAGTAACCTTAAGAAAGTTGTTAGGTTTTTAAGTCTCTCGATGTGGCATTGAAGTAGACCTAGACAAGATATCTTCCATCATCGATATGCCACTTCCTATAAATATAATACAAATTTGAAGCCTAAAAGGTAGTTTGCAAGCTATTCGAAGGTTCATTTTGCAATTAGAAGATAAATATCATCCCTTTCCTAAAATTTTGAGGAAAGAGACTGAATTCAATTGGGACAAAGAATTTCAAAAGGCTTTTGATGCCTTAAAATATATCTTCTATCTTTGTTAGTGCTTGTTCCACCTGATCCTCTTAAACCATTGCTAATATATATCACAACAACCATCCATGCCTTGGGTGCCATGTTGGCACAATATGAATATCAACATAGGGAAAGGGACATCCACTATATTAGTAGAACCCTAGTTAGCTATGAAACTTAGTATATGCCTCTAGAAACATTGTGCTTGGTAGTGGTTTTTGCTTATTAAAAGCTGAATCATTACATGTTAAGTTACAAAACCTACATCATAGCTAATGTCGATCATTTAAGATACCTTATGTCCAAACCCTATCTCTCAGGTAGAACCAAATGGGTAATGTCCTTTAATAATATCGATCTTGAATTCATTATCCAAAATTCAATAAAAGGACAAGTGATAGTTGATCAGTTGGCAACATCCCCTCTATCGACTAGCCATCCCATAGTGATAGAGTACCCCGATGAAAGAGTATGTTGTTAGGTGCCCAAGATAGGTACTTAATAATTTAATATTGTATTATATAATGGTATAATCCATAAATGAATTATTGGCTAATGTGGACTGTTATGATATAAATGTTACTTATGTAACCATTACTCATTAGTAAGGAAGGCCACATGTCAAATTAGAAATATATAGGAGAATAATTTCATAAAATCATATATGTAACCATTAGGGAATATTGTCATATGTAACTATCAAGGAATATTGTCATATTATTATGCACTTTGTAACTCATGGAAGGTGAACCACCATATGGGTGACCTTGTAACTCATGGAAGGTGAACCATCACATTCTTGTATAAAGAGAGATGCTCCCCCATTGTAAAGGAGTCATATATATGAAGAATTATTTATATAAGTCCTAGCTTGTAGATCTGGAGATCTTGTGGAGTGGTTTCCTTCTAATAAGGAGCATTGTACAGTGTTGTCCTACCTCAAGAGTATTATCAATCTCTTATTTATTGGGTGGATTGTTATTGTGAAATTTATTTTTGGATGCATATTTGATATTTTTGCATATTGGTGAATGACTTATTTTTGATAGGAAGGAAGGTTTATAATATTTTTATCAGAGCAACGATTCTGGAAAAGTGGGGTTGTTTTTGCAGAGCTAGGGCATGTTTTTAAAAAATGTTACATTTTGTAGGAGCAATATTTTTTTTTTAACAGTTATTTTTAGAAGGTTTTTGCATCATTGTGTAGATATTTTTTAGTACTACAAAAATAATTGCTCATTTGTTAAATTTTGATAAGTATTGAGAAAGTTATGGTTGTTTGAAGTTGAGATATTTGTGATGTTTTTGGTTTGCTTGAATATTTTTTAGTACTATAAAAACAACTAATCACTTGTGAATTCTTATAAGTATTTAGAGATTTTGTTGTTTTAAGTTGGGTTATTGAGGTTGTTTTTTGGATGTGTGAACTTTTTTCAAAAGAAAAATTTTGTATTAATTTTTTAGCACTCGTTTTCAAAATATTTTTGCACCAACATGTAGATTATTTTGAGTACTATAAAAATAACTACTCACTTGTGAAATTTTGATAAGTATTGAGAGAGTTACAACTATTTGAAGTTGGGCTTTTGATGTTGTTTTTGGGGCTACACAAAAAATTCATGCAAAGAGGAAAATTTCATAGCTTTCAATCTGGGAAAGTAAATCTATTGCTGTTTGTTTTATTTTGAAGGAAATATGCAGATTTAATTGTTTGAAGAAAGAAATAAATGAGATCTTAGAAATTTTTATTTTTGAGAATTTTGGGTTATTTAAAACACTAGCTACTTTGAAAAAAATCATGGAGTTGCCAATATTCACTAGATAAGATGATAGTGATGCTTGGGAATGGTTGAAAATTTTTAAGTCTTTAAAATCTTCTGATATTACATGGTGTAGACACCAAAATCTAGTCACTTGTCATATACGCTTCCTAAAATCCTAGCCTTCCATTATTTATTCATATATATACATATATTTATTTATATTTATGTATAAATGTGAATATTATATATATGAATAAATCACAGTCATCCATCACAACTTAATCTCAACCATCCACTTGACTTGATTTGTGTCACATTTCAAAGACATAATATTAGCTCTTCATCATTATTTAATGTTGACCACACATTGGTGTCATCGAAATCCTAACATGTTGAAAGGTAGGTTATCAAAGGTCATTTATTCTCATGAATGAGGTTAAGCGATTATGCAGTTAAGCGGTATTTTGACTTGTGAAGGTTTGAGAACCCTTGCATCCATTCTCCTCCAAAACCCTAACATCTTGTCATCATATTCTCTCATTTTTGCCATTTATATCTTCTATTTTTATCACCTGTAGCCCTTGTAGAACCAAATCTGGTTTTGTAGTACCTTTCACAAAAACCCTCGAATGCCTCCCAACATCCCGTGAATGCTATTGAGAATTCCAATAATGTTATAGGGTGTTTACCACCATTACCAAATGCTTTAAGGTATTTTCCCTCAGCCACTTTGATTCCACCAAATAATGCTTTTGGGTGTTCGTACGCCATCAAATCACAAACGCAGGAACTCATATTAGAACAATGGGTATATTCTTTGACAAGGTAAAAGGTTTTATTTTTTTACATCTTATATTTTTATACTTTGCTTACATTTCATCATTTACAACACTAGGGTTTTAATAGATTTGATTTTACAGATGGCTTCACACATTGGAGCCCTCGTTTATGCTATTGACCTCATGATGTTGTTTATTTATTTGCAGGTTACATGAACTACATTCTTGAAGGATATTACAGCTTAGGTGGTCCCATAGAGATACTCAAGTCCACCTACAACTTAAATTGAGTGAAAGACGACAAAGAAGATACCTAATATTCTTTGTGAACAAGGGTTTTAAAACCCTTGTATTGTAACTATTGTATCAATACAGATTTTATTGTAATATTGGAGATCAAGGCTCCCACCCCATTAATGAAATAGTGTCTCTCTTCATTGTGTAATATATATTTTGTGTTGGTTCTTTTATTGTTATATTGGTGTTGTCAATTTTTGCTTTACACATGGAGATGTGAGATTTTTTATTTACAAGGGGAAGCTAAATCTTGGTTTATGAACTTTTTGAGTGCCCATACTCTTACATACACATGGGAATAATTTGAAGTTGCATTTTTAAGTAAATGAACATAAAAAGAAAAGGATAATAATGTGTAGGCTAAGAAGACTATACCTTTTGTGTCAAGGCTAAACAATGGTAAAAAATAATTGTTTGATTGTAAAAATTATATTTTGTGAGGTCATGGTTATACTCAAAATAAATAAAAAATTGTTTCCATTAACCCTAGCAACAAATATAATTTTATCAATATGTCTTTGGCTAAGTTATTGCAAGTTCAAGGAAATAAAATCAAAGACATACATCTCGAGGGTAAAAATGTTCATTTTTTTAAGACTTAAAACTCACCATGGATAAATATGTTTTACATTAAGATTTTTATGCTACTAAGATGAATGATGTAGATATTGTTCTTGGTTATCCTTGGTTGGATTCCTTGGGTACTATTAACATTAATGTACAAAAGAAATTTATGAAGTTATGGTACTACAAAAAGAAGATAATTGCAAGATATCTCTCAATCTAAGGTGCAAGAATCAAGGGAAAACTAAGAAGTTATGGTAGGGAAGCAAGTTGCAAAATATCATGAAATAAAGTCTAAGGAGAAGGAAATAATAGAGTTCAAGGAAGAAGCAAAATCAAAATCCAAGGATGAATTCAAATATGAGAGCTTGAAAAAAGAACAAGATGTTAAAGAGTAAAAAAAGGTTGAACATTGGGCTAAGGTTGGAGTATGTCACCATCCACACCACCATGAGAGAAATATATCATGGAGACAGGGCTTAAGGTAGTAGAAGAACAATGAGGGACATACAAGGAACCAGAGGAGAAAAAACCTTGGATATGCTTCAAGTCATAAATGCAAGCAGGTATGGATGAAAAAAAGTGAAATTTATGCTTCCAACACATGGCATTGCCAACAACGAATATCATCATCAATAAATTTTTTACTAGGATGGATGGATGATCATGATTGATACCAATACTTAGAATGTCTCAGAAGATCATATTATTTAGCCTCGTCTTATATTTTGAGGATAAAACATTTTGTAATGGGAATATAATGTTAGGTAACCAAGATATGTATTGAATAATTTAATATTGTATTATATAATGGTATGAGCTATACGTGAGTTATTGGCTAATGTGGACCATTATGATATAAATGTTACTTATATAACCATTACTCATTAGTAAGGAAGGCCACATATCAAATTAGAAATAGGTAGGAGAATAATGTCATAGAATCATATATGTAACTATTAGGGAATATTGTCATATGTAACCATCAAGGAATATTGTCATATTATTATGCACTTTATAACTCATGGAAGGTGAACCACCACATGGGTGACCTGGTAACTCATGGAAGGTAAACAATCACATTCTTGTATAAAGAGAGATGTACCCCCATTGTAAAAGAATCATATATATGAAGTTTTCTTTGTAGAAGTATTTTCTCATGGAGCTAGAGATATTATGGAGTGGCTTCCTTCTAATAAGGAGAATTGTACAATGTTGTCCTACCTCAAGGGTATTATCTATCTCTATTTTATTGTGTGGATTATTATTGTGGAAATTATTTGTGGATGCATATTTGATATTTTTGCATATTGGTGAATGATTTATTGTTGATAAGAAGAGAGGTTTATAACATACGTACTTGTGAATTAGCCTAACAAGATTTGTGGACCCTTTACTTCAATTGTAGTAAGTGTCAATTTTTTGAGGGTAGGGGTCATTCCTGTATCACCCTAGCAAATTGTTATCCCTTTATCATTCAAGCTACACTTTTTGTGTACCAACAACATGACCAGATATGAAGCCCTTATCCTTGGGCTTTGAGTAGCCCTAGACTTGAAAGTAACCTCTCTCTCCATTTTGGAGATTTACAACTAATTGTCAACCAAATTAGTAGAGTTTATCAAACTAAAGATGATAAAAGAACCATATAAGGAAATTATAGATAAGTTGATGGATTCTCTTGAAAAAGTCATCATTAACACCATTCCATGATCTAGTAATTGATAGGTAGATGCTATGGCAATAATTACCTCATTCTTACCTCTAGAGTTGGAGGATGAACAGGCAATGATTGTTATCCATAAAATAAAACAACCTACAACTTTATAGTCTAGTCAAGAAACCTTAGAAATATTCACCACTCAACAAGCCCTTATCCTTGACCCTTGGTACAAGGATATTTACACCTTACTTAAGAGTCACACTTTGTTGAAATAACTAAATCATAGTGAATGAAAGAACCTAAGGCAACGAGTTTGCAATTTAGTAATGATCAAAGACATATTGTATAGAAAAAAATTTTATGGCATCCTTAATAGGTGCCTAAACTTAGATGAAGTTAAATGAATCATTCAATATGATCATGATGGAGTGGTCACTTTAATGGAAGTGCCATCACTAAAAATCTCCTCCAACTAGGATATTACTAGCCATCCATGGAAAATGACACCTATAATTACACGACAAAATGGGAAAAAAATCCAAAAGCATGAAAATCTAATCCACATACCATCTCAAGACCTCCAATTCTTATCAACTCCTTGGCCCTTATCCACTTGGGGGTTGGATATCATTGGCAACATAAAACCTATATCATTATATGGATATAATTTTATCATCACTACAAATTAATACTTCACAAAGTGGATAGAGGCTATATCTTTATTCTCTTGTATTGGAATTCAAGTTTAGATATTTATATTAAACCAGATCCTATCTCGGTATGTATCCCTAACATGATCATCTTTGATAATGGCACATCCTTCAAGAATAAAGATGTTGCTAAAATTTGTGTAAATTTAAAATATAGCATAAAAGGTCGATGTTATATTACCCGTAAAGTAATGGTTAGGCCAAAGCCTAGAACCAAATTTTATTAAAAGTATTAAAAACTCATTAGAAAAATAGGTCAAGATTGACATTTGCAACTATATCCTATCTTATGGGTGTATCGTACTAGTGTTAGGTCTTAAACTAATGCTATACCCTACACCTTGTTCTATAGAACTAAGGCCATATTCCGTTTTGGATTAGAAGTTGTGTCCCTTAAAATACTTTTGAAGGACACTTTTATTGTCGATGAGTATTGCCATGCATGCCTTGGCCAATTGGAACTACTTGATGAAAAGTGAAACCATGCTTTAGAGCATATAGAAATTTACCACAAAATACTTAATAGAACCTATGGAAAGAGAGTGCAACTTCATTCTTTCGAGATAGGTAATTTTATTCTCAAAGAAAATTAAAAGATCACTAATGCCAAAGAATAATTAAAAGGTAAATTCAAGCCTAATTGGCTAGACCCATTTATAATGTTGGATTATATTACATTATTTGGTACATGTCTTAGATTAGGCTTTACTTTATGTAATATAATAAATGCACAAGTGTGCATAATATTCAATAATTTAAATGTGCATAATAGTCCATGTGCACATGATTTCATAGAATAGGGAGATGAAGAGTCTAGAAGTGTGAAGGCCAAGAGTGCTTCATATGAAAAGTCATATATACATGGTAATGTGAGGATGTAAGAAACGTGACTTGTAATATCATTACTTGGTACTTTCAGTGTTATACCACCATTTTTGTGAGTTATTGTTTATGCCATTTAGAAGTTAGATATTAGAGTTATTTATGTGTTTTACATATTTATAATATTGTCATTATCATATGCATTATTTTGGTACTTTATTTCATGTATTCTATATTATTAATCTTAAGTAATAAGATTAAAAAGCTAACAGTGGTATTGAAGCCACAAGGGACTTTGATAGGAGATAGGGAGAGCTAATGCAAGGTTTGGACTTGCATAGTTTTTTGAAGTTACAGAGGAGAAACTAGTGAAGGTAAGGAGATTATATCTAGAAGGTTAAACCAAAGAAGATTGAAGATTTTCTATTCCAAGAACAAATTTGGAATAGAAAGAGATTTTAGGTCTTGAAGTTAGACCCTGATATTATGGAGATTGAGGAGATTAAGAGACCCAATAAGGAGGTCCTATTGGAGACATTAGTATATTGAAGGAGAATAAAAATTGTAGATTGGCTAGTATTTCCACAGGGTTGCAAAAGAACTCGTGAAGACTAGGACTCAGCACATAATTCATTCCACTAGTTTTGAGGATAACTAGTGAAGTTTGTTTATTTTAGAATTTTAGAAATTCTAACATATTTGGTACTACTATCTAAGTTTTTGGTTGCATAAAATTAACACCCATAAGTTGAGAAGCTTCCTACAACATATAGAGAATAATTTCACCTTCATTTCCTAAAATTCTATGTGCTTTCCTCATGCAGGGATTAATTCTTTGTTGCAGAAAACTTGAGATTGAAGAGGTCTAAGAAAATATCCTATTGGAGATTGAATATTGAGGAGACTCAAGAAGGAAGTCCCCATAATAATATTATAAATTTAATATAGCTACAAATTGGATAAGTTGAAGAGACCCGAAAGAGGTCATATTGAAGAACTTCCAGTTTTGAAAGATAGAAGATTGGAGATAGAAGATTGTAGATTGAAGAGTATAGATTGGATATTGAAGAGAATTGTGCAGAAGGTTCTCATTATAGATTGGATATTGGAGATAGATAATACCTAAGAATAAGTCCTATTATAGATTCAAAGAGCAAAAGACTTAAAATATTTAGGATATTGGGAGTAGTAAACTTTGGATATCCAATAGAGAGATCTCATTACGTAATTTCCATAGTTGGGAGATTGAGGAAACTAGCAAAAGGTTTCTAATAAATATTCGAGAAGAGAAGTTGAAGAGTTGCAGAGAGGATTTGAATAGTTGTAGAAGTAGAAGACCCAAGAGAAGTGGTCTCAAGATATTTCAGTGAGAAAATAAGGCTAGAGAAATCCTTATTGTAGATTTGGAGAAGCGACCATTGAAGGCATATTGGAGAAAGTGAGAAGCAAGATATTGCAAGAAGAGAAGAGTAACTTTGCAAAAGTTACCAGTGGAGGATATTTGGAGAAGGTTTGTGATAGGATATTAGAAGCAAGGAGAAGTTTTTGATAAATAGGTTTTTGGGATAATTATCACCATCCAACAACAAGCCCAAAAGGAAGAAGTGTTTGGTAAGAAGTTTGCCAAATCTTGGAGAAGGAATTTGAAGATCTCAAGATATTTAGATTCTTGAGAAAGTGGACAGAATAGGAGATCAATTTTTAAAGTCAAAATTCAACAAGGAGATTGCAAGAGAAGAGGAGATAAAAGAGCCCAATATTTTGGGAAATTTGAGGATAACCATAGAGTTTTAAAGGTTGACTTGATAGGAGATGATTACAGGTTTTGTGGTAGATATTAAAGGAGTATAGAAGAGTAGAGTGAAGGAAGCCTAAGAGCTATGATTCGAAGAAGACTTAGGAAAATTTTGGAGTGCCCATGAATAGTATATTGAAGGTGTTGAGACAACAACAAAAGACAATATTCCAAAGACTTTTGTTGTGGGTTTTAGACAGTGAAAGGAGTTGATTGTAGAGTTGCAGGATTATGAACACCATTTGGGGAAACATTAATAGCTGCTAGTTTTAGCATTTGGGAGAACAGGTTTGGAGGATATTGGAAGCCACAAAGATCATATTTATGGATATCATTGAAGAAGGATAAGGAGTTGCGAGTTTTGGAGAACTCTAGAGCAGATTTGAAGGAGTTATTAGATAGTGAACTTGGAGAAGATTGAGCAACAAGTAGGGCTGCAAATTTGGTAAACTTAGAGCAGAAGAGTGAAGGAGAATAGGGGTGCAATAGTGCAAGCTTGAGACAACAAGTTGGTTGAATCTAATCTCCAACAAAATTAGCAAACATACATTAGAAAGGTATGCAATATTGGTGCAATATAATTTTATTATCTATACATTGAAATAAGATTTACATCAAGAGCATCATATTATTATTTTCTTCATACTATTATTTGGATTTTGAAAATAAGAGCTTAAATAGTTCTTTAATCAAGGTGATATTAGTGCTTACACCTTATCATTTGCAAAGACAAAATAGTGTGAGCATATAAGCTTTAAAGGAGAAATAAGGAGTGTGATATAGTGCATGATTGCTATTCTATAGTGACTAAGTAAAGTAGATTTATCTAAGTAAGAGTAATAGCAAAGAAAAATGAGTGGAAAATAAACCAAAGGGTTGAAAAATCAAGGTAGGTATTTTAGTGTCTAAAGACACTAGATAAGGAGCCAAAGAGGAAGAGTTGAGCATCATTGTTGTCGAGCATCATTGTTGGATGCCATCACCATAATTGAGGTAGAAGATAGAAGTTATCACCATGCAACAGGGCATCACTATGATGTAGAATAAATTGCACTAAGTTGAAATCAATCGTCATCACATTGAGCCATCCAAATATCACCAAGAGAGGTAAATAAAAAACATTCCTATGAAAGCTAGCAAACTAAAGTCAAAATTTTGCATGAAGGAGAAGAGGAGTACGTAGGAGAATTTAGGATTGAAATAAAGTTACAAGTATCTTTGGATGTAGTAGCATTCATACACCACATGGATAGGAATCTAATATTGTTGTTGGTATGTAGAAGAGTGAATCCAAAATAGGCAGTGCCTGGAGAAGTAATGCTCGCAACACGGGAAAGAGAAGCATTTCAAAGGGTAGAGAATATGTTGAGCACCAAGTGGAATTTGTGTGATGGAAGTTAAAATGTTCCTAGTGCAAATTTGAAGTTGAACACCATTCATACATTAAATAATATATGATCGAATTAATGACATAGCAGAGAAAGCATGCAAAGTGCAGGTTGTTCGATTGGACGTGGAGATAGTAAGGGACTAGTTAACAGGATTGAAGTAGAATCCCAAGACACTAGCGTAGAGGTTGAAACCTATTGTTGTAGTTATAATTAAGGTGGATAATACGTTGAATCTAGAGAGGAGTAAAGCAATACTCCAAAGAGTTCAATGTTCACCCATTTTCTGCAAGCAATATTCATCAATGTATGAGAAGAGAAGATTTAAAAGGAGGTCAAGTTGACCAGTGATTCACTAGTTTCAAAGTGGAGG
Organism: Wollemia nobilis; assembly: GCA_028583015.1. Lineage (NCBI taxonomy): Eukaryota > Viridiplantae > Streptophyta > Pinopsida > Araucariales > Araucariaceae > Wollemia > Wollemia nobilis. The sequence continues at coordinate 12,760,585 of JAQPPZ010016724.1, forward strand.
TAATTCACTTTATTAATTTTTCTCATAGTAGTGGATTAGGAGAGATAAGGACATACGTAAGGTTGAAAGTATTATTTTGAAGAGAAGGAATCTAATACTTAACCTTAGACATATATTATTGAAGATTAAATTTTGGAAGGAAGATATTAAAGAAGCATTTGCAAGGTTTTGTAATTTAATCATTTGAAGTTACAAAATATTTTTAGGATATTTGCAATTTAATTAAAGAGGGAGTAATAAGGGTTTCTACATCAAATTATACTTAAAGAATTGTAAATATAATTAAATTAAATTTCTAAGTTTGGAGATATAAGGTATTCGACATCAACATAGGATTAAGAAATTTAGAAACATACAAAGGTTAATCATGACATCACATAAGTTGTTTCTCTTAGAATCTCAATTACTTAAAGGCCCTAATTATGCATCATGGAAAAATAAAGTAATATCTATGTTAATAGTAGAAAATGTTTGGGAAATAGTTAAAGGAGCAAAAACTAAACCTACTGAGGATGCAAGAGAAATTCAAAAATATGAAGAAGATGAAGCAAAATCTTTAATGATAATAACTTTTGCAATTATAGATGAAATTTAGCCATATATTAGTTCAGTAGGAACATCTACAGATGCATGGAAAACTTTATCTAAAATATTTTAAGGAAAGTGTAGAAAGGCTTAAAGAGCGTATATCTAAAACTATTGCAATATGATAAGAAAATTTGAAAGAGACAACATGTATAAAACCAAATTCTCAAGAAATTAAGTCTTCTTTGTATTAATCAATGATAAAATGGATTACATATATGTCCCTCTTAGGGATACCAAATGATACATGTTTACAATGGTGTTAAAGCCCCTAAACGGGGGTGATATACTCTAAGGGATCCTTAGGTCTCCATAAACTTTACATGACGGCTTACTAGGATGCCTCCTTCTCCATTGTTAAGAGGAATAATCTTGAATAGTGCTTTGAATCTTGGAAGGATCTATCACTTGTGTACAAGAAACAAAAAAATACATCAAAAGCATATGAAGCCTCTCATGATGAGGACATTATCCAAGAAATGCAAGAGATGAAGAAAATAATTGAAAGAAGCATAAAATATGTACAGATTATTATGAAATTGACAAATAAGCATAGAGCATGGCTTGAAATGTATAAAGATAGCTAGTATTACATGTAATCTGAAGTATAAAGAATGAAAGAAGCTAATCTATGAAAACTTATGAAATAAAGCATGAAGGACACAAATGAAGGTAAAGTTACCTATGAAAATTCTAAATAACCATAGAAATGATTGGAATAAGACTAATATATGTTAGATTAACCTAAATACATAATAAGAAAAGGAAATCTAAGGCTAAAATAGGGAAATGAGGGCATCAAACCCTAGCCATGGGTGCTCAAATCAGCCAACTTTGTTAGCTACGGTTGATAGCCATAGCTCAGCTTGTGGGCCACTACTAAAAAAAATGACCATAGGAAAACTCTTCTTCTCTTGAAAATAGGGTTGGGAACGCTCAAATCCTCTATGGAATTGATGGTCAAGGGTTGCCTTTGTGTCCAAACATATATTGGTGTGTAATAGCAAGGTTTGTTTCTCAATACTTTGGAAGCTCCATTTTTGTAAAGGTAAGTGTCAAACTGGAATTAGGTAGCATCTCCATACTCTCCATAGGTTGCAATTGGCTCTCCAGTTTAATAGGACTTTGCTAAAATTAAATTAGGGTCTTATTGGATTCTTTGAGGGATCTATAAATAGACTCCCTAAATCCTAATCTCAGCTTCTCAAGAAAGCCAATATCAAGAGTTACCAAGTCGAGATAGTTGGATGGAACCTTCTAGAGGATTCACAGTCCATAATTACTTGAATTTGTTGTAAATTCCATTGGAACAACCAATTTGGCTTATCTCAAGAGGTCAAGATAGTTATAGGGCTAGTTGTTGCTTAGCATGGCCAGGGTCATAGTTGCGATTGTCAACCATGGCTGAGATCTTAGTTATTGATGTCATCAGTGGATAAGGCTGAATAGGTCTAGGATGCCTAAAATGAGTGGTTAGAACCATTGCTTAGCCTTGGAAGGGTCTAAGGTCATTCATATGGTCTGCAAAGGTGCCCATATGAGTAGTCTCTAAAATATGACATGTTTTAGGTGCCTACAGATGCCCCTTTTAGGATGCATTATGGGAAAACATAATGCTGAGAAAAAATAGATCACCTAAAGCCATGTTGTAGGTTGATTTATGATAATTTATCTAATTAATATTAGATGCCCTAGTCCTACAAAGGATGCACATCCTACAATCATTGCTTCAAACGATATGGAAGGCTTAATATTTGTAAAACTTTCATGTGTCCAGATACAATCGAGTAGCATTAGTGCTACAATTGGTCTGATAGATGGATCACTATAAGAATTTAAACTAGCATATTTGCTTTTTCCCTAGCAAAAGGGTAAGCTTATGATAGTTGTTAGCAATTATTCATAATACGAATGCAATTTACATGATCGAGTGATCCTTTGTTGATTTTGATTATGAATGTGATATTATGACTACCCCCTCAAGTGATAAGTCAATGAGGAAAGGAAAAGTGATTAAAGCAATGAGTCGCTTGACCAAAATGAATAATTTGGATGAGTCAATACTTTTGCATGTTATATGGCAAGGCCTATTACAATTGTGATTTCAAACGTTAATAGTAATTGTACATATCTATCATGCAGAGTAGTCCAGCCGCAATGGCCTTCTTAGGGATTGAAGTGAAGACATTTCAATTCAATGATGACTAATTTACCCCAAATAACCTTATGGTAATTTACTCATCTTACTGGATTGCATGGAGTGCAAGTCGCTATAACCACCAATTATATAGAATAAATAACTCAATACAAGGTGCATTTGAATTTTGATTTATGTAATTTTTTTTGTTATTTTTACAATTTTTGAGAATTTTGGACCAGTAAATATTTTTTATTATCCATTTTGAAACTTCTCATGGTGAATATTTTGGAGCATTTATTGTTTCCTGCTAACCATGGTTGTCAGCTACAACTAGTTTTTACAATTTTCTTAGCCACGTCTGACAATAGCGGCTTGGTTTGCGCTAATCTGCACCTAGGGCTAACAGCAGTGGCTAAGGCCCAAATGAAAAATATAAAAGTAAAATTAGAATTTTTACTATTCATTATTTCCAGTTAGCAAAAATTGATAGTGAGAGCTCTAAGGTGAGAGAGAGAAAATTTGACACAAAACGCTTGCAAAACCACTGCCGACCCACATGGTAGACCAACCTGAGGACTCTACGAGTGGTAGATATGGAGCTCCTAAGGTAGAATATCTATCTCTATTTTGATTTGGATGTTTAAAAGGAACCTCACTAATTAATGGCATTAAATGAACCTAATTAAACTATTGGTAATGAACCTCACCCTAGGTTAGAAATAGCTTTAGGATAGCTTAGGGGGTGGGTTTAATTTTTTGATTTATTTTTGGGTGGGAAATGATCTCAAAAGGATTCATTCTCGTAGCCGCAATTGGTAATCGTAGCTCCTAATTTACCAATTGGGACCACAGTTGTCAGCCGTGACTAGGTTCAAAAAACAACGGTCAAAAAATTGACTATTAGCGCTAGCCACGGTTGACAACCGTGGCTATAATGACAGTTGTTGTCAAAAGCAGCTAAGAAAATTTAGGAAATTTTAATTTTTTTTTTTTTTTTGCATTTTTGGTTGATTTTTTATTGATTTTTTTTATTTTTGATTTTTTTGTTATCTTCCCTCTAGACCTTGATTGTACAAGGGTGAGAGCCTGACTTCCTATGTGAGATTATTTCTTGAGCTAATATGTGCTGACCTAGATTGGCCTTGGCTACGTATTGAGACTGCCCACCATTAGGGTAGATCAAGCCTATATGATGGTGTTAGCCCATAGTTGGGATGCGAGGACTAACACATTTTATATTTCAACTAGGGAGATGACGATGACATTGGAGGATGTCTATCGGATCTACAGTATTTCTGTCGATGTGTAGATGATTACTTATTTAGCTACCATAGTGAAGACTTTTATCTTCCAACGAGTTTTCAGTGACATGCATTATGAGGTACTAGTTGACATCGATCACGGTAGGGTTCTAGTAGAGCACTGGTATAGGTCCAATGTCTTATCATGATGCTAGGCCATTTTGATGCACATCATCTACAATGTGCTACTACCAGACATATTGAAAGCAAGGTTCCCTTGGAACCTCTTAGCCAAAGTGTAGGATCTTCTTGGGAGCACTGTGAATGAGCCTCTCATCTTATCATGGGGGAGTGCAATTATTATCTAGCTCTATGATGAGATCCATCGCATCACACAGTGAGGGTGCCAGGAGCACATCAGTATAGATCACCCAGGATGACTACCCTTAATGATTACATCACTCATGCTCACCACTCAGTGCTAGGGGGCTTACTGGCCATGGGAGTCAGAGACCTATCAGATTCGATCTCATGTGGGAGACCTTTAGTACTACATGGATAGGCTGATAGGGTTACAGGTTGGCAAGATAATATGGTATTCATACTTAGACTATCTAGTATGGTAGGATGCTAACTGTTACCTAAGACAGGTCAGGCATGATTTTTGGGTCATTAGGCATAATCTCAATGTGCAAAAGTTATTCCACTTTTTTTAGGTCACCAGATAGGTCAGTATACGATAGGATATCCTAGAGGAGCCAGTCCTCTATTGCCACCTTAATGCAGAGATACAACTTGCATAGTCATAGGTTACAATATTGATTGAGGAGGATGACACCATAGAGGACACAGGGGTCGTAGATGTTGTAACAATGCCAACCTACGATACATGGTGGAGCACTAGAATATGGTAGGATGGTGGTACCCTAGGTAGATCTAGGTATGGTGAGGCTACAGAGGCTACATTTGATGACCCTCATGGGTGATGGGTGCACCCGACGATAGAGGATGAGTGGGGGCAGGTGGCCGCACCAAAGGAGGAGCCATGAGAGGAGGAGGAGGGTTAGGAGGAGCTATATGGTGAGGTGCTTCATCTATGTGCCCAGGTGCAAAATCTATATATCCAACTATAAATAGCTTATAGATAGATCCTAGAGAGGTACACCTCTATATCTATATTATAGGATTAGATTAGTGCACTATGTAGGTAGCAAATCCACCTCCCAGAAGAAGAGAAAGTGATCAAAAAGGATTTGCTCAATTTTGACAAGTTTTGACATAAGTGACAGTTTGCCCAAGTTTTGTAAACCATACAGGTAGGGGTAAACCATACAACTGGATGGAAAAACCGTACAAAGTAGCAAAAAATCATACAGGGTGCATTGAAATTCATCCAAATGCATGGGAAATTTAATTTCATAGTGAAATGGCGCATAGATTTGCTAACTAAGGTGTTAGACTTAGTAAAAGGCCAAATTAATGAATTCAGTTGTACATGGGCAGTTGTAAATAACTAATTGCCTCAAGAACCACTTTGGAATGGCCTGGGCAACATTATATAAGGCCCCATTTTCAAATTTGTAGGTCTGGTTGCTAAGAGATAGGATAGAGTACTTGTTGGTTGTAATAGCTAACTTACATCTGAGTTATTGCAAGAGATTGATAGAATAACCTTGTTGTAATGACATTTATGCTATAATGGAATGGAAATATGTCATTACACATTGTGTACGATCCTGGAAATGATGATTGATGATCTATGATGGAATCTTGATGTATGTGTGTTTTCTGGTTATTGTTTTAGCTTAGTTTTATGCATTGTTGCAACTCCTTGATAGAGGTTAGCACTGGTGGAACCTGAGGAATGATCTATGAGCATAGTAATGTGGAGAATGATGTTATGAGCCCTATTGTATGATTTTTATACGTAATCAGTTGAATGGAATCTCTCCCAAGCTCCGTTGTAATGTTTGGCACAACCTGGAGAATGGATTAATTGGCATAGTAAAACCTTACAAAACATCCCTGAGAGAGATTGAGGCATTAGAGCATCTGATTTGGCACCTGAATGTACCATCATTTTCCTATCGATCGTACACCAGAGTCCATACAAATCGTACAAAGTCGACTTACCTTTAAACGATTGAAAAACTTACCCGATTTGGTAGTTTGAGGAAATCGACTTGAACAGTTACAAAACTATGTACAGAATCTATCAGTTTTGTTGAGTGCAAAAACATACAATCCATGCCACTGTATGATTTGTAACCATACAGTATGATAGTTTGACATCCGTACAAGCTATTTAACTATCACAAAGGGTAGTTCGGAGGACTGTACGGTGGTACGATTTGGTAACCGAGTTGGAAATTGTCTATTGATCATTCTTGGTCCTAGAAGATCATCTCCCCACCTAGGAATGCTATACCCTTGTGCTACATTTGGCACCGTTGCCTTATCGAATCTAGCATCTTTGTTAAAATGGGTCAAATTGATGAAGTGTGGATACTAAAATTGGAGGTGAATGATAGACATCGATGCACGAAGCCATGGAATACGGGAAGCATGAGAAAACATTCTTTTAAGAAGGAGCACAAGGATTTATTAGAGAGAAAACACAAGTAACTCAGATCGGAGTACTCAAGAACCAAAAATAGAGCAAGTTTGGACATCCGAAGAAGGAGACTTTGAGGTATTGTTGATAGAGACGGAAGATGAGGAAGTAGAACCACCAAGCGTAGAGGCAAGGGTTGAAATAAGAAAAGTGCAAGATGATGGAGAGTGGATGGTGACACCTAAGAAAGTGGTAGAAGGGTTGCAAGGGAGTGTAGAGGATGGGAGTCAGGCACCAGAGCAACAGGACGTGAGGTCTCAGGAGGAAAGACCAAGACCATCTCCCTCACATCAGTGAAGGAGGTCACCAAGTGAAGATGCATGAGAGTTTGGTCACCGAGTGGTAGGACAGAATAAGATACCTCGAATTGACACTTCTGATGACAATGGGAGTAAGACACCCCCAAGGAGGAATCAGTCAGAGATTCCATGAGACACCTCAAGTGAGAGTGATGACTCTCCTAAGATGGCTAATAGGGCAGCCAAGTAGAGATGTCCACCATTTTTAGGTGAGGGTAAGGAAGACCCCACATGACACATAGGAACTTGCATAACCATTTGGAGAGAAAATGGAGTGGATAGACCAGAGGATTGGGTAATTCTATTTCTTGCTACATTGAGAGGATTGGCAATTGATTGGTATTTGAAGAGGGAAAATACCATAGATTTTCAGACTTGGAACCAGATAAAGGAGAAGTTCATTGAGGAATTTTGACCTTTGAAAGATGATGGAGACATTGTTATAGAAATTTGCATGACAAAGCAAAAATCTGATGAGGATGTGAAGTCCTATAACCATAGACTAAAGCAATTAGTCGATAAGATGCAGATGCCTCTAGAAGATATTCTAGTAAAGTGGTGGTTTGTAGATGGATTACTTCCAAAATATAAGAAAAATATGAAGGCAGTACCATCAGAAACATATGAAGAAGCACTAAAGCATGCAAATAATTTTGAGAGTGAATAAAAACAAATATATACAAGAATTTTATCTCATCCCAAGTCGAATGATTCAGATAGTGGAGAAGATGACACTATACAAAGGATAGTAGCATCATTTCACAAGGAGTTTGATAAGATGATAAAAGAACAAAAGATCAAACCTGACAGAAATGACATGTGGTGCATGGAATGCAAGATGGAAGGCCATACAAATGTGAAGTGTCCGAGGAATGACTACTACCACATTTGTAATGTGATGGGGCATGAGGTAATGCTATGTCCATATAATGCGAGAGTACATCCATAGATATTGTCAATCCAAGAGCAGGAAGAGAAGCCGAAGGCCCAAGGAAGTGGGCAACAAGCAACGAGTGGTGGTTATAGAAACAATAGATGAGGTGGAAGACCAAATCAAGGTAATCGACAAGGAGGACAAAGTCATTTGTAGTATGACTCGGAAGGAAGACCGATCATACAGTGTCACAATTTCTAAGAATGGGGGCATTTTGTGAAAAATTATCCTGCACCTCAAAGGCAAGAAACATCGCAAGCAAGCACTACACATATGTGTAGATGGTGTGGTCTGGGGAACCACAAAGAAGAGAATTGTCCAAAATAGGTGAGTTCGAGTAACCCATAGAATGTTAGTTATTTGGACATAGAGGTTCCTCAAGTTAAGGAGGATACCCAAGAAGTTTTAGCCATGATGAGGAATCAGGCTAAGAAGGATAAGTATCCAGAGCCAGCAAAGGAAAAGCAATGTTGGCAAGTAGCAAAGAAAATATTGCAAGAGGAAGCTGAGAAGACTAAGCGAGTAGAGTCAACAACTGATAAGGAACTAAGAAAACCATCAGACTAGGAGATAGTTGTGCAAAATCTGGCAGCACAGGTTTTGGATACCATAGTAGAAATTAAAGTATCAAACCTGCTGGAAGCTATTCCAGCATTGCAGAAAGCAATGGTGGAAGAAATACAACCGCATAAGGTGATGGAAGTGTAGAGCCAACCGATTTAGGAGAAGGAGCGAAAGGATCAGTTCATGGATCCAACTATATTAATGATTGATGTGGGAAAGAAACCTGCATTAGTTCATATGGAGATCCTAGGGCACAAATTGACACAAGTTATTATGGATGGAGGATCCAATATCAATGTGCTACCTGAAAGAACATGGCTAGAACTAGGTGCTCCATATCTATGGGCACCAAGCTTCTGATTATATGGTGTTGATCAGAATGGCATCGAGACAAAGGGAGTCTTGACCGCACAACAAGTGGTGATAGCTGACCAAGAATTTGTCTTGGATTTCATTGTGATTACAATGTAGAAACCTGCATACGATGCTCTCTTGGGGAGAGGTTGGCTACGAGTAGCCAAAGTTAATCACAACTAGGGGAAGAATCAGATCACTTTTAAGAAGGGATAACATAAATATATGATTAATCTAGCTAATCAAAAAGTTAGTGAGGATGTAGCTACGATGGATGAATCAAAAAATTCCTCAGGAGATGAAGGGCATGAACCTGATGGAGAAGGAATGTTGTACCTAGATGAATGTAGCGAAGATGAGGCTAGATCTGATAGTGGACTCCTTCATTGGAAAATGGAGGAGTACAAAATTTTTCAGCCCAACTACCTCTGTATTGAATCAGAGGAGATCAAGGAAAAACAAGACAAACCGAAAGTTAGCCAAGAACCTAAGAAAGAAGCAGAAGAGAAATGGACATTTCCAAAAAGTTTTGCAGAGTATACAGTAGGTGATGTAGAAATTGATACAAGGTCGACACACCCAAATACTGTAGAGAAAGCTACAAGTGAACCAAAAAATATCAAATATGAAGGACCTCGGATAGTGGACATCAATCTAGGAACAGAGGAGGAACCTAGGATGATTCACTATGGCGATGATTGGAATCTTGTACTGAAAGTGGTAGCTTTTAAGATATTCTTAGAATATAAGGATGTCTTTGCATGGACATATAAGGACCTGAAAGGAGTACCACCAGAATTGTGTGTCCACAAGATTACGCTAATGCTTGGAGCTCAACCTGTAAGAAGGAGACCATATAGAATGAACCCAAAGTATGTTGCATTAGTGAATACAGAGATAGAAAAGATGTTGGAAGTAGGAATCATCTTTAGGGTGATGACCAATGAATGGGTCTCACCTATAGTGATCACCTTGAAGAAGGAAGTAGACAAGATCAGAATATGCGTGGACTTTAGGAGTCTCAATGTTGTAACTATTAAGGATCCCTTCCCTATTCCCTTCATAGATTCTATCTTAGAAGAAGTCGTAGGACATGAGATCTATTCATTTTTGGATGGGTTCTCGGGATACAATCAAATTAGTATAGCCGAGGAGGATAAGATGAAGACCACATTCATTGTGGAGAATGGCATCTATGCATACAATCGAATGCCATTTGGGCTCTGTAATGCCCTAGCTACATTCCAACATATCATACTGTATATATTTGATCAGTTGGCAACAAGGAATTTTAAAGCATTTTTGGATGATTGGTCCATTTACGGGAAGATCAAGGAACATCTTCCTACCCTCAGTGAATGTATGAGTAGGTGCAAAAATGCACAGATATCATTAAATCCAGGGAAATGCTTTCTGATGGTACCATATGGGAAATTTTTGGGACACATTGTGTGCAGTGAAGGATTGAAAATAGATCCTGATAAGATCCATGTGATATTGCACATGGAAGAACCATTTGATGTGAGTTCACTCAAAACCTTCCTTGGATCGATGGGGTACTATCGAAGGTTTATCAAGAATTATGCACATGTATCCTACCCATTAGATTCTTTGACGAAAAAGAATGTTCCTTTTAGATGGATGGAGGAGCACCAAGGAGCCTTCGAGGAGCTGAAGGCTAAGCTTGTGAGTAGTCCAATTTTGGTGTTTCCAAACTAGGATAAGGAATTCCATGTCCATATTGATGCTTCCAATTTTGCAATTGGATGTGCTTTAGCACAAGAAGGATAGTTTAGGCTAGATCAGCCTATTTTCTTTGCTAGTCACCTTTTGTCAAGGCCAGAGAGGAATTATAGTACAACAGAAAGAGAAGCTTTGGGAATGGTATATGTAGTTCAAAATTTTAGGCATTACCTATTGGTAAATCCCTTTGCCTTCTATGTCGATCACCAAGCCTTATTGTACTTGATAAATAAGTCGATGATACAAGGATGAGTCAGCAGGTGGCTCATCACCCTTCAAGAGTTCGTATTTCGAGTAGTGGTGAGACCTGGTAAGAAGCATGTGATTGTAGACCAGTTGTCTCGGATACGATCAGGGGAACCTATAGGAACAAGAGTTCCTGATGAATTTCTAGATGCACAACTATTCACCATCAATGTTGTTCCATCATGGTACAAGTTGGTTGGCCAATATCTATCCACAGGAGAGTTGCCACAAGAAATGATGACAACTGAGAAGAAGAAAGTAATAATGAAGTCAGCACCCTTCCAGATAATAGCAGGATTGTTGTATAAAATGGGAAGTGATGGTATCTTACGAAGATGTGTGATGGAGGAAGAAGTCAAAGTGATGTTGAAAGAGGCTCATGTAGGCTTAGTAGGAGGGCATATGGGACCAGATGCGACTGCTAGGAAGGTATTACTAGTAGGGCTATGGTGGCCCACATTGTATAATGATGTGAAGGAGCATGTGAAAGCATGCGATACTTGCCAAAGAGCAGGAAAGATGGTAAAGAGGGACTTTATGCCCTTACACCCATCACAACCACAAGAGTTATTTGAATTATGGGGATTGGAATTTGTAGGACCATTAAAGACATCTCGATAGAGGAAGTGTAGATACATCATAGTAGCAATAGAATACCTGACGAAATGGGTAGAAGCAAGAGCATTACCTGATAACTCGATGAAGAGCATAATGATATTCTTGTATGAATAGGTAATCACAAGGTTTGGTATTCTACTATGGATAACAAGTGATCAAGGAGGACACTTTGTTAATGATATTATCAAGATACTAATGATAGAGTTCAATATTTTACACTCATTATCTAGTCCGTACTATCCCAGAGCGAATGGGTAGGTAGAAGCAACAAATAAAGTCCTAGTATCTACTCTGTATAAAACCTATGGAATAGAGGGAGCAGATTGGGAGGAAAGGCTACCATCCATTTTATGGGTATATAGAACAAATTTTAAACCTACAATAGAACATACACCTTTCCAATTAATGTATGGACAGGAAGTAGTGGTGCCAGTCGAATTCTTGATACCAAGTTTGAGAGTCATGGTAGAGCATCGCTTGGGTGATCAAGAAAGTTTGGAAGAGTGAATGACAACACTGATCAAGTTAGATGAACGAAGAGTCATGGTGCAATGGGTGATTGAGATAGCTCACAAAATATGGAAGGTATGGCATGACAAACATTTAAGGAAGTTGGAACTTAGTCCGGGTGACTTAGTTCTAAAGTTTAATGGAAAGAGGGAAATCAAGTCGGGTAAGCTGAAGATGTTATGGCTTGGTCCTTATAAAGTAGTGGAAGTAATGAATAATGGAGTAGTCAAGTTGTAGAACTTGAATGGGACAGAGGTGCCTGATACTGTAAATGGCTCAAAGTTGAAGCCTTACAAGGTACAATGTTTATTCATTGCTTCAGAAGAACTTGAATGATGAAGATGAGTGAAAGCTCAAGATGAAGCTCAGAGTGAGCTAGATCCATCATAGGAAGATCCTGACATAGGACTCATACACTTATTTGTAGAAGGGGAGGAACTACGACCAACCATAGAACAACAAGAGTTGGTACCTCAGCTCGAAGAAAGAAGAAGATTACGAGTACATGTCAGATTTGTTGATGGAACTGAAAGAGTTGAAGAAGAAGATGAGGAATGGATTCCTCCAAGTGGAAGAGAACATCAAGAGATAGTACTATTACCTAGAAATAGGGGAAGGTAGGAAGAAGCAACCCTAGTAAATAGAAATAGGAGGTATCCTCAGGTAGAACGGAGAGAACTACCCCAAAAAATGGAAGGTCGAAGAAGGATACGGCTAACAGTACGATATGAAGATAGAGTGGACACATTTGAAATGGAAGTTCCAGAGGGAGAAGGGAATGAGACCATTGATCAGGAATTGGTTGGACTTACTCCATTGGCTCAGATAGGGCTGTTACAACAAAGAATGTGGTTATAGACTCAATAATTGCAAGAAGAATATCAAACGTTGAGAGGTCATAATGCAATGTTGAGAGAGCAAATCATCCAAGAATTGGATGGCATGATACGTAGGTTGGAGGAACAAAGGGTAGCTAGGCTACAAGATATTGAAAGGGAACTAGAAGAGGTTGAAGGATTAACTCTGAGAAGTGGTGGAGGAAATGAGGGTGTAAGCACAAGCTCACAAGTACCACCAAGTGATCCACCTATGACAAACGAAGATGTGGAGATGTTGTGGTGAGATATTGAAGAGGTAACTACATCACCCGAACCACAAGGTAATACACTACTAGATTTGATAGACTCCAGTAGTGAAGGTATACCTTGGCTCATAATGGAACCTAGTACAGGAAGTAGTGATGAAGATAATCACCCAGGGAACCCTCAGAACCCTTGAGGTAACCATGATCCCCTAGCACGTACAATGATACAATGAAAAATAGAGAGAACATAGGGACATCAAACCAACCTTGAACCGCAAGATTATATAATAGCCTATCGATAGTTGAGAAGACAAAGGAGAGAAGTACAAATATTGGAGAGAAGGATGAATTTGCCAACCAATTGGGTAGAGTAGAGAGAAGAGAATCAGACTCATTCAAGTTTTGAGATGGACTTTTCTGATGCCTATAGAGAAGTTTTGGCAACATCATCACCACAGAGAAACTTCGAAGAAATAATATGGAGATATCACCTAGCACGTGTGGATCAGAGAATCAGAGCACTACGACAACTATCACCAAGTACAAGAAGAAGTAGAAGTCCACTAGCCAACATTGAGTTGGTAGAGATAACTCCTGATACCCAAACAATGGGAGGAAGAAACAGAGAAAGACCCCTAAGACTTCAGCCAGGAAGGGGGGGAGGTATTCAACTACGAAATGAACAAAGACAAGGTGATGTTACAATTAGAGGAGGAAGAGGGTGAGGAATATTATGACCCCCTACTCCTAGATGGCCAGGAGATACACCCTTAGCTTGTATGAACTGGAAAAGGAATCTATGAGGATTACCAGGAATTAGGGGTATCTTACCAAATCTTGCAAGGTGACGTACATGGGGACAACCATCTCAATGAGGGATGGGTGGTAGAGGATTACTCCAGAGAAGGGAGGAATCACCATTTGCATAGAGAAACCCAATGCCAAGAGGAATAGGATGGGGGAGACACTCGCATGGAAGAAGCCTTACTAGTAGGGGAAGAGTACAGTTTGTAGATGAAAGAAACCAAGGACAACTAAGAACTAGATCACCAAGTCTGGAGCCAGAACTGATCTGAGGGGATAGGCAAAGAAGTCACTCGAATGATAGTAGAGTAGTAAGGACACCGCTACCAAGGGACCAATCACCTGTGCGACAAGGGGAAAGGACACTAGGTGAGGATACTCCAACTTGCAATTGTACAATTCCAAATTGTACACATGGAAGAGGAAGGCCAAGAAATTCAGTAACATCACAAGTGGAGATGGATCGAACTAGGGAACAATTACCGACAGGTGACACAACCACTCCGAACATTAGATTTGAACCTCCAAGAGAAGAATTTGATGGGATCGTACAAGTGAATGTCACTGTACGATTTCCAAGAAGGTAAGTGTAAATAGATTAGGATTGAAAAAAAGAAAAAAAAAAAAAAGAAAATAAAAACAAGTACCTTAATTGTGAAAATCCCTTGAGATGCAATTAAGAAGGAAGTGGTTGAAAATCGGAAATGGTGGCCTCTTTAGAAAGAGAAAAATTGAAAATTTCTCTAAGTATAAAGATCGTACAAGTAAGAATTGAGGATGAAATCACACAAGTTAGGAGATCGTACAAGTAAAATTGACATAAAGGCATGTGAAATCATACAATATGACATGTTGTACGATTTGGATCATACACTGTATGATGTTGGCCATGTTGTACGATTTCCAACTACCCATTTAATGCGGCATGCATGGGAAAAAGTAACGGTTGGAGGAAAAAGGGGGGAAAGAGACAAATTTTTCAAAAAACTTGCTGAGTTGTCAATCATCCATGCAATATGGAAGGGAAATGTGCAAAGTGGCATAATTTAGGGTTTAGTTAGGGTTTTCGAAATGCTTTAAATAGAAGGCAGAATTGGCAATTTCATTAAATCGTACAAGTGAGAATTCAAATTTTTCAGGAGGACGAAGGTGGAAAGCATGCAATTGAATGGAGAAGACCATATGGGCAGCCAATTTCATCAAAAATCTGGATTTAGATGGACCCATTTTAATTAGCACCAAGGAGTACTTTTCATTTTTAGATAAATTAACCCGGAGAAGGAACGAAAGAGGGAAATTAGGGTTTTACTCCATCAAAGAGAAAAATTCAAAGTTCAATAAGAAATACGAAGAGTATACGATAGAAAACATCCAAGTACGAACCCAGAGGTGGAAAATGAAATATTAGGGTTCGGGGAAGTGAGAAATTGTAATCGGACGATGGAAATTGCAAGGAAAGTGAAGATTTAAACCCTAGAAATAGAAGAATCAGAGCTAGAAAAAGCAAAGAATGGAAGGTGAAGTCCGTACAACCATCAAAAGTACAGCCAAAATTTATCAAGTGGAAATAAATTGTGCTAGAGGTGGAGGAGTTGGAAAATTGCTCCCGAGAAAGACTGAAAAGGAGGAACGGGGCAATCCGAAAAATGGGTTGGTGAAAGATTCAACAAAAGGGGCCAAAATTTTGAATTTTTCACAACCTAGGGTTTGAAAAATTGTACTGTATAATTTTGGGGGAAGAATGTACGATTTCAAAGGAAGATAGCATAGTTTAGGGTGATTTTCAGGCCATTTCGGGTAGTTTTTAGCAAATCGTATGAAATCATATAGATTCCAAAGGGGAAGGTAGTCAAAAAGCAACATCGTATGGAGTACTATCATACTATACAATTTTAGGTTGCAGATGTACGATTTGATGGAGATATGATGGTTTGAAGACTGATGGGCTAAAAATCAAACTATGGGGAAAAAGAGTAGTGTACGATCTAGAAGGGGATGGTGAAGGTAAGAACCATACAAGGGTACAAAGAACCATACATTGTATGATTTATAGCAAGTCATATGATTTTTGGTACACTTTTGATTGTAAAAATGGTGATGTTTGAATGTTAAGTTAATCAATGAGATGGTAGAGGAATGATCTCAATAGAAGAGTTTGGACATCGGTTAAGGTGGATTGTAGCCAATAGGGTGGAGAGGTCACCAAGTCCATTGCACGAGAGAGAAGCATACCCATGACAACAACAAGGGTGGTAGTTTTAGTCCCATGATTGGTGTGGTAATCATCCTTGGAGGAGAGGAGGATATAGGTCATGGAGGGGAGAGACATTGGTGGGCTAATCTGAGAAGAACACCACCAAGGCATCGAGAGGAGAGAATGGCACAAGAAAGAACCTCACAGAGGGAAATGAGGAGTGAAGTTCACCTCATCAGGAGGAGCATCTAAGAAGTGGATAGGAAGAGGGCTAGGTTGAAGTCACAAATATTACATTTGTGCAACATGGAGCCAATACATGTAGGAAGTGGTGGAGTGATGGGAGAAATAAGAATCATCCTTGGAGGAAGATATTCGAGGATGTTGGTGTAGTAGTGATTGCACAAGTTCCACCATTCCACAAGTCCTTCTTCCATAACTATCTATTATAGATAGTTTAGGCATATAACCCTACAACTAGAACAACCTATGTCAATGTGGGCAAGAGGTCAGTGAAAGTGGATATTTTGACAGAGCCATTTTAGAAGACATTTGGCTTGCTAGAAATATGGTATGGAGGTAGTAAAGAGATTGGTAGATCCAATAGAGGTATACCACCTTATCACTACACTTACCAATGTCACATCACTGACTGAGGCAAAGATCTCAGGTGCAAGGATACATAGAATCAAACAGAGCTAGTTGAAAGGAGACCATTGGTCATGTGCTATGAATACAATCATGGCTCGAATGATAGGAGATATAAGGGCCATAAAAATGCCAATGTGGATGGCATAGTATGTAGAAGGTATCACCAAGGGAATTCAGTATGATTGGGGTACCTATCTAGAAATAAAAATGCATGAGGTACTGACAAAGAGGTCGAAGAACTTTGGAATGACTTTCCATGCCATTGGATTGTTATTAAACATAGTCACAGAAGTAGAGATCCAATTTCTAGGTTTGATAGCACCTCAAGAAATTAGGGGAGGATAACCGATGATATTGAGATGGGCTAAGTCAGTACCAATACCAAAAGAGACCCCAGAGAGATATCAAACGAGGAGCGAGCAACGAACCCATAGAGCTCAAGAGGATACTACTCCAGAGGAAGATGATGATGTACATCATCAAAGAAAAAGGCCTAGATGGTTGGAATAGGAGCTAGAACAACAAGCACCTAGGCAATGGTAGCTCGAGTAGAAGCTCACTGGTAGGAGAGGTTGAAAAAGAGTGCCTCAGACCATAAAAAGTAGATGATGGAGTTCCTGAAGACTGCCAAGGAAAATGCTAACTTCCATGGGGTGAAAGCAGTAGATATGGGAAGCTATGCAGCCAAGTTGAGGAATGAACAAGAAATGTATAAGTCATAATTCAAATACTTAGAGGTTGTGGTGGTAGAATATGAGGCACAGTGGAAGAAGCAGAACGAGTTGGTAAGGACACCGACCAAAGTAAAGGGGAGGGCAGATGTAGGCAACAAATCCACCTCCCAAAAGAAGATAAAGTGATCAAAAAGGATTTGCTCAATTTTGACAAGTTTTGACATAAGTGACAGTTTGCCCAAGTTTTGTAAACCATACAAGTAGGGGCAAACCGTACAACTGGATGGAAAAACCATACAAAGTAGCAGCAAATCGTACAAGGCACATTGAAATTCATCCAAATGCATGGAAAATGTAATTTCATAGTGAAATGGCGCATAGATTTGCTAACTAAGGTGTTAGACTTAGTAAAAGGTCAAATTAATAAATTTATTTATACATGGGAAGTTGTAAATAACTAATTGCCTCAGGAACCGCTTTGGAATGGCCTGGGCAATGTTATATAAGGCCCCATTTTCAAATTTGTAGGTGTGGTTGCTAAGTGATAGGATAGAGTACTTATTGGTTGTAATAGCTAACTTACATCTGAGTTATTATAAGAGATTGAAAAAATAACCTTTTTGTAATGAAATTTATGCTATAATGGAATGGAAATATGTCATTACATGTGTACAATCCTGGAAATGATGATTGATGATCTATGATGGAATCTTGATGTATGTGTGTTTTTTGGTTATTATTTTAGCTTAGTTTTATGTATTTTTGCAACTTCTTGACAAAGGTTAGCACTGGTGGAACCTGAGGAATGATATGTGAGTATAGTAATGTGGAGAATGATTTTATGAGCCCTACTATACAATTTTTGTATGTAATCAGTTGAATGGAATCTCTCCCAAGCTTCGTTGTAATATTTGGCACAACCCAAAGAATGGATTAATTGCCATAGTAAAACCTTACAAAACATCCTTGAGAGATATTGAGGTATTAGAGAATCTAATTTGACACCTGAATGTACCGTTAGTTTCTATCGATTGTACACCAGAGTCTGTACAAATCATACAAAGTTGACTTACCTGATTTGGTAGTTAGAGGAAATCAACTTGAACCATTACAAAACTATGTACAATAGCTTCCAAAATCGAATCTATCAATTTTGTTGAGTGCAAAAGCATACAATCCATGCCACTATACAATTTGTAACCATAAAATGTGAGATTTTTACATCCGTATAAGCTATTTAACTATCGCAAATGGTAGTTCAAAGGACTAAACAGTGGTACGATTTGGTAACCGAGTTTGAAATTATATATTGATCATTCTTGGTCCTATAAGATCATATCCCCACCTAGGATTACTTCATCTCTATGCTACACACTATAGTTATAGCTCATAGTAGGTCAAACACAGTGGTAGGGCTATCAGGAGGATAGGATTGCTCTCCAGTCATAGGTTGACATGACCACCACTAATATAGAAAAGATCATTGCATAGAGGAATCTTCTATAGTTACATATAGACCTAAAGACTACAGAGTGAGATACGCTCAGGGTGATGAGAGGGATTCCCTCTACTTCTTAGGCTACACCATCTATTCTAGCCACTTTGGGATCATCGAGGTTTTATTACGATGCAGAGATCAAACGTCTAAGGGGACTCTTAGAGAATGCTATAGCTCAAATGTCTATAGATGCGAGATACATTGTATCCCTACAGGGTCAAGTTAGGATATTAGGTGGTACTCCTCGAGAGTTATCTATAGTAGGGGGCTCCCACCAGAGTAGGTAAATCAAGTCATGGTAGTCATTAGTGTAGTTCAGTCACAAGATAGGTGCTCGATCAGAGAGGTCAGCAGGCACTAGCTACATGCAGCCTCATAGAGAGGACGGATGGGAGGAGGTGACGCAGGTGGCACATGCTAGTCATGATGATGCCATGATGACATTGTATCATTTTTTTGTGTAATATCTGAGGACCTACACTATTGTAGTCTGTGAACATTTTGATACCTTTATGTACATATTGACATAGATATATATGATATTTATGATGTTATGGCTCATCATGTGTATCATTTTATTATTTTAGGTTTATGTGATGTGCATGGATGCAATGCTTATGTGATGTTTTACTTATGCTATATGGATGCAATGTATTGATTACATGCACTAGCTAGATGATATATGTATGCTTAGATGCTATGATCTACATGTATGGATGCACTATGATGATGGGTACATATATGGATGCACTACTTTTTGTTAAATGCATTTTTAATTTATTTCAATTGTTTATGCATTTAATTTACGTGATATGATATGATGTATGGTGTGAAATGTAATGCATTAATTATATGAGGAATGAACTAATACAAATGAACCTGTATGCTTTAATCACTTAAAACATAAGGAATGAATGTAATATGTGTTTACAAACTAAATGGAATGACACCACAAAATGTATAAAAATCAATGAATGAAAATGATAACTCTTATCATAATAATTAATCATTTAAACATCCATATGTGATATGAGATGATGTGAGATGTATGGTTTTCTCTATAAGCTTCTGTAAATTAAAAAATATGCATAAATAGTCAGTGGTCGTCTAAATACTATTGTTGATATCCATCCGGTGATTTTATTGCTCTATCCCTGCCTCTATGTTATATAGGTGATTTTGCATATGCTTCAATATGGATAAGGCTCTCATGTGTATTTATAGTGACGTGCTTGGAATATCATCATTTATTGAAGGAGGCACAAGAGTGGGGGCTACAGAACCCCTAGGTATATGCAAATTACCCATTTTATTCATTTGAGATGATGTGGACACTTCATGATGATCCACTTCGATAGTGGCATCCACATGCTCTAGTTGGCTATCCAGTTCATGCTTTCATTTTACTTTGTATTGTTGAACCTTGCAAGCCTGAGTACCCCCAGTCTGATGTGGGGGAAACACCTATTCTTGCTCTTGAGGAGGCA
The DNA here is from genome assembly GCA_028583015.1 of Wollemia nobilis. Lineage (NCBI taxonomy): Eukaryota > Viridiplantae > Streptophyta > Pinopsida > Araucariales > Araucariaceae > Wollemia > Wollemia nobilis. Next base: position 12,780,825 of record JAQPPZ010016724.1, read on the forward strand.
CCATGAGAAATGAGTTAGGGGTGACTAATTTCAATGGTTTTGGCTCCTTCAATGTGGAAGCAACATTTGATTGCATCATCTCTTATTTTATTTGCTTTAGAGTCACTCGATCCTCTGACTTAATGTTAACCATCCCCACAAACTCATGAGAAGGTACTTCAACATTTGGATGAGTTGTGGGTGGCTCCTCAACTTGTTGATGTTGTTCTATTTCAATTATGACAATTAATTTTCCTCATATTTCGATGAAGAATCAAGGATGGGATTAACAGTGAGCAACTCGATAGGAGGTCAACATGAATCCTCAGTGGACTCCATGATAGGCTAAATGTAATTTTTACCTCTTTATGCTCTCTAAAATTTCATCCAAATGAACTAGGACTTGTGACATGGTGGATGAAGATGGTATGATATGATTTGATTTATCCATAACCACAATAGGTTATTTCCATTTGATAGGAGTAAGAGAGTCCTCTATGATTGTCTTAGTTTATTTCTCCTTGATTGGAGAGACCGAATATGGGGACATAATGGGTGAAACCAATGGCGATGGCGGTTGTGAAGTTAACTTCACAACAAACTGTGGGGTTGCATCTAGACTCTAGATAACATCATTAGGTTTAGTGTTCATATGCATGGGTAACACAATAGACTCCTACGAATGATCCATTGATTTTGTAAAACATCGAACAAAATTGCATTGATAGCTAGTTGATTAAATAATACATTGATGCCCTAGAATAGTTCGGTGAAGATGGAACTAACTCGGCGAGAATAGACATTGTTACAACAATATAACAATAGCCTAAATAATGAAATAAACAATATAGTTACGCTAACATCCCCCCTTATTACATTATTTGGGTAATAAGATAACTACTAGCTATACTAACATCCCCCCTGATTACATCATTTTGCAATACATAGAGAGCTGTGAAACAATTCAAATTTGACACGTGCAAGTGCCTTAGTGAAAATGTCTGCAACTTGAGCATCGGTGGAGATGTACTGAAGCTGAATTCGGTGCCTTGGAACTTCGTCTCGAATGAAGTGACATTGTGTGTCAATGTGCTTGGTTTTCTCATGATGCACTGGATTCTTAACAAGGTTCAAAACACCCTGGTTGTCGTAGAACAAGTGTATTGGAGATTTTGATGGATGACCCATACTTGTCAAAATGTGATGCAACCATATCACTTCGCACACAGCTTCACGTGCGGTGCGATACTCTGCCTCTGTAGATGAGATAGCAACCACCTGTTGCTTCTTGTTGTGCCAAGAGATAGGACCGGATCCAAGATGAAATATATATCCTGAAGTTGACTTACGATCATCATATGACCCGACATAGTCAGAGTCCGTGTATCCTTGCAAGAAGAATTTGTCATTCCTCTTGTATTCTAGGCCATATTCCATTGTGCCACGGACATAGTGAAGAACACGTTTTGCTGCTTTCCAATGAGTGGTCTTAGGCTCCTGCATGAACCTCGAAAGATAGTTGACAGCAAACACGATATCTGGCCTAGTATTTGTCAGATATATGAGACTCCCAATCAATTGATGATAGAGAGTACCATCTACCTGAGGTGAATCATCATATCATGATAACTGAAGCCCTGATTCCATCGGAGTTGCCATTGGCTTGCAATCAGTCATGCGATATTTTTCTAACAGTGTCTTGGCATATTTTTTCTGAGACACTTTGATGTAGTGCTCCTTCTGGTTCACTTCCAGACCAAGACAATAATGGAGAAGTCCGAGATCTGTCATCTCAAAATATTTACACAAGTCCTTTTTGACAGTAGAGATCATAGTTTTTGAACTCCCTGTAATGAGTAGATCATCAACATAGAGTACAAGCAACACTATCTCAGAACCTTGTTTCTTGAAATAGAGGTTTGCATCTGACGGACATCTCTTAAATCCATGCTGCAGGAGGTGATTATCCATTTTTATATACCAAGCTCGAGGAGCTTGTTTTAAACCATATAAGGATTTGACCAACTTGCACACTTTCTGCTCTTGGCCTTCCACTTCAAATCCTTTAGGTTGAGTCATGTAGACTTCCTCTTGGAGATCACCATTCAGAAAAGCACTCTTGACATCCATTTGGTGAACTTTCCACCCATACTGTGTTGCCATAGCACAAAGAACTCGAATAGTGGTCATCCGAGCAGTAGGTGCAAAAGTTTCCTCATAGTCAATGCCTTCCTTTTGCGCATAGCCCTTTGCAACAAGATGGGCCTTATGCTTATCTATTGTCCCATATGCCTTGTACTTGACTTTGTACACCCATTTGCAGCCTATGGGCTTCTTTTCATATGGCAGATTGACAAGCTCCCAAGTTTTGTTTTTCATTAGAGACTTATACTCAGCATCCATAGCAGCCTTCCATTGTGGCTCACTAAGGGCATCTTGTATAGAAGCAGGTTCATGTTCATTCATTGAAGACATAAACACCCTATCATCATCTATATCCATATCCTCTGTTTCTCTGTCTGGATCTACAAAAAGTTCCTCAAAATATTGACAAAGATCATCAACCTCAGTAGTCTCTACTGTTGCTCTCTCCTGTCGAGCCATGCTGCGAGTACGAGGTCTATCCAAAGTCAAATCTGGTGGAGTGGATAACTTCGAGTCTCTGATTGTACTTGTATACCATTTTGGATTCTTCTTCTGTGGTGGTGAAGAAGATGAAGAAGTAGATGGACCTCCAGTCTTTGATGATGAAGGGGACTTCTCAACTTTAGTTTCCACAAGATCTAGGTATACATCAGATGTGCTTTGTGATGTGAAAGCTTCATCAAAAACAACATCTCTACTGACATGAATCTTCTTGGTCAAAGGATCAATCAAACGATAACCCTTAGAGTGCTCATCATAGCCAAGAAGAATACACTTCAATGTCTTCTCATCTAGCTTCTTCCTTTTCTCTTTCGGTATGTGCATGAAAGCTTTACATCCAAAAATGCGTAGATGAGAGATGGAGGGTTTTCGACCACTCCAAGCTTCCTGTGGAGTCATTCCTTGTAGGGCCTTTGTGGGTGCCCTATTCAATAGATATACTATTGTGGTGACAACTTCTGCCCAATATTGTTGCTCAAGACTAGCTCCTGTGAGCATGCAACGAACCATTTCCATGATGGAACGGTTCCTCCTTTCAGCAACTCCATTTTGCTGAGGAGTATAAGCAGTAGTTAACTGTCTCGTGATCCCATGTGCAGTCAAGAATGCAAAAAATTATTTAGAGGTAAACTCCCCCCTCGATCTGAGCGGAGGGTCTTTATAGAAGTCCCTGACTCCTTCTCAACAGATTTCTTGAATTGCTGGAAGAAACCAAATGCTTCAGATTTCAGATTAAGAAAGAACACCCACATATTTCATGAGTAATCATCCACAAACAACTGAAAATACCTCTTCCCCCCACAACTGATGGGTGTGAAAGGACCACATAGATCGGTGTGAATCAACTCCAGAGGTTTCTTTGCTCTTGTAGAGCTTTTCTCAAAAGGTACTCTATGTTGCTTTCCTGCCAAGCAGTTAGAGCACACTGGCAATGTGGAAGAAAGGGAAGGAAGACCCTTTACCATCTCATACTTACTTAGCTCAAGTAAGTAGCCAGAACTAAGATGCCCATATCTCTTGTGCCATAGGGAAGTTGCCTCCTTTGTAGAGACTATCATGGCTACATGTGGAGTAGAGATAGCATCTAAGGCAAATAAGCCATGCTTATATGAAGCGGTTGCAATGTTCTTACCTCTCCTGGTAATAGAACAACACTTCTTGCCTCCCTCAACACTAAAGTTCACAACCATATCCTTGTCCAGAATTTGTGTGACTGACAACAAATTGTTCGCCAATCCTGGAACATAGAGGAATTTTTCAATCTGACACTTGCCATCAGGAAGAGTGACTGAAATTGTACCTTCTCCCTGAACCTTGTAGGTTTTATCATCAGCAATAGTGACAGGTTTGCCCTCTTTGGCCTCAAAGGACTCAAACCATGATTTGTCGCCAGTCATGTGCTTACTAGCACCAGAATCGACATACCATATAGGATCCTTCTGCTTGGAAACTGTGGTAGTCATAAGCACCTTGTGTGCCCTCTCAGAATTCGAGTCAGATTCTTCAACAACAACATTCACTTTGGGTTGCTTATTCTTGTTTTGTGGTTTGTTTTGGCCTTTCTGTTTAGGTTGTTTATTCTTATGCCAACATCTGTTTGTATCATGATTGTCTTTGTCACAGATCTTGCAATATCTTTTTGTTTGTTGAGGTTGTTTCCCTTTTGAATCTTTGTTAGAATTTCCTCCTTTCTAAAAATTACCCTTCTTCTTAGGACCCTTCCTGTTGGAATAGAGGGTTGTGTTAGAAGAATCATCTCTTTGAAGTTGGCGTGCCTCCTCTTCTTGAAGCATATTGACCAACTCAACAAAGGTAACTTTCCGTTGTGACACCTGAAGGGAAGTGATCAACACCCTATAAGAATCAGGTAAAGCTCTCAATACAATTGAGGTAAGGAGCTTGTCATCAACAGGTTCTCCCAAAGAATTCAATTTTGCTTTCAACTCAGACACTCTGCAAAGAAAGTGTTCAACTGTCTCTCCTTGCTTCATGCTTAGACTGTGTAATTGAGATTGAAGAAAAAGAATAGTGGAATCATTCTTTCCCTCATATATAGTTTTAAGGGCATCCCATGCCTCTTTACTATGTGCACAGTCAGCAATGTGGGGTTGAACTTCATCTGAAACAGCAAGCAAGATGAGCACTTTTGCCTTGTTGTCTTTCTTGTCAAAGTCTATCTGAGTAGCAGATGGAGCTGTGGTTGTTGTTGATCCAACAGCAGGTGAAGGTCTGGTTGTTGCTCCAGAAACAACATCCCATAAGTCATCCATGACTAGGATTGCCTTCATCTTGTTTTTCCATGGTGTGTAGTTAGGACCTTTCAACAACTGATGAGCATCAATCATTAATTTTGCAGACATAGTGAAGGTTCCTTATATCACCAAATGGTCCCCCTTTCTTTATACCTTAATGCCAGGTCGTTATACCATACAAAATACCCGCCCTTACGTGAGGGAGACTATAGGTATTTTGAAAAATCAGAAAAATTACCCGCCCTTACGTGAGGGAGACTATAGGTAATTTCAATGATTATACGATACGTGGTACTTAGGCGGTACTGAAAGGGAATCATCTCGTTGATGGCACCTACCATAGAAAGTCATCAATCCTCATGCGTGGGGCGTAACTTCCCCTAAACACTTCGGATGTCAGAACTTTCGTCAGGATTTATGCCTAAACACAAGAACGATTAGGGTAGTGGAATGGAGTAAAAAAATAGCAAAATGGCAAACTTATATCTCCTCGACGATTGATAGAGAACAAGCTCAGACATCATTTTGGCAGCTATATTAGGCGGTGGATACAGTAGCGCAATCACGACAACATTACCTGTAAGTGTTGGCCAGAGGTATCACAAATACCGAACGTTGTAGTGCAATAAATTGCACGGATGGGTTTTATTTATTTCGGGGACTTAGGGAGTGATTTTGATTTTTAACTTTAATGAAGTAGTGCATAAAGGAATGAAAATGCTACATACATCAAAAAAGTGCCCACAAAAATAAACCCATAGGTGTCGGGCACTGCCAAAAATGCACCTTTACAATTTTGCCAATTTGCCTTTTTCAAATGCTGAAAAAATTACTCACTTTCCCCCCTTTGATTTTTGAAAAAATTGGCCCCCCTTTGTTAAGTTTTTGAAAAAAAAATCTTTTCAAAAGTCTTTTTAAAACAATTTCTTTTATAAAATTTAATTAAGTAATTAATTACTTTTTCTACATTCATAAAAAAAATTATTTTTCAAAAAAAATAATTATATGAAGAGAAAAAAATAATTAAATTTTAACTTTAATTAAATTAAATAAAGAAATTATAAAAAAAACTATATAAAAAAAATTAATCAAAAAATTTCAATGTTATATACCTTAAGGTACGTTGGGGGGGTCGGCGGGAATTGACCCCACGACCTCTCCTGCATTACCACTACCCCTCGACCAATTGGGCTAGCGGGCTGATCTGAGAGGATCAGGAGGCCCTGACATGTTTGAGAGTGTTCCTAGAGCCTCTCCGTCAAGTGGCCACCACTCCTCTGCTTAATTGTGGCTCCCTTTGGTGGTGGTGGCTTCCTCTACAAAATCCTACAGAGCTCAACTCCTACGTCTCTTACAACCATAATTGGCAGCACACCTCTCCTCAGCAGGGTATCCTCCTATGCAAAACACCATAATGCACAAACAAACAAAAAACTATCGTGAAAGGCCAGGATATCTGCCAGAAAACACTTGTAATGTGTGGTTGTGACGGGCTCAAGCGAAAGATATGGGATTTTTGAGAAGAATGAAGGGCTAAACAAAATATTGAATCCATCCAAACTACTTGAAATCACCTATAGAAGCCATCCATCGGTAAGACAAAATACATGCAACGTGAGAGGAGGTAACAAAAAATTAAAACTTCTTTTCTGGATTGATGTTGGGACAGGGAGTTCATCTGGTGTTGTAGGTTTAAACAAAATATTATCCCACATGCATGTGGGAGTAGGCGGAATGAGTGTTTAAAAGGTATAACACTCACGTTGTAGAGTGTATCCTCTCGAGGAGACACTGCCCACTTGGAGCCTCACTCGTGTGGGGCTGCCTGGCTGCCATGTTGGGGGCTCATCTCCTCCATTGTTCATCCTCCATTGTCGTAGCCTGCTCCCTGTTGCCCCGATCGTTATGACCAAAATTTTATCCAATCTAGTCGGTCCTTTGTCGTCCATATCGCATCGTCTGATTCGGCCTTGTCCAAGTCTGTCAACTTCGATCATGCGTCCTAGTCGATCTCTCTTAGGATCTATGCTCGAGATGTAGGTCTAGCCCTACCTCGGGTCATGAGCCCAGTTAGAGTTCCCAATAATCACAAATTACCCAAAAATTGAATAAGCTCTGATACCATGTAAAACATCAAACAGAATTGCATTGATAGCTAGTTGATTAAATAATATATTGATGTCCTAGAATAGTCCAGTGAAGATGGAACTAACCAGACAAGAAATAGACATTGTTACAATGATATAACAATAGACTAAATAATGAAATAAACAATATAGTTACACTAACAGGTTTATAATACTTAAAGGTATCTAAGACAGCCTAAACTACATGGACCTTATTTGCATGAATGTACTTAATACACTGATGCATTATGGATGGTACACACTCCATGGCTCTCATCCATGGTCTTCCGTGTAGTATGTTGTATTGTCTTGAACCCTCTAAAATGTAGCACAATGTAGGTATATTCTTTTGTCCCACATCAATGGGGAGGACTATTATGCCTACTGTGGGAGATACAACATCGTTAAAGGCTTGCAGAGTGAAGGTAGATGCTCTAATGTGGGAAGGTGTAATGTTGAGATGTTTCAATGCAGTGGTAGTGATGATATTGATGGACAAACCAGTATCAATCAAAACTTGCTTGTATGAAATTTGATTAATGCTAGCTATAATGTGAAATGGTGGATCAGGTTCATTAATAGGGGTTGGTTTAATTTCCTATTTGTGAAAAGTAATCACAGGCTCCTCGTATGGTGGAATAGGCTTCAATTATTGTGAGGACTGTGATGAATGTCGAGCATTGATTAGATTCGATAGTGATGCAGATTGGCTAGGGAGTTCCTTGCTTCCCATCGTGATATTTATCATGTTGATACCACCCTCTTTAGGTGGGGCTATATGCACCTTGCTCACATGCTCCTTTTGATCTTCCTTAGCCTCATGATTGGGTAAGGGATCTTTGAATATGTCTATTCATTATTTATCAATAGCCAGAGGTTTGTTTATCTATCTAGGAGAATGGCTATCTACCTACTTAGGAGGCAACTCTTGATGATGCATAGGGCACCTTGCATTGATTTTTTGCCTATGAGTTCTAGGTGTGGGTCTCTTTTTAGGAGTTACCCTACATGATTGTTCTTCATGTAACTTCGTTGGAAAATATTTTCTTCATGTTGTTTGAGCTCATCCCATATATGGTGGTGCAATATTTTCTCTTCCACGTATTCTTGCTCTATACGCTCACGCTCAATGCATAGGTCCTCCAATTGATCTTGGAGTAGTTGCTTTCTTTGAGCTGCGTGAGGCCTAGGTTCCCGATCTGATCAATACATTGTGTAATACATATGAATTTCCATATCACTACAGGGAATTTTAGCTATGTTAGTTCTTGCCATGTATGTGGTAACCTTATCACCTCGGTGAGTAGATCCCCTATGTGAGGAAGTGGCTTCACGATGACTATTAGGGCATCATGCGGGAATTATGAGATCCTCAGGAGAATAGTGGGTGTGACGACTATCAAGGTGTCATGTGAGAATGGTTATATTCTCAAGGGAATATCAGAGGCATTCAAGGCCTCTTCAAAAGTTTTTTGCTTCGCTAGATTGTGATTGATTTCAACTATGCATAGCTTTCATGATGTGCTAACTAGGCAAACACTGAAGGAAACCCACACTGAAGAAAATTTTAACTTTCAAAAATATTGTGGGTGTTATATACCAAAATTATCAGTGTGATGAGTTGATCACAATGGGCTAGGACTCCAAAAAGTGACCTCCGGGTCAAATTTTGGGAATATTTGGCCAACCAAGGCTCATGAGTAACTGACCAATTTGAGGAATTTTGGTAAAATGTAGAGCCAAACCTCAAAAATGCTATGAGAGATGCAAAAGGGGCTAACTAAGACAACAAAACAAATTTGGAAAATTTTGAGGTTGTTTAGGGCTTTTTATGACTATTTTAGTGCAGTTTTTCCCTATTTTGGCTTAAAAATCACTTTAAAATAATCATAAAACCAGTATAACTTTTTTTTTATAGCTCTAATTTACATGATTTTTTATTCGCTGGATGTAGAATCAAAAAGTAGCTATTTTTTTTTAAATTAGCGTTAGGATTCTAGATCAAGGATCTTATGTTGATTACCCAAATAATGAAGAAACACATAAAGTAGACAATATAATTATCTCTTTTAATGATTAGATTTGTGTCCTAAAATTTTTTTAGTGTGTTTTGGTTCGTTGAGTATATAATCTAAATCTCATCATGTTTTTGCAATTTTTTTGATGATATTCTTAGACAGTTTAAATTTTTTCACCTATATACTCACAATAACATAACCCGGTAATGACATCCAGGCAGTCTTTCCCTCGAGATATGGATATGAAATCTATAACTGAACAAGGAGCATAGGTACTACCGATTATCACCCAACACACCATGATCATTGATACCCCCCTTGAAATAGGAGTGCATGCTATTTTTTATGGATAGGATAGTTCTTGAATCAGTCTTGCCCATGGTTGAGTCTCGATAGTACAATGTTAAACGAGCCAACCAAGTGGTAATGACATCCACAGTTGGTCTCGATCAATGGGTTGGATGTGAGAGCCCAACACCACTGATGTTTAAGTGAAACATGGTGTGTGTGGGTTCTTTTTAACTTTACATAAATGAAATATGCATCAGAAATCACTCATGATCATTTCTCTACATTCCTAGAAACAACATTTTACTTTCAAAAGGATGCAATGCTAACTGCTTTTTCACTTTCAGAGAATGCACATGCAAAATTAAAATGAAAAATAGCCTTTGGATAGGTCCTAAGGAAGCAAAACCCTAGCACAAAATTTAATAGTAGTCATTGTTCTGTAAAGTAGGTAATAGTTTTGGCCGCTAGACAAAAAAGTAGCTAAGAATATTAGTCGTTGATGGCAATAGCAGCTAACAAAGCTAGCCATTGTTGGCAGTCATGGCTAGCAACAAATAATTGTTTTTCACGTATTTTCCCTTCAAATTTTTCTAGGTGGCCTAATTAGAGCCTAAATGCAGATAAAAACATAGAGGATATAGAAACACAGACCCTTAAATTTTTCTAGGTGGCCTAATTAGAGCCTAAATGCAGATAAAAACACAGAGGATGCAAAAACAGAGAAGAGGAAGCCTACTTGGAAATCCTTAGAGACAGGTCACTTACTATCTTTGCTCGGTTTTCTACTAGCCATTGTTGCTCAATGTGTCTAGGGTGCTAGTCATTGCTATTAATCATGGCTGAGACTATGCATTATGGCTGTCAAATGCGACTAATACTTGCACACACAAAAACTGAGAAAATTAGCAAAAATAGTGCAAATTTTGGGGTCCCACCATGATCGCCACTGTAGAAATGTTTAAAGAGTGTATATCTAAAACTATTATAACATGATAAGAAAATTTGAAATAGAGAACATGTATAAAAAAAAATTCTCAAGAAAGTAAGCCTCCTTTGTATTAATCAATGATAAAATGGATTACATATACGTCCCTCTTAGGGATACCAAATGATACATGTTTACAATGGTGTTAAAGCCCCTAAATGAGGGTGATATACTCTAAGGGCTCCTTAGGTCTCCACCAACTTTGCATGAGGGCTTACTAGGATGCCTCCTTTCCATTTTTAAGAGGAATGATCTTGAATAGTACTTTGAATCTTATAAGGATCTATCACCTGTGTACAAGAAACAACAAAACACATCAAAAGCATATGAAGCCTCTCATGATGAGGCTATTATCCAAGAAATGCAAGAGATGAAGAAAATACTTGAAAGAAGCATAAAATATGTAAATATGCTTATGAAATTGACAAATAAGCATAAATCATGGCTTGAAATGTGTAAAGATAGCTAATATTGCATGTAATTTGAAGTATAAAGCATGAAAGAAGCTAATCTATGAACACTTATGAAATAAATCATGAAGGACACAAATGAAGTAAAGTTACCTATCAAAATTCTAATTAACCATAGAAATTACTGAAATAAGACTAATCTATGTTAGATTAACCTAAATGCATAATAATAAAAGGAAATCTAAGGATAAAATAGGGAAATGAATATATCAAACCCTATCCATGGGTGCTCAGAGCAGTCAAATTTGGTAGCCATGATTGACAGTTTCAGCTAATCCTATGGGTCACTACTGACAACAATGGCCACCAAAAAAGTCTTCTTTCTCTTGAAAACAGGGTTGGGAACACTCAAATTCTCTCTAGAATTGATGGTCAAGGGTTTACTTCATGTCCAAACATAGATTGGCAGCTAATTTCACTTGAATTCATGCTAGATTGGTGTGTAATAGCAAGGTTCACTTCTCAATCCTTTGAAAGCTCCATTGTTGCAAAGGTAAGTGTCAAACTAGAATTGGGTAGCATCTCCATACTCTCCATAGGTTCCAATTGGCTCTCCAATTTTGTAGGTCTTTGCTACAATGAAATTAGGGTCTTCTTGGCTTCTTTGAGGGGTCTATAAATAGACTCCCCAAATCCTAATCTTGGCTTCTCAAGGAAGCCAAGATCAAGAAATACCAGGCTGGGACAGTTGGATGGAACCTTCTAGAGGATTCATAGTCCATAACCGCTTGAATTCATTGTAAATATCATTGGAACAACCAATTTGGCTCAGCTCGAGAAGTCAAGATAATTACAGGGATAGTCATTGTTGCTCAATGTGGCTAGGACCCTAGCCATGGTTGCAAATCGTGGTTGAGATCTTATCTACTGATGTCATCAACGACTAAGGCTAAATAGGCCTAGGATGCCTAAAATGAGTGGTTAGAACCATTACTTAGCCTTGGGAGGGTCCAAGGTCATTCATATGGTCTAAAAAGGTGCCCATATGAGTAGTCTCCTAAACATGACATGTTTTAGGTGTCTATAGAAAGAAAAAAGCTACTATCTTGAATCTTCAAACATAGTTACATTCTTTTAAAGTTAACAGTGGAGAAAGTATAGAGTTATTTCTAAGGAAAGTAGTACATATAGATGAAAATTTATTAACCTTAGGTGAAATAATAGAAGATAAATTTTTGGTTCAAGTAGTCTTAAGAGCACTTCCTGAAAGTTATAAGCACTTAGTTACATATTTACAAATTTTAGGTAAAGATACATCATTTGATGAATTGGTTAATATACTACAAGAACATGAAGTGGTGAATTCAACTAAATATGAAATGACTAATAATGCATTAGTCTCAAAGGATAATTATAAAGGGAACATTATTGCAAGCCCTAGAGACAAACCAAATTGGAATGATCGATATTGTCAGATTTGTAAGATAAGAGGTCATAATACAAGCTATTGCAAATTTAATCCAAGGAATAAATTTCAAGGGAATCAAATGAATCAACCAAATAGGTTGTTTCAACAAAGACAACATCCAAACCAATATATACCACCTCAACCACAGTTCTAGTGATATTACAATCCTCTTTAGCTATAGTATAGAGAAGGAAATCAAAAGGGTAACTTAGTCCAAGAGATACAAGAACTAGAAGAGGTTATAGAAGAACATGAAGCCAAGGCACTTTTAGTATTATTTTATGAATATACTAATCATTTGCTTGATCAGGATACAAACAAGGAGGACAATGAAGAAGAGTGCAAGTTCCAACAAAATATTGAAGAACCATATTGAAGACTAAAGTCTTCAATAACTAAATAATGTAATATGAGGGGGGGTTGGACTATATTGCATTATTTAGTACATGTATTATATTAGGTTTTACTTTATGTAATGTAATAAATACACAAATGTGCATAACATTCAATAATGTCAATGTGCATAATAGTCCATGTGCACATGAGTTCATAGAATAGGGAGATGAAGAGTCTAGAAGTGTGAAGGCCAAGAGTGCTTCATATGAAGAGTCATATATACATGGTAATGTGAGGATGTAAGTGACGTGACTTGTAATATCATTACTTGGTACTTTCAGTGCTATACCACCATTTTCATGAGTTATTGTTTGTGCCATATTTAGGAGTAGATATTAGAGTTATTTCTATGTTTTACATATTCAAAATATTACCATTATCATATACATTAGTTTGGTACTTTATTTCATATATTCTAGATTATTAATCTTAAGTAATAAGATTCAAAAGCTAACATATAGTAACCGCTAAGTATGGATCAAGCACATATCACTTGGCTACACTAGATGGTAAAGAACATTAACAGCCCATAAATATAATACATCTAAAAAAATATTATGCCTAAATTTGTATGTTTTTGATGAGGCCTAATATCTTTTTATCCATTTTTATTAGCTAATATAGTTATATGCCAAGTATTAATCTATATTTATGTTTATATTAGTGTTGGGTATAGTGAATAAAATAATTTTTCTTTATCTATTTTTAAATGGTTTTTATGTATTCTTAAGGACTTATTAAATGTCTTATTTTTAATTAAAGGATAGAATAGCTATTAATAGTTCTATAATACTCTATGGTTGAATTGATTATGCTTAAATACCTTATGAATTATTGCAATAGACCCTTTGGTATTGATTTGTTGTGTTTAAGTTACAAAGCACCAGAGTAATCTAGATGCCAGCTAAGTGCCAGAATAACCTAAGAACCAATTGTGCACTAGAGTGACTCACACGCTGGGATAGTAGGATGTTGAATTACTCCAAAACAACAATGCATAATATAAGTATAAAGAAAAAAATCTACTACTTTAGAAGCCTCTGGTCAAAGTCATTGGTCATGTAGTTTGTCTTGATGTTGGTCATACTTAGTATCAGATTACATCTGTTGAATATGCACTAAAATAAAGGTATTGACTATTAGAAACTATGGAGCTATCGAAATTATGCAGTGCTCGAATAATATTAACTACACATGCAATGAGGATCCCAATACACATAAACCAAAGTAGGAAAATATATTTAAGACTTCAATTTCAATGAATCAATGATCAAATTGCAAAAGTAATTAATTAGTTGATTGAATAAAGATCTAGACATACTATCCAATCAGATATATTGTTGCAATCATATTGGATGGATTGAACATGTAGACCTATGCTTATAAATTAGGAGAAAATTTACTTCCCAAAATAAATCCCATAATTAAGTTAGATAGTTAAAAGACCGCCTATAAATTATTATGTATGCCTATTTGGAAAACTTTGGTTGAAATTGAAAATAAGATTTGACTTTCAAAATACTTTTGACTTGGGAAATATTTTGTCTTGTTGCACATGTGATTTTGATTGTTTGAACTAGTTTCTATTATTGTGATTTTGCATTATAATTTTATCAGTTTTATTCCAATTATTGCATTATGATTTTTTTACTTTCTATTTTATTTTAAGAATGAATTATATTTTTTTCATCTTAAATTTATTTAGTTCTTTTCAACTAAGTATATATTGTTGTTTGATTCATTTCTACACATTGATTATAATTAATGTTAGGATATTAACATGGCATGGAATTTTATGTGGTTTTATTTAAGTATGTTACAAATATGTTTTGATTCAATATTTTCATAGATTAGTCCAAAATACAGTTCTTAGACCTTTAATGCATACAACGTTAGGACACCACCCTAGTTTGATAAAGATTAAAATGAGAGCATTCACTAGAGTCATCATTTTTTCTTTCCCATGTACCTGATTGTATGGTTGATTGTATGTATGAATATTTGTAAAACGTGCTTGCTTGTTGATGTGCCTGATTACATGATTGATTACATGTACAAATACCTATAAAACATGCATGCTTGCTCTCATATGTCTAATTACATGATTTTATGAGTTTACTATTCATCCCATAACATCACAAGGGAATCCTACAATGAGGTGATGATGTTACTAACTATCAATTTAGATGCACTTGCATTGTATTTGTAGTGGATCACTAAGCTAGTGGACCTCCTCGATGATGCAAAAAAATCCTTCCTCATCCGCTTGATCTTCTAAATTTGGAGGGAAGTTGAACTCTTGATGACAAAGGTCTTTAAAAGTACTCACTAGTAATAGCATAGCTATATTTCAATACCTCAACTTCTCCTTCAAGATTCTAAAATATTTGGAGGATTGTATACTTAGATTTGCATGAATGCCTCGACCTCTAGTTCTAGATTCCAAAATTTCTAAATGGTTGCATGCCTCATGTGCATTTCTTGCTTGATCATGTGCTTATTAGCATCAACTACTTTTTACATAACTAAATAATAATTCACTTTCTTGTGCTCATATACTTGTTCCATATAGATTCCATATATTTTTTGACTCATGATAATCCTAGTTAGGATAGATTGCATTTTATCTAGGTGGCTAAGGTAGTAGATCTCTCCAAAAACTCTACTTTCACGTAGGAACAATACAACAATAAACCAATCACTTTTACTTGATAAAAATCGATCATTCCTTACAACAACCTACCAACATTCTATGATGATTTTGATACTACAAAAGCAAATTTATATATGGTTTTTAAAAAGGATAATCTGAGCTAGCAAGTTCCTTCTTGAAATATTCTATTCCACTTTAATTGTCCTACATCATCAATCTCTCTTGTCATCTTACAAATAGTTAAGAGATGTGTCATAAAGGAATCGCTTCATCATAATAAGAATCACAAACCACATAAATATCACAAATCATATCATTATACTCATCATACACACTCAATATTATCTATTAGGCCACTTAGGATGATAAATCTTATATATTTAATGATTTACAATCTTGTTATAAACTTGCATGCATGCCAGTCCATGGATCTCTAGGATTATGACCATATTGCTTGGTCTAATAAGACAAGCATGAGATAAATCAAACCTCATCAAGCACCATCTCCAAAAACTTGATAGTTTGATTCATCCTTATACCCAAGAAGGAGGTATGGTAGAATTATTTGACATTTGTCAAGTTTCTAGCATACCTGTACACCCAATAATGAAGAATAATTCTATTAAACCTCCTTCCTTGATATAAGGGTTTATCAAAATCCTACGTAATGACACAACATAATATTTATCTAATTTATCCTTATGCCTAAGAAGGATGAATGAAAGGATTCTTCAATACCTAATAAGTGTCCTATATACCCATAAGTATTGGATAATTAGATCATACATCCTACCTGGGCATAAACATCTTTAAAATTTATCATATGACTTACATTCCCTATCAAACCAAGGCAATATGAGAAAACATAACCATTTATGACCCTATATCATCCATGTTTAATCAAAAAATAATCACAAACACAAAACCTCTTTCCCCAATGTAGAGTATTTGCCCGATTAACTTACTTCAATAAATTTAAGGAACTTTGTAAACTAGCCAACTAAGTTGACTAGTTAATTATGCTTTATTTGATGATCAAAAAGCATTTCAAAACAAACTTGTTTAGATATTTATAATCATTAACAATCATATTAATTATACCAACAATATACCCTTTCACCTACATGATGGTTTGCCTGCATAATTTGTATGATTGCATGTTACATGTATGCTTGCTTATTTTATGAATTTAGAATCAAGTGATTTTGTAATGATGTGATAATGACAACTAGTCAAGATAGCTTACACTTGCATTACACTTGCACTAGGTCTCTGATGCTAGCAGATCTCCACCCTAAGGACTATGAGATTGGTTGTTGTGCATGATTTTTTTCTTTCACATTTGCATCATATATACTAATTTCTTCCATCAATCTCTACAATAGCTTTGACAAAGGTGATATAACATTGCTAACATATACAAGATAATGGATAGTCAAACAACATTCATAGGATCTTGGTACCATGGTGCTCTCTTAATCAAGTTGTTGTCAAGAGACAAAATCATATATTTAAATAAATCCTCTTTAACATCTTTCTCTCAAACAATTTTTTATGATAATAACATGATGCCAATATAGAGAAGCCTTGTTATATTCACAAAAAAGCTACCATGGCATAAAATTAGCCAAAATAGACTACTAAGAGACAATGATAACACTAGCTTGCTTGACCAATACTTGCATTTAATTTGCATTAGATATTCTCTTAAAAATTCATCAGGATGCAATAAATAATCCAAAATAAACATAAACCTATATGCATTAGGTACCTAAAGCTAGTGATATTTCCTCAAATTTCATTTTTTTTGCTTGTTTTCATGGACTACTTGCATTTTTTTGTTATGATAGTTTTAGTCAAATTAGCTTATGTATGCATTTGCATCCACATATTCATAGTGATAACTAGGAATTATTTTAACCATTGATTAGTATATAATTTGAGATACGCCTACCATCGGTTAAAATTAATCCATAGTTCTCAAAGACAATAACTTTGCATGCTTCTACTTTCACACATATTCCATTAAAAAGACTAATCAATCTTATTTTGTATCTTCTACTAAAAATACAACCTTCTTTCCAAATGATGTCTTCATCTTTCCATGATTTGCATGAATGTATATTTATGACCTTCATAAATCCCTAATTATCTTAACTCCTTTGTTTTAGGTATCTTAATCCCTAATTTTCTCACAAGCTCTAACAAAGGCTTCAAGAAAGAAACTTAGGATGAATTCATCCCATTTACTTTGTTGGTTTATGAGGTGATAGAAAATGGAGGTTCATTCTCTTAGAAGCTAGCAAAACACTTTGAAATATTAATTTTGCATTATGATTTTGTTATCAGTTTTATTCTAATTATTGCATTATGATTTTGTTAGTTTCTATTTTATTTTAGCAATGAATTATATTTTTTCAACTTAAATTTGTTTAGTTATTTTCAACTACGTAAATATTGTTGTTTTATTCATTTCTGCACATCAATTATAATTAATGTTAGGATATTAACATGGCATGGAATTTTGTGTGGTTTTATTTAAGTATGTTACAAATATGTTTTGATTCATTGTTTTCATAGATTAGTCCAAAACATAATTCCTGAGACCTTTAACTCATACAACCTTAGGACACCACCCTAGTTTGATAAATATTAAAATGATAGCATTAATGACAATCATCATTTTTTCTTTCCCATGTACTTGATTGTATAGTTGATTGTATGTATGAATAATTGTAAAACTTGCTTGCTTGTTGATGTGCTTGATCACATAATTTATTACATGTACAAACTACGTAAAAAACAAGTTGCTCTCATATGTCTAATTACATGGTTATATGAGTTTACCTATTCATCCCATAACATCACAAGGGAAGCCTACGATGAGGTGATGATGTTACTATAAATTTATATGCACTTGCATTGTATTTGTAGTGGATCACTGAGCTAGTGGACCTCCTCAATGATGCAAAACAATCCTTCCTCATCCACTTGATCTTATAAATTTAGAGGGAAGTTGAGGTCTTGATGACAAAGGTCTTTAAAAGTACTCACTAGTAATAGCATAGCTATATTTCGATACCTCGGCTTCTCCTTCAATATTCCAAACTGTTTGGAGGATTGCATACCTAGATTTGCATCAATGCCTCGACCTCTAGTTATAAATTCCAAAATATCTAAAGGGTTGCATGCCTAATGTGCATTTCTTGCTTGGTCATGTGCTTATTATCATCAACTACTTATTACTTAACTAAATGATAATTCACTTGCTTGTGCTCATATGATTTTTCCATATAGAGTCTAGATATTTGTTGTGACCCATGATTGCATTTTATCTAGGTGTCTAAGGTAATAGATCTCTCCAAAATCTCTACTTTCACGTAGGAAAAATCCAAAAATCAACCAATCACTTTTATGTGACAAAATTCAATCATTCCTTACAACAACCTACCAACACTCTATGATTATTTTGATACTACAAAAGAAAATTTATATATGGTTTCTAAAAAGGGTAATTTGAGATGGCAAGTTCCTTCTTGAAATATTCTATTCCACTTTAATTGTCTGCATCATCAATCTCTCTTGTCATCTTACAAATAGTTAGGAGATGTGTCATCAAGAAATCTCTTCATCATAATAAGAATCACAAACCACATAAAGATCACAAGTAATGTCATTATACTCATCATACACACTCAATTTTATCTATTAGGCCACTCAGGATGATAACTTTTATAGATTTAATGATTTACAATATTTTTATAAACTTGCATGCATTCTAGTCAATGGATCTCTAGGATTATGACCATCTTGCTTGGTCCAATAAGACAAGCATGAGATAAATCAAACCTCATCAAGCATCATCTCCAAAAACTTGATAGTTTGATTCTTCCTTACACCTAAGAAGGAGGTATGGTCAAATTATTTGACATTTTTCAAGTGTCTAGTATACCTGTACACCCAATAATGAGGAATAATTATATTAAACCTCCTTTCTTGATATAAGGATCTATCAAAATCCTACGTAATGACACAACATAATATTTTATCGAATTTGTCCTTATGCCTAAGAAGGATGAATGAATGGATTCTTCAATACCTAATAAGTGTCCTATATACCCATCATTATTGGATAATTAGGTCGTACATCCTACCTGGGCATAAGCATCTTTCAATATTATCATATGACTTACATTCCCTATCAAACCAAGGCAATATGAGAAAACATAACCATTGATGACCCTATATCATCCATGTTTAATCAAAAAATAATCACAAGCACAAAACCTCTTTCCCCAATGTAGAGTCGTTTCCCGATTAACTTGCTTCAATAAATTTAGGGAAGGTTGTAAAATAGCCAACTAAGTTGACTAGGTAATTATGCTCTCTTTGATGATCAAAAAGTATTCCAAAACAAACTTGTTTAGATATTTATAATCATTAACAATCATATTAATTATACCAAAAATATATCCTTTCACCTGCATGATGGTTTACCTGCACAATTTTTATGATTGCATGTTACATGTATGCTTGCTTATTTGATGAATTTAGAATCATAGGATTTTTTAATAATACAATAATGACAACTAGTCAAGATATCTTACACGTGCATTACACTTGCACTAGGTCTCTGATGCTAGCAGATCTCCACCCTAAGGACTATGATATTGGTTGTTGTGCATGATTTTTTGCTTTCACATTTGCATTATATATACTAATTTCTTCCATCAGTTTTGTCCTCTACAATAGATTTTCCAAAGGTTATATAGCATTGGTAATATATCCAAGATAGTGGATAGTCAAACGACATTCGTAGGATCTTGGTACCATGGTGCTCTCTTAAACAAGTTGTTGTCAAGAGATAAAATCATGGTCTAAATCAATCCTCTTTAACATGTTTTTCTTAAACAAATTTTTATGATAATAACATGATGCCAATATAGAGAAGCCTTGTTATATGCACAAAAAAACTACTATGGCATAAAATGAGCCAAAAAAAACTTCTAAGAGACAATAATAACACTAGCTTGCTTGACTAATACTTGCATTGAATTTGCATTAGATACTCTATTAAAAATTCATCAGGATGTAATAAAGAACCCAAACTAAGAATAAATTTATATGCATTAGGTACCGAAAGCTAGTTATGTTTCCTCAAATTTCAAATTTCTTTTGCTTGTTTCATGGACTACTTGCATTTTTTGTGATGATAGTTTTAGTCAAATTAGCGTATGTATGCATTTGCATTCACATATTTACAGTGAGAACTAGGAATTATTTTAACCATTTATTAGTGTATGATTTGAGATACTCCTACCATCGATTAAAATTAATCCATAGTTCTCAAAGACAATAACTTTGCATGCTTCCACTTTCACATAAATTCCCTTAAAAAGACTAATTAATCTCATTTTGTATCTTCTACTAAAAATACAACCTTCTTTCCAAATGATGTCTTCTCCTTTTCATGATTTGCATGAATGGATAGTTATGACCTTCAAAAATCCCTAATTATCTCGAATCCTTTGTTTTAGGCATCTTATTAGCGCCTTCCATGTGATAGGTTGAGTATATCTCATTTTCTCAAAAGCTCTAATAAAGGCTTAAAGAAAGAAACTTAGGATGGATTCATCCCATTTACTTTGTTGGTTCATGAGGTGATTGAAAATGAGGTTCATTCTCTTAGAATCTATCAAAACACTTTGAAATATTAATTTTGCATTATGATTTTGTTATCAGTTTTATTCTAATTATTGCATTATGATTTTGTTAGTTTCTATTTTATTTTAGCAATGAATTATGTTTTTTTCATCTTAAAGTTATTTAGTTCTTTTCAAATGAGTAAATATTATTGTTTGATTCATTTTTTCACATCAATTATAATTAATGTTAGGATATTAACATGGCATGGAATTTTGTGTGGTTTTATTTAAGTATGTTAAAAATATGTTTTGATTCATTGTTTTCATAGATTAGTCCAAAACATAATTTTTAGACCTTTAATCCATACAGCCTTAGGACACCACCCTAGTTTTATAAATATTGAAATGAGAGCATTAATGACAGTCATCATTTTGCTTTTCCATGTACCTAATTTTATGGTTGATTGTATGTATGAATACTTGTAAAACATGCTTGCTTGTCGATGTGTCTGATTACATGATTGATTAAATGTACAAATACCTACAAAACATACATGCTTTCTCTCATATGTCTGATTACATGATTTTTTGGGTTTACATGTGCATCCCATAACATCACGAGGGAAGCCTACGATGAGGCGATAATGTTACTAACTATCAATTTAGATGCACTTGCATTGTATTTGTAGTGGGTCACGAAGCTAGTGGACCTACTCGATGATGCCAAAAAATTCTTCCTCATCCGCTTGATCTTCTAAATTTAAAGGGAATTTGAGGTCTTGATGACAAAAGTATTTAAAAGTACTCACTAGTAGTAGCATAGCTATATTTCAATACCTCGACTTCTCCTTCAAGATTCCAAAATGTTTGGAGGATTGCATACTTAGATTTACATCAATGCCTCGATCTCTAGTTCTAGATTCCAAAATGTCTAAAAGGTTGCATGCCTAATGTGCATTTCTTGCTTGATCATGTGCTTATTAGCATCAACTACTTGCTACATAACTAAATGATAATTCACTTTCTTGTGCTCATATGCTTGTTCCATATAGAGTCCATATATTTGTTGTGACCCATGATGATCCTAGTTAGGATACATTGTGTAGACACCTAAAATATGTCATGTTTAGGAGACTACTCATATGGGCACATCCAAAGACCATATGACTGATCTTGGACCTTTCCAAGAGCTAGTAGTGGTCCTAACCACTCACAAGGGGTAGTTCTAGCCCATTCAAGCATGATCGCTATCGATCAGAGCGGTCGCCAACATAGGCCGCTGAAGCTCAGAGAGGCCACGGCTGGCCGCTGCTCTAGACAATGGCTAGCACTGAGACATAAACTAGCCATGAATGAGGGCCCAAATCATGGATAGTGACTGCACTTGCATTGGATTCAAGAAGTTTTTGGTGTGGATCTCCCAGAGTTCCTCCTAACTGCCACTTCCATGCAAATCTGGAACTGAGCCTCTCCCTCCAACGACCAGTTACATGCAGATCTGGATCTTGGCTTCTCCAAGAAGCCAAGATCTGGAATTTGGGAGGTCTACATATGCATCCTCCCAAGAACAAGAAAGGATCCAAGTTTTTATGCAGTGAAGCCCTAGCAAATTGGAGAGCGATTCTACATCCCCTTGAGGAGTAATGAAGTGTTGTCCAATTGAGCAATGACAACGCACCATTCAAGCATTCAGTTCAACATATTTTTCACCACCAATCAGTCTTTGGACATGAAGGCGACCCTTGAACATCAATTCAGATGAAGGATTGAGTGTCGCAATCCCTGGTTCAGGAGGCAAAAAGTCATAGGTTTGTAGCCATTGTCTTCGATAGTGGCCTGCAATCACGATCACCCTGAGTGATAGCGGCTAGGGTTTGAGGCACTATTTCCTAAGTTTTTAGCATAGATTTCCCATTGTTTCTGCTTTATCAAATTATATTAGCATAGATCTATCTTTTCCATTGCATTTGTATGGTGATTTCCTAGTTATTTATGCATTTCTACTTAGTTTTTCATCTTTGTACTTTTATCATGCTTCTATGTCATTTCATGCAGATCTTCAAAGAGAGCCTCATCATGAGAGGCCACATATGCTACTGATCATTCTATGTTGTTTCTTGATTATGCAGATCACAAGTTCCTGGACTAATTCAAAGCATATTTGGCATCAGATCCCTCCGATCAAGTGAGAAGAAGGCATCAGTAAGCCCTTGAGCAAATTCGTGTCGAATCTAAGAAGCCTGTGGAGTACACCATCCCCATTCAGGGGCCTTTACATTTGTAATCATTGTATCAAGTGTTTGGTATCCCTAAGAGGGACCTATCTGTAATCAAATTGCACCATGAATTAATAAAAGAGATCTTATGTTTTTATTAATTCTTTGTCTTTATGCTTTCATGGTTTTACGCTTGATATTATGCTGCAAATAGATTAGGTGTATGCTTCTTAGGATCGTACAAATGGTGATCACGGTGGGACCCCCACCCAGTTTTTTATTTTTAAGTTGATTTGTTGATATTTTGTGTGTTTTCTGTGTGCAGGTGCCAGCCGTCTCGACTAACAGTAGGCACAGAGCTTGGCCACTTTTGAAGACAACGACCTATCATAGTCGCTCTGAGTGACAATAGGGCCGGCAGAAAAAGTAGCAAGAGAGGACACCTGTGCTTCACCAGATGTGGATTTCAGGTTGGGGGAATTCTCTATAATTTTTCCTTTCTCTGTCTATGTTTTATTTCTAGAATACAGTAGGAAAAATATCATTTTAATTAGAAAACATAGAGAAAATTAAAGAAAAATGCATAGTTTTCTTAAGTTTTCTTCTAGTCACTGCTAGGAACAATGGACTTCTAATTTCAAATCTGCCCTAGTCTCCAGCGGTCTAGGTTTTTTTGTAGAGATTGCTTGCATGGGGCCCAACTAGAGGCCATTGCTTCATAAAGTAACAATGCATTCTCTGAAAATCATGTAATCATTTAGATGTGCATTTTTCTAAAAATGAAACATTTCTTTTTAGGCATATAGGAAAGAGCATGAGTGCTTCATGATGCATTATTTTTTTTTGTATAAAATTTAAAAGGAACACTCACACACCACATATCATCTAAATGTTAGTGAGTTGGAATTCACACCCAAGCACTAGTAGAGTTCAATGACGGTGGCTTTCATCTCCACCTATTGGCTCAAATCCCATGAACCCATTTTATTTGGCTAATGTCGGATCCAAGAACTAATGTAGCCTAGAAAATTTACATGTACTTCTCTTTATAGGGTATGACGTTGACTAGGTGATATTGGGTGAGGATCTGGCAGGACATGTGCTCCCTGATCGGGTGTGGATTTCATCACCACACTTTGGTGGGTTTACGTGACCTAAATTTCTCTATTGGTTGTCGAGTTGTGAGCATACAGGTGAAATCCCTTAAACTATTCAAGCATTACATCAACAAATATCAAAACATGATGAGAGTAGTTTAAGTTATTCAATAAATCAAAAACACACTAAACAAGTTTTAGGACACACATCTAATTCTTAAATGAGATAATCATATTGTCTACTTTGTGTGTTTCTTTATTATTTGGGTAATCAACATAAGATCCTTGATGATACCAAACCCTAACCCTAATATACATCCAACGGATCGAGAATCATGCAAATCGGAGCTATAACAAAAAAGTTATGTTGGTTTTATGATTACTCTATTTTTGAAGCCAAAAATAGGGGAAAACTGCACTAAAACGGTCATAGAATGGTCTAGACAACTCCAAAAATTGCCAAATTTGTTTTGTTGTCTTAGTTAGCCCCTTGTGCACCTCTCATAGAAATTTTGAGTCCTAACTCTTCATGCTTCAAAATTTCCCAAAAATTCCTAAAAGTAGGCATTTCCCCACGAGCCCCGGTTGGCCAATTATTTCAAAAATACAAAATTTTGACCCAGAGGTCACTTTTTGGAGTCATAGCCCATTGTGATCAGCTCATCGCACTGATCATTTTGGTATATAACACCCACAACCTTTTTTGGAAGTCAAATTTCACAAGGTTATGGTCAATACATGGGGCCATCCCCGGTCCAAGACTGAGGTTGCACCCAATGCACTAGAGGGCCCAGACCACCCTAGAGGTAGCACACCTGCCCAGAACATACCTGAATGAACTTTAGGTAGTCTCAGAGGAGACAACACCACTCATAATGGATCTCACCAAGAAACCTCGCTCAGGAGAACCAACACCAGATCTTCTCATGACCTAAACGAGAATACTTCTAGACCCACCACATCTCATTACAATGAGAGTTCAAATCAGCCCAATGAGGGGTGAGATATAGGGAAGGTGACCATTCACATACCCATTGTAATGCCAAATACTTCCAAACATGGAGGATGTCATTTGTCTGACCGTAGTGTTGGCGAGGAAGGAACTCCTCTTGCCCAACCTTGGAAGACCCATCACCTTGACTTCTTAGATCAAGGTGCTGGAAGATCCCAACATGGGATATTTGAGCATGGAAGCATATATCATGATCGTACCCCTCATGGATCTACTGGATCCACTGAAGAATACATCATGGATGAAGGAACTGTAACTCAGTTGCATCCTATCCGTACCCATGGTGAGTGTTCCTAGCGAACACGTGACACCCCCACAACATCCTTGCATGAGGATTGCACCCCTAGGGAAGAGCATAATATCAATGCAATCTTGAATCATCGAGGGAAGAGAGTTTCCAACCTTGTTGTACAATTTGAAGCAAATAAGAACCCTCGCATGGAGTTGCAGAGTCATAGACCTAGCACAACAAACCGATCAAATCGATCACATAGGTCAGATGCAATTCAGAGAGAAAAAATGCTCCAAGATCAATTGGAGGATTTGTGCATTGAGCATGAGCATTTAGAAAATGTAGAATGAGAAAGCATGAAACAACAATGGTTGCACCAACAATGATTATATGAACACCGCCTAGAAGAGCAGTGTCTCCTTGATCTAAAGGAGTGTGAAGAGCGATCAAACAGATTGGCTCGATCAAAATTACCTCCCCATAGTGAGTATAGGTAGCAACACAATGAGAGACATGCTACTTCACACCTTGAGCTGCATAATAGGTGAGTGGATGATTATATTCACCATACTTCTCAACATGCTTCTCGGCCACATGAGCGTTTAGTGCCAAACAAGCCCGAGCATAGGCATTATGAAAGATCAAAGTCGGATGACCAGGATCAACAATATCTTGAACCATCTTCTATAGACGTGGCCGATGAATACAATCGACCACCCCATACTCAAAGAAACTTACCTCCACTTGCACCCTAGAGACCCCTTCGGGAGGAAGAGATCATTTCTTCTCAAGCCTACAAAGTGCTAGCTGAGAGAGTCAAATATCTCGAGAAACAAGATGTGGCTGGTCAAAAGCCCACTTTAAGCAAGGTACACAATCAACCATTATGTCCATCAGTGCCAAGCCCTGCTTACCCTAAGCATTTTGAAATACCTAAATGGGATAAGTTTAAGGGAGAGGAAGATGCACAAGAGCATGTGACCAATTTCATGAACGCGTGCTTCCAACTCAAACACAATGATGCCCTGATGTTAAGAATGTTTATCATGACATTATCAAGTGCAACAACTGAGTGGTTTAACCAACTACCCAAACATAGCATCACCAACTTTGAGCAGTTGGTGAATGCTTTCCTTGAGCGCTTCTCATTTGGCGCCAAAAATAAAACTAATCTATCCGACTTGGCCAATCTACGTCAATATGATGATGAGCCAGTCATGGATTACGAGAATAGGTGGTAAAAATTAATGGTAAAGTTACCATTCTCTATTCCCACTACTGAACTTACCCGAATGTTTACAAAAAGTTGTGCCAAGCACATATCATTGTTGCTCTAGTTACAACAATATGCGATATTCGAGGATGCTTTGGTGCAAGCCAAGGTCATTGAAGATATCAAGCTGGAAGAAGGAGACCTAAAGCTCCATAGCAAGAAAGAATGGAACAAGAGCACGCGACATCAACCACAACAGGCCAAGCCTGCGTACATCAACCAAATCGTGTTAAACATTCCAAAAGTAGCACAGATCCAACAACAAGAGAACTATCAAGCTCAACCTCCTCCTATGCATTACAACCAATGCAATAGGAATCAAGGCAAGGACAAACAGAAATGTCCACCTCGCAACTATACGCCATTGCCTGAATCTTTGGCATCAATTTTCAACCACCTTTGCAAGGCCAAGGTTTTAAACTTGCCTGAGGTGCACACCCTGGATCCTAATTGCCCCAAACCTAAGGGGTATAGGGAAGATCTCTATTGTGTTTATCATCGGCAAAATGGCCATGATATCCAGGATTGTGTTGCATTCAATAATGTAGTGCAGAATATGTTGGATAAGAATGAATTGCGAATAGATGGCCCTTTAGCTATCGATAATCAAAACATCGACATATTCAAAAATCCTCTTCCCAATCATGGGGCCAACAAAAATCAAGTTGAGCACGTCAATGAGGTGCACATAGCCCCACCTGATGAGGGTTTTATCGGTATGATCAATACTACAATAGGAAGCAAAAGATGCCTTGATCAGCCCAACATATCAAAAAATTCAACTAAAGTTGATAATCTATTATGGTCCACACCAACAACGAGTTCAATTCACTTACAAAAGGACCCTGTGATTACCTTTCACAGATAGGAGATTAAGCCAATCTCTAAGGATGAACCCGATCCTCCACTACACATCATAGCAAGCATCAATCAGATTTCGTACAAGAGAGTCTTGATTGACATTGGGTCATCTATCAACATCATCATGACTGTAGCTTTGAAGTATTTAAATTTGTTGCCTTCACGCATTAAGGACTCAACATTCACATTGAGAGCCTTCAATGATGCCACTTCCCCAAAAATTGGCACAATAATCCTACCTATACAGGTTGGGATAAAGATGATACCTACATTGTGCCATATCCTGGGGGGTGAGAGGTAGTATAACATATTGCTAGGCAGACCATGGATGAGGGATATGGAATGCGTGCCTTCCATAGTGCACCAAAACCTAAAATTCATACACCAAGGACAAGTGTATGTGGTCCCCCATGATCCTGAGCCATTCAAGTATTACAAGAAGGTCGATGAGCCACAAGAAACTCTAGTGACATGCGAGCCTCAAAATATTCATTCGGATAAAATCACCAAACATTCAACTGAGGCTTGCATCAAGAAATCACTACCTTCTCCCATCACCAAAAATCATGGTATCATATTACCTAATGAGGAGAAGAAAACATCAGTTAACATGACTGATACAAAAGCACCTCGACCAGTTGATGATTTACCTACAGCTGGTCCAAAAGCTAAAGCACCTTCTCAAGAGTTCGTGGTAATGGTCAACATCAAGACAGAGGACCAAGTGACTCTAAAGCAGATAAAACAATAGGTGATACAATCAGATATTGCTTCCACATCAAAGGTGTCAAAACCTTTGGAATTAGTCACCCCTAATTCATTTCTCATGGTGCCTCCTCAAGAGCAAGAATAGGTGCCTCCCCCACATCAAACTGGGGGTACTCAGGCTCGCATGTGTCAACACTACAAAGTGAAGCAAAAATTTGAACTGAGTAACAAGCAAGAGCATGTGGATGCCACTATCAAAGTGGATCATCAAGAAACATCCACATCAACTCAAATGAAGGAAATGGGTGATCTACAGTTACCTGGTGGATCTTTAGCACCCACTCTTTCATCTCCTTCAGTAGACAATGGTATTTCAAACCAATCGCTAGAAATACACATGAGAGCCTTGTCCATCTTAGAGCATATGCAAAATCACCTTTATAATATAGAGGCACAAATGGAGCAACAAAATGAGGTGTTGCACTTTATCATGAACCATCTTGAGAACCTAGAATTACAAAAGCAACACACATCAGAGGTCAAACCACCTCCTGTGCAGCCACAAGAAAAGCCTCAACAAGAGCAAGTGTCAGTGAGGCCGCCCCAACAACTTGGCAAGTATCCCTCATTGCCTGAGCCTGCAATATCAATTTTTAATCGATTATGTGCCGCAAATGCCATCACCTTACCTGAGGTTTGCTAGTTAAATCCAAATCATCCAAAACCCCAAGGGTATGAGGAAGAGTTACATTGTCTATACCATAGACAAAATGGTCATGATATTCAATCATGTCAAGGTTTCAGAGCCATAGTATACAACATGCTTGAAAAAAAAAAAAAAAAAAAAAAAAAAAAAACCCACCCAAAAAAAGCAAGAGGAGCCCCCTAAGCTAGCAATTGACATACCTAGGGCTCAACCTGGTCATCAAACTAAGCCAGTATGGGTGGAGCACCCAAAACACCAGCAACGCATTTGGACTCCTTTAAACGAGCCCATGTCAGACATCTTTCAAAAGCTACAAGAGGCTAAGGTCATCACCTTACCTAATATAAACCCTTTAGACCCAAATAGAGCTAAACCTAAGGGTTATAGGGAGGACCATTACTGTCTCTATCATCGAATAGAGGGCCATGGCATTCACAATTGTTATGGATTCAAGAATGTGGTTCAAGATCTCATAGATAGTGGGGCTTTTCCCATAGATGGTTCATCCATAGTGCCTCAACCTTCCAAAATAGAGGCTACATCATCCCAGTTGAGACCCCAAGGTCAATCATAGCCTCATAGGCCTAACAAGCCACCTCAACGAGTAGTTTCATTTCAGATGACTACCGCAACCTTATTTCAAAAGTTGTATGAGGCAAATGCATTCATATTACTAGAGGTCAAACCTAGAGTACCCAAACCGGGGTCACCTGATGAACGTCTCTTTTGTATGTATCATCGTATACATGGGCATGACATTCATGGCTGCCATTCATTCAGGAAGGTGGTCCAAAACCTACTAGAATGAAATGAGCTCCGTATAGATGGTTCACTCATTTCTCCCCACCAAGATAGGGGCACCCCACAGAGGTCCATGCCCCAATTGGGAGAGTTGATTTCTATCACTCTTCCTAAGAAATCTGATTACATTGCAGTAGATAACATGCACACTGGGGGTCCTCAAGGTAGTGTACCTTCCCCACCATCCACAACTCAACCAATGAAGCATAGTGAGAACTCTAAAGGTATGGCACCTTCCTCACTTTATTTGAGTAGCACAATGCACACTGGGGGTGCCTAAGGTATCATACCTTCCCCCTAAGAAAAACAAAAATCCAAAAAAAAAGCCAAATAAATCATAAAATTCCAAAAAAAATCAAAAAACATCAAAATCAAAAAGCTCCAAAGGCATCATAAGCCCTTTGGTCAACTCACAAAAATCTCCAAAGGCATCATAAGCCCTTTGGTCAACTCACAAAAATCTCCAAAGGCATCATAAGCCCTTTGGTCAACTCACAAAAAGCCCCAAAGGCATCATAAGCCCTTTGGTCAACTCACAAAAAGCTCCAAAGGTATCATAAGCCCTTTGGTCAACTCACAAAAAGCCCCAAAGGTATCATTGAGCCCTTTGGTCAACTCACAAAAGCTCCAAAGGCATCATAAGCCCTTTGGTCAACTCACAAAAAGCTCCAAAGTCATCATAAGCCCTTTGGTCAACTCACAAAATGCTCCAAAGGTATTTAAGCCCTTTGGTCAAAAACAAAACACAAAAACAATTGAAAACATTAAAATACAAAAACATTTACATTTTACATTATGCATTTCATTTTGCACATGCATTCATTTAATTGCATTGCATTTAGGCATTCCCATCCATCACACTTGCATTAGGATAGGTTGTGTTTGCAATCTTACAAATGACACCACATTTGTATTTCAATCATGCATCTACACATCCATCATCATCCATCACCCATGTGAGTAATTGTGTTTTTCAACACAACCCCTCCTGTTGCTATAAGGAATATACTAGGGTTTTTTGGTCATTCAACCATACCTAGTGATCTTCTCAAATTTTGTAGAAATCTATATTTGCTTTTGTAGATGAGGTCTAGTTTTGATAGCACCTAGCATATATCAAAATCCCATCACTAATTAAACACATTAACAATCCTAGTCAGGACAAGGAAAGATGAACACTACAAAGTGGTACTAGGCATCCTAAGCGAAAGGTTTTTACTTGCTCATCTTGTGATGCGCATGGTCTAGAGTGTTGATCATTGACAAAAGGACAAGCTCCCCCCTACCCAAATAAATCCCTTGCTTTCATACAAAATAAGCAAAATTCCAAAATCAAAACAAAATCCCTTGCTCAAAATAAAAGAAAAACAAAAATTCAAAATAAATAGTGATTTTCATCACTAAGCATGAGCAAGTATCCCAATAAATATGAAGAAAATAAGGGGGTGAAGAGCTTGAATCCTTGGAATGGTCACTACTTGAAACCATAGAGTGATCCCCAATACAGCAATGGGCTGAATGAATCCTGCCTGGCATTGGGGTAGTTCTAAGCAATTTGCAAAAAGAGCTAGCTTTAGGTGTCTTGTATCACCTAATGGTCTAATCCAACTGAGTCCAACTTAGGATCATGATGAGCATTTGGTGATCCCCAATACAACAATGGGCTGAATGAATCCCGTATGGCATTGGGGTAGGCTTATGTCTCATCTAATATATTCATTTGCACACATAGGGATAATGAATATCTTGGTCTTCATAACAAAAACCTTTATCTTTCAAGAGTCTAGTATGGTCATTATACAACTTTTGATTAATCAACTAGGGTGTTTGAGTCTCATGGAAAACCTCAAAAATCCCCTCATAGCAACAAATCATGTCATCAATCAAATAATCAACTTTATTTAGGAGGTTTTATTCATTAAAGGGTGTTCATGAAATAGGATAGATACCAAATAAATATCAACAATGATATTTAGACGGCCACTAACTATTTTATACATATATTTTAATTTACAGAAGCTTATAAAGAAAGCACATATATATCACATCATCTCATCTCACATATGGATGCTTAAATGATTAATTCTTATGATAAGAGTTATCATTTACATTCATGATTTTTATACATTCTGTGGTGTCATCCATTAGATTGTTAAACACATATCACATTCATTCCTTATGTTTTAAGTGATTAAAGCATACAGGTTCATTTACATTAGATCATCATCATGTAAATAATGCATCACATACATGGCATTCACCATATCATGGCACATAAATTAAATGCATCAACAATTGAAACAAATTAAACATGCATTTAACAATAAGCATTGCATCCATATATGCATACATCATCATAGTGCATCTACACATCTAGATCATAGCATCTAATCATACATCTATCATCTAGCTAGTGCATGTCATCAATACATTGCATACATATAGCATAATCACATCATCATTTAGGCATTGCATTCATCATTGCATCCATAACATAAAATCAAAACAAAAATATTTTCAAGCATCAACTGGGGCATTATCAATATCATACTTCCCAAAAAGGTTCCAAAGATGCCTTAGTTCTTTGGTCAATCCCATAAATGCACACATTTTCTCACCATAAGGAGTTTCATAATGGACATTAATGCATATCTACCGGTCCAAAAATCTAAAAATTGCAAAAATAACAAAAAAATCAAATAACATCAAAATTCAAATGCGCCTCGTATCTAGTTATTTACTCTATACACTTGGTGGTTGCAGCGACTTGCACTCCATGCAATCCAACAAGATGAGTAAATTACCATAAGGTCATTTGGGGTAAATTAGTCATTTTTGAATTGAGATGCTTCACTTCAATCCCAAAGAAGGCCATGGTGGTCGGACTGCCCCATGGGAATGAGGCATTCATTTCATCTCTTCTATGACACTTTCAACAAATCATCGAACATAGTGATTCAACACAAGCTTAAATGGAATTGCTATCATCTTGATTTCCTAAGAAGGCCATTGTGGTCGGATTGCTCCATGGGATAGAGATGTACAATTACTATTAATGGTTGAAATCACACCTATAATAGGACCTACCATATAACAACAAAGCAACCCTCTTAAGGGATCCAAATCAATCATCTTGGTCAAGCGACTCATCACTTTATTCATTGTCCTTCCCTCATCGACTCATCGCTTGAGGGGGTAGTCATAATATCAACAATCATAATCAAAATCAACAAAGGATCACTCGATCATGTCAAATTGTGTTCATCCTATGAATCATTGCCAAAAACTATCATAAGCTTACCCTTTGCTGGGGCAAAAAGCAAATATGATAGTTAAGCTTGATGCTCTTCTCCTTTCGGACCAATCGTAGCACCAAGGCTACCCAATCACCTCGAGACTTGCAACGAAAGCTTTTGCAAATTTAAGCCTTCCATCCTGTTGGAAGCAATGATTCTAAGATGCATGCCTTTCTCATGATTGGGGCATCTAATGTTGATCAGATCAATGATCATCATACACCCTACAATATGGCCCTAGGTGGTCTATTTTTGCTCAGCGTTGTGTTGCCCACAATGCATCACAAAAAGGGGTATCTGTAGACACCTAAAATGTATCATGTTTAGGAGACTACTCATATGGGCACATCCAAAGACCATATGACTGATCTTGGACCTTTCCAAGAGCTAGCAATGGTCCTAACCACTCACAAGGGGTAGTTTTAGCCCATTCAGGCATGGTTGCTATCGACCAGAGCAGTCGCCAACACAGGCCATTGAAGCTCAGAGTGGCCATAGCTAGTCACTGCTCTGGATAGTGGCTAGCACTGAAACATAAACTAGCCATGAATGAGGGCCCAAATCATGGACAGTGACTGCACTTGCATTAGATTTGAGCAGTTTTTGATGTGGATCTCCCAGAGTTCCTCTTGACTACCACTTCCATGCAAATCTAGAACTGAGCCTCTCCCTCCAATGGCCAGTTACATGCAGATCTGGATCTTGGCTTCTCCAAGAAGCCAAGATCTAGAATTTGGGAGGCTACATATGCATCCTCCCAAGAACAAGTAAGGATCCAAGTTTTTATGCAACGAAGCCCTAGCAAATTGGAGAGCGATTCTACATCCCCTTGAGGAGTAATGAAGTGTTGTCCGATTGAGCAACGACAATGCACCATTCAAGCATTCATTTCAACATGATTTTCACTTCCAATAAGTCTCTGTACATGAAGGCGACCCTTGAACATCAATTCGAATGAAGAATTGAGTGTTGCAACCCCTAGTTTGTGAGGCAAAAAGTCACAATTTGTGGTTGCTATCATCGAGAGTGGCCTGCAGTCACGCCCATATTGAGCGATAGCGGCTAGGGTTTGAGGCACTATTTCCTAAGTTTTTAGCATAGATTTCTCATTGCTTTTGCTTTATCAGATTATATTAGCATAGATCTATCTTTTCTATTGCATTTGTATGGTGATTTCCTAGTTATTTATGCATTTTTGCTTATCTTTGCACTTTTATGCTTTTATCATGCTTCTATGTCATTTCATGCAGATCTTCAAAGGGAGCCTCATCATGAGAGGCCACATATGCTACTGATCATTCTATGTTATTTCTTGAACACAGATCATAGGTCCTAGACTAATTCAAAGCATCTTTGGCATCAGATCCCTCCTAGCAAGTGAGAAGAAGGCATCAGTAAGCCCTTGAGAAAATTCATGTCGAATCTAAGAAGCCTATGGAGTACACCATCCCCTTTTAGGGGCTATTTCATCATTTGTAATCATTGTATCAAATGTTTGGTATCCCTAAGAGGGACCTATCTGTAACCAGATTTCAATATGAATTAATAAAAAGAGATCTCATGTTTTGTTAATTCATTGTCTTTACGCTTTCATGGTTTTATGCTTGATATTATGATGCAAATAGATTAGGTGTATGCTTCTTAGGATCGTACATATTGTATTTTATCTAGGTGGCTAAGGTAGTATATCCCTCCAAAAACTCTACTTTCATGAAGGAACTGTAGCGACCCTGGGGAACGGCGCACCGTCCACTCACTCTATTTGCGATTATTATTATTAAATATTTTAACATTTGACATGCATTAAATGAAAAAGCATAAAATAAATGCATAGCCAAAGTGTGAATAAATAAATGAATGAATGCTTTGTATTGATATTTCCAAGATCTGGTTACATATAAATCCCTCTACGAGATACCCTTCATTTAATATATGATTTTACACAAAGAGGGTAGCGGATGTATAAAATATCCCCTTGCAAAGGGATATGCACTTTTCCAGGCTTCTTGGTGACACACACATAATTGTATGAGGGCTTTTAGATGCCTCCTCCAGGTCTTATTATTAGAGGGATCCTCTTGCTCTCATATGTTATGGATTTTTTTGATGAACCTGTAGCCCTACAAGTAATGAAACAACAATACACACTCAGATGTCTGAGATTGTCTTATCGGATGAGGCTATTAGCGATAAAAACAAATGTAATGAAACTAGTACTATGAATTCCAATAAATGAAGTAAATCTTATGCTAATGGTATGAAAGCATGGAAAAAGCAGAATAAAAGAAACTAACACCTAAACCCTAGACTAGGTTGCGGGCCAATGTTCAGGACAATGGATGCTAAGGTGAAATTTGTCTCTATTGATCCAAAGGCTACGGGCTTAAGTTTGTTATTGATGTTAAATTATTATTGTATGTGCATGGATGATTACCTCTCATTTTGCTAGCACTTCATTTCCCCTCAAGGGTGCTCAAATTTTCTCTCCAATCCGATAGGGCTTCACTGTAAAAATGATCTCCAAGGGAAGCTCTCCAAGTCTCCAAAATCTCTCCTTAATGATCCAATCTATTCAAAATTCTGATATATGGTATGTGATGTTCTCTCTCTCTTGATTCATAAAAAGAAGGTCCCCTAGTGCTTTTAGGTTTACTCCTTATAAAGTGTTTGAATCCCTAGGTCAATGTTCAAACCCTAGGACTGAATCCCTCATGCGCACTGGAGGTTAGCATGAAAATTTGAGTTGTTGTCTACCATTGAGGGGTAGTTAACTGATGTCTAAATCTATACTTGAGTCTTTCATGTAGAATGGCTATGAGGAGTAATGCAAAGTTGTACCTTCTCAGATTTATTGCATGCATACTGCCACTTATGCCCAATATTAGGCTAGTTTGGTGGCAAAATGCATTTAAATTTTAGTCGATGTTGTCTATAGTGGCTAAGGTTTGGCTACTCTGACCTACAGCGGCCAGGATCTAGCCACTCTAGTCTATAGCATCTAGTCTTGGATGGGATGAAATTGCCCCAGTTGAGTGGTAGAACCACTTTTGATACTTGGAAGGTCCCAAGGTTTAGTCACATGACCTATGAATATGCCCATGTGAGTAGTCTCCCTGAACATGACATGTTTTAGGTGTCTACAGGAATAATCCAACAATCAACCAATCACTTTTACGTGACAAAATTTGATAATTCCTTATAACAACCTACCAACACTCTATGATGATTTTGATACTACAAAAGAAAATTTATATATGGTTTTTAAAAAGGGCAATCTGAGCTAGCAATTTCCTTCTAGAAATATTCTATTCCACTTTAATTATCCTGCATCATCAGTCTCTCTTGTCATATTACAAATAGTTAGGATATATGCCATCAAGCAATCTCTTCATCATAATAAGAATCACAAACCACATAAAGATCACAAATCATATCATTATACTCATCATACACACTCAAGCTTATCTATTAGGCCACTCAGGATGATAAATCTTATATATTTAATGATTTACAATCTTGTTATAAACTTGCATGCATGCCAGTCAATGGATCTCTAGGATAATGACTATCTTTCTTGGTCTAATAAGACAAGCATGAGATAAATCAAACCTCATCAAGCATAATCTCCAAAAACTTGACAGTTTGATTCTTCCTTACACCCAATAAGGAGGTATGGTCAAATTATTTAATATTTGGCAAGTTTCTAGCATACCTGTACACCCAATAATGAGGAATAGTTATATTAAACCTCCTTCCTCAATATAAGGGTCTATCAAAATCCTACGTAATGACACAACATAATATTTTATCGAATTTGTCCTTATGCGTAAGAAGGATGAATGAAATGATTATTCAATACCTAATAAGTGTCCTATATACCCATCAGTATTAGATAATTAGGTTAGACATCCTATCTGTGCATAAGCATCTTTCAAAATTATCATATTACTTACATTCCCTATCAAACCAAGGCAATATGAGAAAGCATAACCATTGATGACCCTATATTATCCATGTTTAATAAAAAATTAATCACAAGCACAAAATCTCTTTCCCCAATGTAGAGTAGTTGCCCGGTTAACTTGCTTCAATAAATTTATGGAAGTTTTTAAACTAGCCAACTAAGTTTACTAGGTAATTATGCTCTCTTTTATGATAAAAAATCATTCCAAAACAAACTTGTTTATATATTTATAATCATTAACAATCATATTAATTATACCAACAATATATCCTTTCACCTACATGATGGTTTGCCTGCATAATTTGTATGATTGCATGTTACATGTATGCTTTCTTATTTTATGAATTTAGAATTAGGAGATTTTTTAAGGATGCAATAATGACTAGTCAAGATAGCTTACAATTGCATTACACTTGCACTAGGTCTCTGATGCTAATAGATCTCCATCCTAAGGACTATGATATTGGTTGTTGTGCATGATTTTTTGCTTTCACATTTGCATCATATATACTAATTTCTTCCATCAATTTTGTCCTCTACAATATATTTGACAAAGGTGATATAACATTGGTAACATATCCAAGATAATGGATAGTCAAACGACATTCATAGGATCTTGGTACCATGGTGCTCTCTTAATCAAGTTGTTGTCAAGAGATAAAATCATGGTCTAAATCAATCATCTTTAAAAAAATTTCTCAAGCAATTTTTTATGATAATAACATGATGCCAATATAGAGAAGCCTTGTTATATTCACAAAAAATCTACCATGGCATAAAATCAGCCAAAACAGACTACTAAGAGACAAATATAACACTAGCTTGTTTGACTAATACTTGCATTGAATTTGCATTAGATACTCTCTTAAAAAGTCATCTGGATGCAATAAAGAACCTAAAGTAAGCATAAATTTATATGCATTAGGTACCGAAAGCTAGTGATATTTTCTCAAATTTTAAATTTATTTTTCTTGTTTTCATGGACTTCTTGCATCTTTTTGTGAGGATAGTTTTAGTCAAATTAGCTTATGTATGCATTTGCATTCACATATTGATAGTGAGAACTAGGACTTATTTTAACCATTGATTAGTGTATAATTTGAGATACACCTAGCATCGGTTAATGTTGAAAATTTGAGTTATTTTATGTTTTCATTGATGTCACATGGATCACATTTGGTTTTTGTGGCCAAAATATTTCATAAATAAGCATTTATGATATTTTGGAAAGCATGGCTATTTACAGGGGTTTTTATGAAAACCAAGGCGGGGAAAAATAAAAGGTTTTATTTAAAACCATGGTGGGCTTATGTGGAAAGGGCTTTTCTTAAAAGCCAAGGTGGAATTTTGTTTCATCGAAAAATGACCTCCGATGATGAAGATATTAAAGTTTAAAGTTTAAGTTTAAATTAATGGAGGGCCGACCTATGTGCAATTAATGGAGGTTGTCATATATATATATATATATATATATATATATATATATATATATATATATATGTAAAGGTTTCAATTTATTTAGGAAAGGGGGTATATTATATATCATCGAAAAGCTTATTTCGAGGGCTATTTGAATAACTTATTTAGAAGAAGAAATAAGTTGTGTGTAAAGAGATATTTCTGATTTTTCAAAGGGGTTCCAAAAATGAAGTTTGCCTTGTCCTTTTTCAAGAGGAATAATTTTTTCATGAGGTGACAAGGTATGCAATATTGTGATTTATTTTATTTTATGGTATAATTGGTTTTTGGAGTGAAAAGGTTATGCAATGTTTTGATTTATTTTATTTTATGGTACAAGTGGTTTTAGGAGAGATAAGGAAGTTGTGCACTTAAAGGCCTTGGTGATGATTATTGAAAAGTGGAGTAATGTTGATTATTTTGTGATCTACTAACCCTTGTAAAGATTGGCAAAAGAATTTTGTGATTGTGGCAGATTTACAAAGAGGTTTTTTAATCTTCATAAAAGGTATGGGCACATTCTTCTATTGATTTTTTTATGGTGGTTGATTTTTGAAATATCATTGGAGGGAAAAGGATTGTTTGTGGTTTCCTTTTTGAAAGTGGTTGGTTGAATGCTTCAAGGTTTTTTGAATTGAGAGTTGTGTCTAAACCTTGTTTGATAAGCATAGTTGTTGAAGCCCATTGGTTGTGAAATAACTTGAGTTAGAAAATAACATGAGTATCATTGTTATGTGAGATTTGTGGTTGAGCATTGTTGGAAACATTTGAGTTGGTTGATACATACTTGGACTAGGGTTGTGTGAGAAAGAGTTATCCCTTGTGATGATTGGTTGAGTTGAGTTTATTGAGCCTAGTCAAGTGATGTGTGAAGTGATTGTTCAAGTTCTATAAAACAAACTATTCCATCATTCTATGTTGAGTTGAGATTAAGGTTAGAACATATTGAGTCTCTAACAATTCTCTTTATGGTTCTATAAGACTTGAGTTGAGTTGAGGTTGACTTGAATTAAATTGAGATTGATTTGGGTTGAGAGTGAGTTTAGAATATATTGAGTATATAACAATTCTCTTTATGATTCTATGAGTTGAGTTGAGATTTATTTGTGTTGAGAGTGATATTAGAACATATTGAGTCTCTAACAATTATCTTTATGCTTCTATTAGTTGATTTGAGTTGAGTTGAGAGCCTTGTGGGTCATTTTTGTCATTCATTGAAGAGTACATTGCCATTCATTGTTGAGTTCGTCTTTGAGCTTTGCCTTGATATGCTTGTGGATGATATTTAAGTGCTACTTGAGCAATAATTTATTGAGCCTTTGAGAAGATATTTGTGGACATTTTTGGGATAGTTTTATGGGTAGATTTGTGGATAGTTTTGTTGGAGCAGATTTGGGAAAGTTCTTGGTGAGCTTGCTAGAGCAGATTTGGGCAAGTTCTTGTTGAGCTTGCTTGAGAAAATTTTGACAAGTTCTATTTGAGCTTGTTGAGCAGATTTGACAAGTTCTGTGTGAGCTTGTTAAGTAGGTTCTATGTGAGCCTATTGAGCAGGTTCTTAGTGAGCCTATTGACAGAGCTTTGGAGGTGATAGAGTATAGAGGACAGAGTCTTAGTGGATAGAGATCCAGTAGCCAACATAGTTGAATATAGATCTGAGTGAGGAGTCTTCAAGTGGATAGAGGTCCACCAGTCAGTGTAGCAGAGATACAGAGTCTTCCAGAAGATCACATAGCTAGATTAGAAGGAGAAAGAGTTCTCCTGTGGAAGATATCCATGAACTTGATATTAGGGTATTAGAATCTCCTTTGGACAAAGATCCATAAACATTGTAATTGGAAGTGATTCCCAAAGAGATTGATTGAGAAAATTTTAGTAAAAAAATTCTCCGTGGAGTAGCCCACATTGGGTGAACCACGTAAATTATGGTGTCTCTATTATGTATGGTTTTTGTGCATTGATTTGATTACTGCTATTGATAATGCTATATTTACACAACATAATATTGAATTGAAAGAAAAAGTAAAAAGTGGTCTTATACTATTCACCCCTCCTATTATTATAAGCTTGTGTTATTTAGTTAAAATTAATCCATATTCCTCAAAGATAATAACTTTGCATGCATCCATTTTCACACATACTCCCTTAAAAAGACTAATTAATCTCATTTTGTATTGTCTACTAAAAATACAACCTTCTTTCCAAATGATATCTTTTCCTTTCCATGATTTGCATGAATATATATTTATGACCTTCATAAATCCCTAATTATCTTAACTCCCTTGTTTTAGGCATCTTATTAGCACCTTCTAGGTGATAGGTTGAGTATTTCTTATTTTATCACAAGCTCTAATAAAGGCTTCAAGAAAGAAACTTAGGATGGATTCATCCCATTTACTTTTTTGGTTCATGAGGTGATGGAAAAGGGAGGTTCATTCTCTTAAAAGCTAGCAAAACACTTTGAAATATTAATTTTGCATTATGATTATGTTATCATTTTTATTCTAATTATTGCATTATAATTTTGTTAGCTTCTATTTTATTTTAGCAATGAGTTATGTTTTTTTCATCTTAAATTTATTTAGTTCTTTTCAACTGAGTAAATATTGTTGTTTGATTCATTTCTACACATCGATTATAATTAATGTTAGGATATTAACATGGCATGGAATTTTATGTGGTTTTATTTAAGTATGTTATAAATATGTTTTGATTCATTATTTTCATATATTAGTCCAAAACATAATTTTTAGACATTTAATGCATACAACCTTAGGACACCACCTTGGTTTGATAAATATTAAAATAAGAGCATTAACGACAGTTATCATTTTTGCTTTTGCATGTACCTGATTGTATGGTTGATTACATGTATGAATACTTGTAAAACATGCTTACTTGTTGATGTGCCTGATTACATGATTGATTACAAATACAAATACCTAAAAAACATGCATGCTTGCTCTCATATGTTTGATTACATGATTATCTAAGTTTACCTATTCATCCCATAACATCACAAGGTAAGCCTACGATGAGGTGATAATGTTACTAACTGTCAATTTAGATGCACTTGCATTGTATTTGTAGTGGATCACTAAGCTAGTGGACCTCCTTGATGATGCAAAAAAATACTTCCTCATCTTCTTGATCTTCTAAATTTGGAGGGAAGTTGAGGTCTTAATGACAAAGGTATTTAAAAGTACTCACTAGTAATAGCATAACTATATTTCAATACCTCGACTTCTCCTTCAAGATTCCAAAATGTTTGGAGGATTGCATACCTAGATTTGCATCAATGTCACGACCTCTAGTTCTAGATTCCAAAATGTCTAAAGGACTGCATGTCTAATGTGCATTTCTTTCTTGATCATGTGCTTATTAGCATCAACTACTTTTTATATAACTAGATGATAATTCACTTGCTTGTGCTCATATGCCTATTCCATATAGAGTCCAGAGATTTGTTATGATCCATGATGATATTAGTTACTATAGATTACATTTTATCTAGGTGGTTAAGGTAGTAGATCTATCCAAAAACTCTACTTTCATGTAGGAACAATCCAACAATCAACCAATCACTTTAACGTGACAAAATTTGATCATTCCTTACAACAACCTACCAAAACTCTATGATGATTTTGATACTACAAAAGAAAATTTATATATGGTTTTTAAAAA
Source organism: Wollemia nobilis (assembly GCA_028583015.1). Classification (NCBI taxonomy): domain Eukaryota; kingdom Viridiplantae; phylum Streptophyta; class Pinopsida; order Araucariales; family Araucariaceae; genus Wollemia; species Wollemia nobilis. The sequence continues at coordinate 12,822,999 of JAQPPZ010016724.1, forward strand.
GGGTAATCTGAGCTAGCAAGTTCCTTCTTGAAATATTCTATTCCACTTTAATTGTCTTGCATCATCAATCTCTCTTGTCATCTTCCAAATAGTTAGAAGACATGTCATCAAGCAATATCTTCATCATAATAAGAATTAAAAACCACATAAAGATCACAAATCATGTCATTATACTCATCATACACACTCAAGCTTATCTATTAGGCCACTCAGGATGATAAATCTTATAGATTTAATTATTTACAATATTGTTATAAACTTGCATGCATGTCAGTCGATGGATCTATAGGATAATGACCATCTTTCTTGGTCTAATAATACAAGCATGAGATAAATCAAACCTCATCAAGCATAATCTCAAAAAATTTAATAGTTTGATTCTTCCTTACACTCAAGGAGGTATGGTCGAATTATTTAATATTTGGCAAGTGTCTAGCATACTTGTACACCATTAAACCTCCTTCCTCAATATAAGGGTCTATCAAAATCCTACATAATGACACAACATAATATTTTATCGAATTTTTTGTTATGCATAAGAAGGATGAATGAAAGGATTCTTCAATACCTAATAAGTGTCCTATATACCCATAAGTATTGGATAATTAGGTTAGACATCCTACCTGGGCATAAGCATCTTTCAAAATTATCATATTACTTACATTCCCTATCAAACCAAGGCAATATGAGATAGCATAACAATTGATGACCCTATATCGTCCATGTTTAATCAAAAAATAATCACAAGCACAAAACCTCTTTCCCCAATATAGAGTAGTTGCTTGGTTAACTTGCTTCAATAAATTTATGGAAGTTTGTAAACTAGCCAACTAAGTTGACTAGGTAATTATGCTCTCTTTGATGATAAAAAATAATTCCAAAACAAACTTGTTTAGATATTTATAAATATTAACAATCATATTAATTATACCAACAATATATCCTTTCACCTACATGATGGTTTGTCTGCATAATTTGTATGATTGCATGTTACATGTATGCTTGTTTATTTTATGAATTTGGAATCAGGGGATTTTGTAATGATGCAATAATGATAACTATTCAAAATAGCTTACACTTGCATTACACTTGCACCAGGTCTATGATGCTAGCAGGTATCCACCCTAAGGACTATGAGATTGGTTTTTGTGCATTATTGTTTGCTTTCACATTTGCATCATATATATTAATTTCTTCCATCAATTTTGTCCTCTAGAATAGTTTTTAAAAAGGTGATATAACATTGGTAACATATACAAGATAATGGATAGTCAAACAACATTCGTATGATCTTGGTACCATGGTGCTCTCTTAATAAAGTTGTTGTCAAGAGATAAAATCATGGTCTAAATAAATCCTCTTTAACATGTTTTTCTCAAGCAATGTTTTATGATAATAACATGATGCCAATATAGAGAAGCCTTGTTATATTTACAAAAATTCTACCATGGCATAAAATCAACCAAAAAAGACTACTAAGAGACAAAAATAATAAAGACATAAACTATCCAAAGGCATAGACTACCTAAAAGTAATTAGTCATAAGTCACCTACGTGCTTGTCTATTAATTAGACTAAAATGCCACCACTTAAGAAAAAAATAATCATCTACTGGTTTGGAACCTCTTTTAAATAATCTCTACAAATTGATGCTCTCTAATGAGCCTATTTTTACACATTTTAAACACCTCACTTTAAAGGGAAATAACACTACGTAGAATTGGATGTGTGTAATAACCTTATTTTTTGCAATTAAAATAATTTTGCAAACAAATCTTCTTCTCTTCTTAACCTCAAGAAACCCATGAAGATATTCATATATATCCACAAACATAATCTACGCATTTTGAATAATGAAACCCTATCATTTTAAATTTTAATCAGTTTATTCCAAGAGCAAAAAGAAATCATTAATACAATAAATAAATAAAACTCAAAATCATGTTTAAAATTGCCTAGAATTTTTTAATTAGCCTTAAACTTCTTCATCAACCTACATTCATCTAATCACACCCATTTTCACATTTTTGCATGGTCAAAATTCATATTGAAATTTTGGTGAAAATCATATTAGCATTTGACATATATTTTTCCAGATAAAAATAATTTCCCAAAAATCTTAAATCAACTTCAAATGCAATTCTAAAATCACATATTCCTAACATATCTATCAATGAACAAATTTCGGAGGAAGAAGGAGGCGGGAAATTTGATGGGCGATTTTTTCCTCTGAACTAGGGTTTCTGGAACTTCAAAAAATCTAGGGCATCAGCTGGATTGCAGAAGTGCTTTCGAGGTACGGTGGATCTGAAGGCTAGATTGGTGCCCCAGGAGGGTCCAATGGGGACTTCTCCGGCTCCATTTCCAGGGAGTAGTAGCTCATACGCAGATTTGTTTAAAGAAAAATCTCCTCCAAAGAACGACGAAGCTCAAAAAATGGCATATAAAATGCTCTTCACAATTGTTGGGAATAGGTCAACAGCACATCGTGTGAATGGATGTTTGCCGCAGGCCAAAACCAGGCCAAAAATTGTCATCGAGCCAAGTATGGTTGAAGAATCAGTCATTTACAGAGCTAATCACGATTTAATCTACAAGTTCATGGGTATATGTCCTTCCCTAAATTTTTTGCACTCTTGGATCCGCCAAAACTGGGAGCCTCACGGTGAGTATTCATTGTGGTTTATTAGCAATGGATATTTTATTGTTAGCTTTTCATCTTTGGATGATAGAAATAGGGCTTTCGAGTCAGAGAAGAAAAATCATGGCTCGACAGGGCTATTTGTTCAACCATGGAGAGTGGGATTCGATCCTCGAGTTGAACCTACTACTGTCCCAATATGGATCCGACTATATGCTCTTCCAATGGAATTTTGGAGTGAGCAGGTGTTGGCAAGGATTGGCAATTCTATTGGAAGACATCTGGGTGTTGCCAAAGACACAATTGAAGGGAGCATGGCGGTGTATGCAAGAATATGTGTGGAGATGGATCTCAACCAGCCTTTGTCGATAGAGATGGAAATTGAATTGGCAAGACTCTCCTGGATTCAACAACTGGACTATGAGGCCCTACCCTTTAGATGTAGGGTTTGTCACAAACATGGACATTTGGCCCGTTTTTGCCCTAATAATATGAATGCTAAAATGGAGGCCCCTTTAGGAATGCCAAACCTGCCTAAAGAGGATAAGGCAACACTTAATAAAGATTCTAATAGCACCATTCAGGGCTAGGAAGCTCAGAGAGAGGGTTTTGAACAGCCTAGAAGAAAAAGACGGACAAAGAAAAAAGAGGGAAAGGAGCAATCCCATCTTAGACCTGCCAATAGGTATGAGATATTTAAGTCACTAGTTGACGAAGAGGAACAATTTATGGAGGGCATGGAGGGTAATAAGGAAAATTCTAATATTCCCATGCAACTCCCCCTCTCATCTCCTCCCATCATACAGTAGGTAGTTGAACTTTGTGAGGTATCACAACCAGTGTGTTCAGGGGCTTTAGTAGTGCATAACCAGGAGCAGACAGTATCTCAGGATGTCAGCATGGGAATAGCAGAGAAGAACAGGGAAAGGCCAACTTTGGGGATAACCTAGGTAGAAAAAAGATCAAAAAATAGCAATTCTCGGGGAGTAGGTAGAAGATCCAATAAGGAGTTGCTAGCATCCCAAGGAGACAAATTGATCATGGAGGATCGGTGAGGCCAATAGACTCTTATTGCTCCTAGGGTAACCAATGATTATACAATCATGGAATGTGAGGGGTTTAAACAGCAGAACCCATCAATCTATTGTTCAAAGACTTTTAGAGAATCGTAATACTAATTTTTTGCTTTTATAGGAGACTAAGATGTCATTAGATCTTATGTCCAAAATAGTCAACATAATTTGGAGGGGTGCTGGTCATATGGATGTGGCTGCCCAAGGTGCCTCAAGGGGGATTGTTACTCTGTGGAACTCTCTTGAATGGTCTATAATAGAACATCTTGCCTGGAGGGGTGTTCTCACTTCTCTTTTTAGGAATAATGTCACTGTGGAACACGTTCTAATCACAAAATTTTATGGGTCTCAAAACCTAGATGGTCAGAGGCGACAGTGGAAGGTTGTGCATAACATGTGAACCTCAAGGGAAGATCTAGACTAGATTATAGCGGGGGACTTTAATGCTAAATTATCTTCTAGAGATCAAGAAGGGGGAACACCATTTTTGGACCCAGGGGACCGTTTCATGATTGCCCAAGTCCAAGCTTTGCACTTAGTGGACATTAAATGTCCTGGCATTAACTACACTTGGACTAATAAAAGGCGGGAGCCACATAGATCATTTTCTAGTTTCAGAGGAGGTGTTTGTAAAATGGAATATAAATTTTTCAGATTTTAGAAGGCCCAGTTTTAGATCACTATCCCATTCTGTTGGAAGGCGGGACTAGGATGGGGCAACATCACAAACCTTTCAAATTTGAGAATTTTTGGCTTCAAAAAGAAGAACTTCGGGAGAAAATTCCACAATGGTGGGAAGAAGGCCGTCCAGCTTATGGGAGAGCAATGTTCGGAATCCACAAACAACTACAATATGTCAAAACTCAGTTGAAGTATTGGAGGCGTGCTAATAAAACATACTTCTAGGCCCAAAGAGCTCCATTGGTGGCCAGATGGGATGAGGTCCAAAAATAGTTCAGAGAAGGAGTAATTACAGACCAGCTCAAAGCTGAGGATGATGCCTTGCGTACAACGGTTGAGGACATTGACAACCAGGAGGAGACCTATTGGAAGTAGAGAGCAAGAACCACCTGGTTATTAGAAGGGGACAGAAATACAAAATTCTTTCATTGGACTACTTGTGCTCGAAGACAGATGAACAAGATGGAGGCCCTTCAATATGAGAATGATCATTCCTTTGATACACTTCTAGGTATGCATTCCCATGCTATGGATTATTTTTCTAAGATTTTTAAGGAAAGTGTGGTATAAGATGTAGAGGCCCAAAATAAAGTTATTTTTGTCATACCTGCTATTATTTTTTAGGATGAAAATCAGGCCCTCCTCAAACCCATTGATAGAGATAAATTGAAAACTGTGGTCTTTGGAATGAGCACTGGTAAAACTCCAGGTCCAGGATGGCTTCCCAATTGAGTTTTTTCAGGCTTTCTGGGACTACTTAGAGGAAGATGTAATGGTTGTTGTAGAAGAGTCCAGAGAAAATAAGAGAATGCTTAAAGCTATAAACCACACTTTCATTACCTTAATTCCAAAATGGGAGGAGGGGGTTCATATTTCAGATTATAGGCCTATTGCCTTATGTAATGTGTTGTACAAAATAATCACAAAGGTAATGGTTGAGCACCTAAAACCTCTTCTTCACAACATTGTCTCCTCTGAGCAAGGGGGTTTTGTTGAGGGACGACAAATTCTGGATGGGGTGGTTGTGGCCTAGGAAGCAATCCATTCAATGCACACTTCTGGTAATAAAGGGATGTTCATAAAACTAGACATGTCAAAGGCTTATGACAGGGTTGAATGGAGTTTCCTAGCTAAAATGATGGCAACCTTTGGTTTCTCTCAGGACTAGATAGAGTGGGTCATGAGCTGTGTCTCTACCCCGACTTACTCTGTGCTAATCAAGGGCCTTCCTTCGCAACCATTTGGAGCTACTCGGGGACTGTGCTAGGGGGATCCATGTTCTCCTTATATTTTTCTCATTTTGGTTGAAGGTCTTGGCAGACTTTTCTTGAGGAGAAGACAACAAGGTAGATTATTGGGTATCAGGGTGGGTGACAAAGTTTTAACACACCTATAGTTTATGGATGACACTAGTTTGGTGGGAGTGGCCAGCTTCAGGGAAGCAAGAATGATTAGGGATACTCTTAATGTCTATCTTAGGGCTACTCAACAGGTCATTAATGACAAGAAATCCAAAGTGGTTTTTTTAATCTAGAGCAAAGGCTTCAGAACAAAATTTTAGAAATCCTGGGATTCACAAGGACTTCTCTCCCAATGGTTTACTTGGGGGTCCCATTGCACTTTAAGAAGCTGAAATTAGACACATGGAGGAATCTACTAGAGTGTATCAAGGACATAATTAATCACTAGTCTCACAAGTGGTTAAGTTATGGTGGCAGATTAATGTTCTTACAGTCAGTTATTCAAGCCATGCCAATTTACAAATTCTCTATCCTGGCTGCCCCGATTACAATATGGAAAGAGTTGGACAAGATGGCTAGAAATTTTTTATGGGAAGGACCAAAGGGAGTGAGAAAGTGGGCCTTAGTGGGCTGGGACAAAGTTACCCAGCCCAAGGTTAAAGTGGGTCTAGGTTTGAGAAAATCTAAGCTGAATAATAAAGCTTTGGCTGGAAAGTTGTACTGGAGATGGATCTCCCAACCCACCTCCCTTTTCAGTAGAATCCTAACTAGAAAATACCTGGGACATGCCAACCCAAACGATGTACCTCGCATCCCCTTGGATGGTATTGGGTCCCTAGTTTGGCAGGCTCTCAAGTTAGGGTCTCAGGTTGTTAAAGACCACTTATTTTGGAAAGTGGGAAGAGGGGAGAAGGCTCATTTCTGGATAGATTCTTGGGATTAGTTCCCACCCATCATTGCTGAATTTCCAGAATTACATCCAATAAAAGTAGCCATTGAAGCCAAGGGATGGATCCGTATTGAAAGTTATTTCACAACTACTTAGCTGGGGGAGTGTAATTTTAAGCAATTCAAGAAGTTGGATGAGTGGCCCATTTCAATCCCTCCGGATTTGACTCCCATCATGACTAAAATTCTGACAAAAATATTTCTTATAGGGGGAGACGTGGAGGATGAATTATCTTGGGGCTTTGGGAGTCTTGGCATCTATACAGTAAAGGACGGATATGACAACATTCTCCCAGAGCCCCCCCTCATACTTTTCAGGTTGAGGACTGGGAGGAAAATCTGCACTCTAAAGGCTGGCCGAAAGTTAACTTTTTTGCTCGGCAGTGCATGCACAATGGAATCCTCACTTTTGATAATCTCGGATAAAAAGGTATCATCGGCCCTTCTCAATGTGTACTATGCTACAAGAGCGAGGAAATTGCTGACCATTTGCTGTTTGGTTGCCCTTTCACCCGACGTATTTGGTTGCGTTGGTTTGCATACTTTAAAATTCAAGTAAGTGGTGACCTGAACCGGATGAATATCTGGGCAAAATGGTAGAAAGGTAGATTCAAATCTAAAGCTCTTCATTTTGGCTAGGTTTTGGCTAGGAGCTCGGTTTAAGCTTTATCTGGTGGCAAGTATGGCTAGAAAGAAATGCCAAAATTTTTAGAGAAACTTTTGCTACTCTAGACGGGGTTTGGCAGACAATTTGGAGCAAGGTTACCGAAACTGTGGCTGTTCATGCTGAGGAGGAAGCTCAAATTGACATTGGAGCTATGGAATAACGCATTGAACTGTAAGAGGGATAGGTGTAGCACCCTAAAATTGGCGCAATAAAATTACAATAATTACATTCACCTTAGTAAATAATTTAAAATTCAAATTTAACCTCCCAAACCGCCCGTTAACCGTCGAGAAATCCGTTTCCCCTTTTTTCGTGCCATTTTTAGAGGTTGTTTTGACCGTTTGACGATATCGTCGCCGATCAGACGATATCGCCCCAGATTTGACGATTTCGTCTGGACTAGGACGTCCAGACGATCTTGTCGCAAAACTGATTTTGCAAAGTTGGAATCTGTTCCAACGGGTCTCCAATCCGGGCAGAAGCGTGTCTGCGCCGTTGGGACCCTCCCCCGTTGGAGATCTCCCAAATTGGGATGATCTCCAACCTCCTAACTACTCCCCTAAGCCTATTTAGTCTCTAGGATTTTCCCTTCCCAACCCCTGGCCGAAATTCTCTGCAAGTTAACTCCATTCACGTTAAAACATCCCTATTTTCCATTTGCACTAGTTCCACATCAATTTTGTTGTAGGTACATCACTATTTTTCAGCCGGAGCCAGCACCTATCGTCGTCGACGAACCTGTTCAGATCGGAGGCGAACCTGTCGAATTCGAGGCGATTTCGTACTGATGCGAGACGATCTCGACTGCAATCCGTATTAAGGCAATCAGTGCCTGAAGTTTGCGTTTCTCAACCTTTTCTCTATCATTTTATTCTACAAATTAGATAGTCTATTCAGTGTTTTATGTCATTTTGCATTTGGAGTTCACCCATTTAGATTAAGTGCATAATTAAATCCTAATTATCATCTAATTAGCATGATTCATTTATGTCTCTGTGTTTAAGTTCCAGTTTGATAACATTGCTGCCATTTTATATCATTTCCCTCTGTTAGCACTGTAGCACTTTTTGTATTTTGCATCTATTTTCGGTTTTGCAGGTCTCTGACGAATTCGTCAGATCTCAGACGATCTTGTCTGATTGCAGATGATTCTGTCGAATCTCAGACGATCCAGACTGCTTCAACATCAGAATCTTCTTCAGACATCCGGATCAGGTATTCCTCATTTGTATTCTGTAATCTCTCTATTTTTCTGTCTTTAAATCTATTTTTTGTATTCATTGAACTTGCATTTTCATATAGATTAATCTAGATTCATTCGGCCAAACCTAGGATATGAATGCTTAAGGTTAAAAATGAACACATTTAAACACATTCCAAAACCTAGGCGTGGAAACTGCCGTTAAATGTTTCCTGGTGAACCCACCATCCATCGAAAAATCATCAAAATACACCTCCCTTGAGAGGCGGGACCTTCGCAAAGTCCTCTCAATCCGAGGTACCATGACATCCTTTTCCCATCCTCCTTCCGGGCACGGATCCAATAGCCTGAAGGTAGGGATGCGAAAAATTTGGAGCGATACATTTTGGTGAACCCGACGTGAATGCATTGTAAACCTTTTGAAAACAAAACAAAAATATATATATGTATACAAGAAAAACAAAAACAAAATCATCATTTCAAGTTTGTATGTTTTAGATTCAATTCTAAATAGTAGATGCTAAATATTACTTTTAGAAGTACTAAAGAAACCATGAGTTTTTACTCAAATCAATATGAGCCCATTAGTAATGTTGGAAGAATTCAGCCAAATACATTTGTTGATTATGATCAACCTCATCCCTATTCAACATCACCTCCATCACACTTTTCTCATTTTTCATCCATAACCCAACAAAACAATCCCTTTGCCAATCCTCTTCATAACGATATTATCTATTCTCCCATATATCCATATTATGTCTATCAATCCACATATAATCCTCCACCACCTTTTCAATACTCTTCTTTCAATACAACACATCCATTTCAACAAGAAAATACTTATTCTTCCAATTCTACCATGCACTCACCTCATACATCGCAATCTTCCTATCATCATTCTACCCATAATAAAGAAAGTAGAGGTGAGAAACCATTAGGTCCTTTTATGACGAAATTCCTAAGGCATTTATCAAAAACCTCTCAAAAACCTTCATCACGTAAATTTACTAAGCTCAATCAACCAATGGATATAATTCTCAAGTATTTACTTGACACAAATAAGATTGAACTCCCTTCCATAAGACAACCTTATACCACATCAGATTGGTTTAAACCTGAGCTACATTGTGAATATCATAGAGTAGATGGACATATGACACAAAATTGTAAAGATTTAAGATGTGCAATTCAAGATTTGATTGATAAGGGTCTTTTTAATATAAAGGAATTACAATCTACAACTGATGATAAATCTCCAGTAAACAATCAAACTCCTACACAACAAATACCAATAATCAATCAAGACATGGAGATCTCCCAAGAACCCCTATTCAATTATCAACAACAAGAAACCAATCAAATATTGCATGTTAATGTGTCCCATCATGATGATATTATTAATATTGTAACAAAAACTACAAATGAGCAACCTCAAGTTCAATCAACTCAATCAGATATTCAAGATATGGATTGCTCATTTGACCAACCTTCAAAACTATCTTTGGCTCTAGAGAATGATCCAAAATGGAATGTAAGCATAGAAAGCTCATCTTTAGAATCAAAATCTCAATCTGAAATCCACTTTGATAGCCAACAACAAGTGATTAATCCTCAAGCAAAGATATCCCTTTTAGAAGTATTACAAATTTATCACAAGGAAATTTTGTTCAAAATACCTAGCCAACAATTTGTTCCTCATCATATTTTCTCTAAGAACATAATTAATGGTGTAAACCCTCTTGAGGTTAACCATATTTCATTCTATGATGAGGATATTCCTTCCTCTACTCCACAAGAAGACTCCTATCTTTACATTATCAGATCTAGTAAAGAAACACTTGTTAGAACTATCATGGTAGATAATGGCTCCTCTCTTAATTTATGCACTTATCAATTATTCCAAAAACTCAAATCAAAGGAAGAAGATCTTAATGAATCAAATGTTATTATAAAATCTTTTAACAATGAAATTCAAGAAGCTCAAGGTACTATAATTCTTCCCCTTAATATTGGATCCAAGATCCTGGATACTTTATTCTATGTAGGATATTGTCCTTCACCTTACAACCTACTTCTTAGAAGTCCTTGGATTCATACGATGAGGGTTGTCCCTTCCACTCTTCACCAATGTTTGAAGTTTGAAATTGCAAATAAAATTGTTACCATACATAGTGACCCAACACCATTTGAAGAATATTTAACGGTTGAAACATCAAGTTCTATACATTCTCTATTATCACAATTATCTTCTATCCATCACTTTTCTTCATCCATATATGATCATCCTTGTTTACCAAATAACACCCATGCATATCTTTCACATATACTTTCTCCATCTTATCAAGACTTGGAATATAGTGATAAGAATGAAGAACTTTCTTATCCTTCTAATATTTTATTTTGTAACATGATCAATTTTACACATATAAAAGTCAAATCTTTTGCTACATTATTCTACATTATAACAAAGCTTTTGTTATCACTACCTTTTATTCATCACCTTCTATTCTTACCTTCACCTCAACCAGATTATCCTTCAAAACCTCCTTTGATTTTGAAGCAACCTTAGACATGCTATACTCAAATAACCTTGTATAGTGTATATAGATCATCTTGTATATACCACCAATTTCAATTCATAAATTAAAATCAAAATACAAAAAAATCAAAATCCTCAAAATCTTCAAAAAAATACTAATGCAACTAAGGACCTTAAAGGTAAATTTGAGCCCAATTGGCTTGGACCATACATTATTACTACTAAATTTGAATCAGGAGCATATAAATTATCTACCTTAGATGGTAAAGAACTTAAAGAACCCATGAATATTTTGCATCTTAAACGTTACTATGCATAAATTTGGTCATTCTTCATCCTTGTATATATTTGTTTTCAAAAAATTTTATATTTCTTTCAAATTTATAAAAATCCAAAAACATCAAAAATATTCATAATCATCCAAAATCTTCAAAACTATCTATTGCATTTATTTAAGGCACTTGTTAAATTTTTTGCTCAAAATCAAAAATAAAACCAAAAATCAAAATAATGATAAAAATATAATAACAGCTATATGCTTGACTCTTTCGAAAACCAAATAAAATAAAGAAGAAAGAGAGAGTCCACATCCTCAAAAACTTTCTCAAAAGTGTTCATATATATTTTCTTACAATCATTGCAGTTGTATGTTTCAAATTATTTTGGGATAAATTAGCATTTATTTTGAATCCCTCACTTGCACACTCACAACAAATAAATATCTTGATTTTATCTGGCATGATTACTAATCTCTCTTATATCAAAGTTCACAAAATTCAATTAAATAAAGTTTGAGCATAGAGAATTGATCTTGTTATTTACTTAAACCAAGCACATCTTTTCACAATAAAATGATTATATTTGTAATTTCCATGTTTTGCTACATAGTAGAACTGATTTCTTGAGCGAAAAGTTTCCCCGCTATCCTATCATGCACATGGTCTAGAATCTTTGAGAATTGGCAAAAGGACAAGCTCACCCCTACCCAGAATAAAAATCCCTTGCTCTACAGCTAATCCGAGCAAGTATCCCTAGCAAAGAAAAAGAAAAGAAAAGTTCAAGAAAAAAAAAAAGAGAAAAGAAAAATGTTATTTCAGCAATGTTCCAAGCATTATCAAGCAAAAGAAATACAAACAGAAAAATAAGCAAAGTTCAAAAGAAAGCAAGAAAGCAATAAAATCCCTTTCCCTACCCTTTGAAAAGAAAAGAAGGGTTGATGAGCTTGAATCCTTGGAATTCTCAATTATTCGAAAACTGTGAGGTAAGCCCCATAACAGGTGGTTTGTGCCCAACCTGCTTGGCCTTGGGTAACTCCTAGCGTGGTGATATGTCTGTCACATTAGCGACCTTCTTTTGTACAGACCTATGTCTGCTTATGGATTAGCTAGCTCTTGATAATCCGACCTACATAGTAGCCTAGTATGGTTATATGCATCTACATCATGGTTAATGAACACTTATTTGGTTTCTTCAAATCACTTGTATCATATTATCTTGCTCAAAACTCGTAAATGAACAATGCAATTGCACACACATTTGTATTTGAGAGATTTTGTGTATCATTATGATAAATCAAGATCGGAAATGAATTCACATATGCACATGGGATTCCTTATAAATCTAACTTTTGTCTTCAAAATAATTTGAAATATTATTTTTGCAACTTGTTTGGAATAAATCAAGTACAGTCGTTTACCACAAAGACAACTATATAATAGAAAAATAAAAAATTTCTTTCAAACTACACAAAACATAAACATATATATCTGGTTGACTTTCGCGACGATGGTATAGTTTCAAAACCAAAATTGGAATTTTATGCCTAGCGCAAGTCCTCATTTTCATATTTTTTGTTCATCAAAAATCAATCATGCAATAAAACTATCTTTTTTGGATTTTCGTGATGATGGTATAAGTCTATACCTACATATTCTATGCCTAGCGCAAACCATTGTAACAATTTTATTCCCCATTTATTAAAAATCATGAAAACCATATGACTTAAATCATTATTTTACACAAATTATGCTTTTAAAAAGCAAACCCATTTTCATTATTTCATGTCATTATGTCAACCTTTTGCAATGATGGTATAATTCCTAAAGAATTATCCAAAAATTTTATCACACTTAGGAAATTATGCCTAGCAAAAAATCATTTGAACATCATTTCATGCACAAACATTTTTCATGAAAATCTGAAAACAAACCATCATCATCATCATCATTTGCACTATTGCACCAAAGTCTTAAGACAGTTTCTTAAGCACTCTTTTACTTTTTAACAATATTTCTATAAATGGGACTAGCTTGACGACCGAGTGAGCAACGACTCCATGAAATGGTCTATAATAGCGACAATGTCCTTTGAAATTATTGTTAGAAGTCTCTTTTTTTTATTTTTACATTTCATTACAACAAATCAATTTGTTACATCAGATTATTTCATTTAAAATATCACCACATGACATTCACATTGCAATATCTCCAACGACATAATTACATCCAATTATCAAATCAATCAATCAAAACATAAAAGCATCATAAACATACACAAGACACAAGTCATATGATCAAAAATATCTCATCTATATATATCACAAATATATGTACATCATCAAAACTGGATTGGTATGCCACAATCTGTACCTCGGCATACTCAATCCTCTATCAACAAAAACAAATATAATACAATGTCAGTATCCCGCCCTCTAGCCTCGAGAGCCCCTCGAGCTCTCTGCCTCATCTCCTCCCCCGCCCTGAGGTGGACGAGGTGGCCCCATCGTAGTCTGTGTAGTCCTCGTCCTCGATCGGGACGTGGTCCTCGATGACCCGATCCTGATCGGATCTGCGATGTTAGCTGGCAGGGGTAGTCTATCCGCCTCTGGCACCAGCTGGAAGTATAAAGTCTGATAGAATGTCAGCTGGGTGATAGCCCGTGTCAACTCCCCAGAGCTCGCCCCTCCGCCCCGTGCCCTGAGGCGTGCAATCTCATCCCGCAGCTGTGACACCTCAGCCCGGTGTTGTGCAGCCGCATCCTGTAGCGTCTGCACCTGAGCCTGCAGACGATCTCTCTCCGCCCGGAGAGTAGCCATCTCGCTACTCTCTCCTGTGTCCACACCCTTGCCCTTATCGGGCGATGGTGGCCTCTATGGAGATGGGGGTCTCGCCTCCCTCCTCTCCCTCTCTCTCTGTCGTGGCCGCTCCTGTGCCTGTGGCCTCCTCGCCTCTCTCCCGCCGTGACCCTGGGCTGCCTCCATCGCCGCCTGGCACCGCCTCCCTATCCGACGCACAACTGCATGGATCGGACCCTATGCCCTCGTCATCCGAGGAGGGCGGATGCCTGCATACTGGCATCGTAGCCATCGGCTACTCCTACGTCGTCCCCATCCACTGGCCGGATGGGGGCATCATCCGTGTCCCGGCTCTAGAACCGCTGCATGTCGAGAGCCCCGCTAACCGTAGTGTTATCCCGGATAGTCTAGGAAAACTCGTAATCTTTGAGGGATGGGATCCCCGCTCGTAGACCGAACTGCCTCAAAACTCGGTCGTACCTATGGAGCTCCACCTCTCCCCTCTCCATCCTCGCCAGCAAACTCGCCTAACGTGAGCCAACTCCTGTCCGTCCTCTGGCCACCCTGGATGCTCCCTCCATGGCCTCCAGGTGATCTGGTCCGGGACTAAGTCATCTAATAGCCTCCGGGACATCGGCAGGTCGATCCGTCGCTGTGCCCCTCTCCGGAGCCACCAAGAGAAGACTCGGGGCCTCTCCCCGTCAACCCCTGTCAGAGGAAGCCCTATCGGCCTCCGCACCGCAATGTGCTCCCAGCACCAAACTTGTAGTAGCGATGTCATAACCAGACATCGGCCGCCCTTGTACACGACCCCATATAGGATCCTGTACAACCGGCATAGAACAAAACTGCCCCATGAGAACCTGTACCCGTGGTCCCGCATATCGTAGATCACATCTACGAGCATCCACGGCACCCTGCACCCGCTCTGGTGGCACAGCAGAAGTCCACCAACTACTCCAGCCAGAACCCGTGTGAGTGTAGATGCCCCGGCATCTGGCGTAGTGCCTCGATGTTAACTCCGCCCTTCTCTAGGGCGAAGCTCGGGTCACCGCACAGTCGTCCCATAGCGCGGCCCTGATTGGCCGTAGGTGTAATGAGCCGTCCTTGTATGGGGATTCTCAGAATCCTCCATACATCCTCCAAAGTGGGAGTCATCTCCCCTGTGGGTAGCCGAAAACATGAAGAGCCCGGATACCACCTCTCTGCTAGGGCCGTCAGTAGCCCCATGTCTGTAGAAACTTGTGGCATTTTTGCCACATGCAGTAAGTCGGCCTGTGCCAGCTGATCCCGCTCTGCCTGTGTAAGAGCGGCCAAGTCATCTCTCAACCCGTCGTATTTCCACTCCCTGCTCTTTAGTAATCCTCTCTGCAAACATAAACAACAAAACAACAAGCAATCATTAATAAACAATTCAAGTAATTAATAATGCAAGTTAAAGTTCAATTTTGTGCAATTGATGATATCGCCCACTATTGGACGATATCGTCCCAAATTTGAGCATAATCGTCTTCGATTTCGCAGTTCGAAATCGTCCCTTTTTCGACGATTTCGCCAACGGGCAAAATTGCCGAAATTGAGACGATTTCGTCGAAATCGGGACGATTTCGTCCCGACGACGTCGACGGCCCAAAAATGGCCGCGATGCTCAAAAATCATCTAAAATCTACCTAAAAAGCATGTAAAGTTAAATTAAAGCATTCTAGATCAGTCTGGACTCTTACCCGTAGACCGCGTCGGACCTCTGTCGATCTGTGCGTCGTCTCCACCATTTTTGCTTCAGAGCTCTAAAACTCAGAAAATGAACAAAAAAATGAATTAGGGTTTTACCCTATTTTTCTTAATTTTATTCAAACATAATTTTTTTTTGCTTTTCCGCGTTTTTACCTCAAACGTTCGATTTGGGTAAAAACACGGAGGGGGCACCATAGTAAGCTGTCGTACGATTCGACCAAGAATCGTCGCCTAAAAATGGGAATAATTTTTGCTTTCTCGTAGATCGAGAAGAACTCATCTTTAACGCATTTTCTTCGAAAAATTCGCTAAAGAGGGGGCAAAATGTAGCACCCTAAAATTGGCGCAATAAAATTACAATAATTACATTCACCTTAGTAAATAATTTAAAATTCAAATTTAACCTCCCAAACCGCCCGTTAACCGTCGAGAAATCCGTTTCCCCTTTTTCGTGCCATTTTTAGAGGTTGTTTTGACCGTTTGACGATATCGTCGCCGATCAGACGATATCGCCCTGCATTTGACGATTTCGTCTCGGACTAGGACGTCCGGACGATCTTGTCGCAAAACTGATTTTGCAAAGTTGGAATCTGTTCCAACGGGTCTCCAATCTGGGCAGAAGCGTGTCTGCGCCGTTGGGACCCTCCCCCGTTGGAGATCTCCCAAATTGGGATGATCTCCAACCTCCTAACTACTCCCCTAAGCCTATTTAGTCTCTAGGATTTTCCCTTCCCAACCCCTGGCCGAAATTCTCTGCAAGTTAACTCCATTCACGTTAAAACATCCCTATTTTCCATTTGCACTAGTTCCACATCAATTTTGTTGCAGGTACATCACTATTTTTCAGCCGGAGCCAGCACCTATCGTCGTCGACGAACCTGTTCAGATCGGAGGCGAACCTGTCGAATTCGAGGCGATTTCGTACTGATGCGAGACGATCTCGACTGCAGTCCGTATTAAGGCAATCGATGCTCGAAGTTTGCATTTCTCAACCTTTTCTCTCGTCATTTTATTCTGCAAATTAGATAGTCTATTCAGTGTTTTATGTCATTTTGCATTTGGAGTTCACCCATTTAGATTAAGTGCATAATTAAATCCTAATTATCATCTAATTAGCACGATTCATTTCTGTCTCTCGTGTTTAAGTTCCAGTTTGATAACATTGCTGCCATTTTATATCATTTCCCTCTGTTAGCACTGTAGCACTTTTTGTATTTTGCATCTTTTTTCGGTTTTGCAGGTCTCTGACGAATTCGTCTGATGAATTCGTCAGATCTCAGACGATCTTGTCTGATTGCAGACGATTCTGTCGAATCTCAGACGATCCAGACTGCTTCAACATCAGAATCTTCTTCAGACATCCGGATCAGGTATTCCTCATTTGTATTCTGTAATCTCTCTATTTTTTTGTCTTTAAATTTATTTTTTGTATTCATTGAACTTGCATTTTCATATAGATTAATCTAGATTCATTCGGCCAAACCTAGGATATGAATGCTTAAGGTTAAAAACGAACACATTTAAACACATTCCAAAACCTAGGCGTGGAAACTGCCGTTAAATGTTTCCTGGTGAACCCACCATCCATCGAAAAATCATCAAAATACACCTCCCTTGAGAGGCGGGACCTTCGCAAAGTCCTCTCGATCCGAGGTACCGCGACATCCTTTTCCCATCCTCCTTCCGGGCACGGATCCAATAGCCTGAAGGTAGGGATGCAAAAAATTTGGAGCGATACAATAGGACAAAAATTGTTGGAAACTTCCCCCTGAAGGTTGGATTAAAATCAATACTGATGGAGCTACAAAATGCAATCCGGGTAGAGCCAGAATTGGAGTGGTGTGCCAGAACCATGCTGGGACTGTGCTCTATTGGGAATTGCAAGGCCTGGGAAGAACCACTAACAATTAAGCCGAAGCCTTTGCCATCAAGTCTGCTTCTGTTTGGGCAGTGAAACATGGCCACCGCAGGATTATTCTAGAATCAAACTCGTAAATAATGGTTGGAGCTCTAGACTGCATGAGGAACTTTGATCTGAAAGCTTGGAGGTTGAGGGCTATTGTTACCCAAATTAAATAATTATGGAAGGAATTGGAGGACGTGATCCTAGTTTATGCGAGTAGAGATTTGAACAAAGCGGCTAACTTTCTGGCTAAGAGGGGTGTGGAAAATGAGGTTGGAGTTTAGTTGCACAGTGACATGGATATTGAGGATGAGGTGATTATACAGGGTCTTGAAAGGTTCTTAATCCAATGATCAATGAAAAAGAAAAGGGAGGAAAGTTGTCGCGATATCGCGACATGTTGCGTCGTCGCGGTCACTGGAGGAAAGTTGTGATATCGCGACATGTTGCACCGTCGCGGTCATCGGAGGAAAGTTGTCGCGATATCGTGACATGTTGCACCGTCACGGTCACTGGAGGAAAGTTGTCGTGATATCGCGACATGTTGCATCGTCACGGTCAAGGGCGGAAATTTGTCACGATATCGCGACATGTCACTCCGTCACTGCCAAGGGAGGAAAGTTGCCGCGATATCGTGACATGTTGCTTCATCACGGCAAAGGGTGGAAAGTTGTTGCGATATCGCGACATGTTGCTTCGTCATGGCCAAGGGAGGAAAGTTGTCATGATATCGCGACATGTTGCTTCATCGCGGCAAAGGGTGGAAAGTTGTCGTGATATCGCGACATGTTGCTTCATTGCGGCCAAGGGTGGAAAGTTGTCACGATATCGTGATGTTGCTTCGTCGCAGCAAAGGGTGGAAAGTTGTCATGATATCGCGACATGTTGCTTCATCGCGGCCAAGGGAGGAAAGGTGTCGCGATATCGTGACATGTTGCATTATCGCGGCTAAGGGAGAAAAGGTGTCGCGATATCGCGACATGTTGCATTATCGTGGCCAAGGGAGAAAAGGTGTCACGATATCGCGATATGTTGCATTTTCGTGGCCAAATGAGAAAAGGTGTCGCGATATTGCGACATGTTGCATTTTTGTGGATTTTCACAGCCAAGAGAGAAAAGGTGTCGCGATATCGCGACATGTTGCATTTTCGTGGCCAAAGGAGAAAAGGTGTCGCGATATCGCGACATGTTGCATTTTTGTGACCAAAGGAGAAATGTTGTCGCGACATGTTGCACTTTCGTGGACAAAGGATAAAAGGTGTCGCGATATCGCGACATGTTGCTTCATCATGGCCGAGAGAGAAAAAGTGTCACGATATCGCGACATGTTGCACTTTCGTTCCCAAAGGAGAAAAGTGTCGTGATATTGCGACTTGTTGAATTTTCGCGGCCAAAGGAGGAAAATGTCATGATATCACGACATGTTGCTTTTTCACGGCCAAAGGGGAAAGGTGTCACGATATCATGACATGTTGCATGTTCGCGGCCTAAGGAGAAGAATAGTGTCATGATTTCATGACAAGCTGCATCAACTGTCCATGCCGACCCCCCTGCTAGCTAGTTAATGGTTCAGGAGATTTGGCTCCTTTGCAAATCTTCTTCTACTTTTGTAAGCATGTGTTCTCTCTGAATTTGGCTAGGAAGAGTCTCTTCCCATATTGTAATTGATCTTTGTTTTAATTCAAGTTTTTTCAAAATTTTCAAAAAAACATATCTATCATAAAATATTTGTTAGTCCACAATACCCATTTTCTCAATCATAAAATTGATAAAAAATTTCACATCATATCAATTGAAAAACGCATTTAACACATTAATAAACCAATAATCAATATATATATATATAGCAATCATCTATCATACATTATTCTGGTGTACCACAATCACTCAAAAAGATACACTTAGACTCAATCAACTAACTAGGACACATAAGCAACAAAATTGGTACCCCATGGTGCATAACTGCAAAAAAATACAACCAAGCCCAAAATCCTACCTAAATCTCTAATCCAGTCTTCGTTGGCTTAACTGGTGGATGCATGGACTACTAGGAGGGTCATGTAACTGGCCTTATTAAATAATGATATCAAGATCATGATCACATCTATGATGAATACATTTGATCTAGAGGGAATGTTGCATGGTATAACACCTTGTAGTGGCCATTCATCCATATTTATTGCCAACTATGCTTTTGCCTAGGCTAGTTGGTCTGCTAGGACTCTAATGATGACATCGTTGCTCTTGATCCTATTGTTGTGGCACTTACTACAACATCATTTCTCTACCATTTCAATTGAGTATCCTCTTGTGCACTTTGATTTGTCTTTGTTGTAGCTTGATCTCTCTTTAATCATGTCATAACTTTCTCTACTAGGGCCTGGTCTAGTAAGGCTAGTACCCTACCCTCTTATCTATCCTCACCATGATCATGGATGCTATATCATCCTTGACCTTTTCAATATCATCCTATAGAAGTGAAACTTCCTCACCATGGCATCCCACTCATATTGAGCCCTCTCCTTTGTTGTCCTACTAGAACCTACCTGATCTCTAGAATTGAAGCAATGGGGGGTACAAATATATCTTGAGTAGGTGTGGATCCATCCCTTGATCTTTACCTCATATTCTCTCTTAATACTAGAATATGAAAATATGTAATGATATTAGGTTTGACCTATGGTCATTGTAACATGAGAGTCACCCTCTTGGGAAAAATCTGATGATACCAAAATTATTACATTGGTACCATCCTAGCATAGTTACAACTAGCCCAATCATCAATGGGTTATTTGTATCCTCCTTCCTAAAAATATCAAGGTTTTAAGGCTCTTTAAAACCCATCCCCCTCTCCCTTGTAACATGGTACCACAACTCCCCATCGTAGAGATCCCCTAAGTCCAAACTATCAAATAATTTGATGTGGCTAGTACAACCCAAACTATGCATGGACTCCTCATATCCATTTTATCCTCCTCACCTATGATAGTTGGAAGGCATCCTCAACCCATCCTAGGTGTCCCCTCTAGGGGTGCCATATCACCTAATCCACTTATAGGTTATCTATGACCCATTGAGCTACCCTCAACAACCCTTGGAAGGGCCTTTAAACTATCTCATAGACACGGTCCCACCTAAAACATGTTAGAGCCTATGCATCTTATACATCTATGGGGATCCTAAATTGTCTTTTGATGGTTTGGTGCTAATGACCACACCCACAATAGTATACAACAAATGAGGCTCTTGCCCTCCCTATAAACAACTTGATGGAGGGTTTGGTATAGTCAGTGCAATATAAATGGTCCCTATGCAAACTAAATTTGTTGGTCCCTCATATAGGTGATGATCTCACCCCATCCCTAATGAAGTAACCTCTTGTTGGTATCCTTGATTAATAGACTAGACACCATAACATAGAGAATCATTGTATTTATATCTAGCTATGTGGTCTATAATATGGTATTAATATCAATGTTGTATCACCTCAATCTAAACTATGGGTTCTCATTAAAACTCTACAATGCACGAGCCTACTTATAGCTCATATGAATCAAGGCTCCTCAAATAGACACCCATAGTATCCTCCATAAATTCTCCAATGTCACTGACATCTCACCTTTTGGTAAAACGAATGTGGCATATAAATGCCATTGCTTTGCTAGAGTTATCAATAGGGTATGGTCAAACTCTATGTAGGGCATCATAACATGATACCTAATACCTATTGCATCCAATATTCTATATTTTTTGGAGTAATGGTATCCAACATTGAGTGTAGAGTGCACGACCACCTATCTTAATACTCTAGAATATCTAGTTTTTGCATGCACCAAAAAGAGCATCATGAGAGTTAGATTTTCCAAAAATCAAGTAATCTTTGTCTCCCTTATTCCACCACCCAAGAAAATTTATTCCCATATCATAAATTTGTCGATGTCTAGGGTTTTGTCCTTCTCACATGTCCTGCACCCTGTACTAGCTATAGTCAATGCACTGGATGTCTTTTTTTCACCATTCTACACACCCTTGTTTTTTCTAGATCAAATTTAATTTATTGCACATGATAAAAATGAATTCTTACCTTACCCTTTGCCTTTTTTTATCCCCATCAGCATAAACATAAACTTCTTCTCTAGTCTCTTACCCATACTATTTGAGTTTTATTGGGACCCCATTTGGTCCCTCAAAAACTTGAGGGGACACCTAGGTTAGGGGTAAACCTGTTTAAACCCTTTTCTTTTAATTGTGGCATGAATACTACCCAATAAAACCCTAGGTAATTTTTTTTAGTATTCTACAAGCATATTTTTGTGTGTTTCACCTTGCATTGATCAATCAAAGTTTAGCAACCCTATTTTTATAAAAATTGGGGGCATCTATAGTTATTTTTATGTATTTATTACTTTAAAATGCATCAAAAGGGGGTAAATGTACCTAAAATTAGATCATCTAACTTGATAAATTTTGTCATAAATGCATAGAATGATCAACTCAGCCATGATTGACTACCTCAACCTGATTTTTATAGCTAAAATTTATTATTAGCAAATTTGTTGTCTTAGAGTGAATTTAGAGGATTGCAAGTGGTAAATTCATTTTAGTTGCACAACTAATGATCTAGGCCTATCTACAACTACCAATCATGGTGTGTTTCGCTATGTCAATCCTCTCTATCATTGTAGGCAATTAGAAGTCAAGGGGGATGGTGGCTAAATTTTCTCCACCTTCCCAATCAACCCTAATAATAGGGGTAGCTAACTTCCCTCCTCCCAATTAGCCTTGTTATTTTCAATTAGGGTAGGTGGCATCCCAATAAACTAAATGTTAGCATATCATATTGATATCTTATTTATTTCATTATTTAGGTTTATTTAGGCATATTGTTATTTTCTATAAGAATGTCTATTTTTACCTCGGGTGGTTCCACAAACTCCGGGTTTATTTTAGAGCTGCAATGTATTATTTAAATGAGTTATTCTTAATGGAATTATGTTCATTCTGTCAATATGGTATCAGAGCTAGAAGGGTGAGAGAGAGAGGAGGCGACAAATTTTTTTTTAGAGCTGGTCTGAAAAAAAGGCAGCAGAAGCTTGCCTGGAGAAAGCGGAAGTTTTTTTTTTGGAGGAAGCGAAATATTGCAGGAAGATAAAAAGAAAAATTATTTTTAAATTTTTTTTTTGTGCACGCACTCTTGTGCATTTTTCTGTGCATGCACTCCTGTGCGTTTTCCTGAGCATGCAATTCCTGAAAATCACGCGCCCCCCCTGATGTCGCAACTCTTACGCATGATTTTTTTCATCACGCGCCCCCCCTTGACGTCGCAACTCCTGTGCATGATTTTTTTCATCACGCAACCCCCCCCCGCAACGTCGTGTGTGTTTTTTTTTGTGCCCCCTCGACGTCGCGGGACATGTGACGCCTGCCCACCCCCCCTGACGTCGTGTGCGGCGTGCGACGTGCGATGCAGGTGACATGCACCACCTGCTGCCGCGACCACCTGCTGCAACCGTGGCCACCTATAGTAGCAGTCATCGTGTGATGCCCTGCCATCGCGGCCACCTGCTATGAATGTTGTCGCGGGCATCCTGCCACTACCGCTAGCCATAGAGGAAGCTGTGGCCAGGCGACCACGCAGGGGAAGGGGTTACGGGACCCTACTCAAATAAGAGGGGGTCCCTGATCCTTTCGGATCATCCCGCTAGTCCACTTGGTGGTGGACTATGCGGTAAGGCTTAGGGAGCCTACAGGTCGGGGATTCAAACCCCACCGACCCCCCCTTGGAAAGAAAAAAGGTCCAAAAAAAAAATTCTAAAAGTTTTTTTTAAATTATTATTTTTTTAGTTAAATTAAAAATTTTAATTTTAATTTATTTTTCAATAGTTTTTAAACTATATAAATTAAAATTTGATTTTAATTTATTTTTTAATAGTTTTTAAACTATATAAATTAAAATTATTTTTTTTAACTGTAAAACTATATAATAATTATAAAAAAATGCTTTGTTAAGAGATTTTTTTAAGGGGGTATTTTTTTTTCAAAAATCAAAGGGGGAAAGTGAGTAATTTTTTGAAAAGCAAATTTGGCATTATTGTAAAGGTGCATTTTCGACTGCGCTCGACACCTAGTGGGTCATTCCTGTGGGCACTTTTTATGTTGTAGGGTGCATTTTTTTCTGTTTTGCACTACATTAAAAAGTTAAAAAAATCAAATTCACTCCCTAAGTCCTCGGAATAATTAAAACCCATCCATGCAATTTATTGCACTGCAGCATTCGGTATTTGTGATACCTCTGGCTAGCACTTATAGGTAAAGTTGTCGTGATTGCACTACTGTATCCGTCGCCTAATATAGCTACAAAAACGATGTATGAGCTTGTTCTCTATAAATCATCGGGGAGAGATAAGTTTACCATTTTGCATTTTTTTTACTCCATCCATTACCCTAATAGTTCTTGTGTTTAGGCGTAAATCCTGATGAAAGTTCTGAAATCCAAAAATTTTAGGGGAAGTTACGCCCCACGCATGAGGATTGCAAACTTTCTATGGTAGGTGCCATCAACAAGACTATTCCATTTCAGTACTGCTTAAGTACCACGTATCGTATGATCTCTAAAAATTACCTATAGTTTCCCTCACATAAGGGCGGGTGATTTTTTTTATCTTTCTAAATACCTATAGTTTCCCTCACGTAAGGGTGGGTATTTTGTATGGTATAACGGCCTAGCAAAAGGTATATCGAAAGGGGGACCAATTGGTGTTATAAGGAACCTTCACCATGTCTGCAAAATTAATGATTGATTCTCATCAGTTGTTGAAAGGTCCTAATTACACACCATGGAAAAACAATATGAAGGCTATCCTAGTCATGGATGACTTATGGGATGTTGTATCTGGAGAAACAACAAGACCTTCATCTGTTGCTGGTGCTACAGCTCCATCTACTACTCAAAAAGACTTTGACAAGCTAGACAGCAAAGCAAAGGTGCTGATTTTGCTTGATGTGGCTGATGAAGTTCAACCCCATATTGTTGACTGTGAAAATAGTAAAGAGGCATGGGATGCCCTTATACTATATATGAGGGAAAGAATTATTCCACTATTCTATTTCTTCAATCCCAATTACATAGTCTAAGCATGAAGCAGGTGGAGACAGTTGAATTTTTTCTTTGTAGAGTGTCTGAATTGAAAGCAAAGTTGAATTCTTTAGGAGAACCAGTTGATGACAAGCTCCTTACCTCAATTGGATTGAGATCTTTACTTGATTCTTATCGGGTTTTGATCACTTCCCTTCAGGTATCGCAATGGAAAGTTACTTTTGTAGAATTGGTTAATATGCTTCAAGAGGAGGAGGCATGCCAACTACAGGGAGATGATTCTTCTAACGCTGCCCTCTACATCAACAGGAAAGGGCAGAACTAGAAGAAGGGTAATTTTTAGAAGGGAGGGAATTCACAAAAGGATTCAAAAGGGAAACAAACTCAAAAACCTCAACAAAAAAAAGAGATATTGCGACAAAGTATGTCATGATACAAACAGATGTTTGCATAAGAATAAACAATCAAAACAAAAATATCAGAACAAACCACAAAAGAACAAACAACAAGTGAAAGTTGTTGTTGAAGAATTTGAAAAGGATTCTAAGAGAGCCCACAAAGTTCTCATGACTACCACAGTGTCCAAGCAGATGGATCCTATCTGGTATGTTGATTTTGGAGCCAATAAGCACATGACTGGTGACAAATCATGGTTTGAGTCTTTTGAGGCCAAAGAGGGCAAACCTGTCACTATTGTTGATGATAAAACCTACAAGGTTTAGGGAGAAGGTATTATTTCAATCACTCTTCCTGATGGCAAGTGTCAGATTGACAAATTTCTCTATGTTCTAGGATTGGCAAACAATTTGTTGTCAGTCACACAAATTTTGGACAAAGATATGGTTGTGAACTTTAGTGTTGAGAGAGGCAAGAAGTGTTGTTCTATTACCAGGAGGGGTAAGAACATTGCCACTGCTTCATATAAGCATGGCTTATTTGCCTTAGATGCTATCTCTACTCCACATGTAGCCATGACAGTCTCTAAAAAGGAGGCTACTTCCCTATGGCACAAGATATATGGACATTTGAGTTCTGGTTACTTACTTGAGTTAAGTAAGTATGAAATGGTAAAAGGTCTTCCTTCCCTTTCTACCACTTTACCAGTTTGCTCTGACTGCTTGGGGAAATCAGCATAGAGTGCCTTTTGAAAGGAGCTCTACAAGAGCAAAGAAACCTCTGGAGTTGATTCACACTGATCTGTGCGGTCCCTTCACTCCCAACAGTTGTGTGGGTAAGAGTTATTTTTATTTATTCGTAGATGATTACTCATGAAAGATGTGGGTATTATTTCTTCAACTGAAATCTGAAGCATTTGGCTTCTTTCAGCAATTCAAGAAATCTGTTGAAAAGGAGTCAGGTACTTCTATAGACTCTCCACTCAGATCGAGGGGGGGAGTTCACCTCTAAATAATTCTCTGAGTTCTTGAAATAAAATGGTATCACATGACAGTTAACCACTGCATATACTCCTCAGCAAAATGGAGTTGCTGAAATGAGGAATCGTTCCATCATGGAAATGGTTCATTGCATGCTCACAGGAGCTAGTCTTGAGCAACTATATTGGGCAGAAGCTATCACCATAGCAGTATATCTATTGAATAGGGCACCCACAAAGGCTCTACAAGGAATGACTCCACAGGAAGCATGGAGTGGTAGGAAACCCTCCATTTCTCATCTATGCATTTTTGGATGTAAAGCTTTCATGCACATACCAAAAGAGAAAAGGAAGAAGCTAGATGAGAAGACATTGAAGTGTATTCTTCTTGGGTATGATGAGCACTCTAAGGGTTATCGTTTGATTGATCCCTTGACCAAGAAGATACACATCAATAGAGATGTAGTTTTTGATGAGGCTTTCACATTAGAAAACACATCAGATGTATACCTAGACCTTGTGGAAACTAAGGTTGATAAATCTCCTTCATCAAAAGTTGGAGGTCCGTCTTCATCTTCTTCAACACCTCAGAAGAAGAATCCAAAGTGGTATAAAAATACAATAAAAGACTATAAGCTATCCACTCCACCATATTTGACATTGGATAGGCCTCGTACTCATAGCATGGCTTGACAAGAGAAAGCTACAACAGAGAATATTGGGGTTGATGATCTGTGTCAATCTTTTGAGGAACTTTCTGTAGATCTAGAGAGAGATATAGAAGATATGGATATTGATAATGATAGGGTTTTTATGTCTTCCATAGATGATCTTGAACCCGCATCAGTGCAAAGTTCTCTTGGTGAGCCTCAGTGGAAGGCCGCTATGGATGCAGAGTATAAGTCTTTGATGAAAAACAAAACTTGAAAGCTTGTCGATCTGCCATACGAAAAGAAGCCCATAGGCTGCAAATGGGTGTATAAGGTTAAGTATAAGGCATATGGGACAATAGATAAGAATAAGGCCTAAATTTTTGCAAAGGTCTATGCTCAAAGAGAAGGCATTGACTACGAGGAAACTTTTGCACCTACTGCTCGGATGACAACCATTCGAGTTCTTTGTGCTATGGCAGCACAATATGGGTGGAAAGTACACCAAATGGATGT
This sequence comes from Wollemia nobilis, assembly GCA_028583015.1. Taxonomy (NCBI): domain Eukaryota; kingdom Viridiplantae; phylum Streptophyta; class Pinopsida; order Araucariales; family Araucariaceae; genus Wollemia; species Wollemia nobilis. The sequence goes on from JAQPPZ010016724.1 coordinate 12,850,340, forward strand.
CAAGAGTGCTTTTCTAAATGGTGATCTCCAAGAAGAAGTCTACATGACTCAACCAAAAGGATTTGAAGTGGAAGGCCAATAGCAAAAAGTTTGCAGATTGGTAAAATCCTTATATGGTTTGAAACAAGCCCCTCGGGCTTGGTATATAAAAATGGATCATCACCTTCTGTAGCATGGTTTTAAGATATGTTCGTCAGATGCAAACATCTATTTTAAGAAACAAGGTTCTGAAATAGTGTTGCTTGTACTCTATGTTGATGATCTGCTCATTACAGGGAGTTCAGAAACAATAATTTCTACTATCAAAAGAGACTTGTGTCAATATTTTGAGATGTCATATCTCGGACTTCTCCATTATTTTCTTGGTCTGGAAGCCATCCAGAAGGAGCACTACATCAAAGTGTCTCAAAAAAATATGCCAAGACCCTATTGGAAAAATATTGCATGACTGATTGTAAGCCAATGTCAACTTCGATGGAAACAGGAATTCAGTTATCGCGATATGATGATTCACCTCAAGTAGATGGTACTCTCTATCGCTAGTTGATTGGGAGTCTCATATATCTGACAAAAACTAGGCCAGATATCGTATTTGCTATCAAATATCTTTCGAGGTTCATGCAGGAGCCTAAGACTACACACTAGAAAGTAGCAAAGTGCATTCTTCACTATGTCCGTGGCACAATGGAATATGGCCTAGAATATAAGAGGAACAACAAATTCTTCTTACAGGGATACACGAAATCTGACTATGCCGGATCATATGATGACCGTAAATCAACTTCAGGATATTTGTTTCATCTTGGATCTGGTCCTGTCTCTTGGCACAACAAGAAGAAATAGGTGGTTGCTATTTCATCAATAGAGGCATAATATCATGCCGCACGTGAATCTGTGTGAGAAGTGATATGGTTGCGTCACATCCTAACAAGTATGGTTCTTCCATCAAAATCTCCAATACACTTGTTCTGTGACAACATGGGTTTTTTGAATCTTTTCAAGAATCCAGTACATCATGAAAGAACCAAGCACATTGACACACAATGTCACTTCATTCGAGATGAAGTTCCAAGGCACCGAATTCAGCTTCAGTACATTCCCACCAATGCTCAAGTTGCAGACATTTTCACTAAGGCACTTGCACGTGTCAAATTTGAATTGTTTCGCAGCTCTCTTTGTATTACCAAATGATGTAATCAAGGGGGATATTAGTAGTTCTTAAATTACATAAATAATTTAATAAGGGGGGATGTTAGCATATCATATTGATATCTTATTTATTTCATTATTTAGGTTCATTTAGGTGTATTTTTATTTTCTATAACAATCTCTATTTTTACCTCAGGTGGTTCCACAACCTCCGGGTTTATTTTAGCGCTGCAATGTATTATTTAAATGAGTTATTCTTAATGGAATTATGTTTATTCCGTCAACACTAACGGTACTCCTTGTAGATTAAAGATACAATGCCAAACAAAAATAAAGAAATCACAATAAAGGAATGAGAAATCACAATAAAGGAATGTAGAACAGTTGTACAAAATGAATGATTTTTATTAATCAATGGAGTTTAGAAACTCCTTTTAAGTACAACAGGGCCTATAACCCTTTTCGTGATACAAAGTTACAATTTGTGCTAGGGTTATCCAAAACCCTAGCTAGCACAATGTGGTGGCGTCTCCGAAGATGTATCCTTAACCTCAACAGAATGAGTGGGCTTCGTTGTATCCTTTGGCTCGGACCACTCCAGCTTAAGTAGCTGCTATCAAAAAATCAGATCTACCATTAGAATCCTGCACACATTAAAATTACCAAAGAGTTAGAAACTAATAAGAGGGCTCCACTATGTGAGCCCTCAGAAACAGTCTAAAACCCTAGATTTATGAAATGAAATAAAACGGAATGCATAATTTAATAGCAGATTAATACATAAAGAAAGATTACTTGCTTTGGACGAATCTATACCTTTTCCTATTAACGCGGCGAGACCAGGCGATGGCGATGGATGCGGCGAAAGGGTTTAGTTCAGACTTAAGGTCGTAGAAGACTCAGAAGACTCAAGATTAACAGTAATAGCCAACTCCAGACTTAGATAGGGAAGATAAGTAGGTTTAGCCGAAGAGATAGATAGGGTTTGAGCCATCAAGGTGACTCAATTTATAATCTACTCTTAGGGCACACTTTAGGGTTTTAACGACACTTTGAACGTGTGGCTAAGATTAAAGTGGATCCAAGGGTAGAGAATAAATCTAGGTTGTGAAATGGATTAAGATGGATGGACGGATGAGATTAAATGAAGGATGGACGGCTCAGATTAAATCACTTAAACTTTATTTATATATATATTAAAATATATTAAAATATTAAAATATATATATAAATATTAATTTAAATAAATTTGGGGATGAAAAATGGTGGGAAAAGTGAAATTGGGCCAAATAATGGTGGGAAAGTGTGTATTTGGGCCAAATAATGGCGGGAAGGATGGATGACTGACACGTGGCTGGCAGGAAGGTATAGATGACTTACAAGTGGCTGGATTTTGGTGTCTACACTCCTCACCTTAGGAAAACTCCTAAGTGGAACTTTTTATATAAATAGACACCTTATAATAGCTCTTGGAATGAATGAACTCTCTCCAACATCAGAACATTAGGGATTTTTGATAAGTTTCAAGAATCAAAATTTTGTTGCATTGTTTTACTGTCTTTAAGCTCTCACGATATTGTCTTTTTAGCTAGATTCAGTCATAGGTTCATCCAAGATCTTAAGTAGACTCAAATATTAGATTAATCAATATAAAAAACCAATATCAATGAATATAATATTCATGAAATATTAATAATATAAACTAACTAGCCAATATGAATAAAAATATGCATAAGCACACTTATAATATAATTTTTCAAAGCATTACATACAAGCTTCAATATTCTCTGATGAATATTTTGTTACAATAAGATGATGATTTGATTGTTTGATATATTATATGGAGATTTATCTCCATAAAATAACCTTAGAAAGGTGACTCTTGAATACTTTGACTATTGCTCTCCTCACATATTTGGTAGATGCATCCTTTCCTATTCCACACATAAGACAAACCTCTCATGCCTCTTGGCTTTACATCTTGCCACATACATGTGACTCTTCACTTGCATACTTGACACATATACACATGACTCTTAACTAACCTATATGATACATTGCACACACTTGTGCATTTAACTACATTATATTTGCAAATTCTCTCACATTACACACTTGCACACATTGTTACATGACACTTGTACTCATCCCACATATAGATACATACTTTAGGAAAATATAAATCATACACCTAAACTATTGACTCACACTCTAATATAATATATACAAAAGCACCATGGAAATACATTAGCATATACCACATAATGTAATATTCTCCAATATAGGTTCGAGGTGTAGACCAATTGGTTCATCCAAACCCCATAAGGGGGGCGGAGGTCCAAGGTTCAAATCTTGGGCCTCATCGGACTGAACGCTTGTCCCTTTCCTAGTGCTTTTAGCAGCGTAAAAGGTTTAAAATGATTGTGGCATGGTGGTTATAGGGGCGGACTGCACGAAGATCTGTGTGGCGGCTTCTAGGGCGGACAGGACAGAATACTATGGTGGCCATAAAAGCTGGACAGCCTACCCGAATTCGTGGCACCTACCGATTCCACCATGTAAATTCAAAAATAATAATATATATATATATATATATATATATATATATATATATATATATATATATATATATATATATATATATATATATATATTCTCCAATACAAATCCATCCATTTGCAAGTGTTATGATGAGATTCAAAAGGGAGAAAGGAAGTATTCAACATTGAACTTGGTCTTATTGCTTCCACCTTCTTTATTTTAGATTTTATTCATCATTATTTTCTTCGATTAGTTTTTTGTGCATGCATTACTTTTTGTTTTTATTTGCATATAATACATCATTTTGCATCATCAAGTATCTAACAAAATTTTGTAGGTCATTTCAAGAGACCTATGAGATAGTAGATTGCTGCTAAGACTCTCTATGCATACCCGTTAATGGCCTATAGCCCCTATTGGTCTACCCTTTTTGTTTTTCTTTGTCAATAAGAGACTTCATTGCCTATACTCTATTCAAATTATGGATTCATTTTTTACTATCACAACCTTAGGTCCTTGATTTCAAACCCATCTGTGTGTCTATAAAATAAATAAATCTTCCGCCTATAACTAGTTTAGATAGTGAATTCATCATCTGCACACCCAACCTCATATTTTCTTAGAAATATCACATCTTCTCTACCTAACCTATTCCCACATAATTTTTTATCATTTTTTAAAATATTTCTCTCTATTTTAGACCCTTTGTTATCCTATTTCTATTTACAAGAGAAAATCTGCTAACTTTAAATTTTTTAGATGATGGATTTGTCACAGGTATTGCTACATGCATCACAAGGTTAAATTTCAATTTTCTTTATGGAAGTGGGGGTCTAACTATACCAAATAAGAAGTTTGATATTTGTAGCTATTTGGTAGGCCCTCAAAACCTTATCCCCCTTTTAACCATATCTATTTTTGTAGGTTGAGTGAATTTGTTAGCTAAAAGGATGACAGGTAACATATTCATTAGGCAACATATTTGAGCATTGGTGATGAATTTGCAACAACCACTAGAGTAGGTAAGTATAATTTATATTATTTGTTTCCTATTACTAGCATAGTTTGTTTTGCTAATTATTTTTGCATGTTCTCTTATTTTGTATTTAGATTACATATAAAAAGAGGAAAAATAAAATAACTTTTAATTTAGTTTATCATCTAATTTCTTTTTTGTTATTTAGGCATTAAACTTAGAATTGTGTATAGCTTTTGCATTAATATAACCTTTTATTCAAGCATTATCTTGGCCCTTGTATCAAATAAAAAGCAAAATTTTAGTTTCTTGTAACTCTTGTTTTAGAAAGAAAGCAAAATTACATATAGGCTAGTATCTTATCTTATTGTATAAATTGCTTTCACATTGCATTGTATCATCACCATTTTCTATATTAAACACTAAGGTAGAGCAAAAACCTTAGGTGTTTGATGAATTGAACACATAAAATTATATTTACAGTAATCTATAAAACCCTTGGTGACTCAGTAACTCCTCACCAAATATAAAGCTCAAAAATATGGTAAACAATGAGTTAACAATATGGTTCTCTCATCCAAGTGTGGGACAACCCTTGAGGAAACCCAGAGGTTAGCGCTTTCATGCATATTTTGGCATCACCACATATAGTATTCAAGTCTAGCTTACAAAATGGAGAGCTATGTGACCATCCATATTCCTCAATTACCAAGCCTTTCTAGGAAGCTTAAGGGAACCAAGCACTTGTTGCATTATAGGGTGAGATATGAAAGAAATAGGAAACATCATAGGTTGCATAGATATATGCAGGTTTGAACTAGGATCAAAAATTGAATCAATTTTATCAAATGTGGGAAGGGGAGCATGTTGTGCATGAGAACATCGAAGAGTGAGTGATATCAAACCATGCAAATAGAAAAGTGAGCCAAAGCAATATGGGAAATCCAACCAAACATTGCCAAAGTGATTCTACAACCCTTTCTTCAAAGTTTCATTAGAGTTTCCATTATAGCATGAGCTTGTTCTCCACAAGTTTTAATAGCATTTTATTGAATATCATATTCATCTCTCTCTTGATACACCCTCTATAAGGGTAAGATTTATAAGATATTGGAATCCTATCTTCATATGGGAATTGATAGGTGCATTATTAATTTTCCAAAAGGATATGATCTTGCAGTTCATATAGGTGGCAAATGAGATTGCACTAGAGGTGATTGACCTGCATGGGAAGCTAGTGAGATAATGTCAACAAAGTGTCGATTGGTCTGATTGGCCAATAATAAAATAATCCATATTTGAGTTGGGTGGTTGTGTTTTACTAGTGACTAGCTACACATGGTAGCATATCTACACACAATCTGGGTTAATTAACTCATTATTGGTAATTTACATTAGGAATCATCATATCAACAATGGTTGGATTTTTATGATATTGGTAAGGAGACATGCATCAATATTTGACAAGTATTTGATAACTAATAAAGTGATTCCAAACAAGAATTGGTTTGATTGGTAAATAGAGATGCATGTTATATTCAAGGTTGGGGAATCATTTGATCTGATTGAATGGTCAAGGCTACCAACCATATTTAGTTTTGGTGACTAAGTAGTTAAGGCTTGGTTGATAAATAACTACCAATATCGCATCATTAGGAATATGTCTGCACATGATTTGGGGAGAATGAATACATTGTTGATAATTTAAGACATGTCATTAGCAATTTACATGGGGAGTGTCACATAAAAAATCGACTAACTTGTTTGCATGGGTTTAGGATGGTGACATGTGTCAATGCCTAAGATGTGTTTTACAGGTCATTACCTACCATTTCCAAGGGTGCAATAGATTTGAAACATGAGGCTCAGAATGTCTATCAATCCATTGTTCTTACAATGCTTGGGGTCTCAATTGTTATACACATGTTTATATACATTAGAAATCTCTTTCCAAGCCTATTTTACTTAGAGGATTTTCTTATAGTTTCATAGGGATTTATAAAAGATATTAATACCCTAATAAAATGTTATTTTTATTAGTATATTAGTTATTTGGATGAAATTTTTTGGAGGACACAAAATTGGATGTCTATATTTTACCCATTTTTGATGCATTTATTGCATAATATATGCATCAAAATTGACATAGGTGCATTTTAAGATATGTATAGAAGGTTTCATTTTTAGGTGGTGTTGAATATTCCCCTACCCTAGTATGCCCCTCGCATTTTGAGGGAAAATTTAATTTTTTTGAGGAAACTCGATTGGGGTAACAAGACATGTCAATGAGAGTGGGGTTGAAAATTTAAAGGATGGACAATATTAGTTGAATTTTGACCATGCATACATTCAAGAGCAATGGAGTTTTTTTATCTCACTTGCAGAAATTGTAGCTCTAACAAGTCTATTATACTTTTAATAGTGTTAGTATGTGAAAACACTCTACAGGGTGGGGTAACATTGAAATGAAAAACTTACCACAAGGATACTCAAGGGAAACATACATGTGAGTAGGATAACATAGGCAGTGTTAATACATGGGAAATGGAGTGAAGATATGCCATGTGTGTGCATGGGTACTTTTTGGTAACATGTAACTCACATGTGACAAAAGGCACAATGTGTGAGGTGGCAAAGATAAGGTGAGGGCAACATTATTGGTACATCATTCATTAAGGATAATTTTGATTTATGTGTTGAGACATGAGGCATGTGTTTTTTGGAATGGGCATTAAATGTTACATAGATTATGAAAAGATATGAGATTAATGAAGCATGGAAAATTCATGATGAAGTTGGCAACTCATGTGAGTTGGAAAGGTGTTATGCATATCAATTAATATCATCATTATGGTGTGAACAAGTGGCACTAAAATTTGTTAGCATATAAGCTAGTTTCAACAATATTAAATGATCAAAGTTCTCACACAATATATAAAAAATGAGATACACAAGTATTCAAGAAAATAAACAAACTCACTATATTTTTGGATTATAAATAAAGTATTCTAGTACAAATGTTGTACTGTAATATCTTCCTTATTATATTTTCTTCATAAGCTACCCATATTAATAGTATTTATAAAGACTCTTGGTATTTCAACTCCAACTAACTCTTCATCTCCTCAAACTCACGGGAGATATGACTCTTTATATTTCTCATAGGAGAAATATATTTATTGACTCCCTAATAATGACAAACCTCTAATGATTACTAAATGATAAATATTTACAAGACTCCTTCACACCAAATATTTACAAAGTACTTCCAAGGTGCCAAATAATGTAATAAATTCCAACACCCCTATCGTATTACATTATTTAGTATGCTTTCAATATTTTATTTTTATTTTGGTCTTAAATCTCATTATGGCAGTGACTTTGGCTCTTGCTTTTTTCTAGCTCTTGTTCTAGTATTGATTTTGTATTGACTCTAGTTCTTGTCCCTTTTTATTTTATATTTCTTTATTCTTGGATTAGTTGTGTATTCTTTCTTTCTTTCCACAATGTTCTCTATTAAAAATTTGATATTTGTCACAAAATCAGTTTGTTTTGTTTCATCATATCCCTGTTTAATACCAACTGCTTTTGTGTACCTTTAAAATTTATCATTTTCCTAATCTCTATAAGCTTTTGAAAGTAACAAGCCATCACAATAGTATTTGTCACAATTCACATTTTTCAATTTCTTTGCATCTTCTTGACATTGTTCTTTGTAGGTCACCAAGAGCCATTTGGGATATGTTTTCCATTGTTTTGATTTATCCTTTGCTATAGGATATTTGGTTTCACATGCATTTGTTGATATAGTACCCATATTACAATTTTTATTTGTTTTTTTATTTGCCTTTTTGGATGTTCTCTTCAATATTTCATCTTTTTTTTGCATTTTTCTATAAAGTAAAAGATTTTTTGGTGTTACTTGGTGATATTTTTTCTGAAATAGAAGCCTTGTTTGATAATTTTTTTGCTTACTTGATTTATTTTTTTATCATGAAGGCCATGTGTACAATGTTGTCTCTATGATGATCTATATTTTTTCTTTTAAATTGAATTTGGAATTTACAATTCTCTTGTGGTAATAATTGGATCAAGAGTTTATGAGAAAGCGATATCATATCTAAGGTAAATATCCCATTTTGGATAGAACCAATGGATTCAATTTCTTTTTATATTTTAATGAAATATTTTATATTTCTAGTGACTACCCTAAATTATTTGGATAGAACCAATGGATTAAATTTCTGTCTTTTAATGAAACATTTTATGTTTCTAGTGACTACCCTAAATTCAATTGTTTTGCCCTTGTCTAACTATTGTGAAATATATATCAAGTTGTTGGTCAATCTAGGTACATACAATACATATTCAAGTATGCACTCAAAAAATGGAAGACTAAGTGAAACATTCCCTACTCCTTGAACCTAGTATATTTTGTCATCGACAATTTAATAGGTATAAATTGTTTTACTTGGATAGTATCAAACTAATGTAGGTTACCAGTCATGTGATTGCTTGCCCTAAATCAATACACCATTAACTATCCTCTGATTTTCTTATGTCATGTGCCATTTCAAGTTTTTGTTCTAAATTTAATTTTCTATTTTTTTGTTGAAAGAATGTGGCAATTTGACCCATTTGATCATGTTCTTCTTTGAAACAAAATTTTCTATGTTTTTGAGTTCCTCTTTTAATAAATTTTGGTTCTTCAAACAAGTGAGACTTTGTAAGAGGAATTTTTGATGAAGTTATAATTAGTAAAGAACTTTATTTTAATTGTTTTTCTAATTCTTCAAATAAATGTCAATTCTTCCTTTATCTTAATTTTTTTGTAATTTGATTGGATGAGAGAAATTTTGAAAATATCTCTTAACTCTCAAATAGAAAGCTTTTTAACTCCCTGTTTGTTTTTTTCAAAAAATTTATTTCTTCAATGTTCTTCAAGATTTCTTTATTTATTTTATCATTTTTTATTGTTTGTCTTCCTTTTTTTAATTTCAATTTTGAATTTCTTCACAATTTTTTCTTTGTCTTCCTTTTTTTAGAACTTGTTAATAAATTCCTTTTGTCTCCCTAATTATTTTGCTTCAATATTCGAATAAATATAAATGAACAAAAAAATACTTTGTACCTTATAAGGTGTGCTCAGAAATCCCTCTACTTCTTTCCAATAAACTTCCTTCAAATATTCCCTTCAAAATCCTTTATCCATAATAAATATATCTCATAAAAAATGTGAGCTTTCTAATTTACTTTCTCCTTTGTCTTTTATCAAATATGAATCAACTTCTCAACCTTTTAATAAAAAGCAATCTCAATAGGAACCAACCATAAATCAATGTAATGTCTGCACATTTAATAAATTTACCTTCACCTTTATTTCATCCAATTTCAAATTCAAATGCGCTCTGCCTATAATGAAACATTTTAACTTTGTCAACCTGTGGTTTTAATACTTTCCTTGGACATGTGTTATGCATGTTACTTCTTTTTTAATGTGCATTTTGGACTAGAAATATTTTGGTTTTGCTTTTGTAACGTTCAAATTCACAGGGTCTCCTCCCTTCCCAGGCATTTTTGCACCTTCTTTTGAAACATTTTTTTAATATACTAGAGGAATTGGTAACATGTTACAGTTTTCTATGCCTCTTCGTGGGTTAGAATCTCACTCCTTGTTACCAGTATAACCTCTAGTTACATCGAGGTAAATCTTTTACGTAGCTAGTGATGTTGATGGGCCACACCCACCAGTACTACAAGGCTTGAGGGATTGGAACCCTAGTCTCTATGCTCCTAAAAAATTATTTTGACCATTGAACTAAGTCCTCGGACCCACCTTATTTTGAAACATTATCCTATGTTAATATTCCAATAATTTCCTCCAACATTTCTTAACGGGCTTGGACTACAAATCTTCTTTCTTCTTATATTTTTTTCTTCAGCAAATATCAATGGGTTTGAACTACAATTTTTTATTTAGTGTTCAACATTCTCCTCAATCTCTATTTCTCACCTTTGTTTCTTTTAGCCTTTGGCTGGCTTCTTCTCTTCACCGTAGCTCTTCTCATTTCACTTAAATCTATCTTCTCCTTCACAATGTTCTTCTTTTACCTCCTTATCTAGACTTGGGCACACTATTTATCCCTAAAAAACTTGGGTGCTTCTTTTAACATTGTTCTCTATCTCACTAGATACACTCCCAACATGGCTTTAAAAAATAATATAACTTGAAAGTCTTATGCTCATGAATGCAACTTCTTCCAAGGGCACCTATCAACTGCTTGGGTTCTTGGTTATCATAGTGATTTCTTCATGGCACTCCCATGTCTCTCTCACCAAGAACTCCCATTGTGTCTCTGATACCACTCTTAGTATATAAGCTAGTTTTAACAATATCAAATGATCAAAGTTCTCACACAATATATCAAAAATGAGATACACAAGTATTCAAGCAAATAAACAAACTCACTATATTCTCATGGATTACAAACAAAGTATTCTAGTACAAATGATGTACTATAATATCTTCCTTGTTATATTTTCTTCACAAGCTACCCTTATTAATAGCCTTTACAAATACTCTTAACATTTCAACTTCAACTAACTCTTCATCTTCTCAAATTCACAAGAGATATGACTCTTTCTATTTCTTATAGGAGAAACATATTTATTGACTTCCTAATAATAGAAAACCTCTAATGATAACTAAATGACAAATATTTACAAAACTCTAGTTCCCAAATAGAATTTGTTTCTTCAATTCCCACCATCCATCTTAGACCTTTAATCACTAGACCTATTGATTTTTGTAAATTTTTCCATAGTCCAAGACCATATGATAGTGATAATGCAATAAATATTAAGCTTGGATTATTGATTTTAAGATACTTAGAAGAATTCTTGCCCATTGTCTTTGAATATCTTTGTATAATATCTAAATTACTTTTCCACTTAGAGCTAAGTTTGCATCCATAGGAACTCTTAAACAAAAATCTTCCCTAGTTTATTCATCACACACCTTGCTCTACTTCCCCAAGGAAATGATATGGAACAATTATGGGTAAAAGATATAAATTTTCAAATTCAATGCCAATTCTCTTCATTCATTATTTTTTAATATAAATATTACAATATTGTGAATAGGCACAAGTTGGGATGTGCCTTTACAAATAACTTTTCATAAAGTTATGTAATAATTAATTATTAATTAATAATTAATTTAATTTTTAATTTCATCATCATTCCACCCAAAAATAGGAGCATTAGTCCTCAATGTGTTAAGAATAAGAGGAAGAAAATATCTACGATAGCTAAGGATGAGGGATCCAATGAGCCTAAAGTAGAAGTTGATGTAGAAGTCATGCTTGATGTGGTGGTCCTAAGAAGTTTGGCATATCTTAATTGGGAAGACATGAGCTCAAAAGCATCATAAAAAATATAAAGAGACAAGCCAGTAGATGGCAAAGACAACTCCACTAGTAGGAGTTCCCTTGATGTGATATTTGTTGATCACATAACAATAAAGAGACAACTCCATCTATAGTACCTAGTGATGTCTGATGATCACATAGGAAGGGTTGTGGTCATGAATAAAAGTCTACTTCTAAAATATTCTTTGATGTTGTAGGTAGATTTGCTAGAAAGGATGCAAATGCATGAAAAAGAGTCTACATAGAGCAAGTACATGTGTTCTTATGGGAAAGACAAATTTTGATGTGATCACCAATGTTGAAATACTCCATCAAGACATGGTTCCTAAATACTTCCAAGTGTCCTTATAGTAACTTTCTTGTCCTACCAAAATACATGGATAACCAGTCTCTAAAACCATCGAGTGTGCTAGAGTAGATTAATGCTTATGAGGTTCACTTGCAATATATTGAACTCCACATAGTGTCAAAATACAATCCATAAAAGAGGAGGTGGAAATCAACCTCCAAGTCATCAAACTCATTTCAGAACTCACCAATAATATAAGGAATTGAATAATAATATGACATAGATACACATAGGTATGAAGACACACATAGGTGTCACAAAACACAAGGTGTGAATATGCAAGAAGGCTTAGAGACACATATAGGCATGGGGATGCACAAAGGCATGAAGATGCATGAAGGCATGAAGACACACAAAGGCATAAAGATGCACAAAGGTATAAATATGCATAAATACATGGCTCTATCATGACATTATATTGAAAAGGAGAATCCAAATCTGTACCCAAGAACATACAAAAGCCTCAAAGGGTATTGTGGATGAAATATTAATCATGGGAAATTTTCCAACAAGAGATATTTGTGGTGAAATAAGCACTTTGAATACACACTTTTTGGAATTAATTTATTAATAGAAGTCCTCATTTTCAAACCTTTAATCAATTTTTATATGTGATGGAATGGAGAAAGTATCATTCTTTAACTTGGACAACTTGCATTCTTTTATGGAGTGTCAGGTATCACCGATAATGCACTCCATTATACTGATGGTTTTTCATCCAGATTATCATAGGTCCTAATATTTAGGATTAAATATAAAATTAAATATTTTATCATTCAATATAATGGCTAAAATTAATTAACATAACATTCGTGAAAATAACAACAATAATAACATACATAAAAAAAATTTCTCGTGTCCCTTAGCTTTACATCTTACCACTTGTATACATGAATCTTGACTCTCTATCTACTTGCACTCTTGGACACTTTACCATATGGCACTTGCACACTTTCACATGTTGTTACATGAAACTTGTGCACATCATGGACATAGACATACATTAAGGGGAAATATAAATCATACTCCTAAACTATAGACTCACACCCTAATCTAATATTTACAATTTACATTTGTACCACAGTTTATTCACAATTCTATCAAATAATGTAATATTCTTTAACACTCCCTTTTATTACATTATTTGGTTTTTGAAGACTTTAGTCTTCAATATATTTCCTTTAGCACTTCATCTTGATCTTCTTTGTCTTCCACTTTTGCTTCATGTTTTCTATTATTCTTTCTTTTGTGCTTTTCTCTACCCTTCTTTGACTTTTTTGTCTTCATATTTGGCTAAGATATGATAGTTGGTGTGACTTTTGGATAAAGAGTTAGCAAGTCATCACAATAATACATTTTGGAATTCAAATATTCCATATTGAAGCTAAGATAGGCTGCATTTAAATCAAATGTGTCACAGTTGGTATATTTTTTCTCTTGTCTTTTCTATTGATAAATCTCAAAGATGAGTAAATCTATATACATCACTATACATACGTCATTGGATAATATAATGGTGTTTTGTGAATTCTGCCATGCTCTAAATAGATTTTCATGAAGACAACTAACAAATATTGTGAACTTTTCATCTTTAGCATTTTTGAGAATTAAAGATAATCTCATCTTCAAATCTTTGACATTTCCTTATTTCCATCAAAATAATCCATTAAATTTTGTGTGTAGAATTTTACCGTGTTCAACATTTATTCACTATCTTTAGTAAATGCATTTTTAATGGTTTCTTCCATAATGAGATCTCCAAAGTTTTAATTTAATCAATCAATTTCTTCAAATTTCCAAATTCAATAATCAAGAAAATGAACTTTGATCTCTTTGGAGTAGGAAACCTTATCTCTCCAAAGTTCTAATTTTTTAAATTCTCTTACCAACTTCAAATTTTTAATTTTCAATTTGCAAATTCAATTTTGCAATTATCAAAAATTAAAAAAAAAAAAATAGAGCAGAATTATTTTAAAAAATTTGTTTTAATAATCAAAGCTTAAATATTAAACTCCAAAAATAATCCTTTAAAAAAAATTGATAATAAATGTGTTAAATATAGGTTTCTTTTACCTTATTTCTCCAAAAATAAAATAGTGCTTTAATTATTGCCCAAAATATTATTATGACCTAAAAATTCAAATTTCAACCCTTATCTTTGTCCCACATGTGCTTGGTCTTCACATTTAGAATTTTGATACTTAATCAATGAGTCAGGATCTTGTTAAGCCTTGTCAAGGCATGTGTCAAGGCAAATAAATATCATAGGTGGATGTTTTGCATGCAATATTTTAGGGAGTTATTCTCAGATGACTTTTCTCTATCTCCTACTTTCTTCAATAGCAATTCCTTCATCTCATGCACTATTAAATATTCCTTAGGCAATGCCAAACTTCTTTAGATACTTGGACAACCTTAGGTGGCTCCTCAAGTGATATCAAACTAGCTTGTACAACCTCAGGTAATTCCTTTCAAACCTTAGATGGCATCAAGCTTCTTTAGGAAACTCTACTACATCTTCAAGCTTTCTAATTCTTCTAGATATATGAATATGTTCTCCTGCTTCAGTTCTTAGGCTCCACTGTGATGTCCTCTAGGATTCAACTCTCAGACTTAACTGTGATGTTCTCTACACTTCAACTCTCAAAAAACATTGCACTATCTGATTATGCTCTTGTGAAAATTTATTGGTTTTTTTACTCTTTTGATTATTATCTTTGCTTTTCATCACATCTATACACCCCAATCAACAATGGTTTTTCCTTTTAATCCTTGTTGTTGTAATACCTTTTTTTAAAAATCTTACTACTTCTTCTTAGGTGGATTTGACCAATCTATTTTATCTTTCTTCTTAAGAAATATATAGTTGAATGCCTTCTTAATTTGGGTGCAAATATCAACCAAATACTATTTAAAAAAATTATACTAGAATGCTTCTTCAATGCTAGACTTTAAATATAACTGCTCCACTAAATGGATAGAGTGTGGTAGCTTTGATACCATTGATGTATTTTTAGCTAGATTATCATAGATCCCAATATTTAAGATAAAATATAAAATTAAGTATTTGAGCATTCAATATAAATGACCAATGTCAATGAACATAACATACATGAAAATAACATTCATGAAATAACATGAAAACTTAAAATAATATTGTTCAAATTGTATACAAGCTTTTATATATTAATTCTTGAAATACATGTATTCTTCGATACAATACATAGAGCTTTGTCTCCATTATATAACCTTAGAAATGTGACTCTTCAATACTTGAAAATTGCACTTCTCACATATCTGAGAGATGCAACCTTTCCTATTCAGACATAACATAAATATCTCATGTCCCTTGGATTTACATCTTGCCCCTTGTATACATGACTCTTGTCTCTCTATCTTACTTGCACACTTTACTCTACAACACTTACACACTCCTACTTGCACACTTTACTATATGAAACACACTTTATCACTCTATACACTTACACACATTGCTATATGACACTCATGCACATCCTACACATAAAAACATACATTAAGGGGAAATATAAATCACACTCCTAAACTATATACTCACACCCTAATATAATATTTACAATTTACATTTGTATCATATGGTACATTTACAATTCTACCAAAAAATGTAATATTCTTTAATAGATACAACTCCATAAAAAGTTTACAAATGCAAATAGGATGATTGGAAAGGAAACCCAAATCCTCAATAGAAACTTTGATGCATCATTATCTTGATTAGACATTCACAAAATTGAATGATTATGCTTTCACTGAATCTAACTCAAAAAGAGCTTTTCAACGAGTATATATAAAGCTATACTCGTAATTGATCTAATGCCTCAAAACATGAAAAAATAGAGTCTCGCTCAACAAAAAATAATAAAATAAAATTTTATTCTTTTCAACAAGTATATATAAATTTATACTCGTAATTAATATGATGTCTCAAAGCATAAGAAAATAGAAATTCTCTCTTTACAAAAAGAAAGAGATAAAATTCCCTCAAAGCATAAGAAAATAGAGTCTCACATGACAAAAGAAAGGGGTAAAATTCCCTCCATGATAAAATAGGGAGTCTCACTTGTTAAAAGACGAGGAATAAAATTCCCTTCAGCAAAATGCTGGGGAATACTCACAACATTTTCTTCAAGTAAAATATTTTTGAAATATTCAACTTAAATTAAATGCGTTTAATGAGTGAAAATAACACCTAATACAGGCTGCAATTAATCATCTACGCTCCATGTGGTATAAAGGAGTATAAATAACTACCCATAGGACCATAGAGTGTGGGAGTAAATGTTTGCTTACCATGAAAGCAAATATTTTATCTAGTGGTGCTTCCAATCCAACAGGTGGCTCACGCTTGTTAGCAAGGAATAGTCGATTTATCGAAAATGTCACATTCGATGAAGAGAAGATCACTTTCGATGGCAAAGCCCAATAAAATGGACCCGACTTAGAGCAAACTCCTCTTCTATTCAAACAAATGTTGGTGGACATAGATAATGATGTTCATGATTCCAAAAATTTAGTGGCAATAGTTATTGTGAGTGTGGCACTTCCACTGGAGGGCCAGTTTCTTACTTGCTTTCTGACAGATGATGAGGTATTCAATAAGAGGGAAAGCACCTTCTTCACTCTCTAGGGATCATCTTTGGCAATTTCTGGGGGACCCCAAGGAGGGGTTTTTTTTTTTTAAGAAGACACTGAAATTAACTACCATACAATATTCCAACGATTGGGATGTTACGTGGACACATAGCAGATGGTGTTTTTTTATAATTCATACATATCAACCACTTCAAAAATAATAGCTACGTGGCTACTAATATTCAAATTAATATATATATATAATATATATATATATATATATATATATATATATATATATATCCACTACAAATAAATATTTTGAAACAAAATATGTTGTCAATTGTTTTGTTTCCATTAATCATTTAAGGTACAACACTAGTTTATCTAAAGAGGACAAGTGATTAAAATAATTGACCCATCATACCATGATTGCTATCCCACATGAGATGACATTAATTTTTGGGATATTGAAAGACCCAGGAATGCGTATTTTGGATGTCAGAACTTGAAAATATTGGATTTCTACATTACATCTTGAGAGTTTTGGAGATGTATTTTTTTGGCATTTGGACTGTTGGTTGGAGAGGATATTATGATGGCAACATTTTTAACGAAAGTGCAAATATGAAACTTTGAGGTGACATTGTGGAATTATCAAATGGTAAACATCCTAGATTTCTTATCCTTATTAACATCTAGTAGTTTAGGTATGTGTGTGGTTGGCCCTCTTGCTTTCTAACTAGTTAATGTGATAATACAAGTCTAATAACATATTTCATGATTGTAATTCCAAATTTCGTTCCACGTTAATACCTATCTATCTATCTATAAGTTGTGATTCTAGCATGTTATAACTATGATGATTTGTGTGAGTGAAATAATGATAGGCGATGGGTAAAAGTTGCACAGGGGCATCCATGGAGGAGGTTTTAAGAGCATCTGAAGGCGGAGGTGTTGTGCGTAAAAGGAGTCTGGTGCCAAGGTATCCATATATCCTTAGGACCCACTGCACTTTTGGTGGTATCAGTTGCATCAGCCATAGCAGTTCTAATGCCAACCTTTTTCAAGGCTAGAGCATCATTAACACCAAGGTTAAGAGCTTCGCGAACTATTTTAGCACTATCATGGAGGTCGAATAGAAACAACTCATTAAATTGCCATGGAGCTCCTAGAACATCTTTACTCTTTTCAACAGCATCCTATCTAGCTACAACAAGGGAATGAAGTCCACATTCAACAAACTTATCAATTACTGAATGCACCTTATTTCTTATATCTTGACTACATTTGTGGAGATCCATAATCTACTCTGGAGCTTCTGCATCCATAGTAGATTCTTTTACCTTTGCATGGATTTCTTCCTCATTAATATACTATGGAAGAGGAAGTTGTAAGAACTGTCCGTTTATGCACATATCAGCCCTTAGCCTGCAGGGTTCGTGCACATATCATCCCTTAGCCTGCAGGGCCTCCATGGACTAGATAATAGTTCAAAATTGTCTATCAAATCAGCTTTGCTCTTTTCAATTCTACTATCCATAATGCTAAGGCTTGTGGTTGATGGAGTAACACCGAAATCATCATTTTTGATGTTTAACCTGGAGTCCTCAATACTAAGGATCTCTTCCTAGTCTGTGTCA
This sequence comes from Wollemia nobilis, assembly GCA_028583015.1. Classification (NCBI taxonomy): domain Eukaryota; kingdom Viridiplantae; phylum Streptophyta; class Pinopsida; order Araucariales; family Araucariaceae; genus Wollemia; species Wollemia nobilis. The sequence continues at coordinate 12,869,039 of JAQPPZ010016724.1, forward strand.
TTCATGATTGACATGATCTTCATCATCTGGACACACAGCTCTTTAATTGTTTGTGTTAGCTCATGGATCTCCCATAAAGTCTATAGATATTCTTGGCTACATAACATGGTGCCAACTCTTGCATTGCCTTGACATTATCAGGTTATGGAGTGACCTGATCCACATGCTCTAATACCAACTAATATGAAATAATTATGCACAAAAGATATAAATATTTGAATTTAGTGCCAATTCTTTTTTTCATTATTTTTTAATATAAATATTACAATAATGTGAATAGGCACGATTTTGGCATGTGCCATTAAAAATAACTTTTCATAAATCTAGGTATTAATTAATATTTAATAGTTAATTGAATTATTTATTTTAATATACTCATAAGAAAATTTCTTTTATCATGTAATCCAGATTATATAATATTTAATTAAATTATTTATTTTAATTTATTCATAGGAAATTTTCCTTTATCATGTAATCTAGATCATATAATATTGATTAAACTTTTTTTTATCGATTTGGATGTAATATACAAAGATATATAATATGTTTAAATGGTCTATAATACTAATTTAATTAGTGGAGCTCTTCCTGCTAATGACAACCATCTATCTTTCCATGCTATTCTAAACTTTATTTATAATTGGATTCTACAATTTTGTCCTCATTCTCCCCTCAAATTAGGGCATCACTAGATGTTTTGGTAGCAAATTTGCCTCCTCCATTTGAAGTAGCATACATATCCCTACTTTGATTTTAGTTGGAGTGTTTAGGAAGTAATTTTCAGATTTTGTCCTATTAATTTTTTGCGCCGATGCTCTTTTAAATTCCTTTAATAAGTTATTCAAAGCTTTGGCCTCATTTTTTCCCTCTCAAAAAGGGTTGTATCATCTATAAATTATTGATGGGTGATGTTGTTAGTGTTATTACTAGCCTTAATTTCACATATTATCCTATATTTGTATGTCATATTTAGGATCCTTCCCAATACCTCTACCATAATAATAAACAAATATGGTGACAGAGTATCTCCCTATCTAAGACCCCTATTGGCTTTAAATGATTTTTTTACTAGCCCATTGGCCAGCACTAAATATGATACTATAGAGACACAGGCTTTAATCCATTTGACCCATTTATTTCCAAATCCTTACTTTTATAATACTACAAAAATAAAATCCTAGTTAATGTTATCATAGGCTTTATTCATATCAAGTTTTAAGATCATTGTTTGTCTTTTCTTGAAGCAGTTGAATGTGTTACTTTATGAGCTACTATGATCTATCTCCTTTTCACAAGTCCTCCTTGCTCTTCTAAAATAATTTTATCAAATAGTGATCATAACATATTTGTCATCACTTTGGATATTATATTATATGCCATATTACATAGGCTTATGGACCTGAATATATCAAACAATTCTATAGCCTTATTTTTTGGAATTAACATAAGATATGTTGCATCTATTTTATAAGGTATGTATAGTTTTACCCTAGACTATTCCACTATAAAATTTTGTAGATATTTCATCTAGACTTGGCGATTTATCCTTATCAAAAAAGAAAAGAGTTGAATGAACTTCTTCCATACTAATAGGCTCCATAAATTTATTATTATCTTCATCTATTATAATTGTAGATATATTTTGTAATAGTTTATCATTAAAAAGTTTGTTCTCCTCCAATCCTAGAATATTCTAGAAAAAAATATTGACTCCTTTCTAATTTCACTTTGGTCTTCAATGCAAACCCCTTCTACTGATTTAATTCTATGTATTCTAGTTGTTGATCTTGTACTATTGTCATCCTATGAAAAAACTTTATGATTTATCTTCTTCTTTTAACCAAGTTTGTCTTAATTTTAATCTCCAAAATTTCTCTTCCTTACTAATATATATATATTGATACATAGGAAATTTGGTTACATCCACAGTATTTTTCTACTACCAAGCAGGGTTCAAATCTTGGGACTGCCCCCAACAACACCTATTCCACCTCATTATTTTATAACCCGGTATGAAGAGGACCATCGAGCACTTTGGATTGGTACCGCCATCCTTACTCAAAATATTATAATATTCACTAAGCAACTCCCTTTCCTCCAAGCTTGGATTATTGTGCTCACCTTTTTAAAATTTTGAAAGTTTCTCTTTTAGTTCTTCTTTCTTCTCAAAAATATTTTCAAAAGTGTTATTTTTCCATTATTTTAATCAAGATGTCATTAATTTTATTTGTTTTGGAAATGTATCGAACCTGCCATTTCACTAAGTATTCCATATTTGTGCTATCATATCAACAAATTGAGGATGGTCTTTCCACATCTACTAATATTTAAAAAATGATATTTTTGAATTCACTTACCACCATTTTAACTTTTATTGGTCATGACCTGAATCAACCATTGTCAAGGTATTAATTTTAGCACAAGTCCCTTCATCTATCCAATGATCTAAGAGTAGACATCTATGTATTGTTTTTTCTATAAGGTTTTGGCATATCCTATTTTTGGTCCATGTATAGTTGTCTTCTTCAAACTCAACATCCCAAATATTATTGTTTTGAATAAAAGCTGATAAATATCTCATATTTTGGGTTATTTCCTAATTCCCTCAAAATTTCCATCCAACTTGTTAATGGAATTAAAATATCCTATGTTCACGAATTAGTATTCTTGGTCTTTACTTCTCATAAAGTCTTAAATCCTACTCCATACTTTTGATCTTCCTGACTTAATTGTGGGTTCATAGACATTGATAAGGATGTAACAAATATCTGTAAAGTAGCATGTGACTAATGAAGCTATCCAATGCCTAGTTTTATGAATGGTTTCATAGGAGGTTCTATGATATGGGAATACCAAACATGAAGTTGATTATTCATTATGTGTAATAGAATATATAGAACATACAAGGAATCATGTAGGTTATAGTGGTTGTAATAATTTACCATGCAATACCAACCACTTGTAACTAAAAAATATGTGGGGATAACCACCTACCAAACATGGATGCAAATTAACAACTAACTGCTAGATGATAAAACATCTCTAAAAACCTAACTATGCATCCTAACAAATGACAAACACTTATCCAACATGGGTATACTATGCCTCACGTATTACAATGCAAGAAATAAGAAATATAATATCTTAGGCTTATAATTAAGCCTAAGGTACAATAATATCCTCAAAACTCCTCCCAATCATAGAAGCATTGGACCCCAATTCTCTCAGCAAATGTGGAAAGTCACAAGCCATCTGATGGTGAGGAATCTAGTGAGCCATATGTGGAAAGTGACTGCGGCAGGCGATAAGGTAAGAAGTGGAAGAACCATATCGAGTGTGATGAGCCTTCATGTTGACAACTCTATCTGTAATGAGAAAAATTTAAGGGTCAGGTGCCACTACTATTGTAGGGTTGATGATAGGTTTAGGTGCCAAAGGAGGGTCCTGATATGACATCTCTAGAAAGCATAGCTTATCCAAGGGAAGCCAAACTCTATCTCCAACCTGAAATGGATGAGGATTGCGATGCTTGCTTATTGCTCTCTACTGATCCTACTGAGTCTTCTAAAAGTCTTGTGTTATCTTTCCCTGAAGGCTCTATCGATTTTTTATGAAGGAAGTTATCTTATCTTACTCCTTTTTTGTATGTGCAGTGGAGGAAGAGGACAATGGTAAAGGTAACTTTTGTGGAGCAAGTGGTTGTGTGTTCATAGGTGTACCCAAAATGATACCAATGGAATGGTTGGTATATTTCTCATGAGTGAGAGTGATGGGTTTCTTAATCACAAGCTCTTTTAATTGTTCAATTTTTGGAAATGAAGCTTCTTCTTTATCATGAGTCTTTGGAGGTGCTTGTTCTTTATCTTGTGTGGGACTTATGCAAGTAGGATCCAATATAAGTTCATGATTTAATGGCTTACGAGCTTACCTAAAACTTAGCATCAAATATGATGTGCATGTAGTGCTTTGTATAAAATATGTTTTATTATGTAATTCCAAGGTGTATGTGTTTTTTAGTATGATACACTACATTTCTATCAAATTTATAGGGCTTACCAAACAATAGTCCACAACAATCCATCTTAGTGACATCGCACCATACCTTATCCACAAACTTATCACCAAAAGCAAAATACAAGGTGCAATTGTGTGTGATGTTGGATGTAGAGTCTACATCCTTCCACCCAAGTGCATAGGGTTTAGGATGTGGCTTTCTAAGAAGCTTCAACTTCTTGACAACAATCATCGCAATGAGATTCTTCTGTGAGTCATTATCTATGATACAATCCATATAAAAATCATGAGTAAGATGGGATCGAGTGAAAAACAATGGTCATGACCTCCTTGAAAAACATTTGACATAAGGGTAACTTTGTTTAGTTTACCCTTCAAAGTTGGATATTCTTCCGCTGGAAATTTTGAGTAATTATGTTGTCATTGATGTCAAAATTTAGTTCATAAATTGATAAAGAGGGTTAAAATATTTATATTTTAAGCCCAAGAGATTTGGTATAAAGCTCCACATGGTTGGCCAAAATATTGTCTAAATATCCCGAAGGAAGGAAATACCTAGGCCCAAAGGAAATAATATTATAATATTTATTATTATAATATTAAAGTTGTTAAGATAAAGCCTAAGGTTAATTATAAAATAATTATAATATTTATATTATAATGTTTTATAACCCTAAGTGGGTTTGGCACCAAGAATAAAGTTTAAATTATTAAACTCCATCGACGTCCTAGCATGGAGAAAATTTGGTATTTATATGATAAAGTTTGGAGGCCAAAACATAAGTTTTTTCGATGCATGTTGCGAGTGATTAATGTTAATTATCGATGAAAATTTCATGAGCAAGATGGAAGAAGGTTTTATTTTTAAAATAAAATGAAAGAGCATGGATGAATAAAGGGATAATATTGTATACCCTTATCACCAACCAAGTGGTTGGTCTAGCAGCGGGCTTGGCAGCATTAAGACACTAGTGAATGGCAGATCCTATGTTCGATTCTTGATAGCAGCAGTTTGTTTATTTTGTTAGCAAGAAGGGTGAGCAGTGGTTAAATAGGGCATTGTGGTTTTTGTTCCTTGTGTTTACAGTTGGCCTAATGGTAGCCCATAGGGCACTAAGGCGATGGTGGATGACAGATCCTGTGTTTGAATCCCAATGGTAATATTTTGCTTGTTTTTCTGGTGGGAAGGGTGAGCAGTGATTAGATAGCACATCATGGTATTTGGTCCTTATGTGAATGGTTGGCCTAGCGACATCCCAAGGGGTGCTAGTGTGCTGGTAGGCGGCAAGCGGTGTGTTCGAATCTCCATGGTAGTATTTTGGTAAGCACTAATTAAATTTTGGTATTTTCTAAGGTTGAGGTTAGGCACATGTGGTTTAATTTATTATTGTGAGCGCTATTGACTTGGGAGATATAAGGGAAAATTTTTTATTACATGCTTTTATATTTTGAAGAAATTATAATGAAATATTTTTGAAAGTGAACTATTGGAGTAATAAGAATCCTTGTTAATTTTGTTATGAATGTGTTTAGAAGTTAAGAGGGAGTTAAAAGGTGTATAAGGTATTTTAATTGTTTGTAATTGTGCATATATTTTGAAGGGTTTGATTTTATGAGTTGATGCTATAGTTTGAGAAACCAAGAGTGTTGATGTGGAATTTAATTAAGCACAATTGTTGAAGGATTTCTAACTCATTAAAAGGTGTTGAGCTAACCTTTTATAGTTGCAAAAGATATTGTATGTGAGGCAGATTTTTGAATGCATATCTCCATAAGAGCAAGCAAAAAGGTATGGGCATATCATTCCTTACTTAAGGTGTTTTTGTTGAATAAATATTTCTGAAACATAAGGTGGAGTGAAAAGGATTGTTTGATAAGCATTGTTGGAAATATTTGAGTTAAGTGTTGAGATCTACATTGTGCTCTTTGTTGAAAAGAAATTGGAAGAACACTTGTTTAGAGTTTGTGAGCCAAGTGTGCTTTATTGGTTGAATGTATATGTGAAGTTTTTGAGCATTGGTTTTGAGTGATATTGAAAGTGAATGTGCAAACATTAGAAATCAGATTTGTGAAAGCGACAAACTTAATGATTGAGTAGAACATATTGAGCTATTTGCAAATGCATATTATTCTCTATATGTTCCAAAGGTTAAACAAATTCTGGATAGTATATGTCTAAACTACTTCAAGTTAAAGGAATTACTTTGAAGATTAGACAAAGTATTTGATAGCATTGTGTGCAAGATTTGAGATTATTTGAGCATATCTTGTGAGTTGTTTTGAGCATGTGTTAGAGCAAGTATGAGCAAGTATTTTGAGAAGTTTTGAGAGTATATTTGAGCAAGTCTTTCGAGAAGGCTTGAGAGCATATTTGAGTAAGTCTTTATGAATACTTGAAGGTAAATTTGAGCAAGTCTTTTGAAGGCTTGAAACAACATTAAGCGGAGGTGATTTGTTCAAGCTTTGTGTTAAGGCTTGGGAAAGATCTAAGCAGAGTTGATTAGTGATTTGTTCAAGCTTTGTGTTAAGTCTTGGGGAAGATCTAAGCAGAGTTGATTGGTGATTTGATCAAGATTTGTGTTAAGGCTTGGGGATAGAGTTTAGTGTATATTTATGTGTAGAGTTAGAGTAGATTTGTACTAGACTTGGGATAGAGTTTGGTGAAGATTTGAGATAGATTTTTGTGTAAATTTGAGATAGAGTTTGGTGTAAATTTGAGACAGAGTTGAGAGCAAGTTTTGGAGGTGAAATAGTAAAGAGGACAGTAGTCTCTAGTGGATAGAGATCTATTAGCCAATGTAGTGGGGATAGAGGTCTCCTGTGGAGAGAGATCCACAAGCTAGAGCAGTGGGGGCAAAAGTCTTCTAGAAGATCACCAGCTAGAGTAGAAGGGTAAAGAATTCTCTTGTGGATAGAGATCCATAAATAACAAAGTGGAGTGGTGTCCATAGAACTAGAACAAGGGGAAAGAGTTATCCTATGGATTGTGATTTGTGAACCAGTAGAGAAGATAGAGTTCTTCTATGGAGAGATATCCACAAACTAGTTGAGGAGATAGAGTTCTCCTGGATCAAGTTCCACAAACCAAATAAAAGGAGAAAGAGTTATCCTGTGGAGAGATATACACAAATCATATCATAGGGTATTGGTGTCTCCTTTAGATAGAGGTCCATAAAAATTGTAATAGGGAATTTATTCCCAAGAGATTTGTTGAGAAAATTTAGTGAAAAGATTTTCTCCGTGGAGTAGCAGACATTGGGTGAACCATGTTAAATTAGTGTCTCTCTTGTGTGTGATGATTTGTGTATTGCTTTGATTACTGCTATTGATATTTCCATTGATAATATTGGATAATATTATTTGGGAAAAAAAATTAAAATTTGATCTTCTACTGTTCACCCCCCTCTTAGTATAATCATGTGTTCTTCAATTGGTATTAGAGTGGGTTCCTTAGAAAGAGTTTAACAGCTTGAAGAAAGAGGTTACAGGAACACAGATGGCATCTCAGAGTGGATATTCATCAAAAAAAGCACCATTATTCGATGGGAACAATTATACTTTCTACAGCATAAGAATGAGGACTTACTTGATGTCACAAGGGTATGAGATATGGAAAGCAGTTGAGGATGGGTTCACACCTATAGCTAATCCTTCCACAGGTAAATATGGTAAGCTCTTACATGTAAATAATTCCAAGGCTATGCATGCAATCCTAATTGGATTACGTGAAGCAAAATTTTTGAAATTTATGCATTGCAAATCAGCAAAATATATTTGGAAAAAATTGAAGCAAGCCTATGAGGGAAATAAAAAGGTCAAGATGGCAAAACTAAAAAATCACAAGAAAATATTTGAAGATTTGAAGATGGAAGAAGAGGAAGACATTGCTACATACTTACTTCATGTGGATGAGATTTTTAATACCATGTGTGGACTTGGATTTGAAGTTGAAGAATATGATGTTGCTCAGAAAGTTTTAATGTCACTTTCTACAAGGTATGATGGAAAAGTTTCAGCTATAGAAGAGATAAAGGATATTGAGAAGTTGACTATGGATGAGCTACATGGAATTCTCATAACTTATGAGATGAGAATAGTAAAGGATCCTAACTACAAGAAATATGTAGCCTTCAAAGCATAAAATATGACAAAGGATAAGAAACCAGAATCAAGCGGTGAATCAACCAGTGATGAAGAAGCTAACTATTGCAAAATAAATAAGAACTCAAGAAAGAACAAAGGTATGAAAATAGTGAAATTTTTTAATTGTGGAAATTTTGGTCATTATGCATCTAATTATCCAAAATCTGGAAGCAGTAGCAGTGAAGAGAAACAGGATCATAAGAAAAAGGAAGTAGGAAAATCCATATATGAAAAGAAAAATAGGTATGGTCAAAACAAGCGTGAGAAGAAATTATTTCAAAGGCACAAGAAGATTTTCTATGTTGATAAGGGAAGCAAGGCTTCAATTAATAGATATGGAAGATCCTCAGATAGTGAAGAAGAAGAAATTCTATTTTTGGCAATAGAAGATGAAGGAAGTGCTCATGTTGAAGATAATTCTAAAAAGTATGAAGATGCTCTTGAAGACCAGGAAGTAGAAAAGGATTTAGAAAATGAAGAGGAAAGTGTAGTAGATCTAGAAGCATAACTTATTGTTGCTCTCAAAGAATTAAAAATTCAAGGCTCAAGTTCAAGAATGTGATGAAGAAAAACGAAATATTATATAAAATTTGACAAACTCAATAGCTAAGACAAAGATATTTAAAGAAAAGTTAGAGGTAAAAGTCTTAGAATGTGAAATATTAGAACATGATGTAGCTTCACTAAGGATGGAAATAAAAGAGTCTAAATGTTGAGGATAACTTAGGCTTATCCACTTAAGCCTAAGTTAATTATTATTATTTACTATTCCTATTTCATTGCACTTTGTATTCACGTGAGGCATAGTATGCCCATGTTAGAAATAGGTTGTTAGCATGTTGTTAGAATGTTGTTAGATGGTTGTTAACTGTTAGAGATCTCCTTTGTCCTCTAGCAGTAAATTGACATCCCTAGTTAGCATTTGGTTAACTAGTAGTTAAGTGGTTGGCCATGCTTGGCAGATTGTTGCAACCACTTAACCTACGTAACATCCATTATAATTCTATATATACTTGCATTATGATGAATAATATAGCTTCATACGATTGTTCCTACATCATTGGTATTAGTTAGCCTGAGGAAAGTTGCAAAAGGAATGCAAGCAACCACTTCACTGCTAGGTGCCTAGTGAGAGTGCTAGTCATCAAGATCCTAGGAAGGTGTTAAGTGGAGCTTGAAGTCATCCACAACACCAAGTGAAGCTGAGGGTAGAGGGAAGATATTACCCCTACACCAAATATCTGCTTTGAAAAGCAGAAGTTGAGATTCTACCTCATAAGTTCAAGTGGAGTTCTATCTCACCAGTTCAAGAGGAGTTCAATTGAGTTTAAGTTGGAACTCAAACTTTATATTAAAAATAATTTGAGTTCATCTTGAAAAGAACTCTTCCTTTTGCATGAAGAGTTCCATTTTATAAAATATTAATTTTATATTAATATTTTATTTAAAAAAAAAAGGAGTTACCTCCTCAACATAGGCTTTAGCCTATTTGTAAGTGGGAGTGGTGGGCCACAGGCTGACCACCAGCACCAGCGGCCAGTAAAGCATGACAATCGATCGGCCACCTCACGACAGCCTGATCGACCGCACTGCCAGTCACCAGCCGACGTGACCACTAACTAGGCCACCCACCGAGCCATCTAACCAGTCAGCATCGACGGTAGCCAAGCACCCAATGCCGTCCATACTGATGTTCTACCAAATTTGGTTGACATCCTAGAATTTTGCGAGCCACCAGAGCCTGACCAGCATTGACCCCCAAGCTCGCCAGGCCATTTTTGGCCATTGCGTAGGCCTTCACAAACCACATACATTGACAATACCCTCTCTAGTAGCATGATCAACGTTGCCCGCCAGTTGATTCACCTCGATGCTATACGAATCGAAATAGAAGGTAATATTTGAAATTAACTAAATAAAATAATATTAATTAAATATTCTCACAGAGCTATTGCAACCTTAGAACATAGGAAATGTCCATTAATTTATATGGAGAGGGTAGGGAGGAAGTCGATGGAGAGGAAAAGAAGGGAGGTTGGAGGAATAAGGGGAAAGGGAGGTGGAGGGATAAGGAGGAAGAGGGAATAAAGGAGGGAATGGAGGGATAAGGGGAAGAAGAGAAAAACTAATTTAAAAAACATGCCGACATTATAAACTTGCTAACAATTAAACTTAACCTAACCTAACCACTAAGCTAACTATGTGTTCACACTACTACATTCTCCCCCTTAAAGTTGATATGACTGACAATATAGTCTCTCAACTTTACAAATTGAGCTTTAGCCAGCGCCTTGGTGAAAATGTCCGCAACATTCTCCAAAGTGGGGCAATACTGAAGCTCAACAGTTTCAATTTCCACCATATCTCTGATGAAGTGGTACTTCATATCAAAATGCTTGGATCTACTATGGTGGACAGGATTGTATGCCAACTGAATGGCACTAATGTTGTCATAGAATATCCTTGTTGGACCACTTTGCTGCTCTCCAAGTTCTTCTAATACCTTTCGTAGCCATAGAGCTTGAGTACTAGCATGAGTGGCCGCTATATACTCGACTTCGTTGAAGATAGTGCTACTACTATCTCCTTCTTGGAACTCCAAGTTATTAGTCCCGATCCCAGACTAAAATAGTTCCCTGAGGTTGATTTTCTGTCATCAATGTTGCTACCCCAATCACTATCACTGAAGCCTACAAGCTTGATAGTGTTACATTTTTGGTAATGGATTCCAAAATCCCATGTACCCTTTACATATCTAAGAATTCTCTTAGCTGCCTGCAAATGCAACTCAGAAGGATTAGACATAAATTGAGAGACAAGAGAAACAGCATACTGAATATCAGGTTTGGTGTTGGATAGAAACATCAAACTCCCAACCATGCTTTTGAAAGTGGTCACGTCAACTTTTGATGCTCCATCATCTTTGCTTAATTGGATCCCATGTCCAATTGGAGTTGCAACTGGTTTGCAATGCTCCATAGCAAACTTCTTAAGCATGTCCCGAACATACTTATGTTGACAGATGAAGATCCTTGTATCTGACTGATGAACCTCCATTCCAAGGAAGTAGTGCATTAAGCCAAGATCCTTCATCTCAAACTGCTCCATCATGGAGTGTTTGAACTTCATATTCAGTTTTTCATTACTACCCATGAATATGAGATCATCCACATACAAGCAAACTATGAGGATGTCATTTCCTTGCTGGAGGTAGTAAAGGGTGGGTTCATTTCTACTTCTGTAGAACCCAAATTCTTTGAAGTACCCATCAATGCATGAGTACCAAGCTCATGGTGCCTACTTGAGGCCATAAAGTGCCTTCTTCAGTTTGTAAACAAGATGTTCCTTGTCTTTCTCTTCAAATCCTTGTGGTTGCTCAACATACACTTCTTCTGTCAAGTAACCATTTAGAAATGCACTTTTCACATCCATATGTTGAACTTTCCATCCCTTATTTGTAGCTAAGGCAAGAACAGTTCTAATAGTCTCCTGTCTGGCTACAAGAGAAAAAGTCTCTTCATAATCAATTCCATATTTTTGAGTGAATCCCTTTGCAACTAGTCTCTCCTTGTGCCTTTCAATGCTACCATCAGCATTAAACTTGGTCTTGTAGACCCACTTATATCTAACACATTTCTTGCCTTTAGGAAGCTTGACTAGCTCCCAAGTGTCATTTTTTATAGAGGTTATCTCCTCTTTCATGGCATCTTGCCAAATTTTCTGAGTACATGCCTTCTCATAACTAGAAGGTTCAAGTTGTGCACTAGTTAACAAAGCATAGTTAACTTGATCTCCCCTAGGTTCCTGCTGGGAGACATCATCACCATACAAGTGCATACTTTCTAATCTATGTAAAACAGAATCCATTTCACTAGCTTGACTCCTAGTGTATCTTCTTGAAAAATATTTATCCAACATATGAGATGATGGATGATATTGTAGAGTTCTCTTACCTTTGGATGGAGAATCAATGTCCATTGGTGAGGAATGTATAGATCGCTGTGGAGAAGGACTTGGTGAAGAAGAAGAATCAAAAGATGAACTTGGACTTGTTGGAGGAGACTGCTTTCCTTTTTGTGGTGTCTGTTGTTGCACCTACAGAGAAACTACATCAGTGGATTCAACATCACTGAATATTTTGGGCTTACCCCATTCTCCCCCTTCATCAAAAATTACATCCCTGGAAATCACAAACTTTCTAGTCTGGGGATTATAGAGTCTGTAAGCTTTTGTATTCTCATAGTATCCTACAAAGATACATGCCTGACTCTTTGGATCGAGCTTCTTCCTAAGCTCATCGGGAATGTGAGAATAGGCCAGCGAGCCAAATACTCTGAAATGCTTAACATTTGGCTTTTTACCATACCATGCTTGGTAAGGTGTCAATCCTTTCAAACTTGAAGTAGGACTTCTGTTCAAGATATATATGCTGGTCTTGGTTGCATCTGCACAATATGAATTAGTCAAATGCTTCATCTGAAGCATAGATCTTGCCATCTCCACAATGGTGCAATTCTTCCTCTCTACGACACCATTCTGTTGTGGAGTGTAGGCAGTAGTGAACTGCCTCTTAATGCCATGTTGCTTACAAAAATTCACAAACTCATTAGAGGAATATTCTCCTCCCCTATCTGATCGAAGACATTTTACAAAATATCTACTTTCACTTTCAACTCTTGTTTTGAAATTGAGAAAACATTCATATGCTTCATCCTTATGTTTCAAAAAATATATCCAGCACAATCTAGTATAATCATCAATAAAGAGTAGAAAGTAAGAGTTGTTACCCAGACTTTGTGTCTGCATCGGACCACAAATGTCGGTATGCACTAGCTGGAGTGGATAGTTGGCCTGCCATACTTGTCCATGAGGAAACTTTGATCTGGCATGCTTTCCAAGAACACACCCTTCACAGACTTCTTTACTATCCTGAACTTTGGGAAGTCCAGTGACCATGGCTTGGGAAGTTAGCATTTTCAAACTAGCGAAATTCAAATGGCCATATCTCAAGTGCCATAGAACACTTGGATTGGAAATAGCAACACTTGCTAACTTATCTCCCCCTGGCTGGCCAAAATTTAAAGGAAACAATCTATTCTTTGACATTGGCACTTGAGTAATGATTCTATTATTGTTATTTTTATCAAAAATAGTGCATTTACCCTCATCAAAAAGCAACTTGTAGTTCTTTTCTAACATTTGTCCAACACTTAAAAGATTATGTTGGAGATGGGGTGTATAATAGATATCACTTACTTGTTTGACTCCTTTAGTTGGAACTGCCATAGCTCCAATGCCTTCGACTACCAATGATTTATCATCTCCCAATTTGATGTTGGATTTGTAGGAGTTTAGAGTAGCAAAGAGCTCTTCTTTGCCACTCATATGGTTTGAACACCCAGTGTCCAAGATCCATGTATCATTCATGTTCGATCTGCTCGACCATATGAGAGAAAGAGATTTGTGGCCTCTTCCTCTTCTCCAAAGTTTCCAAACTGACTGCTCTGGCTGCTACTAGTTTCTTGTGAAGTCTTAGTCCAACAGTCACGAGCATAATTGCCAAGTTTGCCACAATTGTAGCAAGATTTTTTTGACTTATCTCCTCCTTTACCTCTGCCTGATTGTTTCCCTCTATTTTGTTGTCCTCCTCTATTCTGCTATTGTTCACTATTGTTTGAGAATCCTCCTCTGTTCTGATTTCCTCCTCTATTAGGAGTTCCACCTCTCTGATTATTTTTGCCTCTTCCTCTAGAATTTCCTCTGCCATGACCTCTAACTCTACCTTCTTGAGAAGCAAAGGCTTTATCATCTCCTTCATAACTTGTGGAAGGAGATGGCTGTAATCTCTCTTCATGTGAGAGAAGTGAGCCAATGAGGGTTTCAAAATATAGAGAAGTTAGGTCTTTGGATTCTTCTATAATGATGGCTACTGAATTCCACTTAGGAAGAAGTGTTCTCAAAACTTTCTTCACTATAACTTTAGGCTTTACATCTTCTCCTAAAGTGACCATATTATCTACTACGGCTTTCACACGCATGCAGTAATCACCAACCTTTTCATTTTCTTGCATTTTAAGAGTTTCAAACTCTCTTTTCAAGGTTTGGAGTTTAACTTGTTTGACTTGGTCACTACCCCTATAACTTTCTTGTAAAGCATTCCAAGCAGATTCAGCTATTTTAAAAGAAGCTATTCTAGGGAAAATACTTTTATCAAGGGCGGCATGAATGTGATAAAGGGCAAAAGAATTATTCTTCTGTGCTTCTTTTCTATCCCTTTTATCAGCACCACTCAAAACTTCCCACTCAGTAGCTGAAGGTTCAGTATATCCCTCTTCAATCACATCCCAAAGACCTTTGCCAATCAACAGAGTTTTCATTTTAATTGACCAATACTCGTAATCACCACCATTGAATTCAGGGATTGGTAAACTAGTATTGGAAGCCATTTTAGAAAGCAACTTTTATTTCAACTTCAAACAAACTATACAAAGAAGTACAAAATAGATTACTGATTTACTGATTTAAATCAAATCTAGCTTTCTTAAAATGCTCACTGATTTGGCATTCTTCTTCTTGAGGATTTCCCAAAACTGGAAAGGTGAAGTTGTCTGCTTCATCGTCACTGATGATAATGACTTCTTTTGTTGCTGCTACTAGCTCAAGACGCCTTTTGAGAACAACTTGTTCTTCAATTGCAGGTTTCACATCCACTGGTTCTTTTTCCTCTGCTTCTGCTTTTGCTTCTGCTTCTGTTGGTTCTGAATCAGGAGAGCGAGGTGTATAGCTCTCACTCATTTCAACTTCAGGCACTGTAGGGGTATAACTGTCACTTGATTGTCCTTCAGGTATTGTTTCAACCGTCTCGAATTCAACTACTCTTTGCCCGAAGATATTATCTTCAGAATCCACCTCATATCCAGAATCTGGTTTTCTCTGATGTGTAATCACTTGGTTTTCCAACTAACAAAACACTATATGAAGTCCACTTTGCTGGACTTTCTTGTCAAAGGAATCAGAAGTCTCTCTTCTCAACAGAGAGAGCAATGCATAATAGCATCCAGATGACCGAATCATCTACCCAAAATACACCGCATGCACTAGGTTACAATAATGATGCTAAAAAAAACTTTTCACCCTTTTATTTTTTAAATCAATTTTCCAAAATTTGTTTTAATAAAGCCCTTAAAATTTTTAACAATTTTCTATAGATATTTTAAATTAGTTTTTTAAATAAAAGTTTATTTAAAAAAACTTAATAAAAAATATAAATAAAAATTATTAAATATTTTTAAAAACTTTAATTAAAAACTAATAATGAAAAAATAAAATAAAAAAAACCTTATATTTTTTTTTCTCGTCGCGAAATCCCCGACGGGATTCAAACTCAGGACCTCTGTGTCCTACCCGCGGGCAATAGCCACTGCACCACGTGGCTCCGACGATAAGAAGGACGACCTCTGCCTTCTTAAACTTTGCTACGCCGGGCGATTACAAAAAAAAACTTGTTTTTTAACCCCCGACAAGATTCGACCCCGGGACCTCTATTCTGCAAGCCAGAGACTCAACCGACTGCGCTACGCCCTTCAGCTGGAGACCAAAGGAATGGGCTATTTCTTATACTATCATCGATGTCAATTTTTTTTTTTTTAATTTGGGGATTTATCCCACATGCAATGGGCGAAAGACAAATATGTCTTCAAATATGCGCAAAGGCACATTAACATTCGATTGCCTTCAGGCAATCGCTCCTCAACACTATGCTTATTCCTCGACCAATCTACGTCTGCCATGTGTCACTCTATGATGAATATGCTTCTGCCATATGGACAAACCAATTTTTGCCATCGCACATGCTCGACCACCTCGCCACCTCAGCTCGCCACGTCGACTGCCACATCAGCTCACGGTTCACCTAGTCAGCGCTCTGTCAGTGCTCGCCATGTGTCAGCTACCACCACCTCAGCGTCCACCTCAGCTCCTCGATTTGTGTGTCCATGTCAGCTGTCTGCTCCACCTGCCACGTGTCACCTCAAAAATTATGTAGCCTCAAAATCCATGCCCAGCTCTGCCACCTCCTTGATCCAATTGCCAGCTCCTCGAACATAGTGCACCCTCGAGATACATGCCCAGCACGCTCGCTAGCCAGTCATCGTGCGACCTCGGTATTCATGCCCAGCACGCTTGCCCGGTTGGCTCTGATACCAAATATACGAATCGGAATTCATGCCCAGTACGCTTGCTCGGTTGGCTCTGATACCAAATATACGAATCGAAACAGAAGGTAATATTTGAAATTAACTAAATAAAATAATATTAATTAAATATTCTCACAGAGCTATTGCAACCTTAGAACATAGGAAATGTTCATTAATTTATATGGAGAGGGTAGGGAGGAAGTCGACGAAGAGGAAAAGAAGGGAGGGTGGAGGAATAAGGGGAAAGGGAGATGGAGGGATAAGGAGGAAGAGGGAATAAAGGAGGGAATGGAGGGATAAGGGGAAGAAGAGAAAAACTAATTTAAAAAACATGTCGACATTATAAACTTGCCGACAATTAAACTTAACCTAACCTAACCACTAAGCTAACTATGTGTTCACACTGTTATAGATGCCACCATTTTGGAGGGCACACCAATCGATGCTGATGTGATATCAGTTTGGTGGCAGAAGAGTTTTTGATGAGTTGCAGGACATTTTCAGGCTAGAACAGTGGTGAAGGATTTCAAACTTCCTATAAACGACAACATTTCTAGATTAACCCTTCGATGACGTTGAGCAGTATTCGATAGACGATCGCAAACATTGTAGATATTTTTTGGCAATTTAAATCAGCCATCTATGGGCCACAGAAAACAAGATGCATAGACCGATCGTGGAGAATCGACTATGAACTTTTCTGGCCATTCTAGGTTTTTACAGCATGCGCACAGAGGTTTAATTTTTTAAAACATCAAGAGGTTTTTAATTTGCAGCCACCGAAAAAAGTCGTCGATGACCGTAGAGTGGGACACACCAAACATTTGGGCGCTATTATCCCACATTGGTCCCGCGAGGGACCAAGTGGGATTTATTAGCCCAAGTGCGAGTAAGGAGAGTGTCTGGATTTTGCTAGACACTCTGCCCCATGTGGAGGTGCCAGTTGGAGGCACCAGCTGGACACTTGTTCAGCATTGTTGGCCTTCAAACGTGCCACGTGGCAGTGTTCTCGGACTTCACCGTTGACCTACCCAGTTGACCAGGGTAGAGAAAATTCAAACAAATTTTGGCAAAAAATAATTTTGAAGCAAATCCAAATTTTGGCAGGAAATTCGATCATTGGCAGGATTACAAAATGGTGAAATTTTGAATTCAAATTTCAAAATATTTGGCGCCAAAAACCTGCAAAAAGGAGAAGCAAACTTCCCAAGGTGATATCTTTCTCAATATTGGTCTATTTTTGACCAAATTTTTTTCGTTGTTTTGCAAATTCAGTACTCTATCCATCTATTTTGCCTACTCGTCCAAATTTTGCATTGTAAAGGCTAAAAATTGCAATTTTAGTGCTAACCTTTTGAAATTGCAAATTGAGTTGTAATTAGCCTAATTTTGTAATTTGGAAGGCAAAATTGGAAAATCTAGGCATTTGTTGCATAGGAAACTGAAATTGTTCCTAAGCCTCGATTAATATTTTTGCAAGACCATTTTGTAATCCTCCTAGTCTGGCATATACTAGGAAAAATATGGCTCAAGACCTCAGATCAAACATGGAAAACCTTACTTTTGCAGTAGACATTTTAGCAGAGAACGTAAGAGATATGTTGTGCAATTCAATCCTGGTGAAATCAAAATCCACCATAATCATGCCAACAAAGCTAAATGTGAGGTTAATATGTATAATGGATCTAGAGATCTCGATGTCTTATCTGCATGGATTTTGGATATGCAAACTTGGTTTGCTTATGCTGAAATTCCAGAGGATGAAAAAGCCACATTTGTACACTAAAACTCACAAGTTTAGAAAAAGTTCTCATTGTAGAAATACAGAGCCATAATGCCACCATGACTTGGAAAGAATTAACTCAAATTCTAAAAAACACCTTCTTTCCACAAAACTACCAAAGTGACCTCACTACCAAGTGGTATATATTGAGGCAAATCTATGGAATGTTATTTTCTGATTTCATTTTCCAATTTAATAGGTTGAGGGTATTGCTTGGTGTGAAATATTCAGAAGATGATTTGATTAATAAATTCACTCATGGCTTGCAAGATCAGATTTTTAGGGAGATCAAATTCAATGTCTTCCTCACCTTGGATGTGGCATTCAATCATGCCATTCTTGCAGAGGATAAAGTTGGTGCATATCAAAAGTCTCGTTCATCACAGGAGTGCTCTTCCAAATGCGGGAATCAACATCAACAGAAGGTGAAGAACAATTCTCAATATTTCTCTAATTCTTCTTCTCCTCCCACTTCTCCTAAAGCACATTCTTCTTCCTTTCATGCTAAAGATTCTTCTTCTTCATTGTATTATGACTTTTGTAAAAAGCATGGACATGTAAAATCCAAATGCTATACTTTTGAGAAGTTTAAGAAGAAGAAATCCCTAATTGTACAGCCTACACATGAGGAACCACAAGATGGTCCTATTTTGGCTATAGGGATAGAAGAATAATATCATGCTTTAAAGGGTAAACTGAACAAAGTTACCCTAATGTCCAATGTGTTTGCTCAAGGGGGGCGTGATCATTTGTTTGTCACTAGAGCCCACTTGACGCATGATTTCTATGTTGATTGTATCATTGATAACGGATCACAAAAGAACCTCATTGCAAAGTCCGTTGTGGAGAAGTTGAAACTTCCCATCAAACCACATCACCAACCTTATGCACTTGGGTGGAAATATGTAGACTCCACATCCAACATCACCCATACTTGCACCTTGAATTTTTCTTTTGATAACAAGTTTGTCGACAAAGTTAGGTGTGATGTCACAGATATGGATTGTTGTGGACTCTTGCTAGGTAAACCCTATCAATTTTATAATAATGATATTTATCATGCTAAAAATAACACCTACGCATTGGAGTTGCATGGTAAAAACTACTTGATACAAAGCACTACACCTACTTCCAATTTGATGTTAAGTTGTAGGTAAGTAAGGAAGTCATTGAGTCAATCACTTATTTTAGCTCCTACTAGCATTTTTCCCACACAAAATGAATAAAATGCACCACCTAAGGAACATGCAAAGGAAGAAGTTTCACTCCCACATGATGAACAACCACAAGAGCAAGTGGTTATGAAACCCACCATTCTCACTCATGAGAAAGATGCCATTGATTCCATTGGTATAATTTTGGGTACACCTACAACTACTAAACCACTTGTTCCACAAAAGTTACCTTTGGCTTTGCCCACTCCCACCATTACACACATGGAGGAGCAAGCTAAGGTTACTTCCCTTACTAAGCACCAACAAAGCCTTCTAGGCAAGGTACCATATGAATTGTAGGAGACTCCGCAGGGAGTGGTGCGAAAGCATCACAATCCTCACCACAGGTTGGAGGCAGAGTTTGGGTTCCTTTGGATGAGCGTCACTTCTAGAGACACCATTTTAGGACCCTCTTTTGGTACTTGATCATGTTTTCAGTCCTACAACAGCAGTGGCACCTGATCATCAGCTTTCACTCATTTCAGATAGATTTTTCGAGATGAAGACTCATCACATGGGATAGGGTTCTTCCACTAATTACATTGTCGCTGGTCACGGTCACTTTCCACACATGGCTCATTGGATTCCTCACCATGATATGGCCCATGACTTTCCACATTTGTTGATAGCATTGGGGTCCAATGCTTATATGGTTGGGAGGAGTGTTGAGGATAACTTAGGTTTATCCACTTAAGCCTAAGTTAATTATTATTCTTTACTATTCCTATTTAATTGCACTTTGTATTCACGTGAGGCATAGTATGCCCATGTTAGAAATAGATTGTTAGCATGTTTTTAGCATGTTTTTAGATGGTTTTTAATTAGAGATCTCCTTTGTCCTCTAGCATTAAATGGACATCCCTAGTTAGCATTTGGTTAACTAGTAGTTAAGTGGTTGGCCATGTTTGGCAGATTGTTGCAACCACTTAACCTATGTAACATCCATTGTAATTCTATATATACTTGCATTATGATGAATAATATAGCTTCATACGATTGTTCCTACATCACTAAAGGTAAGCTACACAGGTATGGGAAAATTTCAAAGACCTTGGATAAGAATATCAATGCACAAAGACCCTCATCTATCAAAACAAGACTTGGTTTTGAAGGAGGACAAGGGAAACAAGAAGGGTCAAGCTCAAGTTCACAAAAGGAAGAAGTTTCAAAGGAAGAGAGTGAAGGAGAAAGTGATACTTATGTAAATATAAGCTTCACCAAGTAAGGAAACAAAATGAATAGGTATCATCACAGAGAAGAAAGGACTAAGAGACCAAAGGGTTCAAGGAAATATTTCTTTAAAGGACGTTGCTTTTCATGTAACATAATTGGTCATAGGGCTATGCATTGCAAGACTCATGGAAAGGAGTATGGTGTTACCAAGAGGAAATTCAAATATGGATATTTCTTTCAAGGGTATTGCTACTCTTGTAATTGATTTGGGCATAAAGCAATTCAATGTAGGGTTCATGACAAAAAGGAGTATGGCTTCACTAGGAGAAAGTGCAAGACATTTACACCTTCTATGAACTACAACATTAAGTTTTACAAGTGTAATAATGTTGGACATAAGGCCAAGTGGTGTAGAATAGAGTTTTCAGAGACATGCATAAACAGGGATACTCAAAAGGATCAAAATGGCATGTTGAGAAATAAGGTTGACAAAGAAAAGGAGCATTGTATACTGGGAGTAGTTTTACTCCCACCCCAAAATTAATCATCTCAAGGAGAGGATATGGGGAGGGGGCTAATCTAAGAGTCTTATATTTAGCCCTAAAGGAGTCCCTTTGCCATTGATGTCAAAGAGGGAGAGATTAGAGTAAGGGAGAGCATTCAGTCAAGGGGAGCAGATTTGGAATCAAATGGTTTGAAAAATGAAGTTTTAGAAAAGGGTTGCCATCAATGACAAAGGGGGAGATTGTTGGAAATTTTGAGTAATTATGTTGTCATTGATGTCAAAAGTTAGTTCATCTTAGTGCAAGGGAATTGATAAAAAGAGGGTTAAAATATTTATATTTTAAGCCCAAGATATTTGGTATAAAGCTCCACATGGTTGGCCAAAATATTGTCTAAATATCCCAAAGGAAGGAAATACCTAGGCCCAAAGGAAATAATATTATAATATTTATTATTATAATATTAAAGTTGTTAAGATAAAGCCTAAGGTTAATTATAAAATAATTATAATATTTATATTATAATGTTTTATAATCTTAAGTGGGTTTGGTGCTAAGAATAAAGTTTAAATTATTAAACTCCGTTGACGTCCAAGAATGGAGATAAATTGGTATTTATATGATAAAGTTTGGAGGCCACAACATAAGTTTTTTGATGCATGTTGTGAGTGATTAATGTTAATTTTTTATGCGAATTTCGTGAGAAGGTGGAAGAAGGTTTTATTTTTAAAATAAAAGGAAAGAGTGTGGATGAATAAAGGGATAAAGTTGTATAACCTTATCACCAACCAAACGGTTGGTCTAGCAATAAGCTTGGTAGCATTAAGACATTGGTGGATGGTAGATCTTGTGTTCGATTCCCAATGATAGCAGTTTGTTTGTTTTGTTAGCAAGAAGGGTGAGCAGTGGTTAAATAGTGCATTATGGTGTTTGGTCCTTGTGTGGATGGTTGGTCTAGCGGTAGCCCATAGGGTGCTAAGGTGTTGGAGGACGAAATATCCTATGTTCAAATCTTGATGATAATATTTTGCTTGTTTTACTAGTGGGAAGAGTGAGCAGTGGTTAGATAGTGCATCATGGTATTTGGTCCTTGTGTGGATGGTTGGCCTAGTGGTGGTCTAAGGGATGCTAGTGTGCTGGCAGGAGGGAGACACTGTGTTCGAATCTTCATGACAGTATTTTGGTAAGCACTAATTAAATTTTGGTATTTTCTAAGGTTGAATTTAGGTGCATGTGGTTTAATTGATTATTGTGAGCACTATTGACTTGGGATATATAAGGGGAATTTTTCTATTACATGCTTTTATATTCTGAAGAAATTATAATGAAATATTTTTGAAAGTGATCCGCATGCGTAGAGCAGTTGGAAAATGCCCTGGGTGCTGGTTGTGGCCGACCCAGGTTCCATTCCCACTGCCTCCACCCTGCTGGATATGTAGGCATAGTTGGCAAATGTCCTGTGTGTTGGTAGAGGCCGACAAGGCTCCATTTTCTCTATGCCCAAATTATGGATATATTAATAATTCAACCCCCTTGTGACTGATGCCATGTGGTATACCCGGATGGGACAACTACTGTTGGCCATAGAGCTAGGTTCTTGGGGCTTCTAAACTACCCAATTTTTTTCAATAATAGGTGATGAACATAAACAATAATATTATTTTTTATTCGGAGAGCGGAGGATGTCGATGGGCGGGAAGTCTGCAGGGGAGATCGGGAGCGGCGGTGGTTCGGTTCTTGGACGCAGCGGAGCAATCGGAGGGCATCAAGAATCCGATGGAGCGGAAATGCCCAGGCCCATTGAAGATGACCGGGCTGGCAACGGTATTGGTCGAGGTAAGGACCCACCAGACAAAGGGGGTGGTGGGGCTCAAAAGTCTTATGCCCAGGCAGCGGCCTCAGAAACCCTAAACGGGTTTTTTACCAAAGAGTTGTTTCCGGTTGGGGATGAGCTGGACATCCCGACGGAAGTTCTTTCAAGCTTCATGGAGTTTGAGAAATTTACCCTAATAGGTAAATTCATTGGAGGCCGTCCCGACATGGAAACTATCCAAAAATGGGCAGCAAGCAAATGGAGGACTTCTGGCCATTTGGAGCTGGCGGCCCTATCCCGAGGTTTTTTTGCCATTAGATTGAACAATAAGGAGGATTACTGTAAAATTCTGGCTGGCGGGCCATGGTTTTTGGGCCGCAGAAGTTTATTTCTCAGGAAGTGGGACATGGATTTCAGTCCTGAGACCCAGAACATCAACATTGCCCCAATATGGGTTAGGCTCCCGAATCTTCCCCTCTTTGGCTGGCATGAAAATGTCATAAGAGGTATTGCGCATTCCATTGGGGAGTTGGTCACCATTGACCCTCCCACCCGAGCTCGAACAAGGTTCGTCCAGGCCCGATTTTGCGTTCTGGCAGATTTGGAGGCAGAACTCCCAACTTCCATCACTCTTCGGTCTGGAGGTACCATTCTTCATAAACAAGCAATTGTCTATGAAAATAGACCAGCTTTTTGCACCCAGTGTCGGTCCCAAGGGCACCTCCAGTCCCAGTGTCCTCTTCAAAAATTGGGAAAATAGAAACGTGAAAACGACAACCCCCTGGAGCACAAGGAAGATCAGGCAAAGCAACCACATCTCCCAGACGCGAAGGGCCATGGATCCCCAGGCCCCTCTAGAGATTGTGGTGGACTCTCTCAGCCTGAAGAGAATCCCTCTCTCCAATCGGACCCCGAGCATCTTGAGGCTGACAACCAACAAGGAGCAGACTCCCACTTGGAAAGTGAACCGCAGGAAGAGATGGAACGGACACCTTCCCAAGTTTTGACTCAGGTTGTTCCTCTGCTCCAAGATACGGGTCATCCCGATTTCAGTCAGTCGCAGACGCTGCTAGAAGATTACCTCTTAGGAAGGAGGGGTGAACAGTCCGATCACATTAGCCCTCAAAATATGAGGAGCCAAAAGCAAAGTGTGGATTTTGGTAGTGAGAGGAAGCAGGGCCGTCCTCCTAACAAGGAAAGGCGAGACAAAGAGACTGCAACTGACGTTGCAAATGGAACCCAACGTTTGTTGGTTCTGGATGACTGTGACACACAGTCGGACGAAGCACATGCATCAAAACCTCCCCCTCAACAAGGAAGGGGAGGCAAGAAAAACTTCAAACTGTCCAGATGAAAGTCCTCTCATGGAATGTGAGAGGACTGAACGGTGCAGCCAAGCGAAGGTTAGTGGCTGATCTCCGTAGGAGGATTAACCCTTCTATCCTTATTTTGCAAGAGACCAAGCTTGATGCTATCTCCTCTGACAAAGTGGCGAAGGCCATTTGGGCCAAGGCAAATTGTCTGTCCAACCCTGCAGTGGGAACAGCGGGAGGACTCATGGTTCTGTGGGACCCTTCGAGGTTTGAGGGCAGCTTGCTGTCAACTTCCAACAGAATCATCAATGTACTGTTCCAGTCCAAAACCTCCAATTTTTCCTGGATTCTGTCCAACGTTTATGCTTCAAATTCTGCCATAGAGAGAGCAAAAATGTGGAAAGCTATCTCTCTGATGAGGGAGAATTTTAGCAACTTTCCCTGGGTTTTAGGGGGTGACTTCAATTGTCCCCTTCATCCTTCGGAGAAAAAAGGAGGGTCTGACCACTCTAGCCGCAGCTTGGAAGATTTCAGAGATTTTGTCTCTGCTAATGGACTGCTTGACATCGAACTCAAAGGGGCTTCCTTCACTTGGAGTAATAGAAGGATTGGGGGCGGTTTGATTCAAGTCAAACTTGACAGATTCTTCATTTCCCCAGAAGCCATTCCCATCCTTGGCGGGGCTATCCTTTCGGCTCTTCCAAGGATTGGGTCTGACCATAACCCTATTTTCTTGGAGGCGAACGATGGGCCTATTTTTATGACCCCTTTCAGATTCGAATCCATGTGGATTTCCCACAAAGACTTCAAAGGATTGGTTTCAGCGTGGTGGCAATCGAAGGTGGAAGGAAGCGCTCCTAAGAGAGTGGCTTTAAAGCTCAAAATGGTCAAAGAAAAACTGAAGATTTGGAACAAAGAGGTTTTTGGCAACATTTTTGAGTCCAAAAAATCCATCGCTGAGAACCTGAAGGTTGTGGAGGAAAGGATGGCTATCGAAGGTTACACTGAGGGTCTCAGGGAGGAAGAGCGGAGCCTTTTGGTGGACTTTCATTCTATTCTCGCTAGGGAGGAAACGTTCTGGCGCCAGAAATCTCGTGACCTGTGGTTGAAGAATGGAGATTCCAACACGAGATTTTTTCACGCGTCTACTATGAGGCACAGGGGGGCCAACAAGATCAGAGAAGTGACTTGTAAGGATGGGCACATTACCAGGGAGATTGAGGAAATCAGGAGCGAAGCGGTTAATTTCTTTCAGGATTTGCTTGGCTCTCCTCCGGATAGCAACCTCCAGGTCCAGAAATCTATGCTCGCCAATTTTTTGACTAAAGTTCCCCATGAGGTAAGCATGAAACTTCTGGAACCTTTTTCCTCGTCTGAGATTAAGGAAGCTTTGTTCTCCATGCAACCAGATAAGGCCCCTGGGCCCGATGGTTTCCCCCCCGATTCTTCCAAGTCATGTGGGAGGTCGTGGGCCCGGATGTGTGTGATGCTATTCGGGTAATCCAAGCGTCCAGATCTATCCACCCGAAACTCAATTCCACCTTTCTTGCCCTCATTCCTAAGTCTCCTTCCTGCAAAAGTTTCTCTGACTATCGGCCCATTAGCTTGTGCAATGTTTTTTACAAGATCCTTACCAAGTCTATAGCCAATAGACTCAAAACAGTCCTCCCCCTCCGATTGATCCTTGTCAGGGAAGCACTGTCAAAGGCAGAAACATTCTTGATGGTGTTATCACTGTCCATGAGACCCTTCATTCCGCTTACCGCTCTAAGAATGCTGCTCTTTTTCTT
Source organism: Wollemia nobilis (assembly GCA_028583015.1). Classification (NCBI taxonomy): domain Eukaryota; kingdom Viridiplantae; phylum Streptophyta; class Pinopsida; order Araucariales; family Araucariaceae; genus Wollemia; species Wollemia nobilis. Next base: position 12,894,980 of record JAQPPZ010016724.1, read on the forward strand.
AAGCTCGACATGAACAAAGCCTTCGACCGTGTCGACCAAAATTTTTGTGTGCAGTCCTCCTCAAGTTCGGCTTTCATCCCCACTGGATTGACCTTGTCTACAACTGTATATCCACTCCCTTTTTTTTGTCTTGGTCAATGGGTCCCCAGCTGGGTATTTCCAGAGCTCCAGAGGCCTCAGATAGGGCGATCCTCTTTCTCCCATCCTGTTCATTCTTCTGGCGGAGGTTCTGAGTTGGTCCATGAAAGAGGCTCTTCGGTAGAACAAGATTTTTGGCATCTTGTCGACTTCTAGAATTAATCCTGTCACTCATCAACAATTTGTGGATGACACCCTCATCTCCACTGGGGCGTCCGTTGCTCAAGCCAAGTCGCTCAAGAGGATCCTGTCTCGTTATGAGCAAGTTGTAGGGCAAAAGGTCAATTACATCAAGAGCAAAATTTACTTTATTAACACTCCTCTGCGTAGACAAATTTGGATTGCTAGAATTCTTGAATGCACTATTGATTCCCTGCCTACGTCCTATCTGGGGTTGCCTCTATCTTATAGCGGACGGGCCAGTGGGGACATGTGGAACATGATTCTTGAGCGCCTACACAGGAAACTCGGCACTTGGAAGGGCAAACTCCTATCGCAAGCTGGGAAAGCCACCCTTACCAAAGCCTGTCTTCAGGGGATCCCGACCTACTTCATGTCGGTGTTCATGCTTTCGAGTGCAGTCCACTCCAAGATTGAGAAGATTCAGAGGACCTTTCTTTGGTCTGGTAACGAAGAGAAATCTAGACTTCCCCTTGTAGCCTGGGACAAGGTGTGTTCGAGGATAGATCAAGGCGGCCTGGGGTTGAGAAGATCCAGACTTATGAATTTGGCTCTGATCGCGAAGCACGCTTGGAGGATTATGTCTAGCGACCCGGTGGAGTGGGTTACGCTGGTTAAAATGAAGTATCTTGGCCCCACTCCCTTCTTGGATGTTGAAACATCCTCCGTGGCATCGATCTTTTGGAAATCTGTGCTCCAAACCCGACATTTGATCAGTCTGGGAGCCCGCTGGATTTTGGGTGATGGCAACTGCATTTCCTTTTGGAAGGACAGGTGGGCGACTGAAGAAGCCCTTGGGTCGAGGGCGGACCTCGCTGGGCTGAGAAGCTTGACCGACCCTAACGCCCAGCTCAGGGTGGCAGGTTTCATAGATCGGAGCACCTGTTTCCCTCGGTGGAAGCTTCCTGTTGTGGAGGGGTTTAATAATGAGGTTACCTTCCTTGATAATATCCTTCAGTCGGTTTTAATTCCTTCTGCCAGAAGGAATGACAGTATCATCTGGAGTGGTACAGAGGATGGGCGTTTCTCTGTTAAATCAGCTTATGAGCTTCTCACCACCAAGACTGCTCTGGACTACAGGTGGAATACTGTTTGGAGGAAAGGAGTTGTTCCTAAAATCAACTTCTTCGCGTGGATTGCTTTCCACAATAAAGCCTTAACTATTGACAACCTTCACAAGAGAGGTTTTGCCTTCCCCAACAGGTGTTACTTGTGTTTAGCAGATTGTGAGACGAGGGATCATTTATTCTTGCATTGCCCATTTTCCCACTCTGTTCTGAGCATTGTCCTATCCTCCTTCCAGATCCTTTGGTGCTCTCCCCGATCCCTTAGAGATGCTTTTCATCAATGGCCTAATCCTTTCAAGAATCCCAAGCTCCGCTTCCTCCTCGAGGCCTCCTTCCACCATTTAATTTGGCAAATTTGGTTAGAGAGGAATGCCAGAATCTTTGGCAGAGCTCCTAGAGGGCCCCCTTCTATTGCTCAAAGGGCGTTATCTTACGCCATTGAGAATTCTATTGCTGTTCCTAGTCCCCGTCCCCATCTTTCGAGCGAAGAAGCTATTCTCAAAATGATGAATCTCTTGGCCATTTTTGGAGGTTGTTAAAGGGCCCTGTCGAAGGAATGTTGTGTGGACCAAACCCCCCATGGGGTGGATTAAATTAAACTTTGATGGAGCGGCTAAGGGGAATCCCGGGCCCGCCGGCGCTGGTGGGGTTGTCCGTGATCATGACGGGAATATTGTGATGGCCTATTGTGAAGATTTGGGCTCCCAGACGAATCACTATGCTGAAGCCCGAGGCGCTCTGAATGGTATTCGGATTCTCTCTGAGGATCCCCGACCTCTTATCATTGAGGGTGACTCGCTCAACATCGTGAATTACCTTCTTGGCACCAAAAATCCATCTTGGAAAGTCTACAACATCATCCTCGAGGCTAGATCTCTTCTCTCCTATCGCGGTAGATGGAAAGCAAATCATATTTTGAGAGAAGGAAATCGCGTGGCTGACCACATGGCCAATAAAGGGCTCGCGACCACGTGCCCGGTTGTGTGGCGGTCTCGCTTCCCATCCGAGGTGGAAAGGTTGGCCAGGGCAGACATCCCTTCCTGATGTTTTCCTTACGCAGTTTTTGGAAGGCCCATTCCGACGTGTTTTGGGGATCGTGATTAGCTGTCCTTGGTGTCTGTCTCTTTGTTTTCGGCTTCTTTTTGGGTTTCTCTCGGGTCTGTCCTATTTTCTTTTTGTTGTTGGGTCTCCAGGCCTAAAAGCCCTTTTTGTTGTTTTCAAGTCTGCAACATTAGGATGGTTTTATTTTCATTTAGGTTTATTGTTACAGCCAAGAGGTATGATGCATCATTAGAAAGTTGGCTAATTTTGTACATAAGGTTTTGGGATCCTCTATAAAAACCCACTGTTAATATATTATAATAATTACCAAAAAAATATATATATTTTTGAAAGTGAACTATTGGAGTAATAAGAATCCTTGTTAATTATGTTATGAATGTGTTTAGAAGTTAAGAGGGAGTTAAAAGGTGTATAAGGTATTTTAATTGTTTGTAATTGTGCATATATTTTGAAGGGTTTGATTTTATGATTTGATGCTATAGTTTGAGAAACCAAGAGTGTTGATGTGGAATTTAATTAAGCACAATTATTGAAGGATTGCTAACTCATTAAAATGTGTTGAGCTAACCTTTTATAGTTGCAAAAGATATTGTGTGTGAGGCATATTTTTGAAGACATATCTCCATAAGAGCAAGCAAAAAGGTATGGGCATATCATTCCTTAATTAAGGTGTTTTTGTTGAATGAATATTTTTGAAACATAAGGTGGAGTGAAAAGGATTATCTGATAAGCATTATTGGAAATGTTTGAGTTAAGTGTTAAGATTTTCATTGTGCTCTTCATTGAAAATAAATTGGAAGAACACTTGTTTAGATTTTGTGAGCCAAGTGTGCTTTATTGGTTGAATGTATATGTGAAGTTTTTGAGCATTGGTTTTGAGTGATATTGAAAGTGAATGTGCAAACATTAGAAATCAAATTTGTGAAAGCGACAGACTTAATGATTGAGTAGAACATATTGAGCTATTTGCAAGTGTATATTGTTCTCTATATGTTCCAGAGGTTAAACGAATTCTAGATAGTATATGTCTAAACAACTTCAAGTTAAAGGAATTACTTTGAATATTAGACAAAGCATTTGATAGCATTGTGTGCAATATTTGAGATTATTTGAGCATATCTTGTGAGCTTTTTTGAGCATGTGTTAGAGCAGGTATGAGCAAGTCTTTTGAGAAGGCTTGAGAACAGATTTGAGCAAGTCTTTTGAGAAGGCTTGAGAACATATTTGAGAAAGTCTTTGTGAGGACTTGAAAACAGATTTGAGCAAGTCTTATGAAGACTTGAAATGGTATTAAGAGCAGGTGATTTGTTCAAGATTTGTGTTAAGGCTTGGGGTAGATCTAAGTAGAGTTTATTAGTGAGTTTTTCAAGCTTTGTGTTAAGGCTTGGGGTAGATCTAAGCAAAGTTGATTGGTTACTTGATCAAGATTTGTGTTAAGGCTTGGGAACAGAGTTTAGTGCATATTTATGTGTAAAATTAGAGCAGTTTTGTATTAGATTTGGGATAGAGTTTGGTGCATATTTGAGATAGATTTTGGTGCATATTTGAGACAGATTTAAGAGCAAGCTTTGGAGGTGATAGAGTAAAGAGGATATCAGTCTCCAATGGATGGAGATCCATTAACCAGTGGAGTTTGATCTGTGAACCAGCTAGGAAGATAGTGTTCTTCTATGGAGAGAGATCCACAAACTAGTTGAGAAGATAGAGTTCTCTTGGATCAAGTTCCATGAACGATAGAAAAGGGTAAAGAGTTCAACTATGGGGAGAGATCCACAAATCAGAGCATAGGGGATTAGTGTCTCCTTTGGACAAAGGTCCATAAATATTGTAATAGGGAATTTATTCCCAAGATATTTTTTGATAAAATTTAGTGGAAATATTTTCTCTATGGAGTAGCCCACATTGGGTGAACCACGTTAAATTGGTGTCTCTCTTGTGTGTGATGATTTGTGCATTACTTTTATTACTGCTATTGATATTTCCATTGATAATATTGGATAATATTATTTGGGAAAGAAAAGTAAAAGTTGGTCTTATATTGTTCATCCCCCTCTCAATATAAGCCTATGTTCTTCATCTTCTTCTATCCCTGTAGCCACAATGAGACCATATTATGGTTCCTCATTTTTAGGTTGTACAATAAGGTACTTTTTATTCTTCATTCTTTCAAAAGTAAAGCATCTAGATTTTATATGACCATTTTTTACAAAAATCACAATACAATGTTGAAGAAGATGAATTTTTTAAGTGAGAAGAAGAAGAATGTGCTTTAGGTGAAGTGGGAGGAGAAGAAGAATTAGGGGCAGAATGAGAAGTGTTCTTCACCTTTTGTTGATGTTGATTCATTCCTTTGGAACTGCTTTCCTATGAAGGTCAAGATGTGTGAGAGGCACCAAATTTTCCCTCTACTAAAATGGCATGCTTGAATGCCATATCCAATGTGAGGAAACCATTGAATTTTATTTCCCTAAAAAAATGATCTTGCAATTCATTAGTGAACTTGTTAATTAAATCCTCTTCTGAATCTTTTGCACCAAGAATAATGCTTAGCCTATTTAATTGGAAAATGTAGTCTACAACTGACATACTATAGTATTACCTCAATCTATACCACTTGGTCATGAGGTCACTTTGATATTTTGGTGGGAAAAAGGTGTTCTTTAGAATTTAGATCAGTTCTTTCCAAAACATGGCAGAATTTTGGCTTTGTCTTTCTACAATCAAAACTTTTGCTAAGTCTGTGAGGTTGTCTAATGCAAAAGCAACTTCTTCATTCGAATGGACTTCTGCATAGGAGAACCAAGAATCCAAATATAAAATCCAAGTAGACAAGACATCTAGATCCCTTGATCTGACATATAACTTGACCTCACATTTTACCTTGTTGGAAAATTTGTTATAAATTTTGACATCACCAGGAATCAATTGGATAGTAATATCTTTCACTAAATATGCCAAAACATCTACTACAGTGGTAATATTTTCCATGTTTGTTTGGAGGTTAGAAGCCATTTGATGACATGTATATGCTAGACTATAAGAAATATTATGTGGTTGCAAGAACTATCTAGGTAATTGCTTAGGATAATTTGTGAAATTCCTAAAGCAAAAATTAACCTAGATTTACAAAATTGTCTTCCAAATTACAAAAAGGGAAATTATAGTGTTGTTACAAAATTGTAGCAATTGTGGAATTACAAGAATTTACCCTTAGAATTGAATTGGTAAAATAAAAATCAACACTAAAAATTAAAAAATTGAACCCTTAATTTGCAAAATTTGAGCTTTTGGAAGCAAAAATTAATTGGGCAAAACTTAATTTTCATATTTTGAATTTTGAAGCCAAATTTTGAATTCAAACATTTTTATTTCGATGGAAAAAGTTGTTCTAGGTGACAAAATTTGGTTTTCAAGTGATCAACACTAAAGTCAACTGTCAATCATGTCTGTCAACTATGAAGTGCCAACAACTAGCATGAAATTCCAAGCAATTGGTCAACTGCAACAGTCTAAAATACCAAGCAATGACAAGTCAACACCGTTAGCACCTCCACCAACTGAGGTAGGATGGACAATTGTCCACTTTCTATGCCACTAACTGGTGCTCTAGCCTACGTGTGAATGCAGCTAGTGGCGACCACTGCAAGGTGGTCACTTCTTCTATACGTGTTGGTGCTTATAAGCAGTTCCAAGCCTGTAACATGGGCAATGTGGGATAAATATCCCCAAGGTTTTCTTTTCAAACAACAATTCATTTCTTGCCAACCTACCACTAGAAAACAGTCTGCGACGATTGAAAAATAATGAAATCCTAACGAAAGATCACTTACATTGAAAAACCTAAAATAACATTGAGAAATGGAAATTTCTTATCAGGATCATTGAAAAAGGATTGAAAAATGCCTTACAACAATCGAGAATTATCGAATATTGATTTTTGTTCGTTGAAACTTTGGGAAAACTATTGAAAATTCATGATTGTATCAGTGGTATTTTCAGTCAATCATTAAGATCAAAAACATGATCATCGTGAAGAACTAGAGACCCAACAATTCTTAGAGTTTGACTATCAGCAATTCTATGTGATCAACAAATACTTTAAGTTTGATCAATGTTTATCATGTAGTACAAAACCACTACCTGAAAATGGAAGGTTGCTAGAAATCACAAAATGTTGCCAAAGAATGTTAATCCGTGTCGACAAACGGTCTAAGGCTATCAAACATCCAATATTTGTATCAAAAAATAAAAATCACATGTAAACAATCCAAACCCATCAAACGCCATGTTATTGGCTTTCAATATTCTTGTCACATGTCTATTTGCGATTGGAGATCCTATTTAGGGTTTAATATCAGTGATTATTGGTCAATTTTAATACCTTAGAGAGTCTCGTTAATTTTTTTGAAAAAATGTTGTGGATTAGATTTTTGTCTTCAGCGATCTACAATTCTTCATTTATTTACATGATCATTGTCCTAATGATTCCTGCATAGGGTTTGCTATGAAATTTTTTATGGTGTTTGATTGTAGTGCATTGAGCTAGCACTAACCCGGTGTACGGTGGCCTTCCATCAGTAATTGTTGTAACAGGTCGAACATGGCCTATAAAATAAAATAGGTGAGGCAGCAGATTATGGGAGGAGAAGGGAATGAGAGGAGGAATGATATGGATGGATAAGGGGAGGGGGAGGGAGTGTAGGGGTTGCCCAACCTCAATCAATCTATAGGAGGTCGATCGATTGGGGTGTTCGATCAAAAAAATAGTCGACTAGTCTAGAGAAGGGGAGGGGATAAAAGCAAGGACATGATTAGGAGAAAAATATCTTCAAGCCCTCTGATGAATGCCCTCTGAAACCTTCAAGCACGTACAACCTCCAAAATTGTGCACCTTTTGACAACTTGATGCTCTCTCAACAAGGAATTCCAATGTCCTCCTCTTGACCATAAATTGATCTCAAATTTGTGCAACTGATCCTCAAATATGTCCTCCATTCTTCTCTCTAACCTTCAAATCAAAAAAAAAAAATTGCCTTCCTCACAGCAAGTCTGGTTACCCTCTAATATTTTGTTAGGGATATTCAATGTAGGGGTAAGTTTCAATCCTCTACCACCTTGAGAGCTTCACAAACTGATGTTACGGACTGGTCCAAGTCAAATTCTCATAACAACTAGCCTAGGATCTGGTGCATTAGCTACAAAACAATACTATTCACCTAGCAATGAAGTTGACACCTTGCCTCCCTTCTTGAAAAAACTACCATGTGGATTTGATTACCAATGATATGTAAATATCAAACATGAAGTTGATTATTCATTATGTGCAATAGAATATATAGAACATACAAGGAATCATATAGGTTACAGTGGTTGTAACAATTTACCATGCAAGACCAACCACTTGTAACTAAAATATATGCAAGGATAACCACCTACCAAACATGGATGTAAACTAACAACTAACTTCTAGATGAAAAAACATATCTCTAACAGTCTAACTATGCATCCTAACAAATAACAAACACATATCCAATGTGGGTATACTATGCCTCACGTATTACAATGCAAGAAATAAGAAATATAATATCTTAGGCTTATAATTAAGCCTAAGGTACAATAATATCCTCAACATTCTAACTAGATTGCAACATGTTAGAATACCCATGTACCCTCTATATAATAAAGGGAGCTTCAACTAGATATTAAGGAGCAAAAGAATTTTGTATATACTCAAATATGTGTTGCTATGAATATTTTAAAACCTTTACCACAATCCATTAATATTAAATATGAATCAAGAAAATAATATCAACAAGTGGATTATGAAAACATTGCATTTTGATGCCACAATTGTTATGAGAGTAGGCACATGGCAAAATATTACAAAGTGAACACAATGAAAAAAGAGAAAAAAAATAGATATGAGATAAACTTCAAGATGAAACAAGAAAATCATACTATAATAGAAGCTGAATTAGATCAAGGATATTTCACTCTGAAAGAAGAGGTAAAGAAAACCTATCTACAACATCATATGTCAAAGACCACCATAACTCACTTGGATCAACCATTATAAGAAATAAAGAAGGATATGAGGGATGAGAAAGTACAATGTGCAATTTCAAATTCAAAAGGAATTAAAGGTGCAAAGGAAGATGTGGAGGAAAATTCTAAAATAATGATGTCATAAGAGGTCAATTTTATTCAAGGTAAATCATCTTCATTTTCCTTAAGTAGCATAGAATCCTTTCTTGGTAATAAAAATGAAAGTATTGTAAATGTTATCTCTTACACTTTAGGGTTTCAAGTGCAACATAATAAATAAATGAGGATAGAAGACATACTTAGAAATTTAGGGACTTTAGGGTAGCATAAGAAGAAGCATCCTTATACTTTAGGATTTATAAGGAAAAATAAAGAAGAATGTGATTTTCAAGTTGTTCCTTGCACTTGGATCCTTTAGCGTTTAAAGCAATACAAACCAATAGATGAAAACTCTTACTATGAGCAGTGTGAGAATATTGACGATATTGATGAAGATTAAAGTGTTGGTAGGAATGAAAAAAGAGAGAGACCCAAGAAGCAAAAACAAAGAGAAAAAGAAACTCAAAGGGATATTTTTATGGAAAAACAAAAATAGATATCATAAGTTTAAACAAGAAGTGGGATTAAACCCATAAATAAAAACAAAAAGTGATGATGAAAATGATATGATGGGTTATTAGGGACATGAATAAGACCCCTAAAAAAAGGTATTAAGAATATGAAATGCGTAGATAGTAAAGGTGGAGTTTTGGTACTATGAAGTTTGTTGCAGGAAAATGTCAAGAAGGATGTTGAATTTTAGAATATTTGAATTTACATAGAAAATTGAAGAAGATATAGAAAATGAAAATCAAGAATTCAAACTTATTATAAACATAAATGTAGGTATATAGCTATAGCAACTCAATTGAAATAAGAATTTAATCGATTTGTAAACTTTCAAGATTTAAAGGAGAGATTTATGATTTGTTAGGGGTGGGGGACCCAAGTACAACCCATGTTTCCCCTCCAATAAATAATAATATAATATTACAATAAGATTAATAAATAATTCTTATTAAACATAAAGATTAAAAATAAAAAAGTATACATCGATGAGGTATAGAGCAAAATATTGGAGTGAAGAGTTTCACACCATAAGTAAAGGTTCAAATCTCATGGGTAGACTTTAACATTTAAATCAAATGGAATTAACTCAACCAATTAAATTCCTTGAATTTAAGGAAGAAACCTAAGTTCAAATCTTGTCAAAGAATACATGCACAATTGTAAAGTTGTTATAATACCACTATGTAATCGTGATGTAATATTGGTGGGCATGTATATAATTGAAGAGAAAATTATGCAACCCATTATGAGAAAAGCTATAATAATCAAGAGTAAGTGCAACTATCAAATGGAGCTCGTTAAATTCTTCAACTTTTAAGGAGGAGACCAACGTTCAAATCTTGCCAAGCAACATATACATAATTGCCAAGGTGTTACAATACCACTATGTGATCATGCATAATTGACAAGGTGTTCTAATACCACTATGTGGTCATGCATAATTGCCAAGGTGTTATAATACCACTATGTGGTCATGATGTAATAGGAGTGGTTTGTTTCAATTTCATATAGCCAATTGAAAAAAATATGTACAACTAAAAGTATAATATCAACAAAATTTATAAAACAATTATTTATTATATATTTATATTTTTCAATTATTTTTTAAGTCGTATCTCAATACATATAGATGGGGTAAATTACAAAAGAAGAAAATCTAGTAGCATTTAACTTATTTTAGAAGGATTCTCACTTGTTGCACATTTTTTACGCATTCATTTATACAAACAAAATATTAGTGTTATACTTTTTATTATCTATGGGTAAAGTACAAACCAATAACTCATTTCCCTTATTTACTATAGATTTTAAGGTTGTCTTTGACCATATATATATATATATTATTCCATATTTGTTAAAGAAATAACATATATATATAATCATATTTAAAAACATAATATATAAATTAAAAATATTAATAATATAAATTAAAATTTTAATTTATCTAATTGAGCTTAAACAATTCAAACAAATAATCTTTTTTTTAAACAAAAAACCAAGATTTCTATTGATGGAAAAATACAAGTACAAAGCAATCCGGGGAGAAAACTAATTCTCACACCCTACATGAAAAAAACAAGCACTACAAAGCATTCATTCTGAAACCTGGATCATTGTGAATTGCTCATTGTTCAATCTCACTCCTTCATTAGCCTGTTTGTCTGCTTCAAAATTTAGACTTCTTGGAATATGGACAATTTCCCATCTCTAGAATTTTTCCAATAGCTCTTTCACCTCCTCATAAGAGTCATTTATTAACTCATCCTGTGGAGACCATAACTGTTTCATGATGTTGACAACCAACAAAGAATCACCTCTTATAACCACATCCTTCAACTCAAATTGAATAGCAATTCTCAGTCCCCGAATTAGGCCTCTGAATTCTGCAATATTATTTGTGTTGCAGCCTAATCCTTCTTTGAATAAGATTTTTCTTTTTGTTGGGTAGAACCAAATAATTCTGCCTCCTGCACCCGCCTGCCCCGGATTTCCTTTGGAAGCTCCATCAAAAAACACGTGTTTTTCCTTTGTCAAGATGTATCTTCTCAACTGCAATTGGTTCTGTGATTTTTCTAGTCAACTTATCCTTGTCTAGATCTAGCATCTTTAGAATTCTGAGTTCGGATTGGTTCCAAGAATCCTTGGAAGCTACCATGCTTCTTTTCTGGGCTCTGAATTGTTCCCCCACAACTCTCAAAATTTTCTTCCAAGTTCCTTCAGTTGTGACTGTTTCATTGTTAAAACAGACCTTGTTCCTACAGAGCCAAACGTTCCAAAATGTATTTATTAGAAGCAATATCCATACACTTCGGATGACCTCATTACATTTATCATTGATCACCACACTATTCCATACAACCATGAAACCTTCTATTGATTGTTCGGTCAAAGCAACATTGATGTCTTTGTTGCACAAGATTGCACAGTTAGACCACAAATTTTTTATGAATGGACAGTGAATAAACACATGGATACATGTTTCATTATTTTCTCTACAAAGGTAGCAGATTGTTGGCCCAACGTATCCTCTTTTTTGTCTATTTTCTCCAACTAGAATTGCCTGTCTGATCAACAACCAAGCAAAGAACTTAGATTTTGGAGTGGCAACAGAACTCCAAACCAACCTTGTAGCCTTTTTAAAGCCTACTAACTGTCCTCCCATTTGTTGAGCTAACAGGGCAGAGTACCCTCTCTTAACAGTATATGCCACCAACCTATCCTTTTCAACCCATCTAACAACATCTTCACCTTTCCTTAAAAACACAGGTCTATATTTTAATAATATTAATAATTCCATGTAAAGATGATGGAGGTGGGTGGGAATATTTAGTTCTTCAGTTGTTTTCCAACTCTGAGGATCTGTGTCAAGCAGTGCAACCCTTATGAGGTCTTTAACTCTGTTGTAGCCTCTATTCCTTAAACCTTTAATAATTTGAGCCAGATCTCTACGTTGCACTATTGGAAATTTTCTAGAAAAGGAATTAGAGAAAGCATCTATCTCTCCCTCCCTGATTGCCCAAGAACAATTTGCTTTAAATAGTTCTAGACCTTCTAGAATGTGTCCCCAAATTTTTGTTCCTTTTCTACAAGGATTCACTTTGAATAACAGGTTTTTTGAAGGACACCCCGCACCATACTTGCTCAACAGGACCTGAACCCAGAGACTGTTTGCATTCTGAAGCATCCGCCACACCAATTTTGTTGCTAGGGCTTTGGCCATAAGGTATGGATTTTTAATACCTAATCCACCTTCATTTTTAGGATAACAAACTATGGACCACTTTACCAAAGGTAATTTGTTCGATCCATATTTCCCTCCTTTCCAGAGAAAATTTCTCATTTTTTTCTACTTCTTGCATCACCGATTTTGGGGCAGCCATCAGAGAAGACCAAAATATAGGTAAAGAGGATAGCACTGATTTGAGCAATGTGGTTCTCCCAGCCAGATTTAGGAATGAAGAAGTCCAAGAATCTATTTTGTTGCTTATCTTCTTTAGCAAGAAATCCTAATCTGCATATTTGGTGACATTGGAGGATATTGGGACTCCTAGGTACCTGAAACTTCCTTTGGTGTTTCCCAATTGGAAATTCAATACTCTTCAAATTTTATTTTGGAGCCTAATGTTGTTGTTATAAACAAAGACATGGCATTTTCCATAGTTCATCTTGCCTCCTGAGGCCATTAGAAACACGTTAAGGATCTCCTTGCAAGCTTTGGCATTAGAAATGGAAGCCTTGCCCATCATAAGAGTATCATCAACATAGAGAGTATGATTGATAGATCTGACCTTTGAGGATATTTTTACCCCTTCTAAAAGCCCTTCCTCTGCTTTGGCTTTGATAATTTTGCTAAGACAGTTAGCCACCAATGCAAATAAATATGGGGATAGTGGGCATCCTTGTCTAATCCCTCTACTAGATCCAAAAAAACTTGTCGGACCTCCATTTATAAGGACAACAAACTGAGGACTATTTATACATGCATGGATCCACTTGATCCAATTCTCACTGAACCCATATTTCTATAAAATTTTGAGAATAAATATCTGGTTAACTCGGTCATAAGCATTGGCCATATCCAGTTTTAATACCATTGACTTTTTCTTTCCATGTTTAATTGAATGCAATGCTTCCTGAGTCAAAATTATATTATCAAAAATTTGTCTACCTACAACAAAGGCTCCCTGCTCCTCTGAAATCAGATTTGGCAGAATGCACTTCAATCTATTTGCCATTATCTTTGCTATAATTTTATAACTTGTGTTACAAAGAGATATCGGTCTGAATCTAGAGAAGCAAGATGCATCTCTATCTTTTGGAATAACTGCCAAAAAAGTGGAGTTAATGGCCTTGAGGATCTTACCCGATTTTCTTGCTTCTTCTACCACTTCCAATAAATCTCTTTTTAAAATTTCCCAACAACTTGTGTAAAAATTGACTTGGAACCCATCTGGACCAGGGGCCTTGTCCTTTTTCATACCTTTGACTGTGGTCCACAACTCTTCCATTGAGATCTCCTTTGTTAACTCTCTATTTTGCTCTTCGTTAACCACCTTGTCTATGTATTTTAGGGCTTCCTCTTGAGCTAGAGTCCTATCAACTGGTTCTTCTTGTAAAATATTTCCAAAAAAATTAAGAGCCTCTGATTTGATGTCTTCCAAGTCTATCACTGTATTTCCATCCTCCCTCTGAATACTTTTTATGTAGTTATGATTTCTTCTTTGGAGTATGGACTTGTGGAAAAAACTGGTGTTCTGATCTCCCTTCTGTAACCAGATCATCCTTGATTTAAGTCGGTATAGCTCTTCTTCTTGATCCTAAAATTTTTCCAACTTTGTTAGTAACTTTTGTTCTCTGCAAGACAACTCTTCCTTGTTCCCTTCATCCAATATTGTTTTATGAATTTCCTCAAGTTCTCTGTTCAAAGTTTCTTTTTCCTTTTCCTTTCTTTTGTGTGTCTCTTTTGCCCATTCTTTTAGCTTCAACTTTATCCATAGCAGTTTTTTGTGAAATCTATACATGGTTGTTCCATGTTCCGGTTCACCTTCCTGCCACCACCTCTTAATTTTTTCTAAAAATTCTGGGTGTTCAATCCAAGTGGGGTTGAACTTGAAGGGAACATTCTTTGCAATTATGACTTGATCTACCTGAAGAAGCACTGGCCAGTGATCCGAGTGAGTTCCCCTTAAGGTTCTTGTTTCTATCACCTTATTGTAAGAAAACAACTCCTCTGAGATTAAAAATCGATCCAACCTCTCTGATATTGCCTCTCTCCCAATTCTTCTATTTGTCCAAGTAAACCAACCTTTTTTGGGGTGCAAATCTACCAAATTGAACTCATCCATACCATATTTTATTAAACTTCTAATGTGATCTTGTGAGAAGACTCCCCCTTTCTTATCTTCAGGATCCAATACAGTATTTAAGTCTCCTCCAATGATAACATTTTGATTGTTATCTTGTCTGATTTCACTCCACATGGAGTTCCAGCATAGTAACTTGGTTGTCGCTGAATTAGGGCCATACACATTATAAAGCACATAAAATTTAGGATCATTTGCTAACTCAAAGCTGATTTTTATCCAATTCAGGTCTGTTTTACTCTCTTTTACCTGTACATGTTCTTTGGACCATAAGAGGAAAAGACCCCCTGACTGTCCACAAGCATCAATCTTCAGGAAGTTACAATATTTCCACACTAGTCTTGCAATTATGTCAGCTCTATCTACTCCTAACTTGGTCTCTTGAATGCATACTATCCATGGTTTTACCTCTAAGATCTTGTTTTTAAGGATTTTTTGTTTTTGAGGGGTTCCTAGTCCCCTCACATTCCATGTCAAAATATTCATTTGGAGGAAGACTTAGCCTTGGCCAGAGGCATCTTGTCTATGCGCTTTTGACTTCCATTCTCAATATCCTCTTTAGCCTTTGCATTTCTTGACTCTACTTTTTTTCTACCTACCTTCTTCTTGCCTGTCCCCACATCTAAATCACAAGCTAAGCACTCTTTTGTCCCTGAGTCTCCATCTTCTAAATTCTTTGAGTCTGAATCCAGTGGTGTGCCTTTGCTTTTAGCCACTGATTGAATAAAGATATTTTTATCTACTATTTCCAAGGTTGAATATGTTGTTTTGAGATTTTTGTTCTTTTTGGATGAAGAATCTCCAATTTTGATAGGGTACTGAAGTGGATCTGTGTGAATGGAGGAGCCCTGAGAAATGACCCCACCTTTCATCTTTGATGCCCCTGCATTATCTTTTGGTTCTCCTTTTGATGTGATAGAATCTATATTATTCAACTTTAGAGTGCTTTGCTCCTTGGAGATCGATGTGTCCAATGAATTATTTTGATGATTAGAAGGCTGACAGACTTTTGTTTCCCCTTTATACTTTGAGACCTCATCTGTAGAATGGACTTCTTGCTCGGTTCTTTGGTTGTTATCTCCTTGTTTCGAAGGATTTCTGGATTTAAAAGTGCCTATTTCATCAATATTGGGTAAATATTTAGCAGTGTTTGAGATTACCTTTTGGCTCCCTTCTTCGATTTCTATGTTTGTGCGTTGTTGCTCTCTATTTCCAGAGTTCAGAGCCTTTGTTGGAGAGATCGGTGAAGTAATCTCCTTAGCCAAACTTTCCACTATCTTTTCTTGATTTAGGATCTCGAAAGAGTTATGGAGAGTTGTTTGGTCCTGGTATTGAGCTCTTCTTCTTGGATTATTTCTTCTACCTCTAGCCTGTGTAAAACCATCATTATTTTGTTTATCCTGAGTTTCCTGTGGAGGATTCAGAGGGTAGACTCTTGCGAAATGGCCATATTCATGGTATTTTGTGCAATTGAAAGGAATACTTTCATATTCCAATTTTTGTGAATATTCTTTAGAGTCATTAATTTGTAAGCTTATTGCCTCCGATAGACCTTGGCTCAAATTCACCTTTACACATATTCTTGCATAATCTGCCATTGACCTAGATCTAGTCCTCTCTGAGATCTTAACAAACTCGCCTATCTGGTTGCCAATGCCTACCAGAATATTTTCATTCCACCAAAACCATGGGAGGAAAGGGATTCTAACCCACACAAGAATTTTATCTGGTATCTCTTCAAGAGGATTGAATTCTTCGAACCAGTGGTTCATGTACAAACCAGCTGATCCTGAAAACCATGGACCCTTGTCGAAGATTACCTCTCTCTCCTCTAGCATACTAAAGATAGCTAAGAAGTAACCTCTACCCACTATAGAAAGCTCGATTTGGCCTTTGACATACTGATCCCAATTCTTACTTACCCACACTTGGAGGTTTCTTGGCGCAGGCCAAATGTTAGAGAATTTACAAATAAGAGCAAAATTTTTAAGCCTTTGAACTTCGAGATTAGCCTTCGGGGAGTGGATTTTAAGCACCGAAACAATGTTTCTCTTTTTAATAAAGCTAGATAAACTTGAGATTGTTGGACCCATACCTGGGATTGAATTTTTAGGGTTGGAACCAGTCGCTCCATCTACAGAGGGGAGGGGCGGAGCCCCCCATCTGGTTTTGCATCGGGCACCTTTCAAAACTAGAAGCTAACTTGCTTCCTGTGAGGATGAGACCTGCTACCGCACTGTCATCTTTTATCCTCTACCTGCACAGCCCCAGAAACCCTAATCTCCTTGTGCCCTCCTCTTCCTCTCCTCTCCTCCTAGTCTTGACATCCCACTCCAAAAATTAAATATTATCACAAATAATATTTAATGGAGAAGGTTTACATGTAAATTTCTAGTATGTGTTAGTAGGTGCTTGACTGCTAATTGAGTTGTCATGGTTTTATTATAAACTATAATACATGGTTTTGTTAGTCTTACAATGGCATTGAGAGGGGGGGTGAATCAGTGTGGTACTTTAATCATGAATTTACAGCTCTTAAAATAGCAGCAATTAAAAACTTATAAACAGATACAGCAAGTACAGCAAGAGAACATCACACAACACAGGATTTTAACGAGGTTCACCAATTTGGCTACTCCTCAAGAATGACTACTTAGACTACCATCCAAATCTAGCCTTTGCAAAGCACCAACTTTACAAATAGTTTACCAGCTTCCACTGGAAGGAGCATCAACCCATGATTTATCTGCACCAACAGAAAGGAGCAACAACCCCTGATTTACCAAGCACCTCCTGGAAGGAGCACCAACCCCTGATGCCAAGCTGCAACCTGGACTTCAATTTTGAATCTATAAGTTTGATGATAAAATACCTTTGCTTTTACAAGACCCTAACTGGTCTGCTTCACCTTTGCATTCTCTACGCACTCTGCTCTCTCTGCATAATCACTTCGCACAATCTGCTGCTTCACTGTCGAGCTTCATGATCATCTTCTCCCTTTTGCACACTCTACTTCCTTTGTGAATTTCACACTTAGCACGATTCGACTTCTTTGCTCACTTTGTGCACTTCGCCATCATCTCGCCGCTTCTGTGCTTTCTGCGCTCTTACGGCCACATTTCCCGCTTCGACACTTATGCGACGATATCTTCGACGACCCTCAATTCTCCAAACAGCCCTACTTTTATAACAACATTTTCATGATGAAAAACTCTAATCTTAGTCGGCTGTAACCCTAATCTTAGTCGGTTGCAAACCCTAATCTTCGTCGATTGCAAACCCTAATCTTCGTCGGCTAACATCGGTCTTTGTCGGCTTCAACTGCCTCTGTAACTCTTTTGTTGTTGTTGCCATGAAAACATAACATGTCATGATATCGCGACACTTTTGCCTTCGTACGCTTTCTCTTAGCTTTGGCCCGTGAGAATACAACATGTAGCGATATCGCTACACTTTTTCCTCCGTACGCTTTCTCTTAACTTTGGCCCGCGAGAATACAACATGTAGTGATATCGCTACACTTTTTCTCTTTGCTCTATTTCTTAGCTTTGGCCCTGCGAAAACATAACATGTCGCGATATCATGACACTTTTGCCTTCTTACTTCTTTTCTTGGCTTGTACCCACAAAAATGCAGCATGTCGTGATATCGTGACACTTTTGCCTCCTTGTCTCTTTTCTTGCCTTGGTTCACGAAAACATGACATGTCGTGAAATCGTGACACTTTCTCCTCCTTGCCTCTTTTCTTGGCTTGTACCATGAAAACACGACATGTCGTGAAATCGTGACACTTTCGCCTCCTTGCCTCTTTTCTTGGCTTGTATGCGACAACATTTTCTCTCTCCTCATTCTCTTCTCTTTGGATCACGAAAATGGAACATGTCACGAAATCGTGACACCTTTTTCTCTCTCCTGCAACATGTCATGAAATCGTGACACTTTTTCTTCCGTACAACCTTCCTTGCAATATGTCACAAAATCGTGACACTTTTTCATCCGTACAACCTTCCTTGCAATATGTCGCGAAATCGTGACACTTTTTCGTCCGTACAACCTTCCTTGCAATATGTCGTGAAATCGTGACACTTTTTCGTCCGTACAACCTTCCTTGCAATATGTCACGAAATCGTGACACTTTTTCTACTTGCCTTTCTTTCTTCCAACATGTCACGAAATCGCGATAGTTTTGCTTGCTTCTCAACATGTCACGATATCGTAATAGTTTTTCTTTCTTGCCAACTTGTCGCGATATCGCGACAGTTTTTCTTTCTTCTTCTCTCTTTTCCAACATGTCACGAAATCGCGACAGTTTTTCTTTCTTCTTCTCTCTCTTCCAACATGTCGCAAAATCGTGACAGTTTTTCTTTCTTCTTCTCTCTCTTCCAACATGTCGCGAAATCATGACAGTTTTTCTTTCTTCTTTTCTCTCTTCTAACATGTCGCGAAATCACGACAGTTTTTCTTTCTTCTTCTCTCTCTTCTAACATGTCGCGAAATCGTGACAGTTTTTCTTTCTTTTTCTCTCTCTTCCAACATGTCGCAAAATCGTGATAGTTTTTCTTTCTTCTTCTCTCTCTTCTAACATGTCGCGAAATCATGACAGTTTTTCTTGCCTGCTATATATGTCGCGATATCGCGACACTTTTCTTACTTGTCTTTTTCTTTGACCTTTTGCAAGTGGTCCACTTCGGTCTTCTTGGAGAATCACTTGTACATACTCTGAGTAACCTTTGAACTCTTGTTTTTTGCATCTGACTAGCTTTTGAACTTCCTGTCCACTGCATCAACAGATCTATTTGACTGTGTTGACAACAATGACAATACTATTTGTTGCACCTTGCTCAACAATCTCCCCCTTTGGAATTGTTGGCAACACATGTGCAATGTTCCTGTAATTCTTCTCCCCCTTTGACAATAATACCAAAGGGCTACTGCAGACTCCCCCTGAGTCCATGCACAACATTCTCAACCAAAATTTATTATATTTAGCAAAAATCATGAACATGAGCAAAAAGATAAACAAATACTGAAATGCTCCCCCTGAGAATGTGATCCCTGTAGCTAGTCAATTCTTGGGAAACGTGACCACTCCACAATCTATTGTTGGAATGAAAATCCAACTTAACCTCACTTTTTGCAACTTTCTCCTGCATACAACACGTTGTCGCTGCAATATATTCTGCCTCTACTGTGGATAAGGAAACTGACTCTTGTTTCTTACTGTTCTACGTGACCAATCTGTCCCCAAGATAGAATGCACTCCACTGGTACTCTTTCTATCATCTACACATCCTGCCCAATCTGCATCTTTTGGATACCATAACCCATACTCCATAGTACCCTTGTGATATTATAGAAGACTCTTTCTCTCTGCTGCACTGACTGGTGGACCTCTTCTTCACTTGAAGAATCCTCACTCAGGTCTATCTTCAACTGTGTTGGCTGCTAGATTTCTATCCATTGAGACTCTGTCCTCTGTACTCAGTCACCTCCAAAGCTCAGTCAATAGGCTCACTAAGAACCTGCTCAATAGGCTCACATAGAACATGCTTAACAAGCTCACATGGAACTTGTCCAATGTTGAATAACAAGCTCATACAAAACCTGTCCAAATCTGCTCCACCAAGCTCTCTAAAAACTTGTCCAAATCTTCTCTAGCAATCTGTCCCAGCATTGTCCTCAAATATTTCCCAAAGGCCTTCTTCAAAGGCTCAATCAATCATGCTCAAGTAGTACTCAAAATGAACTCAACAATGAATGACAGTCTCAAATCAAATCCACTTCATAGAAGCATAAAGAGAATTGTTAGAGACTTAATATCTTCTATTCTCAAATCTCAATCTCAACTCAAATCAAGGAAAGTTTATTTTATGGAACTTGAACAACCACATGCATCCAATCACTTGACTAGGCTCAATCAACTCTACTCAACCAATCACCTCAATGAACAACTCTTTATCACAAACCCTAGTTGAAGCATGTATCAACCAACTCAAAATGTTTTTCTCTAACTCAAGTTCAAGTTCTTTGCACAACCAATGGGCTTCAACAACAATGCTTATAAAAATAAGGTTTAATAACAACTCTAAAACCAGAAAACCTTGAAGCATTAAACCAATCACTTTCGAAAAAGAAACCACAATCAATCCTTTTTACTCCTGTCACATGAGTCTCCTTGGGATTAGCCTGAAATCGTGCTACCATGCATACTATGCTCGGGGTGCCTATTTCAAGCCATATATCTTCAACTTACAAACCAAGTTGGGATCATCACCAAGCTGGAAACCATCTGGCTGCTCAATAAAAACCTCTTCTTCAAGCTTCCCATTCAAAAATGCTAATTTCACATCTATCAAAAAAATTGTCAAGTGACTCACACTTGTACCAACTTTTGTCCAATACTGTACCGACACTGCAAATTTACTGTCAACTCTGTGCAAGTGTCAAACATAGAACCACAACACCAACCAAATCCCTTTTTACATTTTCAACTTGGTCTATGTTTTCTACAGTCACCGCTGGTCACACCTTACTTTCAGCTATTCGAATTAGGAGACAATATTTTGTTTAAACACTTCACGGCCAACTGTAGTGCACCTTACTAAAACTCATACTTCTGGACCTCGGATAGGTATGATTCACAAAGCAAAGTTGCTCATATTGATGAGCTAAACATGAATCAATGATCAAACTTCAATATTTTTCACCACAGCATCAAAATAGATCTAACAATCTTCACATCAATGTGTAGTTCAAATACCCATTGCTTTTATCGAAACACATATATACGGCTAGAGCAACAATCTTTCACTAACCAACTTATCTAAACTGTTATAATCCTTAACTTTGGACAGTGGCAGTAAGAACCATCACCAGTACAACAATGACATATAGCAATACTACCAATAATGAGAACTCTCAATTTAATCACCACCCTTCATGGCACTTCCACAAACAACTACATGAACTGAGAACATGCTTTGACAACTATAGACAACTCCCCCTAACTACTTGCCTTTCATCCTCAGAAACCCAAACAAATACATAGGAGCATTAAAATAAAACTTTAAGATTGCTCCCCCTGAGGATGTGCTACCTGGAGTTGCTTAGTGCAATAGAGGAGTAGTCTCCTTCAGTCCAAGGAGACACGATTTCCTTTCTTCTATCTTTCTCCAAACTTTCTTGAACTCGGGCTTGGATTTTTCAGCTGCATCCCTGTTTTGCACCTTTTCATGAACTCGAACATTTCTCTTGTGTGGTTGTCTCTTGTGCATCCTTGATGAATGATTATTTTCCTATGTCTATGTTGCGTTCTTTGCATCTGGTGAAATCTACTATTTTGCCTTAGATAAGATACAAAAGTGCTTGGACAAAACCTTGCTATGTGCCCATGACCATTACATTGAAAACATTGTACATAGTGTTTACTCAAAAACGTAGATGTATTTCTACCATCATAACTCTTTGATTTATTATTCAATCCACAATAAGTTGCCTTGTGACCATACTGGTTGCATCTGAAACAATAGCCATTAAAAGTATTATTATGAATAGAGTGAGAGTGATAGAACCTCTTTTGTTGTGGTTGCTTTGTTGTAGATCTCCTTTGATATTTTCTTCCTTTTGAAGATTCAACTTCAAACTTTTCTTGCTTCGATCCTTCAACGGTGAACTTCTTCTTCTCTGTAGAGTTGGAAGATGAAGGTTGTTCAGCTTCATATCCAAGACCATGCTTATCCATGGAGCTTCTTTGTTGGCTTATCATTTTATCTAGCAACTCTGTGCTCTTCTCGAATTTGAGATTTGTATTGGCCTCTTCTAGTTGTTTCTTCAATAAAACAGTCTCTTCCTCTTGTTTGCAACAACCAATCTCTTTCTCATTGATCTGTGACTTGAGAGTTTCTTCAATCCTTTTGAATTCTTCCACCTGTACTTTCAAACTGGTTATTATTTCATTTGCATCCTCAAGCTTTCTTGAGATTTCCTTATTCCTTTTTCTTTCTATCTTCAATTCATCCAGAGCTGCAATTAGTTCCTCTTTCAAATTTATTTCTGCATCAATTTCTTCTTCATCACATTTCTGTTCTTTTTTTGTTTCTCTTTTAGAATCATCCTCTAGGACTTCATTAACTTTCAACATATATACCTCTATGTTCTCATCATTATTCAACTTTAAAGCTTCGACCTGAGCTTGATGTGTTTGTAACTTGACCTCCTTGATCTCATCGTCTCCTTCATGAATACTCCTCAGTTTGTCCCATATTTCTTTTGCCATTTTACAACTCTTGATTTTTACCAGTTCACTGTCTACTAATCCGCACTTGATAGCATTCCTTGCTTTTGAGTCATTTTCAAACAGATTCTTACCGGCAGCATCGGTTGGAGGAGTGATGGGTATTGTGTATTCATTGTTTACTGAATCCCAGACGTCGTATCCCAAAGCACAAAGATATGCCTACATCCTGATTCTCCAGGTCGTGTAATTAGTTCCATCAAACAAAGGTGCTTTGTTTGATAGAAAGCCTTCAACCTCTTCTGGTTCAATTTTCTCTTCCATAGGAACTAAAACTGACTGAGATGCCCTTTTGGAGGAAGATCTATTCTTCTTACCCATTGCATACTAATCCAAGATCAACCCTAGCTGATTTAGCCTGATAAGGGAACTTGGCTCTGATACCAATTGTTAGTCTTACAATGGCACTAAGAGGGGGGGTGAATCAGTGTGGTACTTTAATCATGAATTTACAGCTCTTAAAATAGCAACAATTAAAAACTTATAAACAGATACAACAAGTATAGCAAGAGAACATCACACAACACAAGATTTTAATGAGGTTCACCAATTTGGCTACTCCTCAAGAATGACTGCTTGGACTACCATCCAAATCCAACCTTTGCAAAGCACCAACTTTACAAACAGTTTACCAGCTTCCACTGGAAGGAGCATCAACCCCTGATTTATCTGTACCAATAGAAAGGAGCAACAACCCCTGATTTACCAACACCTACTGGAAGGAGCACCAACCCCTGATGCCAGACTACAACCTGGACTTCAATTTTGAATCTATAAGTTTGATGATAAAATACCTTTGCTTTTACAAGACCCTAACTGGTCTGCTTCACCTTTGCGTTCTCTGTGCACTCTGCTCTCTCTACGCAATCACTTCGCACAATCTGTTGCTTCACTGTCGAGCTTCACGATCGTCTTCTCCCTTTTGTGCACTCTGCTTCCTTTGTAAATTTCACACTTAGCACGATTCGACTTCTTTGCTCACTTTGTGCACTTCGCCATCATCTCACCGCTTTTGTGCTTTCTACGCTCTTACGACCACATTTCTCGCTTCGACACTTATGCGACGATATCTTCAACAACACTCAATTCTCCAAATAACCCTGCTTTTATAACAACATTTTCATGATGAAAAACTCTAATCTTAGTCAATTGTAACCCTAATCTTAGTCGGCTGCAAACCCTAATCTTAGTCGATTGCAAACCCTAATATTCGTCGGCTAACATCGGTCTTCGTCGGCTTCAACTGCCTCTATAACTCTTCTATTGCTATTGCCATGAAAACACAACATGTCACGATATCATGACACTTTCGCCTCCATACGCTTTCTCTTAGCTTTGGCCCATGAGAATACAACATGTAGCGATATCGCTACACTTTTTCCTTCATACGCTTTCTCTTAACTTTGGCCCATGAGAATACAACATGTAGCGATATCGCTACACTTTTTCTCTTTGCTCTGTTTCTTAGCTTTGGCCTCATGAAAACATAACATGTCGCGATATCGTGACACTTTCGCCACTATACTTCTTTTCTTGGCTTGTACCTATGAAAATGCAGCATGTCATGAAATCGTGACACTTTTGCCTCCTTGTCTCTTTCTCTTGGCTTGTACCATGAAAACACGACATGTCGCAAAATCGTGACACTTTCCTACTTGCCTCTTTTCTTGGATTGTATCAGCGAAAACACAGCATGTCACGAAATCATGACACCTTTTTCTCTCTCCTTATTCTCTTTGCTTTGTACTGCGAAAATGAAACATGTCACGAAATCGCGACACCTTTTTCTCTCTCCTGCAACATGTCGCGAAATCGTGACACTTTTTCGTCCATACAACCTTCCTTGCAATATGTCACGAAATTGCGACACTTTTTCATTCGTACAACCTTCCTTGCAATATGTCGCGAAATCGTGACACTTTTTCGTCCGTACAACCTTCCTTGCAATATGTCGCGAAATCGTGACACTTTTTCTACTTGCCTTTCTTTCTTCCAACATGTCGCGAAATCGCGACAGTTTTGCTTACTTCTCAACATGTCGCGATATCGTGACAGTTTTTTTTCTTGCCAACTTGTCGCGATATCTCGACAGTTTTTCTTTCTTCTTCTCTCTTTTCCAACATGTCATGAAATCGCGACAGTTTTTCTTTCTTCTTCTCTCTCTTCCAACATGTCACGAAATCGTGACAGTTTTTCTTTCTTCTTCTCTCTCTTCCAACATGTCGTGAAATCGTGATAGTTTTTCTTTCTTCTTCTCTCTCTTCTAACATGTCGCGAAATCGTGACAGTTTTTCTTTCTTCTTCTCTCTCTTCTAACATGTCACGAAATCGTGACAGTTTTTCTTTCTTCTTCTCTCTCTTCCAACATGTCGCGAAATCACGACAGTTTTTCTTTCTTCTTCTCTCTCTTCTAACATGTCGTGAAATCATGACAGTTTTTCTTGCCTGCTGTATATGTCACGATATCGTGACACTTTTCTTACTTGTCTTTTTCTTTGAACTTTTGCAAGTGGTCCACTTTGGTCTTCTTGGAGAATCATTGTACATACTCTGAGTAACCTTTGAACTCTTGTTTTCTTCATCTGACTAGCTTTTGAACTTCCTGTCCACTGCATCAACAGATCTTTCTGACTGTGTTGACAACAATGACAATACTGTTTGCTGCACCTTGCTCAATAATCTCCCCCTTTGTAATTATTGTCAACACATGTGTATTGTTCCTGTAATTCTTCTCCCTCTTTGACAATAATACCAAAGGGCTACTGCAGACTCCCCCTGAGTCCATGCACAACATTCTCAGCCAAAATTTATTATATTTAGCAAAAATCATGAACATGAGCAAAAAGATAAACAAATACTGAAATGCTCCCCCTGAGAATGTGATCCCTGTAGCTAGTCAATTCTTGGAAAATGTGACCACTCCACAATCTGTTGTTGGAATAAAAATCCAACTTAACCTCATTTTCTACAACTTTCTCCTATGTACAACACGTTGTCGCTGCAATATATTATGCCTGTGCTGTGGATAAGGAAACTGACTCTTGTTTCTTACTATTCTACGCGACCAATCTGTCCCCAAGATAGAATGCACTCCATTGATACTCTTTCTGTCATCTACACATCCTGCCCAATCTGCATCTTTTGGATACCATAACCCATACTCCATAGTACCCTTGTGATATTTATAGAAGACTCTTTCTCTCTGCTGCACTGACTGGTGGACGTCTTCTTCACTTGAAGAATCCTCACTCAGGTGTATCTTCAACTGTGTTGGCTACTAGATTTCTATCCATTGAGACTCTTCCCTCTGTACTTATTCACCTCCAAAGCTTAGTCAATAGGCTCACTAAGAACCTGCTCAATAGGCTCACACAGAACCTACTTAACAAGCTCACATGGAACTTGTCCAATGTTGAATAACTAGCTCATTCAAAACCTGTCCAAATCTGCTCCACCAAGCTCTCTAAAAACTTGTCCGAATCTTCTCTAGAAATCTGTCCCAGCATTGTCCTCAAATATTTCCAAAAGGCCTTCAAATGCTCAATCAATCATGCTCAAGTAGTACTCAAAATGAACTCAACAATGAATGACAGTCTCAAATCAAATCCACTTCATAGAAGCATAAAGAGAATTGTTAGAGACTTAATATCTTCTATTTTCAAATCTCAATCTCAACTCAAATCAAGGAAAGTTTATTTTATGGAACTTGAACAACCACATGCATCCAATCACTTGACTAGGCTCAATCAGCTCTACTCAACCAATCACCTCAATGAACAATTCTTTATTCACAAACCCTAGTCGAAGCATGTATCAACCAACTCAAAATATTTTTCTCTAACTCAAGTTCAAGTTCTTTGCACAACCAATGGGCTTCAACAATAATGCTTATAAAAATAAGGTTTAATAACAACTCTAAAACCAAAAAACCTTGAAGCATTAAACCAATCACTTTCGAAAAAGAAACCACAATCAATCCTTTTTACTCCTGTCACATGAGTCTCCTTAACCTGAAATCGCGCTACAATGCATACTATGCTCGGGGTGCCTGTTTCAAGCCATATATCTTCAACTTACAAACCAGGTTGGGATCATCACCAAGCTGGAAACCATCTGGCTGCTCAATAAAAACCTCTTCTTCAAGCTTCCCATTCAAAAACGCTAATTTCACATCTGAAAAAAAATTGTCAAGTGACTCATACTTGTACCAACTTTTGTCCAATACTGTACCGACACTGCAAATTTGTTGTCAACTCTGTGCAAGTGTCAAACATAGAACCACAACACCAACCAAATCCCTTTGTACATTTTCAACTTGGTCTATGTTTTTTGCAGTCACCGCTGGTCACACCTTACTTTCAGTTGTTCGAATCAGGAGACAATATTTTGTTTAAACACTTCACGGCCAACTGTAGTGCACCTTACTAAAGCTCATACTTCATGACCTTGGATAGGTATTGTTGACAATTTTGTCACATTTCTCAAGGGGTAGAAAAGAAATAAGTTTTGTATAGTGTTGTGTAAAGTTTTTTGCTTTGTTATTTTTATTTTGAAAAGTTGCAGCAATTTTGGCTTTCAAAGCCACCCCTTTGTATAAAAAGTAGAAAGAGAAAGAGCTTCGCTACCGAACAAGCTAGAGAAAGAGCTTACCCGAACATTGCTTCGGGTAGGATTTGTTGCGAAGTAGTTTTGTCGAAGAAAAATGCAAGAGGACCGATGAAAAGGGCTTCGGGCCCGAAGCATTTCAAAACACTGCTTTGGGCGAAAATCATCCGAAGCGGCATTCAAAAGAGCAACTTCGCCGAAGGAGAAAAGTCTAGGCCAGGGACCAAGGTAAAAGGACTTCGGGCCCGAAGCATTTCCAACAACTACTTCGGCTAGAGGCACCAGCGAAGCAGAACCCAAAGGAACATCGAAGATTACTTCGCCAGAAAGTTGTCGAAGCATCTACTTCGGGCCTCCTCACACCCGAACCATTTCTACTTCGACGGAAAACCTAGCGAAGCATTCACTTCGGCTAGTTTTCACCCGAAGCATTTTCAACCGAAGTTTTGGCAGCCAAGAGAAGCGAAGCATTTTGAAGGCAGGAATGTGTTTCGGCCGAAATCTCTCCGAACCACAATTTTGAAGAGGATCGCGGCGAAGTACTTCTCCAAG
This sequence comes from Wollemia nobilis, assembly GCA_028583015.1. Taxonomy (NCBI): domain Eukaryota; kingdom Viridiplantae; phylum Streptophyta; class Pinopsida; order Araucariales; family Araucariaceae; genus Wollemia; species Wollemia nobilis. The sequence goes on from JAQPPZ010016724.1 coordinate 12,922,894, forward strand.
GCATTAGCGAAGCAGTTTTGTCAGCGAAGCAGCAAGGATGAAGAAGACCATTTTGCGAAGGAGATATGCTTCGGCACAAACCATCCCCGAAGCAGTTTTGCGAAGCTCAATTTTGTGAAGTATAATCCAAGGAGGAGTTTTGCTTCGGCCCAGAACCATTGCGAAGCGAAGTGGTGAATGAAAACTTAGCGAAGCGCTTCACGGGCACACGTTCCAAGCCGGGTATCTTCCCGAGGCGATCAAGTGCCTCATAAATGCAATTTTTCGTGCCCAACAAGCCCGTTGCTCATTTTTGGCAATCAGAAGCGAAGTATCAAGCCATGATGGAGAACCCAGCGAGCATGGCGGCCACTCGAGCACTGCACCCGGAGACCAAGGACGTCCAGACGGCTCATCAATGCACCTTTCCATGGTTGACCCGGTCACAGTTGCCAGTTTTGGTAACAGATTTGAAAGCTCAGTCGCGAGAGCCGAGGAAGGCCAAATTCTCAGAGCTCGAGGGCGTACTCTTCTTTGCTATGTAATTATGATTCAGAGGCCCGGGTCCTCTATAAAAACCCAGGCATTGTAATGGAAAAAGGGGGGAACTATCTGCTAGAAAGCTGTTGTAACTTGATGTCCTACGATTAATACTAAGAGACTTTGAGCTCAATTCTTCTCTTTTATGCTGCCTTCTGTGCTTGATTCTTCTATCTCTCCTCGTTTGTATGTTGGATGTTGAACTCTGCGTCCGGTGTGCGATCGGGGACAGTGTCCTGAAACTCGTTCGAAAGGATACATAGGAGTAGAAAAGTGTTGTATTGGCTTTCTTTTATGCTGCCTGCCTTGCTTGATTCTTCTATCTCTCCTCGTTTGTAGGCTGAGATGCTGAACTCTGCGTCCGGTGTGCGATCGGGGACAGTGTCCTGAAACTCATTCGGGAGGATACATAGGAAGGTTGATACTACGTTTCTTTCATTTTACTCTTGGTGTTCCTTGCTGCTATTCAAGTTATCTGTTAGCGATCGTGCTTCCTGTTCTCTCCCACCTTAAATCACCAATCTCTCTTCCCTTACCCCTTTTTATTTTATTTCTCTAACCCTTATCCCTTTTATCTCTTTCCTGCACTCTTGTCTTCAAAACACCCAAGTAGTTTAGCATAGGAGCCGGCCTTTCTCCGAATATTGGCACGAGGGGCATCTCTTCCCTTCGGCCTTTCAATGTTGGTCCAGGTCTAGGGCGCATACACTTACACAAAATCCTTACCTAGGCGGATTTGATGACCAACAGTTTTTGGCACGCCCGGTGGGACCCGACTATGTCTGTCTTAGAAAGATCCATAACCAGTCAAGGTCCCATATTTTAATGCACAAACCCATCTTCACCGGGGCCAATAGTTCTAACTAGTTCCCGGTGTGACCCGGTCAGTCTCACCTGATTAGTGGTAGTGAGGATCGATGCCCTCATTACTGAAAGACTCTTAGCATCTGGCGACTCTGTTTACCCAAGAATCTTTAAGTCGTAAAGACCAGTACCAAAAGTCTGTGCCTTCATGCAAACAAGATGGAGAGTTAAGAATAGAGGAGAGGAAACCGAGTTCTTTGAGCTAGATATTGATGCCTTCGGGGAACAATCAAGGTTGATCACCCCCGAGTCACTATTACAAGGAACATCCTCTGTTGGCAGACAAGGTTCAACTTTTGATAGTACAACATCTAGCTTTCCTCCCAATCCTCCCAACTCTCCGAAGCATCCTAGTCCCTCCATTCCTATTAGTTGTCCTATTAGCAGTCAAGGGGGAGCTTCGAGAATTCCTATTTCTCAAAATCCAGGAGCAAGTATGGCACAGCAGCAACAACAACAACAACAGCAAATGCAGTAGCCACAGCCACCCAGGTTGTGCCCAGCATGGGATTCCTTGTCACCACTGAATCTAGCAGGGCAAGGACAAGTGTCGCCTGCTACCATAAAGAAGATCCCAACGTTCGATGGAACTGGGAAGACCGCTCTGGAGCATATCCAGGATATAATATCTCTAGCGGCGATCCATGACATTATCGAAGAGCCAATTATGGTAAAGCTTCTGGTCCTTTCCCTTAGAGGGAAACTCCTCTATTGGTATAGATCTCTACCACCCGGTAGTATTACGAGATGGGACCGATTAGCTGATCAAATGATGGGAAACTTCAATGAGTCCTGTGATCCTACTTCTCTTCGCATCAGTTCACTTCGATCAAGAGACATCCACAAGAAGAGATCATAGATTTCAATGTGAGGTTCGCTCGAACCTGGCAGAGAGTGCCAATTGGACTTCGGCCAACCGACGAAGCTGCAACACTCTATTTCCTTCGGGCTTTCAATCTCGATATCAGTCTCATGGTAAGATATTCTAACGTTAATACCTTTCCTGAGTTGTATGAGTTAGCCAAGAGAGCAGAAATGGATTTGATAACTATGGGCAAGCTTCCCCAAAGGATGTCGACGCCCATACTTCCCGAATTCTTACAATTCCAGTATGCAAGCGTAGCCGCTTCGCAAATCTCCACAACCCCTGCACTCCCGATTTCATCTTGGAATCCGAATCCTGTCGTGTCTCAAATCACCGCCCCACAAATTCATTTCCCTACATTTTCAACTCCACAGCCCACGGTCACTTCGGCTTTTCCTGTGCTGCCAGCACCACCTCAACACCCCGCTCTTCCTCCAATACCGACGATGGCTCCATCGCCGCTCATTTCGAAAGCCGATGATATACAGACTAAAATTCTGTAGGAGATGCAGTCTCTGAACTCTACGGTTCAGATGTTGTCAAATGACATGACCATTGTAAAGAAGAAGCAAGCGCAGCAGGAATTCCTACCGAGAAGACCTTATCCTGCGCCTGCACTTACCAAGGACCAAGCAGTCCAGCAAGGGAAGGCTTCGACGAGAAATGCTGCAATTGATGAAGCTCCGAGCACTTTCGATTATGTATATTGGTGCTCTACGTGCAATGATCCGCATGAAGAGAATACCTGCACCCTGCACCAACACTATGTACAAACGCTGGCGAATAGTAGTCACAGCGGTCAAGTGAACGTCATTAGGCAGATGAGTCAGAACCTGGCAATTGGCGAGGAGGAGCCCGTTGCAGTACTTACCAGAGGAGGAAGGAAGGCAATAGGAGCGGATGCCACTTAGACGGCTCCTGCAAAAGAGCAAGTTCAGCCCGAGAAAGGACAATCATCTACTTCGGCCCTGAGCGAAGCTTCTTCGCCTGCACCAGTCAAAGAAAAGGCTCAAAAGGCCTCTGCCGAACCACCTCAGGCAGAAACTAAGGAGCAGGCTAAGGAAAAGCTCAAGTTTCCTTCCCTCACCAAGCGGCAAAGAGTTGAAGCTACAGAGCAATATCGTACCCGGTACGAACCCAGAAAGGAACCCGAAGTGCTCAAATCTCTGGCATACAACATCGTAGAGGAATTGAAGAAGATCCCAGCCAAGATCAGCTTGTACGATGCACTGCAACTACCTGGACAGGTGGACTTGCTGCAAGAATCATTGAAGACAATTAAATCAAAAAGGCAGCACCGCTTGCTCTTGTGCAGACCCTATCCACATCTATCATGGGGAAGAACAGACCACCTCCGTTCTACCTAACCCTACAAATGGAAGGGTATATTGTACATAACTGCATGATCGACTCTGGGGCCGCTACAACAGTCATGCCAAGGGCGGTCTACGAAGAAATAGGAATGGAGTATACGCGAAGTAGCCAGGGTGTACTCCAATTGGATGGTACTCCAGTGAAGACCATGGGAGTGATCAAGGACATTCCTATCCGGCTACATAAGATGCCTCAGATTACTAGTCATACAAGAGGTAGTTGTAGTCGACTTGGAGCCATATTTCAGTATGTGCTTGTCAAGGGAATTCATGGCTAAACTGGGCGGGTATCTATCTATGGATTACTCTCACCTAGAGGTTCCATTCAAAGGAAAGAAGGTAAAGATTTACAATGAAAAGCCTTCTTCCTTTCTTGTGCAGAAGATGTCCGAAGAAGAAAGTAGCGAACCAGTGAATGCACTAGTGGAGGAGATAGAGCAGGTGGACCTGATCGAAGAGTCTCTTGCGCAATTGAGCTATGAAGATGAGTTCTCATTGGCAGACTTCAACGCCATGGTGGAGACCGAGATAGGGTGTTATGCGATCGCCAAGCCTAATAATCACTCCCAACCAGGGAATAGAACAAGTGCCCAGGAAGAACTATGGAAGTTGTTCTTCGACGGTGCCCGATGTAAAAATGGTGTTGGGGCAGGGATTCTTCTAGTTTCACCATCCGAAGAGCAAAAAGAGTATTGCTACCGGTTGACATGGAGCTGCACTAACAATGCAGCGGAATACGAAGCATTATGCCTAGGACTTAAGAAAGCTGATAAGTTAGGCATAAAGCATCTCCAAATCTTTGGAGATTCTGAACTAGTTTGCAACCAGGTCACAAATAAGTGTACTTCAAAGAAGCATTATCTAAAATCATACCGCAATAGGGTATGGGACCTGTTCGATCAGTTTGAATCTCTCAATCTACAGTCAATCCCACGAGAGATGAACCGACATGCCGATGTTCTGGCATCCATCGCAGCCAGGTACTCTCCAGCAGAAGACATGGTGCACAAGCCTAGAGCTGTGAGAATGATCTATAGGCCCTCTATCCCAGACAAGGAGCTGCATTGGCAAGTGTTTGATAACGATGAGCAGATTATAAATTTCATGATCCAAGAAGCCGCCACAGTCGAAGACCGAAGCTCTGATGAAGGAGAATATGAAGGGTTGATTCAATTGAAGAATAACCATGTTCCCAAGGGACTAATCACCCTTGAAAGTCTCTTTGATCGGAATGACCGAGCTCTCTCTCACATGATCAAAGTCCATGAGAAACAGTATCAGGATTTGGAGCTCGAACCTGGGAAAGCAATAAAGGTGGGAACCGACTGCACTTCGAAGGAGATAGAACAGATACAGAATCTATGCAGAAAGTTTTTTGACATAATTGCTTGGTCTTATCAAGATCTCAGGGGATACAATCGGTAGCTGGTTCAACACACAATCGAGTTGCAGGAAGGGGTCAAACCCTTTCGACAAAAGTAGAGGCCGGTCAATCCTAAGATCGAGGTCTTGATGAAAGCCGAACTCCTGAAGATGCTCGAGGCAAAGATCATATACCCCATCAAGCACTCTTCATGGGTAGCGAACCTGGTCCCAGTCAGAAAGAAGAATGGAGATATCAGGTTATGCGTGGACTTTCGCAATCTAAATCAAGCGTCCCTCAAGGACCACTATCCTCTCCCACAAATCGATCAAATTTTGCACTCGGTGGCTGGAGCTCAACGCTTCTCTCTGCTCGATGGTTTTTCTGGATACAATCAGATTTGGGTCAGGGATGAAGACCAACACAAGACGACATTCACCACCAAGTGGGGGACATTCGCTTACCAGTGAATGTCGTTTGGCCTTTCAAATGTCGGGGCCACTTTCCAGAGAGCAATGGATCTTGCTTTTGGCGAGCTTCTAAATAAGGTTATCATCATCTATCTGGATGACATGACTATTTTCTCCCGAAGAAGGGAAGACCACCCCACACATATACAACAAGTTTTCAAAAAATGTCGAGAGTTCGGCATCTCAATTAATCCAAAGAAGTCCATATTCGCAGTCAACGAAGGAAAGTTGTTGGGACACGCGATATCAGAAAAAGGCCTCGCTGTAGATCCTGACAGAGCCGAGGCTCTAATGAAGCTCCCACGTCGCACAGACAAGAAAGGACTTCAATCTTTCTTTGGCCAGATTAACTTCGTGAGGAAGTTCGTCCCCGACTTCGCCCAAGTCATCAAGCCAATGTCTCAACTCCTGAAGAAGGGCACCGAATTTAGCTGGACCGAAGAAAGAAAAGAAGCTTTTGAAGAGATTAAAAATTGAATTGCTCAGGCGTCGGTCTTGATCAATCCAGACTACAGTCGAGATTTCATCATGTATGTCATAGGAGAGCCCGAGAGCTACGCTGCTGTCCTGACGCAAAAGGGAGAAGATGGCGAGGAGCGTCCCATCGCGTTTCTGAGTCAGGTGATCAATTCCCATGAAGAAAGATATAATTTCATAGAGCGTCAGGTGCATGCAGTAATGAAATCACTAAGGAAGTTCAAGCAGTTCATCTCTCAGAGCCGAGTCATAGTTTATGTCATTCACCCCGATGTGCGTAACTTCATTATCCAAGGAGAATTGGGAAGTAAAAGAGCTGGTTGGGTGAACAAAATATAGGAGTTTGACATTGAGATCAAGCCCACAAAATTGGTTCGCGGTCGTGCATTGTGTCAAGAATTGGCAAAGAGCGCGGTGGCCGAAGTGACAGAATCTCGGAGGGATGACTTACCAGCCGAAGAATGCTTCGCTAACTACGAAGAAGATGAGAAGGATTGGGTCGATGAGATAATCTGCTATTTCAACATCGGCAAGTGTCCTTCGCATCTAAATGCATCACAACGAAGACATTTCAGGATGCGGTCCTCCAGATACACTCTACGCCCCGAAGGCCTATTTTTTAGGAACATTGATGGTGTCCTTCTTAAGTGCATCAAGGACGATGATAAAAGGAGAGTCCTGGGAGAGTTCCATTCAGGACTATCGGGAGGTCACTTTGCAGGGAGAACCACAACGTTAAAGATCATTAGGGCGGGTTATTATTGGCCCACACTCTTTGTCGATGCCTTCGCAGTTTGTCGTAAATGCGAGCAATGTCAGAGGTTCATCGACCGAAACAAAAATGTTGCAATGCCCCTTCGTCCGATACAAGTAGAGGCACCCTTTCAACAATGGGGGTTGGATTTTATAGGAGTCATATCACCAAATTCCTCCGTGGGACATAGGTTCATCCTGACAGCAACAGACTACTTCACCAGGTGGGCCGAAGCGATTCCTACCAAACATGCAGATCAAGAGACTGTAGTCACCTTCTTGGAAGGATTGATCACCAGGTTCGGCATCCCCGAAGCAATCATCACAGACAATGGCCCTGGCTTCACAGGTGCTAAAATCAATGATTTCCTCTATAGGTATGGGATATATCATAAAGTATCCTCCAATTATTATCCACAAGGCAACGGCTTGGCAGAATCCACCAACAAGACTCTGTTGAGAATGCTAAGGAAGCTCATAGAGATGAACAAAAGGACTTGGCATCTCCTTCTAGATCGGGCCTTGTGGGCCGATCGGATTTCTATCAAAAGGTCAATCAAAACTTTGCCTTATGCTCTGGTCTATGGCAAGGAGGCCATCTTACCCATCCATGTTGAGATCCCTGCACTACGGCTGTTGGAAGCAGAATATGGAGTTAGTCCAATGGAGAACAGGTTAGCTCAGCTGCTACGACTGGAGGAGGATCGCGAAGAAGCATACCAGGACTTCGCTAAGCATACTCAGGTCATCCGAGATTGGTTCAAGAAAAAATCATCCGATCGCACATTCAATGTGGGAGACCTGGTATTGAAGTGGGATTCTTGGAAGGCCAAGCCTGGAAATCATGACAAGATGGACGCCTTTTGGGATGGGCCATTTGAAATTATGAAGGTAAACTCGGCCAATTCATTCATCCTCAAAGATGCAGATGGACAAGTTCTCGCCGATCTCTGTCAATGGTCTTCACCTGAAGACTTTTCATCGCTAAAGACAATTCTCTCTTTTAAAAAAAAAAAAAAAAATATGTATATATACTTCTGTATATAATTTGCATTTGTATGTACATTCTCTTCCAAGATCACAAAGCCAAGTACCACTTCCAAATCTTCTTCGGAGACTTCTGATGTGAAGTAGCAAGTACAAAAGGTTCACTGCAGAGAAGGTAACCAAAGGCAAAATTCTCACTTTCAAAGAGAACTTCCACCCAAGTACTTTCCTACTTGTCATTTTGAATTCAAAAAAATGAGAGAGAAGGAGAGGAGGCACTCCCAGAGGAAGAAGGAGGAGAAGGATCGGGAAAAGACTCCAGCCCAATGGAACAAGACTAAGGGTCCTCCCACCGAGACGAGCTCGTTGCCCCGCGAGCCGCCAAGAATGTTGACAATTTTGTCACATTTCTCAAGGGGTAGAAAAGAAACAAGTTTTGTATAGTGTTGTGTAAAGTTTTTGCTTTGTTATTTTTATTTTGAAAAGTTGCAGCAATTTTGGCTTTCAAAGCCACCCCTTTGTATAAAAGAAAAAGCTTAGACAAGCTAAGAAAGAGCTTCGCACCAAAGCGCTTCCAACATTGCTTCGGGTAGGATTTGTTGCGAAGTAGTTTTGTCAAAGAAAATGCAAGAGGACCGATGAAAAGGGCTTCGGGCCCAAAACATTTCAAACACTACTTTGGTGAAAATCATCCATTCAAAAACTTCGCGAAGGAGAAAATCTAGGACCAATAAAAGGACTTCGGCCCGAAGCATTTCCAACAACTACTTCGGCTAGAGGACCAGCGAAGCAGAACCCAAAGAAACATTGAAGAATCCTTCGCCAGAAAATTATCGAAGCATCTACTTCGGGCCTCCTCACACCCGAACCATTTCTACTTCGGCGGAAAACCTAGCGAAGCATTCACTTCGGCTAGTTTTCGCCCGAAGCATTTTCAACCGAAGTTCTGGCAGCCAAGAGAAGCGAAGCATTTTGAAGGCAGGAATGTGTTTCGGCCGAAATCTCTCCGAACCACAATTTTGAGGAGGATCGCAGCGAAGTATTTCTCCAAAGCATCAGCGAAGCAATTTTGTCAACAAAGTGGCAAGGACGAAGAAGACCATTTTGCGAAGTAGATATGCTTCGGCACTCCCCAACCCCGAAGCAGTTTTGCGAAGCTCAATTTTGTGAAGTATAATCCAAGGAGGAGTTTTGCTTCGGCCCAGAACCATTGCGAAGCGAAGTGGTGAATGAAGACTTAGCGAAGCGCTTCACGGGCACACGTTCCAAGCTGGGTATCTTCCCGAGGCGATCAAGTGCCTCATAAATGCAATTTTTCGTGCCCAACAAGCCCGTTGCTCATTTTTGGCAATCAAAAGCGAAGTATCAAGCCATGATGGAGAACCCGACGAGCATGGCGGCCACTCGAGCACTGCACCCGGAGACCAAGGACGTCCAGACGGCTCATCAATGCACCTTTCCATGGTTGACCCGGTCATAGTTGCCAGTTTTGGTAACAGATTTGAAAGCTCAGTCGCGAGAGCCGAGGAAGGCCGAATTCTCAGAGCTCGAGGGCGTACTCTTCTTTGCTATGTAATTATGATTCAGAGGCCCGGGTCCTCTATAAAAACCCAGGCATTGTAATGGAAAAAGGGGGGGAACTATCTGCTAGAAAGTTGTTGTAACTTGATGTCCTGCGATTAATACTAAGAGACTTTGAGCTCAATTCTTCTCTTTTATGCTGCCTTCTGTGCTTGATTCTTCTATCTCTCCTCGTTTGTATGTTGGATGCTGAACTCTGCGTCCGGTGTGCGATTGGGGACAGTGTCCTGAAACTCGTTCGAAAGGATACATAGGAGTAGAAAAGTGTTGTATTGGCTTTCTTTTATGTTGCCTGCCTTGCTTGATTCTTCTATCTCTCCTCGTTTGTATGCTGGATGCTGAACTCTGCGTCCGGTGTGCGATCGGGGACAGTGTCCTGAAACTCGTTCGGGAGGATACATAGGAAGGTTGATACTACGTTTCTTTCATTTTACTCTTGGTGTTCCTTGCTTGCTATTCAAGTTATCTGTTAGCGATCGTGCTTCCTGTTCTCTCCCACCTTAAATCACCAATCTCTCTTCCCTTACCCCTTTTTATTTTATTTCTCTAACCCTTATCCCTTTTATCTCTTTCCTGCACTCTTGTCTTCAAAACACCCAAGTAGTTTAGCATAGGAGCCGGCCTTTCTCCGGAGATTGGCACGAGGGGCATCTCTTCCCCTCGGCCTTTCAATGTTGGTCCAGGTCTAGGGCGCATACACTTACACAAAATCCTTACCTAGGCGGATTTGATGACCAACAGGTATGATTCACAAAGCAAAGTTGCTCATCTTGAAGAGCTAAACATGAATCAATAATCAGACTTCAATATATTTCACCATAGCGTCATAATAGATCTAACAATCTTCACATCAAAGTGTAGTTCAAATACCCACTGCTTTTATCGAAATACATATATATGGCTAGAGCAGCATTCTTTTACTAACCAACTCATCTGAATTGTTATAATCCTTAACTTTGGACGGTGGTATTAAGAACCATCACCAGTACAACAATGACATATAACAATACTACCAATAATGAGAAATTTCAATTTAATCACCACCCTTCATGGCACATCCACAAACAACTACATGAACTGAGAACACGCTTCGACGTCTATAGACAACTCCCCCTAACTACTTGCCTTTCATCCTCAAAAACCCAAACAAATACATAGGACCATTAAAATAAAACTTTAAGATTGCTCCCCCTGAGGATGTGCTACCTAGAGTTGCTTAGTGCAATAGAGGAGTAGTCTCCTTCAGTCCAAGGAGACACAATTTCCTTTCTTCTATCTTTCTCCAAACTTTCTTGAACTTGGGCTTGGATTTTTTAGTTGCATACCTATTTTGCACCTTTTCGTGAACTCAAACATTTCTCTTGTGTGGTTGTCTCTTGTGCATCTTTGATGAATGATTATTTTCCTGTCTGTGTTGCGTTCTTTGCGTCTGGTGAAATTTACTGTTTTGCCTTAGATAAGATACAGAAGTTCTTGGACAAAACCTTGCTATGTGCCCATGACCATTACATTGAAAACATTGTACATAGTGTTTACTCAGAAACGTAGATGTATTTCTACCATCATAACTCTTTGATTTATTATTCAATCCACAATAAGTTGCCTTGTGACCATACTTGGTTGCATCCGAAACAATAGCCATTAAAAGTATTATTATGAATAGAGTGAGAGTGATAGAACCTCTTTTGTTGTGGTTGCTTTGTTGTAGATCTCCTTTGATATTTTCTTCCTTTTGAAGATTCAGCTTCAAACTTTTCTTACTTCGATCCTTCAACAGTGAACTTCTTCTTCTCTGCAGAGTTGGAAGATGAAGGTTGTTCAAATTCATATCCAATACCATGCTTATCCATGGAGATTCTTTGTTGGCTTATCATTTTATCTAGCAACTCTGTGCTCTTCTCGAATTTGAGATTTGTATTGGCCTCTTCTAGATGTTTCTTCAATAAAACAATCTCTTCCTCTTGTTTGCAGCAACCAATCTCTTTCTCATTGATCTGTGACCTGAGAGTTTCTTCAATCCTTTTGAATTCTTCCACTTGTACTTTCAAATTGGTTATTATTTCATTTGCATCCTCAAGCTTTCGTGAGATTTCCTTATTCCTTTTTCTTTCTATCTTCAATTCATCCAGAGCTGCAATTAGTTCCTCTTTCAAATTTATTTCTGCATCAATTTCTTCTTCATCACATTTCTGTTCTTTTTCTGTTTCTCTTTTAGAATCATCCTCTAGGACTTCATTAACTTTCAACATATATACCTCTATGTTTTCATAATTATTCAACTTTAAAGCTTCGACCTGAGCTTGATGTGTTTGTAATTTGACCTCCTTGATCTCATCGTCTCCTTCATAAATACTCCTCAGTTTGTCCCATATTTCTTTTATCATTTTACAACTCTTGATTTTTACCAGTTCACTATCTACTAATCCACACCTGATAGCATTCCTTGCTTTTGAGTCATTTTCAATCAAATTCTTATCGACAACATCGGTTGGAGGAGTGATGGGTATTGTGTATTCATTGATTACTGAATCCCAAATGTCATACCCCAAAGCACAAAGGTATGCCTGTATCCTGATTCTCTAGTTCATGTAATTAGTTTCGTCAAACAAAGGTGCTTTGTTTGATAGAAAGCCTTCAACCTCATCTGGTTTAATTTTCTCTTCCATAGGAACTAAAACTGACAGAGACGCCCTTTTGGAGGAAGAACTATTCTTCTTACCCATTGCGTACTAATCCAAGATCAACCCTAGCTGATTTAGCCTGATAAGGGAACTTGGCTCTGATACCAATTGTTAGTCTTACAATGGCACTAAGAGGGGGGGTGAATCAGTGTGGTACTTTAATCATGAATTTATAGCTCTTAAAATAGCAGCAATTAAAAACTTATAAACAGATACAACAAGTACAGCAAGAGAACATCACACAACACAAGATTTTAATGAGGTTCACCAATTTGGCTACTCCTCAAGAATGAATGCTTGGACTACCATCCAAATCCAGCCTTTGCAAAGCACCAACTTTACAAACAGTTTACCAGCTTCCACTGGAAGGAGCATCAACCCCTGATTTATCTGTACCGATAGAAAGGAGCAACAACCCCTGATTTACCAGCACCTACTGAAAGAAGCACCAAACCCTAATGCCAAACTGCAACCTAGACTTCAATTTTGAATCTATAAGTTTGATGATAAAATACCTTTGCTTTTACAAGACCCTAATTGGTCTGCTTCACCTTTGCGTTCTCATCGTCTTCTCCCTTTTGTGCACTCTGCTTCCTTTACGAATTTCACACTTAGCATGATTCGACTTCTTTGATCACTTTGTGCACTTTGCCATCATCTCGCTGCTTCTCCACTTTCTATGCTCTTACGGCCACATTTCCCGCTTCGACACTTATGCGACGATATCTTCGACGACCCTCAATTCTCCAAACAACCCTGGTTTTATAACAACATTTGCATGATGAAAAACTCTAATCTTAGTCGGCTGTAACCCTAATCTTAGTCGACTACAAACCCTAATCTTTTTTGGCTGCAAACCCTAATCTTTGTCGACTAACATCGGTCTTCGTCGACTTCAACTGCCTCTGTAACTCTTTTGTTGTTGTTGTCGCGAAAACACAACATGTCGTGATATCGTGACACTTTCGCCTCCTTACGCTTTCTCTTAGCTTTGGCCTGCAAGAATGCAACATGTAGCGATATCGCTACACTTTTTCCTCCGTATGCTTTCTCTCAACTTTGGCCCGTGAGAATACAACATGTAGCGATATCGCTACACTTTTTCTCTTTGCTCTGTTTCTTAGCTTTGGCCTCACGAAAATATAACATGTCGCAATATCGCGACACTTTTGCCGTCATACTTCTTTTCTTGGCTTGTACCCACGAAAACATAGCATGTCACGAAATCACGACACTTTTGCCTCCTTGTCTCTTTTCTTGGCTTGTACCACGAAAACACGACATGTCACGAAATCGTGACACTTTCGCCTCCTTACCTCTTTTCTTGGCTTGTATCAGTGAAAACACAGCATTGTCACGAAATCGTGACACCTTTTTCTCTCTCCTCATTCTCTTTGCTTTGGATCGCAAAAATGAAACATGTCATGAAATCGTGACACCTTTTTCTCTCTCCTGCAACATGTCATGAAATCGCGACACTTTTTCGTCCGTACAACCTTCCTTGCAATATGTCACGAAATCACGACACTTTTTTGTCCGTACAACCTTCCTTACAATATGTCACGAAATCGTGACACTTTTTCGTCCGTACAACCTTCCTTGCAATATGTCGCGAAATCGCGACACTTTTTTGTCCGTACAACCTTCCTTGTAATATGTCATGAAATCGCGACACTTTTTCTACTTGCCTTTTTTCTTCCAACATGTCACGAAATCGCGACAGTTTTGCTTGCTTCTCAACATGTTGCGATATCACGACAGTTTTTCTTTCTTGCCAACTTGTCGCGATATCGCGATAGTTTTTCTTTCTTCTTCTCTCTTTTCCAACATGTCACGAAATCGCGACAGTTTTTCTTTATTCTTCTCTCTCTTCCAACATGTCACGAAATCACGACAAATTTTCTTTCTTCTTCTCTCTCTTCCAACATGTCAAGAAATCGTGACAGTTTTTCTTTCTTCTTCTCTCTCTTCTAACATGTCGCGAAATCACGACAGTTTTTCTTTCTTTTTCTCTCTCTTCCAACATGTTGTGAAATCGTGACAGTTTTTCTTTCTTTTTCTCTCTCTTCCAACATGTCATGAAATCGTGACAGTTTTTCTTTCTTCTTCTCTCTCTTCTAACATGTCGCAAAATCGTGACAATTTTTCTTGCCTGTTGTATATGTCGCGATATCGTGACACTTTTCTTACTTGTCTTTTTCTTTGACCTTTTGCAAGTGGTCCACTTTGGTCTTCTTGGAGAATCACTGTACATACTCTGAGTAACCTTTGAACTCCTATTTTTTGCATCTGACTAGCTTTTAAACTTCCTATCCACTGCATTAATAGATCTGTCTAACTGTGTTGACAACAATGACAATACTTTTGTTGCACCTTGCTCAATAATCTCCCCCTTTGGAATTATTGTCAACACATATGCAATGTTCCTGTAATTCTTCTCCCCCTTTGACAATAATACCAAAGGGCTACTGCAGACTCCCCCTAAGTCCATGCACAACATTCTCAGCCAAAATTTATTATATTTAGCAAAAATCATGAACATGAGCAAAAAGATAAACAAATACTGAAATGCTCCCCCTAAGAATGTGATCCCTATAGCTAGTCAATTCTTGGGAAACGTGACCACTCCACAATCTTTTGTTGGAATGAAAATCCAACTTAACCTCATTTTTTGCAACTTTCTCCTACATACAACATGGTGTTGCTGCAATATATTCTACCTCTGCTGTGGATAAGGAAATTGACTCTTGTTTCTTACTGTTCTACGTGACCAATCTGTCCCCAAGATAGAATGCACCTCCACTGATACTCTTTCTATCATCTACACATCCTGCCCAATCTTCATCTTTTAGATACCATAACCCATACTCCATAGTACCCTTGTGATATTTATAGAAGACTCTTTCTCTCTGTTGCACTGACTTGTGTACCTCTTCTTCACTTGAAGAATCCTCACTCAGGTCTATCTTCAACTGTGTTGGCTGCTAGATTTCTATCCATTGAGACTCTGCCCTTTGTACTCAGTCACCTCCAAAGCTCAATCAATAGGCTCACTAAGAACCTGCTCAATAGGCTCACACAGAACCTGCTTAACAAGCTCACATGGAACTTGTCCAATGTTGAATAACTAGCTCATTCAAAACCTGTCCAAATCTGCTCCACCAAGCTCTCTAAAAACTTGTCTGAATCTTCTCTAGCAATCTGTCCCAGCATTGTCCTCAAATATTTCCAAAAGGCCTTCTTCAAATGCTCAATCAATCATGCTCAAGTAGTACTCAAAATGAACTCAATAATGAATGACAGTCTCAAATCAAATCCACTTCATAGAAGCATAAAGAGAATTGTTAGAGACTTAATATCTTCTATTTTCAAACCTCAATCTCAACTCAAATCAAGAAAAGTTTATTTTATGGAACTTGAACAATCACTTGACTAGGCTCAATCAGCTCTACTCTACCAATCAACTCAATGAACAACTCTTTATTCACAAACCCTAGTCGAAGCATGTATCAACCAACTCAAAATGTTTTTCTCTAACTCAAGTTCAAGTTCTTTGCACAACCAATGGGCTTCAACAATAATGCTTATAAAAATAAGGTTTAATAACAACTCTAAAACCAAAAAACCTTGAAGCATTAAACCAATCACTTTCAAAAAAGAAACCATAATCAATCATTTTTACTCCTGTCACATGAGTCTCCTTAACCTGAAATCACGCTACCATGCATACTATGCTCGAGGTGCCTATTTCAAGCCATATATCTTCAACTTACAAACCAGGTTGGGATCATCACCAAGCTGGAAACCATCTGGCTACTCAATAAAAACCTCTTCTTCAAGCTTCCCATTCAAAAACGCTAATTTCACATCCGAAAAAAAAATTTCAAGTGACTCATACTTGTACCAACTTTTGTCCAATACTGTACCGACACTACAAATTTGTTTTCAACTCTGTGCAAGTGTCAAACACAGAACCAAAACACCAACCAAATCCCTTTTTACATTTTCAACTTGGTCTATGTTTTCTACAGTCACCGCTGGTCACACCTTACTTTCAGCTATTCAAATCAGGAGACAATATTTTGTTTAAACACTTCACGGCCAACTGTAGTGCACCTTACTAAAGCTCATACTTCTGGACCTTGGATAGGTATGATTCACAAAGCAAATTTTCTCATCTTGAAGAGCTAAACATGAATCAATAATCAGACTTTAATATATTTTACCACAGCGTCATAATAGATCTAATAATATTCACATCAAAGTGTAGTTCAAATACCCATTGCTTTTACCGAAATACATATATACGGCTAGAGCAGCATTCTTTCACTGACCAACTCATCTGAACTGTTATAATCCTTAACTTTGGATGGTGGCAGTAAGAACCATCACCAGTACAACAATGACATATAGCAATACTACCAATAATGAGAACTTTCAATTTAATCACCACCCTTCACGGTTCTTCCACAAACAACTACATGAACTGAGAACACGCTTCGACGTCTATAGACAACTCCCCCTAACTACTTGCCTTTCATCCTCAAAAACCCAAACAAATACATAGGACCATTAAAATAAAACTTTAATATTGCTCCCCTTGAGGATGTGCTACCTGGAGTTGCTTAGTGCAATAGAGGAGTAGTCTCCTTCAGTCCAAGGAGACACGATTTCCTTTCTTCTATCTTTCTCCAAACTTTCTTGAACTCGGGCTTGGATTTTTCAGCTGCATCCCTGTTTTGTACCTTTTCATGAACTCGAACATTTCTCTTGTGTGGTTGTCTCTTGTGCATCCTTGATGAATGATTATTTTCCTGTCTGTGTTGCGTTCTTTGCATCTGGTGAAATCTACTGTTTTGCCTTAGATAAGATACAAAAGTGCTTGGACAAAACCTTGCTATGTGCCCATGACCATTACATTGAAAACATTGTACATAGTGTTTACTCAGAAACGTAGATGTATTTCTACCATCATAACTCTTTGATTTATTATTCAATCCATAATAAGTTGCCTTGTGACCATACTGGTTGCATCTGAAACAATAGCCATTAAAAGTATTATTATGAATAGAGTGAGAGTGATAGAACATCTTTTGTTGTGGTTGCTTTGCTGTAGATCTCCTTTGATATTTTCTTCCTTTTGAAGATTCAGCTTCAAACTTTTCTTACTTTGATCCTTCAACAGTGAACTTCTTCTCTGCAGAGTTAGAAGATGAAGGTTGTTCAGCTTCATATCCAAGACCATGCTTATCTATGGAGCTTCTTTGTTGGCTTATCATTTTATCTAGCAACTTTGTGCTCTTTTCGAATTTGAGATTTGTATTGGCCTCTTCTAGATGTTTCTTCAATAAAAAAATCTCTTCCTCTTGTTTGCAGCAACCAATCTCTTTCTCATTGATCTGTGACCTGAGAGTTTCTTCAATCCTTTTGAATTCTTCCACCTATACTTTCAAATTGGTTATTATTTCATTTGCATCCTCAAGCTTTCTTGATATTTCCTTATTCCTTTTTCTTTCTATCTTCAATTCATCCAGAGCTGCAATTAGTTCCTCTTTCAAATTTATTTCTGCATCAATTTCTTCTTCATCACATTTCTGTTCTTTTTTTGTTTCTCTTTTAGAATCATCCTCTAGGACTTCATTAACTTTCAACATATATACCTCTATGTTTTCATCATTATTCAACTTTAAAGCTTCGACCTGAGCTTGATGTGTTTGTAACTTGACCTCCTTGATCTCATCATCTCCTTCATAAATACTCCTCAATTTGTCCCATATTTCTTTTGCCATTTTACAACTCTTGATTTTTACCAGTTCACTTGTCTACTAATCCGCACCTGATAGCATTCCTTGCTTTTGAGTCATTTTCAAACAGATTATTATCGACAGCATCGATTGGAGGAGTGATGGGTATTGTGTATTCATTGATTATTGAATCCCAGACGTCGTACCCCAAAGCACAAAGGTATGCCTGCATCCTGATTCTCCAGGTCATGTAATTAGTTTCGTCAAACAAAGGTGCTTTGTTTGATAGAAAGCCTTCAACCTCATCTGGTTTAATTTTCTCTTCCACAGGAACTAAAACTGATAGAGATGCCCTTTTGGAGGAAGAACTATTCTTCTTACCCATTGCGTACTAATCCAAGATCAACCCTAGATGATTTAGCCTGATAAGGGAACTTGGCTCTGATACCAATTTTTAGTCTTACAATGGCACTGAGAGGGGGGGTGAATCAGTGTGGTACTTTAATCATGAATTTATAGCTCTTAACAACACCAATTAAAAACTTATAAATAGATACAGCAAGTACAGCAAGAGAACATCACACAAAACAAGATTTTAATGAGGTTCACCAATTTGGCTACTCTTCAAGAATGACTCCTTGGACTACCATCCAAATCCAGCCTTTGTAAAGCACCAACTTTACAAATAGTTTACCAGCTTCCACTGGAAGGAGCATCAACCCCTGATTTATCTGTACCAACAGAAAGGAGCAACAACCCCTGATTTACCAGCACCTACTGAAAGGAGCACCAACCCCTGATTCTAGACTGCAACCTGGACTTTAATTTTGAATCTATAAGTTTTATGATAAAATACCTTTGCTTTTACAAGACCCTAACTGGTCTATAGCTTCACCTTTGCGTTCTCTGCACACTCTGCTCTCTCTGCGTAATCACTTCGCATAATCTCCTGCTTCACAGTCGAGTTTCACGATCATCTTCTCCCTTTTGTGCACTCTGCTTCCTTTACAAATTTCACACTTAGCATGATTCGACTTCTTTGATCACTTTGTGCACTTCGCCATCATCTAGCCGCTTCTGTGCTTTCTACGCTCTTACAGCCACATTTCCCGCTTCGACACTTATGTGACGATATCTTCGATGACCCTCAATTCTCCAAACAGCCCTACTTTTATAACAAAATTTTCATGATGAAAAACTCTAATCTTAGTCGACTTTAACCCTAATATTAGTCGACTGCAAACCCTAATCTTCGTCGGTTGCAAACCCTAATCTTCATCGACTAAAATCAATCTTCGTTGGCTTCAACTGCCTCTGTAACTCTTCTGTTGTTGTTGCCGCAAAAACACAACATGTCACGATATCTGTAACTCTTCTATTGTTGCTGCAAAAACATAACATGTCACGATATCGTGACACTTTCACCTCCGTACGCTTTCTCTTAGCTTTGGCCCGCGAGAATGCAACATGTAGCGATATCGCTACACTTTTTCCTCCGTACGCTTTCTCTCAACTTTGGCTCGCATGAATACAACATGTAGCGATATCGCTACACTTTTTCTCTTTGCTCTGTTTCTTCGCTTTGGCCCTGCGAAAACATAACATGTCGCGCTATCGCGACACTTTCGTCATCGTACTTATTTTCTTGGCTTGTACCCACAAAAATGCAGCATGTCACGAAATCGTGACACTTTCGCCTCCTTGTCTCTTTTCTTGACTTGTACCAGCGAAAACACATGTCATAAAATCGCGACACTTTCACCTCCTTGCCTCTTTTTTTGGCTTGTATCAGCGAAAACACAGCATGTCACGAAATTGTGACACTTTTTTGTCCGTACAACCTTCCTTGCAATATGTCACGAAATCACGACACTTTTTCGTCCGTACAACCTTCCTTGCAATATGTCACAAAATCGCAACACTTTTTCATCCGTACAACCTTCCTTGCAATATGTCACAAAATCGCGACACTTTTTCGTCCGTACAACCTTCCTTGCAATATGTCGCAAAATCGCAACACTTTTTCGTCCGTACAACCTTCCTTGCAATATGTCACGAAATCACGACACTTTTTCTACTTGCCTTTCTTTCTTCCAACATGTCGCGAAATCATGACAGTTTTGCTTGCTTCTCAACATGTCGCGATATCGCGACAGTTTTTCTTTCTTGCCAACTTGTCGCGATATCGCGACAGTTTTTCTTTCTTCTTCTCTCTTTTCCAACATGTCGCGAAATCGTGACAGTTTTTCTTTCTTCTTCTCTCTCTTCCAACATGTCACGAAATCGTGACAGTTTTTCTTTCTTCTTCTCTCTCCTCCAACATGTCGCGAAATCGTGACAGTTTTTCTTTCTTCTTTTCTCTCTTCTAACATGTCGCGAAATCGCGACAGTTTTTCTTTATTCTTCTCTCTCTTCTAACATGTTGCGAAATCGCGAAAATTTTTCTTTCTTTTTCTCTCTCTTCCAACATGTTGCAAAATCGTGACAGTTTTTCTTTCTTCTTCTCTCTCTTCTAACATGTCGTGAAATCGCGACAGTTTTTCTTGCCTGCTGTATATGTCGCGATATTGCGACACTTTTCTTACTTGTCTTTTTCTTTGACCTTTTGCAAGTGGTCCACTTCGGTCTTCTTGGAGAATCACTATACATACTCTGAGTAACCTTTGAACTCTTGTTTTCTACATCTGACTAGCTTTTGAACTTCCTGTCCACTGCATCAACAGATCTGTCTGACTGTGTTGACAATAATGACAATACTGTTTGCTGCACCTTGCTCAACAGGTTTCTTGTTCAAAATATATTTTTTAAATGAAATGCTACAAATAACAATATTATAATAAATAATTGTTATTAAAATTTATATATGTTTATTAAAATAATAAAATTATATATGATAACAAATATAAAAAATCCAGGAGTGAGCAAGAAGCATGAGTAAGAAACAAGAAGTATAACCATTTTAAGCACTTTGATCATTTACTATGTGATGGGTTTCTGGTACCTTTCCACAACTTTGTAAGGTACAAAAAAATTGGTACTCCTGACATAGTCAAATTTTTATCTCCTTGAGCATCTATCAGATGACGGTTTTCAAGTACCTATCCTTAGCCTCACAAGGTACCAAATTTTTTGCGCTCCCAACCCAGCCATTTTCTTGATACTTTTTCTGTCGGGATATGGGTTTTTGGTACCTGTTTGCTACCTACTAAAGGTACAAAATTTTTGTTACTTTTGACACTTAGCTATTTTCTTGATACTTATTCTATCGAGAGACAGGTTCTTTGGTACCCATTTGCTGCATAGAGGGGTACACAATTTTTGGTGCTTTCAATACTTAGCCATTTTCTTGATACTTCTTATGTCAAGCGACGAGTTTTTTGGCACCTATGTTTCTCACCAACAAATACCAGATATTTGGGTACCATCTATCGACTACCTAAGTACAATATGTTCAAAAAGTGCCAAACTTAGCCATTTTGTGCACCTTGATCATCCGTCGGGCGACGGGTTTTTGGTACTCGTTTGTTGCCTAGAGGGTTATAGGAATTTTGATGAGCTCCATACTTAGTTGAATATTACTTGAGTCTATTTCTATCGGGAAATGGGTTTTTGATACCTATATTTTACCAAAGGAGGTACAAAATGTCTGACAATATTTACACTTAGCCAATTTTACCTTCCTCACTTTTGGCCAAGAGTTTCTTATCTAGCAATGGGTTTTTGGTACCCGTTCGCTTTTACTTGAGGTACAAAATTTTTGGTGGTATTGACACTAAGCTAATTTCACCTCTCACCTTCCACCAAGCATTAAAATTTAAGGACCCATCTATTGTATTCCTAGAGATAAAACATTTCATGTTCTCCATACTTGGTTATTTTTGGCCTCTGATGCAACCTTTTGCATTTTGAACCAAAAGTGTGTGTGGGTGATGACAAAAATTACCCACAAAGCTACAATGTAATATGGGAAGGATAATTTTAAAAGGAATTAGGTGAAGGATTTCATGGTTATTCCTTGTAAATCATCTTTATTTTTCTAAGTATAATAAAATATTATCCTTGTAATAAAAATTATATTAGTACAAATTGTATCCATTGCACTTTAGGGTTCAAGAGCGGCATAATAAAGAAATGCATATGGATGATATCCATGGAAATATAGGGTTTCCATGGTAGCAAAATAAAGTAATTCTTGCTTTAGGGTTTTTTGAGGCCATTTCTTGCAACATAAAGAAGGTGTTTATGAGGCCATTTCTTGCATATTAGATTATTTAGGGCAATATAAATCTTTTGAAGATAAATCTCATTATGAACAATATGAAAAAAATATAACAGATTGATGAAGATAAAGTATTTTGTGGGAATAGAAAAAGGACAGGAAAGGTTTCCGCATGAACAAAGAGAAAAATAAACTCAAAGGGATATAGATTTTGGAAACCAAATAAAAATATCATAGGTTGTAACAAGTGGGCTAAGCCCGTTAGTAAAAATAAAAAAAGATGATAAAAATGATATAATGGAATATTAGAGGTACAAATAAGACCCTTAAAACAAGGAGTTATCAAGGAATTAGGACGTTGTTATAGTCCCAAGTTTATTTTAATACAAGAAATAAAATTTAGTGAGGATTGTAAGGATTATTTAAAAAAAAAATGGAATATGGATGATTGTCTAGCAATTTCTTCTATAGAGGCTTCAAACAGTATTATAATGATATTGGACAAAACACATGGGGGATGGAAAATTGTTAAAAGTAAAAAACAAAATTGGTTGCCTAACTATTTTGAAGGAAAGAGGAAACATCAAAGTTGGGGTTTTAAATGTATATGCTCTAACTATAGTTATTCCTTATGAAAGATGTTGGAAGGACCTTAGCATATTTTTTCAAACATGATGATGATTCATAGTTGTGATCTATGGATTCTTGAGGGTGACTTCAACATAGTTCTATCTTCTTCAAAAAATAAGGGTGATAATCCAAGATGGTCTAAATAAATGCAATATTTTACTTTATTTATCAATTAAAATGGCCTTTGGTTTGTTAGTCCTTCAATTTTTTAATATATGGTATAATAGACACATTGGGAAAAATCACATAGCAAAAGGATTGGATAGATTATTATTATCCAACACATGGTTACAAATAAAGTATACAATCTCTTCAAATATTTTATTGTGAGGAGAATTAGGTCATGAACCCCTTCTTTTGTCTTGTGATTTACCCAATAATGGTTATCCAAAGCCATTTTGCTTCCATTCTATATGGATTCAAGACCTTGATTTCTTCTAGATGGTTATTTTATGGTGGGATGAAGTAAATTTTGAAGGATCATATATGTACAAGTTTGTTCAAAAGATAAAATATTTAAAGAAAAAAATGAAGATTTAGAATGCTAAATATTTTGGTAACATTTTTAAAGAAATTAAGGAATTGAATCCAAGCTCACAAATTTACAAGAGGTAGTAGAAATCAATGGAATGGACCAAAATTCTTATGTGAAAGAAAAATTACTACTTTTTAATAATCATAATATGTTGAAAGATGAGGAGTCATTTATAATATCATTTTAAAAATTATGGAAAACATTTTGAAAGACATTCTAGATTGTGTTATCTTAGAGGAACAAGGCAGTTTTGTTTATGGTAAACAATTTTTTGATTGTGTAATCATTGCACAATATTCTATACATTCTCTTTATTTTATGAAAAAACTAGGTATGCTTATGAAATTAGACATGAACAAAACATATAATAGATTTTATTGGAGTTTTCTACATGATATTCTCAAAAATTTTGGTTTTTATTACATTTTGTGTAAATGGATTAAATGTTGCTATAGCACTTAAAAATATTCAATTTTGATAAGTGGTTCTCTTGATGGTTACTTTTAAGTCATCTTGGACATTGCCAAGGTGATCATTATCTACTTATCTATTCATTATTATTACAAAGGTATTAGAGAGAGCTTTCTCAAAGGTACAAATGGAAGAAAAAATAAAAGGTGTTCAAGTTACAAAAAATGATCCCTTCAAATCTCATCTTCAATTTCTTTATGATACTTTTTTTAGACCATCCCTTAGTAAGTGAGGCCATGGAGTTTAATATTTTTATACTATGAGAAGACTACTAGACAATTGGTTTTTTTTAATTGGTTATATAGGATTGAAATAGGCCCCACCCATATTATATTACGACCACAGGGTGGTATTACAACAAGATTGACAATTGTGCATATATAGTCTAGCAAGATTCAAACCTTGGTCTCCTCCTTGAGAGTTAAGGAATCTAACTAATTGAACTAATGTTATTTGATAGCTAATAGATAATTGCTTAACACTATAAAATATAAGGATTTTCATTAACCATACCCTAGATTTACAACAAATTAATGTGGATAATTTAGGGTTTAAAATTGAAAACTTTCCATCACCATATTTGGGTATTCCTATATTCCATAAAGAAAATAAAAAAGAACTTTGGGTCTCATGTTTGGATAGAATGAAAAAAATTTTGGTAGGTTGGAAAGGTAAGTTCTTAACCATGGTGTAGAGGCTATAACTAATAAATACGACATTATAATCCATCCCTATTTATGTGATGTCACTTTCAAGATTGTCAATAGGTATAACTTCAAAAATTAATAATTTTAAAGAGACACTCTTTGGAAAGTGTTGGTAAAATATCTACCTAAAATACAAAATATGCATTTGTGCACCCTAGACACGACCAACATTGAAATTTCGAAGGAGATAAAATATCCCTTGGACCAATCTCCAGAGAGGGCTAGCTCTCTTACTAAATCCTACACCGGTTTTAAGTTTAGAGTTGCGGGAAAGAAATAAAAATAACATAAAGGAATGGGAAATTTAGCCATAGGCCAGAATATGTAGGATTGGAGACAAACTAGTAGTAGGAATTCAAATCAAGCGTTATAGCAGCATATAACAAAAAGAAGGCAAAGAATCCACTTATGATTTCACGGAGATAACTTCTAGAGTTGCATTCCAGTACTCCCTCACCAGTAGTGTTCAAATCCAGATGTATAATTTAAACTTAGTAGATAACAGACATGAATATAAAATAGAAATGATTAAAATAAAAATAAATCACACACAGAAATCATTTACAGAATCAAAAGCTAGGTTCTTTCTATCTACGTAGAAAACTTGAAGCAATTTTCTGTAGAGTGTCTATCCTTTTTCATTACATTAAAATTTTTAGTATTTATAGAGGATTTCACCTCTATCATTAAATGTACAACACAATAAAATGTCGGCTGGTCAAAAATCAGCAAGAAAAATGCTCTCCTCAGTAATGATGATGCTTGGATCAGATCCTTCTTTAGGGAGAAGCAATCCGGTTTTCATGGACTGCGCTTGGAAAATCAACAGAGATGAACGATAGAAAAAATGTTCCAGATGTCGGTGCATCAAAACTCAGCAATATCGCATGGTAATCTAGAGCTTGGATATTAAATTTTGAGCACCATTCCATCACTTTACACCTCGAAATCTTACCCTCACCAATGGAGACCCAACAAAAATTAAATTTATCTTGAAAAGATGTGAAAGCATGTTAAGGGGTGAAATTACCCAGGAAAGAGGTGAAATTACCCAGGAAAGGGGTGAAAGCATGTTAAGGGGTGAAATTACCCAAGAAAGGGGTAAAATTACCCAAGAAAGGGGTGAAAGCATGTTAAGGGGTGAAATTACCCAAGAAAGGGGTGAAAACATGTTAGGGGCAAAAACATCAGATTGCACGAGCAAAATTAATTCTTGTCCCTTCTTTTTGGTAATGTTTTCTTTCAAATCACCCCTGTTGATAATATCTTTCAAGAAAAGATCAAAGACTAGTGGAATTTAATTTTGGAAGCAATGAGATTTATATTTCCATAATTTTGGTTGAAGAAATACTGAGATTAAATGTTACGTCCTGGATTCAGGTGTGATTCTGTTTATTTTTTAGGTGCCCTCCACTGATCTTGTTCCTTTTCAAGACAAATTTATCTTTTGTTGGGTCTCCACTAGTGAGGGTAAGATTTTGAGGTGTAAAGTGATGGAATGATACCTAGAATTTAATATCCAAGCTCCTGATTACCACGTGATATTGCTGACAAATGATAGTGGAATATAAAATGGATTAGGGATAGAGGCCAACAAACTAAAATATGGAGGAATGGATAAAGGAGCATTGGTGACTGATGACTGTGGAAAAGGGAGGGGAACAAAAGTGGTGGGTACAACAAATGAAAGCAAAGTGGAAGGAAGTATTGCAAAATGATGAAAAATTGTCACCAAATGCTCATGATCAAGAGAAGAGAAAATACATACCTGCATGCTCAGACACCATTTGAACCGATGACGTGGGTGGTTGTAGCCTTAGATTTTTTTAGTATCACACCATTTAGTTCCCTTGGTACTTTATTTATCATTTGACCTATTTACACTATTTACACAAAAATTTATGACATGATGGGCATGCCGCCACCACAAACCTGGCTTTGGGTGCTTATTCGATGAATCAACAGTGTTTGGACTAGATCTGATGGCATTTCAATGGATATTTGAAGTTCTACTGGCCTCTTTCCAAAGTTTTCTAGGTTGCAAACAAGATGCAACGTGGCAGGTTATCATTCATGTCAGTACTCATATAATCAATGAATAATATGGCAAAGATATTTACCACATGGGAGCCTTCTTCGAGTATTGATTATGGTGATGGATGGAGCCAATGTCACCACTTTTGAGAGTCTATTGGCTATAGGATCTTAGGTACGGGTTCCTCTAACTCCTTGATGTGATAGCATGATTTTTTAGGCGATAACCCTTTTGTTAGGATCTCCTCAAGACTAGCCTCCTAATGAGGTATGCTTATTGGGTTTTGGCTAAATACTTGTGTGTTATACCCTAGGACACAAAAAAGGTGCAAAATTATGCCCTATTTGCTCTTAGAATCTACCACTTGAGCCTGTTCCCCTTCTTGGTCCATCTCTTGATGGAAACTACAAGCAACCATATTGTTCATTGTTGGAGCAGTACTTGCATATTCCCTTCATTGGCCTTGGATTTGATTTACCTCTTGTGCTCCACACAGCTACATTCTAGGTCTCTACATAGTTTGAGGTATTTACCATTTTGAATACTAAACAAGACATACGAGAGCAACAACTACCAAAGAGTGATGGAAAGGCAGTTTCTCTTCACTGTATTTTTCTTTATTGGAGCAGGAGTCGCTCTGCTTATACTACCTCTTGAAATACTTGAGGGAATATTTGTTCCCCAGATTGCAGTAGGAGGAGGCTTATGTTTGGATGGAAAGTCTGAATATAGTAGAGGTGGGCCTAGGCAAGTGTCGACTGGATCTTCTCTAGAATTCTCCTCCAACTCCTCCAAAATTAGACATTGAAGTCTGTGATGCTCTCTATAGGTTATCTCATGATGGTGGAGAGGTGCATCAAGATTTGAAAGGGATATTGAGAGCCATCAAATGTGTTGACTAGTGCTCCTGCCAAGTTTTCCCATGAGCAAATGCTCTTATGCTCGAGCAGTATGTACCACTATAGCACCTTTCCCTCTAGATACAAGACCATAAGTTTGATCATGATATCTTCATGGGCTATGCCATGGAGGGTCACTAAAGCAACAACATCTTCAAGGTGCTCTCGAGCCATTCTCTTAGTGCCATTGTATTTTGTTAGGGTCTTTAGGGTATTTTTGGGAATATCATGGTGAATTTGGAGATTAAGAGGGCTAGGATCATCCCAACTGGGATAGCATACCTGTGCCATTATAGTAGTGGTCCTTAGAGATCATGATTCATGCTACTGATTCAAAGTCACCAGGTGAACATTATTTCTTCACTTGTGAGGTCAAGGTTGCTCATCAACTCTTGATTCCTCTGGGGTGTCTTGTTTTAGCATAAAATGTATCTATGATCAAGAGATCTAGATATTTAGCTCAACATTGTTGCTAGGTGATTTTACCAAATGAAGGTAAGCCAGAGATTCACAAAACTTAGCCTCCCTTAAAATATAGAGACTATTCATCCCACCGGGCATGCCAAAAATTGTTGGTCAAATATCTACCTAAAATACAAAATATGCATTTGTGCACCCTAGACATGGCCAACATTGAAAGGCCGAAGGAGAGAAATGTCCTTCAAACCAATCTCTAGAGAGGGTTGGCTCCCTTACTAAATCCTACACCGATTTTAAGTTTAGAGTTATAGGAAAGAAATGAAAATAACGAAAAGGAATGGGAAATATAGCCACGGGCCAGAAGATGTAGGATTGGGGACATACTAGCAGCAGGAATTTAAATCAAGTGTTATAGCAGCATATAACATAAAGAAGGCAAAGAATTCACTTATGATTTCACAGAGATAACTTCCAAAGTTGCATTCCAATACTCACTCTCTCACTAATAGTGTTCAAATCTAGATGCAGAATTTAAACTTAGTAGATAACAGACATGAATATAAAATAAAAATTATTAAAATAGAAATAAATCACACATAGAAATCATTTGTAGAATCAGAAGCCAGATTCTTTCTATTTATGCAGAAAACTTGAAGTGTTTTTTTGTAGAGTGTCTATCTTTGTTCATTACATTGAAATGTTTAGTATTTATAGAGGATTTCACCTCTATCATTAAATGTACAACACAAAAAAATGTCAACTGGCCAAAAATTAGCAAGAGCAATTCTCTCCTCAGTAATGACGATACTCGGATCAGATCCTTTTTTAGGGAGCATCGATATGGTTTTCATGGACTGCGCATGGAAAATCAGTAGAGATGAACGATAGGAAAAATTTTCCAGACGTCGGTGCATTGAAACACAACAATATCTTGTGGCAATCAATATCTTGGATATTAAATTCTTGAGACCATTCTATCACTTTACACTTCAAAATTTTACCCTCACCAATGGAGACCCAACGAAAATTAAATTTGTCTTGAAAAGAGGTAAGATCAGTGGAGGACACCTCAAAAATAAACAGAATCACACTATAATCTAGGACATAGCATTTAATATTAGTATTTCTTTAGCCAAAATTATGGAAATATCAATCTCATTGCTTCCAAAATTAAATTCCACCAATCTTTGATCTTTTCCCTGAAAGATATTATCAATAGGGGCACTTTGAAAGAAAACATTGTTGAAAAGAAGGGGCAAGAATTAATTTCACCCATGCAATCTGATGTTTTTTCCCCTTAACATGCTTTCTTTCACCCCATTCCTAGGTAATTTCACCCCTTAACATGCTTTCGCCCCTTTCTTGGGTAATTTTGCCCCTTAACATGCTTTCGCCCCTTTCTTGGGTGATTTCTCCCCAAAAATTATTAAAACACCTTCTTGCAAGAAGGGAGGCAAAAATTATTGATTTTGCCCCTCAGAAGGGCGAAAATGATTTTCGCCCCAGCCCAGGGGCGACATTGACTTTAACTGCCATGAAAATATGCTATTTCTAGGAGTTTCACCTCAAGACGTCTTCATTTGGAATTTCACCCCGAAGGAGGGCAAAAATGATTTTCGCCCCTCCTGAGGGGTGACTTTGACTTTGACAGCTCCATCTTTGCCTGGATGACATCATTTTTGTTTTTACTCTTCGAAACTGCCTTTTACTGGGGTTTCACCCTTAAAAGAGGTGAAAATTATTTTCACCGCTATTGAGGGGTGACTTTGACTTTGACTACACCCAGTAATTTCTTCCTTCTATTTTTGCCTCAAAGATGCTTTTAACTAGATTTTAGCCCCTTCTCTAGGGTGCTTTTGACTTTGACCCATCTCATCACTTGCAAAATTTTTCCTTCTTCTCCTTTATTTGGACGAAATTGTTTATCCAGGCAGTTTTACCCCAAAGGTAGGGCGCAAAGGATTTTCGCCCCAAAAGTTCTCAAAAATGTCAAAAATGGATTTTCGGTGGTACTTCTTCCCAAAGCCATAACTTTTGATCCATTGACCCAATTGTCTATTGTAATATATCATTGGAAATCTTAGGAAGAGATATACAACAAAAAAATTAATGTTCCATCCATTTTATCTAGTTTTCATCCCTCTATGGGGCCTCTAAAGTCTTCAAATTGTATTTTTAAGCTGTGTTGGAGAAATTTCTTGAGACAAAAACTTTAATATCTCTCAATCCATTCAGGATATTGGGGTGATTCTTTCACCATAAGTCTAATTTTTCAATTCCCCTCATTTGGATAAATTTTCAAGTTTATAGGTGTTTGTTTAGGCTGATTTTCCAAAAATGGTCGCTTCCTGATTTTTGCCTTTTTTGACTTTTGATTGTAGTGTGGAAAAAATGCCAACAGAAAGGACGCAAGGAAAAATTTATGTTTTCTTTTTGTCATTGAGATAGAGTTTGCAAAGAAAAGAATATTAGAGAAATAGGCTTGTCAAATCGTAGAGTTGTGAATTTGACCTTAGGGAAAAAAATTGGATGGAGATTATTCATAAATTAAGGAAAGAATTGGGGAAAAAATATTGCTTCAAAAATATATAGGTTATCTTGATGCAATGAAATTAATTAGGAAAATAATTGTACCCAAAGGATTGCCAACATGGAATTTCATATAATATTTTTTGTAATTGATTAAGAAACATATTATATGGCCCATAAATGAGGGGAATTATATAAATTTTGGGATTTGATGCTTTGTTGAAGCTCTATCTCATTCTCTGATTGAAAATGAAAATCATTGGCTCAATTACGTATAGCTTGTAAAGGTTCAAAGGTTAAATATTATATTAATGTGAGCAACAAAAATTTCTATTAGTAACCTGGTTGAAGGAGAGGTGAATGAGAGGGACTCAAACAAATTGTATAGGAACTTCAAAAAATTATTTAAAATTTTTATTTATCCATTTTTACTTGAAAATATGAGTTGATTTGGAATCTATCAAAAGATGGTGGATACTTTATAAATTTGGGATATGAAAAATTAGAGCAATTGAAATTTTCTACTTCTAGAGATTTTCCTTGGATGAATGTTTGGTCACTAAAGACTCTCCCTAAGGCCTCAACATTCCTTTGGTTAATAGTTCAAAATAGGATCCCTATAGAAGATAATCCAGAAAGAAGAGGATATGATGGATCTTTCAAATGTGTGTTGTATAAAAAGGATTTAGAAGCATCAAACCATTCACTTCTTCATTTTCCATTTACTTAGACCATTTGAGGTTACTTTTTAGAAAAATATTAAATATATTTGGTCAGTAGATTAATTATTTCAAAGCTAAAGAATTATGTATTATGTGGAAGATTGGTCCTAACATTATTTATTGGAATTTATGGCTTGAAAAGAATAATAGAATTTAAAAATAAATATCAAAATTATGCCCAAATTTAAAATTGTATTATTGCCTCTCTTGCAAAATGTTTATAGATATGGAACTCATCATGAGAAGTCTCAAGTGTGGAAAAAGAGGTGGTAACAACTTGGTTACAGGATTTGAATATACATGGAAGAGTCATCTATGAAAGTACCTGCTCTGATCCAGGAAAATATGAAAATATCCAAAAATTAGGTTTATCAAAATTAATATTTATAGTGCTTGTAATGGAAATTAGGGAAATTTTGATGAACGTGGTGCTTTTTTAAATAAAAAAGGTAAGATTCTCCTCACTTACTAATAATCATATAGAACTTCAACCAACAACTATGCAAAGGCCATGTCACTTCTTACAAGATTAAAATTGCAAATAAAAGAGGATGGAAACATATTTTAATCTAGGGGGATTTAAAAATTATCATTAATGTTATAAAAAAATGGATGTTGCAATTAAATTAAACACAACACTATTGTTGATGTTCATAATCTTTTATTAGAGGCTCTCTTGGAAATGTGACATATCTATAGAGAAGAAAATTTGGTAACAGGTCATGGTATTGATCTTCATCTTAATGAAATTCAATTTTAGAAGGCAAATGACCAAGTGAGATTTTATCTCTTAATTAAAATGATGTGGAGTTGATTGTAGAAATATAGCACTTTGAGATAGATGAAGAATATAATTGATAAAAAAATAAATGAAGTATATATAATAAAAAGTCATAATGGATATGGTTTAATTGACCTATTAGCAAATGTAACACTTTGGTATTTTGATGGGAGTGCCCCCAATAGAAGCCACATATAGCTTATCGAAAAAATATATAAAAATAATCTCAAATGACAAGATCTCAATAGTTTAAATACCTCAAGGAAACCCATGTTTGAATCATGCCAAACAATACATATATAATTCTTAAACTATTGTAATACCACTATGTAGTCATAGCATAATACAAGTCATGCATAATTGTCAAGTTGTTGTAATACCACTAGGTGATCATGATATAAAAGGGATGTCCATTTCAATCCCTTATAACCAATTAAAAATAGATATAAAAATTATACCCAATTGATTTGGGATAAAATTTGTGGGAAGAGAAATATTATAGAGCCAAAATAATATGAGATTGAACTTAGACCCATCTATTTTACATGATGACCACATCATTGTAATATTTTAATGGACCATATTATCAAGGTAGCATAAAAAATTGTATTATCATGATATCCATAGGAATTAAACCCTAATGGAATCCTTCCAAGATAAACATTTAAACTAGTTAGACTTCAATCTATTTGACAATGGAAGGTCTTAGTTTTGAGTCTTATCTATTCCATATTTTTTAACTCATCCATTCATTTCTCTCGTTATTTTTGAGAAAAATAACACACAAGGAGTGGGTGGTAAAAAAATTTATACTATAATCTAATGTTCTTTATCCTATATATGGGATACCTTATAGATTCATGAGAATACTGATAAATAATAATAAACTTATGGCAATGTATAGATCAAGTATCATGTGTAAGCATATTATGAATCTAAACCTGCAATATGGTCTCCATGAGATTTTTCCTTGTGTTAAATTTAATATATCAAAATTTTCATCGTTAAACTTGATTAAAGAATAGTATTTCATGCAAATTGCTCAAGTTTAATTTTTTATACATGCATAGAAGCCTAAAATGTATGAGTGGTGGGTGCATTTTTTTATACGTAGGGGAGTTGGCTACATCCACACTATTTTTAGTAACTGCCAAGTCCAGGATTCAAACCACAAGGATTGTCCCCAACTTAACTTGATTAGAGAATAGTGTATCATACATATTGCTCAAGTTTAATTTTTTATACATGCATAGAATCCTAACATGTATGAGTGGTAGGAGTATTTTTGTTATACATAAGGGAGTTAGTTAAATCCACACTATTTTTAGTAACTTCCAAGTGTAGGGTTCAAACCATAGCAGTTGACCCCAACAAGCCTATACCACATTGTTATTTTGTAACTCGATGTGAAGAGGACCATCGATCGCTTGGGATTTGTATCATTATCATCATTCTGATGCATATTTAGAGGATTTGGAGTATACTACTACCTTTACAAATAGGCATACCCCCAATATTTGAACCTAGATCTCTTCTAGGTAAGTTTCTGGCCAGATAGACAATTACCAGTCCACCTAGCCATTTGAGGTTAAAAATACCTTATGGTAGCCATTGTAATTTAAACCAAAGTTGAATGGACCCACGATATAGATTGTAGACCTCAAATGAGTAGCTCACACCAACTCGATTTCCCACTCACCCTTAAAAGGGTTTATGGTAGCCAGTGTGATTTGAATTATAGTTGATTGGACCCATGATATGGATCGTAGACTTGAGTTGGACATCTCACACTAACTCGACTACCCACACACCCTTAAAATATTGGTTTTAGGGTGGACACCAAAGAAATGGGTTTTTTGCATATCCGTAGGAGGGAGTGGGAATCGTACCAGAGTCGACCACAACCAATACCTTTTATTAAGTTCCCCATCATGATAAACCAACTCACCCACTCAAGCAGATTAAAACTTTGGTTTAGGGTGGGTACCAAAGAAACCCTTAGACCCCAAACCACAACCAGTGAAGAATAGGTTTTTTATGTATTTGCAAGAGGGAGTTGGAATTGTACCAAGGTCGGCCCCATTCAACACCCTTTGTTAAGTTCTCCATCATGATCAACAAACGCATCCACTCAATCAGATTAAACTTTGATTTTGGGTGGGCACAAAAGAAACCTTAGACCCTTGGCCACAACTAGAGAGGAGGCGCTTGACCCTAGAGTGTTCTACAATCCATATAAACAAAAATCAATGGCAATGCATTCAAGAAAAGTATGAAAAAAAATCTATAAGTCTTGTTTTTACTTGTTATAAAAAGGGCAAAATATTTTCCAACCCTTTACTATTTGAAGTGATTTGAAAATTACCTTTCAAATAAAACGAAGAGGAATCCTTGAGAAATATTACTAAATGCATTTTACTTTTTCATAACAGTAATTTAAAATAAAATTATTTTTGAATTTTATTTTTTTATATTTTATTTTGTCATAGATTATCACACATTCATATAATATGAATGAATAATAGAAATAAAAAGCATAGAATATAAAATTAAATTTTATAAATATATAATGGTTTATAAAATTTAAATAGTTTTATTTAAATATTTATATCAATTAAAAATTATATAAAGAAAAATAAGTTATATTAATTTTTCATGAAATATATAAGAGAAATTTTAAATATTTTCATAAACTGTATTTATGGGGTTGAAGTTTGATTGGTAAAAATATTTATCTAATAAAGAGTACATCAAGGTTCAATTATGGGTATTATAGCA
Organism: Wollemia nobilis; assembly: GCA_028583015.1. NCBI lineage: Eukaryota > Viridiplantae > Streptophyta > Pinopsida > Araucariales > Araucariaceae > Wollemia > Wollemia nobilis. Next base: position 12,957,297 of record JAQPPZ010016724.1, read on the forward strand.
AAAATAAACTAACACCAAACACATGAAATGAAAAGAAGAAATTGCGACGCACTAAATTATTTTTTTCTTTGTATTGATACAGGGGAGCCTGAATCTTCCAAATTTACAATGCTTTGCCCCAATGTCTTGGGGGAGATATTACAATGCTTTCTTCTTAAACTACAATGCTCTGAATGGTGGTCTTCCAACTCTCTAGAAAATGACTGGGTGTTCTTCGCTCCTCTGCTACAACTCCAAGGGTGAGTGGGCTTTTGTATCCTATATGTGGGGCCACTCTTAGCTTCAATAGCTCTTTAGATACATGTTTCCTACACACACAAAATGAAAAAAAAGATTTAGTAGCACCTGTATATGTGATTGAAAACCAATGCAATAAAACCCTTGAACTAATACTTACAAAAATCAAAGGTGCAGTGCAAAAAACAAAGAAATTAAACCTAAATGACTTGCTAACAAATTAACAGCTTATTGATTTGTGTTGTTGACATCTTTTTTTTTTCTATATTCTAAGTAATTGCAGGCATGCGAGTGTGGTTGGGAAACCGCGTGAAGGTGGTTGCAATTGTGTAACCGCGAGTGGGTGGTTGAGACTAGATGGCAAAAAGCTACAAAAGGGTACTCCAAGGCTTCTAGTCTTTGATCTCCTTAGGATGCGTGTGAGATCCTGGTGTGATTTTGACAGGCTAGCGATGTGTTATTTTAGCCTCCTTTAGTTGATGGGGTGAAGGTGACTTTATAGACCCCTTGTGATTTTGGAGGAAAAGGGAGGTGGCAAGCTAGGATTTCCAAATGGCAATCCATGACTACCAAATGGTGTTGGCAATTTTGGGTACTTTGGGTACATTGCCTTTGCTCAAGTATATAAGTTGTCATTGATGTCAAAAGGCATTTTTGTGTTGATATCAAAAAGAGTGTGATGTCAAAAATATCTTGAGAAGCTTCATAATGTTAAAGGGTTTTTATTAAAACCATGGTGACAAGGTTAAAGGTTTTTCTTAAAACCATTTGGACTCATTAAGGGTTTTTATTAAAACCAAGCTTAACTTAATGCAAAGGTTTTTACTTCTTGAAAAACCTTGAAGGTCCATGTTTATTATTAATAATTAAATTAATTCAAACCTTTGACAAGGGTCTAAGTTTAATTTATTATTAATAAAATAATAATTATTATTATTTTAATTATTATTAAAGGGTCTTTCAACCCTTAAGCGACGGAGAAAAAAGATTTCTTTCGCCGATGTGTTGCCATCATTGGAGGAGCGTCGACGTCAAACAATTAAGGAGAAATGGCTATATAAGTGGGGATGATTTTCTAAAGTGATAGTAACTCCGAGTAATGAAAATCATAGCTCTGTAATCTTCGAGAAAGCGTTGTATTTCATTGAGAGTTGATTATCGATATTGAGTTGCCCAAGTAATTTCTTGCATTTTTAGTTTGCGCTTTGACATCCGACAGATTGCGCTTCACCTACAGTTGTTGGGACTGCATGATGTTCACACAATGACACTGAGAGGGGGGGTGAATCAGTGTAGTTATTTAATTTCGAAACAACAGCATTCAAAGACTAAAGCACAGAAAACTTATAAAACCAGAAGAACAAAATGAGAGCACACCACAACACACAATATAACGAGGTTCACCAATTTGGCTACTCCTCAAAAATTAACCGCTTGGACTTCAATCCAAATCCAGCCTTTGCAAAATTTCAATTTTACAACTTCTTTACCAAAGATCCACCGGAAGGAGCACCAACCCCCGTAATTTTCTCGCCGCAACGGCATGGAGCACCAACCCCTAGTACCAAGCACCAACTTGGACTACAATTCGATCAATTAGAATGACATAAAAGTGTCTTCACTTCATGCACAACCCCGACCGGTCCGCAATTAATCCAACTCGCACACTCTCACGGCTCTGCTAATTTTCTTATCCAAACCCTCTTTCACCAAGAATATTTCTCTTTCGCAACAACTTTTCTCTAACAAAGAAGCAACATCTTCTCTCGTACGACTATTCTTTTATAACCTTTCAATCCTGCATGCAGTCGAATCACATACTCTGACTGTTCGAATCCATGCAATACGGCTGTTTGATTACATGCACTACGACTATTCGAACCCCTGCAATACGGCGGTTCGATTCCTTGCAATACGGTTGTTTTAATGCATTTTCGAACCTGCATATTCGACTGTTCGAATACTTCAAATACGGCCATTCGAATATCAAGTTTCTATCTCTGCATATCCGACTCTTTGAATTCTCGCAAATATGTCTTTTCTAATGCTTCTTCAACTCCTCGCATATTTGTCCTCGTTCGAATACTTCAAATACAATGCAGGTCGAATGCTTTTTAATCCTCGCCTATACCATTCTTCGAATGCTTTTCAATCATGCAAATTCAACTGTTTCAGTGCATGTTCGACACTCGTCAATTTGTAATCGCCGATCCGACATCAGCTACTTTTTACGTAACTCGGGTCGCATGATTTTCCCTCTGTCACCATGCATTCCCGCTTTTTCCGGCTTTTACCCGCTAAATCATTACCTCGTCGCGATATCGCGACACTTTTTGTAGCCGTACCATTCATGCCCTTGCTGTCGCGAAATCGTGACCATTTTGGCTCTTGAAAGCTTTCCCTACATCTTGTCGCGATATCGCGACACTTTCAACTTATGCTGACGTCACCCTGAAGGTTGTCGCGAAATCGTGACGTTTTCGGCTTCTAGTGGCTTTTCTTTCATCCTGTCGCGAAATCGTGACACTTTTCAACTTTGCTGACGTCATCATCCTTCTTTCGTCCGAAATCCGACTCTTTCCGACGTCATCATCCTTCTTGTCACGAAATCGCGACACTTTCCGCTTCCGTACACTCTTCTTTGCCATAGAAAAGGAACATGTCGCGAAATCGTGACACTTTGCTCTTCCGTACAACTCTCCTTGCCAACTCCAAAATGGAACATGTCACTAAATCGCGACACATTTTTTTCTCCTCTCCTCCTTTTGTCGCGAAATCGCGACACATTTTCTCTCTCCTCAGTGAAAACTCACATGTCGCGATATCGCGACATTTTGGCTTGCATTTTCTCTCTCCTACTTTTTGTCGCGAAATCGAAAAACATGTCGCGATATCGCGACGCTTTTCTTCCTTGTCTCTTTCTCGCCAATTTCTGAATCTGGGTCACCTCTCGTTTTGCTTGAAACTTTCTCGCACTTGATCCGACCGACCTCCGAACCGCATCAATCGCATCAATCTGTCCGTGTTGACAACAATGACAATACTTTCTCAAATGCTTTTGCTGCACCTTGCTCAACAATCTCCCCTTTGGAATTGTTGGCAACACACAACAACCTTGCTCAACTTCTTCTCCCCTTTGCCAATAATACCAAAGGGTCGTTGCAGACTCCCCCTAAGTCTCTGTACACCATTCTCAGGAAAATATTGTTATAGTTAGCAAAAATCATAAACATAAGCAAAACTATAAGTATAGGCATGCATGCATCCATTGAGAATGTGATCCCTAATGATAGTCAGATCTTGGGAATTGTGACCACTCCCAACTTATTCCTAAGGTACTCAAAAACATCCTTGGGCAATGGTTTTGTGAATATATCGACTACTTGCTCTGTAGTTGGAACAAAATCCAACTTGACTTCTCCTTCCGCAACTTTATCCTTCAAAAAATGATATCGGATTGCAATGTGTTTGGTTCTTGAATGCATAATTGGATTCTTGGATATGTTGATAGCACTAGTGTTATCACATTTTATTGATATTGGCTCTTTGAAGTGGATACCAAGATCTTTCAAAGTTTGTCTCATCCATAATATCCGTGTACAAGCAAGTTGTGGCCGCAATGTATTCTCGCCTCTCGTAGTGGATAGAGAAACCGATTCTTGTTTCTTGTCGTGCCATGCTACCACACTGTCTCCAAGATAAAATGCTCCTCCACTTGTACTCTTCCGGTCATCAATGCACCTCGCCCAATCTGCATCATAATATGCAATCAAAGTGAAGTCTTTGCCTTTTGGGTACCACAACCCATAATCCATGGTACCTTTGAGGTACCTGAAGATCCTTTTTACAGCTGTGACATGAGTTTCTTTGGGACTTGCCTCGAAATCTAGCAACCATGCATACTGCCCGTAGTATATCCGGTCTAGTAGCCGTTAAATACAAGCAGGCTTCCAATCATAGACCCGTACATTGTTTGATCCACATCTGGAGATTTATCATCCTTGCTCAACTTGGCACTCGTTGTCATGGGAGTGCCGACCGGTTTACTGTCTTCCATTGTGAACTTTTTCAGCATTTCTTTTACATATTTAACTTGAGAAATAAAAATGCCTTTTTCATTTTGATTGACCCGCAAATCCTAAGAAATAAGAAAGTTCACCAATCATTGACATCTCAAATTCTTTTTTCATTTTAATTGATATGTCTTTGCAGGATTCATCCATGCCATCGCCAAATATTATGTCATCTACATAAACAACAAGAACAATAAGATGACCCTTCTCTCTTTTGACATATAAGTTGCTATCCACCAAACCTTTCTTAAACCCTTGTTTAATTAGATAATTATCCAGCCTTGCATACCATGCTCTGGGTGCCTGTTTTAATCCATATAAAGCTTTCTTTAACCTGCAAACAAAATCTGGATTGTCACCAAGTTGGAAGCCATCTGGGTTGTTCAATGTAAACCTCTTCTTCCAGCTTTTCCATTCAAAAATGCTGATTTTACATCCATTTGATATACTTTGAAGTTTTTATGAACTCGCTAATGCCGTAAACATTCTCGATTGCCTCTAGTCCTGCTACCGGTGCAAAAGTTTCTTCAAAATCAATGCCTTCAACCTCGAGCATAGCCTTTACATACCAATCTTGCCTTATTTCTGACAACCTGCCCATCTTCATTCAATTTATTTCTAAAAACCCATTTAGTGCCAATTATGTTTTTATTTGTTGGTCTAGGTACTAATTCCTAGGTATTGTTTTTCTCTATCTGATCTAGTTCTTCATTGATTGCCTTCATCCAACTTTCATCAGTGCTTGCTTCAGCAACATTTTTAGGTTCAATACTAGATAACAGAGAATAGTTCCTCACTGCTGTTCTTCTTGTCTAAATACCATTTGTGGGATCCCCAATAATCTGCTCACTTGGATGATTTTTCTGCCAGCTTGCTCTGTTTTAAATTTCCTGTTTTCTTCTTCTTCGGATTCAGCTTTTACACCATCTCGGATCAATTTTCTCGATTCTTCTCTCGTTTCTTTTTCATCATCACCTTCAATGACTTCTTCATACATAGGGTAGTTTTCTTGATAAGTAGTTTCTTGTTCTCTACCTTCATCAACTTTCACATCAGCACTTTCAACAATTTTCTTCAACCTCTTGTTGTAACATGTGTATGCCTTGCTTTTTGTTGAGTAACCAAGAAAGATACCTTCATCCGCTCTATCTTCAAATTTACCGAGGTTATCTTCAGTCCGTTTTATGTAGCACTTGCTCGCCAAATACTTTGAAATGTCTTGTTGTTGCCTTTCTCGCCAAACCACAACTCATAAGCTGTTTTGCTTTCATGTGGTCTCAAAGATGCACCTGCTTTGAATGTAAACTCGCAGTATGAACCGCCTCTTTCCAAAATCGTCGCCTATTTTGTTTTCTCGCAGCATTGTCCTTGCCATTTCCTCGCACTGTTCTATTCTTCCTTTCTACAACACCATTCTCGCTCGAGGTGTCCTAGCCGCTGAAAACTGTCTTCTTATCCCATGTTTTTGACAAGATTCTCGCAAATTCTTCTGAGATAAACTCTCCTCCCCCCGTCCGATCTTAGGCATTTAATTCTTTTTCCCCGATTGATTCTCAACAAGATTTTTGAAGGTTTTAAACATCTCAAAGGCTTCCGACTTGAGTTTCATAAATAGTACCCATGTCATTCTTGAGTAGTCATCTATACACAACGATAAAATATTTGTGTCCATTTATGCTTTCAGTTCTCATGGGTCCACATAGATCAGTGTGAATTAGTTCTAATGGCTTGCTAGTGAAGTATTCTTTTGCTTTGAAAGTGGCTCGGGTTTGTTTTCCCTTTTGGCATGACTCACGGATGCTATTTATAGGTTTGCCAATGTTTGGTATATCTCTAATCGCTTCTTTTGAACCGATTTTTGCCAGATTGTCAAAACTAATATGCCCAAGCCTCTTGTGCCATAGCCGCTTTTCATCTTCCCGTCCAATCAAGCATGTTCCTTCTACAGCTTCGAAAGTGTATACAGCATTTCCGAAGTTCTCATCCAAGTGGCTATTAACTTTCCATTTTTTGTCTTTCTTACTTCACAGCCCTCCTTCTTGAAGATTACATCATGGCCTCTCGTCACATATTTGACTTACACTTAGCAAGTTATGCTTCGGGCCAATTACAAACAAGACTTCTTTTGATTTTATATTGCCATCACCGATCTTGACTGATCCCTTTCCAACAATCTTTGCTCCATCATTATTTCCAAATTTCACTGAACCACCTTCATAATTCTGTAAATTCTCAAACTTTTGCTTGTCACCTCGTCATGTGACTGGAACAACCACCGTCAAGTATCCAAGGTGCTGATTTGTTCTCGAGCTTTAAAAGTAGTCCTGGACAATCAAAGATTCCTTTTCTTTCCATTCTGGTTTGATAGCAGATTTTGCTACTTGTTTTGCCTTTGTCCTTTCATTAGCATGTGCCTGTTTTTCAAGAAATTTTTGGTTTTGTTTCAACCCACTTGGCTGAGATTTTCTACCCTGATAATTATTTGATGCAAAAGTGCTTCTGCAGTCTTCTAGCAATATGTCCAAAATTATGACAATTATAACATTCAACTGCATAATTCATTAAGGGAGAAAAAACATTTTTGCTGGTAAACTTCCTTTGAGATACATTATGCCAGCAATCTAAAATCTTATGGCCATAAGCATTGCATTTAAAACAATAACCAAAAAATGCATGATTAAACCTGGGTGCCGGTCTTTGCCAGTTTGAAGTAGGAGCCATGACTCTTCTCCTCCTTGGATGTGTGACTTTTGTGAATCCATCTTTGTCAGTATTCTTCTTGAATCTGGCATTATTGTTTTCTTTTGCAAGATTTGGTTTTTCCTGGTTCAACCCTGATCTTTTCTTCTTTCTTTATGAGTTCTATATTCAAGTTCTTTGAATCCTTTGAAGATTCTCCTTCATCAAAGCCTAAACCAAATTTTATGCCGAAAGGCCTTTGGTTATTTAACATTTTATCCAACTTTACAAGACTTTCTTCAAACTTATGAAAACAGCTTAATTTTCTATTCATCTCCTCTAACCGCATCCTTAACATAACAATGTCTTCCTCTAGCTTGCCGCATTCAACCTGCCTTTACAGCTTAATTGTTCATCAAGAACTTCGTACATTTTCTTGAATTCCTCTCGTCTCGTATTTTCAGATTGTTTATTATGTCTCTGGCATTCTCTAATTTCTTTGAAAATTTCTTATTCTTCTTCCTTTCTCGCACTCAACTCTTCAAGTGCAATCAACCAATTCTCCTTCCAAATACACTTCAGCTTCATCCTTGGAATTTTCATCACCTTCCCGATTTTTCTCTGTTCTTTCTTCTTCAAGTGCCATGAAAAGAGCTTCACCTCCTTCTTCTTCAGACTCCTCATCTGTGCTTTCTTCAGAACTCGCTGACATTCTTGGTTATGAAGCTTTTCTTCTTGAAGTTGTTCTTTCTGAAATTTTGTTTCTTCTTCCAATCACCTTTTTCTTGGTGTGAACCTTCACCATTTTTGGTTCTCTCCTGCATTGGACATTTGGCTGCAAAATGACCGACTCCTCCACAATTGAAGCATTTAAAAGGTAGCTTCCCTCTATATTTTCCTTTTCCTTTTGTGAGTTTTCGAACAAAATTGGCTTCTGTTTCATCCAGTTGTTCCTTCATCCTCGGATTCATGTTCAGCCTTTTACATTCTTGTGTGCTTTAAAAGTCGCTTCTCTCGTCTCGTAGACTTGGTTTGTCCTATTCTCATTTCATATGTCTGTCAGTGGAACCATGCAACTCATCCATGCTCGAAGTTGTTTAGATCTTTTGCCTCTTCTATTGCAGAGACTTTGGAGTTAAATCTTTTGTGAAGTGTTCTCGAGAACCTTTTTCACAACAACCGCATCATCAATTTCTTCACCGAGTCCTCTCGATTGCATTAATAATTCCGTTGACTCTCAAAATATAAGTCTCTATGTTTTCATCTTCATTCATTTGCAGTTGCTTCGAACCGTGCTCGATGAGTTTGCAGCTTTGCTTCCTTAATCTTACTGTCTCCTTCATGGATGCTCTTCAGCTTTATCCCACATGTCTTTTGCTGATTTACAACTCATGACTCTTATCGGTTCACTGTCAACAAGCCCACACATTATGGCATTCTTAGCTTTGGAGTTGTTCTCAAATTTCTTTTTCTCAACAGTATCCGTTGGAGGAGTAGTGGGTGCTGTGTATCCACTATCTACGGAATCCCAAATATCATATCCCAATGCACTCAGATATGTTTGCATTCTGAGTTTCCGTAAGGTGTAATTTGTTCCATCAAATAAGGGAGATTTGTTGGATGAAAATCCTTCACCGCCTGCCATTGTTTCTTCCAAGATCTCCTTAGCCGATTAAGCTTGTACAAGGAACCTCGCTCTGATACCAATTGATGTTCACACAATGACACTGAGAGGGGGGTGAATCAGTGTAGTTATTTAATTTCGAAACAGCAGCATTCAAAGACTGAAGCACATAAAACTTATAAAACCAGAAGAACAAAATGAGAGCACACCACAACACACAATATAACGAGGTTCACTAATTTGGCTACTCCTCAAAAATTAACTGCTTGGACTTCAATCCAAATCCAGCTCTTTGCAAAATTTCAATTTTACAACTTCTTTACCAAAATCCACTGGAAGGAGCACCAACCCCTGTAATTTTCTGCTGCAACAGATGGAGCACCAACCCCTAGTACCAAGCACCAACTTGGACTACAATTCTGATCAATTAGAATGACATAAAAGTGTCTTCACTTCATGCACAACCCTGACTGGTCTGCAATTAATCCAACTCTGCACACTCTCACGGCTCTCTAATTTTCTTATCCAAACCCTCTTTTCACAAGAATATTTCTCTTTCGCAACAACTTTTCTCTAACAGTAAGAACATCTTCTCTGTACGACTATTCTTTTATAACCTTTCAATCCTGCATGCAGTCGAATCACATACTCTGACTGTTCGAATCCATGCAATACGGCTGTTTGATTACATGCACTACGACTATTCGAACCCCTGCAATACGGCGGTTCGATTCCTTGCAATACGACTGTTTTAATGCATTTTCGAACCTGCATATTCGGCTGTTCGAATACTTCAAATACGGCCATTCGAATACTGTTTCTATTCTGCATATCCGACTCTTTGAATTTTGCAAATATGTCTTTTCTAATGCTTCTTCAATCCTGCATATTTGTCTGTTCGAATACTTCAAATACAGCAGTTCGAATGCTTTTTAATCCTGCCTATACCATTCTTCGAATGCTTTTCAATCATGCAAATTCAACTGTTTAAGTGCATGTTCGACACCTGTCAATTTGTAATCGCTGATCCGACATCGTTACTTTTTACGTAATCGTCTGCATGATTTTCCTCGTCTGCTTTTTCTCGACACGTGTCACCATGCATGCTTTTTCGGCTTTTCACCCCAAACTACTCGTCGCGATATCGCGACACTTTCTGTAGCCGTACCATTCATGCCCTTGCTGTCGCGAAATCGTGACCATTTTGGCTCTTGAAAGCTTTCCCTGCATCTTGTCGCGATATCGCGACACTTTCAACATATGCTGACGTCACCCTGAAGGATGTCGCGAAATCGTGACGTTTTCGGCTTCAAGTGGCTTTTCTTTCATCCTGTCACGAAATCGTGACACTTTTCAACTTTGCTGACGTCATCATCCTTCTTGTCACGATCGCGACTTTCCTCTTGCCGTCATCATCCTTCTTGTCACGAAATCGTGACACTTCCGGCTTCCGTACACTCTTCTTTGCCAGCGCGAAAAAGGAACATGTCACGAAATCGCGACACTTTGCTCTTCCGTACAACTCTCCTTGCCAACTCCAAATAAAATGGAACATGTCGCGAAATCGCGACACTATGCTTCATGCAATGGCAAAATTTTTACATCTTTGTGCCTTGTGTTTTCACCTTGCCTCTTTTCATGAAATTTTGACTTGTAATATCATTGTTGCATCTTTCAGTTCTACACTTTTGACTAGTAGCGAAATCGCTACTCCTTAGTTTCCCTTTGTTTCAACATGTAGCGCCATCGCCACCTTCTCTTTTTTCGTACAACTTAGTTTCTCTTTGTTTCAACATGTAGCGCCATCGCTACACCTTAGTTTCTCTTTGTTTCAACATGTAGCGAAATCGCTACACCTTCTTCTTGTGAATTTTTACTTGTGTCGAAATCGCCGCATCTCGCTTTTCTTAACTTCCGATTTGTAGCGAAATCGCTACACCTTTGTTTCCATACATTTCCAGCTGTGCTTTGAAATGCGAAACTTCAACATGCATGGAAATCGCTACTCTCTTCATTGCAAGCTCCTTTCCTCCATTTATGTCACGAAATCGCGACACATTTTCTCTCTCCTCAGCGAAAACTCGACATGTCGCGACATCGCGACATTTTGGCTTGCATTTTCTCTCTCCTACTTTTTGTCGCGAAATCGCGACAGAAAACATGTCGCGATATCGCGACAGTTTTCTTCCTTGTCTCTTTCTGCCAATTTTTGAATCTGGGTCACCTCTGTTTTGCTTGAAACTTTCTCGCACTTGATCTGACTGACCTCTGAACTGCATCAACTGCATCAATCTGTCTGTGTTGACAACAATGACAATACTTTCTCAAATGCTTTTGCTGCACCTTGCTCAACACTTGCACTCGAATTACATTTTCAGTTTATGCTTTGACATCCAGTAGTTTGCTTTCACCTATGATTGATTGGATTGCACGAAGGATAATAGTTTTTGTTAGCGTTGTGTGGATGATTATTTATGTTGCCCAGTGAGTTACGTTTTGGACCGCGCTCACCAGTTTGCATGTGGCTTGAGGAAGAGATTTATGTTTTCCATATTCTTGGCGTCAAAGGAAGATAAAATATAGGGCAACACTGTATTTCTTCATTGGGCACTTGTGACCCAATGGCGGTGGCGTTTAAGCGAAGGCGCTAGAAGGCAGAGGTGCCGAGTTCGATTCTCTTCGTGGGTAATTTTCTTTTGGTCGCGGTGTGCAAAGGATAGTGGCTGTGAAAGCGTTGGAGGTATAAGGTTAAGGTATCATATTTGCTTTGACATTGTTTTATTGATGCTTAATGTTTATGTGGAGTAATAAGGTGTAAAGAGGTTTTACTTTGTATGTATATTATACTTCTGGTGGTTTTTATTAAGTTGGAGAAATAAGGTGTTAATTTGGATCTTTATTATTGTATATTGTTGTATAGTTGCTAACTCTAATTGGTGGCAAATTGAGAGTTAGTGTTGTGACAAATTTTGAGTTCTCCTTCTTCATCAAAATAAAGGTATGGGCAACTTCTTCCATGTATATTGTTGATGGTATATTTTCTGAAATTGAGTTTGGAGTGAAAAGGTTGTCTACTAGGTATTTTTGGTGTAAATCCTATTTTCTGGATATTGAAGATTGTTTATGCATTAAAATCATTGATGAGTTTTTAGGTGAATGCATAATTCTGGTTGAGGAAGAGGAAGCATTTTTTTGCACTAAGGATTTATGTTAGAAAGTCTTGCTACTTGCATTGAGATGATGAAACCCTTAGTTGGCTGGTTTGATATTGATGGTTGAGTTGCTTCCATAGAGGTTGTTTTGATCAAGTTAGTGCTTTACTTGATACATGATATTGGGCTTACTCCATTGAGTTGATTTGAGCAAGTTATTCTTTGCATTTGGTGATATTGTGTTGGTGGTTGTTTTGTTCAAATATCCTTGGAGGGAAAAGGATTTCTACTTTTTTCCTTTTCTTGTGATGATTGGTTGAATGCTTCAAGGTTGATGTTGAGTTGAATGGTGTTGGTTGACTAAACCTTGTTTGATGAGCATTGTTGTTGAAACCCTAATTGTTGGTAAAAAGAATATGAGTATCATTGTTATATGAGATATTGCATGGTTAGCAATTGTTGGGTTGTGTTTCATATTCTTGAGAAAAGCATATTACATCTATCTTATTCTTTTGAGATTGAGATTGAGTTGAGATTGAAATTGGGAGTAAAGTATAGAACATATTGGGTCTCTAACAATTCTCTTTATGTTTCTATGAGACTTGAGATTGAGATTGGGAGTTAAGTATAGAACATATTGAGTCTCTAACAATTCTCTTTATGCTTCTATGAGTTTTATGAATCACATTGGGTCTCTAACAATTATCTTTGTGGGTTCATGCTAAGCAAGTTTTTCTTGGTGAGCTTGCTGAGGTTTTGGACAGGTTTCGATGGGGACTTGTGAGCAAATCTGGATAAGTCCTAGTAGAGGACTTGTGAGCTGAGTTTTTGATAGTTCTATCAGAGAACTTGAGGACAAAGGTGCATTGGTTCTTTGAGAAGAACCTAAGGACATATTTTGCAAGTCTTTGAGAAGGCTTATGTGCAGAGGATTGATTTTTTCAAGAGTTGGATAGATCTGACAGACAGAGGAAGACTTGTACTAGATCGACTGACTGTGTTTGGTATAGGTTGTTGAGCTGTTGTGGACGTGATCATAGAAGGCAGAGGTCTCTTAGGCTAAGCATTGAGGATAGGAGGTCTTTGATGGAAAGGAGTTCCACGTGCTGGCAAGAGGTAGAGGCGATTGATCTTCCGAGGGATCATTTCCAGAGCAGAGGGGAAGGTATCTCCTTTGAGCAGAGGCTCATAAATTCAGATAGAGGGGAAGGTATCTCCTTTGAGTAGAGGCTCATAAATTCAGATTGGGGGAAGGTATCTCCTTTGGGTTGAGGCTCATAAACATTGTAATTGGGAAGGTTTCCCAAAGAACTTTGAGATAACTTTTAGAGAAAAGTTTTGTGGACGTAGCCCAGGCATTTTGGGTGAACCACGTTAAAATTGGTGTCACTTTGTGGATGATATTGTGCATTGTTTTGATATTGTTTTGGGTATATTGCTTTACTATTTTGAAGTATAAAGGAAAAAGTAAAAAGAGGTCTTATACTATTCACCCCCCTCTCGATATAAGCTTGTGTTCTTCAAATGGAAGGGGTAGTTTTAGTGAGTCACCTAGGGTGTCTCACTTAACTGAGGTGATGTGGTTAATGTGTATGTGCAAGTGGAGTGAGGTGTGAGGGATGTTCCATGTGAAGGGACAAGGGTGGCATGGGTGTGTGAGATGTGGCAAGGGGTGGTGGTGATGTGGCCAATACACATGTCTAGTGGATATGCAAGACATCATAGGCAAATTTTCTAGATTTAGAAAATTTGAAAAATACTTTTAATATGCAGGATTTATATGCCTAAGTTTGGACTTAGACATATATTTTATATGCCTAAATTTGGACTTATGCATAACAAAAGTCTCAACAATAGTCTCAATCATATCAATGACCTCAACCTCAAAATAATTCATCTTCAAATAAATCTTCTCAACCACCATTAATTCTTTGAAATAAAAAAGTTTCTAATTCTAACAAACCACCTTTGATTCTTAAACCTCAATCTAAGACATATTTTGATCTTAAACAACAACTTACTAATACTCTAGCTAAAATATCTCTTCTAGAACTTCTTCAAACTTCTTCTATTCATAGAGAAACTTTAATTAAATTATTAAGTGAACAAATAGTACCCCAAGATCTTCCACCAAATAATCTTTCTAATGTTGTTGGATCTCTTGGAGTAAATCTTACTACTATAACCTTTTTATGATGATGATATCTCTCTTCAAACCATGCAAGAAGAATCTCCTCTTTACATTACAAGCTACATAGGAGACAAATTTATCAAGAGAATTTGGTAGATAATGGATTTTCCTATAATGTTTTTAGCCTTCATTTCATCCAACGATTTGGTATGGAGAAGAAGATCTTGAAAATTGTGATATCATCACAAGAGCATTTAATAATGGATCCAAATAATCTTGTGAATATATAATTTTACCTCTTAAAGTTGTACCAAGAATTCTTAATACTCTATTTTATGTCATGCATTGTAAAACTTATTATAGTCTTCTTCTTTGACACCCTTGGATTCACACCATGAAGGTTGTTCCATTAACCCTTCATCAATGTCTTAAATATGAATATCAAAACAAACTCATTAATGTTCTTGGTAGTCCTAAACCTTTTAAATATTGTACTATGGTTGAGGCTAACCAAACCATAACAAATTTTTGTCCCTCCTTATATTTAAATGAATTTCCTTCTTCCACTTCATAATTTTCCTCTTCACAAGTAACAAAAATATTTAAAAATCTAACCATTAATGATCAAACTCAAATAATTAAGCTCTCAAATATAAATACCGAACTAGTCAAACTAATCAAGAATCATTTATAGATTTTTCTATGCAACCACCTTCACCTAGAAGTATAGGATTACCTCATAAAAGGGGTGAAGTAATGCATATCGATATGTGAATATTTACTTATGCGGGGATCTCCCGTGAAGAAAGGATTAGTGGTAGCAATTCATAACCTATTGAAAAATAGTTTGCTACATGCTATTTATCTAAAGATTATCATCTACCTAAAAAAATATCACTAATATGGGATATAAAGGAAAGGGTCTAGGCTCCCAAGGACAAGGAATTAAAGAACCATTAGAAGTTGAAGTCTGGCCCAAAATATGTGGAATTGGTTATATCCCTAATAAAAATCAACCTTTATCCACAAATATGGATGATGATAAAACTATAACTTATGAAGAATTCATCTCCCAAAAAGGATTGTATTGGAGTGATTAAGATGAACCTTCCTTTCCATCTTCAACAATATTTGTTACATCAATTTAATCATACTAATTCATCCATAATAAATTACAACCCAAGGCAAATTTGTTGAGGGAGATATCTTTGGGGATATGCCTTACAAAGATATCGTTCAAAATAATTTATTATTTGGTGGATTTATCCCTTGCATATCACATGTTGAATCTATTACAATTAGATAAGAAGATCAAATGTCTCTCACTCTCGAAGATCTTGAACAATTAGGAGTCCTACCTGCCCCTCCTCAATACAAATATGAATTACATATTCTTATTGAGGAAACCATAGACATCAACATTGGAACCACAGATAATCCTAAAATCCTTAAATTGGGACAAGCTCTCACCATAAAAGAGTAAGAAAAATTAACTAATTTATTAAAGGAATTTCTAGATATTTTCACCTAGTAGTATGTTGATATCTTAGGTTAAATCCCTCTCTAGTTATGCATCATTTGGTGGTTCGATCAGATGCCAGACTTGTTGAATAAAAAATTAGAAAAATGCATCCTAAAATTGCCTTGTTAGTTAAAAAACAACTCCAAAAACTTCTTGATGTTGACTTCACTAAATCCATTAACTATTCTAATTAAATTTCCAACATCATGCCTATTGCTAAGAAAGAAGGCATTTTCAGAATACGTATCAATTTTTGAGATTTTAACAAGGCATGTCATAGAGATGATTTTGCTTTATCTAATATTGACATGATTATAAATTTCATAGCTAGATATGGAATGTTATCCCTAATGGATGATTTTTAAGGATATAATCAAATCCATATTGCTCATAGAGATGAATCCAAAATTGCTTTCATTACCCCTTGGGCACCTTTTTCTATTAAGTTATACCTTTTGGTTTAAATAGCGTAGGTGTCACCTATCAAAGGACTATAACATATATTTTCTATGACTTAATGCATGATATTATGGAAGACTATGTGGACAACCCCCTTAGTCACTCCATTAATCATGAAACTCATGCACAAGATCTAAGGCATATCTTTGAACAACTAAGAGAATACCAAGTTTACCTTAAACCCTCTAAGTGTGTATTTTGAGTCATATGTGGCAAGCTCTCAAGTTTAATTGTGTCTAGGAGAGGTATTGAAGTTCATTCAGTCATGATATCAACCATTATAGATATGCCTCCCCTACACAATTTGATGGAATTGCATAGCTTATAAGGAAAGCTTCAAGCCATTAGGCATTTCATATCTCAATTAGTTAATAAATGTCAATCCTTCTTTAACCTCATTTATAAGAATGTAGAATATAGGTGGGATGATGAGTGTCAAAATACTTTTGAATATCTAAAGAAATATCTCACATCTCCTCCCATTCTCATGGTACTGTTGGCATTTTTGTCACTTTGCCACATTGAAAATTTTTTTATTTTCGATTGTAAAATTTTGATAAATTCACTAAAGGAAGCGTTATAGTTTTGTTGTCTATTTTACTATAATTTGTTCCCATTTTTTAATAATTTTGCTATAAATAAAATGGAAGTCATGAATGCAATGAAATTTTTTTTTGAAAAATGTTTAAGGGGCAAAAGCACTGGCAGGAGATTAATTTTAAAAGGAGAAGCACCCCAGAAAGAAGAAATAACTCATTTCACCCCTAGCTAGGGGTGAAGGTTCTTTGTACCTCTTTTAGAGGCAAATCGTAGCACAAGGATGGTTTCACCTGAAACAAAGCAAAGGTAATGAAAGAATACTTGGTTTTGAATTGAATTCTTGATTTTCATTTTTTGGATATTTTCAAATTTCTATATGAATACAATTAATCCACAATTTAGCATCTTTCTTAACTTTTTCCTATAGCAGCCTTCACAATGCCAAAACTTCACCTCTACTATCTATGTCTTGCATCTTAGTAGAGTAATATTTCCAAAACATCGTACTATCATAGTCCACTTTACCAAATATAAATTGCTAGTTTCCTTCCTCACTAAAGTCATAGACCTTCATTGCTCTTCCCATCATTCAAATCCTAGTTGGCAAATATTTACAATTTCATTTTTTGTGACTTGAAAAATCGTCACTATCCTTGTTTCGAATGGTTGACTTCACAAGGTTGTATCTCCCTTAATATTACTCAGAGTTTTGCATATGACCACTTATTTTAAATTTATTCAAATTCTATACAAGTTGGTCCAAGAATCATCTGAATCAGATAACTCTTTGCGAAGATATGGCTCCTAAAAAATGAGATGTTTTTAGGAAAAAAACCTAATCCTTTCCACTTTGCAATTTTATTTTTCGTGACTTGAAAAATTATCACTTCCCTTGTTCCAAATGGTTGACTTCATAGGTTTGTATCTCCCTCAACATTGCTTTGATTTTTACAAATGACCATTTATTTTAAAGTTATTCAAATTCTGCACAAGTTGGTCCAAGAATCAATGAAATTGGATAGCTCTTCGCAAAGATGTGGCTCCTAAAATATGAGACATTTTTCATGAAAAAACCTAATCCTTTGCACTTTGTAATTTTATTTTTCTCATTGTAAGAAACCTTCTACGCTCCTTCAGCTTTCCTAGCCTTCCACTCAGCATCTCAGCCTTCCATTGCAGCTCCTTCAACTGGCCCAGTCTTCCACATTCCTTAAGCCTTATTAGCCTTCCATGTTCCTTCAGCCATCCCAACATTCCACCCAACATCCTAGCCTTTCATTGTAGCTCCTTCAGCTAGCCCAACCTTCCATGCTCCTTCAACTAGCCCAACCTTCCACACTCATCTAGCCTTAACACTCCAAATATCAACTCATCATTCAGCCTTCCATGCTCCTTCAACCTCCAACCTTCCATTCTCCTTCAACCTTTAGATTTTTTGATCATTAAAGCACTAGACCATTTGTCAGACCCCTTAGGGGGCAACCTCCTAGGGTATGGTATGAGGCTTTTTCCTGGTAAACTTTGGAATTGAAAAAATAATAGGTGATAATTTTATAGGTTTGAATCATACTTGTTCTCTTTTATGGTTGTAATATATATGGGTAGTAGTTTATCTGAAGACCGCAAGAATAAATTTGAGCAATTATATAAATAGTTTATCATAAGTCACTTTAAGCTTAATAATCACACATGTCATTATATCCTTTTTATGGAGGTAGGATAAAAACCATTGAAAATGTAGCTTTAAAGTGTTATTTGCTATTTAAAAATATACCATCTACTCTTATCCATTATAAACTCTTATCATAGCCCAAAAATCTTGTTAACATGTTTATAATTATAGAAATGACCAAAAAAAAATGGCAATAGGTAGGTCACTAGAATATTGATGAAGAAGAACCATTGCCTAAAATGGAATAAATAGGAATTGTATATTTATATTAAAGTTATTCATAAAATTTGTAGTGAAGACAATGGTCATCATGAAAGAATAGAAAAAAACTTTGTTATTAGAAAAGTATATTTGATCCTAAGCTTAATCGTCCTACATATCTTATTGATATGACTATTGCTAAAAAACTTGTAATTGCTAAACTAAGAACCAACTTACATGAATTGCACAATGAAATTGGTAGAAAAATACAAATTAAGATCACTTTACAATGAAGAATATGAAAACAATATTTTCTCTTATCCATTCTAGAAAAAAAATAAATGCAATTTTATATACACTTACATTTATAAGCACGTAAAAATTTGAGCAAAACAAGGGTTGCTCAAAGTTTCTCAAGGTATAACATTAAATCCACTTTAGAGCATTAGCCTTGACACCCATATTGACTCTTCCCCATACAGGTTTGCACCCTTTAGTTACATGGTTTCTTTGGCATCAAACCTTTAAAACTCATCCAAAAGTGACAAAATCCATTGGTGTTTGCGTGAATACAACAAACAAGTAATTTTAATGTTGCATTTCATTATTTGACACCCATTGTAGCACCAAAATTGGATGTTCTAGACTATTTCATCCTCTTACACACTCCAAGAATTGGTTTTTATTTTTGAGAAGTGTAAGAAATAGATGCTTGATTGTATCCTGACATCACCAAGATTCACTAGAAGCTAAAGTGTCTCACCTCTTAGCTCTTATGTAACTTTGTACATTCTATAAATATAGTGTAGGACTTCTTATCTAAATAATTAGGGAAACAAAGAACATAGGAATTACCATGCTTATCACCATATCTTTCATTTATTATACTTGTTATTACTACACCGTTGTATAATAGAGTGTCATACACCTTGTAGTTTTTGTTTTCAAGTCTACATAACATAAGAGCTTTATATTCTTAAGTCTATTTTTTGCATTTGCAGAATTTTCATATTTGAGTCTATTGAGGTGCATTTTAACACCAATTAAGCAATATTCCCTAGCTTTTGCAACATCACTCTAACTCTAACTTGAGTGTACCACTAGTTGGTTCTATAAGTTATCCTCCATGCCAACCATCATGCACCCTACTATTCTAATCAAGTTAGTATCATACCAAGTTTATGATCCACCAAAGAGAGGTAATATAGAGTACTCTTTACTCACTCCTTGACTCCTTACATTCCCTTGTCCTCTTTGTAGATATCATTAACCACTGCAATACCTTCCAATATGCTCCATAGTTGTACACTCATCCATACACTTTCTTAGTGTAAGAAGGCATTATACTAAGCATCGCATTTGAATACCCTAAAGCTTTCTACCCCTACAAAGAAATTCAAACAATGTAAAAGTCAACATCTCAATCCAAGACCAAAATATAAGATATTAAGAATCTAATTCAAGATGCTTTAGAGGAATGTAGAAGCACTTTGTTTAGATAGTTCCAAGTTCTCATGCTTTTATTGGGATCTGTTGAGTGGTATTTTCACCCAATTGTGAAAACACACTCTCCGATAGGATTTGGGTTCTAAATCCTCTCTTGCAAAGAAACAATTTCTCCAAGGTTCTGCTATGCTAGCATTTGGTATATGTTAAATGCCAAATGCTTGGAACACCTTAGTGATTGCAAGTAATTGTTAACAAGGGGCACTGTGGTTTATTTCACCATGAGACTTTAGTGATTTTTCATTGCTTTTTATATTTTGATATTTTTAGATATTTATTTTAATGCCTTGAAAGTTAAAGCCTCCGAAAAAATATAAAAAGCAGAAAATTTAAAAAATGAAATGCAGAAACTGAAATTAAAATGCATTCAGAGTGCTACGATCCTACTTGAAAAAACTGAAGATATGAGGTTTTCTGCATACAACCTAACCTATTGAACCTGCAAACATGCACAATCCAGATAAGCTAGGTGCTTGGTTTACGGGGTTTTTACTTGTGATTTCATATTTAGACATTCGCATGAAGCAACCAAGAGCACTTGCATTAAACTTCACCTATAAGCCTAGAAATGCGAAAGGGGAAAATAAAACATTAAATCTTGCATGCAAAAAATGACTCCTTCTTTCTTGTCAATGAGATGCAAACTCTCTGTATTTTTTGTATTTAAAATATGTCAGTTTACAACAACAGAAGCTTCCAGTTTAAACAAAACCAGACGAAGTCGAGGAAAACGCTCCAAAAGTAGGCCCAGAATGGCCTATCACCTTCAGCTCTGCAACTCTGCCCGCAGTGATTTTTGACCCCTGTATCTGCCTTTGGCTTCTACTTTTAAACCTTCTAGTCCGGTTCTCTATTTCGCCCTGTGACGCTTCGCTTCATCTCCTAGGTCTCTTCGTTTCATCTTCCCGCCTCTTTGCATTATTTTTTACTTTTGTTCGAGTGTCGAAACGTTTCATCTTCTTGCTAACTATAACGCTTTTGTAACCCTTGCACCTTTATGCCATGTGTTCTGTGCTTTTTTGCATGTTTTGTAATGGTTCGTCGAGACCCGCAAAAGAAAATAGCATGTCGTGATATCATGACGTTTTTATGTCGACAACTTAGCTTTTCCTCTTTCATCGTGAAAATAAGACATGTCATGATATCGTGACATTTTTTTGCCAGCAGTCTTGTCCTTCCTCTGACATCGCGAAAATGAGACATGTCGCGATATCGCGATATTTTTCTACTTCGGGTTGTGCAGATGCAACCTCTCGCGAAATCGCGACGTTTTTCTCTATCGCTGTGTTTTGTTGCACTTAGCCGCGAAAACGCGACATGTCACGAAATCGTGACACTTTTTCATTTCGTACTGTCTCGCTGCTTTCTGTCGTGAAATCGTGACACTTTTCTCTTTTGCACCATCTTACTGCTTTTTGTCGTGAAATCGCGACGCCTTTCATCTTCGTACCCCTTGGCTGCTTCCTGTCACAAAATCGTGACACTTTCTCTTTCCATACCATCTCGTTGTTTCCTATCGCAAAATCATGACGTCTTTTCTCTATGTTCACTTTGGCTGCTCCTAGGTCGCGAAAACGCGACATGTCACGATTTCGCGACAACTTCTGCATTGACTCTTCTATTGCTGCCTTGCATCGCGATTTCACAACACATCGCGATATCATGACATTTTCTCTTCATGATGCATTCTACTGCTCCTAGCCGTGAAAACGCGACATGTCACGAAATTGCGACACTTTTTCCGTTCCACTGCATTTCGCTTGTCTGGGCCGCGAAAACGCGACATGTCGCGATATCGTGACCACTTTTCATTTTCTGTCGCGACGGAGCAACACGTCGCGATATTGCGACAACTTTTCATTTTCGACCGCGATGGAGCAACATGTCGTGATATCGTGACAACTTTTTATTTTCGGTCGTGACGTAGCAACATGTCGTGATATCGCGACAACTTTTTATTTTCGGTCGCGACGGAGCAACATGTCGCGATATCGTGACAACTTTTTATTTTCGGCCGCGACGGAGAAACATGTCGCGATATCGCGACAACTTTTCCCTTTTGTGAAATTTTTATTTTTTCTTTGATTTTGAGCATCTGGGCCACTGCAGTTTTCTTGGAAAGCATGCAAAAAAGGTGGGTCCCCAATTTTGGGGTGTGTTGTGGATCAGCCACAACAGGATCCTTGCTTACAACTATGAACCCTATGTCATTCCAAATTCAAGGACCTTTGAAGGTGTAAACTAACATTAACATTTTGGTCTTCTTAGGACATATCAATGCTAACAAGTTAGACAATTGGCTTCTTGGGTAGAGGTATACTACACTACAAATTGATTCTCTAACACTAACAACATTACCTTCATAACTTTGGGATGTCAAAATAGGTTTTTTTTTTGTGGCAAGCCACTAGAAATAAGGCAAAAGAGTTAAAAAATCCCATATCTTATAGACATACTTCAAAAAGTTGGTTTATTTGCGGCTCTGTCCCTTGTCACTAAAAATTCAAGTACATGCACTTTTAATAGCTATGACAACATAGAGACCAAATTGTCCAATAGTATAATGAGGAGTTTAAAAATATTCTTAATCACCTTCACATCAAATAATATGGGAGATCCCAAGTACTCAAATACATCAATGGCTTGCACTACCATCTTTGATCTGAGATGGATTTATTTTTCATCAATTATTTGGTGTAAGCGTACCACCTCACATCAAAATTAGAGGAGAAATCAAGATCCGATTAGAAAGACATAATTTCTTCCCTACACAATAACTTGGTGCTAAAATTAAAGTCATTAGATACTTGATCACCTATGGTGTCCATGCCCAAAGTACCTCCTACACCATCCAATCCCAAGTCACTCAAGTTCATGGACAAGAACAAGGAAAAATTAGATATCAAATGGTGCATCCACCTCAAAAACCATGCTCATAGTAACTTAGAGTGTCAAGCTCAATAGAAGATACTAGTGGTGCATCCAGAGGATAATGGTTTTCAACCCCATTTGTAATGAATAATAAGATTTAATCATCAACCCCATTTGTAATGAATAATAATATTTAATCACCACATGCTTGGGTGCAAGAACTCAATAAGCACGTAATGTCTCAAAATTTGATCCTCTTGAAGAATGGAAGTGCCTATTTCACACTCGTTGGGTAAAGGGAAAGCCCCTTTGTATTATCATTGATACTAGGAACCAAAAGGAAATCCTTATTAAATATATTTGCAAGCACATATGCTTATACAATATGGCACACCCATAACCTTACTCTCTAGGTTAACTTCAACTAGGGAGAGGTATGGAGGTTCAATGTTGATGTATATTTGAATATTACACCAAGCCAACACATGACGTGGTGACCTTCGATGTGGCACTATTGAATATATGTGATGTTGATTTGAAAATACCCTATCTCTTTGACCATAAAGTGATCTATAGGCCTATTTGCAAAAATTATCTCTACGTTAAAGAGATAATCAACAAGATTCTTGAGTGCCTTCTTCAAAAGAAAGTGACATTGGTTCTAGAAAATTAGTAAAAGAAGTTGATCTCACATATATGAAAGTTAACTACTGATGGTTCAATCCCATAACCAAGGTTCTAAGAAGATCACCCTTGTCATGCCAACAATAGATACTCCATATGATCTCAACAAATGGACAAGCTCTTTGGTCTATATGTCAATGTTTTTTAGATCCTAATGGAGTTCCACTATAGTATTTATCAAAGTACTAAATCAATATAGTTCTAATATTGAATCTTCCCAATAACACCTTATATTATTGCTCAATCTAGGAGAATGATGAAATTTGATGCTAGACATAAGAGTTGATTGACTAGGAAAATATTTGACCTAGCTCATTATCGTGTGATAATTCCATCTTTCTATCATCAAAATAAATATGCTAGTGTTTGTGTATAAACTATTAAGTTCTCAACAAGATAAATATCAATATGGATATCCTTTATCACAAATGTTAGACCACCTCTAGTGGTATAATACTTCATCAATGTTGAGCTCAACTTTAGCTACAATTAGGTACCCAATATGGAATATAACCTCTAAGATTGAAAAATATAGTATGAGTGGTTGGTTATTCCCTCTAGCTTGGTCAACATACCAACAAATTTTATATACCTGATGAATAACATCCAATGTCCATTCATGGTATCCTTTGTGATTGTCTACTCAGATGGCATTTTCATGTTTAGTAAGACACACAAAGAACACCTTTAACACATGCACTAAGTTTTAAACACCTTGTGCTAACATGAGCTCTACACCAATATGGGAAAGTGTACCTTTGACATATAGAGATATCTTAACTAGGTTGCTTGATTGACCAACAAGAAATTCATGTTGACCCAAAAAAATATGTGTCATTTGGGAATGGTCAACACCTAAGAAATTGACAAAGATTTGCATGAAATAGATGACCTATCAAATAATTCCATCTTATGATCAAACATCACAATGGAAAGGAGAACTAGGTAGTATAATATCTAAGTTACCCACTTGAACAAATACTATTGTACATCCTTGACACTAAGAGGCATAGTGACAATGACTAACAAGTGTTCTACCCACCAGACATTTATTTTATCAATGTTCATGAAAAATTGGAGGAAGGTAAGTCTCTACTAGACCACCATCTTTTATATGGGTTGTTTTACTATCTTGGAAAGAATTGTGTGTCATTAGGTGCACTACACTAACTACTAATCTAGGAATCCCACTAATCTAAAGTGGTTTGACACTTTGACATCAATAAAATATTTGTGGCACTACACTAATACTTTCACTAATCACACATGTGCTAAGAATTGGATATCTACATCAAATCTTGCATACCATATAACATTGATAAACCAACAAATATGAATATAATGCTCTACACACCATTGTATGCACAATTCTAGGCCTTACGAGTGCATCACTGTGGATTTTCTCTTAGGTTTATCAACTAATACGTCCCAATATGAATGGATCTTCATGGCCATAGATGGGTTCAACAAGATGGTTATCATGGATTCATGTAGTAAGGGCATTAATGCTTTGAATACTGCTCATTTATTCTTCTAGTAGGTATGGGTTAACTTCATCCTGTCTGAATCGATTATTTTACACAAAGATAACTTTTAACAAGTTTTGATGTCATCTTTAGATGCTTCTAGACACCGAGCTATAACATTCCATCCATAAACTAATGGGTAAATTTAGGTGTTCAATAGGATGTTGATACACCTACAACAAATGCATAATTATAACCACTTGTAGGCATAGGATAAGCACCTACCATAGATCTAATATTCATACAACAAGGCTATCCTTTCCTCCATATGGCATGGTCCATTCCAAGCATGTTTGGGATTTCAACCTAGCACCCCTGTAGATATCATCCTCCACATAATGACTAACACCCTGATGTAAACTCAATCCCATGAATTCAATAAGGTAAAAAATCTCTTACAAAAATTTTAGAACATTCAAACCCAAGTCTACTAGATCATGTGATGCCAATAATAGAGGTATAAGAAATGACATGACCAATGTAAGGAATTGCACATGCTAGTTTGGGGATAAGGTTTGATTCCATCTAAATAAGGAATATTTTTTTGACCCATATTGGAAGATCAAACCACTGTGTTATGGTCCTTATACCACCTAATTCTAGAAAAGAGAGAATACTTATGTTCTCAATCTATTGCTATATATAGGGATGCATCTATTGTTCCATGTTGTTGACTTAAAATTATACCTAGCTCCTCTACTAGAGCCCATGGCAATGAAATACCTAACTAATTTTAATTCAATATTGTTGGAACTCATCCTCGTAGACATGCTGATTGATGCTACCAACAAGATCGATTACCATGAAACACATGACCTAATTCAAGGTTACGAAATAGGGTTAGTTTCCATCATAAGCATAGTCATACACACTCGATCAACTCAAGAGGATTTTCCTATGGTTGGAAGTTGTGAAAATGAATACCATTACTCAAAAGAGATGATACATGATCCAAGCAAAGGGTTACCCAAATTTTCTCAAGGCATGACACCAAATCTAATTTAGAGCATCGACCTTGGCACCCATATGGACTCTTCACCATATAGACTGACACCAACCCACACTTTAATGTCATGGCTACTTTAATACCCATTTTTTAGCACTCATCTAGAAATTATAAAAGCTATTATGCCCACATGAATATACCAAATGATTTACATTGATATTATGAGTCATCATTCGACAATTGTTGCAATTCCCAACTTGAGATGTCCTAAACTAGTTTAACCACTTACACACTCTAAATTGGCACCTAGTATTTTAAAGTACAAGAAATAAATTATTGATTATTTATCGATACCACCAATACATATTGGAAGTTGAAGCATCTTACCTTCCAACTCCTATGTAACATTGTACATCATATAAGTGCAACCTAGTACTTCTTCTCTAATCAGTTCAAATAACTAAGAACCCAAGACTTCTCATTCTTCTTGCCCTCTCTTTTGTGTATTTTGCTTGTTGTTACACATCTATAGGATAAAATGATTGCACCTTGTACTGCTTGTTATAGAAATCTTAGGTAATGATATCTTCTACATAATATAATATCTTTATATTTTAGAGTTTATTTCTTCATTTGAAACATCCACTTGTATGAGTCTATTGAGGTGCATTTCATCATCAACCAAGTAGTATGTCCTAACTTCCATAATATCACTATGGCTATAACTTATAAGTGCAATATTTTATCACTTGTCCTCCACACCAACCATCCTACTACCATGTGCAAATCATAAAAGCATAATTTTAAATGAAACCTACCAAATTAAACTTGAATATTTTGTAATGGAACTCAACAACTATAAAAAATTATCTTATAATGTTATGCATGCACATAGGTACCTTAGACAATGAGGGTAACTGTTAAGTGTCAAGGGGACTCAAAAACTTGACCTCTTCATAGTGAGTGGTCCTCACTCACTATTTCTCCAAGACCTTATGGTCAACTTTCATATTTTATCTTATGGATATTTCAAGTCACCACTACTATTACTTAACTAACTTATCACATTATGAAAAAAAATAACTTATCACATTATGATTCTTAAAATTCTTAATATCTAAATAATAAATAAAATATATTTATTAATTAAAAATAATATATGTTTTTATTTTTTAAAGAAAATAATTTATATATTGATATTCAAATTTGCAAAGAACAATTATCCAACAAGCAACTTGGAGGTCACAAGATTGTTGTCCAAAAGGAGGAACATGCAACAAAGAAAATTTAAAAACTTCAAAAAGTGCAATGGTATACCAAGGGTGCCAGAGATGCAAAGGGTACCATAATCATTGAGAAAACTTGAAACACCAAAAGCTCCAAAATCATGCAATATTCTAGGGTTGTCTAGAGGCATCAAAATCTCCAAGGGCACTAAAATTTTCAAAGGCTCTAGAATCTCCAAAGGCTCCAAAATTATCATATGCTTCCTATCATCTATGTCACTCATGTTGTCTACTTTTATTTTTTCTTATTACTCTGAGATGCAAATAGGCTATGCTTATGGACTCAATTGCAAGTCGATCAACCACCATATTATACCTCCTTCCATTCAAACTTCTACTCCAATTTTCTTAGTCTTCTCTAAAATATTTGCAATTGGACTGATGAGAAATCCTTCTCCTTAGATAGGGTAGAGGTCACAAGTCTCGAATTAACATACACATGGAGTTGTTTAATACCTTGTTCTTGAGATAGTTTTTATCCCATTTCACAACCTATCAATTATGAAATATTATTGGTTGTTTTCCCCAAATTGATTTTGAATTGAAGCATTTCATAGTATGGTGCCACTAGTATCACACCACCAATTTTTGCATGACCTAGGTTTGATTTAGAGGCTCCATAAAAGAAAAGTGCAAGGAATTTTATCTCTAGAGGTTTGATTGTTCTAACTTGTGGCCCATAATTCAAGAGATTTTGGAGATCCATTTGGTGTAACAATTGTATTTGATTTTTTTTTAATCTCGTAATATATTGTTGTTTATGATATATAGCTTTTGTGTTCAAGAATATCTCCCTTAGCACTCTATTGGTTAACACCTAAAAATTGGTTCTTTTGTCATCAAATATTATGTTGTTCTTAACCTTCCATATGTGCCAAATGATGAATCTTAGAGTTGAATACCATATTTTCCTGATAAGGTTCTTGTCCTTCAGTCCCCATTTATACATTTGGACCTAATTGGTTAGGCAATTTTTTGAGTTGAAGGTTCTTGATAGTGTTGATCCTAGCTATTGGGTTATTTCAATCCATATTTTAACTACTTTTGTACACTAAAAGAATAGATGTGATATTGTTTCATTGTTTTTAATACACCTATGGAAAATATGAGGCCCCATGATATTCCTCCTAATGAGATTCTCTCCAGTAAAAAACTTGTTTTGGAGCACCAACCAAAGAAAGGCTTGAAATTTGGGGGGAACTTTGTATTTCCATACCTTAGCTATGGTTGAGTTCTTCTAACCTTTTTGTTATAATAACACCCCTTGTTTGACTATGTAAATACCTAACCCACTAATAGAATCCCATATAAGTTGAGCTAGAATTTGTAGAGAAATTTTAATCCCTTCAATTTGGATGTGCAGTTATCTCCATGAGTCTTGGTCAAGATGTGGTAGGGGTGGATCTCTCACCCATTCAATTAATCTTGCAAGAGAGTTAAAACCTAGTTGTTACACATCTATTTTTATTTCTAGGAAAAAATTCTTAATGACTAGAGATCATCCCAAGATTGGATCATCATTGTAGACACCAAATCCTAGCCACATGTTACCCATGCATAATTTGATCACAATCGTCCAATATATATATATATATATATGAATAAATCACAATCGCTCATCATGTTTTAATCTCAGCCATCTATTCAACATGATCCATATCACATATCAAAATTATAATCTTAGTCATTCATCATGTTTTAATCTTGGTCGCCCGTTGGTGTCATTGAAACCCTAACATGTTAAAGGTAATTTATAAAATATTATTCAATTTTGTGAATGAGGTTAAGCAGTAGATCAATTTTGAAGTTATAAAGCAATAAATTCATTGCATCCATCATCATCCAAACCCTAGCATTTTGCTAACATATTCCCTCCTCACCACATCCTCCATTTCTATCACCAAAACCCTTGCAAACTACATCTGGTTCTACAATACGCCTTCCTGAAACCCTTGAACACTCTAGGGTGTTTCCAAAATTTTGTTGAGCATTTTAGGAACATTTTAGGGTATTCATAACTCTTCTCAAATGCTCTAGGGTGTTTCCTAATAGATAATTTTTTGTTGACAAACCCTCAAACACTCATGGATGTTTGTGCATCACTAGATCGTAAAAGTAGAGACATAGATCAACATCGTAGTTATTATTCTAACAAGGTAATAGGTATTATTGCTTTTCAACCTATGTTTTTTATATTTTCCTTAAATTTTATCATTTCTACACCTAGGGTTTGTAGATCTATTATTCGAAGGATCTCACATAGTGATCTATGTGTAGGTTATAGATATAGAAGATATATTCGATATTGATTGTTGCAACTCGAGTGGTCCTATAGGGATATGCAAACCCATTCACAAATTGTTTGAGTGAAGACGACTAGGATACACCAGCATTATTTTTAACAAGGTTTTTAAACCCTCCCATTGTAATAATTCTATTGAAGTATACATAGCATTGTAACCCCCGATTTGGGATAAATCTATTGTACAAATTGGATATCCAGGCTCCTTGAGTTATAATAAATCAAATCTATCATTTTGTGCATGTGTTGTTGTTTGCTTTGATCTATTGCTTTATTGGTTTTAGTTATTTTTGCTTTACAAAATGGTGATCATGATGTACCCTAGATTCTTTTGAGGATCTTGGTATTAGTGTTCTTAGTCACCAACTTGGTGGAGTGAAAGAGGGTTTCTTTGCATTTTGAACACCATAGACAACAAAAATTTAAAAATAATCCACACACTTTGCACGCTTCATTTTCAACATCAGTGAGTTGGATTTCATCACCAACCACTGATCGAGACCAATGATGGTGGGCTTCATCTCCATCCGCTGTCTTGCCCCATAGACACCTTAGTAGCCCGTGAGTGATTTTTTTGGATTTCATCACCAAGAAAATCCTCACTTGCCATCCACCTTAGGAATCCACCCTGCATAGTCATCTTAGGCTTAGAAAGTTTGCACATCAAAACACACAAACCACAAAAAAAAAAATTAAAATAAAAAACATTGTTGCAAGACATAGGATTCAATTGTTTGTTTGATTTTATGTGCTTTTCATTGTCATTGCACCTTTCCACACACATCCCTCACATTCACTACCCCTGCTTGCTCATAGCTTATGGTATTGACCAGAAATCAAGCCAGAGCCATGAATCAAGCACCAACCTCATCCATGGAGTGTTCCACTCCTTCCTCAACCACTTTTGTGGCTAACCCAACCAACACAACATAGATAAGCTATTTTGGTTTATCTACAGGACCCTCACACATAATATTCACTTTGAATGCTGATGTGATGCAAAGAGCCATTCACACCTCCATTCCAAAAATTAAGCCATCCACACCCACTAATTCCCACATCACCTACATAGACATGGATAAAGTTGGAGCTTACTTAAGACCAACCAAACCAATCTTAGAACGACTTAACATCCCACACAAACAAGTTCCTTCTTCTCAATAGGAACTTGCTCACTCACATCATCCCTTTAACCAAGTCTACACCAACCCTCTTTTTGAGGTAACATCCACACCTTCACACCAAATTCCTCCACCATAATGTAGCCAAATCACCTCCATCCCATCTACCTACACCACTACCTATTCCAACCCACTCTATGAAGCACAAGTTAATGTTGCTTCATAGATTCCATCCACCATCCCTCATTCAGTTGTGATTCCTTTTACAACTTACCCTCCATTAACCTCAACCAACATTGCCAACACTCACACCTCACCTACATCCACTTCCACCACAACCACACAATCTACTTCAAAAATTTCCATACAACAAGCATGGCAACACCTCAATCAATTGCTCATGGGCCAGCAAGATGCTCATTCTTGCCCTCAACAATAATCACAAGTAGCAGATTTTAAACCCCATTCCATTCCAATCCAACACACTTTCTTCACCCATGATCCATCCTAGGTATCACAATCTTCTCAAGTTGCTATACCCACACCTCCATTCACCCACATCAACCCCACTTCCACAACCCAACACATTCACATTCCACAAACCTCATCTCCACTCCATCAACAATAGTTACTCCATCACCAAGCCCAACAACATACCCAACATCATCAAATACCCCTCAATCCATCAATCCATCAACATCACATTCCATCTCAACAATTCACCACTCCACACACCCCACCTCCACATAATCATCAAAAAATCTAGGGCTTCTACACACACGTGGAAGACCCTAAAATCCAAGCCATGCAACAACAGATTGATAGCTTGATTATGCATACTCCTGGTATGATGTACCAAAAGCCTACACTAAGACAACTGATCAATCAACCTATTCATTTTTTGGTACCATCATCGCCTTATCTAACAGACTTTACAATACCAAAATTTGATAAATTCAAAGGGACTAAGGACCCTAGAGAGCACATCAACACATTCATTCACTCATGCTTTCGAATTCAAGATCAAGATGCTTTGATGCTCAAAAATTTTCCTCAGATATTGGGGGAGATGCCTTAGACTGGTATAATCATCTGCCACACCATAGCATTTACACATTTGAACAATTGGTAGATAAATTTTTGGAAAGGTTTTCCCTCAATGTTCATAAGAAAACCACATTGACTAACTTATATAATCTCAGACAATTTGAAGAAGAGTCAGTCTATGATTTTGGAAACCATTGGAGGGTAGTTATCACTAAGTTGCCATTCTCCCTACCAATGGAAGAATTGACTCAAATGTTTGCAAGGAGTTGCCTAAAACCCATCTCCTTGTTATTGCAACTACAATAATATAGAACATTCGATGAAGCTCTCACCCAAGCTCACATAATTGAAGAGATAAAAATCCAAGAGGGTGAGATAAAACCAAAGAAAAAAGAATGGAAAAATAAGGGCCAATCTAAAGGAAATTATTCTAGCCAATCAAAACAAGGACAAGTGAATCAAGTGGTTTTGAGTCAAACCCAAATGACTCAACAACCCCACAGTCAACACCAACAACATCAATCATTGCAACAACCACAACAAGTATCTTATCAAGTGGTGCCCCCACCACAACAACTTCATAACACAGTGCCAACTATGGATAATCATCAACGTCGATAATATATTTGACAAAATTGCACCTACACACCCTTGCCCAAATCATATGCATCCATATTCCATAGGTTGTATGACACAAATGCACTTACCTTACCCGAAGTTAAACTAGATGATCCAACCAAACATGGCAAGGGCTATAGGGAACATTTATTTTGCCCTTACCATCGATAGAATGGGCATGACATTAACAACTGCTTCACATTCAAAGACATTGTGCAAGACCTAATAGACCTAGGGGCCATTAAGTTTGATAGTCCCTTGGCACAACAAAATCAAAACCTTGGTATTTATCAAATACCACTTCCTCATCATGAGGAACAACAAAAAATGATAGGGGGATCAAATACCATGACTCCTCCTAACCAAGTTAATCATGTGCAATAGTACCAAGGTTTTGTGGGGGCTATCCATGTAGTCACCCGAGGTCAAAGAAGCACCAATCGATAAAATGAACAACAATAGGTAGTTCAACCTCCTATGGCACCACAAGCAAGTGTGTCTCCACAACCTACCAATTCATCATCACCCATCCATTTTTCTACCAATTCATCCCATCCCATTCATCTTCCAAGCCATCCATAAAGACCCATCATCTCCCTGAGTAGCCGGCTAACAACTAGCCTTAAAATAGCTTCAACCAAACTATCCATCTATGAGCTCATACAACAATCTCCCCCACACCATGAGGCATTAATGGAAATTTTAAAATCCATTGAACTTCAATCCCAAGACACTAATACCTTTAACAATTTTATGGGGAGTATTCGAACGTGTATGGAACCTTCTATCACATTCTATGATTTTGAAATTAAATCAATATCATCAGAATCATTAGATCCTCCATTACACATTATGGCTCAAGTTGATAGGAAGCCCTTTAAATGAGTGTTGATTGACACTGGATCATCCATCAACATCATCACCACCTCTACCCTTCAACATCTCAATCTTCCACCCTCACACATAACCAAATCCACATTCACCTTGAGAGCATTCAATGATGCTCTTTATTCTACAATTTGGCACTATCATCTTACCTATAGAAGTGGGGGTTAAGACATTGCATACCATGTTCCATATCCTAGAGGGGTCCATGGCTTACAATGTACTCCTTGGATATCCCTGGATAAGGGAGATGAAATGTGTCCCTTCAATATTGCATCAATGCTTAAAATATGTACATGAGGGATAGGTTCATTGCATACCAATAGACATCAAACCATTTAAGTACTACAACTTCATTTCCAATCCATACAAATCCACACTTCCATCCACTCACCTATTCTTAACCCCATCAACCACACCATCCACCTCACAACACACCACTTCTTCATCAAAATCTCCCATTCTTGAGGAGCTCCCCATCACTACCCCACATCAAGCCTCCACTTCCACACCCCCACCTTCATCACAATCGACTACATGTACATGTGGTCAAACCCAATCCACACCTTCCACATCCACATCATCAACATCAACATCACCCATTATCACCACTCATTCATCATCATCCATCCAACCAACTTCACAAACATCCACTATCATTCCATCCACATCAACATCATCAAACATCCATCAAACCCCTCAACCAAATCCATCTTCATCTCCACCAGCTGATGTCTCACAAGTCGATTTGATAGATTGTGAGATGTCATTTCACCATACATCTCTTCCCTCATTGGAGCCACAAGCCACCCATGAGCCCCACATCTCCACATCCACTCCATCCACCTCATCCACACCCACACAAGTTGTAGTCCACCTCACCAATCCTAGCATTGGTGAATACGTGGTCCAAGATGTCATAGTTACACCGCTAAGCATCCAAACTATTAGGGATTATGATCATCCATGTGATCCACCCTTATCCATAGGAGCGGTGTACACCATGGGTTCAACACCTAATAAAATTAATTTTATATATGGGGGGTCGATTCATCATTCGATCCACCTTCCCTAGATGAACCTACACAAGCCAATCCTTGCCAACATAGAGCACATGACTAGTTTCCCATCATGATACTTTCATCAAGTCAATTGGCAAGGATATGGCCTAGGATGACATGAATAGGGTATGCATGACATCATTGAAACTCCATATCGAGAAGTGCATGACCATTCAAGTTTGGGTTACCATTCTCATTCTTCCACTTCCTCTTTTGAACAAGCTTTTCAAAACCTCCATTTAAATTCAGAAGAGGAAACCAATCACAATGATGACTTTGAGGAATTCTATGAAGAATATGACATCATATCGATAGCTTCAAATGAATCCAAAGAGGAATCGATCCCAATCACTCCATTCACTAAACAAGATGAGTACTACCTTAGAATGTTCCCCATCCATCAACCCATTTTCCATTTGCTTCTCCCAAGGGAGTGAGCTGAACCAACTGGTGAACCACCACCTCCACCTCATCCACTTCACCGAAACATCATGTAACATATGTACATAAAAAAAATAAAAACACAAAAAAAAATTTGCATTGCATTTACATGGCCTTGTCATTTGCATTTACAAGTGTTGCTTGCTGCTATTCAGGTTCCCAAGGTTCCTTCATCGATTCTAAGAGACAAGACCAACCCACCCTTCATATTGCCAACCACCATTTCCCACTAAGTCACCATGAATCCAATTGACTTATTCACCCCACTCCGTAACCCATACGATTTGGCAAAACCAATTCCTATTGACATAAGCCTCATTGATATGGAATGGATTTCATCACCACCATCCTTATCTAAATTCATCCTTTCCAAGGAATTGTTAAGAGCTTTGACCAACTACATTCCTCCTTCACCTTCACCTTCACCCTTAGATCCAACTATTTTCTAGGTAAAAATGGAAGAGACTATGCTAGAGGAGTTTGATAATATCATTGATGACATTCATCTGATCCCAATGCCCCATCAACTTGAGGAAGGTTCACACATGGCCATTGAAGATACTATAGATGTGAACCTTAGTACAGATGTGAACAATCCATAAATCATTAAACTTGGAAAAAGTTTATCCATTGATGAACAAGAGCAATTGATAGCTCTCCTCAAGAAGAAGAAGGGCATATTTGCATGGTCCTATAAAGACATGCTTGGTCTTGACCCTAACTTGGTTGTCCACAACTTAACCTTGCATCCTGATGCTAAGCCGATCAAACAAAAACTGAGAAAGTTACATCCTACCATTGCCCTCATGGTCAAAGAAGAGCTTCAAAAGCTATTAGATGTGGGTTTCATTCAACCCATTGACTATCCTGAGTGGCTTTCAAATATGGTGCCCATTTGCAAGCCTAATGGGGTGATACACATTTGCACTGACTTTCGAGATCTTAACAAAGCGTGTCCTAAGGATGACTTTCCTCTACCAAACATCGATACTCTTGTCGACACTTGCGTTGGCCATGAAATGCTTTCTTTAATGGATGGTTTTTTAGGATACAATTAGATTTGAATTAATCCTGATGACCAACACAAAACAACATTCACAACACCTTGGGGGACTTTTTGTTACAAGGTAATGCCATTTGGCCTTAAAAATGTAGGTGCCACTTATCAACGTGCCATGACATACATCTTCCATGATTACATGCACAAGATCATTGAAGACTATGTGGATGATCTATTGGAAAAATCTAAAACCCGACAAGAGCACATTGGTGTCTTAGAAAAAATTTTTGATCGACTTCTAGAGCATAATGTAAGGTTGAACCCCAAGAAGTGTGTCTTTGGTGTCACCTCAAGAAAACTACTAGGATTCATTATCTCCAAGAGAGGCATTGAAGTGGACCCAAACAAGGTCAAGGCCATCATGGAGATGCCTCCCCCAAAAAACTTGAAAGAGTTGCATAGTTTACAAGGAAATATCCAATCGATCCATCATTTCATTGCACAACTCTCAGACAAATGTAGGCCATTCAATCACCTGCTACAAAAGGGGTGACATTTTCATGGATAGATGAATGTCAAAAAGCTTTTGATGACATCAAGCAATACTTGGCTTCTCCACCAGTCTTAACTCCACCTCACTCGGGGATCCCCTTCCATATTTATGTTTTAGCAATGGACTTTGCATTAGGGACAATGCTTGCACAAAAGAATGAAAATAATCGAGAGCAAGCAGTCTACTATATTAGTCAAACATTGGTAAGCTATGAAACCAGATACGCTTATGTGGAAAAATTATGCCTAGCAGTGGTTTTTACCACTAAGAAACTCAGACATTACATGCTAAGTCACACCACCTATGTCATAGCTAAAGAAAATCCTCTATGTTACATGATGTCTCGCACTTACAACAACACCCACACCAAAAAATGGATAATGCTTCTAACAGAATTTGATCTTGAGTTCATCAGTAAAAAATCCATTAAAGGTCAGGTAATAGTCGATCAACTTGTGGAAGCTCCACTTCCTAGTGATCAACCCTTGATTATTGAGCTCCCAGATGATTCGGTATTTACCATCACTGAACAAGAAGAAGATGTCATTCCTAAAGAGGATGTGGATATTACACTCTTATTTGATGGTTCTAAGTGCAAAAAAGGACAAGGTGCAGGAGTCATATTTCATACACCACAAGGGATACCTATTCCTTTATCATTCAAACTCGATTTCCCATGCACAAACAATAATGCAGAGTATGAAGCCTTAATATTAGGACTTCAAGCAGCCATAGCTATGAGCATAAAGTGTATCAAGATATTTGGTGATTCCCAACTTGTCGTTCATCAAGTAAATGAAGAATACCAATGCAAAGAACCAGTCTTAAAACTTTATCATGAAGTAGCAATGAAATTGCTTGTAAAATTTGATTGGTATGAGATTGATAGCTTGCCTAGATCGACTAATAGATTTGTAGATGTGATGGCCTCTCTAGGATCACTGATTCCAAAGAACTCTGAAGGAGAGGTACAACCATTAATTATCACAACGATCTCTAAATCTGCAATTTCTCATGTTGAATCTAAAGATGAGAAGGATGTTTGCTTTATCCATGTAGAGTCATATGAGCCTTGGTCTAGTCAAATAAAAGCCTTCCTCAAGTTTGGAACACTCCCATAAGACATGTCACGAACTACCAAATGAACTTTCAAACAAAAGGTAGCTCATTTCACTCTCTTGGGGGACGTGTTGTATAGACATGGTTATGATGGAGTCCTCCTTCATTATCTCGAGCCTATAGAGGCCCAAAGAGCAATATCTAAAGCTCATGATGGTACTTGTGGTGGTCACTTTAGTGGAATGGCCATCACAAAGTGTATTTTATGCATGGGTTATTATTGGCCCACCATGGAACGTGATTGTTGCACTTATGTCAAGAAATGTCAACAATATCAACAACATGCTAATTTAACTCATGTACCATCACAAGCCTTACAACCTATTCAGAGTCTTTGGCCATTTTCACAATGGGGTTTGGACTTGATTGGTAAAATCTCACCTCCTTCCTTGGGATAACACACATTCATCATCACTACCACTGAATACTTCACAAAGTGGGTCGAGGCAATTCCTCTAACCAGTATGATAGGACCTCGAATTGTGGAGTTTATACTTCAACATATCATCTATCACTTTGGTATCCCCTCAAAAATAATCTCTGACAATGGCAAGTCTTTCAAGAACAAGGATGTTCAAGCACTTTGTGAGAAATATAATATCCAACATAGTTTCTTGACTCCTTATTACCCATAGACAAATGGACAAGCTGAGGCAACCAATAAGACCTTGATCACTATTCTCAAGAAATTAGTCAAAGAAAATCATTGAGATTGGCATACTCAAATCCCCTTGGCATTATGGGCTTATCAAACAACTTAAGATCCCCTCACTACGTATTTCATTACAGGAATTCATAGATGATGATACTGCTAGACAAGCACATCTTGACCAACTCACGCTCCTTGATGAAAGGTGAATCAATGCCTTGGAGCATTTACGAGTATATCAAGATCATTTAAAGCATGCTTACAATGCCAAAGTCCATCTACATGAATTCCAAGTAGGAGATCTTGTCCTTAAAGAGAATCAACAAAACACCAATGCATTACCGCATCTTCATGATAAATTCATGGCTAATTGGTTAGGTCCATACATTATCAAACAAAAGGTGGGTCAAGGAACTTATAGACTTGCCAGTCTAGAGGGAGTAGAAGAGCCCGAACCACTAAACATTATCCACTTGAGAGCATTCTATGCTTAATGTATTTTATATATGTATATATATACATGGCTAATACACAAAAACATCATCCATACACATTGCATTTACACATTCATTTTGCACAATCACATTCATTGTCATTCCGATGCATTTCATCCACCATACTAGGGGTCATTTGTTAAGTTTAGACAATAATTGATCCAATAAATCTTGTCACCTTAATCAGGGGCACCTTCAAGTCAACATCCATCCCATTGCACTTCATACATCCAATCATCATTTGCAATACAAATTTCCATCATCCCTAGGTGTTTTTGGTCACTCAACCACTCCTAGTGTTTCAAGCAACCTCCAATACATGTCAAGTTTTCTCTAGGACCAAGGCACATTTTCACTAAGAAAATCTTGAGTTTTGGGAGTTGAATCTAACATTCTTGAACCAAACACATCTTACACATATTAAAAACATCTTGTGTCAAAGAGGGATAACACCATGATTGGGTTGAACCTCGAAGTAAAAAAGTCATCTTTGCTTGTCCCATTATGCACATAGTCCAAAATAAAAAATAGTGGTCTTCACCACTATTAACACTTCCAAATAAAAGAATGAGTAGTAAGGATAGGGTTAAATTCTCATCATACCTTGGTTGAGAATCTGATTCCCCAAAGCTCTAATTCTTTTACAAATCACACACCATAGATCCTCAAGTCATAAGGATAGAACTACATTTCCATCCAGATGGTTAGGTAGTCTGAATCCCCAAAGCTTAGAGATCAAATCATTGGACTATGGAGCTAATCTCCACTAGGGCTATAGATGCTTGAATGGTAGTGGAGTACGCTCATGCATGGTGACACATCTCTCTTGAAGAGACCTCTGACCACACATAAGGACAAGCTAGCTTCTTGGTCTCCTCCATGATAGGTTTCATCTCAATTTACTCAAGATGGGTTAATGAACTCACTTGCACACACATTGGTTCTTGATTACCTTGAGTCACTACCATGCTCATGATTGGTAAATGAACACTTCACTACACACACATTTGGTCTTAGAGAAATTAGATAGAACTTAGTGAGTTTGTTTGAAATCACTAGTATGTTTGAGTCTCTACAAAACAATTAGTCATCCACAAGCCAAAAACAACATCCATATCATTATCACATCATTACATGAGTCTTCCATTTCACATACCACCATTTTGGTGTCCCTGATTAAGCAACAATGATAACAATGGTCAAGAAAATCTAAACTACTACAAATGATCATTAGAGCATCAATTCATTTGCATTATCATAATTCATACACATCATCATTACATTATCATCCATCACATATACACATGCATTCACACAAACATCCACACAAATTCATAACACAAAAATAAAAGCCATGTATATATATAAATATTGCATGTACAATGAATGCTCGAAGGCTATATACAATGGAGCACCAAGGCTCATATACAAAAAGTGCCACACAACACTAGCTAGCACCCATAGGCAGACCCCTGTGACCCTGATGGAGCCCTAGACCGAGAGACACTATGCCTAGAGTCACTACGCCTAACAGAACCCGCTAGGGAGGAGGAAGGCTACTCTGGCAGCCCAATGTGGTGTTGCATAAGTAGGTCCTCCAAATCTTGGATGTACCCCTCATAAGATCAAAGGTATAGCACATCCTACCTCTGATAAGCATCCCTCCATGCTAACTCTACTTGGAGCCTCACTATAGTATCCTCACCTCTACCCTCTACCACTAGTGCATCTAGCTTCACCTATAGCCGAGCAATATCTGCATCTCACTCCACCACCATCTATCAAAGTTGATCTCACTCTACCTCGAGCCTAGCCCACTCCTCCTCACTCCGACCAGGAGGTCTCTCCAGAACCTCCTCCATACCACCATCACCATCACCCCTAATATCTAGAGGTTGCTCTACTACATCCCTCACCTACCTCCCTCGATTACTAGACCTACGATGTCTCTAACATTAAGGAGTCTCCTCGACCTCTACTATTATCTCCCCATCATCCCCACTACCCTCCTCAACCACCTAACTCGATACCCATGGAGGTTGTGAAGCAAACCAAGCCTCATACTCTACCATGGTCCCGACATCATCCACATCTAGGAGATCTATCTCCTCATCATCCCTATACTCCACCTACCACTCCTCCACACAAGGTAGGCTCGACTCATCCAATCGATGCCTATAGAGCACTAGAGCCTCAGGTACTCCCTACTGTATCCCAAACTATCACAACACTCATAAGAACTAGATCAACTCCACCTCACTCCCATGTTGACCAACCACCCATCTAGCCTGCCTAACCCATCATAGTTGCTCTCTATCTAGAGGGCCACCTAGCCTCCCACCATGGCCTCCAATACACCTGATCAAGCATCAACCCTACCCATAGATCTTTACACTCCTAGCCACTATGACCAAGATGGCTAGGTTGTACCTCCTTAACTACCTACCATCTCAATACATAGGGTTGATCCCTATCCCACTCCTCATAGGGCAGGCCCACAGGATGAGCCACACTAAAGTGCTCCTAGCCCTAGACCTATAGTAGCACACTACAACCCAACCCTTCCGCCATACCTCCTCACCTCATACAACTCCATATAAGTCTGAGCCAGTAGAGTAGGTGCCCATGCATACACCCGAGGCTCATCGATCATATCATACACCAACCGAATCATGTTCCATGGGAACTAACAACTAGTGTTGTTAGGCACCAATACATTGGCCAGTAGGAACATGACCAAGGTGGGTAGGGCCTCCAACTACTTCTTCACATACATCTCCAAATACCTGATCCCTCCACCCCTAATGCTCACATCCCTCCACCCATCTCCAAAAATCTACCTCAACTCATACTCCTTATCATGTCCAACTTGGACATGCAACCCCTCCACTAGTACTTAAAATATGTGGTATACATCTTCGAGTGTCATTATCACCTCCCCTATCGAGAGATGGAAGGTCCCCCTATCCAGATCCCACCTTTTTGCCAAGGTAGAAAGGTACCCCTCATCAACCCTCACCACCTCAATCCGTGCAACCCCAACCAATCCCACCTGCTCCATCCAATCCCAGTGGTCCTTCTGTAACACCTTTCTCACCCCTGGTATGATGGGCGAGAATCGATGTCAAGCCTCCAAGATCCTCAACTACAACACAACATAACATGCAAATGCACATTACCATCACATTCATTGCAAAAAAAAACACATTACAAAATCCAAACAAGAGATCTAAGGGCACTTACCTCATCCACCTATACCTCCACTCCTACTACCGCATCCACACCCTCCATTGCCATCACCTCATGCCTTCACACTCACTCACTCACTCTTCAGACATCACTTCTAGAACTCTCAAATGCAAGAATGAATCAAATTTTACCTCTACAACCCTTTTATAACTAATTCTAGTGCACTCAAATGCCCTTGGGCATCTTCCTAGTGCACTCAAATGCTCCCCTACATCTGCCAAGTGGTAAATGCTCTCCCACGTCTGTGCATGATGTGGATGTTGGTCGATGTTTGGCTCTAAAATGTTGCAAAAGGACTCAAAGGGCCTCAAAATATAGCAAAACCCCACAAAATCACCTCAAATTCCATCCATGCATCCATTACATCATTCCATTATGTTTTGTGAAGATACGGATCGATTTGGATGCTTCATTTTTGGTTGCGACCAAAAGTAGCAAAAATATGATAAAATCGCATACAAACACCTCAAAATGGTCCAAAATTTCACAAAATGACCACATTCATTACCCTAATCATTCATCACAACATTCCATCACATTTTGTGATAATTTGGATTGATTTAGGCATTTAATTCTTGATTGCGACCAAAAGTCATAGAAATACCCTAAATTGCTTCAAAATATCCCAAATCAAATTCTAAATTTCACAAAATCATCAAATTCACCCATCAATCATTGCATCATTCACATTCATGGCACCATTCATATTCACATTCATTTACATCATTCATATCATCCACAATTCAATGCATTTCCACTCAACATTGTCAAAGTCACTTGCATTATCAAGTGAACCTTGTATCTAGTGGTTTACTCTATTCCCTTGGTGATTGCAGTGATTGGTTATCCATGCAACTTAGTAGGATGGGTAGATCACCATAAGGATGCTTGTTCATTCACATTCATTTACATCATTCATATCATCCAATCAAAATCCCCTTTTTTTGTTGGGGCAAAAGCAAAAATCACTCATTGCACTATTCACAATCAATACACCATTCACATGCACTACATCATTCACATTCCTTTACATCATTCATATCATCCAAGTGAACCTCATATCTAGTGGTTTACTCTATTCCCCTAGTGGTTGTAGTGATTGGCTATCCATACAATTTGGTAGGATGGGTAGATCACCATAAGGACGCTTGTCCATATCATCATCCAACATCCTCTTGTTTGAAAACATCTTTTTGGTCCCTCATTTTGTGAGTGAGACTATGCTTAGACTAATTTGCTCAAAAGCTATCATTGATGCCCTTTTTCGTGGGGTCCCAAACATGGATAACTATTACTACATCATTCTCTTTCACATGCAGGAATTGCACACCGTCACTAGGACTTTCTCTCCTAGCAATCACCCGATCTTAGGATGATTGGTTCTTGATGTTCTGCATTTTCATCATTTTGCATTTCAATGATGCCAATAGGCATATTTTTCAACAACACAGAATCACCCCAAACTTGGGGTAACCTAATTTGATTTTGTTTTCCCACATCGGGATAAATCATACATTCACAATCCTTTACATCATTCATATCATCCACATATTCAAAAACCCTTTTTTATGCCAATCGTTGCACCTTTCATTATCATTGCATATTCATCTTTCAAAAACCCCTTTTCTGTTGGGGCAAAAATAGAATCAATCATTGCACCTTTCATTATCATTGCATATTCACGTTTCAAAAACCCTTTTTTTGTTGGGGCAAAAACAGAATCAATCATTGCACTATTCACAATTACACCATTCCCATGCACTGCATCATTCACTTACATCATTCATATCATCCTTATTTCTATCAATTGGCTCGTGAGATTCATTCTTCACTCATTCACCAATTGAGGGGGTAAGCTACAACAACAATTTTTATCTTCAGGATCTTCTTGCGCACCAAGGAAAAGAAGTTGCTTCACCAAATCAGGTGTCTCTTATTTTTGCACCACATTGTGTTTCATGCAACGCGATACAAAAAGGGGCATCTGTAGACACCAAATCCTAGCCACTTGTCATCCATTCACATCATTTGATCACAATTGTCCATTATTATATATATATATATATATATATATATATATATATATATATATATATATATATATATATATATATATATATATATATATATATATATATTTATTTATGTTTATATATAAATATAATATTTTATATATTTAAATTTATATATTTAATATATATATATATATAAATAAATCATAGCCGCTCATCACATTTTAACCTCAACCATCCATTCAACATGATCCATGTCACATATCAAAGTTATAATCTTAGTCATTCATCATGTTTTAATCTTGGTCGTTTGTTGGTGTCGTCGAAATCCTAACATGTTGAAGGCAAGTTATAAAAGATCATTCACTTTTGTGAATGAGGTTAAAAAGTAGATCAATTTGGAAGTTAGAAAGTATTAAAGCCCTTGCATCCATCATCATCATCC
The DNA here is from genome assembly GCA_028583015.1 of Wollemia nobilis. NCBI lineage: Eukaryota > Viridiplantae > Streptophyta > Pinopsida > Araucariales > Araucariaceae > Wollemia > Wollemia nobilis. The sequence goes on from JAQPPZ010016724.1 coordinate 13,001,402, forward strand.
AAACCCTAGTGTTTCGCTAACATCTTCCCTCGTCGTCATCGTCGTATTCTCCAATTCTATTGTCAAAATCCCTGCAAACCAAATCTGGTTCTGTATTATGCCTCCCTGAAACCATTGAACACTCCAAGGTGTTTCCAAAATGCTGCTGAGCATTCCAAAAATGTTGTAGGGTGTCCACAACTCTCCTCAAATTCTCTAGGGAATTTCCTAGTAGATAGTTTACCATCGATAAACCCTCAAAAAATCGTAGGCGTTCGCGCATCACTAGATTGCATAAGCAAAGACATAGATCAACATCGCAGGTATTATTTTGACAAGGTGGCAAGTATTATTACTTTTCAACCAATGTTTTTGGTATTTACCTTACATTTTATAATCGCTAAACCTACGGCTTGTAGATATATTGTTTAGAGGATTTCACACAGTGGAGCCCTCCCATATGCTACTAATATTTTTGTGTTGTGATCTATGTGTAAGTTAAATATACATAAGACATATTCGGTAATGACTATTGTAGCTTGAGTGGTCTTCTAGGGATATGCAAGCCCACTCACAAATTGTTTGGAGTGAAGATGACTAGGATACACCAACATTATTTTGAATGAGGGTTTTAAACCCTCCCATTGTAATAATTGTATCGAAGCATACATAACATTATAACCCCAAATTTGGGGTAAATCTATTGTAAAAATTGGAGATCCAAGCTCCTTGAGTTATAATAAATCAGATCTATCATTTTGTGCATGTGTTGTTTGCTTTGATCTATTTATTTATTGGTGTTAGTCATTTTTTCGCTTTACAAACATATATTAATTTGTTTACTATCCCCTAGAATCCAAGATGTATGATTTAATATAATATTTTTAGCTTCCATAATATGTTTCCAAATTGAGGAGGAGCCTCCTATACTTTTCACACTTGTTATCAGTTGCATCCCATTAGAGTTGTTTAAATATTTATATTTTAATGTTAGTTTACATGGAGTCTGGTGGAGGGAGTAGATTCCAAAGTAGCTTAGCACTTAGTGCCTTGCTAACAATTGTTGTTTTTTTATTCCTAGGCCTCCCTGCTCCTTTGGCTTGGTAATAGTCTCCCAATTGACCAAATGTGACATTTTCCTATTTGATTGCCTCCCTCCTTTCCATAGAAAAGTTCTTAACATTGCATATAACTTTTGCAAGATATATAAGGCTACATGATACACCAAAAATTGATATATTGGAAGACTTGATAATGTTTTGATTAAAATAACTCTTCCATACAAACTTAACCAACCATTGACATATTTTCGTATTCTCCTTGACATATTTTCTAGAATTATATTCCAAGTTTTCTATTTTTTTTATGGAAGCCCATAGGAACACCTAGGTAGTTAAAGGTATCACTACCTTTGTGAAATCCTAAAATTTGAGAGAAACCTCTATCTTTTGTTGTTGAAGTATTTATAGTGTAAAATTTTCTCTTTTAGGTGTTTATCTCTACCCCTGTGGCTAAAGAGAAATAATCTAAAACTTCTTTGATTAACCTAACATTTAGTTTTGTGGCTTCCCCCAGTAAAATAGTGTCATTTGCAAATTGAGCATGAGTGATTGTTTTATATCCTGAAGCTGCTCTAATTCCCAAGATTTCTTTCTTTCATCTCAATTTGGTCAGGTTCCTCCCTAAAGTTTTAGCTATAAAGATATAAAGGTAAGGGGAGAGAGGACACCTTTACCTTAATCCTCTAGTGGCTTTAAAGAAGTTAGCAGGTTCCCAATTGATTATAAGGGCTATCCAAGGTCCCTCTATGCAAGCTCTTATCTAGTGTATCATTTGAGCTGGAAATTCAACTTTGGTTAATACCTGTTTTAAAAGCCCATGTCTACTCAATTAAAGACATTAGACATATCAAGTTTAATGGCTATTCTTTTCTTTTTGGATTTGGCACTTGAGTGTAGGGCTTCATGAATCATTATAATGTTGTCATATATTTGTTTCCCTAGAATAAAACCCCCTTGTTCCAACTCAATAAAATCATTGATATTCCTTTTAATTCTATTTGCTATTATTTTGGCCATTATATTATAAGAGCAATTGCACAAAGATATGGGCTTGAATCTATTAAAAGTAAATGCATTTTTTTATTTTAGAATTAAAGTTAAGAAAGTGGAGTTGATTGCTCTAAATAGCTTACATCTTATCCTTGTCTCTTCTATAATTGCCAATAGGTCATCTCCTATAATTTCATAAAACTATTGATAAAAATTATTGGTGAAGCCATCCGGTCCTAGAGCTTTGTCCTTGGGAAATGAACATATAACTTCTTCCAACTCTTCTTTGGTTATTGTTGAAGAGAGATCTTCTTTGTCTCTATTTTTTAACAAAGAGGAATGTTGTTCAGGAGAGTGGTTTGAGCTTGCTAATTTATTGTTGTATTTATGAGAAGGACTGAGTAATAATCTTGATGAGTATCGTCAATTCTTCACCATTTAATCATTATGTGTCAATCCAGGGCGGTGTCCAAGGCTATATACGAAAGCAGGGGTTAATAGACTGATTTTTAGTTCATCTAGATCATGGCCTTATTCATGGAATAGTTAGTGTTTTGGGGTGTCAGGTGTCCCTTTTAATCTCCTAGAAACTAAAATTGAGTGCCTACTTATCCTTGCATAATTGAAATTCACACAGTTGCAAAAAAGGAAACCTGGACTATTGCAAAAATTGAAGGTAACAGAATTTAAATGACACGAAATACCCAAATTGAAATTGCAGCATTTACTATAAAAACAATAAAAAAATTCTAAATTGAAATATCACACTTGTAGAAATAAAACAAACTCATGAAATTCAAGAACTAACAAATAAATGTTGCAAAATTTGTAACCAACTGTATTGACAAGAAATTCTAGAAATGCTGATTAAGAATGCAGAATGTGAAATAGAAAATATTGTGTTTAAATTATATCCTAGATGATTCAACTATTATGCATTCATGTCCCAAATGTTCTATGGAGTCTAAATTAATATTAACCATGCAAAAACTGACAGATTTTTGCTGATTTGCTACAACTAGAAATTAGCAGAATTCTAGCAGGAATAATCCCTCTTTTGGGTCTAGAAGTGGCCCTTTCTTCCTGAACCAAAACAGGGAAAGATTACTTGCTCTACACTATCAAATCCTCACACTAAATTTAGAAGCAGACATGAATGATAAATATTGCACATTTATTTCGTTCTCAGCATATCGACAGTGTAGGGGAATTTTTGTAGACTACTAATCTACTGCAGTACACAATTACAACAATTGGACTACTCTATCTCCTAGCACCTTTATATTTTTCCTATCTGCTCAACCAAATGGGAGCACTTTATTTATACTAGCAAGGTACAACAATGATAAGGTTTGGTGCTTCAATACAAGACTGTTACAACTGTTGCAGGACTATGTTTCCCAAAAATGCAGGGATCTGATCCATTAAACCTTATCTATTCCAGCTGTTGGCTTTATCTGGTGAGGGACATGTGTTGGAAAGGATAGGGAGGTCCCTATAATAGTTGCAACCACCATTTACCTCCCTTTTACTGCAATTAAAGACGCATTTGACCAAGTTTATGTCTTCTACGCTTATTCTGGAGCTGCTCTGGAATATCAGGCAACAGAACAGAGTTGGCATTAATTCATGCAACAGAAGCATGTGTGACCAATTGTGACGATAAAAATAACCTCCATAGGTACCCAGATGACTGATTCCACCTTTTGTATGAGCTAGAGTGGACAAATTCCAAGCCATGTTGTATATGTACAACTGGCTGGAATTTGTATAGAAAAAACCTATTTTCTACATAGTCAACTGTTGATAAAGTATTTGGCATCTTTATATTATTCAAAATGGGTGAATGGCGGGGAAACTTTGTAAAAGAAGCACAAAACTAAATAGATATCAGTACCTTTATATTACAATTCTAATTTAATGCAAAATATACTAAAACATACAGCTGAAATAGATTATAAAACATAGATAAATTAGTCAAAACAGGTCATATGCACTTTATCATTCCAATATGCAAACATCATCATAGAATGCATAGTATCAATAAAATTAGTACAAAAACATATCATAAGTAGTTCTAAATAGTTTAATAAGTTATCAAAAGCAGTCTTTGTATGAGGCAATGTTCTGCCTCATCATTTCCCCCCAACCTATTGCAATGCATGTCCTCATGCATTCTATTCTGCTATAACAGCACAAAGATCTATGTCAAGATAGCATTCAGCATATTTTCATAGTCTGCTTCCAACTTTGTAATATCCTTTGTGCTCTTTGATTTCCCTGAGCCACTCCTAGAATTGATCATCTGATTGAAGGTTATTATCAAAGAAATATGGAACATGGATGATAATTGTTGGATTCTTATACCTGAGACCTATCCATTGCTCTTTTACCTCAAATATGGTCCATATTATACATTTTTCCCTTATTATAGACCACATCAGGTTATTTGGTGAGATGGGTTCTCTCTTATGCAGTGATATAGGTAACTCTCCCCATCTGTTTTTGCAAGTTGATAAAGCATCAGTAAAAGATGTTGCACAGAAGGTTTAAAAACCATCTATACATTTTTGCAAGTCCCCCAGATACATTTTTCTTATTTTGTCATCCCTCATTAGAGTATAATGCTCACTGGTGGAGGTCCTATGATTCAGGTGAACAGGCCTAATGAGCAAAACTAGCTGTAATTCCATGGCTTTGTTGGTTTTCTTTTCCTACTCTCAATACATTTGATTTTGGAGTGTAGACTAAAAAGCCCTAAGTTGAAGATCACTAGTGAAGACATGGGGAAGGAAAATAACTTCTATTAGTAAAAATAAATTATGTAGGAATAACTCACATAGTAGATTCTGGTGTTCTTCATCTTAGGCCTAAAAATTTTATTGCAGGTTTTTCTCAGCTTTGGAATACTTGAGTCTGTAAAGAGTAATGCTCAAGGGTGAAGAGTAAATGAGTGCAGTGCCATAATAACTTCTAAACGTTCTAGGTAACATGAACTTGGCATGTGGTGGCAATTCATTGCATGCAGAAGTTACCATCAACAGGATGTTACTGTGTGTCATCGTATAATTGCAGCTATTGAGAGTGATATGGTATAATTAAATTTTTATGAGAGTCCCCCTTTTCAACATGCTTTGAGTTGTGTGCCATACTGGTCACATGCGATAATTTTTGAAACTTGATGCCCCCTCAAATCTTTGCTTTGGAACTCAAATTTGAAACCTGCGTTCTAAATACTATTTCCAACCCAATTGGCACAAAACCTTCAAAAAATTAATTTATTTGACTTTTTTAGCCACATGATTCTGGAGATTAATGAATTAACCTTTTTGTTAATTCATTCCAATTGGTTTTATCACATAGTCCATTCCAGAACATATACCCTTTTCATTCGAAAACTAATTCTAAAGCTTCTTCATTTGGAAACTTGTTATGTGCAGCAGGTTCGTTCCAGAGCAGTACTTTTCAAGAGCATTTGAAGAGCCTTTTCTGCCTTAGACTACCTTGATAACTTTATGGAACCAGACCTTATGTATGCTTTATACTAACTAGATATATCATACACTACATAATAAATATTTACAATATTAAAATAGAAAAAGGCACATACCTAAAGAAACCATTCTATCTATATTTTGTACAAATGTTATTTTCTGCTGATTTTAAATTGACTCCTCACAGAGTGTAATAGGTGCAATCTGAAAAATAGTGAAACAGATGTGAGAATGAATAGAATGGTAAATAGTGAAACAATGGTGAGAATGGATGGAATCGTGGTGAGTCTATGAGGTAAACATACCAGAAAAACCGGTTTTCATGTAAGCTCAATTCAGATGCGCCTCAAAGAGGTTTTCACATTCTGATTTTTTTTTTTATATATTTATTTCGGTTCATGTCACTTGATTGAGTCCATCTTGGAAGAAGTGGTTTCTTCAATACTGATACATCCAAGTTTCCTACTTGCTTGAGAAACTCCTCCTTGGTTAACGGTTTGTGATATATCCGAAGACGATGACCGTTAACCACCATTTTCCTTCTTGAATCATCTATTGGTGAAATACGTACAACTCCATTTGCAAATACCTCCTCAACCTGATAAGGTTCGAGCCACTGAGTCTGCAACTTGTCAGGATAGTCCTCATATCGTGAGTCAAACAACAAAGCCCAATTGCCTTGTTGAAATTTTTGTTGTTGGATATGACTATCATGCCACAACTTGCATTGTGACTAGATCACATCGGTCTGGTGCAATGCATTCCTCATTAGCTCATCCAATGCATTGAGCTACAGAATTCGATCTGTTTGTGCCTGTGACAAATCAATACCAACTTCTAAAGCGATTCGAAGAGTTAGTAATTCAAACTCAATAGGCAAAAGAGGCTTTTTGCCATAAACCAATTCATAGGGAGTAAATCCAGTAGTGGATTTCCAAGTGGTGTTATAAGCCCAAATTGCTTCAAGTAACTTCTCCACCCAATTCCTCCTATGGGCTGCTACAGTTTTGGTTAAGATCCTCTCTAATTCCCTATTTGTCACTTCAACTTGGTCATTGGCTTGTGGATGGTAAGGTGAGGATTTTTTGGTGTTTGATTTCATACAGCTTTGTAAAGGCTTCAACAAATTTTGAGGTAAACTGAGGTCCCTGATCAGTGGTGATGGATTGTGGGGCCCCAAAACATAGGAAAATCTATGAATACAGGAAATCAACAACTTTTTCTTCTTGAGCATGCTTAAAATCACGGGCTTCTACCCATTTGGTTACATAGTTAGTACATACCAAGATATGCACTTTCCCTTGGGAAGGAGGGTTAATGGGTCCTACAAAATCTAACCCCCACCTCTCAAATGGTTTTTCTCCTACTTAAGGTTGTAATGGCATTTCACTAGTGAAGGAAGTTTTTCCCATACTTTGGCATGCATCACAATGTCTAACATAATTTTTCACATCTTTATGCAAAGATGGCCAGTAATAACCAATCCCCAAGATCTTCCGAATTGTACTCTTGACTAAATAATGTCCTCCTGAAGGTTCATCATGACATGCCCGTAGGATATCATATACTTCATTCTTGCGGATGCACCTGCACAAAACATGGTTAGGACTGCATTTGAAAAGTAAACCTCCTATCCATTTAAAATAACTTTGCTTGATTAATTGTTTCCTTTGTTTAGGAGTAAAGTGAAGAGGAATTTTTCATGTAGCCAAATAATTAGCTATATCTACAAACCATGGAGACTACACGGAAATAGCAAACAGTTTCTCATCAGGAAATGCATCTTCAATCAACTCTCCTGTATCTTCATTTGGCAATCTTGATAGAAAATCTGCAACTACATTAGCTTTCCCTGGTTTATTAACCATAGTGATATCAAATTCTTGCAATAGTATTAACCAACGAATAATTCTTGCACTAACCAGAGGTTTATTCATCGGGTATTTAATGGCAGCATGATCTCATATGAAGGAATACCTGATATCCTGTGATATAGTGTCGAAACTTATTAATAGCATATACTACAGCTAAAAATTCCTTCTCAGTAGTAGTGCAGTTCTTTTTAGCTCCTGTCAAGTTTTTACCGATGTAATAAATGACATAATGCTCCCCATTGTCAATTTGCCCTCATGCAGCTCCAATAGCAGTATTGGAAGCATCAGTTTGAATATGGAAGGACAATTCCCAATTAGGTCCTCTCAATACAAGGAGAGTTGTTAACTTTTCTTTTAATTCCTCAAAAAACTTTTGACACTCAGTAGACCAAGAAAATTTAGAATTTTTTATTAGTAATGCAAACATTGGATTGGCTATGGTAATGAAATTGGCAATAAATCTATGGTAGAAACCAATGTGTCCCAAGAAACTCCTCACATCAGTTTGAGTTTTTGGAGGAGGATGGTTTTTGATGACTTCCACCTTTTTAGGATCAACCTTGATCCCATAAGAGGAGATATGATGACCAAGGGCAATCCCTTCCTCCATCATTAAGAAGCATTTCTCAATATTAACAGACAAATGGTATGTTTCACAACGTATTAAAACTTTTTCAAGTTGTTCCAAAGTATATTCAAAACTATCCTCAAATACTGTGAAATCATCCATGTAAATCTCTACACTCTCATTTGTCAAATCAGAGAATATAGTCAAAAAAACTCTTTGAAATGTTGTTGGAGCATTACATAAACCAGAAGGTAGAACCCTATAAGCAAAGGTTCCCCAAGGACACATGAAAGATTTTTCTCTTGGTCTTCAGGTGCAACTTGTATCTGATTATAACCACTGAATCCATCAAGAAAACAAAAAAATTTCTTGCCAGCAAGGGTGTCTAATACTTGGTCTATGAAAGGTAATGGGAAATGGTCCTTATGTGTTAATTTATTTAACTCTCTATAATCCACACACACTCTCATTTTCCCATTTTTCTTTGGAACAATGACTAATGGAGAAACCCATCTATTGTCTAATATTGGATAGATGAATCCTACATCTAAAAGCTTTTCAATTTCTTCCTTGACAATATCTTTCAAATCAGGGTTCAAATGTCTTTGAGGTTGTCTCACAGGTTTAACATCTTCAGTGTATATTCTATGTGAACACACATCAGGGTGAATGCCAGTCATGTCCTTATAACTCCAAACAAAAGCCTAAACATGTCTTTGCAAAACAACAAATAATTTGGCTTCTTGTTTATTATTCAACTAACTATTAATGTTCAAAAACTTTCCTGTTTGTATCTCAATCTGCTTAATCCCTGGATAAATAGAGTTTCCAACCTCATATTTACTGATTAAAGCATTTAAGGGACAATGATGTGGTTGTAGAGTATGAAATACTCTTGATTCGGGTGTAAATGTGATACCTGATGGGATCATTTGCATAGGATAGGTGAAAGAAGTTAGAATATGATGATGTCATCCATGTGGCAATGTGAAGGAGCTTTCTTGTAGTGGAATAGACGACATATGTTTAGCAATTTGTTCTTCATATTTCCATAACAAACGATGGACAAGAATTTGATCATCCCTAAGGCCTTCTTCCTGCAATGCTTTCACCAAAACTGTTTCATGTTCAAATATTTCTCTTTCTAGTGAATTAAGTTCTTCAATATGTTCCTTTACTAAAATGGTGGCCAAGGTGAGAATAGTTTCATGTTCTTCATCAGACTCAAGATACCATATCTGTCCACAAAATTTGGATGAAGGTTGGGCTGGTGGATACAAGGAATTTTTTTCAAATCTACACCATTTAAAATAGTCATCTCACTTGACCTACAGTCTATAAATGTAGTTGTAGTGGCAAGCCAAGGTCGTCCTAGAATAATAGGATAGCCATTAGCTGAGTTTTTAGGCTGGAATGCTAAGAAATCTACAGGATATTCCCAAGAAGACACTTCAATGGCAACATCCTCCAGAATTCCTTTCGGTTTGGCCACTGACCTATCTGCCATTTCCAAAATTGTGGTAGTAGGACTAAGATTATTGAGCTACAATTTTTGCATGGTTTCCTTAGTCATCACATTGATTGCAGCTCCTAAATTAATAAGTACATTTGGAATTTGAACTAACCCAACAGTAATTGTAACTACTGGACTTCCTGGATCACCATATTTGGGGAGTACTAGTTTTCCAGAGAGCAGGTCATCCAACTTACCTTATACTTACACAGTCTTAGGAAAGGCTTTCTTCTTCTTGCCAGGTTTCCTAATGCATAACTCCTGAATGGTTTTCTTAAACAGAGGTACATCCTTTATTGCCTGCAAAAATGGAGTGAGATAGACATTTTCCTCAATTCTGTTATTAATTCGGATTCAAGAGGAGTGATAGTGTGGTCAAAAATTTCAAGATACAGAAGGTCTACTAAGGTAGGCTCAATTTTTCCTTGTAAATTTTCTATTTTTCCTTATTTTTGCTCTGTTTTTGGTTTTTCTAGACTTGAAAATTCTTGCTTTCCATCAATTTCTTCAATAGTGGGTGGTGCAGGGTCAGGTAAAACTTTCCCTGAGTGTAACTGGATGTTACTACATTTAAGGACATGGACTGCAGCAGTCTCTTCAGACTTAGCTCCATAAACAGGGGCTGCTTGTCTGTTGTTATTGGGGTAAGCCACAAGTTGAGCTGGAAGTGGAGGTTGCTTAACTGGTTGTGATTGTTGTGGTGGCATTCTTCCTTGAAAGTTATGATTAGGAGCTGACAATAGGTTTTTAGTCTGTCCTTGATACCTCTACTGCCCTTGATATGATGGGTATTGTGGCCCCCATCTCTACCCAAATTGTTGATTATGTGTCCAAGGTGGATTAACGGGATTCCATGGTTTATTCCAACTAGAATATGACCAGTATTGAGGGGCTGACCAAGATTGATTCCATGGTTGTGAAGGTGGTTCTGAATATCCCCAAGGCATAATCCAATGATTTTATCCCCAACTTATAGGAAAACGAGGGGCATTCTGGTATTGTGAAAAGTTACCTCCTGGCCTCTGCCCAATAACATTAAGTTATTTAGTTTGGGTTTGTAAAATATTTTTAAGGTGAGGCAGGAGATGGCATTGATCAATGTTATGCTCTTTTGAATAAATGCCATAAATAGTTGAGATAGAGGTTATATCCAAAGGATAATCATGTAGGGCATGCTTATTCCTACATCTAGGACAATATATAGCTAGGGGTGGTGAAGAATTGGATTTTGCATTCCTTTCCCCTAATGCAATATTTAATTGAACAAGAATATCAGTTTTCATGCTAGCCATTTCCTCCATCAAATCCTTTATATCAGTATTACCAGGATTCCTTTTCCTTCTTCTTTGCCTAGTGTGGGAATAATTTTTGCACAACTCTATAATATCATTAATATCAAGCTAGTTTATATCTCCTTTTCCCATTAAGTCCAATACTGATCTAGAGTCATCCTGCAAACCTCTCAGAAATATAATTTTTAATAAGTTAGTTTCCATAGGACCACATCTCTTTTGGATAAAGGCAAATCTATCAAGATAATCCTCTAAATTTTCATCCTCTTCTTGTCTAATCCAAAATAACTCATCCTTCCTATTTCTCACTCTACAATACTCCTAATACTTATCCAAAAATGTAGTTTCCATTTGATCCCAAGTGCGGATTGAATTTGGTTCAAGGCTCATAAACCATTGTAAGGTTGCATCTTTAAGTGTAGAGGGAAATAACTTCAATTTCTAGTTGTCATTGACATAGTCATAAGTCTGACATAGAACTTTGAATTCAAATAGAAATTGATCAGGATCTTCATAAACAACTCCCCTAAAGATTGGCAATACTAAGGGTGAAATTGTTTTCATAGGAGCATTCTGAGTAGGATTCAGATGAATAGGGTATTCAAAAGTTCTAACAGAAGGATTGTCAGCATAATGACCAACAATGTCCCTATCATGTTATCCTTGTTCTGCCATAGGTGCTTCTTTAGTTTTAATTTGTTCAACTGGTTCAAATGGATTAGCCCTATGGGTATGTCTAGAAGCAAGTGCCTCTAAGAGCTCTTCTTGCAAAGATCTTGCAATTTTAGTTGATGAAGAAGATGATTCTCTTTTAAGTCTTTCAGGAAGTTCATACATAGGCATATCTTCACCTGATCATGAAGAATGCCTTGGTGGAAAAGAGCCAATTCTAATAAACCTTCAGATTTCGTCTCTTGGCCTATGTATTCATGCCTAATTACTAAATGAACTAAACCTCAGGTTTCCAAAAACTATTTTCTAAAACAGGACAGTTTCTGGACTGCTAGACCTCTCCTAACAACACCTAAGTATCCCCAACAACGGTGTCAAAAATGATGAGTGTCGTGAATTCTTCACCATTTAATCATTATGTGTCAATCCAGGGTGGTGTCCAAGGCTATATACGAAAGCAAGGGTTAACAGACCGATTTTTAGTTCATCTAGATCATGGCCTTATTCATGGAATAATTAGTATTTGGGGGTGTCAGGTGTCCCTTTTAATCTCCTAGAAACTAAAACTGAGTGCCTACTTATCCTTGCATAATTGAAATTCACACAATTGCAGAAAAGGAAACCTGGACTATTGCAAAAATTGAAGGTAACAGAATTTAAATGACAAGAAATACCCAAATTGAAATTGCAACATTTACTATAAAAACAATGAAAATTTTCTAAATTGAAATATCACACCTGCAAAAATAAAACAAACTGATGAAATTCAAGAACTGACAAATAAATGTTGCAGAATCTGTAACCAACTATATTGACAAGAAATTCTAGAAATGTTGATTAAGAATGTAGAATGTGAAACATGAAATACTGTGTTTAAATTCTATCCTAGATGATTCAACTATTATGCATTCATGTGCCACATGTTCTATGGAGTCTAAATTAATATTAACCATGCAAAAAGGCTGACAGATTTTTGTTGATTTGCTACAGCAAGAAATTAGCAGAATTCTGGCAGAAATAATCCCTCTTTTGGGCCTGGAAATGGCCCTTGCTTATTGAACCAAAAGAGGGAAAGAGTACTTGCTATACACTATCAAATCCTCACACTGAACTCAGAAGCAAACATGAATGACAAATATTGCACCTTTATTTTATTCTCAACATATCAGTAGTGCAGGGGAAGTTCTGCAGACTACTGATCTGCTACAATACACAATTACAACACTTGGACTGCTCTATCTCCTAGCACCTTTAATCTTTTTCCTATCTACTCAACCAAATGGGAGTACTTTATTTATACTAGTAAGGTACAACAATGATAAGGTTTGGTGCTTCAATACAGGATTGTTACAACTATTGCAAGACTGTGTTTCCCAAAAATGCAGGGATCTGATCCATTAAACCTTATCCATTCTAGCTGCTGGCTTTATCTGGTGAGGGAAAAGTGTTGGAAAGGATAGGGAGGTCCCTAGAATAGTTGCAACCATCGTTTACCTCCATTTTACTACAATTAAAGACGCATTTGACCAAATTTATGTCTTTTGTGCTTATTCCGAAGTTGCTCTGAAATATTAGGCAGTAGAACAGAGTTGGCATTAATTCATGCAACAAAAGCATGTGTGACCAGTTGTGACGGCAGAAATAACCTCCATAGGTACCCAGATGACTGATTTCACATTTTGTATGAGTTGGAGTGGACAAATTCCAAGCCATGTTGTATATATACAACTGGCTGGAATTTGTATGGAAAAAATCTTGTTTTCTACACAGCCAACCGCTGACAAAGTATTTGACGCCTTTAGATTATTCAAAATGGGTGAATGGCGGGGAAACTTTATAAAAGAAGCACAAAACTAAATAGATATCAGTACCTTTATATTACAATTTTAATTTAATGCAAAATATACTAAAACATACAGCTGAAACAGATTATAAAACATAGATAAATTAGTCAAAATAGGTCATATGCACTTTATCATTCCAATATGCAAACATCATCATATAATGCATAGTATCACTAAAATTAGTACAAAAACATATCATAAGTAGTTCCAAATAGTTTAATAAGTTATCAAAAGCAGTATTTGTATGAGGTAATGTTCTGCCTCATCAAATTTCTTGCTAATTCATGTATGACTGCTTGATCAAAATAAATATTTTTAGTTTTGTAAATTTCTCTGATTGTATTTCATTGGTAGTGTTGCATTGTTTTTAAATGAAAATAATTTTTGTTTTAATCTCCTTTCCTGAGCCAAATAATTCTTGATCGAAGTCTCTAATGTGCCACTTCTTCTTTGAAAGCTTGATCTATTTCTTTGTTCAATCAAAGTCTTCTCTCTTTCCATTGAGGGGTTGGAGGCTGATCACCTATCTCTTGCTTTACTTCCTCCATCTATTGTAGCAATATGCTTGACCTATTTTTAACTTTAGTCTTATTGTAAATCCAATCCCTAATGGCTTTATTGAGATTGAAAATTTTCATTTTCCAAACCTCTTGGGGACTATTTGCATAGACATGCTACTTCTAGATATTTTCTACTAAAGGTGCAAACTCATGCTCCATCCATTTTGGATTGTATTTAAAAGGAATCTTCCTTTTTGTAAGAGCACTATCACCCATATCCAAATATATAGGCTTATGATCTGAGATCGAACTTTGAATTATGACACTTGATATAAGTGGATACCTAAATAGTATATCTTCGTGTGTCAATAAGCTATCTAATCTTTCTGCAATGAATCTAATCCCAACTCTTCAGTTTGTCAATGTAAATTTTCCATTTTTGAGGATTATGTCTTGAAGTTTTTACTTAGTTATAATTTGGATAATCGGGTATTTTGAGGGAATGTATCCTTTTTTCTCCCATTGGGCTATAGTCACATTCAAATCCCCAAATATAATTAAATTTGGAGGTCTTTCTTGATGAATCTAGCATTGAATGTTTTTCCATGCCTCTTGTTTTAAGACTAAGTTATTTGGTCCATTAAAATTGACTATGGTCCAAGTCCGTCCCTATGGAGAGGAGAAAGAAGCCGCTATCCAAATTGAGTGTCTTGTTTTATTAATACATATTAGAGCCTATGGATCCCATGCAAAGAGAAGCCCCCCAAGGCACCTGACAAATCTATTGCTTCTAGATCTAAGGATCTCCATATATTTTTCAATTCTATTCTTGCCAACTCCTCTATCAATTTAGTTTCTGGAATGCAAATACCGTTGGCTTTTATTGGGCTATTAATTGACTTAGGTAGTTTTTTTTTCAAGGGACTACCCAATCCCCTTCCATTCCATGATAGAACCTTCATTTCTTAAGTGGCTTCTTAGCCTTGCTAAAGTCTAAGGTTGTTTGTACTTGCTTTTGAATCTCTATATTTTCTTGTTTTGTTCTTACCTCTTGATTAGATTTCCTCCATCTAGTATAAAATTTGGTGGTTGGGGTACCTCTTGAAATAATTGTTGTTGCTAATAGAGTCTCAAAAAATAATATATGTCAATATTAAAATTTAGAAAAAACATATTGCTTTTAATAATAATTGAAAAAGTGAGTGAGTGTGAGCCAATATTTAGATCTTCAAATATGGTGAAAGAGCAATAGATTCATTTGGAGTGTATCAATACTTCAAACCCTCACCATGAATGTGACATGTATTATTTTTCAAAAAATTACCAAAGCAAAGGAACACTAGGATAAAGAAGAGACAATAGCGAGTGTGATCCAGGAGGGAGTGCAAGTTGGGAAGGAGTGCGAGCTAGGAGGAAGTGTGAGTAGGGAGTGACTGCAAGCCGAGAGGGAGTGTGAGCCAGTATTGAGATCTTTAAATATGGCAGAAGAGCAATAGATTTATTTGGAGTGTATCAATGCTTCAAACCCTTACCATGAATGCTATAAATATTGTTTTCAAAAAATATCAAAGCCAAGGAACGTCAAGAGAAAGAAGAGCCAAGAGCAAGTGTGAGCTAGGAGGGAGTGCAAGCTGAGAAGGAGTGCGAGCTAGGAGGAAGTGCAAGCCAGGAGGAAGTGCAAGCCAAGAGCAATCCCCAACCCCAAACCCGCTAGTTATTTTGGAAGGAAAATCATATTTGAAAGCTCTAATGGGAAGTGAGGATGCCCTAGCTTGAAGTATGGATGCCCAAGTTGAGGATATTTGAAAGAGCAAATATATGGAAATTTCGATCCAAGTAGTAGATGTTGTATCATAAGTGACCATCAAGGATGAGATGATTGAGCATGATATAATGGTTTTAAAAAGTAGGGGTTAATATGTAAGTACCATAGATCCTGGCTAGGGTTTTTGGAGATTGAAGATTAGATCAAGTGGAAGTGGGGATTGAATTCAAATTACTTTGTGAGTTTTCTTCCTAGAGATTTTATCCTTGTCATATTTTCTAATTAAAAAATTAGGGATAAAATATTAAGTGGTGGTCCATGGTTAGAGGAAGATATACCCTTTATTTAATACCATGGAATGCAAATTTTTCTATTGAGATAGCAACTATTAAGAAGCTTATGATTTGGGTTAGGTTTTTTGTACTTCCATACCAACTTATCAATAAGGATGTTTTGAAGAATATTGGAAATACCCTAGGATAATTCATCAAGGAAGGACTAACTATTAAGGAGTGGAAGCATGCTATATATAATAGAATATGTGTTGCTATGGATATTTCAAAACCTTTGCCAAAATCCATTAATATTAAATCTATATCAAGAGAATGGGATCAACAAGTGGATTATGAAAACATCACATTTCTTTGTTGCAATTGTTATGAGACTGGCCACTTGGTAAGAGTTTGCAAAGTGAAAACTATGAAGAAAAGAGACAAAAAAAATTTGCTCATAAGAAAAACTTAAAGGTGAAGCAAGTAAATCATGCATTAATAGAAGGTAGATTAGATCAAGGATATTTCGCTTTAAAGAAGGGGCAAAGAAAACCTATCTACAACATTTTATGGAAAAGGCCACCATAACTCACTTGGATCAATAGTTAGAAGAAACAAAGAAGGATATAAGGGATGAGAAAGTACAATATGTAAGTTCAAGTTTAGAAGGAATTAAAGGTGCAAAGGTAAATGTGGAGGAAAATACAAACACAAAGATGACAAAAAAGGTCATTTTTACCAAGTAGTATAGAATCCTCTCTTGGTAATAAAAGTGAAAGTGGTATAGAGATTATCCCTTGCACTTTAGGGTTTCAAGAGCAGAATAAGAAGGTAATTGCTTTGGAAGAGGGTCCTTGCACTTTAGGGTTTTTAGGGCAATTTAAAGAAGAATGTGCTTTTGAGGTTATACCTTGTACAAATCCTGCATAGTACGACAAACTTATATATAATAAGTCTTAATTTGAGTAGTGTGAAAAGATTGAATAGATGGATGATGATGAAAGTACTGGTGGAAATGAAAAAAGAGAGAAAGACCCAAGAAGCAAAAAAAGAGAGCAAAAGAATCCCAAAGGGATATTGATATGGGAAAACAAAGCAAATATTGCAAGTGTTAACAAGAAGTGGGGCTAAACCCATAAATAAAACAAAAAAATAACAATGAAAATAATATCTGAGAATTTTAAGGGCATGAATAAGAACCCTAAAAAAACTATTAAGAAAATTTTAGATTGTTATAAACAATATATTTATATTTATAGATATGAAAAATGAACAACAAATATCTTAGTCATTCATGATGTTGAATTTTATCTTGACAAAATTTCAATTTTGAAAGGCATATGTATGAAATTATAAAAAAGAGTTGATTGCAGAAACTTAGTAGTGAAAAAGATGACAAATTTCTTTGATAAGAAATGCAGATGAAGATATTTTTGATAAAAAGGCAGGTTGGATACGATTTAATTAATTTGATAGAAATGCAATAATAGCAATGCAATGTTTTGTTTTTGTAACGGAAGTGACCCCAATAGAAGCCACACATAGCTTATTAAAAAAATAAAATTATAAGTTGTTAGGATTTGAAGAAGTCAGAGGAAGAAGCTACATGCATTAGGGTTTCGAGTTCTTGGTGCCATATCGCCTCTCCACTCTAGAGTGTGTGCGGGACGCCTCTTAGGGCATTTTTTTGCTGCTTTCGCCTACTTTACTCCATCGTTTTGCGGATTGAACCTCTTTTTTATGGATGGAGCTCAATCAAAAACTCCAACTTTTATTGAAGCTGTAGAAGGGAGCAATGGCGCTAAATATGAACAAGAAACCACAAAAGTTCATTCCCAAAGTTTATCACAAGGTATTTTTTCTCCTCCGGATATTGTTATCCCGTCGAGTGATTTTAATACTACTTGTTCTTGGCTGGAAAGCCATATGCTGGTAGGGTATTTTCTAGGTCATATGCCTGGAAAGACCCTCCTTCAAAATTGGATCCAACAAGCTTGGCATGGTGTCAAGTTTGATGGTATTTAGAACCTCACCAAAGGGATTTTTTTGTTTTGTTTTGCCGACCCTGCTCAGGCCAAAGCGGTCCTTAGTCGTGGGCTTTGGTTTGTTTGTAGCTCCTTATTGATTTTTTAGCCCTAGACCAAGGATTTTTTGGTCACTAATGATGTTTCCTTACGGATTTCGATTTGGGTTGAATTCCTTGGTCTTCCTCTGTTGCTCTGGCTTTACTATCAAAACCTTGTGGTCCCCATTGGTGAATTTGTTTGTTGTGTAACGGATAAATTTTATGCCTCATGCTCTCAAAAGCGTTTTTGTGTCAAAGTCAATCTTTCTAAAGACCTAGAGAGACTATTGATGTCCAATTTGATAATTATAGGTTCAAGCAACGTATTGTCTACATAAACCTACCTAACACATGTTACCGTTGCCAATCAGCTACCCATAAGACAAAATATTATCCTTTAATGAAGAACAAGATTAAATCTAAGGAGACGACTGCAACTCCTATTACTACTAGCTCTGTGGAGGACAAGATGAATGGAAGGTAGTCCAGAAGAAGGTTAAGAATGGAAAAAACGTAAACCCTATGACTGCTCCCAGTAGCTCACCTCAACTCCTTGTATCTTCTGTGCTAGTGGGGCATGGTGTGGTGATGGAGTAGCATACCACACAACCGGTGACACCCAGTGCTAGGACTTCACAGATGGTTGCTAATGTACCACCAACTAGTGCTTCCTTTGCTAAAATTGTTATTTTTTTGCTCCTACTCAGTCTTTAGATTCTCCAGTTCTACACCTCAATGGGCAGTCTTCCTCAAGCTTCATGGAGCCTGAACAAGCTTCTGTCAAAGGCCAAATATCCCATAGCCCACCACGGGGAGAATCCCTAGTTCACCAAGACAAAAGGTGTCAAACAAAGTTTTAGAAAGCAGGTCAGGAGCATTTTCTCAGTAATATTTATGATTCTCTTTCAAACCTCGAAGATGCTGAAGATGTAGCTAGACATATGAGTCTTGATTGATCTCCATGATTTTTTATCATGGAATGTTAGAAGGCTGACGGACCCTCATATGTCCTAGCCTCCATCATATGCAAGAAGTGCTCTCGTAGACAGGCACTGGTCCCAACCCTCACCAGTCAGGAAGCAACCTAATATTGACATTGCTTATTTGTCCCGTCAGGTTGGGGGGTGGGATGATGTTCAACCAGTTTCACCTGGGCCAGTTGTTGGTTGGAGCGACACAAGTAGACCTTAATCGTGATGTAGAGGGGTGGATTCCCATCCCATAATCACTAGCAGTTTATGTAAGACAACATGCCAAGGCACATTATCCCATATGAAATGCTTTCTTTGATGTAATGATCATCAATGATCATGATTGGTAAACTTGTGTTTTGTTGGCGACTTTGTTACTAACCCTTGTCAATGAGGGTTAGTTTGATTCCCAATGGGATATGTTAACCCACTCACTTTTTTTTTATTGTAAAGGCTTTTATCTCAATTTAATATAAATTTGTTTTTTTATTTAAATAAAAACTTGAAAAAGTTTAATTTTTTTAATTAATTTTAAAAAGATTACCTAATCCATTAACTTATCACAATAATAACTTGACAATTACACTTATATTATTTATAACAATTTAAACCTTAATTTTTCCTTAAAAATATATTTAAATAAATATTTATATTTAAAAAATATTAAATTTTTTTATTAAGAATTTAGTAAAACTACAAGCAATACTACATAAATAATCAAACGTGCTAATATATGTTTTAAGTTTAAAATAATCACATACAATTTCATTATTATTTAATTATATAAAATTGAACTAATATCATTTAAAATTCCAATATTTTTATTTAATAATAAAATTTAAATTTATTTTTTATTTTTTAAAAACTTTTGAGTGACTCAAGAGTGTAAAAACGGAAAAAATATGACGTGTGTGTAGGTCACCATTGCACATGTCATATCAGGCCGTATAAATGTGTCGTGGTTGAAAATCAAATAGGAGAGAGCCTCATGACAAGGGTTTGGTGGAGGAATGTGTTTGGTGGAGGAATGGTGAATAGGGTAATCATGTTCAAAGCCATGAAGTTTTCAAATTTCTTTCATATTCTAAAATATCCTTTTGTGATCTTAAATTTTTAAAAAATAATAACTTCAAAAATAAATTTAATATTCCTACATATAGTTAATTTGGACAGAAACTTTGTAACCTTTGATGCTTCTGAAAAAAATTAAATTTTTTCGAAAATAAACTTGATATCTCTACCCATAGTTTGAAAAAAAACGAAGAAATAAGAAGATATCCATAGGAAGATATTATAAAAAATTGAATCTCTTTATCTTGTTCTCACATTTCATAGCTGGCACGCCTTTTGGGATTAAGTTGGCTTCAGAATCTTAAAACATATCCTCGTTGTACAATTTACCCATCAAAATGTTAATTTTCAAGATCTACCATGGTGAGTAACAAGTTAAACAAATCCAACACCTGTAAAACAGTAACCAACAAGATTCTTCCCGAGGGGAACACCATTTTTAGCTTCCCGCAGCCTGCTCACAAGCTAAAACATTCCCTTGAAATACAATATAAAAACATATCCATCGTGTCAATTTGGACTCCTGAGCTGATGTTGTGCGGGTGGAGCTCTTAAACATGGCTGAATCTTCCTGGCCTTCTGCTGCCGAGGTAAATGCCACATACATTTGGATACATATTTGTGTTTTTTTAAAGTTTCAGAATGACATAAGCAGGCTTATTATGTTTATATGAATGATTGCGATTGTATGTAGGTTGAGAGAGTGAAGAGATCTACAGCTTCTTTGGCTGGGTGTGATGTAGAGGATGTCAGAGTAGTTGCTTCCCCATACAGGATTTGTCCTCTGGGTGCCCACATTGACCATCAGGTAACTGATCTCATTGAGAATTCTATCCATTTATCTCTTAATTGTCTGTTCCAATGCAGATCACTGAATGAGTATGCCGTTTTAGTGTGCTTATCAGGCTTTGAAGCCAGGTTGGTTCATCATTGTGAGAAGTGCCCCATCTTATCATAGATTGTAAATCCATCTCACATGCAGGATTATCCCCACTGAAAACTATGTGCATTGCCATTTCGGTTAGTGGGTAACAGGTGCCATTGCCATAGATCTTGTGAAATATTTGGTTAGCGAGTTTTAGCCGTTTAAGTGCCAGTGGGCAGATGCATGTATTGGCTTGCTTATTAGGGACATGCTATTTTTTGAGAAATTTAAAATTCAAAACTGTTGGAAAATGTTGTGTATTCATTTTTATGAATAGAAAATTGATTCTATATTTTAGCTACTATGTTTATTAAAGTTAGAATTCTCAACATTCCTTTGATGGCCGTTTATCATATGATGTTTCAGATCTAATAAAATAGCAAACTTAAAGAACCAGTGATGTCTTTTACTCGTAGTAAGTAGGTTACAGTTACCAAATAGTCATCATAATTAAATCTCCTTCGAGTCGTCAAATCTGTGTCATATAAGTTAATGAACTGTACTCGCTTGTCTCTATCATTTTCGTTTCAAATAACCGAACTGATTTGGCAAGTGGGTTGAATTGATGATCACTAACTGTTAACTGCTATGCACCTATTATGAATAAAACTCTCATTTATATATTTGAAATTTTCTTCCTCTAGGTTTGCTATTTCATTAGGTCTTGAATGCCTAATGATAAAGTTATAGTTACCAAGTAGTCATCGTAATTAAATCTCCTTAGAGTCATCAAATTTGGATCATATAGGTTAATGAACTGCACTGGCTTGTCTCTATCATATTGGTTTCAAATAACCTAACTGACCTGTGAAGCAGGTTGAGTTGATGATGACTAACTGTTAACTGCTATGGACCTATAATGAATAAAGCTCTTGTTCATATATATAGGTTTCCTATTTTCATTAGCTTTTGAATGCCCTATGATTAAGAAACAAACATCAGGGGAATATATGCCAATCTAATTGTAATATAAATATACTTACCAGCTAAGATGTAAAATCCATTTTCTATATAAACAGCCTCTGAGTGGCTTAATGTAAACATGAAACAAGAAAGACAAGACTATTTGGCCTTCCTTCTTTATAAGTATAGATAATAGAAATGGCATGAAAGAAACTTTTGTCATATTTATATGCTTCCAAATCTAAGATGATGTTCAAGTGAGAATGTATATTGAGAAAAAGTTAATTGTCATGAGAGGTAAACATGGGAAAATTCACTACCAAACCCTTGCCAAAATTGGATAATGCAATCTGATAACGACCAAGTTTAAATTTACCTTTATGTCCTTCAATAGAGAGGGTCTTGTGGAGACTAGAATACTTGGTCCCTATGTGGTCATATTGATGGTGTTCCTTTGTCATTTTTCAATACCACAAGGTATTGCTGTCAAACCAGAACTTGGAAAGTGGAAAAACATTGAGATCGAGTCATTCTCGATCCAATTCCTTTGCATTATGTGCTTTTTATAAGTACAAGCTTAAGAACTAGCATGTGAGGGAGTGATGTCAAGAATTCAATAAGAGAAGCAATTTGCATTAACTGATTTAGTTGATGTCATCTTTTAGGATCTTGTTACAGCTCCACATATCACTGCATGGGTGGGGTCTAAGAATATTCATCGAAGAAGGAAAAAAGGCACTCAGCAAATTTATCATACACGTAAAAGATAGTAATAATGAGAAAATGATGTTTTGGTTACAATGCTTTCCAATATAAACTTCAAGTTATTTATGAAGGAATTCTACTAGTTTGGGAGGTTGTTTGGGTCGGGACATGTTGAGTTACAATCACTGTTTTTTGGAAGGCAAAGTAACTTGCCTAGTGTCATATTTATAATATCAAATGTACATACATCAAGCCAAATCATCAAAACATGGTGCCCTTCCATGCTTAGGTTTCAAACCATAGCATAAGTCGTGAGGCAAGGGCAGTCAAAAGTTTAAATAGAAAATTGAAGAGCAGTTCCATTTTTTGGTAATTTGGGCTGACTGCCAGAAACAACCGAATCTTTTCCATACTCACACAAATTCATAGATTTTGGACTTGTAATTTTCCTTCTACGAAGCAGATTTGGAAGTGACTCTGTGTTATTCCCCAAAGATTTTCTTTCTTCGGGGGGCTCCCAAGGTTGATTCTTCACTTTAACTGGTCATTTTTTGAAGGGAAATGCCCTGAAGATGCTTTAGTTTTCAAATGCTCATTGGTTTTGTTTACCTTCATTCTCACCACTGTTTTGAGGAGACTGCTGTTTTAGATTTCCTAAAGGGTTCTGCTGATTGTGCCTATGAAATTGTTCTTATTCATACTTCTACTCAAAACACTTACTTGCCAAATTCTCAAATTTCTTGAATTCAAAGGCTCATGTTGGTCTTTTGACCTCTTCCACTGGATTTATTTGATCCCTAGCATTTTTTGTAGTTCTCTTTCTGTTTCCATGCTGATGCACAACAGAATGCAAACCAGCTTTCAGATCTGGTTTGTTCCACTTTGTCTCGTCAAGATTTTCAGATTTTTACTTTTCTGTTGAACAGGTTGGTTCTACTTCTTTTGTATGATTTCTTGGGCAAGAATGTTCCCATGACTCTTCAAAACGGAACCTACAATTAACGGGAATGTTTGTGTAATCCAACTCTTTCTCCCAAGAGTAGTCTGATGGTTGAAACTTGATTGAGGCTGATAACGAATTCCTTAAATCTAGGTTTATGCAACTTTTATATAACTCAAATTAACTCCATTTTTATTAATGTACAAACTAACATGCACAATCTAGCCGAATGCCCAAATTATGACCTACTTGAAAATCTAGTGTCCAAAATTTTGTAAATAAGACAATCTTTCCTATTGACCATGTTCCATTCCCAAAGATCTAGCCTTCGTCCTTTACATTTTAGAACATCACTGAGAAATAATTTGGTAGCATTATGAAAGCAATTTCTTGCATGATTTTACACTTTTGCATTTGATTTGATGTCCAAGAGATGAAATATTAAGGTTATTTCATTCAGCATATGAATACCATTAAAAAGAAATCCAGCTTTGTGACATTAATTGGAGTCTCAGAGTTAAAATACTTTTATAGGGGAGATGCTAAATTTTCCTTTCCTTTCGTCTTCAACAAGTTTTGTAGGTTCCCCATGGTTGAAATGGGGAAGGAGCAGGGCTATTTCTGATATGAGTGAATGATAGTATCCTTACCAAAGATATAATGCTTCCAGTGACTTTTGACAGTCTTGTACAGCTATTTGTTACAAGCTGCTCCTGGCAAGCTGCATTATTGAAACTTTTGAAATGATATGCACCAGGGTACCCTTGTTGATTCAAGACTGCTTCAAGCGCAAATGCAAAAGTGTTTGTTTTGATCTCAAAAAACTTACACTGGTCAAGTCTTGTGAGCGTTGGTGTGAAACAGATTCCTTGCTCATGTTCCTTGCCAACCTTTTCTTGTGCATTAGTCTGTTAGAAGGTTGCTTTTGTGATACTACTCAAACTTGGTGAAGTGTCCAAGTGATGTGTGAAAAAATGGGGACAAAGTTTGCAGTAAAGTTTGGCAAGCCCCAAGAACTACTAAATTCCTTTAGGGGTTGAGATGTATTCTATTTCAAATTTGTCCATATGTTCCCTAGATCAACTTATCCAAGGGGCTTGTCCACTATATAGCCATGATAACATATTCTCTTCATTGCAATGGAACATTTGTGTAAGTTGGTGTAGGGATTGTGTTGGCACATGGACACAAGAACTTGCTTTATTTGCATGAGATGCATTTACCATCTCTAGCTGAAGATAAGGGTGACTTCAAGGTAGATGACAATAGAACAAAGTGATTAGGGAATGGACTGAGCATGTCATTCATAAGGTGCATGAATGAAGTAGGGGAATTGTTGAGGACAGGAGGCATCATCAATCTCTCAAAGAGATCTTTAAATTTGAAAGTTGTGTACCAAATCTCAGCAAGTTCAGTGGGTGCTTGTTGATAGCCAAATTTTAGATTAATAATGGTAAAGTACCTAGAACAATCAATGTTATCAAGAAGATCATTTATGTGCAGAATGTTGGCTTTTAAGCCTTACTACCACAGAATATCAGAGGTCCCAATATAAAGAAGCCACAATACTAAAGGTCTAAATATTAATAACAAAGAGTAGAATAATATAAATGAGCAATCTAATATGTATATCTAGGTCAATATAATAATGAAATAACATTCACTTATAATATAAAAAATGAATGTAAATGGCCAAAATCATTCATGTACTATGCATGAAGAAAACTTACAATATTAATTGCTCAAAATCTGTATACAAGCTTTACTTTTCTGTATCTTCCTCTTTACAATTGTATAATCGGGTAATCAGATCTCTTTTCATGGAGCTTTGTCTCCATAATATAGACATAGAAGATGACTCTTCATGTACTTGACTATTGCTCTCCATATGACAACTCCCATGACCTTTGGCTTATCATCTTGCCACTTGTATACTAGACTCTTCACTTTCTTCTTACATGCACACTTGACTCTATGACACTTGCACACTTCTACATGCACTCCTAATCTAAGACACTTGTGCACATCCTCACTTTACATATTTGCACATTTATATAAAGTCACTTGTGCACATTCTCTCAATACACACCTGCACTCTAACTTACATGACACTTGCATATTTCCTGCACATTGCACTCTTACATGACATTTGTTCATTTCCTACACATTGCACTCGTACATGACACTTGTGCATTTCCTGCACATTGATACTTACATAAAAAGGAAAATATAACTCACTCACCTAAACCATAAACTCAACCCTAATCACATATTTACATTTGTACCATGAAGGTATCATGGGGTACATTTAAATGTACCAAAAAATGTAATATTCCTCAACACAGAAGTGGAGAGCAGTTCTTCATAGTAATATTGTCCTGGGTGTGATGGTGATTGCAAAGTCTACATCCTTCTTAAGCACTAGAAAAATGGGACTAGCACAGAGTAAATTGCAGGGTTGGATATTGAGTTTCCCAATCAACTCCTAAATTTAGTGCTAAATCTATTACTTTCCAAGATGAACCTGTGATAGCAAGGACCAGTCAAATGAGGGAAGCTGATACGAGGTCAATAGAGTGTTTTAAATGACAATGGAGAAGGGTTCCCATATATGATTTGAAAATTGACATATTCGTCCAAGATCAGATCATGTTGTCTTTCCTGGGTGGGCTACATGATAGCAGAAACCTGCACTGAATTAGTAACCTTTATGTGGATCCATCCATGGAATTAGGAAGAGAATGAATTTTGAAGAGTGATTGATCAACCTGTACTAGTGTTTCGTGTTGATTATAGAGATTTCCGTCTTTGAGATGAGTTCTAACACTGAGTAATGGCAGAATGATGCTTTGGCCTTTACTCATGACCCTTCCATGTGACTGACTTATTGAGAAGAAGGTTGCAAGTATCTAAAGACTCTTATATGGATGGCTTCATCCTTGAGTATCTTGATGGCATATTGGAGTCTGCATAATTGAGTGATGCACATCATTCCGCCATGATTAAAATAACCAATGATGTAAAAGTTCTAGATGGGGTGTGATCACAAGGTTAAGTGTTCTAATAGTGTTTGCAAAAATTGTGTTTCTTTTGGCTAGCATTGTCCATGGAGAGGCATTCCTTCATCTCTTTGAGATTAAACATTGAAGGTTTTGCTTGAGTTGTGAGAACAATGAGTTTGTCTATTGTAACATTGTGGACAATTTTAACTTTGTAGAGCATTGCAAGTTGGCTTTGCACCCGTGCTAAGAGAGTCTTCCCAACACAACATTTTCCATTTGAGTGCTTTGTTGACTTGTGGAAGTTACATCAGTCATATTGTTTCTAGTGAGACTTCTTGCTAGGTTAATGCTTTTGTGGTGCCAGTTTTAGGAGATTGATACTTGTGGTGTGTAGGGTTGCATTGAGAGTGGCTCCTGTTGTTTGATTTTGCATTGCTAGATTCTTTCTACTGTATTAGAGGGTTACACTTTCCTTCTTTAGGACAAGCTTTGACAGAGTACTTCTCCTTGATCCTAACAGCAAATCTATAGGCGTCTTCTGTTGTATAAACTCAACTTATTTGGATATGGGGCTTAGGGATGCTACTGTACTTGATAATTAATAATGAAGTAGAATTTATCCTAAATTGCTTTCATAAAATGGTTCTATATCTTGATTGGCTCTTCAAGATCCTCATGCATCTGAGAGGAAATCTCATCAGTATGGGGAATATCATATTGAAAGAGGCTTTTCCTAGTTATAACAGTCTAGAGTGAGTAAAATACACTTTCAGATAATTAAAATTAGAGGGCATAATATAGAAGAGACAAATGTAATATACACTGTAATTCATTTTATTGTAAATGGTTCTGAACATGAGTCCAATGAGAAGGGACATATTAAGGAACTACTGTGGATAGAACTTAAAGAAGTTCAGCTTCCAACTATTATGGGATTTAAAATTCTCACTGATATTGGCATTGTAGAGCTGCTAGGCTATGGTGCCAAATGGAGTTTGGTCTTGAAGAAGCTTAGTATCACTAGAGCTAAGATGACAACACAAAATCAGAATTTTGATTTTTGGAATCAAATGTAGTGGTCAGCATCAGTGATGAGATTAATGTCAAGTCTGGTGTCATTCACATTGGCATTGACGTGAAGTCTAGTGTCATTGCTGTTGACATGAACACTAACTTTGGCATGTCTAGCATTGTTGTAGATTTGGCATTAATGATGGAATTGGCGTGAAATCTATGTTTGGCACAGAATTTGGCACCAGAAAGGAACTTGGCCTTGAAGATGAGTGTGACATTTTCTTGGGACTTAGAGTCTTTATAAGGACTAATCATGGCTACACTTAAATGAGTTTACTTAAGTGGGATGTTCTGTTTTGTGGAGGTTAATGTCTAGTGAGGGAGCTGAGGGACTTATGGTGAATTTGCATATGATCAAGATGGTATTCTGTTGTCACTGAGGTAATCGTATTCCTATAAATGTGAGTTGGAACTTTACGTAGGAGAGGCAAGGGACTGTTGCTTTGGCATTGTTTCATAGGTGGATTGACATGATTAGAGTCATCATCCATATTGCTACCAAAGGATTGGATAATATTTTTCATTTTGAAAGGGAATGGTTGGAGTAATCTGCTTCATTTTGATTGCATGACAAATCGAACCTATTTCTGTAATGTCCTACCCCTTTCGAAGACAAAAAAACAATTTGCCACCAAAAGAGCCAGGTTTCGATCTTGGGTTCCAAACTGAAAACTTGAGTGTCTTAATTGCTGATTTGGGTTATTCAGTGTTTTGTATGTTTGGAGATCATATGAACATTCAATGTACTAACTCCAATTTTCAAATATCATATTAACTCATGAATTTTCAACAAGACATTTTGACAAACATTTGTCATGCATACTCAGAAATAACAGGGCAGCTCTCAAGAATGGATCACAACTTGAAAACTATCAATCCAAATGCTACCAAATTTGAACACTAGCTTCTTCCAATATAGGTAAACAAACCCAATAAAGGAAATTGCATTAAAAGGAGTATATCCGGAATTGTGAAGGTCTGATACAAATCTGGAAATGTTCATCAGCACACAGAAATCTTCATTTTTTAATCATAAAATCCAATTTACAAACTTCTCCAGCATACAACTTATGTTTTTGAATACCCTTTTTGGAGACAATAACAAAACATATAAGAAATCCTCCAAAGACTAGGCGTTTGGACCTAGGCAAGCAACTCGTCCCCCAACAAATGTACAACCATGCCAGGAGCAGGTACAGCTGCTAATAAACACTACAAAAATCCAATGAAAGTCTCCAAAACCTGCAGAAAAGGTGGCGGCTAGGTCTATAGTTGCAAGTAGATCTCAAACATCAACAAACCATTGCTGAGTGTGCATCCAAATCGCTCTATTTTGGCCCTAGATGGTACGGCCAGCTGAAAGAGTGAAGTGCAAATGAAATGCAACAAACCCTCTCCAATCTGCTCAACAATATCTGAAAATATCACCTTTATCAGCTCAATTGCATCCACTGAGTATGAATGCTCATTAACCCATCTAAAGGTATCTTTCAACCTCAAGATATGGTGTCCTTGTATGTGGTTTTCGTCACAATACAAGCCTGGAATGACTGAAATCTTGCAACCTGCAAGTCTCACACAATAAGCTTCAAGAATAATAGCCAAAGATGTCACAATCAACTCTTCAATGCCACTTTTATCCTTTCCCAAAGCTGGTTGATCCGTTCACTTATTGAATGTGGGATAATTTGTCTTTCCAAATGCTACGTTGCACCTTGAAGGCATTCTTTTTACCATAAATTGTAATATATTTCACTTATTACTTTCCAAGGAGTCCATACCACCTTTATGACATTAGAAATATGAAATTTATAAAATCCCCTTTAATTCAAGTGGTTACATGACCCCTTTTAAGATTAAATTAATGCCCAACATTAATATATTTAACTTTTATATTTAAATATAACATTATAAATATTCGGGCATTAAAATTATTGCTCTCCCAACATCCAATCACCAAACAACTTACGGAAATGGATACCCATTAAGCCGAAGATGCCAGTCGTACTTTTCTTTTCTAGAGAATCCAACCCTAACTGACTTACTAAAAATAGTAAGTCTCTGAAAATACTGCCAGAAACGGTCCTGAAAGCTGACAACTGTGAATGCAGATCGTCCAACAATATCTCCATAACACCTAGTGGTTCCTAAACACTCGACATTGCCTACGGAACCTTATGAATAGGCAAGTCCATATTACGCTTTGTTAGTTGACTAGGATGGGGACATTACAATTTCATTAATTTGGTTGTTAATACAGGAGTGCCTTTTTAGGTGAACTTCCAATCTTGCGATTTCCTTGGTGTGTTGTTTGATTTCATTACAAAAATATAAGTCGGTGCTTAACATAACTCTATGTAGTATTTGGATTGTGAATCATATTGCAAAGAAAATGCATACATCATATCTTACCTATAACTAGGATCAATAAATTACACAGCAGAATAAAGCTGGGAGACATTATATATGCTTGATTATTTAGCAATTTCTCATGAATTTTTAGAGTAAGGTTTCTTGTAACATGTGAAAAGGTCTCATTGTAAAGTTGTCTTTCCCAAATGCTTGTTGTTCATGGAAATAGAAATGGAAAACTTAAGTTATGAAAAAATCTTAATTGTAATTGAAGAATCCATCTTACTTGTATTGTTATTCTCAATTCATGAATGCTTAGATTAATAAATGGGTAATATTTATCAAACATTCTTCCATTGCACCGAAAGGCTTAGAAAGAATCAACAAAATTATTTGCTAATTGAAGAATCCATCTTATTTGGATTGTTATTCTTCTATACCTTTGAGTGGAATGGAAGAATGTTTAATACATATTTGCCTTATGGGAAATGGTGGAACTAGGTGCTTCATGGCCCAAAAAATAATTAAGAGAATTGTTTTCCTTTTATGAGCAAGGTAGAACGAGGAACTCAAAGGCCTAATGAAAATAAAGAAAATCATTTGTCTTTATGGGGAATAGTAGAACTAGAATCATTTAGATTTCTTGTCACCTGCTTCCATGACATTGGAATAATGAATGTTTTGTTTTACCACTTAATAGAATGATCTAGATGTCAGAGGATTTGTAGGAAGAAATTTGGCATTAAGTTTTAGCAACCTCTCTTGACACATCCTTTTATAAGAAACACATCTTACATTACAAATACGAATGAGAAAGTTGCATCTATTTAACAAGAAGAATACATGGAAACTCCTGCCCCAAGAAGGTAAGAAAGAACAACATCTAGGCCTCTGCCGCAAATAGCAAAGCATCAACATCCTTCCAGACCTAATGAACTTGGCTTTGACAAGAAGAGCTAATTTCTGCTTGAACTGTCTCAACTTCCCTAATATGATTGGGGAATGTTCATGTTGGAATGTTGCCTTACACCTTGTCTTGCACAAGAAACTGATGGCAACCAAATGATTTGTATACTAAAGTATTTTGCAACTATCTCTGATAGTCCAAGTGTCTCCTAGGGATTTTCTATGCAATGGAGAGGGGCAATGAATAAGATTTGAAATTCAGCTCGAACGCATTTTCAAGAGACTTGTCAGAAGTAATCTCCAAAAAACATAACTAGCAAACTTCTCTGCTACAAACACAGCATGTAGACTGGGTATTGCCAACGTTTTGAAGTGTTGTTTCAATTTCCAAACCTTGATTGAAAATCAAGCATTCCAAAACCTTATGTTTTAAAGCAGACATTGACTTCTGAATAGTTTGATAACACCTCAATTTTTGTTCTTGAGTATCACTTACCTTCCCCCTTTGCTCAATTGTGAAATAATATCCATAGTACATGTAACACAGACATAAATTGTGGGTCCAACAGCTGTAGGAGGCCTTACAATTGTCTCACTTGCAATCTCTTCAATAAGGACATATTCCTCCAAGTCAAAACTTGAAAGGACAGACTTTTAGGATTGCAAAGGCATTGGCAACCTGGTTTATTTGCCCTATTCATCTTTTGTGCTTGATTTAAATCACACCAAGTATGCCATTGATACATCTCAGAACTCTAGAAATCTCCCTAGGAGAACAATATTGTTCCTTGTTTTTATCTTTTGTTCTTATTTAAAAAAAAAGAGAAACCATTTTTGAATTCCAGTGAAGGTACTCATTCATTAATTCCAAGTTAGACTGGGATCCCTAGTTGTTGAACCATCATCGCACTTTGGGACAGGACAATCTTGCTCTTGCTAACCTTTTGCTAGCAAAGAAGGGCAAGAAACCAAAGTGGCTGGATGAGGAATAAAGCATCTATATGTGCCGAGGTCCCAAGCACCATGCAGCCCCTCATCGTGCAAAAAACTCAATCAAGTGTTCTTTGCCAAGCTGCCCAAATCTACATAAATGGAGCTGACCCTAGTATATCAAAAATCTTGCCATGGACAACATCACCAAATTGAGAAGGACCTCCAATTTGTTGGAGAATATTACATTATTTGGTACATGCTAATGTACTCCCATGGTACCTTTATGGTACAAATGTAAATATGTAATAGATTAGGGTTTGAGTCTATAGTTTAGGACAAGTAAACCGGTGTGAGAGGACAAGTAAATCAAGGATGGTAAGTTGAAGGCATTTCTAGCTTGAAGCGGATCAATAGGTTTGGGCACCCCACGAACCCTGAGATTGAGTGCTTTCACATTACGGATCCTTTCTTCTTCAAATTTAGCTTGGACAACCAACTCAACTATGGGGGGGTTCTTCGTTCCAGCTACAACCTGAACCCAAGATTGTTGGTTGGCTAATTTTTGGCTTTGTGCAGTTGATGCTTCCTTGAGATGTTCCTGCTCAGCAAGAAGAATAGCCTGTTCATCTCGAATTTTTAAAATTTCAATGTAAATTCGCAGAATTCTGAGGAGGCTGTTCGGTATGTGCAGTTTGCAATTGAGTAATGATGGCTTGCTGATCTTGAAGTTTAATTTGGAGATCCGTGATAATGCGGCTGCCATCTTTCACTTGGTCTTGCAAGGAGAGTATAATACTAGCTTGCATGTCTAGCTATTTCTGGAGAGAATTAATCTGTTTAGACAAACGCTGATATGAAACTGTTGTTTGAAGGCGTTGGACAGATTTAAGAGGAGAAGCCCGCGTCTTCTCCATTCTTCCGTCATCAAGTATCCCCATAACACTAAGACTGCTAAACGATTTGCAGTGAGGACAACTGGGACATGCTGGGGCACAGTCAGGGCTGTGCTAGGGCACGTGCAGAAACCCACCTCGAGCGCAGCAGAAATCCACCCCAACGCAGCAGAAATCCACCTCGAGTGCAGCAGAAATCCACCTCGAACGCAGCAGAAATCCACTTAAAGCGCAGCAGAAATCCACCCAAGCGCAGCAGAAATCCACTTGAAGCGCAGCAGAAATCCACCTCAGTGCAGCAGAAATCCACCAGAGGAATTCCTTTCACCCATCGTTGCTTGCAAGAATGAAATTTTCAGAATACTTTTCTTGAACTTTTTATAAGCTTCCCAGGATGGAAAAAGACTCAGAATGATATATAAATTCTGCTCGTAAGTTTTTATTAACAATCATAGTTTTCTCAACCAAAGGAAGTTTGAGCTTAATGCAAGCTTGCAAATTTTTATCTAATTTAAACACCATACATTACCATTGATGAGCAATAGAGAGCTGAATACCTAGAAAGCTCTAATATTCCACCTTTGGTTTAGCAAAGTTGGAGGTTCATCTTGACCAATAAGATTAAGTTTTATAAAAATATCACTTACCACTGGTTTAAATGTTGTCTTCACCAGAGTGCTGATTTAGCTCTGTTGTTATGGTCGAATCATTGATGGAATGCCACAAAGAATTTGCCTATGCCCTGTAGGGTAGATTCCTTTATTTGTTCCCTGTAATCTGTCTCAAACATGCAACCAAGGACATCCACTGTCTCCACATATAGGTACAGAGTGAAAGGACAGGCACAGACATCATTCCATTCATGCTAACTCTTGCAGAAGCCTGTGGAAAGAGGGTTGCAATGACCTTTTGAATGCAGGAGCTGAAGCCTAGGATGAAACCCCATTCAGTCCTACCATAGGCCCCATCATAGCCAATTCAAGAATAGAGCCTCTTGACTGTATTGACAAATCTATTCAATCCCCTTCTATGCTGTAATAAGATTTTCTAGTATAGGTCTGATCTTTATGAATCTTTTGTCTTCCCTTTTAACCATCCAAGCAACAAGTAGTTCTTTTTCTTCCTAGCAAGAACATTTTCAGAGAATTAAGCATAAAGAAGTGTGATAGGGTGCCATCCCACTCTCATTTGCCTTGTGGAGCCTTTAGGGATGAGGTTGATACACCTTCATGACACGTCTTCAGATAAGCTGTCCCAATCACATGCCAGAACGTTTTGTAGAAAACAGCAGACCATCCAGACCTGGAGACTTGACACCTTTTCCCCTAACAACCATGTTAAATAAAGGTGGGACCAACAAAGTGAATTTTAGAAAAATTTGGATTGTTAACAGGAGGGTCTTACAGTGGACTCTAACAGCAAAAGCTATTGTGAAATAGTGTGCTCAGGGTAGGGACAATGCTATTCTCCATCATTAGCATGCAGGCTTTTTTCATGATCTTCTACAAGTTATTTGTTCATTTGCTTTAGTTGAAAAGGTAAAGCTAGCTTATTGTATATTTAAGATATGCAAGATGAGGTTTGGTAGTGAATACACTATGTTCTTGTCATTTCTGATATGTGTGTTGGTTGAAGAACGAACTGTTTATTTATTGTTACTTGAGAGTGTGTGGTTCACATGTTGCACTTAAGGCCATTTGAGAATTAGACAAATATTATTGGAGTCTCTATTATATTGTTTTGTTTTTAAAATATTTATTCTTGTTTAAATTAAAATGTGATGGACAATCAACAAATATAACCTTTGGTATATTTCCAAATATATGTAGAAGATTTAGAACATCCATAATCCAGCCTGCATGTATGTTAGCTTCAAACACAGTTTCTTATAGCAAATGCAATATTTAAATCCACATACTAAGCCACTAGGCTTTTTCCATGATTGCCAGACTTACTGCCATATAAAAGTGGTAGTCCAATAAACATTACAGAGAACAGAGCTGCTATTACTACCAGAATTTTGATGTTTAGTGTTTATCTTTGATAAATGGCGATTTTTAAATTGAATAATTTTCTTCAAATTTTGAATTAGTTTCAATATGAAGTATTGTATAGATTGATTATTCTCAATTTAGGGTATTTTTTTTCCTGCCTTCAGGGTGGGACTGTGACAGCAATGACAATCAATAAGGGGGTGCTTTTAGGTTTTGTCCCTTCTGGAGACTGCAAGGTAAATCCTTAAAATTTTGTTTCACAGTAGCAGCGTTCCTTATCTGATAGTAACAGTATTGAATTTTAGTTGTCCTTAACGGCTGGCTAATTCAAACAGAACTAAACACCTAAAATTGATATATGAAGAAAGCAAAGGTTAATTTTTAATATGTCACGATTAACAAATTTTATGGAATAGATTCTTGTGTAGAACACTGTTCATGTTTACTTTCTTGTTATCTCTCAACATAGCTTCCTTGGCAGAGCTTCCTTTGGAATGTCCACATCACCAATGTGATTCAAGAAAGTGTGGCTTTATCATTCTAGTGAACGTTTTACATTACATGCAGCCATTCTGAAAATATGAAGTTATATGTTCTTTTTATCTTTTGTATTGCAGACCACAAAATGGAATAAAATACATCATGGCAAATTAGTCTTCAGATCTACAACTGAAAAGAACGAACATTGGAACTTGAACAGACCATGAACTTACAATACATAAGATGAAGAGAGAAATTTCTGGAGAAGGTATGAGTGCCAACTCAGGACCAAATCTAAGGGCAGCATGGACTCTGCCTCGGCCAAAACACGGCTTCAACCTGTGTGCAAGAACCCTTTTATCCCCAAAATTGTCCTCTTTGAACAGTTGCATCCAATTTATAAGCTTTTCACACTTCAGCTCTTTTTGTGGGGATGTACATGGGATTATTAGCTTACGTAAAAAATGTGCTTGTAGTGACTCAAAAATAGTAACGGCCGTTCACAAACCATTTAGATAAAAATGTTCCTAGTGGACTAAACTTAAAAAAAGGTGGGTTGGGCCAAACTACCTAATATTTTAATAGAATAAGAAAAAGGTTCATAACAGTCCTGCCTCCTTAGAAAGCTTCGTACACAAACCTTGAAGACCAAATAAAAGCTCTCCATTGTTGATTTATCTTCTTTATTTCATGTCATATCTTAATGTAATGTGCCAGATTTAATATTGACTGCGTTGTTCTTTTGATGCTGCCTCTGGATTGAATGAAGTATGCAACATTCTTATAATGATAATTATGGGCTGTAACATTATATATCTCTCCCATATGTGGAATGCTTTCTTGCAAGAGTAATGGAAGGTCATTGGACATATGGGATATAGGGTCTGTTGCATGCTGCT
Source organism: Wollemia nobilis (assembly GCA_028583015.1). Lineage (NCBI taxonomy): Eukaryota > Viridiplantae > Streptophyta > Pinopsida > Araucariales > Araucariaceae > Wollemia > Wollemia nobilis. Next base: position 13,037,339 of record JAQPPZ010016724.1, read on the forward strand.
TGGTATCTTCATAATGGTCTTTTACTTATGCAACTTCATTGCCTTCATGTGTGTCCTTGTACAACTTGAGTGGGCCTAACAGTAAGACTTCGGAACTCTGAATAGGAGGTTCAAGGTTGAACCCAATGGGGGATAGAGTTGTAGACCATACTTCGGCCACCGGTGTTTGGTTGAATAAACATATATGGATAAATAATATCCTTTATGAGGGTCGTCTCATATAACTTATGGTCTTCTGGATGTTATAAACTACGTTACCTTCACCTGTACCTTCAATGTCATTCATTCCACTTCTTCATAAAGATCCTCATACCATATTACTTGTTATTCCATGTTTTGGTAAAGACTTTCATACCAGACCACTTATAGTGCTTCCTTATCTTGATAGAGATCTTTATCAACATTTTCATGGACAACATTATCTCCATCCTTGCTAATAACTCCCTCAGTTCCTAAAGTTCCAACAACTGCCTCTTCATATGTGCTTCATAAAGCTCGACATACTTTGAAAAGTATAGGTCCTCAATGGCTTTGAGCTTTATTGTAAGTATCCTGTATGCCTGGATGTTCATCAATAAGGGCTCATAGATGTTGTACTTATCTAAAATATCTTGAGATCATTAGGGCTCTTCTCCATGAGGCCAAGAAAAGTGTTCTGATACCACTGTTCTGTTTGGCTTCTGAAATTGACTAAAAAACTGGATCCTGAAACTCAAGCAGAATCTGAGCTTTTAAAAAATTATGGAAATCAGATCTGACACCATAGTTGTGTTTCAGCCCTGGAAACCCAAATATGAACTTGAAAGTACACTTGAACAGGAAAATCTGAAAAGTCTATGACTGACAATTCCTGATCTGAAAATCTGAAATTTCTGATATGTTCTTTTAATTTTTTGTATTACAAATGAGAAAATAGAATGAAATACATGCTGGTAAAATAGTCCCCATATCTACAACTGAAACAGACAATGCTGGAACTTGAACCAAACACGAACTCACAGTACATAAAAATGAAGAAGGTAATTTCCTCGCCAACTCAGGCCCAATTCCAATGGCAGTGTGGATGTGCTCTGGCCAAAACAGAAGTTCAACCTGTGTACAAGAACTCGTATCTTTCCAAAATTGTCTTTCTCTAGTAGTTGCTTCTATTTATGAACATTTCTCACTTTAGCTCTCTTTGTGGGGTGCATGTGGGATTATTAGCTTACGTTGAAAAAGTGCATATAGTGACAAAAAGAACTAACTAGGAACTAGGACCCAAGAACCACTTACATAAATTTTTTCCTACTACAACTGTAAAAAAAGGTTGGTTTGGGCCAAACCGTTTAATATTTTAATAGAGTAGGATAAAGGTTCATAACATAGCACATAGATGCAATGTTTCTATTCTATTTTGCAAAGAAAATCTTATTGAAACTGTTTGCACAGGGTTTAAGATCACTGTTGGAATTTACTAAAATTTGTATACATTTGATGCAGGTTGTGCTCCACTCTGCTCAGTTTAAAGGAGAAGTTCAATTCAGGTTATTTAATTGTGGATTGTGTGTCAGTTTTACTCTACAAGTTTCTTTTAGCTGCCAACTCATCTTAGACAGAGCATTGACTTCTATCAGTAATATTAGTTGTTGGACATGAAAGTAAAAAATTGTACATATTAATTGTTTGTGGTCCCCATTTGTGATGGTGAAATGATTTTCTGATGGTTCTTTAAAATGCATTTAAAGGTTTTATAACTTTGGCATACGCATTTGAGTACAATTTCTCCATAGTATGTATTAATATCATCATTCAATACCCAACAAAGTAGTGATTTTGATAAAGATTCTCACATAGATATGTTAAATCTGCTTGTCTTGCTATATGAACTAAAAGCTACTTTTAACTTGAGCTTGAGATTTGAGGGTGGTTTTTTACCAACCATTTTAGCAATTTCAAAGTATTAATAATACATGCAAAGATTTTATTTCCCAATAAATGAAAACTGAAAACATAATTAATCTTTTTTGGTTTGGTGATTCTTGATTTTATTTGCTTATGACTTATCATTAAGTGAAAGAAATCATTGTTCCAATTTTTAAAATTCAAATACACATATAAACATACACACGTGTATATACATGTATGGAAACTGGAGCATGCTGTGATGTTCCTTGAAATTTTGAGCTTATCTTTTAGTCCTTTGTCTTCATACCCTCATTTGCCTTTGTCCCCAATGCTTGGGGTGATTCATCTTTTCTTTTCTTATGAGTCATTCTAAGATTGTAATGTGTAATCATATGGTTACCAATCTGAAATTCTGTGATTCGCTGGAATTAATTTTGCAAACAATCTTTATCAGTTTTCCAAGGTAGATGTATTCACAACATGAATAGTGATGGTTCTAGTTTAGATCTGAAAATTATAGGTATCCTAACCTCACCACATATTTTCATTCTTATGAACAATTGACCTCACCACATATTTTCATTCTTATGAACAATTGACATGCATAGACCAAAATGAGGTTTAGAGCTTGTCCAAGTATGTACTATTTTCATCCAAAAGAGCTTGATTTTTATTTTCAAGCTCACCAAATTACACTCAATTTTTGGGTCAGAAATGAAAAATTATGACCATTTTAATGGAGTGGATTCCATAAGTATAGGTCAATATTGCAAGAATGAACAATTTACATGATTATTTAGTTATATTTGCTTTTGATATACAAAGGGACAACTCAACCTCCAAGCTGTTGTTGTGCTGAAAATGTACGTCATATTTTGTACCTTTTGTAGTTTGTTCTTACTTGTTTGTATTTTTATGTTTGTTATGTATAGATTATTCCTTTCATGGCTGATTGTATTGTTAACCTAATTCTAGTTGTATTAATAATGCATAGGTTGTATACTGAATTGAATAAGCCCCAGTGGACCTAATGATAGGTTGGTTATGAGGTGTTTGTGCACAATGGGAAAAATGCATGTATTGATGAAATGAGAAATACAGTATGTGTACAAATGTCAGAGAGAGAAGATAATTCTATTAATGTCCACGGATGATCAAAGTAGGCCAACTGGACTGTTGCAGTGCGCTATAGTAACCAAATCATGCTACAAAAATAAGATAACCTACAGTAACAAGCTAGGATGTAAAATACACCAAAGTGGAATAACTAGAGAGAGTTTTATGTTTGGCTTATGCTAGTGACATGAGTTTTAGTTAATTGGCAACCTGCTTGCGCAACTTTGGTTTTGACATGCCTCACAACCCTAATTTTCATTGATGTAATGTACAATGTAAGTTCCCTCTACCCTTGATTATTACGTTTTTATTTTTATAGATCAAAACTTAAGACTAAAAGAGAGTTGAAAAAGGACAAAGAACAAATACGAAAGAGGTGAAACAAAAGGAGCCTAAAAAGACAATGTTTTCAAGGAAACCATTCAGAAAATGGGGGAAAGGAATACAAGCTTATGAGGTTTGAAGGGTCTTTTGGAAACATTATAAGAACTTACAAAATTATTTTTGAAGCAGAACATGAGCATCCATGCTGTTGAGAGTGAAAAGGGCTCTCCTAGAGATGATATCCAAAGAACTCCGTGAAGGATCTTGAGAAATTGGAAGAGCCACACAGAGTAATTCCAACAATCACCTGAGAAATCCTATTTATCATAAGGGCTTCAAATACTCATTTTTCGCTCTATACTTGGTTGAGATCAAGATTAATACTCAGTTAGTTTGTATTAAAGTTTACCCTTCTTGCAGCAGATTCAAAGGCTGAATTTTAACAAAAGGTGGTTGGTGATTATCCCCAATTTTAAGATAATTGATAATTTGTTCTGCTCTCAAAATCTGCTTTTAAATTTTAATTTGTTTTTATTAAATTTTGTAATCAACCTATGGTAGTGGATGAAATTTTTGTGTCGGCACATATCAGAGCAAACAGAGATTGTTTCACCACTGTCTGCAACTGCTAAGGAAAATATAGTACATCTATAGAGATAAATATAAGTTGGCATTTTTGGCTTTAATTCGACTCCTCCATGTACAATGGTCCCTCTTACAACAAGTCACCTCATTGCCCTTTTGCCTACAGTTGGTGCCTCCTATTAAAGTAAAACTATACATGGTAGTTGTGGCTGGTTCAAGTTGGGTTGTTTCTCTTTGGGCAGCAATTTCTCCTTAAAATCATCACCATTTAGGTATTAAAATAATGTTTTTCCTTGCATTCTTAATGTTTCATTTCATATGACAGTTGTCATTTTCCTTATTCACCTGTCCCTCCTTGATGAACCATAGTATCCTTAAATATATATAATCTTAATTCTTCACTTAGTTGAGGTATATAATGGTGACATAACAGATGACTTTAAAATGGTACACAGAAACAGAGTGCAGAGCAGACCAATATATAATGTTATCATGTGAATGAATGTTACGGATGGATGCATGGTACTGCACGGAAGTAGACTAGATATAGGCCCTTTAAGGCACAAACAAGGGAACACACTCATTGGTATCTTCCATTATGAGGTAATCAAGTTTGTAACATCTCCCCCAGCTTTAAAATGCTTTGCCCTTAGAACATAAAGAGAGTAGAATATGTGTCAACAAATGACTGACTTTCCGAAGATGCTTCTTATTTTGTGTAAGTGCTTCCACTTGATTAAGTGCATGTCTCCAGGATTCCTTTAGATTTATAACACGAGGTGGCCTTTCTTATCAAGACTTGGCAACTCTGTTTGGGAATTCACATGCAGACCCAACTTTTTTTCTTGAGGAAACATGAGAAACATTATGAATACAACATCTTCCTGTTAGTTTCAATGCATAGGCTACTGTGCCAATAGAATTTTTGTGACAGTTTTAAGTTCTTCCCACTATTTTTCAATGAGATTTGCTTCGTAATGTCCCCTTCTAATCAGCTAGTGGGAGCACATTGAGACTAGCCTATACACGGGTTCCCGTAGGCTATGTCATATGGATGAGAGCCTTTGGAGATATTTGAGACAACTTTTGGATTCTTAGAGCTCAGTTTTGGTGGTCGTTCGGGATCAAACGGAGCTAGGATGTTGGAATTGCTATTTTTAGCAGTGTCGGGTTTTAGGGTTTCTTGCCGAGCGGACAAGGGGATGTTGTTCTACAACGAAATGGGTATCCAGAACAGGTTTCAGTTGGTCAATCGGAGTTTCATAAGGCAGAGTTTTTAAAGCGCAAAGCTTGGCTTTATTAAGTGAATTATTAAATTCATTTTAAAAAGTTAAAACTTTATATTATAATTAAAGGGAAAGAAATATGTTTATCCCACATTGAGCGCGCAAAAAAGAGTTTGCCAAGGAGGAGCCTATTTATTCAGTGACTTGGTCTCATTTTAGACATTCTGGTTTATGTTATTTCTTCTCTTGGAGATTAAGGCCGACGACTAATATTTCTTCATCGAAGGGACGGAAACCTTAATTGATAACCCGAAGGACGAAACCCCGAAGGACAGATCGGTTCCATTTCAAGGATCGACAATGTGCAGATTGTTGAAGTTCTGAGGACGGAAACCCTTAGTATTGGAGAAGGGAGTTGGACGAAAACCCAGTTCTTGGCTGGTGAATTCACTCAGGATTCATGCTTATTGGATTCAATCAAAGATTTAGAGGTTTATAGTCCATCAGTTGGAGATAATAGCAAATTGGTATGTTTATAATGATATTTTGAAGACATTTATCCATCTGGAATTTCTAAACATTGTTGTTAATTTGTTGATATGAATTAATAAGCTATTTTGATCATGGGTTTTGCATAAAAATCGATTATTCAGTGTTAAATCCATCTGGGTATCATTGCATGCTCCTGTTATTGGCTTCTTTCATTTGGGTATTATTGCATGTTCAAATTAATCCATAGTTATTGCAAAAACACCAAACACAGAATAGGGCACCACATTACAGTGGTATCAGAGCTGGTTTTTCCTGCCAGCCTGTTCAAGGTTTCATTGCGAATTTTGTGAAGTCTTCTATTGAAGACAAAATTCTCAGGTTTGATTTGGTGGAAATAATTCTTTGTTTGAAATTATATTGCTTGAAAATTTGCGGAGTATAGAAGATTAGCAGAAGTTAGGGTTTGGTTGCCGTTTTCAAATCTAGGGTTTTCAGTTTCTGGGTATTGGTGATTTGAATACCCATTTGGTTGTTTTGGGCTTAAAGAGTTCTGGGTATTGTTAATTCAGAGCCGGTCATTCCTGCCAGCCTATGGAAGCCTCAAATTAATTTCAGATTTATGGCGTCTATTAATGACTAGATTGAGAGACAGCGTGAGTGGGATAAGACCCAGCATGAGATAGAATAGTACCTCAAAAATTTAGCTGCAATGATGAAAATTTCTCTACCAACAGGTGCTCCTCCGGTCAAGATTGAACCTTTACACACTGAGTTGCCAATACAAGTTGGAATTAAAAGAGATGAGCTTGCTGTCCCAACAAGAAATGACAAAGGAAAACAGAAGTTGGTAGGTAAAACAGTGGCTTCTGAAGTTTCACAGGATAGAGGACCTCCTCGTATAAGCAGGAACTGTTGCCACATTTTGCACGGGGTGCAATGTTTTCAGTTTTGTAAGAGTGCTGCTCTTCCTTTTCCCTCTTCCTCTTTCTCCCTTTCTTCTTCTCTCCCTTTCTCTCTCTTCCCTGCATTCTCATTCTTTCCCCCCTTTCTTTTGAGCCCCTCAGTCTGATCTCAAATTTGACAGCGGTTACCCTGAAAAATTGGCTAAGTGTTGGGGCGAAGTCCGACTTCGCGCGAAGTGCGTACTTCTCCCAGTTTTGGTGCGAAGTGCGTACTTCTCCCAGTTTTGGTGCGAAGTGCGTACTTCTCCCAGTTTTGGTGCGAAGTGCGTACTTCTCCCAACTTTCTGAGCGCACCTTGTAGCAGGCTGGCAGGCTGGCAGAAAATTGACTAAGTGCTGGAGCGAAGTCCGTACGGCGGCAGACATCAGCTTTCACCTGTGCGCAACCCGACTTCGCAGCGAAGTCGGAGTGCGCCCTTGACAGGTGCGCAGTGGGGAAACAAACTCAGAAATACACCCAAGGCATGAAGGCCTTCCCGGCTGCGTTGTTTTCTTCCTGCGCAACCCAATGACGCTCCTATCCCGAGAGAAGATGGATAAACTGCCTTTCAAGGCAGACACATGTCAAACAGCATCATCCGACAAGTGTCCGACTTCGGGATCTGAGCCAAGACATGCCGAGCAAAAGGACAAGCATGGGCTGCACTACTTATGCCAGCTGCCTCATTCAAAGCTGATTAGAGGTTCTACCAGCTCCAGCTGCCCGCGTTCCTGCCGATAAGAAGTTCTACCCAACGCGCTGCCACGTAGCTGTCTGGCCTTCAGGGGAACCATGCTGCAGGTACAGTCCTGTCCGACAAAGGTCAGCATCAGTAACTCCATAGCTGCTTTTTGTCAGCCAATGTTTGACTGGGACTTTGTGCCCATTAATGTAACGGGAGGGACTCGGGCTATAAATACCCACCATGTTTTCATTGCAAAGGGGTGGAAGGGGAATGTTTGTTAGGGAACCATTGTAACCGTGCTTCTGCTTATAAATATAAAGTATATGCCTGGCTCGTTCTCTTGCTTTTATTTTTTATGCTGCCTCTCCTTTACATGTCTGCTTTACGTTTTCCTGTGTCACTGCTCGTTGATTCGTTTCAGCATTTGGTGGTCAGATACACCTAAGGCATTGCTTGTGTCATGGTTTGTTGATTCACTTCGGCATTTGGTGGCCAAGCACTCTTGAATTTAATAGATTAGAGGATACATAGAATAGATGTGGTAGCAGTTCCTTCAGTTGTGTGTTACGTTGCTGTCCGTAGTGGTGATTGATGCGTTGCCGTGCTGTTAGTTCTCCTTGTAGGGAGAATGTTTGCTAGGGGACCATTGTAGCTGTGCGTATAAATTCTCTGCATAACACATATACCTGGATCTGACATCTCTCGGTTGCTTTCTGTTTGAGTTACCGTACGTAGTGGTGATTGATGCATTGCCGTGCTGTTAGTTCTCCTTGTAGGGAGAATGTTTGCTAGGGGACCATTGTAGCTGTGCGTACACCGCTCTATACAGAAAGTATACTAGACTTTGCAGTTTCTGGCTATGCTTTGTACTTATAATGCAGTAAGTATTGGTGATTGATGTGTTGCTGTACTGTTAGTTCCCCCCACCCAACTCCAATCATATTTGTAAATTCTTTCCGCATTTTTATCTCTTTCCTGCACTCTTAGCTTAAACCAAAACCCACAAGGAGCCGGCCTTCTCCGGAGATTGGCTCGGAAGGCATTCCTTCCTTCCGGCCTTTCTAGCTGGTGGGCGAATCTGGGCGCATTAACACAAAATCCTTTCCTCATGGCAGATTCGTAACCAACAGTTTCTCTGGCACGCCCGGTGGGACCCGGAGTCCCACATTTGAAAAAACTCAGGCTCGTGTTCACTCGGGCTGACAGTTTATTCTGAGCACTCGGTGGGCCAAGGAAGTTTCCCACCCCCAAACAGAATCGAAGCACTGGTGTTCGCTTCATTGCTGTTCAAAATCAGAACACCTGGCGACTCTGCACGAACATATCTTCTGAGTCTGAAAGACCGGTCCTAGCACCTTCATGCAAACAAGAAGGTGGCGAGCAAGGGATCCGAGAAACCCGCCTGACTTTTACGAACTGGACATCAACGCTCGGGGCGAAGTTGTCAGGCTGGCTGATCAACAAGCTCGTGTCGACGAAGCCGAGGCTGAAATTCAAGAAGAAGCCGAAGCCGAGGTCGGAGGAGCTGAGTACGAAATAGAAGAGGCCGAGGAAGAAGAGGCATCTGCATCCTCGGAAAGTACCGACACTGAGTATACAACCGACGGAGGAGAAGAAGAAGAAATGGCTGCCCAGCAGCAAAATGATGATGATCTCTTCCCGGCAGTGGACTCTACAGGGCCCTTGGCCCTGGTCGGACAACAAGCTGTGCCCCCTGCTGCTTTGAAGTCCATCCCTACGTACGACGGCTACGGCAAGACGGCGTACGAGCACATCCAGGACATCCTTGCCCTGGCCGCATTGCATTCCATTACTGACGAGAGTGTGAAGACCCGTCTGCTGGCCCTTTCCCTAAGGGGAAAACTTCTCTACTGGTGGAGATCGCTGCCAGAGGGATCTATCACAGGATGGCCCCAGCTTGCCAGAAGGCTCGTGAAAGGATGCAACGAGTCTGCTGACCCTACTTCTCTGCTGCATCAGTTCCAAAGTATCCAGAGACATCCTCAAGAGGAGGTGTCTGACTTTAACATCAGGTTTGCGAGATCCTGGAAACGGGTACCTCGCGAACTTCGGCCTTCAGCTGGCATGGCTGCTCACTACTATCTGAGATCCTTCAACTCAGACATATGCCTGCTTCTAAAGATTGCCAGAATAGACGAGTTTCCTGCTCTGTACGAGGCTGCCCGACAAGCTGAAGCTGATATTATTTCCATCGGCAGACTCCCGTCCAGGGTGCAGGAACCCATTCATCCCGACTTCCCCAGATCCCAGTATCCTCCTGCTTCTGGTGGTGCGCCGTCCACATCAGGGCAGCAACCCCAGCAGCAATGGAATCCGGCGCCGGTCGTAACTCCTTACGGCCCGCCTCAATTGCATTATCCTCACCCGCCTCCTCCTGCTCCGCATTTTCCAGCGCTCCCTGCTCCTCCGCAGTACGCACCTTATTCCAATCCCCCTCCATTAGCCGCATTGCCTCCACCGGCACAGTTGCCGCCTCCTGACAGTAGCATTCAGAATACAATCCTCCAGGAGGTGCGGGCTTTGGCCTCAGGATATCATGCCATGTCCAATGACATGACCGCTCTGAAGAAGAAGCAGGCCCAGATGGACCTCGCTCCTAGGAGGCCATATGCGCCCCCGGCGCTGACAAAAGACAAGCCCCCAGAGCACCAGTTGCAGAGGCGTCCGCCTCCGAGAAATGCTGCTATAGAAGACCCGCCTGGTCCTTCCGACCAGGTTAACTGGTGCACTACGTGCAATGACCCGCATTCGGAGGAAGACTGCACACTGCACCAGCACTACATCCAGACTTTGGCCGGCAGCGCCATAGAGGACGATGAACTCTACATGATCCTGGACGGCGAAGCCAACTTTGCCCTCCCAGAGGAGAATCTAGTGCCGCCCGCCAAGGAAGAAAAGAAAACTGCAGATGCTGCCAAGCCTTTGCAAGTTTATGCCAGAAGAGAAAAACCGCAGCCCGGTGGGCTGCCACCGTACAAGCGGCTGTGGCCCTACACAGCCCAGGAGAAGGCATCCAAAGACAAAGCTCCAGCCAAGCCTCTTCCGGCAAAGGCAGCCCCTGTCCCAGCCAAGCCTCCTATAGCAAAAGTTCCAGTTCCGGCTAAAGCTCCCGTACCTCGGCCTCCAACTGAAACCAAAGAACAAGCACAGGAGAGGCTGAAGTATCCGTCCCTGACCAAGAGACAGCGAGTTGAAGCTACCCAGCAGTACCGGACGAAGTATGAGCCGGCGAAAGAAGCAGAAGGAGCTAGCACCTCGAGCTACAGCATAGTAGACGAGTTGAAAAGAACACCTGCTAGAATCAGCATGTACGATGCTCTTCTGCTCCCAGGCCAGGTGGATCTGCTGCAGGAATCTCTGAAGAACATGAAGAACGGCAAGCAGATACAGCCTGCTGTCCTGGTTCAACCTTTGACAGTCTCGACCATCGGGAAGAACAGACCGCCTCCCTTTTATCTGTCTTTACGGATGCAAGGGCACATAGTACACAACTGCATGGTGGACTCTGGTGCTTCCACGACTGTGATGCCGAAGGCCGTCTGCGATGAGATCGGGATGGAGTACACACGGAGCAGCCAAGGCGTGCTGCAATTAGACGGCACCCCTGTCAAGACAGTTGGTGTCATAAAGGACATCCCTATCCGGCTGCATAAGGCTCTCGACATTGTGGTCATCCAAGAGGTCGTGGTCGTTGACCTGGCTCCCTACTTCGGCATGTGTCTCTCTCGGGAGTTCACTGCGAAGCTGGGCGGGTACCTGTCTCTAGACTACTCACACATGGAAGTGCCCTTCAAAGGAAGGAGACTGAAAATTTTCAATGAGAAGCCTTCCACCTTCCTAGTAGAGAAGATACCCGGAGGAGAGTTGGACTGCATGGTCCAGCTGTCGGGAGAAGAACTGGTGACAGTTGAGCTGACGGAGCAAGCCCTCGAAGTGCTACAGCTTGAAGATGAGTTCTCTTTGCGGGATTTCAATGCCGTAATTGAGACAGAGCAGGGCTGTTACACCGTTGTACAGCCCGAGAGGCTTGACAAGTCAGCTGCAAAAGAAGTGGGACCTGCACCTGAGAAGCTGTGGAAGCTTTTCTTTGACGGCGCACGATGCAAAAATGGCGCCGGTGCAGGGGTACTTCTGGTTTCTCCGACCGGGGTCCAGAAGGACTATACCTACAGGTTGGCCTGGAGCTGCACTAACAACTCGGCGGAGTACGAAGCCCTGTGCTTGGGTTTGCGAAAGGCGGAGAGGCTGGGGATCAAACACCTGCAGATCTTCGGAGATTCAGAGCTGGTGTGTCACCAAGTTACGAATAAGTGCGCCTCCAAACATCACTACCTCAAGGCGTACCGCAATCGGGTGTGGGACCTGATGGAGTCGTTTGACTCGTTGAATGTCAAGGCGATATCACGTGATAAAAATAAACACGCTGACATTCTGGCGTCTGTTGGAGCCGAGTACGTTCGGCTGACGACGTTGTCCAGAAACCGAAGCCGGTTCGCACTATTTACAGGCCTTTTGTGCCTGATAAGGACACCCACTGGCAGGTGTTCGATTGTGACGAGGAGATCGTCACATTTTTGGTTAACGAAGTTGGTTCAATCGAAGGTAGAGACCCTGATGACGAGCAATATGAGGGGTTGATACAGTTAAAAAATAATCATGTCCCAAAAGGACTGATTACATTGGAGAGTCTATTTGATCAGAATGACAGAGCAATATCTCACAGGATCAAGGTAGACCCGAAGCAGTACCTGGAACTTGAACCTGGTAAAACTATCAAGGTCGGGACAGACTGCACCTCGGAGGAACTTGAGCAGATTAGATCACTGTGCCGAGAGTTCCCCGACATCGTGGCCTGGTGCTACGAGGATTTGAAGGGGTATGACAGAGATGTAATCCAGCATACCATTGAGCTAGAGGATGGCGCCAAGCCATTCCGACAGAAGCGAGAGGCCGTAAATCCAAAAATTGAGGCCATGATGAAAGCAGAGCTCTTGAAGATGTTGGAGGCCAAAATCATCTACCCCATCAAGCATTCTTCCTGGGTCGCGAATTTGGTGCCCCTGAGGAAAAAGAATGGCGACATTCGTCTCTGTGTCGACTTCGAAACCCGAATCAGGCTTCCCTCAAGGACCACTATCCGCTTCCCCAAATTGACCAAATTCTACACATCGTTGCTGGAGCCCAGAGATTCTCACTTCTAGATGGATTTTCCGGCTACAACCAGATTTGGGTCAGGGATGAGGACCAGCATAAGACGGCGTTCACCACCAAATGGGGGACGTTCGCCTATCAGCGCATGCCTTTCGGCTTATCCAATGCTGGTGCCACATTCCAAAGGGCCATGGACCTGGCCTTCCGAGAGCTGCTCAATAAGATCATTGTCATCTATCTTGATGACATGACTGTTTTCTCTCACCAAAGAGGGGATCATGTTTCCCACCTGCGGCAAATATTTGAGAGGTGTCGAGAATTCGGCATTTCTATAAACCCGAAGAAGTCTGTCTTCGCGGTAAAAGAAGGAAGGCTGTTGGGACATGTCATCTCCGAGAAAGGCCTCGCCATTGACCCTGACAGAGCAGAAGCCCTCCTTCGCTTGCCAGCCCCCATTGATAAAAAAGGGCTGCAGTCCTTCTTCGGTCAGATTAACTTCGTGCGGAAGTTCATTCCGGACTTCGCGCAGGTGATCAAGCCTATGGCCGAACTGCTGAAAAAAGATACACCTTACGAATGGACTGATGAGAGACAGCAAGCCTTCGAGGAAATCAAGGCTCGAATTGCGCAAGCTCCGGTGTTGATAAACCCGGACTACTCCAAGGACTTCATCCTGTATGCGGTGGGAGAACCGGAAAGTTACGCCGCAGTCCTAACTCAGAAGGGAGACGATGGCGAGGAGCGCCCCATAGCGTTCCTAAGCCAAGTGATTCAGCCGCATGAGGAAAAGTACAACTTTATAGAGCGGCAGGTTCACGCTGTTATGAAATCCCTCCGAAAGTTCAGGCATTTTGTCTCCCAGAGCAAAACGACTGTCTTCGTGATTCACCCGGACGTTCGAAGCTTCATCATACAAGGAGAGCCGGGTCACAAGAGAGCAGGATGGATTGCAAAAATCCAGGAGTTCGACATCGAAGTGCGGCCCACCAAGCTTATCAGAGGCCGAGCCTTGTGTCAGGAGCTGGCCCGAAGCGCTGTAGCCGGCATCTCCGCCTGTAAGTGGGAGGACACAGCGACAAGCATCTACCTAGCCAACTCCTTATCGGAGGGGAGTGATTGGACAGATGAACTGGTGAGATATTTCTGCACCGGAAGATGTCCCGATCACCTGAACGCCTCACAACGAAGGAGATTTCGGCTAGGTGCACTTAAGTACACTCTTCGCCCCGAGGGGCTTTACTTCAAAAACATTGACGGCATCCTGTTGCGGTGCGTCAGGAAATCAGACCAGCCCAGGGTCCTCGGAGATTTTCATTCCGGGATGCCTGGGGGTCATCATTCTGCAAGGCCTACGGCCTTAAAAATAATTAGAGCTGGGTACTATTGGCCCACTCTATTTACAGACGCTTATGCGGTCTGTTCCAAGTGTGATCAATGCCAGAGGTTTGCTGGCAGAAACAGAAAAGCACCCCTGCCCCTTCAACCGATTCAGGCCGAGACTCCGTTCCAGGGCAATGGGGTCTAGACTTCATTGGGGTGATTTCGCCTAGTTCCTCTGCCGGACACAAGTTTATTCTTACAGCCACCGATTACTTCACACGGTGGGCAGAGGCAATCCCGACCAAGAACGCAGACCAAGAAACGGTCATCAGGTTCCTTGAGAGTCTGATTACCCGCTTCGGGATTCCAGAGTCAATTGTGACAGACAATGGTCCGGGATTCGCAGGCGCTGTACTCACGGAGTACACTGGCAAACTTGGCATTTATCATAAAATGTCTTCTAATTACTACCCGCAGGGGAATGGCCTTGCCGAGTCCACTAACAAGAATCTCCTGAAGATCATCAGGAGGACCATTGACAGAAACAAGCGGACTTGGCATTTACTCCTGAACCGGGCGCTGTGGGCGGACAGAGTTTCATTCAAGAAATCCATCAGAACGTCCCCTTATGCGCTCGTCTACGGTAAAGAGGCTGTCATGCCATCCCACATTGAAATCCCTGCCCTATGGATGTTGGACGAAGACGGGAGCGGTGGAGACCCGGTGGATGACAGATCGTGCCAACTTCGCAGTTGGAAGAAGACAGAGAAAAAGCATACCAGGCCTTCACCCAGCACATTGGAGCCACTCAAGGCTGGTTTGCAAAAGGCACCATTGCCCGAGTTTTTAAAATCGGGGACCTGGTGCTGAAGTGGGACTCATATAAGGCGAAGCCGGGCAACCACGGGAAGTTTGATGCCCTCTGGGAGGGCCCTTATCAGATTGCCCGGGTAAACCAGTTCAATGCCTATGTACTTCGGGATATGGAGGGTCAGCTCCTACCTATCCCTGTTAACGGGTTCCACTTAAAAGTTTATCGCTGCTGAAGGTGCCCAATGGGTCCTTCTGTGTAAAAATTTCCCTTATGCATTTTGCTTTTTCAGCATGTACAGTTCCAGCTTTCAGTTTTTTATTTTTTTGAGCCAAACTGCGACATGGGAGAGAATACAGACTTCGCAGCGAAGTCTGTTGTCGCCCCTCAGAAGGAGCGAAGTTCGTGAAGGGGCTGCTTGAGTGGAGAGAGAGCAAAAACGGCTAAGTGCTGGCCGCTGCCCGACTTCGCAGCGAAGTCGGGCTGCGCGCCAGCCAAAAGGCAAGGTTCGAAAGAACAAAGCTGCAAATTTGCGAGTGTTCGGACTGCGCTCAGTTTTTGAGCGAAGTCCGACTTCGCGCGCGAAGTCCGAACACAAACGGCTTGCGCGCGAAGTACGTACTGCGCCCAGCTTGCGCGCGAAGTGCGAACTTCGCGCACACATCGCGCGAAGTGCGAACTTCGCGCGAAGTACGAACTTCGCCCGAACTTCGGGCGAAGTCCGAACGCGCTCCATTGTATAAGCGCAGCTCGTGCACCCGATCCTAAGAGGCAATAAAATTCTAAGTGCTCGCCTCTCTTCCGAGGTTTGCAAAGGTCGGACTGCATTCAATCATCGGGCGCAGTAGGAAAAGAAAGGAAAACAATCTCGGTGCAAGTGGCAGTTCGGACTGCGCTCGACTTTGGAGCGAAGTCCGACTGCGCGGGCGAAGTCGGATCGCGCCCAACCTTCGCGCGAAGTCCGACTTCTCCCTGTTGTCTAAGCGCAGCTTGGGTAAGTTTAAAAAATGAATAAAAATTTTAAAGCGTGGGCCCAAGGCGCGTTGCGACGGTTTGAGATGGGTTTCCGAACCAAGGAACTTTTCTTGAGCAGTGTGCCCAGATTATGGCAGTGACGTCAGCCATGGCGCAACATTCGAAATTAAGTTTAATGATTGCGCAGTCTTCAATAAAAGTGCAATCAAAGAAGCATGGCGCGGCGGCCGGGGTGCATCTTCCAAGACATTCTCCTGCGCGGCCACCCAAGAAACATAACTCCTTCACTTGCCAACCGACCTACCCCCTCCTGCGCGACATTAATGACTCTGTCATTATCTAGAAAAGGGGGACTGATGCATCCAGACATGCCAAATCGCGCAAATTATTCCTACGACTGTGAAATCTGTTGCAGGCGTCCAAAAATCTTAATTATTGCTGTTTCAGAAGGATGGACAAAGGAAAGTTGACGATGTCAGCGCAATCCAGCGAAGGGCGCGAACTGGAGGATTTACCGCAGTCAAGTGTTTTCAGGAGTGAGACACCGCCAGGGCAAAAGTCAAAATCCCGGCCAAAGAAAGTACAGCGTGGGCAAGCCCCACCACCACCGGTAAATTACCTGGCGGGATACAAGGACGGCTCGTTTTCCATGAGCCTGACTAAGCTGCGGATAAATGTGGAGAATTGGGCTGACAAGGTTTCGCCCTCTCACCATTTCGGAGCGGCGTACAAGTCTAACCTCTTCCGGTTCTTGTGCCCTCCTGTCCATCAATGCCCGGAGCTGGTAGACCTAATTGTCAGACATTACAGACCAGCTACCCGACAGATTTGCAGCTCCAGCGGTAAACCCTTGTTCGCACTTCGCAGGGAGACTGTCCAGCCGGCCTTCGCCCCAGGGTTGGAGTATGACTCCAGCACAATTGTCAGAAAGATAAATCTTGGCGAACAAGCGGGACGCTTCACGCACACAAAAAGGATGAGGGATTTCCTCAATTCAGAACTGAACGCCCCGCTTGCAACTGGACAATGGCCAACCGGCCCCATACCCCTGGAAAGGTTTCAGAGCAAATACCTATACACCATTCTGGCGTGGGTCCTTGGCTGCGACTCAGACGAACTGGTACAGCCGTATCAGTTAGCGCTGGCAGAATGTCTCCTGTGCGGAGAATCCTACGAACCAGCAGCGCAAAGAAGTGGGAAGCGCCCTATCTTTTTTGACTGGGCGGACTGGCTGGCATATGCCATTCACTCCAGCCTGGTAAAGCTCCAGAAGAAGCAGTCGACTGAATTTCGGTTCAGTTCTTTCCTGGCTTGGCTATGTTTGTATCATTTGCACTCCCGGATGCCGATCCCGAACTTGAAGAAGGTAAATGAGAGGGGAGAGCCACAACCCGTCTATGATTGGACGGATGACCTATACCGGAAAGGGTCCTACTACAAGTTCAACTTCAACTTTCTGGGCTTGGTCATGTCAGTCTTCAGCGAGGGTGAGATCCCTCGCCCCCCGCAAGAAATGACGAGCTATTTGCTGAATCACAAGCTCGGGGACGTTTTTAGACTGACGCAGGGGATTGTGGTCAGAATCTACGGATTCAAGGGCAAGCCTCATCTGCTGCCCTACTGGTGCACGGATCATCAGTTTGGGATGGAGGTTGCCCGGCAGATGGATTACGTTGAAGAGGAGTTCGGCCAGGGAAAGAGAAAGGGCCATATTTTTCCATACCCTCTTTCCTGGGCGAACGTTGAGATAACAGAGGTGGGACAGCATGTCTATCTCGAGCAGGAGCTTTTTCGCATTGGCCTGATTCTATTGCCGCAGCACTGGAAGTACGACCCGTACGGGATAAGGGGAAAGTTCACGCATATCTGCCCCCGGGCGGATATAATCGAAGACAGATGCGATGTGGTCCATGTTGACCTCGACTGGGAGATTGACTCGATGGAAGCTTCGCCTCCGTGGCAGGATTTTTACTGCGAGGAGGTAGCATATGACCCCGAGCGAAACCCGGACCACAAGTTCTCTTCTCCAGGATTTAAAAAATTCATCTCCAAGATAACAGGCCTTAACTGGCCAAAAGAAAAGATTGTTGAATGCTGGAAGATGAGGTGCCGCACGCAGCACGATAAATCCGTCAAGAGAAATCTGGCCGTTGATGACGACTTTTCAGTTCTATATGACCAGCACCATGACAGCTGGCGGCCTTTCGCATATCGAGATTACGTTCCCCGATGTCCCTTTGAGGGTTATAAAGGAGGGTCTTCCTCCCAACAGTTGTACACTTCGGCAACTGCCAGCGCGGGCCCAGCAGACATCCAAGTGGACCCAATGCAGCCCGTGGCTTCCAAGGCGGCGCCTGAAAAGGCGAAGAAATTAGTCAAGGCAACGCCCGAGGTGATTCCTCAGGCACAAAAGACGCCAGCGCCGCCAGAGAGCAAACCGGTTGCGGCAGACCTTCTGCAAGTCAAACCCCGGTACAAGTTTACCGTGGGAACATCAGCGCCGCCGCACTCGCTCCATCTCCTTCCCCCGATCCAGCCATCGCTCCGGAAAATAAAAAGAGGAAGAGAGTTGAAAAGATCAGGCGACCTAGTCTGACAGTGCAGCAGCCGGTCGCAGAGCCGCAGCCGCGTTTAGCCGCTCCAGAGATTGTTTCTCTGAACAGTCCCGAGCCAGCCGTCGGAACCAGAATCGCAGACATCCATCCAGCATCGGCTCAGGCGGAGCCCGCAGGTACGTTTGCTGCCCCACTCCCTCTGATCTCATCCAGCCCTACTCCGACTCCATCCCCCGCTCAATCCGAGCAAGTTGTGGCCGTGTCTTCCTCCCCATCTCCACACCCTTCTAGCGGCCCCCATTCTTTCGACCAGTTTGCTCAGAACCCCAACGTTTCTCTATCTCTGAGTCAAACCCCAAACCCTTCACCTGTGGTTAGTGCTGAAGCCGCGCGTTCACCGTTGCATCCATCGCCTCAGCCGCTTGAAACCCTTCCAGCACCAACCGCTCCTATCTCCACTTCCCGGTCGCCCTCAGAAGCGGCCGCCCCTTCCAAAGTCCGTCCGGTTTCTCCTCCTTCCCTTCCCGCAGGAGAGACGTCTCAGCAGAACCCTAGGCTGGGGGAACCAGACTTCATGGACGACCTCCAGAATACGGATGATTTGCCTCTGGCAACGAGAGCTGTAGAATACCCTATCTCTTTCCTCCAAAACCTGAAGCGGAGGAGACTTGAAGAGATAGCCGCCCCGATAAAGCGCACCAAGTTTAACTTCGAGAGGAGAGTGCTTACAACAGAGAAGATAATCCCGAAAGTGAAGAAGCCTCTCCGGGAAATGACCAGGGCGGACTACGAGCTCCAGACAAAGGAGAAGAGCTTTGATGATATTCGCCCGCAACACGAGATTCAGGGAATCCTCCGTAAAGCGGATAATCTCCTTGTCAAAAATCTGGAGGAACAGGAAGAGCTTTTCCGGTTGCAGGATAAGACAAGACAGCTTGAAGAGGACCTGTCCAGGTCCACTGAGCAGCGGGAAGCGGCGCAGCGAGAAATAGATGAACTAAAAGCCCAGCTGGCCGCTTCTCGGCAAGAAGCCGCAACGGAAAAGCGAGGCAGCCCCGGAGCAGATTTCTCAGCTCCAGGAGTCTTTGAAACAGGCGCAGTCGCAATCTGCAGAGAAAGCATCTCAAGCGACGGTCTTTTCAAAGAGCAAAGTTAAGGAGATGCGGGCTGGTCTGCTGCGGGGATGCAAGCCCCACACATATAAGGCTATGTCGGTCCTGGATTTCACACTCAGGATCCAAGAAGTTTCTGCCCAGGGAAAGCCTGTGGTAGAGGAGGCCGAACGCCAGGCGAAGCAATGGCTGGACCTGGCAATAAAACTTCAAGAGCGCGAGCGCGAAGGCCTCCAATTCTCCCCCATGTCCTCATTCGCTGCAGAATGGGCAGATGCAAGGGTAACCTTGCATAAATATTTCAAAAAAGCAGAAGAGGTGAGAGTTGCCAGACGGATGCTAGACGCATTCGAACATGAAAAGGACATTTGTCTGGCTCCTTTTCACGCTCTCTCTGAACTAGGGTGCCCCGGCTATGTTGAGAATGGTGAATTCCTCACCCACGAGCGAGTGAAAAAGAATTGGCTGTCCTTTGAAGCAGATACGGCTGAAATTGATAGCTGGACTGAGCCGATTCAAGAAAGTCAGGTCACCCAAATGGTGTCCAAGTGCTTGCAGGATCAGTTCCTACTTCCAGGAGCTGGGAAAAAGATACCTCACCATCGACCTGCACGCGGTCGCTGCATTCCACGCAGCATTAGAAGAAGTTGCTGACCGCAGACCATTCGAAGCAGAAGCCTGGGGCCAAGCCCAGGCCGCATACGACCGCATCTGCGAGGCAGAAGCCAGAGCTGGAGAGCATTCGGAAGGTGATTCTGAGGAGGCAACTGCTGAAAGTGGATCTGAAGAACAGTTGCCGCGGAGTGAACAGCTAGAGCAGCAGAAAGCAGGGGAAGTAAGCTCCTCTGCACCCAATGGATGAAGGCATGGATTCTTTGCGCCGAGGCGAGCTCGACACCCCGCGAGCCGCCAGAAATGTTGCCACATTTTGCACGGGGTGCAATGTTTTCAGTTTTGTAAGAGTGCTGCTCTTCCTTTTCCCTCTTCCTCTTTCTCCCTTTCTTCTTCTCTCCCTTTCTCTCTCTTCCCTGCATTCTCATTCTTTCCCCCTTTCTTTTGAGCCCCTCAGTCTGATCTCAAATTTGACAGCGGTTACCCTGAAAAATTGGCTAAGTGTTGGGGCGAAGTCCGACTTTGCGCGAAGTGCGTACTTCTCCCAGTTTTGGTGCGAAGTGCGTACTTCTCCCAGTCTTCGCGCGAAGTGCGTACTTCTCCCAGTTTTGGTGCGAAGTGCGTACTTCTCCCAGTTTTCGCGCGAAGTGCGTACTTCTCCCAGTTTTCGCGCGAAGTGCGTACTTCTCCCAACTTTCTGAGCGCACCTTGTAGCAGGCTGGCAGGTTGGCAGAAAATTGACTAAGTGCTGGAGCGAAGTCCGTACGGCGGCAGACATCAGCTTTCACCTGTGCGCAACCCGACTTCGCAGCGAAGTCGGAGTGCGCCCTTGACAGGTGCGCAGTGGGGAAACAAACTCAGAAATACACCCAAGGCATGAAGGCCTTCCCGACTGCGCTGTTTTCTGCCTGCGCAACCCAATGACGCTCCTATCCCGAGAGAAGTTGGATAAACTGCCTTTCAAGGCAGACACATGTCAAACAGCATCATCCGACAAGTGTCCAGCTTCGGGATCTGAGCCAAGACATGCCGAGCAAAAGGACAAGCATGGGCTGCACTACTTATGCCAGCTGCCTCATTCAAAGCTGATTAGAGGTTCTACCAGCTCCAGCTGCCCGCGTTCCTGCCGATAAGAAGTTCTACCCAACGCGCTGCCACGTAGCTGTCTGGCCTTTAGGGGAACCATGCTGCAGGTACAGTCTTGTCTGACAAATGTCAGCATCAGTAACTCCATAGCTGCTTTTTGTCGCCCAATGTTTGATTGGGACTTTGTGCCCATTAATGTAACGGGAGGGACTCGGGCTATAAATACCCACCATGTTTTCATTGCAAAGTGGTGGAAGGGGAATGTTTGTTAGGGAACCATTGTAACCGTGCTTCTGCTTATAAATATAAAGTATATGCCTGGCTCTGTTCTACTGCTTTTATTTTTTATGCTGCCTCTCCTTTACATGTCTGCTTTACGTTTTCCTGTGTCACTGCTCGTTGATTCGTTTCAGCATTTGGTGGTCAGATACACCTAAGGCATTGCTTGTGTCATGGTTTGTTGATTCACTTCGGCATTTGGTGGCCAAGCACTCTTGAATTTAATAGATTAGAGGATACATAGAATAGATGTGGTAGCAGTTCCTTCAGTTGTGTGTTACGTTGCTGTCCGTAGTGGTGATTGATGCGTTGCCGTGCTGTTAGTTCTCCTTGTAGGGAGAATGTTTGCTAGGGGACCATTGTAGCTGTGCGTATAAATTCTCTGCATAACACATATACCTGGATCTGACATCTCTTGGTTGCTTTCTGTTTGAGTTACCGTACGTAGTGGTGATTGATGCATTGCCGTCTTTGTTAGTTCTCCTTGTAGGGAGAATGTTTGCTAGGGGACCATTGTAGCTGTGCGTACACCGCTCTATATAGAAAGTATACTAGAATTTGCAGTTTCTGGCTATGCTTTGTACTTATAATGCAGTAAGTAGTGGTGATTGATGTGTTGCTGTATCGTTAGTTCCCCCCACCCAACTCCAATCACATTTGTAAATTCTTTCCGCATTTTTATCTCTTTCCTGCACTCTTAGCTTAAACCAAAACCCACAAGGAGCCGGCCTTCTCCGGAGATTGGCTCGGAAGGCATTCCTTCCTTCCGGCCTTTCTAGCTGGTGGGCGAATCTGGGCGCATTAACACAAAATCCTTTCCTCATGGCAGATTCGTAACCAACAGGAACCATAAGCAGGAACCAGTTGAGGAGAGAGAACATGTGTCTCACATGTCACCAGACTTGGACATTTGGTCATGTTTGTGGAACCTGTAATGTTAGTAATTTATTGCAGCCACACATAGTTCAGGACAGCGGAACAGTTGAATTTATAACAGATGCTTCATCTCAAGAGGTAAGCAGGATAGAGACTCAAAATGATTTGGGTGGTGATGAGCTGGTAGAAGATGGTTTGTCACAGGTTGAATCCATATCAGATTTTCAGGATGACCTGGTTAAGGAATATTTTGATGATAATAGTGATGGGGCAAAAATTGTGGGTTTACATGCAGAACAATCCATTGACAGTTATGGGATTTCTTACAGCAGGTTGAGTAGCCATTTGTCTGTGCATAATGATGACAATTATGATGTTCCTGAAGATCCTAAGTACGATGAATTGGAAACCCATGATGATTCTTCTTTGAGTTCAAAGGTAGAGAGGATCAACAGGGTGTTGGATGGTGTACTGGATAACCCACAGGTCCTAGGATTGGAGAGCGGAGATGAATTTCCTTGTGATCATGGTACTGTTTTCGATGAAGATGAAGTTAATTCATTTTGTGGGTCCACTTCCGGAGAGATGTACAATGGAAGTAAGAAAGTGGAGAATGCTAATTTGGTTGCTAAATCAGCAATTGTTGACAACTCTTGGGTTGAGAATGAATCAATTATAACTTCAATACACGAAGTTGGCGAATGTAGTGTTAAAAGGGATGCTAATATTGATCATTATGCTAAGGTGGTCAAATCAGAAAAATTCTTGTGTGCTGTTGATCGTGAATTAGAACCTGAAGCAAAGCAAACCTGGCAAGACAAATTGCAGGTCACAGATGGGCAGATTGTCCAAGCCTTAACCCACTTGGACAGCACACATAAGTTGGCTGAATACCTCCTCTAGATTGCCAAGCGACAAGAGCGACAGGAAGGTTTGACAAAAAGCGTCTCTGTAAAAAGCATGCAAGCAATTAAAAATGCTTTAGAGAAGATCAAATCAAATTATTTACAGTTGTTGTCTGATAGGGACTTGGCTGTTGGATTTGCTGAGGAGTCTTACTAAGAACTCACCAAAAAGGAGAAGATAATTAAAAAAACTTAACCTTGAGTTAAGTTTTGTTCACAAAGAAGAAAATTGGTCAACTGTTACAACCACTCGGAAGGAACAACCTGAGTATGATGCTGATGCAGGTTCATTTCCTTGTGTTATGATTGGCGAAACATCTCCCGACTTCTGTGTGCAGAATGTTGAGAGTTGTAGCACAGGTGATTGTATAGACCCTTCCATGGAACCAGTTGGTGAAGTTCATATGAACTGTATAGTGAGGTATGTTCATAGTTTTTCTTTCAGTCCACATGTTGATGATTTGACCATGTCATATATGAATGGGAAGAAGGGTTGGTATAAGGAGTTATATGTATCACCTTGGCATGAGGTGCTTTTCCCTATAGTTGTAGAATCAGTTTCTTGTTGGGTTCCTCGTTTGTCAGTCCAGAATGGGTACTCCGTTGAGCTGCAGAATAATTCAGTTGTAGTCATAGTGGCACAACAGAAATTATTAAATTTCGGGAATGACAAAATCCCTATTTGGCTATGGGATCTAGGAATTCCTATGAGGGATGGATTGTTTTATAGAGTGGCAGAGCTCGACAGAGTTACCGGGGCCGGTTGTATTGGTTTGGTGACAGAGCTTGACAATGTTTTCAGTTTCTGGGATGACAGTTCAGGGCAATGTCTTCATCATGAGACAT
Source organism: Wollemia nobilis (assembly GCA_028583015.1). Lineage (NCBI taxonomy): Eukaryota > Viridiplantae > Streptophyta > Pinopsida > Araucariales > Araucariaceae > Wollemia > Wollemia nobilis. The sequence continues at coordinate 13,061,141 of JAQPPZ010016724.1, forward strand.
TCTTCAGATTTATTTGGGATCCTGGCATATAGATCATATTGCTTGAGGACAAGCAATATTTGGGAAGGGCGGACTGTAATGTCCCCTTCTAATCAGCTAGTGGGACAACATTGAGACTAGCCTATACACGGGTTCACGTAGGCTATGTCATATGGATGAGAGCCTTTGGAGATATTTGAGACAGCTTTTGGATTCTTAGAGCTCGGTTTTGGTGGTCGTTCGGGATCAAACGGAGCTAGGATGTTGGAATTGCTATTTTTAGCAGTGTCGGGTTTTAGGGTTTCTTGTCGAGCGGACAAGGGGATGTTGTTCTACAACGAAATGGGTATCCAGAATAGGTTTCAGTTGGTCAATCGGAGTTTCATAAGGCAGAGTTTTTAAAGCGCAAAGCTTGGCTTTATTAAGTGAATTATTAAATTCATTTTATAAAGTTAAAACTTTATATTATAATTAAAGGGAAAGAAATATGTTTATCCCACATTGAGCGCGCAAAAAAGAGTTTGCCAAGGAGGAGCCTATTTATTCGGTGGCTTGGTCTCATTTCAAACATTCTAGTTTATGTTATTTCTTCTCTTGGAGATTAAGGCCGGCGATTGATATTTCTTCATCGAAAGGGACGGAAACCCCAATCGATAACTCGACGGACGAAACCCCGAAGGACAGATCGGTTCCATTTCAGGGATCAATAGTGTGCAGATTGTTGAAGTTCTGAGGACGGAAACCCTCAGTATTGGAGAAGGGAGCTGGACGAAAACCCAGTTCTTGGCTGGTGAATTCACTCAGGATTCACGCTTATGTGATTCAATCAAAGATTCAGAGGTTTATAGTCCATCAGTTGGAGGTAATAGCAAATTGGTATGTTTTTAATGATATTCTGAAGACATTTATCCATATGGAATTTCTAAACATTGTTGTTAATTTGCTGATATGAATTAATAAGCTATTTTGATCATGGGTTCTGCATAAAAATCGATTATTCAGTGTTAAATCCATTTGGGTATCATTGCATGCTGCTGTTATTGGCTTCTTTCATTTGGGTATTATTGCATGTTCAAATTAATCCATAGTTATTGCAAAAACACCAAACACAGAATAGGGCAGCACATTACATGCTTATATGGATGAAGATGGATAAAAACCTATTCTCTGTAGAATTCTTGTTTGGTGTGATGTTGATTTGCTTGCTGCTTCATACGATTATGCACAAGCTCTAGATTCTCCTTGAGCATGCACATGGTCTTTTCCAAATTTTCAAAGAAGTTATGAGCTGCAAGAATTTTGATAGTAGTGCCAATATTATCCTTCAACTTAAGAGGTTCATAACCATATAAGACAATGGAGGGAGTCGTCTTGGTACACATATTATAGGTAGTGTTGTACCACCATTTTGCAAGATTTAACTATTTATGCCATCGAGTTTGTTTGTTAGAAGCAAAACAATATAGATATCCTTCTAAATCACTTTTTCAATATACATACTAACATTACTCCTAAAGTAGAAAGGGAATGCCAATAGGGATTGGAAGGCAAGACATGTTAATTGGGTAGGGACTGTATTCAATTCCAAGTCGACTGTTTAATGCAAGTAATAAATTACATTTAATGTGTGATCTCCCCTTCTCACTTTGCATGGAACAAGCTCCTTCACATCCTCTTTGTATGCTACCCACCACCACATATGTGACACCTGACCAGAACATCCCCAATTCCAATGCTAAATTTTAAAACATGTGCAGTCACATTTCTGGTACACCATGTCTTAACCTCTATTTCAGAATGCTGACGTTTTAGATGCGTTTATGCACTTAACCTTTTAATGTTGATATTTATAAAGAATAAACAAACCTATTTCTACTCAAATATTTGTGGACGATTCATCTAACTCGGTCATGGCAAATTTGAATTGGATCATTGACAATTAATAATGATTTATAGCGGAGCCGCATGAGATAGAACTTCATAGAGGAACTTATCGACAATAGTTTTTTTTTTTTAATATGTTTTAATAATATTATGGACTTTAAATAAAAGCTACTTTAGCCTAAAGGAATTCAGGCAAAGTAAGCTTCACAAAGAGTGTATGGGTTTGGCATGGACTAGACTAGCATGAATATATGACACATGATTCTATCTGGAACGTGCAAAGTACATCTCCATCTTGAACAGTTGTCCAAGGGCTTTCACTTATTTCAACCTAGCGGTCCTTTTTTTTTGTAAGCAAACCTGGTGATAGGCTTTTCAGTGATTCACACCAAGGTCCTCTTGATTCTTTGAAGAATGGCAGACATACAGAGACTATGTTTTTATTTTTGTTTATTTTTCTCATTTCAGGCTTTATGTAGGGTGCAGATATCATCTGTCATCTTCGAAAGTTCACCCTTGAATCAGAAAGGAGTACTACCATTACACAATTTTTTATGTGCCCACAGATTTCTCAGGCTGGCTAGAATTTTTAATCTCTCATGGTAAAAAGACTTCAATAATCCAACAAGGCTTTGTGCTGACTACTTTTTACCCATGTTTGACATAGAATCAGCATGGGCTATGATATCACCATGGTAAGAAAATCCTGTTGGATTGAGAGAAAATCTAAATCAAATTGGATTTATCCAGGCATCTGGATTGGTCTGATTGGATCCAGAGCTTTTGTAAATAAAAGAAATTTCCAATATGATTTTGAGTTGTGGCTCTAAACAATTATGATATTTTTTGTGTATATTTTACACATTCATGTTTTTTATTTTTATATTTTAATAAGTTCACACGCTCATGTTTTTATATTAAGTATAATTTTTTTTTTCAATGGGTTATATTAAGTATAACTTTTAAACATATATTTCGATTTTTTTTTCCCAAAAATCGGATTCAATTTTTCCTTTTTTTGAAGTCCAAAATTATTGGAAGTTTTTGGCTTCCCATATGAATCCAAATTTTCCAACCTTGTAACTATGGATACCACATGATATGGTACAGAGACATGAGAGATGCAAAGCAACACAATATATTTTGATATTATATGAATGAATGTTACAAATGGATGCATAGGATATCAGGGAGACAAAGTAGGTGTAGATTCCATAGGGCATTAGAAGGAGGACATAATCCTTCTTATTTCCGTGTAATAGCTAATCAAGTTCATAACATAATTTCTGTGTAATTCATGACTCCTTGTTCAATGATTAAGTTTTGAAACTCAAATGCTTAACTTTTTTTTTTTAAATAAAAAAATTGGTTATATGGGATTGAAACGGGCTCCACCTGTATTACATTGTGACCACATAGTGGTATTAAAATCGCTTGGCAAGATTCGAAGCTGGGTCTCCTCCTTGAAAGTGAAGAATTTAACTGGTTGAAATCATACCATTTGATAAACTCAAGTGCTTAATTTTTTTTAATTGGTTATGTGGGATTGAAACTGGCCCACCCGTATTACATCATGACCACATAGTAGGATTACAACAACTTGGCAATTATGCATGTATTGCTTGGCAAGATTAGAACCTTGGCTTCCTCCTTGAAAGTCAAGGAATTTAACTGGGTGAGCTAATGCCATTTGATAAACTCAAATGCTTAATTATTCCTTAAATCATTCACGATTTTGTATGGTAACATCCGTTCATCATTGTTGCTTCTATGAAACTTGTTAGTGTTGAATTGCACATCAAGGTTTCTATGAATTTGTAAGCAAGTGAATAGATACAAGTATGCTATTTTAGAATTGACAACACTATGTAATGGTGGATATTATTTATTTGTGTACAAATAATTAATAACTTCAAATTTTGCAGAATTGACAACAATTTATGTAAAGGAGATGGTGAAGTTCAAGAAGAATGTGGATGGGGTCGTTATCCAAGGGGTGCCGTTTTTGCTTTGAAAAGTGCAGGCAAAAGCTTATATCAGGTAGATGCACAAGTTTTTAAATTTTTTTTCTAATTTGTTTTGCTGCAATTGATAAGAAAATGTGTACTTTAGCAAGATGCATGTTTTTTATTTTAACACTATTGACAAAATAGTTTGCTGTACTAAAGAAGTGCATAGCCTGGGGTGGATTACATATTCTAGAGATCTGTACATATTAGTTATATCATAGTTAATGAGGCTTGCAAGAGACATCTCTGGAAGTCATGGGACATCCTTTGATGTGTCTTGATTCCTTACTAGACCAGTAGACATTTCTGGTTTAAAAAAACAAATATAAGGAAACGAATAATATATTTGAAGTATCCTAAGGTTGAAAAGACCAAAAGGGTCTACTCAAGCCATTTCTCACTTATTCAAAAAAGAAATTTGTAGAAAATTCGGGGAACCTGCAAAACATGCTATTTTGAAAGAAAAAAGAAAGCAAGATCAAACTAATTGCAGGTTTTGACAGTATAGATTTGGAAAGAAGATTATCACACAAGGGACAGCTAAGGTATAATTTCATTTTCAGTTATGATTCAATATCTATGGCAATTATTTATTTATTTTTTATTATTTTTTTTGGGGGGGTGGGGGTGGGGAGAGATTTTGTGTATATTAGGTGTACCCTATACCACAGCACCCATGTATTCTGATTTGGAAAATGATGTCCCTGTTTCCATACCCAGCCTTGTCCCTGAACCTCTACCTGTCTCCAAGTGACTGCTTTTCCGTCATTCATGATGACTCATTAATATAGGCACATCTAAAGTCATCACCATAGTTACAGAGTTCTTGCATCCACTGCTTTGGGTGCACATACCTGCACTGCAACCACACTTGGTACTTGGGTACCCGAATCTATAATTCTAATTTCAATTGGACATCCTAATGTTCAATGTGTGTTGTTTCTTTAATTCTATAAATTATGTAAATGATGAATTGATAATCATGACATGATTATGTTATTGATCCATTAAATTTAATTTCTATTTGATTTTCTAGATTTAAAATTTTCATTTTTGCTTTATATATTATTTTTTAATATATATTGCAATTTGCCATACCCCTATTTCTATGCAGCCAAATTTGTAGAGCACCGTACCTGATGCTTTTATCCACAATGGAAACGAACATGCACCCCAAACCCTAATAACGTTGGTTATTAACTTATTTGTAAAAACCATCTCTTAAAACCTGCAAAGAAGATATCTGGACAACAATTAAGCAAGTTCATGTTGATATAATAGGGTTTCTTGTTAAATAAAAATTGCAACACTATAGCAAAACATATTCATAACCAAATAACAGGCGAGTATAAATCAACACAAGACTTCATAAACACAAAAACATGATATGTGTGTACCAACATTTTTCCTTGAAATCAATGCATGTAGATATTCAATATTACAGACTGCATTCAGTACAATGAATAATTAGCCTTGATGATGTCACTAGGGAGTTTTATACTTTTCATTCACATCAAACAATCATCCTTTTGTAAGTGTTATGGTATCCTTTATGTTATGTGAAGGAATTTTTTTTAACATCAGTAAGTGTACAAGTTTTCCTGATGCACAACAATGATAATGTTATGTATCAAATGTGGACAAGGATTGGGGGCGTATCTTAGAGGCCATGTGAGTCCAACACTTTCATTATCTCATATTTCACTAATAGAACAGTGATCCTGATTCCAAAAGGTATTTCAAGGCTTTAAAGAACATAGTATTATATGGGGTATGCTGCATGCCGTAACTCCCTTGTCAGACTTTCTAGAGCTGGCCAAGCTTTTAAAATAGAAGGCTTCTAGCATGAAAGCACCATGCCCTAGGCACTAATCAAGCTTTTACCTAATGAGTCATGTCTCAAACTTATAAAAGGTAGTTTATAAGTAAAAGGTAGTTTAGGGATTTTGTGAACCTATAATGATTTCATTAGGGATTTTGTTCTGACAGCATAAATCACTAATACATGTAGAAGCATCAATCTAAAACCAAAAACATTGAATACCTAAATTTCTACTTGAAATTAAAAAAGAAAACCTATTTCATTGGAATGTATGCATTGAAGTCTTTCTGATGATGTCTGATACTTTTATATATGGTCAGCACCCTTAAATATATTTTTTTCAATATTTTATTGATTACCACTGTTGACAGGTCTAGTTTGGCATTACATTTCATCACTAATGTTGTTGACTAGAACAGGTTGGCAACTTAGCATCAATTAATGCTTGAAAAAGCTAATACATGGTTATACATCCTCCTAACCTCTTTATATGTATCATTCAACCAATTTCTTTCTCATTTGATTTGTGTTGACTTGGGGGCCAAGAATAGAGTGATTATAGACATACTACACAACTAACATAATACTGACAATGACAGAACCAAAACAGCTGCTTTGAACTTCTATCAAGCAAAGAAACTGTCTTGACCTTCATTTGACTGCTAAGTTGCACGAAACTTGGAAGCGGGTAAAGTTCTGAAATGGAAATGCTTTAGGAAATGCATGTCCTCAAGCCCTTTGGAAACATGGAAATGACAACGGAAACATGTGTGCTCAAACCCTTTTGAAATGCAGAAATGACGAAGGAAACACCTAATTAAATTAGTATGAAATAGTTTAAAAATTTGTAGAAAAAATTAAATTAAGATATTACAAGAGTACAATGATTAATGACAAAGCTCAACCTTTATAGATGAGGCTATACACGTCATGCAAAACAAGTACATAGGATACACTATATAGGATACAATACAAACATAATTCTTAATCCTCAAAGTCATCAACATCAGTACCAAAACTGAAAGAAAGACCAAACTCATGTTGCTTCAACAGCAGGTGTATTAGGACTTTCATCATCCTCAAGGTTAGGTGCAGCCATGGAAAGATCTTGGCTAAGATTTTTGGGATCCACATCCCAATATTTTTTTGTCCATCTTGTGTATTGTTCTTTTTGCAAGATAAAAGACAAAGATTAGGATGAGAAAACTAGATCCTCTACATTTTGTTTTGGGTTTTTCTTCACCAAGCAAGTGAACCCATATATGGGTTCACACAATTAACCAACAAGGATCAAATGTCATGATCAGTCAGCTTAGAGAGAGAGAGATAAGATAATTCTATTAATGTCCATAGATGGCCTAAGTAGGCCAATGGGACTCATTGAAAAGAGCTGTTACAAATTACAATGCATTGTACTAACCACAAAGTACCACGAAAATAAGCTAAACTAGAGTAAAGAATCTAGTGTAAACTACTCTAAAGTGAAACAACTATATGGCATAAAATTACAGCCTCAAGGGTTACCCAAAATGGATAAACCAAAACATGCTAAAAGAAATGATTAAGAGAGATTTAGAAGTTGAGGTACAACATAGATAGAAAGGAGCTCCAATGGATGCAAGCGCAAATCTTAATCTGTGGTGGGATGTAAAGTAGAAGCATAGTTGTTGTCTGCACCAACTATCCCAAAAGGACCAACATAGGATCTAACGATGCTCCCAGGAGACTGGCGAGGACTAAGAGAGCCTAGATGGATTATCTTGGGAAGACATGGAGTTTGATCCCTCAAGACTCTTCTAGCATCCATTGTTGTGGAACCAATAGAAGAGGACAAGAAACTAGTAAGTTGTGCCTGTCTACAACTCCTCGGTATGTGAGGGGTGGTCGAAACCCAATGCCAAAGAACTGCAGTCTTGTCCTTTCATAAACAAGAAGATAGAGTTGAAGCCCTAGCAGCCACTCTTGTATGCAAACGAGGGCGCATAGATTTGTCATTAATATTTTAGATAGTTGTGGCTTCCAATGAAGTCTTATTACTCTCGATTGCAGAGACAGGGTGAAAGAATGAGGTGATTAGTCGAGAAGTAGTTTGCGCCCCCTGTAATAACCGACGCCAAAGAGTCATAGCTTCCCTGAAGTAAAGAGCCAAGCATCTTTGGTTAGGATAAGTGAAAAAAGTGTCAAGTGATCCTCCGGAGTCTCTATACAAGCAACAATACCTTCCTCGAATCTCATAATCAACTGGTTTCCTTGAATTGAAATGTTCTTCAATCTCCACCTCCCAAATAGAGCAAGGACGACATACCCTCTCCTCATATAGAATGACAAACTACTATACAAATGACAGGCGCCATACAAGTGATGTGTGTCATACAAATGCAAACTGTTGTACAAACATAATCTACTGTACAAATGCAACTTGCCATACAAATGAGGGAATCTACCATACAAATGCAAACTGCCGTACAAATGAGGGAACCTACTGTACAAATGCAACCTGCCGTACAAAACCAAGTTAACATACAAGTGCAAGCAACCATACAAGTAAGTTGAAGGGGCATACAAGCAAAGTTCAGCAAAAGTTGGCGAAAGATGTTGGTGAAGAATTGCATGCCGACGAAGAATGTCTTGCGCCAAAGCAATTGCAATTTGGTATGCTCGATGGTGAGTAGGACAAGAGTCTGACATTGGAGCAACTGCAGGATGGCCTGTTTTATGGTGCATAGAACGGAAGTCCGACACAAGAGCAATTGCAATGTGTTGCGCCTGATGCTGTGAGTGAGGGAGAGATATGCAAAGAACCATTGCCAATGTTAAGTCAACCTGTCACAACAAAGGCCAATTTGGGCATATCGTGTAAGTGTCCAATGTTTCATGGAGGAGCAATAGAAGACCCAGTTAGGCATTGGAAAATCTGCCTCACGATGTGGAAAGCAATTGGGCAAAATAATGACACAGATTGGAGGAGGTTATTCCCTACGACATTTTGTGGAGTCTCAATGGAATGGTACATGAGATTGCCAAAGGGTGAATACCGGACATGGGAAGAGTAGTGCGATGCATTCGTGAAAGAATTTAGATTGTTTCACAATGACAATGTGGTCATTGTTGAAATTTTTAACAATGACAATGTGGTCATTGTTGAAATTTTTAGAATGAAACTAGGTGAGAAAGAGCCTATTTGTTCATATAACTGAAGGTGGAGTGGTTTGCTCACCCATGTGGAGGAAGACCCCTCTGATGCATTGAAGAGGAGGTGGTTCATAGAGGGACTTCTTCCTACATACCAAAAGAAGATCAGGGTGGTCCCTTTGACATCATATCAAGAGGCATTGGAGCAAGCCTTGAATTTGGAAAGTGATGCAAAGACATCACTAAAATGTTGGGGTCATGTTTATGTGGACGAGAGTGAACCTCAAGATGAAAGTGACTGTGATGTTGAGAGTGACTTTGACAATGAGTGATGATTTTGGGCATGAGAGTAGCTCATCATTCAAGTGTTGGGGTCAAGAAGTCAGGGAAGGAAGTGATTCTGAAGAGAACAATGACTTCGAGGATGAGTGTGACTTGGAGAGTGCAAAATCATCGCTACAAGAATATGCGGCACAAAGGGAGATTTTACCAAGGGGGGATACCCATGGTAATGTGGTTAGTGTCAACCGCCAGATAACTAGAAGACATAGAATTGAGTATGATATTAACGACAAACCCATTGTACAATGTCGACGATGCCATTTGTGGGGGCATTTCACATGTGAATATCAAAGTGTTGCAAGTTGAGATGAATCAGTGATGTGTATAAAGTTCGAAGCACAACAAAGAGTCACAACCCTAGTTGGGAAGAAGAGGAGGTGAACTTGATTGCAATTGAAGAGGTAAATTTGATGAACTTGATTGCAATTGAGGAGGTAAATTTGATTTCAATCGAAGAGGCAAAAATCCAGCAAGTAGTTGAAGCTGCGTAGGAAGAAGTTGCAAAAGGGCCAAGACCATATAGGAAATTGCTGTACAAAGAGTGTCGTACGAAGGTTGTTGACGAAGAGAGTCATACAAAGGTTGTCGATGAAGATTGTTGTATGGGGAGTGTCGACGGGGAGTGTCGTCGAGTGTCGTATGGGAAGTGTCGTCGAGGGGTGTTGTATGGGAAGTGTCATCGAGGAGTGCCATATGGGGAGTGTTGTTGAGAAGTACCGTACGAGGAGTGCCTACGAGAGTTGCTGTACAAGTGAGTCCTGCCATACAAGCGATTGCTGTTAAATGATGGCTGTACAAATGGTACCAATGTGGAGCGTTGTACAAGCAATGCTTATAAGGAGGTGTTGTACAAGGGCCTACTGTACGAGGAGGTGTCATTCAAGGAGGTGTCGTACAAGGAGAGGGATGTTTGTTAGAGGCTAAGGCAGGACCATTAGAGGCCAAGAAGTAGTTATCAACAAGAGAGAAGTAATTCAGAGTTGAGGGGAGGTTGTTTAAGTGGATTGGGTGAAGGCTACAAAAGTGCAGACGAAGAAAAAAATTAAGCTCAGACAGTGAAGGTTTCAATGGTTTCGCCATTGAGGGGTGCATGCAAAGGGCGCTGCCCCTCGATTCTACAAAGGGCGCTACCCCTTTGACCTGCGACAAGGGTGGCGATGGGCATTGCCCGTCATGTTGATCAAGCTAATGATGCGGCTAATTGCAGAAAGTGGAGCGGAGAACAATGTGTTACATGCAACAGTTTGAAGTGATGACAATTGTAGAGGACATTTGGAATAGAAGAAAGTGGAAGGAGCACGACAAGAGTGTTCAGTGCTTCTATCTCCAGTGTTTAGCTCATGTGTCGTCAAGAACATCAACAAATTTTAAAGAAGGGGATAGATGTAGGCAGGCAAATTGATATGTTTGTGTAATTAGTAAATAAGTTTTGCCATTTTGTGTTATTTTGTAGTTCGTACACAAAGTGTTTGATGAAATGTGCATATGTATAATAAAGTTATAAAGTTTGTGATGTAATATTATATGTGATAACGTGCAATGATAAGTTACGTACAATTAAGTCATAATGTGACTCATGAAATGAAATGTAAATGTGAGTCAAATGCATGTCAAATGTAATTTAGGAAAACAATGAGGTGTCGGGTAGTTGGAGGATGCAACTACTTTTTAGTTGTATAAATAAGACCCTTCCCTCATTCATTCATATGGTTGTAATGGTTATAGTAATGTAAGGGCTGAAGTGTGTGACTGGTTGATGTTCGGTGTGGTTGTGGTTGGCAAAGGAAAGGATGATCGGATACGTTGGGTACTGTGTAAATAAGGTGAATGTTGTATGTATTTTATCGTATAGGCTATAGGTTAATACAAGATCTGCTCATATTCATTTATCATCTGCTATTGCTATTGTATGTTTCTTGTATGTATTGTCATTGCTAATTGCTATAGAAGGTAGATCTATAGGTTTATTTAAGTGGAAATGGAATTGTGTTTAAGTACATTAAATTTTATTTCTACAACAGGGAAACCTAGAACAAACAATTTGAGCAAGCGAGCCAAGCATGCCGATATAGGCCAGATAGACCAGTTTCACATTCTGGTCAAATCTCTTCACGATCGCGAACCATTCCAGAAGGGAGCTTGGGCTCATATCCGTCGGACAATGGAGCGTATTCGTGACCGTCTTCCCCCACCGCCTAAGCAGGAGCAAGAGCCCGATGAGGAAGGAGAAAGAGAAGAAAATGAAAGAGAGATAGCTGCAGAAGGACCCCCAGAAGGACAAGAGCAAACTGAAGCAGGGACCGGAGGTAACTCTGGCCCAATGGATCAAGGCTAAGGGTCTGTGCAACGAGGCAAGCTCGTTACCCCGCGACCCGCCAGGAATGTTGACAATTCTGTCACATTGCTTGAAGGGGTAAAGAAAATTGAAGTATAAGTTGATTCTGTAAAGTGTTTTATTATTTTTCATGAATTTGTTCCCTTGATTTTTCTTCTATTTCATAGCATTGCAGCAATTTTGGTCCCCATTTTTGGCCCCCTTGTATTTAATTCATGTATATAAAGAGCTTCGCTAGCAGAAAACAGGAAAAGATAGAAATCTTCGCTAAAGGGAGAGAGAAAAGAGCAGCTTCTCAAAGAAAATCAGAGAGGTCCAGTTTTGGCCTAAATATTTCTAAGGCATGGAGGACACTTCGCTCATAAGACTGCCGAAGTAGTCACTTAGGGCAAAGGAGCTGCGAAGCCGCAATTTTGAGTTGAGCAAGAATGTGCTAAGTCAGCGGGGTCACTTCGCTAAAATCTTTGCCGAAGTGTTACTTCGGCCCATCTTCCCAGCAAACTGTCACTCAGATGAACGCCAGTTCGGGCCCTAGTCTGGCGAGCTGGCTACTTCGGCCATTCCTCTGGCGAACCTCCCACTTCGGTCATTGTTTTGCCGAAGCGCTACTGGAAGAATAGGAAAATGATTTAAGGTAGGGAGTAAGCTTCGGTCGATGCTTCCCCGAATTGCCACCTTCTGGTTTGATCGCTGCGAAGCGTCTATCCAAATGCAAAGGGAGAAGATTTTGTAACACATTGCCAACAGCCAGCCACTTCGGGCAAGTTCCTTGCCGAAGTAGCATTTTGGGCCCATTTCTCAGCGAAGCAGCGTGTCCTCTACAAGCAGATTGGCCACTTCGGCCATTTTATCTGGCGAAGCTGTCTTCGAAGTCATTTTCCAACGAATTAGCCCAGACAAGGCGATTTTGACTTAGGGCTTTGCCCCCCATCCTGACCTTCACTTCGGCCCGAACTCATTGCGAAGCAGCGCTTCGGACGAAAATCCAGCGAAGCTTCACCCAAGGCACATCTGATGAGAGTGCTCCTTTCGAGGGGCACACATTCCAAGACTGGGTATGAGTCCGAGACACCCGCGGCACAAAAATGCAACTTTCCCTATCTAACGGGGCCCTGCAACTAGTTATAGAAATAGGATGGGAAATTTCATTTTCATCAAGAGGCGAGCGCGATTTTTGGAGCCGCTTGAGCGTCCTTGTAAATCTAGTGCATTAATGACTCAGAGGGAAGGGTCCTCTATAAAAACCCACGCATTGTAATGAAAATGGGGGGAAACATTTTGCTAAAGAAGCTGTTGTAGCTAAACATTTTGCTATCAATACTGAAGATCCTTGGCTCTGAATCTGTGCCTTCTTTTATGCTGCCTCTGGCAAGTATTTCTGCTTTCATTTAGCTTTCTGGTTGCTGTAATTCTGATATCTGGATTTTAGCATGAGAAGTTGAATGTGTCTGGAGTTCTATTAGAGGATACATAGAGAGGCATATGCAGTTTCAGTTTCTGTTACATTTTCTTTATTGAATGCTGCTAGTTTAGATATAGATGAGTTATTGTGCTGCGTGTTCTTTCCCACTGCAATATCCAGTTATTTCCATTTCTTTTTGTATTTTTTATCTCTTTCCTGCACCCTCACTCTTTTAATCTCTTTCCAACACTCTTATCTTTTTATTTCTTTCCTGCACTCTTATCTTGAAACCCCGGTAGTTTAGTATAGGAGTCGGCCTTCTCCGAAGATTGGCACGGAGGGCATCTCTTCCCTCCGGCATTTCAATGTTGGTCCAGGTCTAGGGCGCTTAGACATACAAAAATCCTTTCCTGTGGCGGATTTGTGACCAACAGATACATAGGAAGGAATCGCAGTGTTAATTTCTGTTACATGTTTTGTTTTGATTGCTGTTGGTTTGGGTATTAGTTAGTGATTGTGCTGCTTGTTCTTCCCCACCACTGTTGCTATGCTTTTTACATTTCTTTCTGCATTTTACAATCCCTTTCCAGTTCCCTTATCTCAAACCCTAGTTAGTGTAGTTTAGGAGCCGACCTTCTCCGGAGATTGGCACGGAAGGCATCTCTTCCTTCCGGCATTTTAATCTGTTGGGCGGGTCTAGGGCGCAAAAGACCAAATCCTTTCCTAGTGGCAGATTCGTAACCAACACTACCCAACTCTGGCAAGTAGTTGTCCAGGATCAGACGTCACAGGCCTAGACGTTAGGATAGTAGGTCTAGACGTCACAACTGCAGGGGTAGACGTCACAGATCTAGACGTCACAGCTGCAGGGGTAGACGTCAAGGTTCTAGACGTCACAAGGGTAGGATTAGACGTCAAGGTTCTAGACGTCATAGGGGCAGGGTTAGACGTCAAGGTTCTAGACATCACAGGGGCAGGATTAGACGTCACAATTGTTGGTTTAGACGGCTGCCCAGACATCAAGGGCTAGACGTCTATAGCTCGTCGGTGTATCCCCCGTGTACCTGCAATAACATCAACAATCCCTGTCCCTACTGCAACAATTGATATTGAATACTCATCAATGTGGAAAACTTGCAACTTACAGTTAGTGCAACACAACCTGGAGCGAAGTAGTTTCCCCAACTACAACCGCCCCAACCGCCCCAACCGCCAGCCTTAACGCTTACTAACTAATCATGCTTTTAGACGTCTAACAACTGGACGTCTACCCTTAGACGTCTAACTAGGCGTCTAATACATTAACCAAAACTATTACAATGACGGCTGTTTTTGTCATCTTATGCCTTGTGCGTTTACAATCCAGCCTTCTTCTCATTGGCTGATTTTCCAATCAAATACAAACATGAAAATTACCAAAATTGCTATGTACAATTCGAAATTGGTGGACACAATGTTCCAGCCAGTCCTAGGGTTTAGAACTGCTGTCTACAATATCTCCAACACCTCCCTGGATTACATTATTTGGTTTGAAGACTTTCAGTCTTCAATCTTTGATTCTGGTTTTTGTCCTTTGGCTCTGGCTTTGACATTGCTTGAGGTTTTGGTGCTGATCTATTAACCTGTTTCCTACAGTATTTATTAGACTTTCTTTGTGACCATAAAAACATTTTAACATATCCATGATCCTATTCCAATCTGATTTCTTGATCCATTAATAGTGCACTTCAATTTTCTTTTCATGATCTGTTTTTGATTTGGTCTTCTCACAAAGTTTACAATTTTGGAATGATTTGGATTTTAATTTTGGAATGATTTGGATTTTAATTTTCTTCTTTCATCTGTTTTCGTAATCTTATTTTCAAATCACTTGAAACATCAGTGCCTTTAGAAATTTCTGTCTGATTTTCATTTTCATTCTTTTTTTCAATTTGGTCTTTATCTATAATCTTTATTGTAAGGGCTCTAATTCATTTCCTTCTTCAGCTTCTGTCTTTGTATCTCTTGAATTTTTTGAACTAGATTCCCTTTTTGATATTCTTTTTTTTTTATTGTTGTTGTTGCAGATGTTGATACTGAGGTTGATATTGCCTTGGCTGAAAATTTTGAAAAGGTCTATTCATTTGATTTCTTTGATTCAAAGAATTGTATCTACAAATATTTGTAGTATGACCTTTTTATTGCATATGTGACAATATCTCTGTTTCCATTTAGGCTGAGACTATGATGATGCTGTAGTGTTACTTGGTACATTTTCTTTTGATATCAAAGCATTATTAGTCATCTCATCCTTGACTAAATTTTCCACCTCATACTCTTGAAAAACATTAACTAATTCATCAAAGGTTGTTGTCTTATTTAGCACTTGAAGTGAAGTGACTAAATGTTTGAAAGTTTTTTGAAGTGCTCTTATTGTAACTTGGACAAGAAGTTTGTCTTCTAGTTTTTCTCCCAGAGTTAATAACTTTGCCTTTAAATCTGCTATTCTTCGAAAAAAGAGTTCTATACTCTCTACTATTA
This sequence comes from Wollemia nobilis, assembly GCA_028583015.1. Classification (NCBI taxonomy): domain Eukaryota; kingdom Viridiplantae; phylum Streptophyta; class Pinopsida; order Araucariales; family Araucariaceae; genus Wollemia; species Wollemia nobilis. The sequence continues at coordinate 13,076,566 of JAQPPZ010016724.1, forward strand.
ACCTTTAATGAATACAATTGTGATTGCAAATGCAAGATAGTTGCTTTGTTCTTTCCTTCAAATATTTTGCATAATTTTTCCCAAGCAACTTTTGAAGTCTTTGCTTCACTTATATATGGCTGGATTTCATCAATTATCCCAAATGTAATCAACATAAGGGCTTTTGCATCATTTTCTTCAAATTTTTGTTTTTCTCTTTCTTCTTTTGGCTTGTCCTTTGTTCCATTCACTATATCCCAAAGTTTCTCAACAATGAGAATTGATTTCATTTTGTTTTTCCATGATGCAAAATTTGGTCCTTTCAGAAGTTGTGATTTAGAAAGAAATTTTTTACTATTTGACATAATGGAACTCATTCAATAATTCAAATTTCAAATTTATCAACTTCTTATAACTCCCACAAATTCTTTGTCAATTTCAATTTCTAATTTCACTCATCTCTCCAAATTTCAAATTTCAATATATATTTTTTAAATCAACAATCTTCAAACAATCATCAATATTTCAATCACAATTTTTTCAAATTTCAATTTTCAATTTTCCTTATATCTCCCCAATTTATCAATTTCTTTATTTCTAAGGTTATACCTTATAAAATCAGATTTCTAATTTCTTTCAAGAAACCTAATAACTCCAACTTTTAATCAAATAAAATTCTAAAGTTCTTAAACCTTATAATTCCTCACTATTTCAATAAAATCATGCGTCCGAAATTTAACTTTTGAAAAAGTTAATAATTGAACCTTACCTCATTTATCTTTCGTGTTACGAGGCACTTCGAGAATATAGGGCAGCAATATAACATTCCTGACCTTCTGCCTTTCTGATAGGTGATAGTGGTGTTACTTCATTAAATGCACCAATTTGACGTCTTCCTTTTGAAATTGGCTAACGCTTCCTCTTTTGTTCATTGAATTATTCATACACTCATAGCTCTTGGTTTCTAATTATGCACTAGCTCTTCGGCTGCTTGGTTACAATCCAACTCTTCGTCTCCTCGTACTCGCTTCAGGTGCTCACAACATCAACTTCTTCGGCTCTTCGCCTGCTTGGTTATAGTCTGGCTCTTTGTCTCCATGTACTGCCTTTAGGTGCTCATAACATCAACTTCTTTGGCTCTTTGGCTCTTTGGCTGCTTGGTTACAATCCGACTCTCCGTAATTGATGCTCTTTTGCTATTTCAATATTCTTCTTCTAATATGATTTGTGCTGTTGTACTGCGGACATCTTCTCAGTCAACAACCTTCTTTGGGCAGTGCCTCCGTCCACACAAGGCTTCAAACACAATCACTCAGCTTCTTTTTCCAGCAATCTATGACGTCTTCGTCTTTCACAGGCTAGAGGTTGGTTTGGCTTTTTAGTAACAATAGCACCTTTTTTTCTTCTGCTGTCACAATATGAATGCTCATCCTCCAATCTTTAGCAATCTTTCAGGGTGAAATCAACCCGACACTTGTTTCCAATATCTTTTTCTTGTTGGTGAAATATCAACCAATCTTTTCCTTCTTTCATGGTGAAATGTCAACCGTCCTTTTTTTTCTTCTACAAATTTGCGGATGCACTTATCAACCCGTCCTTCCAAACTTCCACGGGGTGCAATCAACCCTTCAATATTAAATGGTCAGGGTGCAACTCTAATACCACTAATGGTTTTTTAACCAGATTAAATCACAAGACCCAATATCCAGAATCTTAATCAAACACAATATTGAAGCATACAATTCTCTGATCCATATGAATTGATCACAATCATGAAATAACAACAATATTTCACAATAATAAAGCTTACAATATTATTCATAAATCATCAAATATACATCAAGAATCTTGTTCTTGGATACAATGCATGGAGCTTTGTTTCCATAATATAACCTTAAAAGATGACTCTTAAATACTTGACTATTTCTCTCCTCACATATCCAGGAGATGCATCCTTTCCTATTCCTCACATATGACAAAACTCATGTCTCTTGACTTTACATCTTGCCACATATCCTATGACTCTTTACTTGTATATTTAACACCTAACTCTATGACTCTTGACTTATTTATATGATACATTGCACACTCTCACACTTTACACAATTGCACACTTTGTTACATGATACTCTGCATACTCTCACACTCTACACACTTGCACACTTTATTACATGACACTTGGATTCGTCTCACACATTGAGACATACTTTAAGGGAAATATAAATCACACTTCCTAATCTAATATTTACAAATATACAAATGTACCATGGGGGTACTTTAACATTTATCAAATAATGTAATATCTCTAACAATGGTTTGATGTTGTTTGAGCTAAGTCTATGTCGTACGCTTCACTAGACCATAATATTGTATTGCAAATAGTTGTTGCACAGGATACATGTTGTGTGCATAGTGTATTCGTATGTATTTGTAAGTTATTCCCATTGTGTACCTTTATATATTTATAATGGAATTACATTGTAGTGTGTTGTATTCTATTTCTACAATTACCATGGTATTTCAACATACCACCTAGCTGTATTTTACAGGCACATTTTGGCAAGTATGCGTATATATCCTGTTAAGATTTAAATCTACGTCTCTGCCTTGAAAGTCCACATTTTCAACCACTTGAGTTCATTCTATTTGATATTAATCATAAAGATTTTAAAGACCCTTTTAAAAAATGTTTTCCAAATTTATTATGCTAGCCAATGCTAATAGAAGTATTCCCTTTTCTTTTATGTTACCAAGGTTTTTCTAAGAAGGTTTAAACGAAATTATGACATTGTCTTTTATTTAATTTGATTTTTAAGAAAGAAGATGTTTTATGTTAATGCAATGGCTATGGGAGTAATACCTTTCCAACTAGTACATCATTCCTCTCATAAGGTGGGATTAGTCCAAAATAGAATTAGGATAAATTTTAATACAAATAATCAATTACCATTATACTTGTTAAAACTTCGTCCATGTTTGGGTCACACCTCATCCCCCAAGTTGCTTATCATAGTACTGTTGGTTACGAATCTGCCATGAGGAAAGGATTTTTGGTTAATGCGCCCAGATTCGCCCACCAGCATGAAAGGCCGAAAGGAAGAGATGCCTTCCGAGCCAATCTCCGGAGAAGGCCGGCTCCTTTTGGGGGGCTTGATTTAAGCTAAAGGGAACAGGAAAGAAATAAAGGAACGGAAAGAGACAAATGTACGGAAAGAGATACAAATATGTCCAAAGGTTGGTGGGGGGGAACTAACAGTACGGGAACACACCAATCACCGCTACTTACTGCATACAAACACAGAGCATGACAAGGAATTGCAAAACCTAGGCGTACTTCCGATACACCAGCAGCCTATGCACAGCTTCAATAGCTCCCTAGCAAACATTCCCTACAAGGAACTAACAGCAGGGGATCGTATCAATCACCAGATACATACACTGACAGGGGTAGAAAGTAAACCTAGAGATGCCAGAGCCAGGTATATGTGTTAGGTAGAGAGTTTAACCGCACAGCTTCAATGGCTCCCTAGCAAACATTCCCTACAAGGAACTAATGACTAGGGATCGCATCAATCACTGAGACACGGGCCAGCAACGTCACACACAACCGATGGAACTGCTACCAAATTTATAATGAATGCTTTAAATAATGAAGTACGGAAGGTGCTTTAAGCAAGCAATGCTAGAGGAACCCGATCGCCAAATGCCAAAGTGAATTAACGAGCAAATGACACGTGTGGGCCTAAGGCATATAATGAAAGACAAAGATAAAAGAATAAAGATAGTAGAAACGAACTAGGCATACAGATTGTATTCATAAGGTAGCACGCTACATAAAGAAGCACGTAGTTCCCTAACAAACATTCCCATTCCACCCTTTACAATGAATTTCGGATGGGCTTTTATAGCCCGAGTCCCACCCGCTACATTAATGGGCACAGAGTCCCGACCAAACATGAGCCGACTGTAAGCGGCGAAAGAGCTGCAAATGCCGACCTTTTGTCGGATCGGGCTGTACCCGCAGCATGGTCTTCCCGGAATCCGGACAGCTACGTGGCGGAGTGCCGGGTAATTCTTCAAGTCGGCAGAGCTTGCTAGTAGCTCGGAGCAGGTGAAACCTCGATCAGCTTTGAATGTGGCTATTAACGCAGCGGTGCAGGCAGCCCATGCTTATCCCTTTTGGTCGGCGGTCTTGGTTCAAATCCCGAAGTCGGACACTTGTCCGATGATGGGTTATGCCGTGTGACACATGCCCGCCTTAGAGGGCGCTCTATCCATCTTTGCTTGGGATCGGGGCTCCTTGGGATGCGTGCAAAAATCGGTGCGACCGGGGAAGGCCTTCAAGCCTTGGTCAAATTCCGGGTTTGTTCCCCTACCGTACACCCGTCAAGGGCGCATTCCCGCTCCGTTGAGAAGTCGAATCGCGCACGAGCGAACACCGGTGTCCGCCGCCATATGGACCTCGCTCCGGCATTTTACCTTTTTTCTCGCATTGACCCGTCGCCGCCGCTGCAAGGTGCGCCCAGAGGTGGGGCGAAGTACGAACTCGCACCAAAATCGGGCGAAGTGCGAACTTCGCACCAAACCGGGCGAAGTGCGTACTTCGCACCCGGACTTAGCCAATTTCGGATAGACTCGCTGGAAAGCCGGAAAATCAACTCGGGGAACTCCATGGAAAAAAAGGGGGGAGAGAAAGAGAATGGGAAAGAAAAGGAAAGGGAGAGAAGCGAGAAAAACGGAAGGAGGAAAAGAAGAGCAGCACTGTTACAAAACAACATTGAAGACATTGCACCCCGTGCAAAAATGTGACAACATTTCTGGCGGCTCGCGGGGTGTCGAGCTCGCCTCGGCGCAAAGAATCCATGCCTTCATCCTTTGGGTGCAGAGGAACTTGCCTCCCCTGCCTTTTTCTGCTCTAACCGTTCTCCTTGCGGCAAATCGTTCTTCGTATTCATCTTTGTCGACCGCCTCATCGCATCTCCTTCCGAAAGGTCTCCATTTCCTCGCTTCGCCTCGCACATGCGAGTGTACGCCTCTTGGGCTGAGCGCCGGGCTTCCGCTTCGAATGGCTTGCGGTCGGCTATGTCTTCTAATGCTCCGTGAAAAGCAACGACCGCGTGCGTGTCGATGGTGAGGTATCTTTTCTCTAACTCCCGAAAATAGGAGCGGATCCTCGGAATATCTCGGACACCATCCGAGTGACTCGACTGTCTTGAATTGGCTCGTCCAGCCTATCAATTTCAGTCAGTATCCGCTTCAAAGGACTCGCCAATTCTTCTTTACCCGATCTAGGGTAAGGAGCTCGCCATTCTCAACAAAACCCGGACACCCAAGTTCCGTAAGAGCGTGAAAGGGGGCCGGACGGATATCTTTTTCATGCCCGAATGCATCAAGCATTCGTCCGGCCACTCTCACCTCTTCAACTTTTCTAAAATATTTGTGCAAGGTCACCCTTGCACCTGCCCATTCTGCAGCCGAATGAGGACACGGGGGAAAAAAGGACGCCGTCGCGCCGCGCTCCCGAAGGTTTATCGCCGTGTCCAGCCCATTGCTTTGCCTCGGCGCTCGGCCTCCTCTACCACAAGCTTTCCCGGCGTAAACTTCTTGAATCCTGGATGCGAAGTCCAGGACTGCCATCGCCTTAAAGGTATGGGGCTTGCATTCCCTCAGCAAACCAGCCCTCATTTCCTTAACTTTTGTCTTTGAAAAGACAGCCGCTTGAGATGTTTTTTCTGCAAGTCGCGATCGTGCTCGCTTCAAAGACTCCCCGGAGCTGAGAAATCCGCTCCGAGGCCGCTTTCTTTCGGTTGCGGCTCGTTGTCGAGAAGCGGCTAGCCGGGCTTTGAATTCATCTGTTTCTCGCCGCGCCGCTTCCACTGCTCGATGGACCTAGATAGGTCCTCTTCAAGTTGCCTTACTTTGTCCCGCAACGCAAAAGTTCTTCCCTGCTCCTCCAGACTCTTGACAAAGAGATTGTCAGCTTTGCGCATGATCGTTTGAATCTCATACTGTTTATCAATGTCGTCAAAGCTTTTCTCCTTTGTCTGGAGCACGTAGTCCGCCTTAGTCATTTCTCGGAGAGGCTTCTTCACTATTGGGATTATTTTCTCCGTTGTAATCACTCTCCTTCCGAAATCATACTTTGCGCGTTTTGCCGGGCGGCTATCTCTTCATGTCTCCTCCGCTTCGTGTCTTGGCGGAAAGAGACAGAATACTCTACGGCTCTCGTTGCCGTGGGCAAGTCATCTGAGTTCTGGAGGTCGTCCATAAAATCTGGTTCCCCCACCCTAGGGATCTGTTGAGACGTCTCTCCTGCGGGGATGGGATCAGGAGGAACCGGACAGACCTTGGAAGAATCGGTCGCTTGTGGGGGCGACCGGGAAACGGAAATGGGAGAGGCTGACACTGTGAGGGTTTGAAGCGGCTGAGGCGGAGGATGTGATGGTGAATGGACAGCCTCAGCACTAACCTTGGGCGAAGGGTTTGGAGTTGTGCTCAGAGAAAGAGAGACGTTAGGGTTCTGAGCAAACTGATCGAAAGAATGGGGACCGCTAGAAGGACGCGGAGACGGGGAGGAGGATGTGGTCATGGCTCGCCCAGATTGAGCGGGGGACTGAGTAGAAGTAGAACTGGGTGAGACTAGAGAGACAGGGACAGCAAACGTACTCGCGGGCTCCGCCTGAGCCGATGCCGGGTGAATGTCTTCTCTTATTGTCTCGACGGCCGGCTTGGGACCGCCCAAAGGAACCGCCTCTGCGGTGGCGTGGACGCGGCCGCGGCTCCGCGATCGGTCGTCGCACTATCGTGCTAGGGTCGCCCGATTTTCTCAACTCTCCTCCGCTTCTTTTCTTCTGGAACAACTGTCGGATCAGGGGAAGGAGACGAAGCAGGTGCAGCAGGCGCTGATGCTCCCACGGTAAACTTGTACCGGGGTTTGACTTGCAGAAGGTCTGCCGCAACCGGTCTGCGTTCTGGCGGTGCTGGTGCTTTTCTTGCCTGAGGAAGTGCCTCGGGCGCTGCCTCGGCTAACTTTTTCGCCTTTTCGTGCGCCGCCTTAGGAGCCACGAACCGCATTGGATCGGCCTGGTACTTGTCAGGCCGGCGTTGGCGGCTGTCGAAGTGTACAACTCGTTTGGGAGGAGACCCACTTTTATAATCCTCAAAGGGGCCTCTGGGAACGTAACCTTGATATGCGAACGGCCGCCACCGTCATGATGTCGGTCATAGAGAACCGAGAAGTCGTCATCTACGGCCGTGTTTCTCCTTGTGGATTTATCGTGTCGCATGCGGCATCTCATTTTCCAAAGATTCAATAATCTTTTCTTTAGACCAGCTTAAGGCCTCGCAATCTTGGACAAAAATTTTTTGAACCCCGGAGATGAGAAGTGATGGTCCCGGTTTCTCTTGGGGTCATATGTCACCTCCTCGCAGAGAAATCCCGCCAAGGGGGAGAAGCTTCCATTAATTCAATCTCCCACTCAAGGTCCACATGGACCACGTCGCATCTATCTTCGGTTATGTCCCGGGGCACAGATGTGCAAACTTTCCCCTTATCCCATGAGGGTCATACTTCCAGCGCTGCGGCAGCAAAACCAGGCCAATCCGGGACAGCGCTTGCTCTAGGTAGACATGTTGTCCTACCTCGATAATCTCAACATTGGCCCAGGAAAGAGGATATTGAAAAATCTGTCCTCTTTTCTTCCCTAGGCCAAACTCTTCTTCCACATAGTCCATCTGTCGGGCAACTTCCATCCCGAACATATGCTCTGAGCACCAATAGGGCAGCAAATAGGGTTTGCCCTTGAATCCGTAGATTCTGATCACAATCCCCGCGTCGGCTCGAAACGTCCCCGAGCTTCGATTTATCAAAGCACTCGTCATTTCTCTCGGGGAAGGGGGATTTCACTTTCGGTGAAGACCGACATGACGAATCCCGTAAAGTTGAAGTTGAACTTGTAGTAGGACCCTTTCCGGTATAAGTCACCCGTCCGGCTATAGACGGGTCGGGGTTCTCCCTTCTCGTTAACCTTCTTCGTGTTCGGGATCGGCATTTGGGGGTGCAGATGGTACAAACAAAGCCGGACTGTAACGGAACCGAAACGAAAATTGGTTGATCGGCGCTTCGGATCTTCAGCAGACCGGAATGAATGGCGTAAGCCGACCGACCTGCCTACCGAAAGAGATGGGGCGTTTTCCGCTCCGCCGCGCCGCCGGTTCGTAAGATTCTCCACACAGGAGGCATTCTCGCTACGCCGCCACTGGTACGGGTGCACAAGCTCATCGGAGTCGCAGACGAGGATCCATGCCAAGATGGTATATAGATACTTGCTCGGAAATTTTACCAAAGGCATGGGGCCGTCGGCCATTGTCCGACCGGGAAGCGGGGCGCTCAGCTCTGAATTGAGGAAATCCCTCATTCGCTTGGTGTGCGTGAAACGTCCCGCTTGTTCGCCCAAATTGATTTTTCTGAGGATGGTGCCGGAGTCGTACTCCGATCCCGGGGCGAAAGTCGGCCGCACTAGCTCTCCTCGCGCAAGTGCGAACAAGGGTTTGCCGCTGGAACCGCAGATTTGCCGGAAGTCTGGTTTATAGTGTCCGACAATTAAGTCTATCGACTCCGGCATTGGTGGACAGGAGGGCACATGAATCGAAGAGGTTTGATTTGTACGCCGCTCCAAAATGATGGGAGGGCGAAACCTTGTCGCCCAGCCTCTCCACATTCGTTCTCGACCGAGTTAGGCTCATGGAAAACGAGCCGTCCACATATCCTCGCCTGTAATTCACCGGAGGTGGTGGGGATTGCCCACGCCGTACCTTCTTCGTCCGGGCCTTTGACTTTTTCTCTCGCGGAGGATCGCCTTTGAAAACTCCCCGGCCGCGGCAAATCGCCTCGGTTCGTCGCTCAGCTGGATCGCGCCGACACGGCATTTTTCCCTTGTCCATCTCTCCGAGTCAGCAATAATGACAGTTCAGCCGCTCCGCAACAAATTTCGCTATCGAAGAATAATTAGCACCGTCCGAGGAATAATCTCCGCAACTGGAATGTTGGCATGATTCGGACCCCCTTTTCTAGATAAAAACAGCGCCATTAATGCAACGCAGAGGGGTAGGTCGGCTGAGTTAAAACCCTTGGTGGCCGCGCGAGAGAACGTTTAGGAAAAGACGCGCCCGACAGCCGTGCCTTGCTTTTTTAGTTGCGTTTTCGCTTGAAAAACGTGCAATCATTAATTCGGCGTTGGAGACTGCACCATGGCTGACGTTGCTGCCACCACTTGGGCACGCTGATCAAGACAAAACCTTCGGTGCGGAAACCCACATTAAAACAAGTGCAAACGCGCCTTGGGCCCAGCTTGGGGTTTTTGAATTTTTTTATTATTCTTTAAACCGCGTCCCAATACTGGCCCGGAAAACTAGGCGCAGCCGGACTTCGCCCGAAGTTGGGCACGGCCCGACCTCGCCGGGCGAAGTCGGACTTCGCTCGATTTCGGGCGAGTACGAACTTCGCACCAAAATCGGGCGAGTGCAAACTTCGCGCGAAGCGCGTGCTTGAACCGTTCTACCTCTGTTTTAGCCGCGCCCAAGGTTTGGGCGCGATCCGGGTCTTTGTCGCCTTTGATCTTTAGATGGACTTCGCACGGCGCCGGTCGTTTGTTCGGACTTCGGCCGAAACTTGATGCGAAGTGCGAACTTCGCGCGAAGTTCGCACTTCGCCCAAGTGTTGAGCGCAGCGCGCACTTCGCACGGGCGCTGGCCGAAGTCGGACTTCGGTGCGAAGTTCGTACTTCGCACAAACTTTGCGCGTAGTGCGTACTTTAGTCTGCTTCAGCTTTTCTCGGACAAACTTCGCAATTCGGCTGGGCCGAAGTCAGGCTTCGCTGCGAAGTCGGACTTCGGTCAACACTTAGTCGATTTCTGCTCTTTTTTCTCCTTTCTTTTTCTGCATAGCCGAACTTCGCCCTCTCCGCGGGCAACGATAGACTTCGTTGCGAAGTCCGTCTTTCTCTCCCATGCCGCATTTAAGCTCAAAGAAGGAAAAATAAACCGAATGCTAAAACTGGAAACTATACATGCGGGGAAAAATAAAAACACAAGGCAAAATTTTTACGAGGAAGGGCCACTCGGCGCCTTCAACAACGATAAAGCTTCAAGTGGAACCCGTTGACGGGGATGGGGAGGAGCCGACCCTCCATATCCGAAAGTATGTAGGCATTGAACCGATTCACCCGGCAATCTGATAAGGGCCCTCCCAGAGAGCATCAAATTTTCCATGATTACCCGGTTTTGCCTTGTATGAGTCCCACTTCAGCACTAGGTCCCCGACTTCGAAAACTCGGGCAGTGGTGCCTTTGGCAAACCAGCCTTTAGTGGCTGCAATGTGATCGGCGAAGGCCCGGTATGCACTTTCTCTCGTCTTCTTCCAACTGCAGGAGTTGGCACAACCTGTCGTCTACCGGGTCTCCGCTGCTCCTGTCTTCGTCAATCATCCATAGGGCGGGGATTTCAATGTGTGATGGCATAACATCTTGCTTGCCATAGACGAGCGCATAGGGGGACATCTTGAGGGATTTCTTGAACGCAACTCTGTCCGCCCATAGCGCCCGGTTCAGGAGCAAGTGCCAAGTCCGCTTATTTTTTTCAATGGTCCTCCGGAGAATTTTCGGGAGGTTCTTGTTAGTAGACTCGGCAAGGCCATTCCCTCGCGGGTAGTAATTAGAAGACATCTTGTGATAGATGCCAAGGCCGCCGGTGTACTCCGTGAGTACAGCCGCCTACAAATCCCGGACCGTTGTCCGTCACAATCGACTCGGAACCCCGAGCGGGTAATCGTGCTCTCAATGAACCCGATGACCGTTTCTTGGTCGGCGTTCTTGGTCGGGATCGCCTCCGTCCACCGTGTGAAATAGTCGGTAGCTGTGAGAATAAACTTGTGGCCGGCGGAGGAGTTAGGAGAAATCACCCCAATGAAGTCCAGACTCCCATTGCTCGGAACGGAGCTTCGGCTTGAATCGATTGAAGGGGCAGTGGGTGCTTTTCTGTTTCGGCCAAGCATACCTCGGCATTGATCACACTTGGCACGGACCGCATACGCGTCTACGAACGTAGTGGGCCAATAGTATCCAGCCCTTATTATTTTTAAGGCCGTTGGCCTTGAAGAATGGTGACCCCCGTGCATCCTGAATGAAAGTCTCCGAGGATCCTAGGCTGGTCGGATTTTATGACGCACCGCAACAGGATGCCGTCAATGTTTTTGAAGTAAAGCCCCTCGGGGCGAAGAGTGTACCTTAGTGCACCTAGCCGAAATCTCCTTCGTTGTGAGGCGTTCAGTGATCAGACATCTTCCGGTGTAGAAGTATCTCACCAGTTCATTTGTCCAATCACTCCCCTCCGATAAGGAGTTGGCTAGGTAGACGCGTGTCGCTGTGTCCTCCCACTTACATGCGGAGATGCCGGCTACAGCGCTTCGGGCCAATTCCTGACACAAGGCTCGGCCTCTGATAAGCTTGGTGGGCCGTACTTCGATGTCAAACTCCAGGATCTTGGCAATCCATCCCGCTCTCTTGTGACCCGGTTCCCCTTGCAAGATGAAACTGCGAACATCGGGGTGAATCACAAAGACAAGTGGTCTTACTTTGGGAGACAAAGTGCCCGAGCTTTCGAAGGGACTTCATGACCGCATGGACCTCGCCGCTCTATAAAATTGTACTTCTCTTCGTGTGGCGGAATCACTTGGCTTAGGAACGCAATGGGGCGCTCCTCACCGTCGCCTCCCTTCCGAGTCGGACTGCAGCCGTAACTTTCGGGTTCTCCCACCGCATACGGGATGAAGTCCTTGGAGTAGTCCGGGTTTGTCAACACCGGAGCTTGCGCACTTCGAGCCTTGATTTCCTCGAAAGCTTGCTCTCTCTCATCACCCATTCGTAAGGTGTATCTTTCTTCAACAGCTCGGCCATAGGCTTGATCACCCGTGCGAAGTCCGGAATGAACTTCCGCACGAAGTTAATCCGACCGAAGAAGGACCTGCAGACCTTTTTTATCGAGCAATGGGTGAGCGAACGAGGGCTTCTGCTCTGTCAGGGTCAATGGCGAGGCCTTCCTCGGAGATGACATGTCCCAGCAGCTTTCCTTCCTTTACCGCGAAGACAGACTTCTTCGGGTTTATAGAGATGCCGAATTCTCGACAACTTTCAAATATTTGCCGCAGGTGCGAAACATGATCTTCTCGTCGGTGAGAGAAAACGGTCATGTCATCAAGATAGATGACAATAATCTTGTTGAGCAGCTCTCGAAGGCCAGGTCCATGGCCCTTTGGAACGTGGCACCAGCATTGGATAAGCCAAACGGCATGCGCTGATAGGCGAACGTCCCCCACTTCGTGGTAAACGCCGTCTTATGCTGGTCTTCGTCTTTAACCCAAATCTGGTTGTAGCCGGAAAATCCATCTAAAAGTGAAAATCTCCGGGCTCCAAAGCAACGATATGCAAAATTTGGTCGATTTGGGGAAGCGGATAGTGGTCCCGGAGGGAAGCCTCGATTTAGGTTTCGAAGTCGACACGAGACGTATGTCGCCATTCTTTTTCCTCACGGCACCAGATTCGCGACCCAGGATGAATGTTTGATGGGGTAGATGATCTTGGCCTCCAAAGATCTTCAAGAGCTCGGTCTTCATCATGGCCTCAACCTTTGGATTTACGGCCCTTTGCTTTTGTCGGAACGGCTTGGCGCCATCCTCTAGCTCGATGGTATCGCCGGATGACAGATCTGTCATACCCCTCAAATCTTCGTAGCACCGAGGCCACGATGTCGGGGAACTCCCCGGCACAGATGATCTAATCTGCACCCGCTCCTCCGACGTGCGATCTGTTCCGACCTTGATGGTTTTATCGAGTTCGAGCTCCAGTGTCAGCATACCGCCTCGGGTCTACTTTGATCCCGTGGGATATTGCTCGTCATTCCGATCAAAGAGACTTTCTAATGTAATCATCCTTTTGGGACGTGATTATTCCAGTAATCGTATCAACCCCTCATATTGCTCGTCATCGTGGTCTCTACCTTCGATTACACACACTTCGTTAACCGGGAATGTGACGATCTCCTCGTCACGACTGAATACCCGCTGAAGGTATCCCTATCGAGCACGAAGGCCTCAGTAAATGGTGCGGACCGGCTCGGCTTTTGGACGACGTCTTCAACCGAACGTACTGCTCCAACAGATGCCAGAATATCCGCGTGCTTGTTTCTCTCACGCGATATTGCCTTAACGTTCAATGAGTCAAACGATTCCATCAGTTCCCAGACCCGATTGCGGTACGCTCTAAGATAGTGATGCTTAGACGCACATTTATTCGTAACTTGATGACACACTAACTCTGAATCTCCGAAAATTTGGAGATGCTTGATTCCGAGCCTTTCCGCCTTTCGCAGACCTAAGCACAGGGCTTCGTATTCCGCCGAATTGTTAGTACAGCTCCAGGCCAGCCTGTAGGCATAGTCCCTCTGGACTCCGGTTGGAGAAACCAGGAGGACCCCTGCACCGGCGCCATTCTTGCAACGGGCGCCGTCAAAGAAAAGCTTCCACAGCTCTTCGGGTGCAGGTCCTACCTCCTTCGCAACGGACACGTCAAGCTCCTCGGGCTGCTTAATGGAATAACAGCCCTGCTCGGTCCCGATTACGGCATTAAAATCCCGCAACGAGAACTCGTCTTCTAGTTGTACTACTTCGAGAGCTTGCTCGGTCAGTTCTACTGTCACCAGTTCTTCTTCTGACAACTGGACCATGCAGTCCATCTCTCCGCCGGGTATCTTGTCTACTAGAAAAGGGGAAGGCTTCTCATTGAAAATTTTCGGTCTCCTTCCTTTGAAGGGCACTTCCATGTGCGAGTAGTCTAGAGACAGTACTCGCCCAACTTCGCAGTTGAACTCCCGAGAGAGACACATGCCGAAGTAAGGCTCCAGTTCAACAATCACGACCTCTTGGATGACCACAATGTCGAGAGCTTTGTGCAGCCGGATAGGGATGTCCTTTATGACACCAACCTGCCTTGACAGGGTGCCGTCTAATTGCAAGCACACCTTGGCTGCTCCGCGTGTATTCCATCCCGATCTCATCGCGGACGGCCTTCGGCATCACAGTCGAGGAAGCACCGTAATCCACCATGCAGCTTGTGAACTATGTGCCCTTGCATCCGCAAAGACAGTATAAAAGGGTGGCGGTCCTGCTCTTCCCAGGTGGTGGAGACTCGTCAAAGGTTGAACCAGGACAGCAGGCCGCATCTGCTTGCCGTTCTTCATGTTTTTTAGTGATTCTTGCAAGCAGATCTACCCGGCTCGGAAGCGTAAGGGCATCGTACATGCCGATTCTGCGCAGAGTCTTCTTTAACTCGTCTACAATGCCGTAGCCCGAGGTACTAGCTCCTTCTCGCTGGTTTAGCCGGTTCATACTTGGTCCGGTATCGTTGGGTGGCCTCAACTCGCCGTCTCTTGGTCGAGACGGGTACTTCAGCCTTCTCCCGGGCTTGTTCTTTGGTTTTGGCCGGGGGCTGAAGTACGGTGGAGCTTAGCGGGAGTTGGGGCCTTTGTCGGAGGCTTAGCTGGAACAGCGAGCGGTCTTTGTCTGGAGAAGGTTTAGCGGGAGCTTTATCTTTGGATGCCTTCTCCCGGGCCGTGTAAGGCCACGACCGCTTGTACGGTGGCAGCCTCATTGGGCTGCGGTCTTTCTCTTCTCGTGTATACCGCAAAGGTTTAGCCGTGTCCGCAGCTTTCTTTTCTTCCTTGGCGGTCGTCACCGGGTTCTCTTCTCGCAGTGGCAAAATTGGCCTCACCGTCCAAGATCATGTACAGCCTCATCATCTTCTATAGTGTCGCCGCCAAGGTCCGGATGTAGTGCCGGTGCAAAGTGCAATCTTCCTCCGAATGCGGGTCATTGCAAGTAGTGCACCGGCTTGACTCGGTCGGAGGACCAGTGGGTCATCTATAGCAAGATTTCTCGGAGGCGGACGCCTCGCGGTTGGTTTTCTCGGGGCTTTATCTTTTGTCAATGCCGGCGGCGCATACGGCCTTCTAGGAGCAAAGTCCATTTGGGCCTCCTTCTTTTTCATAGCTGTCATGTCATTGGACATGGCATGATATCCGGAGGCCAAAGCCCGCACTTCTTGTAGAATCGTGTTCGGATGTCTGCTTGTCGGGAGGCGGCAACTGTGCCGGTGGAGGCAAAGCGGCCAATGGAGGAGGGTTAGAATAAGACGCATACTGCGGGGGAGCAGGAAGCGCTGGAAAATGCGGAGCGGGAGGAGGCGGATGAGGGTAATGCAACTGAGGCGGGCCGTATTGAGTTACGACCGGCGCCGGATTCCATTGCGGCTGGGGCTGCTGCCCTGAAGTAGACGGCACACCACCGAGGCGGAAGGATACCGCGATCTTGGAAAGTCGGGATGAATCGGCTCCGCACTCGGACGGAAGCCTCGCCGATGGAGATAATGTCGCCTTCCACTTGCCGGGCAGCTTCGTACAGTGCGGTGGAACTCGTCAATTCGGGCGATCTTCAACGAAGAGGCATATGTCTGAGTTGAAGGACCTCAGATAGTAGTGAGCAGCCATGCCGGCTGAAGGCCGAAGTTCGCGAGGTACCCGTTTCCAGGATCTCGCAAACCTAATGTTAAAATCAGACACCTCCTCTTGAGGATGCCTCTGGATTGCTTGGAACTGATGCAATAGAGAGGTAGGATCAGCAGACTCGTTGCATCCTTTTACGAGCCTCCTGGCAAGCCGGGCCACCCAGGTGATGGATCCCTCCGCGGCACGATCTCCACCAAGAGAGAAGCTTTCCCCTCGGGGAAAGGGCCAGCAGACGGGTCTTCACACTTTCACCGGTGATGGTATGCGGTGCAGGCCGGGGCAAGGATGTCCCGGATGTGCTCGTACGCCGTCTTACCGTAGCCGTCGTATGTGGGAATAGACTTTAAAGCAGCAGGGGGCACAGCCTGTCGACCGATCGAGGCCAAAGGCCCTCGTAGAGTCCACCGCCGGGAAGAGATCATCGTCATTCGGCCGTTGATCGGCCATTTCTTCTTCTTCTCCGCCGTCGGTTGTGTACTCTGTATCGGTACTTTCCGAGGATACAGGATTTTCCTCTTCCTCGGCCTCTTCTACTTCGTACTCGGCTCTTCCGACCTCAGCTTCGGCTTCGTCGAAATGAGCTCGTGGATCAGCCAGCCTGGGTATCTCGCCTCGAGCGTGGATGTCTAGTTCGTAGAACTCAAGCGGGCTTCTCGGATTTCTTGTTCGCCACCTTCTCGTGTGCATGAAGGTGACCGGACCGGTCTTCTAGACTCAGAGGATTTGTTCGTGCAGAGTCGCCAGTTGTTCAGATTTGGAACAGCAATGAAGCGAACACCGGTGCTTCGATTCTGTCGGGGGTGAGAAACTTCCTTGTCTCACCAAGAGCTCGAGAACCGTCGCCGCCGTGTGGAGACTGATCAGAAAATCTCTCGTCAGATGTGGGACCCGTGTTCCGCCGAGCGTGGCAGAGAAAATGTTGCGCTAGGTGGAAACTGGATGGGTACTCTTTCTTTAAATCGTGGGACAAGCGTCCCACCGGGCGTGCCAGAAACTGTTGGTTACGAATCCGCCATGAGGAAAGGATTTTTGGTTAATGCGCCCGATTCGCCCACTAGCATGAAAGGCCGGAAGGAAGAGATGCCTTCCGAGCCAATCTCCGGAGAAGGCCGGCTCCTTTTGGGGGGCTTGATTTAAGCTAAAGGGAACAAGAAAGAAATAAAGGAACGGAAAGAGACAAATGTACAGAAAGAGATACAAATATGTCCAAAGGTTGGTGGGGGGGAACTAACAGTACGGGAACACACCAATCACCGCTACTTACTGCATACAAACACAGAGCATGACAAGGAACCGCAAAACCTAGGCGTACTTCCGATACACACCAGCAGCGTATGCACAGCTTCAATAGCTCCCTAGCAAACATTCCCTACAAGGAACTAACAGCAGGGGATCGTATCAATCACCAGATACATACACTGACAGGGGTAGAAAGTAAACCTAGAGATGCCAGAGCTAGGTATATGTGTTAGGTAGAGAGTTTAACCGCACAGCTTCAATGGCTCCCTAGCAAACATTCCCTACAAGGAACTAACAGCAGGGGATCGCATCAATCACCAGATACGGGCCAGCAACGTCACACACAACTGATGGAACTGCTACCAAATTTATAATGAATGCTTTAAATAATGAAGTACATAAGGTGCTTTAAGCAAGCAATGCTAGAGGAACCTGATCGCCAAATGCCAAAGTGAATTAACGAGCAACGACAATGTGGGCCTAAGGCATATAATGAAAGACAAAGATAAAAGAATAAAGATAGTAGAACGGAACTGTGCATACAGATTGTATTCATAAAGGTAGCACGACTACAAGTAAGCACAGTAGTTCCCTAACAAACATTCCCCTTCCACACCTTTACAATGAATTTCGGGTGGGCTTTTATAGCCCGAGTCCCACCCGTTACATTAATGGGCACAGTAGTCCCGACCAAACATGAGTCGACAGAAGCGGCGAAAGAGCTGCAAATGCTGACCTTTTGTCGGACTGGGTTGTACCCGCAGCATGGTCTTCCTGGAATCTGGACAGCTACGTGGCGGAGTGCTGGGTAATTCTTCAAGTCGGCAGGCTTGCTAGTAGTCGGGAGCAGTGAAACCTCGGATCAGCTTTGAATGTGGCTATTAACGCAGCGGTGCAGCAGCCCATGCTTATCCCTTTTGGTCGGCAGCCTTGGTTCAAATCCCGAGTCGGACACTTGTCCGATGATGGGTTATGCCGTAGTGACACATGCCTCGCCTTAGAGGGCAGTCTATCCATCTTTGCTTGGGATCGGGGCTCCTTGGGATGCGTGCAAAAATCGGTGCAGGTCGGGGAAGGCCTTCAAGCCTTGGTCAAATTCCGGGTTTGTTCCCCTCACCGTACACTCGTCAAGGGCGCATTCCCGCTCCGTTGAGAAGTCGAATCGCGCACGAGCGAACATCGGTGTCTCGCCGCCATATGGACCTGCTCCGGCATTTTACCTTTTTTCTGCATTGACCTGTCAGTCTGCCAGTGCAAGGTGCGCCCAGGAGGTGGGGCGAAGTACGAACTTCGCACCAAAACTGGGCGAAGTGCGAACTTCGCACCAAAACTGGGCGAAGTGCGAACTTCGCACCCAGACTTAGCCAATTTCAGATAGACCTGCTGGAAAGCTGGAAAATCAACTGGGGGAACTCCATGGAAAAAAAGGGGGGAGAGAAAGAGAATGGGAAAGAAAAGGAAAGGGAGAGAAGCGAGAAAAACGGAAGGAGGAAAAGAAGAGCAGCACTGTTACAAAACAACATTGAAGACATTGCACCCCGTGCAAAAATGTGACAACAAGTACCTCACAAGAGAAACATGAATTGTGAAAGTCACAATCATGTGTATAAGCATATATATAATATAAACCAGAATTAATCATCGTTATGATCTTGAAGAAACATCCACATAATCATCATAAATTCCTATGCAAGTAAAAGGCCATAACCCAAATTATATTAGGGTTGGCTATGTAATATATTTAAAAGTTGTCAATAGGACATCACACATGTATAACATAAATAAAGATGATTCAGTTCTAGTAATTACCAACTCACAAAATTCATTAAAATCATGCACCTCAGGCCAAGAAATGTAATCGTATTTGGTGTTTTGCTCCTCAGAATGGATTTGCCTCTAGGAGTACTTCTGATTGTCCTTATTGATGGTACTCAAAAGTTATTTCTTTTGTAGTCAGTTGACATCTCCGTAGATTGTTTGCTTCCATTCAAATACTCTTTCAATGCTCCTCCCCAACTTCTTCCTGATAAGAGGGTGATTAATCAAGCAATCATGGATGATGCTCATCAACAATAGAGTCAACTCACTTGGGTCACTCCATGTCGGCCACTTAGTCCTAAGTTGGCCTTCTACTCCAAACATTTCTTGAAGATGGACAATGAAGTTATTACTCGTCCTGATTATGTCCAATGACATTGGACATACGGCCTTAAGATTCCTCTTGGTCAGTTCAGAGTGTGCTTACAACAGTTGTGAGTGGAGACAGGCCACCATATTCCTCAAGAGGACTGGGTATATCGTCTTTGCTCTTTTTAGGAGATTGATATTGATAAACATTTCATCTTCAGGTGTACTGTTTATTGTGAGATTCACAGGAGGTACTATTGCTTGTACAAAGACTCAAGTGGATCACTTGCCACTTTTTTGAGCTATCTTGGTCAATGATTCTTGGCTCTATACCTTGGGAAAGCTGTCACTCTTCGACATTAGCTATTAAATGGGAGTTCGACTACTACTTGACTAATCATCTCATTATTTCACTCTAAGGCTGCACTCAAGAGTAATAAGCATTTATTTCAAGCTACAACTCTCCAAAGTGTTAATGTCAAATATTTGCACCCTTGTTTGCATACAAGAGCGGCTAAGAGGGTTTCAATTTTTTTTTTCTTGCCTGTTGCAGGATTGCATTGAAGTTCTCTAGCGTCGAGTTTTGGCCACCCCTCACATACCAAGGAGTTGTAGATAGACACAACTTATCAGTTTCCTGTCTTCGTCTATTGGTTCCCTGCCCATGGATGCTAGAAGATTCTTGAGGGGTTGAACTAAATCTCGTACCAGGATTATCCAACCAATCCCTTTTAGTACTAGCCATTCTCCTGCAAGCATCATTAAATCCTATGTTGGCCCTTTGGAACAGTTGGTGATGATGATGGTTGTGCTTCTACTTTACATCCCACTAGAGCTTAGTGCTGGCACTTGGAGCCACCGTAGCTCCTTTCTTTCCTTTACTTTGACTACTGGCTTTCTCTTCATCATCACTTTTAGCATGTTATGGTTTATCCATTTTGGGTAAACCTTGAGGCTGTAATTTTATGCCATACAGTTGTTCCACTTCAATGTAGTTTACATTAAATTCTTTACTCTAGTTTAGCTTATTTTCATAGTACTTTTTGGTTACTATAGTGCACTGTAACAACTTTTTATGATGAGTCCCATTGGCCTACTTTGGCCATCTGTGGAGATTAATAAAATTATCTTATTTTATCTTATTGAAAGAAGAATTAAAGTTCTAGTATCACAAAATATTCCAGATAAGGATGACCTCTTGCAGCTCTGTGTTACTTGATTGGTTAGTGTATATGACTTTTGATGTTTGGTAGGTTTTGTAGGTCTTTAGAATGTTTATATTCCCAAAGCAAATTCCCCGGAGACAATGAAATTTTGAAGGGTTTCAAATTTTCAACCAGTTATGTAGTTAACAAATTAAAGTATTGTCACAACTCTAAATTGTCAACTCAATTTGTGCACGTAATTTTTTTTTTTTTTTATATCAATACTTCGCTTTTTATTCCAACATAATGTTAGTTTAGGCATATTAATTTTCACACTTCAAGATTGTTCACCATTGCAGCTGGTGTCTTAAGTGCTCAGGACTGGCCACATCCCGTAAGTGTCGTCGTACAGGATTTTGACTCCTTCCATGAGTCATTCTGGAATCCGGCGAAGGGTTGTCCTTTCAGGGCCTATATCACCTGAAAGGGGTACGCTATCTCCCCTGTCCAAATCTACAAGATTCACAATCTTAAGAGTCTCCTACTCAATCGTTTTGGAACCAACGTCAATATGCCAGTGCTAGCCCTTGACCCTCTGCTAAGGTTTGGCTAGAGTCCACCATCTCATGGCTTAAGGACTAGATATTCAGGACCCAACCCGGGTTGATGGTAATGCTGCCCATACCATCTACCGCTGGAATCAACCAACCGGATGTCTAGAATCTCTATCCATGCATCTTGTTGGCGCTTCCCCAACCTGAGTGAAATGCTGAACACCTTCACTCTTTAACTGTATGCCCACCTGGAGCGACGTCCCATACCGCCGCTCTTTACACTCGACAGCTTGGACCCCTGTCCCTGAGTAGCTGGAGTACAGTGGCACAGACATAAGTCACCTCGTGACTTAATATGGTTGGGTGGAGTAAGTCCTTACTCGACATACTCAAGCAAAGTATTTTCCAAAGTAGGTTATGGTTATCTTTCAAGGATAGTTTTTCATGAAGGTAGCTGAAGAGTACATATTGGCTTATTTTAACCATATAATTCTAAATTGCATTAAAGCTTACTATCATAATGCCCTATTTAACAAGACTAAAAATGAAGCACCATAAATCTCTTATAAAGATTAATCAAAATAAATTCTATATTAATTTAAATTATGTTTCCAAATAAAATAACATAGCTTTTCTTATAATCCAATTGTAAACACTTATGCTATTGAAAATAAAATTCTTAATTTACAATTCGTTGAAAATCCTTTAATTTATCTTCCTATGCTAAAAGACGTATTTTAACTCTAAGCAATATCTAAAAATCAATAATACTTATAAAACTCTAAGAAACTACTTATAACTCTAAGCAATATCTAAAAATCAATAATACTTACAACATAAGATCGTATGATAATATAATATAAATAATGCTAATATTGAACTGTTCCATGGATCAATTTTTCCCTTTCATTATTCTTTTAACTTTATTTAAACCTCTATGACTTTATCACCTTTATATATATACTGAAAATAATTCTTGCTCTACTAAAAGTTTTAATATTGGATCCATCCTACATTAGTTATATCTTACTATCCATAATAAAAGATTAAAGAGGAAAGAATTATAAACGAATCAAATATAATTTAATCAAATAAACTAAGATTTCACTTAAGAAACTATAAAATTAAACCAAAAATTCATTTCGTCTTCTTTCTAAGTGAAACACAACATCCGTTGTGTATGATATTATAGGTCTTAAATAATCTATAAATTCTCTGGTGTAAATAAGATTTTATAATTTCCAAACTCGTGTTTTAAAATGTTTTAATCATGTTTACCTCGGTTTTATAATATCATGATCTCTTTGGTTGGTTTCCTTTATTTTGGGCACCCCTTTTTTAACACAGTTTCAGGTTTATCTCTAACACATTTTTTTTTTTGAGTAATACTTCTTATATATATATCCGCCGTGGAGGTTGAACCCGGGTCACATCACCGATAATGCAAGTGACATCCTTGCTGGTAGACCATACTCACGGAGATTAGTTTGGCGTCTTCAATTTTTTTTTTTGAAGCAAAACATAAATTTTAGGATGAGCAAGACCTACGAGCACTCACTGCTTTTCTCACACAGTCCATACAACCATATAGAGATAATTTCATCAACGAGGAAGCATTATGGTTATTACTTGACTCACTCTATTTTAGCCGAGACGTCTTTGGTTATACCAATAGTTGAGAGGTTTTAATGTTCTCCTAAGTAATATTTATCAAAAACTCTTGACATAATCCCCATTTGATTCTTTGACATTTCCTTAACAGAAAGAGCATGGTTTGGTAGTTTAAACAATGCTTATAAAATTTCACCTAATTCATACATTTTAAATACACATACATACATTATAAATACATAGGGACAACACTTAGCGTCTCGAGGACCAAATGTCCAGATTCCATATTATATATTCATTCTGAAAGCATAGAAAACTGATGGCAGAAAAATCATGTAAAGGCTAGTTATTATGAGCTTAAATTTGAATGTCTTTCAATTAGAAATTAACCATTTTAAAAGACGATGGCTTTCCATTCACTCAACGACAGATTCCATATTATATATTCATTCTGAAAGCATAGAAAACTGATGGCAGAAAAATCATGTAAAGGCTAGTTATTATGAGCTTAAATTTGAATGTCTTTCAATTAGAAATTAACCATTTTAAAAGACGATGGCTTTCCATTTACTCAAAGACATGTTTAGTTCCTTCAGCCAAGATTGTAGATGGAAACACTTTACTACACTCTTGATTTATCAATCGTATAACAGCAAATATAAAGAACAAACTTACCTCCAACACCAAATCAATTAATAATTTTTCAATGTAGTAACAACCATACGATTTATTTAAAGTTTTGTTTATTTTTTTTAATTTCAGAATAAAGGAAAACTAACTGTCGTCTATACCTAAGGTATTGAGATAAAAAGAATTACAATGGTATACACTAATGCTCACCCATTTATAAACATAAAAACACATTTTCTGAGAAAACATATCTTCTATTGGACTATGTCTTATTTTCAAGCCAGAGCTGCGTTCTTGCTTTTCTGGAAATTAACACATATAGTTTACTAAAATAAATCCCAGAAAAAACCATCGTTTGGTAGACTACGTGCTTCCTTTAAGCTTAAGGTATTTGCTGAAGCGATTTCCGTGATTTAGCATTTATACATGAAACATAGTCACATATAATAACAAGTCTATCTTAAAGTCAGTCCACTCATTCATATTCCGAATATTCATTGCTATGCAGAACTAAGGCTCCTCCCTTAAAGCCAGCATGCTGTTCCTTTTTAAACAGATGCCATGGTCTTTTTCCTTCCAGAATTTCCTTTCTATGGCTAGAGATAGTGAAGGAGTGCGTTCATGGGTCAGCGAGGCTCAGTGATATGCAATGCATTACTATATGCAAACAGCTTTCTCACTTAAAGTTCAAACCAGATAATAAAAATGTAGAGGTGGTATCTCACTAATTTCCATATAGTGATTTTAATACAGTTTGCACTCGTTAGTTTATTCCCTTGTTACACATTTTTATTAAATTTTCTAATAGGAAGTATACCATCCTATCAGCACACATCCAAACAAAACTTCCACACATAAATTAACCAGAAAGCCAACCTCACAGTCGCTGGTGAAGTATTTCCCCTCAACTATCAGCGCGTATTACTCCGAAACAGCCACGGTTTCCTTCACGCAAAAATGCCGACCATCGAACATGCCCTTCCATGCTCAAGAGGCTTATTTAAAAAGAGTTTGAAATTTCCCTCAGTATGACACGTAAGGCTGTTCTTTAGGCCAGTTGTCATGTCCCAAAACTTCCATTTGGAAAACGTCTCCACCACCGGGTGGAGAGTCTTCTTTAAGTTTTATAATACACATACCATTATATTTTTAAAACTTTCTTTTACTATTTTTTTTTTGAAAAAAATTGAAAAGCTTGTATTAAAACAAGGGGCAAATACAACAGGGAGATAACTCATCCCAAAAAAATAGCAGAGAACTGAACAGCAAGCAAGGAGCACAAAGGAAACTCCCACAAAGCAAAGAAGGCAGCAAGGAGCGAAACCGCGACATGTCGCGAAATCGCGACATGTCGCGGAATCGCGGGCAACAACCCAGTCGCGGCCGCAGCAGCGCCCTCAGCCGCGATAGCGCGACATGTCGCGATATCGCGACAAACCAAGGCCTCCACGCCCGGTCGGCAAGAAAGTCGCGAAATCGCGACCAAAACTCCAAGAAGCATCAAGTCTTCGAAAAGGTCGCGACATCGCGACGAGATTCCTCCAAAGCTCCCAACCTGCTAAAATGTCGCGAAATCGCGACCAGTTTCGAGTGAGGGCAGCAGCAGCAAAACCGGTCGCGATATCGCGACAGTTCTCAACCTCGACTCCCCTGCGCCAAAAGCGTCGCGATTTCGCGACATGTCGCGAAATCGCGGCACGTCGAGAAATCGCGATGAAATTCCTCCGAAGCTCCCAGCCAGCAAAAGTGTCGCGATATCGCGACCATTTCCAAGTGAAGGCAGCGGCAGCAAAACAGGTCGCGATATCGCGACAATTTTCAACCTTGACTCCCCTGCGCCAAAAACGTCGCGAAATCGCGACGACTTCCATCCCCAGACCGCGAAAGCTCAGCAGGTCGCGAAATCGCGACAATTTCTCAAAGAAGACCTCATCAGCCAAAAAGGTAGCGAAATCGCTACAACTTTGCATCAAAGACAACGGCAGCGCGCCAGGTCGCGATATCGCGACATGTCGCGATTTCGCGACCTGTTTTCTGCGGAGGCTGGGAAGGCAAAACCTGTCGCGATATCGCGACAACTTCCCGCCAGAGGCCACGACGTCGTTACAAGTCGTGAAATCACTACGAAAACCATCCTTAGCAGAAAAATCTTTACACATGATCATAAATGGCATTCAAGGCCTTGTCTAATCACAACGTCCTCGACAGGCATATCACTATGCATCTGCACTCCAACTTCCTTCTCGGCACCCAGCTTAGCAAGAAAATCAGCCGCCTTGTTGAAGTCTCTACGCACATAGATGGGAACCACATCATCCAATTCTTTCCAGAGATCCTTTATTTGGGAGACAAGGGACCGCAGCCTCCAGGCCTGCAAATTGAAGTTCCTCATGCTATCAAGAGCACCCACCAGAATTTGAGAGTCGGACTCAAGAATTATCTTTCTATGGCCCTGCTTTACAGCCCAGATAGAGGCAAATTTAACGGCCAAGGCCTCCGCTTCATTGTTTGTGGCATGACCCAGACCTTGCAGCTCCCAATAGAGCACAGACCCAAGATGATCGCGACAAACAACACCAGTTCCCGCACTACCCGGGTTTCCCTTAGCAGCACCATCAGTGTTAATTTTGATCCAGCCTGCAGGGGGAGGGTGCCATCTATCAAAAGCCTGTCTTTCAAGATCAACAGCTCCCTCAGCCGATGGCGCAGAGACAAACTGTTTTTCCTCCTCCACGTAGATAGCAACCGTTTCCGCTACTTTGCTCCAGATGACCTGCCAGATTCCTTCAAGAGAAGAAAAAGTTTCACGGAAGATGCGGGAATTTCTCTCCAACCACACCTGCCACCAAATAAAAAGAAAGCCGAGCTCCCAGCCAATGCAAAGAGCCTTGGATTTAAATCTGCCTCTCTTCCATCTGTTCCAAATATTGGTCCGAGTCACATCACTGTTGGCTTGGATTTTAAAGGTGGAGAACCAGCGCATCCAAATCTGCCGAGTGAAAGTGCATTCAAACAGCAAATGATCAGCAGTTTCCTCTTGCTTGCGACATAACACACACTGAGAAGGACCGATGATACCTCTATGTCTGAGATTGTCAAAGGTGAGGATTCCATTATGCATAAATTGCCATGCAAAGAAGTTCACCTTTGGCCAGCCTTTGGGGTGCCAAATCTTCTTCCAGACATGGACCGAAAAAGAGTGAGGTGGAGGCTCTGGAAGAATCTGATTGAATCCCGCTTTCACAGTATAAACCCCAAGGTTCCCAAAGCCCCAGGCAAGTTCATCCTCCTCATCTCGTCCAGTAAGAAACCTAGCTGTCAAAATTTTTTCCAAGATGGGTGCCAGCTCCGGGGGAATTGGAATTGGCCATTCTTCCAGCCTCTTGAACTTTTTGAACTTGTATTCCCCAATTTGACTGGTATTGAAATAACTCTCAATAAGAATCCAGCCCTTGTCTTCTATGGCTGATTTAATGGGTTGCAGTTCAGGAAACACAGTAATAATAGGAGGGTGCTGATCCCAGGAATCAGTCCAGAAGCGGGCCTTCTCCCCTCTCCCCACTTTCCAAAACAATTGATCTTTGATGACTTGAGCTCCAAGCTTGAGAGTCTGCCACACTAAGGATCCGTTACCTTCCAAAGGGAAACGTCCCAAATCATTGGGGTGAGCATGGTCCAGGTATTTACTAGATAGAATTCTGCTAAAAAGGGAAGTTGGCTGTGAAATCCACCTCCAGTATAATTTTCCAGCCAAAGCTTGATTATTAAGCTTGGAGCTTCTCAGTCCCAGCCCGCCTTTATCCTTGGGCTGGGTGACCTTATCCCAACCGACCAAGGCCCATTTCTTCTTCCCTTTAGCACCCTCCCATAAGAAGCTTCGGGCCATTTTGTCAAGCTCTTTCCAGATAGAATGTGGGGCAGCCAGGATGGAGAATTTATAAATTGGCAAAGCCTGAATAACAGATTGTAAGAACGTTAATCGGCCTCCATAGCTTAACCATTTAAGAGCCCAATGATTCACTTTCTCTTTGATGCCATCCAAAAGATCCTTCCAGAAATTAATTTTTAGTTTTTTGAAGTGCAGAGGAACCCCCAGGTAAGTAACAGGTAGAGAGGTCCTAGTAAATCCCAGAACCTCAGTGATTCTGTCCTGTAACCTTCGATCGAGGTTGAAGAAGACCACCTTGGACTTTTTATCATTAATGACTTGATTTGATGCCCGAAGGTAGATGTTAAGAGTATCTCTGATTCCTCTGGCTTCCCTGAAGCTGGCCACTCCCACCAATCCTGTGTCATCCACAAACTGTAAGTGGGTCAAGACTTCTGTCCCCACTTTGATACCTGTTATCAAACCGAGATGACGTCTTCTCAGGAAGAGTCTGCCTAATCCTTCAGCTAAAATGAGGAAGAGGTAAGGGGAGCAAGGGTCTCCTTGACGAAGACCCCGAGAGGCGCCAAAAGGAGTCGAGGGGAGCCCTTTGATTAGAACAGAGAAAGAGGGAGTGGAGATGCAACTCAAGACCCAGTCAATCCAATCCTGAGAAAAGCCAAAGGCAGCCAACATCTTAGCCAGGAAGCCCCACTCCACCCGGTCATAAGCCTTAGACATATCCAGCTTTATAAACATTCCTTTGTTACCTGAAGTTTGCATTGTGTGGATTGCCTCCTGAGCAAGGACCACTTCATCCAGGATCTGTCGACCTTCCACAAAACCCCCTTGCTCCGAGGAAATTATTTTTTGTAAAAGAGGTTTTAGCCGCTCAGCCATAATCTTCGTGATTATTTTATAAATAACATTACATAAGGCAATCGGTCTGAAATCAGAGATATGAACCCCCCCTCCCCTTTAGGAATTAAAGTGATGAAGGTATGGTTGAGAGCTTTAAGCATTCTTTTGTTAGTTCTGGACTCCTCAGCAACAGCCAAAACATCCTTCTCCAGAGTATCCCAGAAGGCCTGGAAAAATTCAATAGGAAAGCCATCTGGACCTGGCGATTTTCCAGTGCTCATCCCAAATACCACTTTCTTTAGTTCATCACTGTCAATGGGTCTAAGGAGGATCTGATTCTCTTCTTGAGAGATGAGAGAAGGGATGACATTGATAACTGCATTCTGAGCAACCACATCTTGGTCCATACTATTCTTAAAAAGGTTTGAGAAATAATCCATTGAGTGGGAATGCATTCCAGGGAGAGTATCAAAAGAGTGGCCATTCTCATCTTGAAGGACTTCCATGTTATGCATTTGTCTCCTAGCACAAGCTGAGCGGTGGAAAAATTTTGTATTTCTATCACCTTCTAATAACCAGGAGGTTCTAGCTCTCTGTTTCCAGTAAATTTCCTCTTGGTTATCAATGTCTTCAACCGCTTTGCGTAGAGCATCATCCTCCGCCTTAAGGTGCTCAGAAATGGAGCCATCCCTGAAGTGTTTTTGCACCTCCTCCCATCTTGCCATCAGGGGAGCCCTCTGGAGCTGGAAGTCCGACTTATTGGTTTGTCTCCACTGTTTCAGTTTACACTTGACGAAATGAAGCTGTTTATGGAATTTGAACATAGCTGTCCCATAGGGTAGGCGGCCTTCCTCCCACCACTGGGGGATTTTCCTACGGAGATCCTCCTTTTGCAACCAGAAGTTTTCAAATTTAAATGGCTTGTGGTGTTGACCTATCATCATCCCTCCTTCAAGCAAAATGGGAAAGTGATCTGAGACAGGGCCTTCCAAAATCTGGAGCTTCAGATTCCATTTAATAAATGCCTCTTCAGAGACCAAAAACCGGTCTAATTTTACCTTCCGACTGTGTGGCTCGCTCCTCTTATTTGTCCAAGTAAAGTAGGTTCCAGGGCCTTTGATATCAACCAGGTTAAGGGTCTGGATTTGGGCAATCAAGAACCGGTCCCCTGGATCCAAAACTGGGGCCCCACCTTCCTGATCCCGAATAGACAATTTGGCATTAAAATCCCCAGCTAAGATCCAGTCAAACACTTCCCGGGAGGATCTCATATTGTGTACAACATTCCATTGGAGCCGCTGGCCATCAAAGCATTGAGCCCCATAGAAGTTTGTAATGAGAACATGATCAGCTGTGACATTATTTCTAAACAGAGAAGTTAGAACACCCCTCCAAGCTATGTGTTCTAAAGCTGTCCAAACCTGAGAGTTCCAGAAAGTGACAATCCCCCCCGAGGCACCCTGAGCAGCCACATCCATATAACCAGCACCCCGCCATATTCTGTTGGCAGTCTTGCACATAAGATCTACTGACATTTTGGTCTCCTGGAGGAGCAAAAAGTCTGTTTTACATTTTCCTAAAAGTCTTTGAACAGCAGATTGATGGGTTCTGCTGTTTAAACCCCTAACATTCCAGGATTGAATAATCATTGAGAACCTTGAGAGCAGTAGGACTCAATGGACCTCACCAATCCTCCATTGATCAGCTTATCTCCTTGCACTGCCAGTAGATCCTTATTGGATTTTCTGCCTGCTCCTTGGGAAGTACTATTTTTAGACCTCTTCTCCACCTGGGTAATCCCAAGAACCGGCCTTTCCCTGTTCTTTTCAGAGCTTCCCATAGTAACATCCTTGATAACCGGCTGTGCTGGGGAGTGGATGACCAGTGCCCCTGAATTCTCTGGCAGCAAAGTCCCAGGGGATTCCATTACCTGTTCTAAGACAGGGGTAAATGATGGAGAAGCCGGGGAGTGAATGTTAGTATCCTCAACATTCCCATCCACTCCCTCCATAACTTGGTCCTCTTGATCCACTAGGGATTTAAAGATTTCATACCGATTGGTTGACTTAAGTTGTGCATGCTCCTTAGAATTTTTCTTCTTATTTTTCCTTCGCTTCGGAAGTTCAAAACCATCTTTCTGGAGACCAGAATCCTGAGGAATACTAGATGGTTCTTGGACAGGGGTAAACTTACCCACTCTGGAGCGGTTTGGATTTCCAAGCGGAGCCTCCACTTTTGTGTTCAGGGTATTTGGACAGAACCTCGCCAGATGGCCGTGCTGATGGCAGGCTCTGCATCTAAAAGGAAGGGCCTCATAATCTAACTGTTGTATCCAGGTAAGCCCTGTCAACTCGAGTTCCACCTCGACTGGTAAAGGCTGGCTAATATCCATTTCAACACAGATCCTAGCGAAGACAGCTGTGTTTCCCTCTATAGTATCTCTGGAGACTCCTATAAACCTGCCTAATGAATTACCAATCATTTCTAGAACCTGTTCCCCCAAGAACTCCATAGGAAGAGCATACAGCCGGATCCAGACCGGGACTGCCGTAGGTTCAATACGAGGGTCAAAACCCACTCTCCAAGGTTGGACAAATAACCCAGCTGGGCCATGGTTCCTTTTCTCAGATTCAAAAGCTCTGTTTCTATCTGCTAAAGAAGAGAAACTAATAATGAAATATCCATTACTAATAGGCCATAAGGAGTACTCACCTAGTGGCTCCCAATTTTGTCTAACCCAGGTGTGCAGAAAGTTCAGAGTGGGACGGATACCCATGAATTTGCAAATCAGGTCGTGATGAGCACGATAGGAGATTGTGTCTTCGACCAGTTTCGGTTCTATAATAATCTTTGGTCTGGAAGTTGATTGCGGAAGGCAACCGTTAACTCGGTGTGTGGAAGCACCCTTGCCAGCGTTCTTGAGTAACGTCTGAAAAGCAGTCCTCTGCGCTTCACCAGTGGAGGGCGAGGGGTTTTCTTTCAGCATCTCAGCGTATGAACTCTTTTTTCCAGCAGAAGAGACTGGAGGAGACCCCATCGGGCCCTCCCGGAACAGCTTACAAGTCTTCAGAGTAGTGCAGAAACAATCAAACAAAGGCTCTGGGAAGATCTGTCGGGCCAGAGGCCCTCGAGCAGCGCCCGACGCCGGTTCAGAAGTTTTCCCGCCAAATCGCCAGAGCTCGAAAACTCCTGCTCTTAGTTCCCTCGGCACAAACCACCTGTTACCTCACAGTTTTCGAATAATTCAACTTTCTTTTACTATTACTTTTATATTTTTCATAGATTAAATTGCACTTTTATGACCAATATAAATATATTTTCACAATAGTTTTTAATTAAATTCTTTACTTCATTTTTATATATATATTATTATTATTTTTATTATCAAATGTAATATTTTTATTATTTTATTATTATATTATTATTATTATTTATATATTTATTCTTTTTATTATTTTTGTAAACAAAACATATTTTCAAATCAAAATCAAATTATATGTTTGTTTTATGTGTTAGTTCAATCAGCAAGCAGAATGCAAGGCATGCAAGCAGGCATAATGCAATTACAATAAATATGTTCTATATGAAATTTTTAGTGGGCTTCCATGTACCCACGAGCCTCGGTGCCATAGGCACGACATCATATCCCACCTTACCTGATGCTTCCGATCACTATCTCCGCCAGGGGGTGGGTGTCTTCTATCGCCTCTGCACGTATACCTGTACTTGCATCACAAAACTTATCGCAGAATCATATTCTTCCAAATAAAATGATGATCAGTGGTGAGGATGTTACAAGTATACAAGGAGAATTAGTAATATTGAAGATTAGAGTCAAGAGATAATTCTTATGTGTATTCAGATTAAACTTCATGGAAATATAAATATGATTTGACTCGGTTTGTGCATTTAAGTAAGATCCTTGATCAAATCTAGAAGGAACTCGATCTGTTCAACCTTTCATTACCAAATTTTCTGTGAATATTTTAAGCCTTTGTCATTTTGAATTTTAAAGCAGATACAGTAAGAGTTTATCTTGGACCTTATATGATGTAGTTTCTATTCTTCTAAAAGCACACAGTCATGTAGATAATTGTATTAAGTTATGGTTTTCCCTAATTTTTTCAAGATTTGTTACCATTTTTCTGCACCCTTGGGCAATCTGACTAGAGTAATCATTTTCAAGGTTTGAAATTACACTACAATTATAAAATTTGTGTAACTTTTGGTTTTATGATTTATTGCAGGGTATTGTTGGCTTTGTTGTTGGTTCAGGGCCTTTTGATAGTTCAGGCATCAGCTCTTCAGCTGCTGTAAGTATTATTTGAATTATATTTGGGAGAATAAAACTGAAAACAAGTCGTTAATAATAAGAAATAATAAAAAATTGTAAGGAATTTTAGTGCTTGTTTAGTAGAGTTATCCTAAAGGAACAGAAGAAGAGCTATAAGAAAAATCCAAAACTCTCAAGCCTGAAGGTCCACATGTCTCTCATTTCACATGTGTGCATACATTCTCTATTTTATAAAAACATTTCTAGATGCATGTCTGTCTGATTTTAGAAATATCTGCTTTTGTAAAGCCAATTGTCATAACTGTATTGGAAAAATCTTCGAAGGCATCGAAATTTTATTAAGAAGCATCCTTATTCAAACAATCCTTATGTTGGATTGTAACTTCTATATCATTCTGTAAGAGGCTGTGGTGAATAGCAAAATTGTATTTTGGAGTTGATAATGAATATTAGTAGAGGTGCAATTACTTCATATATTGATCCCGGTAGGTGTGAGATATATTATTATTAATGTCCGCGGTGGGCCAAAATAAGACCCAAGGGACTATAAGAAGGACAATAATGACTGCCAGATAGCAGGCTAAAAATCCCAACAAAGAAAAGAACTAAGCATTGACACATGTGACTACGTTAATGAGCTAAGCAGCAGTTGCAATCTCAGCTTGTGTTGTTGCATCTGTAATTTGCCATTCACAACATACCTGCACAAGGCCAAGGCAATATGGATTGGGAAACATCATTGTGCCAAAAGTTATTTATTTATTTATTTTATTTTAATACAAATTAGTTATATAGGATTGAAACAGCCCCCTAGAATGTCATTGCATCCATCTAGGGAAGCACCCACACACATTATTACATCAGTGAGCTAAGCAGCAGTTGCAGTCTCAGCTTGCATTGTTGCATCTATAGTTTGGCATTCACGATAATCTTGCACAAGGCCAAGGCAATATGGATTGGAATACATCATTTTTCATAATGAATTATATGGGATTGAAACGGGCCCCATCTGTAGTACATCATGACCACATAGTGGCGTTATAATAGTTTGGCAATTATGCATGTATCTCTTGGCAAGATTCGAACCTTGGTCTCTTCCTTGAAAGTCGAGGAATATAACTAGTTGAGCTAATGGCATTTGATGATTGGGATATATCATTGTACCAGAGTTTTTCTCTTAAATTGGTTATATGGGATTGAAACAGGCCCCACTCGTATTACATTATGACCACACAGTAGTATTACAACAGTTTGGCAAGATTCGAACCTGGGTCTCCTTGAAAGTCTTAAGAATTTAACTGGTCAAGCTAATACCATTTGATAAAATTTTAAGGTTCATCCATGAGATTTAAACCTTTTAGATGTGAAACCCTTCGCTCCCAACCAATTGCTTTAAACTCCATGGATTTGTCCCAAGTTGAATTGATTGGCCACAAATTGATAATTATGAAGACTATTTTCTATGGCTTTCAGTATTGAATATATTAATACCTCCTCTTCTTCTTCTCCTCAACATGTTGGGTCTTTTGGCTGCTTCGTAGCAACTAATACCAACAAGTTTTTTGAACTTGTAGGAGTATAGAGATGGATTTTGAGGAATGATAAAGTCGACGTCTAGGTTTACCTTATTGAGACGACAGCTGTTGTCCACTTTAGTCTTGCTTTTTGGATTTGGAGAATGAGGGTTGTGGATTGCTCACCTAACTGCTATTGTTGAGACTCTTCCTGGAGCAGTATCTTTGGACAAAGGTCTTGAAACAGCCATTTCTGACTGACAATTTTTAATATTTCTTCAGCTCAATAATCTTGTTCTTTAGAAATGCTGCTTCTAGGGTCTGCATATGAAATAGTTCAAACTCTAATGTATTGGTGTGAATAAACCAGCAATGTGTTGGGGTACTATTATGCTTTCATCTTCAGCAACTTGATGAGAGACTGGTTGAGTTCCTCATTAGAGCTACCAATCTCATGACTTTAATTTTAGCATAGAAATTTTCAAGTCACTTCTGTATTTTGATTAGCCTATGAGAATAAAGTCTGTGTTTAAATATGTCTTTAAAGACAATCTAATGTTAAACAATGCAATGTATTGGTGTACTATTATGTTACCTCTTTAGGAACTTGATTACGAATTGGTTGAGTTCCTCAATGCAACTACCATCTTTATGACTTTAATTCTAGCATAGAAGTTGTCTAGTCCTTGTTCCTTTTTTGATTAACCTATGGGAATTAAATTTTTGTTTAAATATGTGCTTAAAAAATAACGGAGTCTCGAGCAGTGGCGTTGATGTCAAATATCGCAGAAAATTTTCCACTATAAAAGACCTTGTTCTCTCTTTTTTTTTAATTGCACAATAAGTACCTTCGCAAAATCATTATAAGGCTTGAATAGAAAATTATGCTTCAAACAAACGTGGCTAGTCATTTAAATTTTGGGTTTGAAATAGGTTTAGGCAATTTTTAGGCCACAAGCCTAGCCTAGCACCACTGATTTGGGTTTAAAGGGTAATAGCTAGATGGAATTTGAAGCTTGTCTCCTACCTTGAACGATTTAAATGATAGATCTAAAGGTGATAGGGGAATATTTTATTAAAAGGATCCTTGTGCAAATGGGTGACCATATGGATATGAAAATGCTCATGTTTGATTAGTAGGTGCTAGTGCTTGACTAGCATCTTGTTGCCTTAGAGACTTGGGAGAGGGGAAAATTGATTCTTACTATTGATCATTATGTGAACAAATTGGTTGTGGTGCATTTGCATGTGGATGGTCCTTGATATGGTATGTGATCTAGGTGGAAGTTCAACATTTGTATCTATTTGAATAGTGAGAACACAAATTTGTGTTGTGAACTTGGAAGCAATTTCATTTCAGATCATTTCCCCATATTTTGATTCAAAAGCATTCATGGTCATTGGAGGAAGCAATCTCCTCAGTTACCAACTGGTTCTTCAGATTCAAAATGCACTTCCTCCTCTTTTCGAAGGTCAAGAGATCTTGCTTCCAATTGTGGTTCTTCCTCATGGTCTAAAACCATGCATGACCCAAAAGCCCATCATTTGTTGTTTTTCTAGGGAAATGACCACAAGGTCCAATCACAAATGACTAACTGGAAATGATCACCTTCTGCGTAACCAACACCCCTTTCATATTGATTTCATTTAGGTCTGCTCCTAGTAAACTTAGTATGCCATAGAGTGGGCGCTCCTAGTTTCCTCCAATCTCCTTTGCTAACACATTTGCACTCGATCCCCCATCAACATCATAAGATGAACATAGACAAGACCTTTGTGGGTCAATGTAGGGACAATATTGAAGTAAGTTGCAACTGAGTTTCAAAAGAAGGAAAAAGCTTATTTATTTAATCGATTTTTCTCGTTTCCATTCCATTCCATAGTATAGGGTCTCCCATTGATGAAATTATAAATATTTCATTTCAACTATGACGTTTGTCATTATGTATGCCAATAGTTCCATATATAGCACAACAAACTTTTGCTACATTGAGCATTAGGGAAATAGGGTTGATTTATTGTTGTTCTTCTAGCTTTGATATTTGTGCCACTTGTCTTGCTAAGGGGATAGAAGTGTCCACTTGTCCTCTCTTTCTTCCAACAATTACCTTTGAGGAGGCAAAATCTGTCTTCCCTCACTCTGATTGGGAACTAGAGAAGGATCGTTTTTTGCACATCTTTCCCACTAGGGAAGGGGCAAATATACTTTTTCATCTTCCTGTGGTGGCATGCATTTTGAAAGTTAGTAACTCGTAGCTGAGGTGATGACCACCTTGTACAAGTTTATCACAATATACTTTGCAGGTCACACAGGTTGATTTCCCATTTTTGTCATTGCCTACCTTTTCAAGGAAATTGCTCAACTGGGTTCCTATTCATCAATTTCCAAATTGCACAATCCACATTTGGATAGGCAACAATGCTAGAAATGTAGCATGTAATCAACTCATGTAAGAACACATAAAAATCAACTCATTAGAAAGGAACACACACAAGCATGCAAGGAGTGAATGTAACCAGGCACAAGTCTTCATTCATATCAATTTTCCGATTAGAGATGACTATGACAATAGGAAGAACCAAAGAGGGAGCACTCCTAATTGAGTGTCATCCAAGGTATATATAATAATGCAGGGAAGGGCTCGCAACAATAGTGACCCTAACCTCTCCCAACCTCTTGTATATGGAACAAAATTTTACCCGTCTAACAAGTATTACTAATCAAAGTGCATTATGCAGTTTATTTCAAGTAGAAAACATCATAACTAGATTCATGATTGCTTCTTGGTCTACATCCTATTCATGGGTTCCAATGCTCACAAAACACAAATCATGAGTCAGAAGACACAACAAATCAATTATCCATGGGCTGCCATACAATGACATGGATCAACATGATGACCCATATAATAAACCCTAATGTGCACTAAAAGTTGAGTTTACCACTTACATATATTCTAATAGAAAGAACAAACAAGATGGTTGCAATTTATACATTATATCTTCTTCTCTCTTTTATTGTGTGTTCTGTCTATATACATCCTTTCTCAAATGGCTCGTTTCAAGTTATATGTGTAGTAGAGTGGGAGTTAACTGTTTTGAAGTTCTCCATTAGTTTTGTACTTGGATTTTTATTCATTTTTAATCATTGTTATATTTTTTTTGTGATTCGACCAAATATGGAGATACCATATGCAGTTAAAAAGCTCTTAATTTGGGGTTCAAGTCTAGGGTGTGTTGATTGGGCTCGTATTGAGAGTGTGACTATTTTGCTTTAGCGATTTATACGATGTAAAAGAACAATTCCCCAATGCATTGTTCAGGCTGAGTTTGGAGCTCATCCTCTTCGCCTTAAGCATCTTTAGAATTATTTTTCAGCTTCATCGCCTTAGATCCATGGGTGACTGCACCTCAAGTTGAGAGAGATACCCATATTTGGTGCTTTGCTCCTCAAAATGCATTACCTCTAGGGGTTCTTTTGGTCGTCATCGTGGATGGTACTCGAAAGTTATTTCTCTTCTTCAATTAGTTGGCATCTCCATAGATCAATTACCTCTATTCAAATACTCTTTAAATGTTCCTCCTCGCCTTCTTCTTGATAAGAGGGTAATTAATCAAGCAATCAAAGATGATGTTTATCGACAATATATTCAAATCACTTGGGTTGCTCCATCTCAACCTCTTAGTCCTAAGTTGGCCTTCTACACTAAACATTTCATGAGAATTGAGAATGGCATTATTACTTGTCCTAATTATGTCGAGCAACATTAGACACAGAGCCTTAGGCGTCCTTTTGGTCAGCTTAGAGTACGCTCACATCAGTTACGGTTGGAGACGAACCACCATATTCCTCAAGACGATGGGGTATGTCATCTTTGCTCTATTTGGGAGGTGGAGACTGAAGAACACTTCATCTTCTGGTGTCTTGTTTATTATGAGATTGAAGGGGGTACTATTGATTGTCTAGAGATTTATGTGGATTGCTTGCCACTTTTTCAGCTTATCTTGACCAAAGATGCTTAGATCTTTACCTCAAGGAAGCTACCACTTTTTGACAACCTTAGGCTTCCTGGTCGACTTAGATTATGCTCATATCAGTTGTGGGTGGAGATAGACCACCATATTCCTCGAGAAATGAAATTAAATGAAATGAAATATTATTAATGTTTGCGGTGGGCCAAAATAAGACCCAAGGGACTATAAGGACAATAATGATTGCTAGCTAGTAGGCTAAAGAGCCCCACAAAGAAAAGAACTAAGATAAATACAAGATGAAACCCGACAACGGGCCAAAGAGAAAGGAAAAATAAAAGAAAAGGGAGAGCAAATGGGGGGGGGAGGGCTGTAGTCCAACAGAGAGGAGTGCACGCCAAGAAGAACGAAGAGAGAGGAGGGGGGAGGGAGCAGCCCAGGAGGGGCAACCTCCGAAAACCCCCCAGAAACTAATCTCTCCTAACAGTCGTGGCCGAAGTACTAGAGCTGAAGAAGTCCATGATATGTCTCTGCCCATTGCTAGTTCGAAACCTTGACAAACTATTGGTGCGCTGTCTAGTGACTTGCTTCTGTTCGAACTGGATGATGTGGGGTGTTTTCAATCGAAGTCACCTGGTCCGTCGGAGTTGAAGTATGTTGTGATGAGTCGATGATGAAGAGGGTGAAATCCATTTGGAGAAATTTTTTGTCGTCGAAGCTGAGTTTTCTCCCTCAAAAAGTGTGCGAGACAACACTGGTCCAGGTATTTGAAGAATGTAGAAACAGATCGAGAGTTGTCCCTGAAAAGGCAATGAAACCTACCCCGGATCTCATAATAAATGGGACAACAAAAAATAAAGTGATGAAGGGTTTCAACTTCACCCATGGAGCAAAACAAGCAAATCCGCTCCTCCGTCGGAAGATGGTGATTTGACTCAATCTGGAGTTGGTGAGAACACACCCTGAGTTGCCCAATAGTGATTCGAAGACTATGCATTGTGTGCTGCTGAAGGTATTGTGGAGGAACTATTTTGCCCTCCTGTATCTGTAAGAAGTGCTCATGGTAGAAAGATAGCTTGGGGGAAAGAGAGGCAATAGGAGAGATCCATGTGCATCTGGTGTACTGGAGACTAACATCCTTTCGAATCTCGTGGAGCATCTTCTCCTTACTAAGCCGAGAGGGGGGAGAACCCCCAAAGAATAAGGGGGGAGCCTGTCTATCCGTATCTGAATGCTGGCCAGGAGAGCAAAAACCTGAAAATACCAGCTCCTTCGGCCTCCTCGAGAACTCGAAGAGAGTTCCATCGAGGAGTGAAGGGCGAGGTAAGGGTACCGCCTGCAACCCTTAGGGGTATCTCCGAAAGGATGGATCCTGTGAAGATAACTGATAATCAGGAAGATAATCTCAAGTTGGAGAGGGGAAGCCCCAAACTTTGTCAGAATAATAGAACGGGGGACTGTGCCCTTGCAACGAATGAATCGTCGAAGAAAGAGTGTCTGGACTCGTTCAACCCGTGACCACTCAGTTGGGCCAAGACTAGCCCCAAACCACTGACCCATAAGTAATAGTTGGCTTGACCAAGGCATCAAAGATCCTCATCTTCACAGGTATATCCTAAAAATGTGCTTTGAAGCAATTCCTCTCTAGCAAAGACAGAGCTGCATACCCCTTACACACCCGGACCTGGGCGGCGGGTTTCATACCAAAAGTGGGACCAGTGAAAAGAACCCCCAAATACATATAAGAGGTGGTGATTTTGACCTCTTGACCTTGGAAATGGAAGTGGATAGCCTCTCTGGTAGTATTGAATACCATATCCTTGGTCGTAGAAAGATTCATTGTCAACTGTCTCGAGTCACAAAAAGCGCCAAGAGTGTTCAGATGACGCTGAAGCCCCTCAGGGGATGACGCCAAAAGAACATCATTAGCAAAGAGGAGAATAGAAATCAGCATATGGTGAACAAGGCAACCATCCTCCAAGTGAGCGTTCTCCCTAATATAAGTCTCAAGCTCGTCGATAAAGATCCCAAAACGTGTCAGGGAAAGGGGGCATCCCTGTTTCACTCCTATGGTGTTAAGAATATTGGCTGAAAGCCCTTGAGGGGAGCGAAACCGACCTTTCATAGTCATATAACCGTGTAACCGCTGTCAAAAGCTGCCCAAAGATGCCAACTGACTGAAGCCTCTCAAGAAGTAAATGCCTAGGCACCGTATCGAAAGCTTTCTAGAAGTATACAAAGCAACAATAAACCTTCGAGGACTTGGAACGCGCCTCCTCAATAATAGCTCTGAGGACTAGAATTTGATCTGTGGTCTGGTGATCTTGTGGAAAACCATCTTGGCCAAGAGCCCTGAAACCCCCCTCCTCCAACCTTTGGGAGAGAAGCACATCCAATGCTGTGGCATAGAGCTTGGCAAAGATATGCCCAATCATGATAGTCCTGTAGTTATTGGGTTCATGGGGATCACCCGCCTTATGAATGGGGTGAATGATATGCTGAGTCCAGGAATCAGGAAACCTAGAATAGACAATGAGATTAAAGATATTAGTGAGGGGTCCAACAAGAGGGTCAATACCATGCTTCAAAAATTCCACCTGTAACCCATCCAAATTTGGTGCTTTACTCGTACAAAGTTTCCAGATAGCCTGCCTGACAAGACCAGTAGAAAAGAGGTGGCATGAAGAGGGGGGGGGAGGGAACAGGTTTAGGAGGCTGATTTGGGATGGTATAGAGGGAAGAGGCATGAATGGTCCAAGAGGAAAGATCGATCCCACGAGTAATCCGATCACGGGGTAGAATAAGGTGCCAGAAGGATTTTAGGAGATTGCTGAAGGGAGTGGATAAGATCAAGTCGATGCCGAGAGAGGAAGAGATGCTTCTTCTTTCGAAGAAGCATCTTATAGTCTTTGTGAGAAATGGCATAGGGTTGGGAAGGATTCTGAATAGCATATTTCAACCTTTGGTGGGCAAACTTACATTCCTCGTCATACCAAATGTTCATGAAGCAATGATGAGGGGGATGGGGCCGAGGGGGAGGACTAATAGTGTGGGGGTATGAGTCCAAAGCAACCTTCCAAATATTTTGGACCAAGCAAGCAGAACGATTGGAAACATTGGGAAGAGAAGGCACCTTGGGGAGAACATGACGCAACCGGTCCATGTAGGTAAAGGAATAATAACAGTCAAAGTCTATAGTGACTCGAGGGGTTGAAGGGGAGGGAGGAGAGGGAGGAGTTACAGGAAGGGAAACAGTGGATAACATAAGAGAAAGAACTAAATGGTCGGTAAGGGGGGGAGGGTGATCAAAGACGTTTAATTGGGAAATGAATGGAATGAGGGTGGTAGAGGAAATAGCATAGTCGATGAGACTAGCTCCACCACTATGAGGAAAGCAAGTAAACCCTCTAGAATCCGAAATACAAGATATACCATTGAGAAGAACTAGCCTGTTGGATTCACTCAACTCAATAAGATGCTTACCGTAAGCAATCACTTGTGTGTCACTGGAGGTTCGAGCAAAACCAAGGTCCTCAAGATCCAATTCCCAAGTCTGCATCTCATCGGTTGTGAGGTCATGAAGAGAAACCTGCATAGGTCCGGTCCGAGCGTTGAAATCTCCCAGCAGAAGTATCTCCCCTAAAGCCGAGTATCTAGTAATGTCCTCATAGAGATCCTAGAAAGGGTCCCCGTCCGTGTGAATAGCAAAATTGGACGTGGTGGGGGGAAAGTAACAGGTGGCAATGTAGATATCCCAAAGAGGTGGGTGACGATGGATTTTAATCCATTAAAACTTGGAGTGGGGGTCAGTTGAAACCAGGGAAACCGAACCTTGGAGCCTATCCCTGATAAGAGCAGCAACACCACCAGATCCTCGAACCCCCCCAGAGCGCCGAGTGAGTTGTCGACAATTGGACCACCAAAAGTAACCAGAGATAATTGGAAGGGCCCGCTCAGGACTCTTGTGCGTCTCACAGATAAGAATGATGTCATGTCTGCCAATCACATAAAAAAGGGACCCTGGGGCAGAGCACATCATACCATTGCAGTTCCAGCAAGCTATAGCTAGCTTTTCTAGCCATCCCCCTTCCGTGCCGATGGAGTCATTTGTTAGGCAAGGGTTTGGACCACCCAGGAGGGGGAGAGTCCCTAATCACTGCACGCAAATTACGAATAACTGCCCATTTGTTAGCTTTCCTGGTTGCGGCTACTTGTTCTCTGGCTTTCTTCAATTCTTCAACCTGGAGTCGCGTAAGGTCCTCATCAAGGTAGATCTTGTCCTGAAGAGTAAATAATTTCTGTTTGGCCCTCAACGCCTTCATACGCTCTTTCGCATTTTTGAAGCGTATGACCAATGTGGAGTCGGGAGAGAACCATGCTCTCTCGAGAGTAACATCTGTTAACTCAAGAGTGTTGTGAATGAAGGCATTTCCAACTTGAAGTGGATTAGTAGGTTTGGGCATCCCACGAACCTTGAGATTGAGCTCTTTCGCATTACGGATCATTTCTTCTTCAGATTTAGCTTGGACAACCAGCTCAACTATGGGGGGGGGGTTCTTCTTTCCGGCTACAACCTGAACCCAAGATTGTTGGTCGGCTAATTTTTGTCTTTGTGCAATTGATGCTTCCTTGAGACGTTCCTGCTTAGCAAGAAGAACAACCTGTTTATCTCGAATTTTTAAAATTTCAGAGTGTAAATTCGCAAAATTCTGAGGAGGTTGTTTGGTATGTGCAGTTTGCAATTGAGTAATGATGGCTTGCTGATCTTAAAGTTTAATTTGGAGATCCGTGATAATGCGGCTGCCGTCTTTCACTTGGTCTTGCAAGTAGAGTATAATACTAGCTTGTGTGTCTAGTTGTTTTTGGAGAGAATTAATCTGTTTAGACAAACACTGGTATGAAACTGTTGTGTGAAGGCATTGGACAAATTTAAGAGGAGAAGCCCGTGTCTCCTCCATTCCTCCTTCATCAAGTATCCCCATAACACCAAGAACACCGGGCTGTTAAACGATTCGCAATGAGGACAACTGGGACATGCTAGGGCATGGTCGAGGCTGTGCTAGGGCACGCACAAAAATACACCTTGAGCATAGCAGAAATTCACCTCCAGCGTAGCAGATATCCACCCGAAGTATAGCAAAAATCCACCCGAGCGCAACAGAAATCCACCCGAGCGTAGCAGAAATCCACCTCAGCACAACAGAAATCCACCTGAGCGTAGCAAAAATCCACCTCAGCACAACAGAAATCCCCCTCAATGCAGCAGAAATCCACCTCGAGCACAGCAGAAATCCACCTCAGCGCAGCAGAAATCCACCTCCCGAGCGCAGCAGAAATCCTCTCCCGAGTGCAGTAGAAATCCCTCGAGCGCAACAGAAATCCACCTTGAACGCAGCAGAAATCCACCTTAGCGCAACAGAAATCCACCTCTTGAGCGCAACATAAATCCACGGTTGAGGACAACTGGGACATGCTAGGGCACGGTCGAGGCTGCACTAGGGCACGCGTAGAAATACACCTTGAGCGCAGCAGAAATCCACCTTGAGTGCAGCAGAAATCCACCCGAAGCATAGCAAAAATCCACTTGAGCGCAGTAGAAATCCACCCGAACACAACAGAAATCCACCTCCAACGCAACATAAATCTACCTAAGTGCAGCAGAAATCCCCCTCAACGCAACAGAAATCCATCTCGAGTGTAGCAAAAATACACCTCAGGGCAGCAGAAATCTACCTCCCAAGCGCAGCAGAAATCCTTTCCTGAGCGCAGCAGAAAACCCTCGAGCGTAGCAGAAATCCACCTTGAACGCAGCAGAAAACCACCTCAGCGCAGCAGAAATCCACCTCTTGAGCGCAGCAGTAATCCCCCGAGTGCAACAGAAATCCACCTCGAGCGCAACACAAAACCACCTCAGTACAACAAAAATCCACCTCCTAAGCGCAGCAGAAATCCACCTCCAACGCAGCAGAAATCCACCTCAGCATAGCAGAAATCCACCTCAGCATAGCAGAAATCCCCTTCAACGCAGCAGAAATCCACCTCGAGCGCAGCAGAAAACCACCTCAGCACAACATAAATCCACCTCCCGAGCGCAGTAGAAATCCACCTCCCGAGCGCAGTAGAAATCCACCTCCCAAGCACAACAAAAATCCCCCGAGCGCAGCAGAAATCCACGTCCCGAGCGCAGCAGAAATCCCCTCGAAAGCTCCATGCAAAATTAGAAGAGAAACCAAGTAGAGCTCCTAATTGATTCTTTAGTGTCGTCTTTACTCTATTTAGGAGGTGGAGACTAAAGAACATTTCATCTTCATGTGTCTTGTTTATTATGAGATTCGAAGGGGGTATTATTGCTTGTATAGAGATTTAGGTGGATCGCTTGCCACTTTTTGAGCTATCTTGACCAAAGATGCTTGGCTCTTTACCTCAAAGAAGCTATCACTCTTTGATGTCAGTTATTATTGGGGAGACAGACTACTACTTGACTAATCAGCTTATTCTTTCACTCTATCTGTATCGTTGAGAGTAAAAAGTGCTCATTTGAAGCTACGATTATCCAAAATGTTAGCGACAAACCTGTGCTCCCTTGTCTGCATAAAAGAGTGGCGGCTAAGGCTTCAATTCTTTCTTCTTGCGAGCAACTAGACATGACTAATATTCTTTAGTGTTGGGTTTTGGCCACCCTCACATATTGAGGAGTTGTAGACAAATGCAATTTATCAGTT
Organism: Wollemia nobilis; assembly: GCA_028583015.1. Taxonomy (NCBI): domain Eukaryota; kingdom Viridiplantae; phylum Streptophyta; class Pinopsida; order Araucariales; family Araucariaceae; genus Wollemia; species Wollemia nobilis. Next base: position 13,120,694 of record JAQPPZ010016724.1, read on the forward strand.
TCTTGTCCCCTTATATTTGTTCCACAACCATGGATGCTAAAAGAGACTTGAGGGGTCGAACGTCATGGCCTCCCAGGATTATCTAACCAGCTCCTCTTAGTCTTGGCCATTCTCCTAGGAGCATCATTAGATCTTATGTTGGCCCTTTTGGGATAGTTGGTGATGACGACGATTGTGCTTCTACTTTAAATCCCACTATAGGTTAATGTTGATGCTTGAATCCATTGGAGCTCCTTCAATCTCTGTTCTACCTCACTTCTAGTACTCTCTTAATCATTACTTTTAGCATGTTAGGGTTTATCCATTTTGGGTAACCCTCGAGGCTGTAATTTTAAGCCATATCATTGTTCCACTTTAGAGTAGTTTAAGCTAGATTCGTTTCTCTAATTTAGCTTATTTTTGTAGTACTTTTTGGTTACTATAGTGCATTGTAATTTGTAAGAGCTCTTTTCAATGAATCCCATTTGCTTGCTTTAGTCATCTGTGGACATTAATAGAACCATCTTATCTTATCTTAAAATCTTACTTCAAATTAGTGCAATTTTTATTCTGTGATTATTTTAAAATACATCCTTTAACTATGTATATCGTAGAGGTCTAGAATTTTACAGCGGGACCATAGGTAGCTTGTAGCGTCTGCAAGTTTTTTTTTTCATTTGATAAAGGCTTGTAATGTATCATTGGAAGTTCTTAATATGTATAATGTTGTGGTTTTTACTTCATCTTATATTGTAAAAGATGATTGGGTCATTACTAAGAATTAAAAATATAAATATCTATATCACATAATGTTAAACATAGTTTGTCCATACATTGCTATGTATGTTGCCAAGCATAGAGCTTTTAAAATTGGATGTTTCTGATGATCATTGAATGAAGGCAAATCAAAATCATATATTCAAAGCAGGGAAGTCCTTTCAATAGCAATATTAATAACATTAAATAATCCAAATAGGTATGATCTCATATGGAATGTGAAACACTCTCTTGGGAAAAAATAAGTCTTTGATATGTAACACGTGACAAAATTTGAGTTCTTTAGAAAAAATAATTATTAAATTGACTTAATAGTGGGAATTATTGATACAAAAGACAAATGGAACATTAGTGTCAAAGCAATTAATTTGTCACTATGGTTTGACGCTACCCCATAGGACTACCTTGTCTTTGAGTGACAACCTATCAAGGGCTTTTGATTTGTTATTGCATGGCTATACGAATCTCACAAGAGTTTCACACCCTTCTATTTGATTCTTCTATCATATCAGGGTGGTCATTTAGGATATATCAAGGAACTTGAGGATTGAATTATTTGTGCTTTCATGAATTTTTACATTTTTTTTTGCTTTGAAGTGTCTTACCATTATGGATTCATTCTCGTCTATTATTGTATATGATTTTAATCCGTTTTACTACATAGAGTTATCTAGTCGTAAATGCATCTAATGATTGCCAAGCCATCTATACTAAGATCTCTAATTTTTCACAATTTTATGATATATAATCATTGGCCAGCATACATTGTTTTAGATAGACATTAACCTGCATGGTAGAAGAACAATAGTATGTAAAATTATTTTACCTGAGAATAAATGTTTTACATAGCAATTGGCACAAAGTTTTGTATTTATTTTTCCAGGTTTTTTATCTTGTTTTGTTCTTTCTGTTTGTTGTTTTGAGGTCTTCTTGTGTGTGCGAGTCATTGCAAGGAAATACTAAGGAGCACCAGGAATTTAATAATTTATTGTATTCATAATCCTTTTCATAGGAAAAAGTAATTTATAGAATGATTCTTACGTTTTCTGTCATATATGGCAGGTTGGGGTTGCTTATTTGCTGGCCTTTGAAAGTGCAAATGACTTGAATATTTCACCATCCGAAAATATTGAGCTGGATAGGTAATTAATTCGAAGTCTGGTTCACATAAAATGTATTCTTAGGTAGTGAGATGCAAGCTTAACAGGCATGGATTGATTTTGGCAAGATAAATTCCTACAATTCTTGAGGTCATATTACCCTAATGTTTAGTATAATTTGTTCTTGAATTTGTTTTGATGCTTAGTAGTACAGTAATGAGAATAAAAGTTGACTGAATCTATTGGGAATGTTGGGGCAGTAGTTGGAAAGTTTTTTAGCGCACTCCACAACAAACTTGTTTTGATAACTTGCATCTTGAATTGCTGTAATTATAAAATATGTTGGTTGTCATAACTTGTATAGTGAATGTTACACTGGTGTCAAAATATCTCTGTTAATTTGCTAGTTGCATATGGAGAACTCCTAGCCTTAATCTTGAAATACATTTCAAGTAGTTAGGGGTACAAGATTCGGAACCTCTTTTTTCATCACTTGTCAATTTCTAGATCTGTCCTGTATTTCCCCATTTTCGAGAATTTATTGATCACAATATAATACATGGATTCACCTTACAACGTGAAAAAGGGATGTGGGCCAACAAAATAATATATACAACAATGGCCAAAAGTGAATGACTACACATTTCAAACAAGTGTCCAAAGTCAGTCATTGGGACTCAAAATGGAGAGCTCAATAAACATATAAATCTTTTTTAGAAAATGATCACCATAAGAAAGGGTACTATCAAAACAACCCTATTAATGACTAATATAGGAGAAATAGATTGCACCACGTCAAAATCAAGTGAAACAATGTAGTGCCTAACAAGATGAAGAGTTTTTGATGTAATGGAAATTAATATTTGAGACGCAATCCTAAGATACCAACAGATATATGAATATTGTGTCAAATTACATGGAACTTATCATGTTCTTACAATATTAAAGCTCAGGAAATCAAACTATATGGGGAAACAAGTCACTTAACTTGGATTTATGGAAGTGATCCACTCCACTTATATAGAGAAGCACTAGGTGGGGCCTCGCTACTGGGTTTTAGAGTTTGGTGCTAAAAACTCTTCCCAGCAAGTACCTGGCATCTTCATTCCTCTTTTCAGTTTGATAGAAAATCATTTGCTAACTAAAGAGACTAGCTAGAAAACATGGTTGCTGTTGTTGAGGTATATTACACTATTTGGTAAATGCTAATGTACCCCATGGTACCTTCATGGTACATTTGTAAATAATAGATTAGGGGTTGAGTCCATAGTTTAGAGTGTGAGTTATATTTCCCTCTTTATGTAAGTGTGAATGTGCAGGAAACACACAAGTGTCATGTAAAGATGTAATGTGCAGGGAATGCACATGTGTCATGTAAGTTAGAGTGGAAGTGTAGGTTGAGTAAATGTGCACAAGTGTCTTGTATATGTAAATATGTGCACAAGTGTCTTAGTTTAGGTGTGCAAGTAGAAGTGTAAGAGTCATGTATAGGTGTGCATATGTTATAGAGTCAAGTGTTCATCAAGTATGCAAGTGGCAAGTAGATAAGCCAAGAGTCATGAGACTTGGCATATGGAGAGCAATAGTCAAGTATCTAAAGAGTCACACTACTATGGCTATATTATGGAGACAATGCTCCATAATATGAGATATCGAAAAAGATCGAATACAATTCATATATCTTGTAAGAAGAAGAGAAAAAATAAAGCTTGTATACATTTTGAGCAATTAATATTGGAAGTTGTTCTTCATGCATAGTACATGAATGATTCGGGCTATTTACATTCATATTTCAATATATAAATGAATGTTATTTGATTTATTATAAGCCTTGATATACATATTAATTTGCTCATATTATTCTACTCATATTATTATTATCTTGACCTTTATTATTGTGGCTATTTTATATTTGATCCCGCTACTGGGTTTTAGAGTTTGGTGCTAAAAACTCTTCCCAGCAAGTACCTGGCATCTTCATTCCTCTTTTCAGTTTGATAGAAAATCATTTGCTAACTAAAGAGACTAGCTAGAAAACATGGTTGCTGTTGTTGAGGTATATTACACTATTTGGTAAATGCTAATGTACCCCCATGGTACCTTCATGGTACATTTGTAAATAATAGATTAGGGTTGAGTCCATAGTTTAGAGTGTGAGTCATATTTCCCTCTTTATGTAAGTGTGAATGTGCAGGAAACACACAAGTGTCATGTAAAGATGTAATGTGCGGGGAATGCACAAGTGTCATGTAAGTTAGAGTGCAAGTGTAGGTTGAGTAAATGTGCACAAGTGTCTTGTATATGTAAATATGTGCACAAGTGTCTTAGTTTAGGTGTGCAAGTAGAAGTGTAAGAGTCATGTATAGGTGTGCATATGTTATAGAGTCAAGTGTTCATCAAGTATGCAAGTGGCAAGTAGATAAGCCAAGAGTCATGAGACTTGGCATATGGAGAGCAATAGTCAAGTATCTAAAGAGTCACACTACTATGGCTATATTATGGAGACAATGCTCCATAATATGAGATATCGAAAAAGATCGAATACAATTCATATATCTTGTAAGAAGAAGAGAAAAAATAAAGCTTGTATACATTTTGAGCAATTAATATTGGAAGTTGTTCTTCATGCATAGTACATGAATGATTCAGGCTATTTACATTCATATTTCAATATATAAATGAATGTTATTTGATTTATTATAAGCCTTGATATACATATTAATTTGCTCATATTATTCTACTCATATTATTATTATCTTGACCTTTATTATTGTGGCTATTTTATATTTGATCCCGCTACTGGGTTTTAGAGTTTGGTGCTAAAAACTCTTCCCAGCAAGTACCTGGCATCTTCATTCCTCTTTTCAGTTTGATAGAAAATCATTTGCTAACTAAAGAGACTAGCTAGAAAACATGGTTGCTGTTGTTGAGGTATATTACACTATTTGGTAAATGCTAATGTACCCCCATGGTACCTTCATGGTACATTTGTAAATAATAGATTAGGGTTGAGTCCATAGTTTAGAGTGTGAGTCATATTTCCCTCTTTATGTAAGTGTGAATGTGCAGGAAACACACAAGTGTCATGTAAAGATGTAATGTGCAGGGAATGCACATGTGTCATGTAAGTTAGAGTGGAAGTGTAGGTTGAGTAAATGTGCACAAGTGTCTTGTATATGTAAATATGTGCACAAGTGTCTTAGTTTAGGTGTGCAAGTAGAAGTGTAAGAGTCATGTATAGGTGTGCATATGTTATAGAGTCAAGTGTTCATCAAGTATGCAAGTGGCAAGTAGATAAGCCAAGAGTCATGAGACTTGGCATATGGAGAGCAATAGTCAAGTATCTAAAGAGTCACACTACTATGGCTATATTATGGAGACAATGCTCCATAATATGAGATATCGAAAAAGATCGAATACAATTCATATATCTTGTAAGAAGAAGAGAAAAATAAAGCTTGTATACATTTTGAGCAATTAATATTGTAAGTTGTTCTTCATGCATAGTACATGAATGATTCAGGCTATTTACATTCATATTTCAATATATAAATGAATGTTATTTGATTTATTATAAGCCTTGATATACATATTAATTTGCTCATATTATTCTACTCATATTATTATTATCTTGACCTTTATTATTGTGGCTATTTTATATTTGATCCCGTGGATTATTGTTAAGATAACCTGTGATATTTTGTGGTAGTATAAGGCTTAAAAGCCAACGGCTGTCTCAAAAAGCAAAGCACAAAAAAATTAACCCATTGTAACAACACCCGATACATCAAAACCATTCCAATCTACTCGAAGCCAACCACCACACCATAGAAGCCATTCTAACACATTACACACCAAGGTAGCATATGAGAACAAGAAGATGAATGATGTAGAACAAAAATATTTCATGTTTGACCAATATATGCTGGTAATGATCCACAACATCAAAATATGGAAGCATTGCTGCAAAAGTGACGACTTCAAGATATGCATAAATAGTAAAACTTTGCTCTTATGCTGAGTAGTATATCTTATAATGCACAAATAAGATATTCACACACTGAGCCAGGAACTACTGTTAAATCTACAATCCAATAAAACAGCGGGACACATGCGGTTTAAGCGATATAATATATATTATAAAATTGAACATTCAGTTCTCTAAGGTTAATTCTACATTCTAAGAAATCAAATTGCTCAATTGAAGATCAACAAAATGCATCAAGGGAGTCCTAATTCTAATATAGGAATCAACCTATGCTTTGTGTTTGCCTGTCCTTCTAACGACCTTTCTGGGCGTATTCCGAGGCAGCAATATCACACCTCTATGTTGCACAGGTATATGCAAGAAGTGCTTCTTAAATTTTATGGTAATTTTCAAGTATCGTACAATCACCTTTTAGCAGCCCTTCTCCTTTAGAATTTCATATTCATGACAAAGATAAGATAAATATATTAATGCCCTTGGATGAATGAAGTAGGCCAATGGGGACTCAACGAAAAGAGCTGATACAATGCACTATAGTAACCAAAAAGAACTACTAAAATAAGCTAATCTAGAGTAAAGAAACTAGGGTAAATTACTCTAAAGTGGAACAATAATATGGCGATAAATTACATCCTTGAGGGTTGGATCAAAAATGGATAAACCTTAACATATTAGAAGTAATGATGAAGAGAAAGGTAGCAGTTAAGGTAAGAGAGACAAAAGTGCTCCACTGGACCCAAGTGCCAACACTAATCTGTAGTGGAGGATGCAAAGTAGAAACACTGTTGTTGTCGTCACCCGCCATCACAAAGAAAGGAAAATGTTAGATTTAGCTGTACTTTCCAGAAACGAAGGGAATCAACACATTACCCAGAAAGAAAGAACAAGTCATAGACAAACAGAATGCAATATGAAGTTTGTATGTAGACACTGAAGTAATCTCACTAAAGAAAGAATACACACTCCAACCGATAAAGAAATGGTTGATCTCAAGGGGCGTAAATACCCAAATTACATATGACTTTAGGTTAAGGAAGAACCGACCTTAAGGTTTATTATTGAAATATTACAATAAACCCCTCTATACAAGGTGTACAAAGACTCATATGGCTATACAAATAAATACGATACAAAAGTCGGCCGTGGCCTTGAGTGAAACTTAACACCACATATTCCAACATCCCCCCTTAACCTAAACAGGGACATGGATGGAGACCCTTATTAGTGATCCCCTCTTAAGGGGCACTCTTCTACTCCAAGCCGCAATCCCACACAAGGCAACTTGGGCATCACCTTGGTGAGGATATCCACTGCCTGCTCCTAGATGGCACATGAATTGGATCAAGCCCCATGAGTATGAAGCCATCAAACATCGTACATCCAAACCTTGATGTGCTTAGTCCATTGATGAAACATTGGATTGGGGACAAACTTGATAGAGCTTTGATTGTCAAAGTTAAAGAACAGACCTTAAGGTTTATTATTAAAATATTATTATATCATGTGTCTATTTTCGGCAAATGGGTAAGGATGACAAGCTGTATGCAAACTTGAACCACATTTCATTGACATAACTGCGAGTCCAGAAATATATTAGGTTTCTTATTCTGCAAGTATAAATAAGAGATCAATTCTCATTGTAAGGGTCTTTTGGAACCCAACATACTAGAGCTACTCTTTGGAGTAATATTGTACTTGACATGTTTCAGAAAACAACAATCAATAAAGAATGTGCATGACATCTTAAATCAATTGTGTTTCCAACCTTTTGTTCTTGGATGTATAAAATCAGTGGCTCTGCTCTCCTTTCTTCTGTTAGTCCTTTCTTATTGTTGTTGCAGGTTGTTTGAAGATCTTACCCATTGAAGTTATTTGGTCACTGCTGGACATCCCAATCACACCAACCTTGATCTCGCTATGACTTTAGTAGTATTTTTCTGTTTTTCTTTATTTCTTTCTTGCACCCTTTTCTCCAATAAATAGATCAGATTTACTTTTCATGTTTTAGCTTAGATTTCATTCTTATACTCTTAGATTAGTTTACTTTTATGTATTTTCAGCAAAGTTAGAAGGGAACCGGCCCAAGATCTAGAGGTTGGGGAGAGTAAACCTTTCCCATTCATTTGTTGAACTGTGATCACGGGCGCAAATCACTCTTGCCGATTTCCATATTCAACAATTATAGGTGAAAATACTAAGCACTCTTGAGTGTCATTAAGTTATCTGCTGTCTCAGATGTCTTTGCAAGCACAGAAATAATTAAAAGAAATATGATGATGATCATTGTTAAAATAAGTCAAAATAGGTGAAGAGAGCATATTAATTAAAGGGATTTGTCTATGTCAATATATAAAAAGCAAGAGTAGGCTAATAAACTGCTTTATAGGAAGATTACCTTGGAATCCTTCATAAAACAAAGTCCTATTAATCGTCATTGTGTAGTTCAATAAGGACACTTAGTCATCAATTACAGTGAAAAACATAGTATATTAAGAGGGATAAATGTGACAAAATGAAGAGTAAAGTGATGGGTCTAAGGTGTCAATTTCCCCTTGTCACTCTTGGCCAACTATAGTTCACATGCTTCTTTGTAATCAAAATTAGGTTTCTCTTTCTTAGTGTATTGACTATTCTTTTCCTTGTAGAATATGACTCCTCACTGGTACTAGTGAATTTTATCCAAACATGTTACTGGTGAGAAGGCCACTGACATGACAACAGAGATCTGTGTTTGTCTATAACACAGTGTGCCCTCCCAAACTTCTTACCAGACTTCAACTTTATCCCTTGCCACATGTTCACGTCTGATCTTCTCCTGGGCAGTGTCTTTTTCTCAAATCCACTACTGTCATCGAGTCTACAGTTGTACCAAGTCGATTTAATCTATGCCAGTTCGAAAACAGCTCTTACAATCTTTGATCTTATTCCATATTATCCAACGAATTTTCCTTGCCTATATCATGAGGTAGAAAGGGCATCCATATCACATGTGATTGGTACCTTTGGCCAACCAATAAAGTTCCCACCTTTAACAGATAATAAGCCTTTTTGCTTTGTTTTGTTGCTCTATCTATAAAACAAATTCTTTAATGTTTATTAGGCTTGAACTCCTCATATTTTTCTATTTCCTGCCTTAAGTGTTTGTTTGTCTCTCTCTTGATCATAATTCTGCCAAGCAATCAGTCCATATACGGTGATTTGGTCATGCACAATAGGAGTAACCAGTTGATATCTATGCCTGCTGATCAAATATGCAGTCTAAGGATGACTTTTTCTCAATGGTCATGTTGTATGCCTCTCTACTATTTCATAAGCCTGTTTGATCTTTCCCTTACATTTAACCATGAACTCATCGAGTATATCCTGAAACTGGTGGAAGATAGCTTGAAGACAGAACTAGAGAAAACATCCAACTTGAGAGACAGCGGAAGGAAGTAACATCATAATAAAATCATTAATCATATCACCTTCTCATATATAATCTCGTCTGATCATTTATGGCCTCATCCTTTGGTGTGAATGACATCATCAAATGCAATCTTAAGTCAAACTGGGCCAGGTCTCCAATTTTATCTCTTTTGGCTGTATTGTACATGTGAATTTTTAATTTATAAACTAACCATGGTTGCTTGTGATGACCAACTCAACATTGACAAGTTTTGTCTCTCATTTATTACTAGTTATGGGATGTTTATGTTAGGAGGTGAAGTGAATATTCAGATCTCTAATGTTCTTCAGCAGAGAGGTGCATGGTGGTGCATGGTGGTCGCAGGGGGGAACCGGCCACAACCGTACTTTGGGAGAGGAAACAAACAGTTTTTTGGAGTCTTCCTTTGGGAGAGGAAACAAACAATTTTTGGAGTCTTCCTTTGGGAGAGGAAACGAACAGTTTTTGGAGTCTTCCTTTGTTTTTCTATAAAAGGGGAATGACCCCTTGCATGTAACAGTTTAGTGAATGTAAAAGTTTTCCGAAATCAATAAAATAATGAAGCTGCCATTGCCCTGTAGTTTTACTTGCACACTGCAGGGTTTCCACGTAAAAATATGTGTTACTGTTTTGATTCTGCATTATTGTTTTGCTTGTTTATAATATTTGTTTTCTAACAGTTTAGTGCTTCATTTTGACGTACCAGTTGAAATTCCAAGTCCAAGGCATGGAATTTAGGCACACAGACAAAGTGCAGTTGACCAGCAATGGAATTTCTTAGCTCTACAGAATGTTAATGACAGATCTGTGTGCCCTTGTGTGCATACAAACGAGGCTACTAGGGCTTCGGTTCTTTCTTTTTCTTGCAAGTAAGGACTGCAGTTCTCTAGTATAGGGTTTCATCCACCCATAACATACACAGGGGTTACAGACCGATGCATGTTACCAGTTTCTTATCTTCTTCTATTGGTTCCATGGCCATGGCTGCTAGAAGAGTCTTGAGGGATTGAAATTCATCTAGAAGAGTCTTGAGGGATTGAAATTCATGCCCTCCTAGGATTATCCAATCAGCCCCCCTGAGCCTGGCCATTCTTTGGGGAGCATCATTAGATCCAGTGTTGGCCCATTTGGGATAGTTGTTGATGACGGCCACTAGGCTTCTACTTCACATCCTAGTGTTGGTGCTTGGATCCAGTAGAGCAGTTCTCTCTCTCTCTCTCTCTCTATATATATATATATATATATCTTACGTTGACTGCTGTCTCTCTTTTCATCATTACTTTTAGCATTTTAGGGTTTATCCATTTTGTGTCCAACCCTCGAGGCTGTAATTTAATGCCATACAGTTTTTCCACTTTAATGTAGTTTATGCTAGTTATTTAATTTAGTTTAGCTTATATTCGTAGTATTTTTTGGTTATAACAGTGCATTGTTACTGCTTTTTTTGACAAGTTCCATTCGCTTACTTCGGTCATTCATGGACATTAATAAAACTATCTTATCTCATCTGCAGCGTTGGCCCACATAAACCTTGATATTGTATTTTTTAATGTTTGCTCTCAAGAAGATTGACTATTGCCGACCAAATTGGAGGCAGATCTGTCAAACTTTGATTTTTCTAGTCTGTTGACTAAAATATTGCTGCATTTGACCTGCTAAAGCAAGTTTGACCAAAATTTTATAGCTTTGAAACATTTACTATTGTAGCGGAAAGTTGACCAAGTGCAGCTTTGTTCGTTGAACTTCACTGAGAGGGCTATAACAATTTTTCTTCTTATCTAATGGAATCGTTAGAATCCAATATGGAAGTGTACTTTTTAACATTGACATAGAGCATATAAGGGTTTTCTATCAAGAGGGATTACTTTTCCCCTGAGGGTGAGAGCTATTATGTAGAAAGGAGGGAGCTGGAATTAAAAAAGGAAAAAAAAAAGAATACACAAGAAATAGATATGGTAGCTATCAATAAATAATCCATGAGGCTTGCAATAGTTAGTTAAGAAATAATAATATTTTTATATGATTGATTGCGTTTTGATGACGTGTCCTTTTGTTGTTTTCAATTGAAGCTATGCCAGTTAAAGCAACAAATTCTTCTTTTGTATAAATTTTAATGGGCATAGACATGCATAGAAAGAAATAGCTTATGTTCTGCTCTAGTTTGATCATGTATATCAAATTGTATTTGTTATTGTGAGGACAAATCATCATTAGTTACTTCGGTTTGTACTTGTGCAGGTTGATTGAGAATGGGTTCTTAGGTCTAAAGAATGGTATTTTAGATCAATCTGCCATCCTGCTTTCTCAATATAAATGCCTTACGTGCGTAGATTGCAAGGTAATATTCTATTTTTTTACATATTAGCAATCTGTAGTTAATGGAAAGGCCATCCTTCATTTGGTCTAATGAATAATATGTGTACACTCCAAGCTGTTTTGTGTAAGGCAGAGCCTCCTGTTGGAGTTTGATAAGAGAGAATTTTTAGAACCGAAAATCATTCTTCCTTGAGAATAGATCTTGATATGACTGAGTCTTGTTCCTCAATTTCTTGATAAATCATGGTTTATGGAGTATTGACAATATGGAAAGTCGTAGGAATTTTTCCTTATCTTAGACAGGAAAACAGATTCCTACATTAAAATACTGATGATTGCCAATTTAGAAATGCATTGAATAGAAAAGTATGCATAAAGAACACTATATTGAGTGCACCATAACATTTTCTGCATGATTTGCTTTCCTATTCAAACAAACATAATAGAACCTTAAAGAATATTCTGTTGCAGCAGAGATTTAAGGTACTGGTATTTATGAAGAAAATGAACACCAAATATGAAAATTCTTGTTAAAGTATCAAACATGTGAATGGGAACTTAATGTAATTGGTAACACCCACATAATGCTTAAAGCAAAGTGGAGGAAAAAAAAAGCTGAAAAAAAAATCCATATAGGAAAAATAAATGATTAAGATGAGTGCCACTTCACATATTGGTCTCTCCTCCTAGATGAATGATAAGATCATGGAAGCATTTTCAAGAAATTTTTGGCTCTCAATCAAATACATTGTACAAGAATTCCATTGAAAACAAGAACTAGATGTTTCATTAAAAAAAATATGCAACCTTGCTTCCTATAGTAGCTCGCTACTACCATCACGTTCCCAATGAAGGTCCATCGCACAAATTGAGGTAGAAGACAGAGGAGGGCAGAAATCAGCAAGAATTGACCAAGTGTTTGGAAGCGGTAGTGCCCCGCTCTAGTAGCGCCTTGCTTGAGGCTGCCTCGCTTTGGAACCTCCATGCTTGAGGCTGCCTTGCTCTGTGTCTATTTTTGGCAAACAAATAAGGATGATGTGTCACCTTGTAGTTATCACCATGGTACATTGCATGTAGTCAATTTTTGGCTCCATTTTCAAGTATAAATAAGAGTTTCATACTCATTGTAAGGGTCTTTTGGCCTTCGAAGCATACTAGAGCTACTCTTCGAAGTGAGATTGTAAGAAATACTTCAAACCATAGTTCGAAGTATACTAGAGCTACTCTTTGAAGTGAGATTGTAAGAAATACTTCAAACCATAGGTTTGAAACTTGGCGGGTTTTTGAAAATCTCGCCAAGTCCATGCCTAAATCGGCCTTGTTGAGTCAATTGGGCTTGACTCGACGAGTTTTTCTGAACTTGCCGAGTTTTTTGTTTTTACTTGTTGAGTTTTTAGGATTCGCGAGTAAAAAAAACACATTGAGTCCCGAAAAAGAACTTGGCCAGCTATGCACAAGCATGGGAAAACTGTTAGGAGGTGAAGTCAATATCCAAATCTCCAATGTTCTTCAGCAGAGAGGTGCATGGTGGTGCAGCTTATAAAGAGGAAACAAACAGTATTCTGTAGTCTTCCTTTGGGAGAGGAAACGAACAATTTTTTGGACTCTTCCTTTGGGAGAGGAAACGAACAATTTTTTGGACTCTTCCGTTGGAAGAGGAAACGAACAGTTTTTGGACTCTTCCTTTGGAAGAGGAAACAAACAGTTTTTTTTTTTCTATAAAAGGGGAATGACCTCTTGCATGTAAACTATGATTGAATGTAATTCTGCTGAAATCAATAAAAGATCAAGCTGCCATTGCCCCGTGGTTTTTCCTGCACATTGCAGGTTTTCCACGTAAAATCTGTGTTACTGTTTTCTTGTGTTATTGTGTTTTTATGCTTGCACATAATTTTGCTATATTTTCTAACATCTGGTATTAGAGCCTAGGGTTTTGTGCGAGTGGGAGCTGCAACAATGATTGGAAGTGTAACCAAGTTTGAGATTGAAAAGTTTGATGGCAGGAACTTCGCCCTATGGAAGATGAAGGTGTAGGATTTGTTGGTTAAAAATGACCAAGCCCTAGCCTTGAAAGGGGTCACGAGTAAACCAAGCAGCATGAAAGATGAGGAGTGGGCAACGCTGGATAGGAAGGCGGTTTCTACAATCCGTCTATGCCTAGTGGACTCCGTCTTGTTCAATGTTGTTGAAGAAAAAACCGCGGAAGCCCTTTGGAAGTGTTAGGTGTGAAGTCCGTATGGCCACCAGACGTCTAGGCCAGACGTTTGGTGCTGCCAGACGTCTAGGCCAGATGTCTGGACTGGCAGATGTCTAGGCTGCCAGACGTTTGGTCTGGCAGACGTCTAGGCCAGACGTCTAGGCCAGACGTCATGCCAAGAAGACGCCAAAGAAGCAGACGTCTAGGTAGACGTACGTGGAAGACGAAAAGTCTTGGGAGCGGAAGATGAAACGAACAGTCTTTGGAGGCTTGCGTTGGAAGATGAAACGAACAGTTTTGGAGTCTTCCTTCTGCTCTATAAAAGGGATGTGATCCCTTGCATAATGTAATAAGAGAGTTGTTGAAAACGTCAAAGGACGTGGATGTAAATTTTGCTGAAATAATAAAACAAGAAGTTGCCATTGCCCCATGGTTTTTCCTGCACATTGCAGGTTTCCACGTAAAATCTCTGTCACTTGTGTTACTGTTTCGTGTTCTATATTTTTGTTATTGTGCTTCCTCTTGCAGGTGTGGAATCTTGAATTTTTTCCTAACATCTGGTATCAGAGCTAAGGTTTTGTGCGAGTGGGAGCTGCAACAATGTCAAAAGGTGTAACCAAGTTCGAGATTGAGAAATTTGATGGCAGGAACTTCGCTCTATGGAAGATGAAGGTGGAGGATTTGCTGGTTTAGAATGACCAAGCACAAGCCTTGAAAGGGGTCGCGAATAAACCGAGCGACATGAAAGATGAGGAGTGGACAACGCTCGACAGGAAGGCGGTTTCTACAATCCGTCTTTGCCTAGCGGACTCCATCTTGTTCAATGTAGCTGAAGAGAAGACCGCGGAAGCCCTTTGGCAAAAGCTTGAAAAATTGTATGAAACAAAATCAGCAACTAACAAGGTTTTTCTGAAAAAGCAGCTTTATAGCTTGAGGATGAAGGAAAGTTCATCTGTGGTAGATCATTTGAATGAGTTTAATACTCTGATCAATAAACTGGTTTCAGTTAATGTGAAGATGGAGAATGAAGATAGAGCTATCACCCTACTTTGTTCTCTCCCGGACACTTGGGATCATATGGTGATGACCATCAGTAATTCATCATCAGGCACTCTCAATTTTGATGATGTGGTAGCCGCTTTGTTGGCAGAAGAGTTGAGGCGAAAAACGTCTCTGGAACCCTCAACCAATGAAGCCCTATCCGTGAGAGGTCGATCTTTCGAGGGGAGTAAACAAGGTAGAAAGCAGTCCCGATCTAAGTCTAAAGGACGAAAGCAGAAAGGGAAGTGTTGGCATTGTGGGAAGCCAGGACACTCCAAGAAGGATTGTTGGCAATTAAAGAATGGTGAAAAGCAAAATCAGCCATCAGTTGAAGCCAGTGCAGCAGATTCAGGAGAGAAGGCAACATGTGAAGCCTTCTGTATCGATAATAAGGAGATCAGTTTTATATACCGGGTTTTGGACTCGGGTGCATCCTTCCACATGTCTCCCCACGAGACTCGGTTTGACAAATATCAGCCATACTATGGTGGAAAGGTCTATTTGGGTGATGATCATCCTTTAGAAATTGTGGGAATAGGGGATATAAGGATCAGGTTGGACGATGGTAGAGAAAGGATGCTATGTGATGTGTGACATGTGCCCGATTTGAGGAAGAATTTGCTATCAATCAAAATGATGGATAAGCTAGGGTATTCTATCACCTGTAACAACTACTGCAAGATTACCAGAGGAGCTCTTGTAGTAGGAAAGGGAGAATCTTACGGGACCTTATACCGTTTATGCGGTGATACGGTGACAAACCATGCAGCAACAACAACTTCTGTTCAGGATGCAGTAATGCTATGGCATCAACGCCTAGGCCATATGAGTGAAAAGGCCTGAAAATTCTGCTTGACAGAGGTATGCTTTCTGGAATTAAGTCTTGCAATTTAAACTTATGTGAGCACTATATTTTTGGTAAAC
This sequence comes from Wollemia nobilis, assembly GCA_028583015.1. Classification (NCBI taxonomy): domain Eukaryota; kingdom Viridiplantae; phylum Streptophyta; class Pinopsida; order Araucariales; family Araucariaceae; genus Wollemia; species Wollemia nobilis. The sequence continues at coordinate 13,136,443 of JAQPPZ010016724.1, forward strand.
AGAAGAGGGTTCGGTTTATTGCAAGTCCTGGTAAGAGTTCTGATTTTCTGCAACTTATACATTCGGATATATTTGGACCAGTCCCCACTCAGTCCTTGAGTGGCGCCATTTATTTTTTTACTTTTATAGATGATTATTCTAGGAGAGTGTGGGTGTATTTTCTGAAGAAGTTGGAAGCTTTGCAGAAATTTAAAGAGTACAAAGCACAGGTAGAGAAGAGTTTGGGCAAGTCAATTTTGTGTCTCAGGTCAGATAATGGGGGTGAATATTGCTCCAAGGAATTTGATAAATTTTGTATGCAGGAAGGGATTAAGCACCATAAGACTTTACCATACACTCCACAGCAAAATGGTGTGGCTGAGCGGATGAATCGCACAATCATGGAACGTGCAAGAAGCATGCTTAGCGCAGCCATGTTGGAGAAAAAGTTCAGGGCGGAGGCATTAATACAACTGTTTATCTTATTAACAGGTCACCTACAATTGCATTGGATGGATAGATTCTGGAGGAGGTTTGGTGTTGTAAGCCAGTTGATTACTCTCATTTGCGTACCTTTGGCTGTGACGCTTTTGCCCATGTACCCAAAGAAAAAAGGTCCAAGCTTGACCCGAAGTCAAGCAAATGTGTTTTTCTCGACTATGGAGATATAGTGAAGGGGTATAGACTGTGGGATCCTACTACCCACAAGGTAATTATTAGCCGGGATGTAATTGTTGATGAAAAATCAATGCAAAGGAAGGAGGTACAGCAAAATCCTAATGTTGTACCTATTGAAGTAGAATTGAGTGAAGATGACTATGAAGATGAACATGCTGAAGTTTTTGATCAGCATGCAGAACAACAAGTAGAACAGGAAGTAGAGCAACCACAACGGTCACAAGACCAAGATCCAGAACCGACGGATCATTGGGTTAGAAGATCTACACGTCCACAAAAGTGTCCGGAAAGGTATTCTCATGTGTATCGGTCATATTTTGCTTTGTTAACTGATGATGGTGAACCTAGTTCATTTCAGGAAGCTAGAGAGTCTGAGAATGCAGCAAAGTGGAGGAAATCCATGGAGGAGGAACTCGAGGAACTTCGAAAGAATAAAACTTGGGAACTTGTGGATCTCCTGAAAATATGCTTACAAAGCCGGTCAAGGTAGAGAAGTTTGAATGGTGCAGAACTTCTTTGGGCTTGCTGAAAAAGTAACAAGGGCAGCATTGGGCAATTGGCACTGGATGAAAATATTTTGGCATAAGAGTTCCTGAATACTGACTTCAAGTGGGAGAATGTTAGGTGTGAAGTTCGTATGGCCACTAGACGTCTTGGCTGGCAGACGTCTAGGCCAGACGAACTTCACACCTAACATTCTCCCACTTGAAGTCAGTATTCAGGAACTCTTCTGCCAAAATATTTTCATCCTGGCAGACGTCTAGGCCAGACGTTTGGGCTGCCAGACGTTTGGACTGGCAGATGTCTAGGCCAGACGTCTGGGCTGCCAGACGTCTGATCTGGCAGACGTCTAGGTTGGCAGACGTCTAGGCCAGACGTCATGCCAAGAAGATGCCAAAGAAGCAGACGTCTAGGTAGACATACGCAGAAGACGAAAAGTCTTGGGAGCAGAAGATGAAATGAACAGTCTTTGGAGGCTTGCGTTGGAAGATGAAACAAACAGTTTTGGAGTCTTCCTTCTGCTCTATAAAAGGTATGTGATCCCTTGCATAATGTAATAAGAGAGTTGTTGAAAATGTCAAAGGACGTGGATGTAAATTTTGCTGAAATAATAAAACAAGAAGTTGCCATTGCCCCTTGGTTTTTCCTGCACATTGCAGGTTTCCATGTAAAATATCTGTCACTTGTGTTACTATTTCCGTGTTCTATATTTTTGTTATTGTGCTTCCTCTTGCAGGTGTGGAATCTTGAATTTGTTCCTAACAGGAAGAAGCTTGAAAAGTTGTATGAGACGAAATCTGCAACAAAAAAGGTTTTTATGAAAAAACAGCTTTACAACCTAAGGATGAAGGAGGGCTCATTTGAGGCAGATCACTTGAATGAGTTTAATACCCTTATCAGTAAACTTGTTTCAATTAATGTGAAGATGGAGGATGAGGACAGAGCTATCACCCTACTTTGTTCCCTCCCGAAGACTTGGGATCCTTTGGTGATGACCATCAACAATTCATCATCAGGAAATCTAACTTTTGATGATGTGGTAGCCGCTTTGTTGGCAGAAGAGTTGAGGCGGAAAACCTCTTTGGAACCCTCAACCAATGAAGCCCTAGCTGTGAGAGGTCGATCTTTTGAGAAGAGTCAACAAAGTAGATCACAGTCCAGATCTAAGTCTAAAGGACGCAAGCTGAAAGGGAAGTGCTGGCATTGCGGGAAGCCAGGGCACTCAAAGAAGGACTGTTGGCGATTAAAAAGGAAAAAAATGGTGAAAAGCAATTTCAGCCTTTAGCTGAGGCCAGTACAGTAAATTTTGGAGAGACGACAACATGTGAGGCTTTCTGTATCAGCAACAACAGATCTGTTTTATATACCTGGGTTTTGGACTCGGGTGCATCTTTCCACATGTCTCCTCACAAAGACTGGTTTGACAAATATCAGCCATATAGTGGTGGGAAGGTCTACTTGGGTGATGATCACCCTTTAGAAATTGTGGGAAGAGGGGACATAAGGATCAGAGTTGGACGATGGTAGAGAAAGGATGTTATGTGATGTGCGACATGTGCCAGATTTGCGGAAGAATTTGCTCTCAATCAAGATGATGGATAAGCTAGGGTATTTTGTCACTTTTGGTAACAACTATTGCAAAATTACCAGAGGTGCTATTGTAGTAGCAAAGGGAGAATCTTATGGGACCCTATATCGTTTATGCGGTGATACGGTGACAAACCATGCAGCAGCAACAACTTCAGTTCAGGATACAGTAATGCTATGGCATCAACGCCTAGGCCATATGAGTGAAAAAGGTCTGAAATTCTGCATGACGGAGGTATGCTTTCCGGGATTAAGTCTTGCAATTTAGACTTGTGTGAGCACCTGTATTTTTGGTAAACAAAAGAGGGTTCAGCTTCTGCAAGCCCTGGTAAGAGTTCTGATTTTCTGCAACTTATACATTCGGATATATTTGGACCAGCCCCCACTCAGTCCTTAAATGGTGCCATCTATTTTCTGACTTTTATAGATGATTATTCTAGGAGAGTGTGGGTTTATTTTTTTGAAGAAGAAGTCGGAAGCTTTGCAAAAATTTAAAGAGTTCAAAACTCGAGTAGAGAAAAGTTTGGGCAAGCTTGTTTTATGTCTTAGGTCAAAATTCAGATAATGGGGGTGAATATTGCTCCAAGGAATTTGATAAATTTTGTACGCAGGAAGGAATTAAGCATCAGAATACTGTACCATATACTCCACAACAAAATGGTGTGGCTGAGCAAATGAATAGCAAAATCATGGAACGTGCAAGAAGCATGCTCAGCGCATCCATGTTGGATAAAAGTTTCTGGGCAGAGACTGTTAATACAACTGTTTACCTCATTAACAGGTCACCTACAGTTGTGTTGGATGGACAAATTCTAGAGGAGGTTTGGTGTGGTAAGCCATTTGATTACTCTCATTTGCATACCTTTGGTTGTGATGCATTTTCCCATGTACCTAAAGAAAAAAGGTCCAAACTTGACCCAAAGTCAAGCAAATGTGTTTTTCTCGGCTATGGAGAATGCAGTAAAGGGGTATAGACTGTGGGATCCTACTGCCCACAAAGTAATTATTAGCCGAGATGTTATTTTTGATGAAAAATCCATGCAAAGGAAGGAGGTACAACAAACACCTAATGTTGTACCAGTTGAAGTAGACATGAACGAAGATGAAAATGAAAATCAGCATGCTGAATTTTTTGACCAGCATGCAGAACAACATGCAGAACAACAAGTAGAACAACAAGTAGAGCAGCAACAACAGTCACAACACCAAGAGCCACAATCAACAGATCATTGGGTTAGAAGATCTACACGTCCACAAAAGTGTTTGGAAAGGTACTCTCATGTTTATCAGTCCTCTTTTGCTTTGATAACTGATGATGGTGAGCCTAGTTCATTTCAGGAAGCTAAAGAGTCTGAGAATGTAGAGAAGTGGAGGAAATCCATTGAGGAGGAAATCGAGGCACTTCGCAAGAATAAAACGTGGGAACTTGTGGATCTCCCACCTGGAAGAAAGATCGTTGGAAACAAGTGGGTGTACAAAGTGAAGAAGAACAACGATGGGTTGTTGGAACGTTATAAAGCTCGCTTGGTGGCAAAAGGCTATGTGCAGAAGTCAGGTATTGACTTTAATGAAATTTTCTCTCCAGTTGTGAAGATGACAACTATTAGAGTTCTACTTGCACTTGTAGCTGCACAGGATTTAGAACTGGAGCAGCTTGATGTAAAGACTGCTTTCTTGCATGGTGATCTTGAGGAGGAGATTTATATGGATCAGCCTGAGGGCTATGAGGAAAGAGGCAAAGAGCATCTGGTTTGCAGACTGAAGAAATCTCTGTACGGGTTGAAACAGGCACCAAGGATGTGGTATAGGAAATTTGACACCTTCATGAAGAGCCAAGGTTTCAGTAGGAGTGAAGCTGACCATTGTGGATACTATAAGAGGTTTGATGATGGCAATTTTATTATTTTGTTGTTGTATGTTGATGATATGTTGGTTGCAGGTCCCAACATGAATAAAATCATTGATCTTAAGGCTCAGTTGGCTAGGACATTTGAAATGAAGGATTTAGGAGCAACAAACCAAATTTTAGGGATGAAGATACACAGGGACAGAAAAGGAAGAAAGATCTGGTTAAGTCAAAAGTCATATATAGAAAATATTCTGCAGCGCTTCAATATGCAGAATGCAAAACCAGTTAGTACCCCACTTCTTTCACACTTAAAATTGTCTTCCAACCAAGTGTCCTAGAACGGAAGCAGAGAAGACAAGCATGTCTCGTGTACCGTATTATTCAGTAGTAGGAAGCCTCATGTATGCCATGGTGAGCACCAGATCGGATATTGCCCAAGCAGTGGGAGTAGTGAGCCGGTACATGGCAAATCCTAGTAAGGAGCATTGGAATGTGGTGAAGTGGATATTTAGATATTTAAGAGGCACTTCAGATGCTGCTATTTACTACGGATCGGATAGTTTGCAAGTTAAAGGTTTTGTGGATTCTGATTATGGTGGAGATAGAGATGGGAGAAAGTCCACTACAGGATATACTTTCACTCTTGCTGGTGGAACTATGAGTTGGGCTTCTAAGTTGCAGTCTGTGGTGGCTTTATCAACCACTGAAGAAGAATATATTGCAGCGACTCATGCCAGCAAAGAGGCAATTTGGCTAGAGCAACTGTTGGGTGACTTCAAGGTAATGCAAGGGAAAATTACGTTGCATTGTGATAGCCAAAGTGCTATTCAGCTAGTGAAGAACCCAACATTCCATGATCGCACGAAACACATTGATGTCAAGTACCACTTTATAAGAAATGTGGTGGAAGAAGGTAGGATCCTGTTGCAGAAAATCGACACTGAAGTGAATCCTGTAGATATGCTTACTAAGCCGGTCAAGACAGAGAAGTTTGAGTGGTGCAAAACTTCTCTCGGCTTGCTGAAAATGTGATAAGGGCAGCATTGGGCAATTGGCACTTGCATGGAATAACATAGGCAAAGAATTCCTGTATATCGACTTCAAGTGGGAGAATGTTAGGAGGTGAAGTCAATATCCAGATCTCCAATGTTCTTTAGCAGAGAGGTGCATGGTGGTGCAACTTATAAAGAGGAAACAAACAATATTCTGTAGTCTTCCTTTGGGAGAGGAAACAAACAGTTTTTTGGACTCTTCCTTTGGGAGAGGAAACGAACAGTTTTTTGGACTCTTCCGTAGGAAGAGGAAACGAACAATTTTTGGACTCTTCCTTTGGAAGAGGAAACAAACAGTTTTTGTTTTTTCTATAAAAGGGGAATGATCCCTTGCATGTAAACTATGATTGAAGGTAATTCTGCCGAAATTAATAAAAGACCAAGCTGCCATTGCCCCGTGGTTTTTCCTGCACATTGCAGGTTTTCCACGTAAAATCTGTGTTACTGTTTTTTCCTGTGTTATTGTGTTTTTCTGCTTGCACATAATATTGCTATATTTTCTAACAAAAACAACATAAATTGTTTTTTTTCAAAGTGCCCTCATTTTTGCTTTTCCCATTTGCAAATAGAGCAGAGACAAGGTGAAATCAGACCAACAAAAACACAAAATTGCATCCTAAATCTAAACCATTTTTAAAAAATCTAACAACCACCCAAAAACCACCCAATAGTTCAACCCTTCTTACACAACATGTGCCCCAACAACTTCCCGTATGGTACCAACAGTTTACATTTCTCTGGATTTAATGACAATCAAGCATTCATGCACATATCATGCATTCAAGTGCCTTCAAATGCTCATCCTTCTTTCCATACAACCACCAATCATCCAAGACTTTAAATTTTCCAGTGGATATTTGTTAAAAGATATACAAAACAATTCTCTGAAGCGTAATTAGGGCATTTCATAAACTGAATTGCATTCGATTATATGTGTAAATGCCGTTCTCCACTATAAAGTTGTCCTCAATTTATGTTCCTTGGCTATGTTGATTTGATTGTAGCTAGAAAATCCATCCAAAAACGAATAGATTTCATGTCCGGCAAATTCCTCTAAATTTGAATTAGTAAATGGGATAGGATAGGGATCCTTTATCATTGCAGCGTTTAGACTTCTAAAATCTACGCAAATGCGGATTTGATTTGCCTCCTTCAAGGTGATAACAATTGGTGACACCCACTCACTCACCGTAACCTTGAAGATTATACTTGCATCTAACATCTTCTTTATTTATGCATTTTTAGGGGCCGCATATTTTGGATTCATCCTATACGGCTTTCTCCTCACTGGTTGTGCATCCAAAATCGATTGAATCTGATGCACACATAACTCTGGTGGAATCCCTTTCAGATCCTTCTATGTCCATGAAAAGACATATTTATACTATATGCAAATCTTAAGGGCTGCTTCTTTTAGCACTAGGTCCCAATTGTCCCCACAATGGATTATCTTCTTTTCGTCTCCCTCGCTGAGGTTCACCTGAACCATCCTTGGTCCTTCATAATTTATGGTATTAGGCTCAGTTGTTTCTTTTGCCACTTCAAGTGGGTGTGCTGGCTTCTCATCTATTACAACATCAGGAATAGTGTATTCTGCAAAATATTTTGAAAATGTCTGCTTCTCCTTTTCTTCCTCATTTGGTGCAGATTTGTCCTTCTTGCTACTCTCGCCGACTTCATACACATTGTTTCTCTGCCCATCATGGTCCTCTTCTTCCTCTGCTTGGATGCATAGGCAATTTGGCAATAAAAAACGTATACTCCTCCATCTGCCAATGGAGAAGTCCGCTATGTGAATGCACTTCATATTTCGTGCATTGCTGCAATTGCAACATATCTTCTTTGTTTGACTCACGTCCATTATCATCATCTGAAGATGAACCACCCGACTTGTCGGATGTTGTGAGATCGTCGCTTACAGACTGGTTCTCAAGATTTATCATATACCTGTGCTGCCCCTTCTTGAATGTTAAGCGATCCTTCTCCCAATTGTGATTTTCTTTTGCCATGCATAGCCATCCTTGCCCCAACAATGCATCATGTGCTGGTTTTTGCATGGTAATCATCACAAAGTCCATGATGAACTCTTGGTCAGCTATTTTTATTTTTTAGGTCGTCCAAACTTCCTTTATCTCCATTCCATACTAGTTTGCACCATATAATATGAAATTTGTAGACCTTAAAAATGGGGCTCCAATGTTTCACGCTCAATCCTCCATCCACGATCACTTGTGTCAACTTCTGATTTAGCAATTTAATGTGGATTAATGTTGGCTTCTTTCCAACATCAACCATTAGCATTATTGGATCAATGTCTCAAAGACCATGCGACCAAGTTTGGTAACCATGTTCCCATTCATGATTGGCATCTAGTTATTAGGGGTCAAATTCATCATTTGATTTATGAAAAAGGTGAATAGTGCATTGCAACCAACAGGAGTAAAGCCTGGTCAAACCACCTTATTAAATGATTCTTGAATGGAAAGAACACCAGATTCCCTTTGAATGTCCTAAACATTAGATAAAATATTGGAAGCGAGAGGGAAGAGGCTTGAAGGGGGGCCTGATAAGGAATGTTAGAAAGAGAATTGGCATAGGAGATCAATTTTTTGGAGTCATCTTTTGAAGATGGGCTTTTTGGGAGGGCATCACAAGTTCGACGCTATTTGGGAGGGCCCTTTCCGAATCTCTGTTGTGAATTCGGCCAACGCTTATCATCTGCAAGATCTTGAAGGCTGGGTTTTTCCAATTCCGGTGAACGACCTCCATTTAAAGACTTATATCCAATGACGGAATCGTAATGAGGTACCTTTGTAAATATGTACATATTCGTTGTTAAGTTTATTCATTTTGAAAAGGAAAAAAAAAATTTGCTTAGTAAACTTTAGAAAAGAAAAAATTTCATTCACCCATTTCCTTGGGCGACTATAAAAAAAAAAAAACGACATCGCGTTCGCCTCCCCCTTAGAAAAACGTTCGCCCCATTCGAGGGACGAACGTCACGTTCGCCCCTCATTTATGAGGGCAAACATTTTAAAAGTTTAATTTAAAAAAAAAAAAAAAACGAAAAAAAAAAATTGCGTTCGCCCCTCCAAAGGAGCGAACGTCACGTTCGCCCCTCCAAAGGAGCGAACGTCACGTTCGCCCCTCATGAGGGGCGAACCTAATGTTTAAAACAAAATAAAAAAAATTAAGTTTAAAACTAAAAAAAAATGAGAACATATTTTGCGAAAAAAAAAAAAAAAAATTTTGGGTACGCCCCAACGTGGGGCGAACATTGTTGGGGCGATTCCCCAATAAAGGGGAGCGCCCAAGCTTGGGCGCTCCTCCCACCCTTCCCATTAATGGGAAGGGTTTAACATATTAAAAAAAAAATTAACTTAAAGAAAAAAGACCAAATGGAGCGTTCGCCCCTCATGAGGGCGAACGTCCCAATAATGTAATTCAAAACAAAAGAAAAAAATACTTAAAAAAAGAAAAAAACAAAAAAAAAAAACAAATTGGTGTCGCCCCAAAGATGGGGCGCGGTCATGGTCACCCACAAAATGGGCGACCATGTTTTAAAACTTAAAAATAAAAAAATAAATATAAAAAAAATAAAAAATAATTTTTTTTTTTTCACACTCGCCCATAAGGTGACGTTCGCCCCAACCTTGGGCGATCCTCCCTAAACAAGGGAAGCACCCAATAGGCGGGGTGAACGCCACACTCGCCCCGACCTTGGGCGATGCTTCCCATAAAGGGAAGCGCCCCCACGTGGGGCGCTCCCCCAATCAAAGGGGAAAGCACCCACGTGGGTGCTTCCCCTAATTAAAGGGGAAGCGCTCACGTTGAGCGCTTTCCCGTGAGCGCTTCCCCGATGGAAATTAAAATCCCCCCCCCGTCTTTATTAGAGGGAAATTAAAATAAAAAAAAAAAAAAAAAAAACAAAGAAGTCATTTGCCCCATGGTGGGGCGAACGTTACGTTCGCCCCCAACCTTGGGCGATCCTCCCTAAACAAGGGAAGCACCCAATAGGCGGGGTGAACGCCACACTCGCCCCGACCTTGGGCGATCCTTCCCAACAAGGGAAGCGCCCCCACTGACGTTCGCCCCCATAAAGGGGCGCTCCCCCAATCAAAGGGGAAAGCACCCACGTGGGTGCTTCCCCTAATTAAAGGGGAAGCGCTCACGTTGAGCGCTTTCCCCCCTCTCCATTAATTAATGGAGAGGGAAATTAAAATTCCCCCCTCTCCATTAATTAATGGAGAGGGAAATTAAAATTTAAAAAAAATAAAAAAAAAAAAAAAAAAAAAAAAAAAAATAAAGTCATTCGTCCCATGGTGGGGCGAACGTTACGTTCGCCCCCTACCATGGGCGAACGCCCATATAAAACGAAAAAAAAATTAATTAAAACTTTAAATTTAAAAAAAAAAATTATTATTATATATATATATATATATAATTAAAAATAAAATATAATAAAGTAATAAAACTAAAAAAAGGGGTCAGTTTTTTTTTTTTAAATTTTGATTTTCTAAAGATAAAAATACAGTTTTTAAAGCAATAAAACAAAAAAAAAAAAGGCAGTTCTTGAAATTTTTGATGATGAAAAAAAGAGAAAAAAATGAAAAAAGGGCAACGGATCAAAGTCTTTAAAAGGAGAGCCTTCACCCCAGTTTTATCAAGCAGATCATAAGCATTCCGAAGGAGAAGCAGAGTTCAGTAAGCAAACATTCCTTTTGAATTCCGAGATTTAGTGCGGACATATTGGCCCTTTCAAGACGTGGCAACTACTGGAAAGCATGCAGACTATGGGAAGTTTTCTTTCTCGGGGAAGCACAAGAAGCATTTAATTGGTTCAAGGGGCCAATTTATTTTTTCAAAGCAAGTTCTGTAGCCAGGGCACGGTCTACGACACAGTTATGCGGCCAAGGAAGACGTTTTTTTGAAGCCGACCAAGTAACTCAGTATTTATTGCGGCGGTTGAAAAGGGGTCTATTTAAACAAGACAAGGTAACCCTTGCAGTTATTCTTTTTAATTTTTCCTGTTACCGTGTGTTTCAAGGGATTATTGCAGAAGTGCTAAGAAAGTGTGCAAGAAATTTGCTCGAAGTTTTTTAATAAAAAATGGGAAGGCGTGGCAAAGAACCCCAAGAAATTTTAGAATCTTCAGAACCGAAGAAGTCAAAAAGAAGGGAAGTGACTACGAGGTCCAAGAAGGCTCGAAAAAATGATTATGTTGATTTGGACCCGTATGAAGATTCTATGGCTGGAATCAGTGACTGCATCATCACTCACAAAGGAGTAGAAAAATTACGACAAAATGTCGAATTTGCAGTGCAGCAGGGATTGACATCGGGAAGTTGGTTAACAGTACCTTATCACTCACTGCTTTTTTGGTATTTATGCCCTCCAGTACATCCTTGTCCCGAGCTTGTGTTGCTTGTTGCCAGATATTATGATCCTTCAACCAGGGCTGTCAGGAATGCGAAGAGGGAAATTCTTTTTACCATTACTCCCGATGAAGTCCGAGAAGCTTTTGCCTGTGGGTTACGACCTCCCAACTATGGAGTCCATAAGAAGCTGCATATTGATGAGCAAGAAGACAAATATGTCTCCACTGTGGCCATGCGTCAGTTTATGGAGACTCAGTTGATTAAAGATCCACCAATGGGACAGCTTCCGAACCGGCCTAGACCACTGAAAGATTTTAAAAGCTTGGATATTTATTCCATGCTAGCATGGGTTGTGGGTTTGCCCTCAGATGATATAGTTCACAAATGGCAAGCGGCTGTGGCACAATGCATTTGTCGTGTAGAATTTTATTCTCCTTCAGCCATGAAACAGGGCACCAATCCAATTTTCTTTGATTGGGCTGATTATATTTCACGGAGATTAAATTCGTAGCTGGAGAGCTTGCAGACTGGAGCAGATAAATCTTTCAAGCATACTTCATTTTTGGTATGGTTTTTCTTCTTCCAACTGCAGTGTCGTTTTCCTTTTATTGTTGTTTCGACTACAAATGAAAAGGATGAGCCTTTACCGGTTTACCAATGGACTTCTGTTTTATTGAAAAAAGAATCTTGTTATAGCTTTAATAGTTTATTTCTGGGACCGGCAATTGAGTTGCTTTGCGGTACCTGTGAAAGAGTGCCGCGAGAATTGAAAGATATAATGGTTACTCAAGAAAAGGGTGACATTTTTCTGCTTACCCAAGGCGTGGTAGTGAGAATTTTTGGTTTCACGGGTAAGTCGTTCCTACTGCCATATTTTGCTATAGAGCATGTTTTTGCTATGGAAGTAGTGCGCCAGTCAGATTACGTGAATGACATATATGGAGCTGGACGCGGAAGCAAGACTACATGCAATATGTCGTTTCAGTTTGGTGGCATAACAGTAAGTCAAGTTGGACAGAATCGTCTTCTTACCATTGCATTGCAGGATTTGGGGCTGATTGAGTTACCACAATGGTGGAGGTATGATCCTTTAGATAAGTTTAAAGACTTTGTCAAAATGAAATCATTTCATTGTTGTCCTCGACCGGACATTGAGCGTAATCGAAACAATTTTAATGGGCCGGACATGAACTGGCATATTGAGAAAATGGCTACACTTCCCCCTTGGCATGACTGCTATGAGCAGGAAGTAGAGTACAGGTCTCAAACTCCTCCGTCGGGTTTGTTTGACCAAGTAAAATCCAGTAAGCCCGAATGGTTTGAAGAGAAGATAATGAATTGGTGGATAATGAGAGTTCACCGTGGAAAACCTACAACTGCTTACGGGCTCAAACTTGATGATGCCTTTTCAGCGGTTTATGATAAATATGTGGATTCCTACCAGCCAGTTGCTTTCACCAATATTTTGCCATACAGTTTTCAACAGTCAGAAAGTGGTGAAAGCGAGATAGAAGAACACCATCCGTTGATCATAGAAGAAACTCCTGAGGAAGAGGAACCACAATATGCGTTTCAACGAAGATCTCAGCGGGCAAAGCAAAAGATAGAGGAAGTACCAAAGCCAAAAAAGCGTGATGTACAACAGGTGCCACTATTTCCCAAGGTGGCTAAGAAACCAAGGACTGGTGCCATCACTATTTCTTCAGGTGATGTTGCAGTTAATATGACTGTTGTAACTTCTATCATTTCGGCGATAGTTGTTAGTGCTCCCATGGTGACTGAGGTTCCAACAGAGGTAGCACTGGAGCAACAAGAGGAGGATTTTGCGCAGCCCTTTCTATCACCACATCACATGGTGCTTGCGCCCGAAGGTACGTCTTCTCTCCCTTCTTCTTCTCTTTTGGAGCAAGTAGTGACTATGTCAGTTTCACTTCCGTTAGTTTCTGTGTCCGTTTCTCCACCCTTCAGTATGCCCTCCATATCCCTTCCACTTTCTTCATCCATCGTTCCCGAAGTCACTATTGCTCCTTTTGTTCCCTTTTCTTCGTCCTCCCTTTCTTTTAGTTCATATGCGTCAGGACCGAATCCATTTTCGCGTTCATCCCCATCTATCACTTCTACCATTTCTACCGAAGTTGTAAGTACGCAAACTCCTTCTCGGGTGAGCGTAACTGCAGTTAAAACCAGTTTACCCATCCATTCCACCATTTCTATTCCACCACTTCTAACCACCACGTCAGTTTCACAACCTAACCGCTCTGAAGCCCTCATTCCCTTCACCCCATTTTTGGAATTACAATCTTTGCCTAACATTCAGGTGGCATCCAAGCAATCAGATGTAGAGAAAATCAACCGAGCACATTTGAGTTCATCCCAATGGTTGAAAAGCAGGTGGCGAAAGGAAGCTCTCGAACTAGCACGTCCTCTAAAGAGGGTCGCTTTTGATCCTGTTACAATGGAGGCTCATATCACCAAGATTACTCCATTGGTTCAGAAACCGCAAGGAGAATTGTTGCCAGATGAACTTATTTTTGAGACCATCACTGAAGACCTCACGAAGATTGATCCTGTGGAAAATATGGGCAATATTCAAGTGGACATGAGTTCAGTTTACCTGCATGGTGAGCATTACAAACAAAAATACTTTGATCAGGCCGATAGGATCATTGAACTCGAGACCGCCTTGGCTAAAAGTAAAGCACAAGAGGAAAAAATTGCTACAAAAAATGAGCATTTGAAGCGACAGGTTGGAGTGCACCTGAAAGAGAGAGATGTAGCACGCATTGAGATGCACAATCTTCGCCAGACGCTTGAAGCTGTCCAGAGTTAGTTGGTAGAGAAAGCTGCGCAGGCTGCAGGTTTTTCTCGTAATAACATCAAGGAAATGCGCCTTCGCTCCGCACACAGTTGTGAGAAACTAGCTCCTGAAGCAGTTCAAGTGTTGCACTATCTGTGGGCGGCTCATCTACACATACAAATGGGACAACAAATAATTGATAACACGGAGGAGTTATTGTCGCCACATCTGGAGATGGCAGTAAAAATACAGGCCTTGGCGAATTCCACCATGTATGTGAAACCTTTGAGCACAATGGATCATTCCTGGTCAGCTGCAAAAGTCACACTGCGCAGTTATTTTCAGCAGATGGATCTAATGCGAGAAGGTCAAAAAATTCTCAATGTTATAGAGCGGGAACATACTATTTCAATGACTCATCTTAACGCTCTACGTGACATGGGTTTTCCAGAATTTATTGATGAACAGGGTGAACCTCTTCCACAAGCACAATTGGAAGCAACATGGAAGCAGTTCGTGGAAGATTCTTCGGAGATTGATGCGTGGGAAGAGCCAATCACAGATGTTCAGGTCTTACCGTTCATGCAGAAGTATACTCGTATGGAGCTTTCACTTTTTGAGTTAGCCCAACGAGCAAGGCGCCTGAGTTTAGAAGATATTCAAAATTTGTGCTTCGTATATGAGTCCCTGAGCACTCCTTCTTTGTTTACCACATAGGCATGGGATTCCATGATTGCAGTTTATGAGGTTACTTCTGAGGCCCTCAAAGAACAAGCAGAGGCAGAAAAGGAAGCAGAAGCCGCTGAGAAAGCAAATGAAGATGAGGAGCGTCATCAAGCATCTACATCAAAAGCATCATCCAAGGAGGTTGGGAAGAAGACTCAAAATCGCCCAATGGATTAAGGCCTGGGATCGCTTGCATCCATGCGAGCTGGATACCCCGAGAGCCGCCAGAAATGTTGGCAGTTTTGCACCATGCCACATTGGTTTTAAATAAATCATTGATTGTAATGTAAAAAATTCATGATTTCACATTTTGCTCAGAATGTTTAAAAACATTGCAGTCATTTCAGTTTTTATGTAATTTTTCATTCTGAAAATAAACAAATTAACCCCAAATTGTGACTTGGAAATCCGCTTCGAATTCACTTCGTCAAATTATCCACAACAACAATCAAAAGATAAAAATGATTTCACTTCAGAGGCGAAGCGACAGTAAGAAATTGAAGGCTTTGAGACAAAAGAAAATCGGCTAAGTGAAAAATGCAAATGCGTTCGCCTCATTGGAGGGGCGAACGTCACGTTCGCCCATTGAAAAGGCGAACGTGCCCCAAAAGTAGGAATGCACCAAACAAAAAGGAGAATAAAAGGAACACATTGTGTTCGCCCCTTAAGTGGGTGTTCGCCCCTCATTTGGGCGAACATGATTTCAATATGCGTCATGGTCGCTTTAAAGTATTCACGATGGATCCATTCGTTATTTTTAAAGGCGAATGGCATGGAGAGATAAAGTTTGGGCGACGACAATTTTTAAATGGTTTTCACCCTTACACTCAGGTAAAAGGGGCGAACGTCATGATAGATGCGGCGAAGATATTTTGAAGGCGAATGTTGTTTGTTTTTTAGCACATGTGATTAAATTTCTCCAGAGGCATGAGTAGAATTAAATGGGGTAAATTTTAATTATTAATTGCCATCATCTTCGGCAATTTTAGAGCTTGATTTTTCCAGTTGAATATTTTCTTCGGGTAACTGCTGCAATTTAATGTTGGTGACGAAGTGGAAGCATTTTTGTCATTTTCAAGAACATCTTCTCGAAGGTTTTACTCCCTCTCCAAAGCAAATTGAATATGGAGTAAATTGCTGAAGTTCGTGTTTGATTTCTAAGAAGATGGAGGTGACTCAAATTTAATGCTACGGTGCTTGAATGCTATCATCTCAAACCGTTTTCAGGATCATGTCTACCGAAAGAAGATTTCCAAGAAATGATGACTCATTTGATGTATTCAATGAAAGAGGCGCAAACCTCTATAAATACTAAGAAAAATTGCATTGTAAGGGGTTGGAAAAAATAGATATTCCTACGAGAAAACACTTCAAGTTCTCTGCAGTAATAGTGAATTCAAAATAGTTGGATTTGCAAATGACTTGGTGTATTGTGGTCTTCTATATTACGCACTTCTTTTACACGGTTAACTTTATTATTTGTTGTTAGATTTAAATTCTGCAAGTTGGATTTAAATATTGCAAGTGAGAGAGTGAGTGCTGGAGTGTTGATCTGAAGATTACATGTGCGAAGTTGTACGGAAATTCTGTTGTTTGATCATCTATTTGCATGCTATTTTCAGCTTGGTGTGAATTCCTGCTATCAATCTATTCCCATCCTACACAATCGGCCTGTGGCCATATTTCCCATTTCTTTACGCATTTTCCGATTTCTTTCCTGCATCCTTAGTCTTCAACCATTTTAGAATTAGTAAGGGAACCAGCCCTCTCTGGAGATTGACATGGGGGACATCTCTTTCCTTCGGTCTTTCAATGTTGGCCGTGTCTAGGGCGCACAAACGCAGTTTTGTATGATTAGGCAGATATTTGACCAACAATAACTAGCCGAGATCCCAAGTTCATAAGCTTAGATACCCCTAAACTTGCAGTACAGCCCATCCATTTCTCATTCATATGGGGCTCTTAATTCTTTAAAACGAAAGAATGATGTGAATGTAATTTGGGGATGTTTCCATGCATGTGGATACAAGTTTGTGTGTCAGAAATGCCCAAGTATCATATCAAGTGATGCTGGTTGACCCGGGTTACCAATTATATAATCACATGCCTCTTGTACTCTACCATAAATATTAGAGGGCTTCCAATGCACTTTAAATGGATTCTTGGCCCAGCTTTATTGCTTCTTCCCAAGCATGTAGCTTGTTTTTCCATTCACTGATGCTTTTATGGATAATTTAAAAGCCATCCAAGCAGAACTATCAGTTTTACACTCTTAACTGCCATTTTTGGAGTTGCAACAGAGATTCTTAAGTTTCTATACAACCCACATGGCAAGCCATCTACCCTGGAAACATGCTATATATTATGCACTTTATAGAACAGAACATCTAATCCTTCATACAGGTTACGAAAATAGGGATTGCTTGATTGTGATCTTCTTCTACTTTCTCACTAGAATATTTACTTGGGCAGCCAATTGTGTACCAGGAATAAATCCTTTTTTCTGGCTTGCTTTTTTCCCCGCCCCTTAAATATTTCTGTCATAGTAAAGGCTCATATGCATACTAGTATAAATTGTAACAGTGTCACAACCAGGAATAAATCCTTTTTTCTGGCTTGCTTTTTTCCCCGCCCCTTAAATATTTCTGTCATAGTAAAGGCTCATATGCATACTAGTATAAATTGTAACAGTGTCACAATTGTTTTGAGTAGTAATGGTGAGATAGTTCAGTATAGTAGCAATGGAAGGCATAATCCCAAAATATATCAAACATTTGTGTATACAACTGAAAACAACTTTTTGAACAGTGCATGAATACTTGAACAATAATTTGACTGTTTTCTTAAAGGATTTATTTAATTGATATTTCAAAGACATATATACTCATTCTTTAAGGTG
Organism: Wollemia nobilis; assembly: GCA_028583015.1. NCBI lineage: Eukaryota > Viridiplantae > Streptophyta > Pinopsida > Araucariales > Araucariaceae > Wollemia > Wollemia nobilis. Next base: position 13,153,889 of record JAQPPZ010016724.1, read on the forward strand.
CAATTTTATGGTGCTTCTACAGAGCAAAGAGTACAAGTGGATACATCCTCCTAAATCCAATGAAAATAGCGAATGTGAAAAACTAGAGTCATATAAAATACTATTGGCATTTTCAGGCGTGAAGCATTCATTATCAAGCAGGCCAGGTTATAACTCAAGAGTAGCTGAGTGTCAAATGGCAGCCAGGATTTTGCTGGAGTGAGTTGATGTGGTTGCAAGTAATTTTGGAATAAATTTGTGCGCATTATCTTATTTTTGTTATTCTTTTGATTGGTGGATAATCCCTTCCTTGTGTCTCAAGATAAGGAGGAAAGATTTGTTTTTTATAATTTGGCATTTATAATTTTATGGTGTTTGCTTATTGCTGCCTGTTGCATATTATTTGAAAGGCTAATAATTTCTTTTACTGTGATGTGAGTTACTTCATTGCTTTTTCATTCCTTTAGCCTTTAAGGTTTATTAATGTTCAGGCACTGCATCATTGGCCTTGCTTTTGAATTTAGGGGTATTCTTTCCTGATTGGTGGTCATAAGTATAATTTACTTATAAAATTTCTGCAGATAATAATATTAATAATTGTTAGAAATAGAGTATATTACATCATTTGGGTCATGTAAATGTATCTTCCAAATTACATACTTAGGACTTTAAATTACTTTAGGGGGAAGTTATCTAGTTACTTCATGCAATGTAATAAATGGACGAGTGTCAATGTGCAAGTTGTTTATGTGCAAGTTGTCCTTTGCACAGCTAGGTAGAGTGTTGGCCAAGGAACCTATTTTGCCTATATAAGAAAGGCCTCATTGTAATACAGTGTAACAGAGATATAGAGAGTTGGGGACATAATAGCTTAGAGTATAGTACAGTTTTGTGTAGGTCACTATCCAGTGGTGATGGGTGCAATGTAGTTCAGTAGCTTTATTAATGGAGTGTTTGTTTCCTCCATAGCTGCATTGTATTCATTTATATCATTTCTATTTATCGCATATCTCAGTCATCTTGCAGATTTACTTTCTTTCATATTATTTTGCATCTCGTGATTGTTATCTCCTTTTGGCCATTACATCAAAAGCTAACAGTGGTATCAAAGCCACGGTAGATCTAGTCTGTGTATATCAATAGGGAAATCACCATTATCATTGAACTTGAGTGTTTTGTAAACCTGACGCGTTGCTGGACCAACCACTGTCAAAAGATCTCAAAATAATCTAGGTGGTAGAATTAGGGAGTCATAAGTTAGGACTGAGAAATCTCAGTTCCAAAAAATACTGAGATTCTGTTTGACTAGAGTCTTTCCACAGAGATACAGGAAAAACTCGTGAAGACCAGGACTCAAACATTCAATCCACTAGATTGATAGATCATCTAGTGAAGATCATCCAGGATATCTGGAACTTGCTAACTATTGCCCAAAATTTCTTTTGTTGCAGATAATTAATTCTCAGAGGATTGGTAGTCCTACTACAGAAAGCTAGGAGACTCCAACTTCGTTGCCCGAAGGTCGGCGTGCCCTCATAGTGCAGAGATTAGTTCCTTGTGCAAGAGAACACTGCGGAAGAAGACTTCTAGAGAAGAGCCATGGTGAAGTTAGGAGATTGAAGATATCCATTGTTAGATTGAAGAACTTCACAGTTGAAGAACAGGCCATAGAAGCCTTGATACAAAAAAAAAGGTCATAGAAGCCTTGAAGAAAAGGCCATAGAAGCCTTGAAGAAGAAGCCATAGAAGTCTTGATACTGAAAAGGCCACAAAAGCCTTGATACTGTAAAGGCCACAGAAGCCTTGATCTTGAAGAAGAATTCGAAAAGAATATCTGATTCAGAAGCAGATTAAGATTTCAATACTAATATTTTTTTGTTGCAAGGCAAGAAGATTTAGTGAGTTGGGAACTTCCTACAAGAAAGTTAGGAAGAGTATCTTCTTCAGAATCAATTCAACACCTGAAGCAAAAGAGATTAGGAGAAGATCTCATTGAAGGACTTCCAGACTTGGAAGAAGAAGAAGGACTAGGAGAGTCCTGCTCGAATCTAGAAGCAGCAGAATCAGATATCCAAAAGAAGATCTCACCACCAACACTTCCAGGAGTGGAAGGTTGAAGAGGTCTCAAGGAAAGACCAGAAGAAGCTGCAAGATCAACGACAATTGTCCCGAGATAGTACAGTATCACTTTTACAACGACAATTGTACAATAGTCACATGTAAATGCCATAGTCCTTTCCCAATAGCAAGACGGTGATCTCCAAGACTGCAACACAGGCTTATATGGTCTGTCCCACGTACGATCTAACCCTTGTATGGTCAAAAACTTACGATCTGTCCATGGCAATTTTCTCCCTACAACCTGCAACTTATAGACAACAACTATTGCAATACTCTAACCACTGCAATCTACAACTATGTCAATCAAATACTACAGTCTGCAACTAGAAACAACATCCAATGCTATACAACATACAATCTCATTAACATACACAACATAAACAAAATACAAGTAAAATGGAATTAGGCTGCAATGAGTCTGCAAATAACAAAAATTGTATTGGCATTCAATGGTGTTTGTTGTAAACAACAATGATGGATTGCAATTACAATGTGCAAGGTTTAATCCTCAACACTTCCATAACCAGGCCTGCATAATCACATGTAACAATGAACAATCTCCCTTCGTGCTCTCACCATCATCCCTATGCTGTCCAATCTCCCAAATGAAGAAGGGGGGTTTCTATTTAATGCTTGTCCTTGGCCGTTGCCAACAACGGCTTCCTAGGACAACACATTCAACCGCCACCCCTATTTGGACGTGATTTACAATTCCACATTTAACTTTTATGCCTAAGGTCTAATTGCAATTTATTATTAAATTGCATTACATGTCATTTTGTCTGCATTTCATATCATTTCATATGCCTTTCATTTCATTTACATTTCACTTGCATTTACATTTCATTTCATAAGTCACTTTATGACTTTGTCATACATACTAATATTTCACTTTATCACATTTAATATTATATTATGACATTGCCACTTTATAACATTATTAAATATATGTACACACATTTTGTCAAACACTTTGCGTACAACTACAAAAATGACAAAACTAAATGCAGTCATCCATTTGCCTGCCTACATCTATCCCCTCCTCAAAACTGATCGACGTCCTTGACTACACATGAGCTGAACCTTGGGGACAGAAGCATCAAACACATATTGAAATCTCTTGTCACGCTCTTTCCGCTTTCTCCTATTCTAAATTTCCTCTGCAACTGTCATCACTTCAATCTACTGTTCACAACACATTGTGTTTTGATTGCTCATTCCACTTTCTGCAATTAGTTGCATCAACTTCATCAACACGATCAACATGACCTACATGACGAATATGACTAGCAACACCCGTCACCACCTATGTCGAGGGTCAAGGGGAATCATTGCTTGAGCTGAATTTTTCTCTTCGTCGGCACTTTGGTAGCCTTTGCTCGGCCCACTTAAACAACTCGCCCTCAACTCTTTGAAGGACCTCTTTCTACTTGTACGTCAACTCTTTGAAGGACAAATCATTGTACGACGTCACTTGTATGGCATTTTAGACGTTATGACTTGTACAACATCACTTGTACAACATTAGACATTACAGTCGGGGAACCAAGTTTCCTCCTAATATCCACTTCTATCTAGCACAAACCTTTTTGATTTTGATATTTAATCTTATCTTTGATCTATGATGCACAAACAAAAATATAGCAAACAAAAACCTAAGACTAAATGATGCACTTTTGATGAAAAAAATGACTCCTTCCCTTTTTAGACAAGAAAGGTGCAACAAACAATTTACCCTAAAATGCAAGCTACATGCAATTTTTGTTTCAATGCCTACAAAAGAATGATTCAACTATTCCTTGTATTTCGATCACAGTTAAAACAGGATCCACAATTTCCCCTTTGCTAATTAATCGACAAATGAAAACCAAAAACCTTAATTACTTCATAGAAATGAAATGAAATGAAACAAAATGAAATATTATTAATGTCCTCGGTGGGCCAAAATAAGACCCAAGGGACTATAAGAAGGACAATAATGACTGCCAACTAGCAGGCTAAAAAAATCCCAACAAAGAAAAGAATGAAGATAAATACAAGACGAAACCCGACAACCGGGCCAAAGAGAAAAGGAGAAAGAAAAGGGGGACTAGAGGGGGGGAGGGCTGCAGTCCGAAAGAGAGTACACGCCAAGAAGAACGGAGAGAGAGGGGGGAGGGAGCAACCCAGGAGGGGCAAGCTCTAAGAACCCTTCAAAAACTAATCTCTCCTAACAGTCAAGCCAAAGTATCGGTGTTGAAGAAGTCCATGATATGTCTCTGTCCATCGTTGGTTTGGAATCCTGACAAGTTGTGGGTGCGCTGTCTAGTGACCCTGCTCTGGTCCGAATTGGATGATGTGGGGTGTTTCCGTCCGAAGTCACCTGAGCCGTCAGAGCGGGTGAAGTATGTTGTGATGAGCCGATGTTGAGGAGGGTGAGATCCATCTGGAGGAGAACTTTTCATGTCGTCGAAGTTGAGTTATCTCTCTAAGAAAGAATGCAAGAGACCGTTGGTCCGGGTATCTGAAGAAGGTAGAAACAGATCGAGAGTTGTCCTTGAAAAGGCAGTGGAATCTACGTCGAATCTCATAATAAATGGGACAACAAAAGATAAAGTGATGAAGGGTTTCAACTTCACCCAATGAGCAAAACAAGCAAATCCGCTCCTCCGTCGGAATATGGTGGTCTGACTCAATCCGGAGTTGGTGAGAACACACCTTGAGTTGCCCAATAGTGATCCGAAGACTATGCATTGTGTGTTGCTAAAGGTATTGTGGAGGAACTATTCTGCCCTCCTGTATCTGTAAGAAGTGCTCATAGTAGAAAGACAACTTGGGGGAAAGAGGGGCAATAGGAGAGATCCATGTGCATCTGGTGTACTGGAGACTAACATCCTTCCGGATCTTGTGGAGCATCTTCTCCTTACTAAGCCGAGAGGGGGGGAGAACACCCAAAGAATAAGGGGGGAGCCTGTCCATTCGTATCTGAATGCTGGCCAGGAGGGCAAAAACCTGAAAATACCAGCTCCTCCGGCCTCCCCGAGAACTCGGAGAGAGTTCCATTGAGGAGTGAAGGGCGAGGTAAGGGTACCGCCAACAACCCGCAGGGGTATCTCCTAATGTACGGATCCTGTGAAGATAACCGATAATCAAGAAGATAATCTCAAGTTGGAGAGGAGAAGCCCCAAACTCTGCCAAAATAATAGAGCGGGGGACTGTGCCCTTGCAATGAATGAATCGTCGAAGAAAGAGTGTCTGGACTCGTTCAACCCATGACCACTCAGTCAGGCCAAGACTAGGACCCCAAACCACTGACCCATAAGTAATAGTTGGCTTTACTAAGGCGTCAAAGATCCTCATCTTCACAGATATATTTTGAAAATGTGCTTGAAGCAATTCCTCTCTAGCAAAGACAGAGCTGCATACCCCTTACACACCCGGGCCTGGGCGGCGGGTTTCATACCAAAAGTGGGACTGGTGAAAAGAACCCCCAAGTACACATAAGAGGTGGTGATATCGACCTCCCGACCTTGGAAAAATAAGTGGAGATGGGATAGGGCCTCTTTGGTAGTATTGAATACCATAACCTTGGTCTTATAAAGATTCATCGTCAACTGTCTCGAGTCACAAAAAGCTACAAGAGTGTCCAGATGACGCTGAAGCCCCTCAGGAGATGAGGCCAAAAGAACATCATCAGCAAAGAAGAGAATAGAAATCAACACATAATGAAGAAGGCAACCATCCTTTGGGTGAGCGTTCTCCTTAATAAAAGTCTCAAGCTCGTTGATAAAGATCCCAAAAAGTGTCAGGGAAAGGGGGCACCCTTGTTTCACTTCTATGGTGCTAAGAATACTGGCTGAAAGCCCTTGAGGGGAGTGAAACCGACCTTTCACAGTCTCATATAATCGTGTAACCACTGTCAAAAGCCGTCGAGAGATGCTAGCTGACCGAAGTCGCTCAAGAAGTAAATGCTGAGGCACTATGTCGAAAGCTTTCCTGAAGTCTACAAAGAAACAATAAACCTTTGAGGACCTGGAACGTGCTTCCTCAATAATAGCTCTGAGTACTGGAATGTGATCTGTGTCTGGTGATCTTGTCGAAAACCAGCTTGGCCAAGGGCTAAAACAGAAGAAATAGATCTCATGCCCTAAAACAAAAACAACAAAATGCAAGAAAGAATGTACCTGATTTTGTCACAAAGGCAAAATGCCGTCTGTTTGTAGGAGTGTCACTGGATCCTTGTCGGCACTTTCGCAGAACTTTTCAAAATCCTGTAAGATGGAAACAGGATAAAAATTGGTGATTAGTACAGAGGACTTTGTCAGGTCTTAGCGAAGATGGTGACTTTCTTGCTTCAACAATCAAACCCCTGCTTCTTGAGACAAAGGGATAGAAAACATGCATTTCAAAAAATGATAACAAATGCTATAAGACAAATGTTGAACAAATGTAGAAAAGGGGAGAATAGACACAACCCAAGACCACAGTTTGCCCCTTTTCTGGTGGAGGATTGCTGAAATATGCTTGTTAATGACTTGATGATGATTTGATGCCGATTTGATGCTTGCTATGAATTGCTAGAAAAATGAAAGGATGTAGGTTCGCTAAGCAAGTTTTCCATAAAGTAATTCCGATAGCATATGGACATCTCTTCCGATAATTCTTCTCCTCCTTTGATAAATTCTCTCTTTTTTTCATTGTTTTTAGCAATCTTATATGTAATCTTTTTACAATCTTTTTCGCAATCTCTTGCAATCTTTTTTACAATCTCTTGCAATCTGCTCTAGGTCTTCCCAAAGGGTGGTTTTATACAGGGTTTTAGTTTTAGTGTTTTGGTTTTTAACATGCTATTGGGCCGACTTTAAAATTTTCAAAATCATCAGCTTTTAGTGGGAAAGGTCAAAAGACCTAGGTGTTTTTTTCTCGTAGTTTGAGGCATTGATTGTTATGGGAGTATATGCATATATATACTTGTTGGAAAACTCTTTTCAAGCTCGTTCTAATGGAAGTATTTGTTTTCTGTCTTGAGAAGATTTGCAATTGATATTAATACCCCAAAGATGCCATTGCTTTTGGAGCACTAAATGTTCCAAATTTGGGCATGAGGAAGGTGGATTCAGTTAAGTTGATTAGAAGGCTAGTGGATGGGGGTTATGGTGGACTGAAGTGTGCAAAATTGGGTGTCTACAGGTACACAACATCCTCTTGAGTCTTTTCACTTGTTAAGAACCCCTGGTATGCTCTACTTCTCTCTTTGGTACCTCAAGGACTTAGTTTTGTACAAGATGATGGAATAATTCCCTAATTTTGCCCTTTTGGAACCATTTTCCTTGTGAACATGTCATTTCTTAGACCCTATCAACCAACACTCTTGATTGCTTTTATGGCTGGATAGAATTTTCTGCAATATTACAATGTTGCCCTCTTGTTGGGCTTGACCGTTTAGTGCAAGATAATCTATAGATGGCATAATTGCCCCTCTTGCTCCTCATGATCAAGTATCGATGGCTCAAATAATTTGAGCATCTGTACATTGACAATGGAGTCCATTTTCATTGGAGGATAAGATAAGACAATTCTAATAATGTGCACAGATGACCAAAATAGGCCAATGGGACTCGTTGAAAAGATATTATTATAATGCACTACAATACAACACAATAAATAACTTGGAATAGAGATAACTAAACTAAATTAAACTACTGTAGAGTGAACAAAGCAATACTAGGTCACATCCTTGAGAGGTGGACCTATAAGTGAGTTACAACCAAAAAATGTACAAGTCAAATTAAAAGAGAAAGCAAGATAAGAGAAAAGAAGTAGAGAATGAAGGAGGACTCAAGTAAGATCTCAATTCGTGGTACAATTTGAAGTAGGAGCAAAGCTGCCATCCTCACCAACTAATCCCAAAAGAGCCAATGCAAGATCTAATGATGCATCTAGGAGACTGGCTGGGACTAAGGAGGCCTATTTTGGTAGTCTTGGGAGAACAAAGAGTCTGATGCTTGCAAACTATCCTAACATCCTTGGCCGAGGAACCGGTAGAAGAAGATAAGAGGTTGGTAAGTTGCTTCTGTTTGCAGCCTCTAGGAAAGTGAAGCGAAGATGAAATTCGATGTTGAAGAGTCATTGCTCTTGCCTACCACATGCAAGAAGAAGATCTTGAATTCCTATTAGTTGCTTTCTTGTGCAGGTAAGGATGCATAACTTGAGAGTAGTTTCCCACCTCCAAGATCTAAAATGAAGCATATATGATTGGTTTCAGTTTCTTAGCCCCACCGATTATAAGTTGATTTTGCTTCAACACTTTAAAATTGGTTAAAATACTTATTCTGTCAATCACTATAAACAAGAATGTCCTTCATTATGTTTCAAGAAGCTTGTCGGTGTGTTGCATAGGCCAAATGGGAGTACAACCACTTGTACAACCTTTTGCTTATTCTTGAATGCAGTTTTCCTTGTACATTCCTCCTTTACCCTTATTTAGTGGTACAACAATTAAAGATCGACTTGGCAAAAAGCCTTGCTTTTTGAAGCTGGTCAAACAAGTCATCTATGTATGGAAGTGGATACTCATAATCTTATTGAGGGCTTTATAATCAATGCAAATATGTCATGTGCCATCCTTCTTTGGAACAAGTATAAGGAAAGAGCTACAAGGAGAATTTTTCTCACAATAGCTTGGTCCAAAAGTGCTTCAATTTGTTTCTTTCCCTTTTCATTCTCCAATGCAGGCTATCTATGCAATCCATTGTTGAGAAGGAAAAAATCTAGCTCATTCTACGTCCCTTTTTGGAGGCGTACCCTTTGGTTCCTCAAAAATAAGGTTTCCCACAACTGCATTTGTTTAGGAGTTGCAATAGCTTGGGAACATTCAACCTCAATCTTGCTATCCCCTTGTTCTTCCTTCAAGAGAAGCAATACAAAATTCTTGTTAAGATTTATCACATCATAGAATATGTCAAGGTCAAAATCAGCTGAGTGGTTAGAAGTTAGAACCACTCATGTAGGAGTCTTTTGTTGTTAGCTAGTTGTGATTTCCACCAATTATGGAAATCATATTGGGTTAGTATCATATTATATGTAGTTGCTCTATATTGGGCAACAAAATTTGTATTTAAACAATTTTGATCAATGCAAATATCATCGAAGCATTTCACCAACAGTGGTATCAGAGCAAGAAATCATAGTCAGCACAAATTCTTCCTTCGTTCTATGCAACGTTTCTCTCTAGCCTTTCACGTTGGATGTCTCTCCGCAAGAATACATCTTCTCTTCCTCAAAATGTTGCTGCATCTTCCAATGATGTTGTCTGCAGTGCTCTAATGTAGGCACTAGCTATCTTCGGACTTTCACTAACACGTTCTTCGCAATCTTCTCCACCTTCAATCATTCTTCCTCCTCCAGGCTTGTTCAACATAACGGCGTTTCTTTAGAGGCACTTGCTATCACTTCAGAACTTGCACACGTCTCCTTCAACGTAGCTCCCTTCCAATCCGCCAATTATTTTCTCTTTACTGCTTTTCTTCCCAATCGTTCTTCACCTTTCTTTCAACGCTATTCTCCTTCTCATCTGGACTTCTAATGTGGCTCTCACCAATGAAGCTTTGATACCACTGTTACCAAAAAAATGCTAAGTTCACAAGTTAAACAATCTCCAGGATCATAAACCATATCAATAGCATGCATATATATCAAACTCCAATAATGAACAATAATCTCATTGAAAGCCTTTTTTGAAACTACTAAAGCAATGCATATATGCAAAGCTTCATTTAGTTACATATTACAAAGCTTTGTCTTCAATATATACAAACATGAAACTCTTCACTCTTGACCTTTGCTCTCCTCAAACTCATGGGAGAACCAACTCTTCATATTTCCTTTTTACATAATAAATCTCACATATTACATAAAGACAAAGTCTTTCATGATTGCACATAACTCCCTACTTCTAAACTTGACACTTCATTCATATAACTTAACATTTACACACATTACACCTCACACATAACTCCACACTTACTTACATGACATACTCACACTTGAGAACTTGACACATGCTATAGACTCAACAATCAAACGCACTCCCTAGTTTAAATATTTACAAGGAACCAAATAATGTAATACCTCCAACATCTTCGGATAAAGATTTCTAGAAGAGTCATCAGTGTGCCCACCCATTGCATGATGAGTGCATTGTTTTTGAGGAACCATTTGTTTTCCCTTTTGCACAGTTGTATAATCCTTTTTTGTTCTTGTTATATTACTTGGTAGAGATGCTCTTGTTGCCATTGTCTCTGTTGATGTCTCTTAAGTTTGTTTTATTCCCGGACATTGGCTTGGTTGATCAACAGTCTTTGGATGAAAGATCAACAAATGCTTCCATAGCTAGCTTTGCAATCCTCTAATGCACTTCACAACTATGCTAGAATCATTGTAAAATTTGCCAATTGAATTGCTTAAGTGAGAAATTCAGCTGTACTATCTTCTACACTTTGATGCTGCTTTTGTCTTATATAGTGCCTCTTCATGAGTCTCTCCTAAGTATTAGAGGATAAAATTGTTTCCTCATCAACTACTCAAATATTGCCAAGCACCCAGTCTAGGTTCCTTTTTCGAACTTTTTTTTTTTTAGGGCTTCCACGACTTCTCCACTATGTAAGAGTTCTAGGCCATCTTCAGATAGCAAAAGAAATTTTCTGATTAATCTATTTATCCATCTGCCTCAAAAAATAGCTTCAGTTGACCAAACCAACTCTACAATTCCTCTGTAATCCATTGTCCTTCATAAGATTTAATATCTAGCTTTGCCTCCATCTTCAAAGGTTATGTGGAACTGACTGGTTGGTCCTCTTCTGATATTGTCTTTGCCCTTGTTTGCATATTTGTTTCCTTCATTGTCAGCCTCCTCTTCTCTCCAAGTAGGACACTTGTCGTCTGTTCTGTTTTCGTTGACAGTGGCTGCCATTGATTCCTGCATCAGCTTCTTGAAACCGGCTTGGGATTGTTCTGATGGTTAATATTCGTTCAACCCTAGTCAGTCTTTACTGAAATGAACTTGGATATGGATCCCTAGCCCCTGCTCTCATATTTTGTGTCTTCTTGGACTAGTTCTTCTTGATTCCACTCCTTGCCCTTTCTAGCCAAAGCCATAAAACTCCAAAATCCTGAGATAACCTGCTCTGATGCTAAATCTAATCTGAAATTCCTATGTAAAATCTATCAAATCGATCTATCTATGAATTACATTCAGGAGTGCAATCTATGCATACTAAGCTTAATTTAAGCATGCTACTCTGCTCTACGAGCTTGACTTTAGCTATACAATTCATGTTCATGCAAAGACAAACAAAAATACATGAAACAACATTGGAACTGACACAGGAATGAAATGACACCATGGTTAAATGGAGGCACTGTTGGTAGGGAGAACATCCTATGCAAGAAGCTTCAAATCTGCTTTATTGCTTTATGCAAAATGGGTGGTTACAAGGTGCAATGAATTCATCACACTTCCAAAAGAATTTATGTGCTATTCTCATACCTTGAAGATGCTTATAGCATCATCTTAAGTTTTTGCCCTTGTTTGGAACCCTTGACTTGATCTACAACTTGGTCAGTCGTAGACAGTAATAGAATTTCTTTCTTTCTTCTTTCTTTACTCTCTTGTCACAAATGACCCCTCCCATTTTGTGAATTTGTTCAATTGTTCAATCTTACTATTCGAATGTGATTCTTTGACATTGTTGTTGATGTTTTAGTGTTTTTCAGCCCCTACTGATGTGGAGGTCCGTGATCCTGTTTTTCATGCTTCCCTAACCTCATCCATCACTTGACACCTTTCCTTCAGAATTTGATATCAGCTAGAGGAGGGTGGACTTTGTTAGTTCATTAGAGGTACATAGTCACCTGTGCAGGGAAACCTTACTTATCGGGGCTTTCCTACCTTTTGGGGGATTCCTTTCTGGTCTTTCCTGCCAATAAGGTCTCTGTGCTAATTACTTAAGGCAACTCCATCAGTTGCAAGGCAACCCCATTGCTCTCTCCTAAAGCCACTGTTGGGGCTGTGAAAGACTTGTTTGATGCTGAATTGCTTCTCACAAATGGCTGGTGAAGCCTACATCCTCATACATAGCTGAATGAAATTAAATTTGTCCAAGTTTATTGAATAAAAATGATTATTCCTTAATGGGTTCAAGACAATTGAGAATGTTGCATAGTTGAGAAACTCGACAGGAAAAAATGTTAAATTTTTTGCCCAACCCCTAGAAAATCTCATGAGTTAAGGACTTGCAAGTAAAAGGGAGAAAAAGGAATCAAGGGTCAATATGTGCTTTCAAAAAACAATCTCAGCAAATCTTTTGGGGGAAAAAAACTTGGCAATTTGGCCCAAAAAAGTCAGCGAGGGTGACTTGGCTTGGGGTTCTGCAAGGAAAAAAAAGACAAAAAAAAAGGGATAAAAAAAGAAAAAGAAGAAAAGACTTGCTGACTTTTGTAACTATGGTCATTCGTGCTTGTTCATGCCTTGGCCCCACAATTCAGGCACCATAAGGTGCCTCTATATGACAACATCCCTTAGTCTCTAGAAGCATTTCTTATCTTTCTCCAACTCAATCATGCCCATTAACCTTGTGTTCTTGCTTCTGATGCCTATTTTGAGGCCACTAGTCTAACATTGGGTCTCCAAAAACCTCATATTGGTTTGTCGATCAGACAGTTAGCTTCCTACACATAACTGAAATTTTCCTTTGGGTCATGACTCTCCACCACTCTGGTTCATGGTATGGTGAGATGTGTCTCTAGACTGGTTGGATGGGGTTTTGCCCCAGTTTTGGGAATGGTGGTGAGAAAACCATATATATAAAACAAATTTAAGACCACATGGATTTTCTAATCATCAATATGCAACATTGCCAATGTAAAAGCAAAATAACTCTACTTCAAAGGGCCCAAACATCAAGAATGTAGAACTGTAGGCACGAATCAGAGTTTAAATGTTGAGACATTACAAATTTGAAATTTCAGCCATAGTCCAAATTCCAACTGTCCAATACATAAGCAAAATGTAACAAAAGTCTAAATATATATATATATATATATATATATATATATATATATATATATGATGATGACCAAATGATTGGATACTGTCCAACATGCCTAGACTTTCCCCATTTGAGGGGGTTTTGTGGCATCCCCTAGCTGTTGTGAGGGCTTTTTGGGCATCATTGAAACTCCCAGACATTCCCAAATAATTGGATACTGTCCAACATGCCTAGACCTTCCCCATTTGAGGGGGTATCATGGCATCCTCTAGCTGTTTTGGGGGATTTTGGGCATCATTCAAACTCCCAGACATCCCTGAGATTTCGTCGAGACATTTTAACATTCCCATGGCATCTTGAGTTTTAATGGGTGTCTCAAGGACAACATCTCAAATTGCATCTATCTTAGGAATGATCCCTAAGGCCTTGAGATAACCAACTTGTGGTCCCAATTAGGAGAGATGTCAGGAGGACATCTTATACGCATCTTGGAGTTCCCAAACCACTAGGTATGACAGCAAGATGTCCTTCGGACCTTAGGACAGGTACTCGTGGAACATAGCAAATAAATGTTTAAAAAAGAAAAGATTCTATTAAAACCTTGAAATGTTTTATACAAGGGTTATAATCTATGGATGTATCAATTGGTTGGATAACCTTCTAGAAACAAGGAGCAAGTCCTGCACCAATTCTATCTACTTTCACTAGATCTATTATCTTTGTCCAGTGAACATAGTATAAAGTCATATGTACAAAGCAATGTTCCCAAGGGACATGAGGGAACAAGCTTTGCTGCAAGAAAGCTTGCATATTAATTTTTGTATTGTATGTAATATCAGAACTATTTGATCCAAGTTTTTCTTACTGAATCACGAATAATTTCTTTAGATATTGAGCAAGTTCCTTTGACTTCTAAAGCAATGCCACAATGGTTTACTGGTAGTCCATTTATTTTGAGAGGGACATCTTTTGTGTGCACCCTTATCCAATTTCTTTCAATTTTCTAAAAATGCTAAAAATACAATCACATGTACTTTTTGGTGAGAACATGTTCCAAATAGTTCTCTTATGAATTTATTATACTAGACTTTTTTGTTTTCTTTTGCTTTGGGTGAATTAAAGATTATGCATTAAAATGTTGTACAAACTTACAAATGATCAGGTTAGTGAATCACTTTGATAGGACAATCACCGATTTCATTTAATTGCTATGACTGGTGAATCACTGCAATCCTTCCTCAGAACATCGCTTTTATAAACCTAAAAGGCTTTAAACAATGCAAGGACCAAATAATTTCTGGAATTGATATCTGATGCACCATGAATGGTCAGGGCCAATGAGTCTTATTCCGAAAGCTTTTATACCACTTGAGAGTTTAAATGTAGTTTTAGATTATCATTATATGATATTTCATACAACACAATAAATATAAATTGACAAGGATGTGTAAGCGGGTACCTTAATATTTGATGTACTTCATAATAAAAAGAATTTGCATCAATATAAGTAAGTGCATTGTATGTTTGTAATTGATGATACCATTGATGGTTAAAATATCCTATATAAATAGATTGTATAAGGTGTCAGCCGTAGTCTTTTATTAATGGTTGATGTTGGGAGTGATCTTGTTACATCCAGCTCCAAGTCGCAAAGTATAAATGGATGCATATAGGTTTGATCATATCAGTAATGCTTCAAGCTTCAAGTTTGTTACCAACAGATTATTACATCCAGCTCCAAGTCGCAAAGTATAAATGGATGCATATAGGTTTGATCATATCAGTAATGCTTCAAGCTTCAAGTTTGTTACCAACAGAGCCATCTTCTAGTTTCAGCGCACTTGACCATGATGCTTAAGACTTGTTTATAGAGGCAGATCTTAGCCTGAGATGAGTTTTCTTTGTTTATATTGTACTTTGTATTTTTGGCATGATAAATTGAAGATTATCAAATAAAATGATGTACATGATTACTAATCACAACGTCAGTGAACCATTGTGATTAGGCAATCATCAAGTCAATTCAGTTACTGTGATTGGTGAATAACCTAAGTATGTAAACATTGGAATCACATAGAAATATGTGTATGAGTTGTTATGTTAATAATTGTCATTATGGTCAGGGGCTTGTTGCTTCCAATTATTATGAATCTTTGTGCATGGGCCACCATGTCTACAGCTCCTAATTGATTTTTGTTCTTCATGATCAGTTCAAGACAAAGATAAGCATTTAGATAAGATAAGATAATTCTATTAATGTTGACAAATAGCCAAAGTAGGCCAATGGGACTCATTGAAAAGAGCTTTTACAAATTACAATGCATTGTAGTAATCACAAAGTACTATGGAAATAAGCTAAACTAGAGTAAAGAATCTAGTGTAAACTACTCTAAGTGGAACAACTGTATGGCAAAAAATTACAGCCTCAAGGGTTACCCAAAATGGATAAATCCTAACTTTCTAAAAGTAATGATTAAGAGAGAGATAGAAAGGAGATCCAATGGATCCAAGCGCCAACATTAATCTATAGTGGGATGTAAAGTATACGCACAATTGTTGTCATCACCGGCAATCCCAAGAGGGCCAACATTGGATCTAATGATGCTCCCAAAAGAATGGCCAGGGCTAAGAGGGCCTCGTTGGATAATCTTGGGAGGACATGGAGTTTGATCCCTTAAGACTCTTCTAGCATCTGCGTCTGTGGAACCAATAAAAGAGGACAAGAAACTAGTAAGTTGTGCCTGTCTACAACTCCTCACTATGTGAGGGGTGGGCAAAACCTGACGTCAAAGAACTGCAGTCTTGTCCTGTTGCAAGCAAGAAGAAAGAACTGAAGCCCTAGTAGCCACTCTTGTATGCAGACAAGGGCACACAGATCTGTCATTAACATTTTGGAAGATGATCCAAGAAACTCATGTTTTACGACCATAAACTTACATGTTTTCTAAACACAACAAATACATTATACATGTTGTCTGGATGTTGTGTTATTGGATGGGTAATTTCTCTCGGTGTTTTGATATGCTAAATAAATTTATTTTTTCTACTTGCAACTAGCAACAGTGCCCAGTAGTCAGCCCAAATACAGCAATTAGTAACGTGAAGTATCTCTAATACCAAAAATTATTGGCTACAATTAAGTGAAAGAAAACTCACAAACTCAAAGAAGTATGCAACCGTGAAGTGTAATCATTGTGGTAGTCTCTCCTTGAATATTACTTACATTCATGTATTGGTTACTGATTCTCCTTGCATTCAATCAGCTATAAGGTGTCCTTAAAAACAGTTATGGAATTCTGGCATGTGACACATCATCCAGAAAAATCTTAAACTATTTGCCATGAACTCTAAAGCATGACTTCAGAAAATAAGACTCATATTGAAGGCATTAAGTCCTAAAACATTGTGAAAATAATTTTATTTAAAACAATTTTAGTAATTCAAATATTTGTCATACACATTCTTGATAGATTATGTTAACATTGCAGGGCATCTGGAAAACCTTCAGCAGAGCCTCTTCTTTGCAATGGTAAGAGTGGAGGTCATCTTTGATTATGCATTTATTGAATATTGTGCTCTGTACTACTGCATATTTAAATAAATCCATGTTTTATAGACAGTAATTGGGTTATGTTTATTTGTAAAAACAGTGACACAAGAGGATTACATGCTTCACAAGGTAATTGCCATTTGTATCTAATTTGCAAAGAAGCCTTTCGATTATGTTTTGTGAGGCTTTTAATTGGGACTAGTTGTTAATATCTCTAAAGAGGGAGTTTTTGGGATGCTACATCAAGATGCTTGCTAACATTATATTCTTTTCATTTGCCATCTTTGTGCATTCTTTGCTAATTGATTTTTAAGAAATAGTTGATTATCAGGATTTCTAAGTAGAATTACATCTAGAGCTTAATTTTGACACTTTAAAAGTAAGAATAATGGAATGCAAAAGACTATGCTGTCATTTTTATTAATCTTCTTTAGAGAAATCATGTTATAAAACTGCGGTTGACTTTTGTCTTTCAATCATAACTATTTATAATTGAAAAACCACTTGACATTGCTAAACAAAGCTTAAAATAAAGTGCATTGTGAAATTCTATAAGGTATCTGTTATTTGTGTCGGAGAAAACCCTAAGCCTACATACCCAGGGGATAAATTTTTTGTATATATTTTTCTATTATATTGTCTTGTTTATTCGTTGTATATGTTAGACTTCATAAAGTTAATGCTGTTACTAAAAAGTGGTTTACCCACCTGTCCAGACTTACTTTTCTTATATCAAGGATGCTGCCCTAAATGTCTTTTTAATATATCAAATTTCTCATCAATGAAATAGCCTCTCATGTTTCTCTTATAGTGGCATCAGAGCCAAAATGGAGTCTGATAATCTTTGTGCGTGTCTTAGTTGGCTAGCCATTATTATCACAAGGAACATGCAGCAGCGGATGCAAAAGATGAGAGTCTGTGAAGAGGATGGGAAATATGACAAAATCGACATAATCACAGTGCAAAAGAAAAGGCATAGATAATTGAAGAAATCCATGGACAAAGATTTTCAGACAAAGTTATCCATCAATAGACATGAAGGAAACATGATAACTTGAAGGAAATGCAAAACCCCCCTTTTGAAGCTACCAAAGCTATGAAGGAAATCCACAATCCCATTTACAAGCTCAATGTATTGGTCTACAAACATTTCCATTTTTTTCCAAGAGGTAAAACCATTGTAGAGAAACACAGACTTTGCTCGAACTCGGCAAGGCCCACTCGGGACTCTCGGCAAAAAAAAAACCGAAGAAAATGCAAATTTTCATTGAATTTTTTTTTTTTCATGCATATCACAATTAATTAACATTATGCAAGTAAAAAATTAAAGAAATTTTAATGCTTCCAAAATTCAAATATTCTTGTATTTTGCTTATGATATAAAAAGGTATAAATTACAAAATGTGTCAAAATGCCTCAATAGGCCCACTATCTAGTGTCTTGCAATGCCTTTGCCCTTTGCCCTAGCAGAAGCTCTAGTCCTCTCTCTTTGTGCCTGTGCCCATGCCTCTTCCTGTGCCTTTGTCGCTAACTCTACTATACTTTCAAAATCATCCATTGAAAAGAGAGGCTCTTGCTGCTGTTGCTCCTCTCTGCTCTCTCCTATTCCAAACATCTTCTGCAACTAGCATCACTTCAAACTGCTGCCCACAACACATTGTTCTCCGATTGCTCACTCCACTTTCTCCAATCAGCCGTATCATCAACTTGATCAACATGACCTTCATGACCAACATGACAGCAAATGCTCGTTGCCACCTGTGTCGGGGGTCAAGGGGCAGTGCCCTTCACACATACCTTGTCTGAACAACAAAACCATTAATACCTTCACTGTTTGAATTGAATTTTTCTCCTTGTCTGCATTTTGGTGCAGAAAGGAGTTTTTGAAGGGGAGTCCCGATTCAGCCTTGTCAAGTTTACACATTGACAGCTGAAACCGAGTTTTTTTTACCTTAGATGTAACTGTTGGGTGGCTGTTAGATTCTTTAAAACTAAAAAAATTTGGATTTAGGATGCAATTTATTGTTGTTGTTGGTCTGATCTCAGCTTGTCTCTGCTCTCTCTCCAACTGGAAATAGCAAAAATGAGGGACTTTGAAAAAAAATCTTTCTATGTCGTTTTCCTGTACCCATGCGCAGATGGCCAAGTTATTTTTCAAGATTCGATGAGTTTTTGAAGCGAGTCCTGAGTACTCGACGAGTACTCCAAAAACTCGCCGAGTTTGAAAACCTCGCGAGTCTGGTTCCAAGCGATTTGGTGAGGCCAACTCAGACCTAGATTCGGCGAGTTTTTGAAAAACTCGCCGAGTTACGCTACTATGGGTAAAAATCTAAGACATCAGAGTCATACAAAGACTAAATTGTACCATTAGAAAGTGTGGACCATTGCAAAGTAAAACTTGAGGAATTCTTTTGGAAAAAAGCATAGATGCCATACTTTGTTGACACGGACTTGTTTGTTGCCATGATGTTGTGGACAAATCCCACTATGCTATTGCATTTATTGAAATACTAGAAATTATTTGACCATGTTTCATTTTGATGCCCGTCTTTTTCAGCTTTGGCTTAAATTTGACATTGTTAAATTTGACCCAAAGACAAAGACAATAAAAAAGAAAGAGGAGTTGTGAAATGAAAGGTTCAAAAGAGTATTCTTTGTAGACCCCACGATTTTTCAAAGATGTCAAGGTCATCTTGTAGACAAAAACCATCATTTGTAGATAAGAAGACTTGACATTTTTACAACTTGTTCACATGCGACTCAAGTTGAATTTGGAAGCCATTTTTTAGATTAAAATTTTTGAAAGACATCATAAAACAAAAGTTGAGAACATAGGTGCTCAAAGGGCGAATACCATTTGAGCTTTGCACTACAAATCAAGATGGGTGAATTTGTAGTAGTGGCACTACTGTTTTAAAAACATATGCTATTGGTTCGAGTGTTGGATGCTCACATTTAAGAACTTTATGTTGTTTTGTCTCCTATTCAAGGACTATGAGACAAACAATTGTACCAAAAGTTTGAACTTTAGCTTGAGACAACCATAAATTACAAGACAAATGTTGACAACATTACAAGACAAAACAAACATTTGCCACAAAGACACTGTTGTCACATTTTGCACGGGGTGCAATGTCTTCAGTATTGTAACAGTGCTGCTCTTCTTTTCCCTCTTCCTCCATTTTCCTTCCTTCTTCTCTCCCTTTCCTTTTCTTTCCCGCACTCTCTTTCTTTCCCCCCTTGGAGTCCCCCAGTTAATTTTTCAACTTCCAACAAGTCACCTGAAAAATGGCTAAGTCTGGGTGCGAAGTACGCACTTCGCCCAGTTTTGGTGCGAAGTTCGCACTTCGCCCAGTTTTGGTGCGAAGTTCGCACTTCGCCCCTCTTCTGGGCGCACCTTGTAACTGGCAGACTGGCAGGCTGACAAAAGAGAAATCAAGTGCTGGAACAAGTCCGTACGGCGACAGACATCAGTTTTCGCCTGTGCGCATTCCGACTTCACACCGAAGTCGGAGTGCGCCCTTGACAGGTGCGCAGTAGGGAACAAACCCGGAATTTGATCAAGGCATGAAGGCCTTCCCGACTGCACTGTTTTTTGCCTGCGCATCCCGAGGCGCTCCGATCCCAAGCGAAGATGGACAGACTGCCCTCCAAGGCAGACACGTGTCAAACAGCATCATCCATCATCTGACAAGTGTCCAGCTTCGGGATTAGAGCCGAAACGTGCCAAGCAAAAGGACAAGCATGGGCTGCACTGCCTGTGCCAGTAGCCTCATTCAAAGCTGATCTGAGGTTCTACCTGCTCCAGCTACCCGCATCACTGCCAGATTGAAGTCCTGCCCAGCGCACCGCCATGTAGCTGTCCAGCTTCCAGGAGGACCATGCTGCGGGTACAGTCCGGTCCGACAAAAGGTCAGCATTTGCAGCTCCTTCGCCGCTTTTGTCAGCTTATGTTTGACTGGGACCTTGTGCCCATTAATGTAACGGGAGGGACTCGGGCTATAAAAGCCCATCGTGAATTCGTTGTAAAGGGTGGAAAGGGGAATGTCTGTTAGGGAACTACTGTGCTTATTGTAACCGTGCTTCTGCTTATGAATATAATCTGTATGCCCGGTTCTGTTCTGCTGTCTTTATTCTTTTATGCTGTCTTTCATTATATGCCTTAGGCTAACCTGTCACGGCTTGTTGATTCATTTCAGCATTTGGTGAGCAGGTCCCTCTAGCATTGCTTGTTTAAAGCACCCTCTGTGTTTCATTAATTTAAAGCATATATAGAATAGATGCGGTAGCAGTTCCATCAGTTATGTGTTTTGTTGCTGGTCCGTATCTGGTGACTGATGCGATCCCGTACTGTTAGTTCCTTGTAGGGAATGTCTGTTAGGGAGCCATTGGAGCTGTGCGGTTAAATTCTCTACATAAACACATATACCTGGTTCTGATATCTCTAAGTCTGCTTTCTACTCATGTTAGTGTACGTATCTGGTAAACCGGTGCATTGCCATCTTTGTTAGTTCCTTGTAGGGAATGTTTTCTAGGGGATCATTGGAGCTGTGCATACACTGCATGAGTATCGGAAGTACACATAGTTTTTGCAGTTCCTGTCATACTCTATGTTTATAATGCAGTAAGTAGCGGTAATTGGTATGTTCCCGTACTGTTAGTTCCCCCCACCAACATCTGGACATATTTGTAATTTCTTTCTGTACATTTGTCCCTTTTTGTACATTTATCTCTTTCCTGTACTCTTAGCTTAAATCAGAAACCCCCCCCAAGGAGCCGGCCTTCTCCGGAGATTGGCTCGGAAGGTATCTCTTCCTTCCGGCCTTTCATGCTGGTGGGCGAATCTGGGCGCGTTAACCCAAAATCCTTTCCTCATGGCAGATTCGTAACCAACAGTTTCTCTGGCACGCCCGGTGGGACGCTTGTCCCACGTTTTAAAGAAAGGGTACCCGTTTGGTCTTCACCTGGCGCAACAGTTTTCCTGCTACGCTCGGCGGGACACGGGTCCCACATTTGATGAGAGATTTTCTGATCAGTCTCCACCTGGCGCTGACAGTTCCTGAGCTCTCGGTGAGACAAGGAAGTTTCTCACCCCCGATAGAATTGAAGCACCGGTGTTCGCTTCATTGCTGTTCCAAATCTGAACACCTGGCGACTCTGCACGAACAAATCCTCTGAGTCTAGAAGACCGGTCCCGTCACCTTCATGCACACGAGAAGGTGGCAAGCAAGAAATCCGAGAAGCCCGCCTGAGTTCTACGAACTGGACATCAACGCTCGAGGCGAGATCCCCAGGCTGGCTGATCCGCGAGCTCGTTTCGACGAAGCCGAGGTTGAGATCCAAGAAGAAGCCGAAGCTGAAGTCGGAGGAGCCGAGTACGAAATAGAAGAAGCCGAGGAAGAAGAAGATCCTGCATCCTCGGAAAGTACCGACACTGAGTACACAACCGACGGCGGAGAAGAAGAAGAAGAAGAAGAAGAAGAAGAAGAAGAAATGGCTGCCCAACAGCCGAATGACGATGACCTCTTCCCGGCGGTGGACTCTACGGGGCCCTTAGCCCTGGTCGGACAACAAGCTGTTCCCCCTGCTGCTTTAAAGTCCATTCCCACATACGACGGCTACGGTAAGACGGCGTACGAGCACATCCAGGACATCCTTGCCCTGGCCGCACTGCATACTATTACCGATGAAAGTGTGAAGACCCGTCTGCTGGCCCTTTCCCTGAGGGGAAAGCTTCTCTACTGGTGGAGATCGCTGCCAGAGGGATCCATCACAGGGTGGCCCCGACTTGCCGGGAGACTCGTAAAAGGATGCAACGAGTCCGCTGACCCTACTTCTCTCTTGCATCAGTTCCAAGCTATCCAGAGACATCCTCAAGAGGAGGTGTCTGATTTTAACATTAGGTTTGCGAGATCCTGGAAACGGGTACCTCGCGAACTTCGGCCTTCAGCCGGCATGGCCGCTCACTACTATCTGAGGTCTTTCAACTCAGACATATGCCTGCTGCTGAAGATCGCCCGGATTGATGAGTTCCACTGTGCTGTACGAAGCGGCCCGACAAGTCGAAGGCGACATTATCTCCATCGGCAGGCTTCCGTCCAGAGTGCAGGAGCCCATCCATCCCGACTTCCCCAGATCCCAGTATCCTTCTGCTTCTGGTGGTTCGCCGTCCACATCAGGGCAGCAACCCCAGCAGCAGTGGAATCCGACGCCGGTCGTGACTCCTTACGGCCCGCCTCAGTTGCATTACCCTCATCCGCCACCTCCCGCTCCCCACTTTCCAGCACTTCCTGCTCCCCCACACTACGCGTCCTATTTTAATCCCCCTCCATTGGCCGCATTGCCTCCACCAGCGCAATTGCCGCCACCTGACAGCAGCATCCAAAACACGATTCTACAAGAAGTGCGGGCTTTGGCCTCCGGATACCATGCCATGTCCAATGACATGACCGCTATGAAGAAGAAGCAGGCCCAGATGGACCTTCCTCCTAGGAGGCCTTATGCGCCGCCCGCACTGACAAAGGACAAAGCCCGGAGCATCATCCGCGAGAGGCGTCCGCCTCCGAGAAATCCTTGCTATAGAAGATCCGCCTGGTCCACCCGACCGGGTTAAGCCGGTGCACTACGTGCAATGATCCGCATTCCGAGGAAGAGCGCACTTTGCACCGAGCACTACATCCAGACATTGGCCGGCAGCGCTATAGAAGATGACGAGCTGTACATGATCTTGGACGGCGAGGCCAACTTTGCCCTCCCGGAAGAGAATCTAGTGCCGCCCGCCAAGGAAGAAAAGAAGGCTGCGGATGCGGCCAAGCCTTTGCAAGTTTACGCAAGAAGAGAAAAACCGCAGCCCGGCGGGCTGCCACCGTACAAGCGGCTGTGGCCTTTCACAGCCCAGGAAAAGGCGTCCAAAGATAAAGCTCCCGCCAAGCCTTCTCCGGCAAAGGCTGCCCCTGTTCCAGCCAAACCTCCAGCAAAGGCCCCAACTCCGGCTAAAGCTCCCGTACCTCAGCCTCCAGCTGAAACCAAAGAACAAGCCCAGGAGAAGCTGAAGTACCCGTCTCTGACTAAGAGACAGCGAGTTGAGGCCACCCAGCAGTACCGGACGAAGTATGAGCCGGCAAAACCAGCAGAAGGAGCTAGTACCTCGGGCTACAGCATTGTAGACGAGTTGAAGAGAACTCCCGCAAGAATCAGCATGTACGATGCTCTTCTGCTCCCAGGCCGAGTGGATCTGCTGCAAGAATCACTGAAGAATATGAAGAACGGCAGCCAGATGCAGCCTGCTGTCCTGGTTCAACCTTTGACAGTCTCAGCCACTGGGAAGAACAGGCCGCCACCCTTTTATCTGTCATTACGGATGCAAGGGCACATAGTTCACAACTGCATGGTGGATTCTGGTGCTTCCTCGACCGTGATGCCGAAGGCCGTCTGCGATGAGATCGGGATGGAATACACACGTAGCAGCCAAGGCGTGCTGCAATTAGACGGCACCCCTGTCAAGACAGTTGGTTTCATAAAGGACATCCCTATCCGGCTGCACAAGGCCCTCGACATCGTAGTCATCCAAGAGGTCGTGATTGTCGACCTGGAGCCTTACTTCGGCATGTGTCTCTCTCGGGAGTTCACTGCGAAGTTGGGCGGGTACCTGTCTCTAGACTACTCACATATGGAAGTGCCCTTCAAAGGAAGGAGACTGAGAATTTTTAATGAGAAGCCTTCCCCCTTTCTAGTAGACAAGATACCCGGAGGAGAGATGGACTGCATGGTCCAATTGTCAGAGGAAGAACTGGTGACAGTGGAACTGACCGAGCAAGCCCTCGAAGTGCTGCAACTCGAAGATGAGTTCTCGTTGCGGGATTTTAATGCCGTAATCGGGACAGAGCAGGGCTGCTACTCCATTAAACAGCCCGAGAAGCTTGACGTGTCAGTGGCAAAAGAAGTAGGACCTGCACCCGGAGAGCTGTGGAAGCTTTTCTTTGACGACGCGCGATGTAAGAATGGCGCCGGTGCAGGGGTACTCCTGGTTTCTCCAACCGGAATCCAGAAGGACTATGCCTACAGGCTGGCCTGGAGCTGCACTAATAACTCGGCAGAATACGAAGCCTCGTGCTTGGGTTTGCGAAAAGCGGAGAGGCTCGGAATCAAACATCTCCAAATTTTTGGAGATTCGGAGCTGGTGTGTCACCAAGTGATGGACAAGTGCGCATCCAGACAGCACTATCTCAGAGCGTACCGCAATCGGGTATGGGACCTGATGGAGTCGTTCGACTCATTGAGTATCAAAGCAATATCGCGTGAGAAAAACAAGCACGCTGATATTACGGCGTCTGTTGGAGCCATGTACGTTCCGGCTGAAGACGTTGTCCAGAAACCGAAGCCGGTTAAGTGCTGTCTACGAGCCTTACGTGCTCGATAAGGACACCCACTGGCAAGTGTTCAGTTGTGACGAGGAAATCGTCACATTCCTGGTTAACGAAGTGTGTGTAATCGGAGGTAGAGACCCTGATGACGAGCAATATGAGGGGTTGATACAGTTACGGAATAATCACGTCCCAAAAGGACTGATTACATTAGAGTCTCTTTGATCAGAATGACAGAGCAATATCCCACAGGATCAAAGTAGACCCGAGGCAGTATGCTGACCTGGAACTTGAACCTGGTAAAACTATCAAGGTCGGAACAGACTGCACGTCGGCGGAGCTGGAGCAGATCAGATCACTGTGCCAGGAGTTCCCCGACATCGTGGCCTGGTGCTACGAGGATTTGAAGGGGTATGACGGAACTGTCATCCAGCATACTATTGAGCTAGAGGATGGCGCCAAGCCATTCCGACAGAAGCAAAGGGCCGTGAATCCCAAGATTGAGGCCATGATGAAGACCGAGCTCTTGAAGATGCTGGAGGCCAAGATCATCTACCCCATCAAACATTCATCCTGGGTCACGAATTTGGTGCCCGTGAGGAAAAAGAATGGCGACATTCGTCTCTGTGTCGACTTCAGAAACCTTAACCAGGCTTCCCTCCGGGACCACTATCCGCTTCCCCAAATCGACCAGATCCTACATATTGTTGCTGGAGCCCAAAGATTTTCACTTTTAGATGGATTTTCCGGCTACAACCAGATTTGGGTCAAAGACGAAGACCAGCATAAGACGGCGTTTACCACGAAGTGGGGGACGTTCGCCTATCAGCGCATGCCGTTTGGCTTATCCAATGCTGGTGCCACGTTCCAAAGGGCCATGGACTTGGCCTTCCGAGAGCTGCTCAATAAAATCATTGTCATCTACCTTGATGACATGACTGTTTTCTCTCACCAACGAGAAGATCATGTTTCGCACCTACGGCAGATATTTGAGAGTTGTCGAGAATTCGGCATTTCTATCAACCCGAAGAAGTCTGTCTTCGCGGTAAAGGAAGGAAAGCTGCTGGGACATGTCATCTCCGAGGAAGGCCTCGCCATTGACCCTGACAGAGCGGAAGCCCTCGTTCGCTTGCCAGCCCCCATCGACAAAAAAGGGCTGCAGTCCTTCTTCGGTCAGATTAACTTTGTGCGGAAGTTCATCCCGGACTTCGCACAGGTGATCAAGCCCATGGCCGAATTGCTCAAGAAAGACACACCTTACGAGTGGACTGATGAGAGAGAGCAAGCCTTCGAGGAGATCAAGGCTCGAATTGCACAAGCTCCGGTGTTGACCAACCCGGACTACTCCAAGGACTTCATCCTGTATGCAGTGGGAGAACCCGAAAGTTACGCTGCAGTCCTGACTCGGAAGGGAGACGACGGTGAGGAGCGCCCCATAGCGTTCCTGAGCCAAGTCATCTTACCGCATGAAGAAAAGTACAATTTTATAGAGCGGCAAGTTCATGCTGTCATGAAGTCCCTTCGAAAGTTCAGGCACTTTGTCTCCCAGAGCAAGACCACTGTTTTTGTGATTCACCCGGATGTTCGAAGTTTCATTTTGCAAGGAGAACCGGGTCACAAGAGAGCGGGATGGATTGCCAAGGTCCAGGAGTTCGACATCGAAGTGCGGCCCACCAAGCTTATCAGAGGCCGAGCCTTGTGTCAGGAATTGGCCCGAAGCGTTGTAGCCGGCATCTCCGCCTGTAAGTGGGAGGACACAGCGACACGC
The DNA here is from genome assembly GCA_028583015.1 of Wollemia nobilis. NCBI lineage: Eukaryota > Viridiplantae > Streptophyta > Pinopsida > Araucariales > Araucariaceae > Wollemia > Wollemia nobilis. Next base: position 13,180,697 of record JAQPPZ010016724.1, read on the forward strand.
ATCTACCTAGCCGACTCCTTATCGGAGGGGAGTGATTGGACGAGATGAGCTGGTGAGATTCTTACGCACCGGAAGATGTCCCGATCACCTGAACGCCTCACAACGAAGGAGATTTCGGCTGGGTGCACTCAAGTACACTCTTCGCCCCGAGGGGCTTTACTTCAGAAACATTGACGGCATCCTGTTGCGGTGCGTCAGGAAATCCGACCAGCCTAGGGTCCTCGGAGAATTTCATTCCGGGATGCCTGGGGGTCACCATTCTTCAAGGCCAACGGCCTTAAAAATAATAAGGGCTGGGTACTATTGGCCCACTCTGTTTGCAGACGCGCATGCGGTCTGCGCTAAATGTGATCAATGCCAAAGGTTTGTTGGCCGAAACAGAAAGGCACCCCTGCCCCTTCAACCGATTCAGGCCGAGGCTCCATTCCAACAATGGGGTTTAGACTTTATTGGGGTGATTTCTCCTAACTCCTCTGCCGGCCATAAGTTTATTCTTACAGCTACCGACTATTTCACGCGGTGGACAGAGGCGATCCCGACCAAAAACGCTGACCAAGAAACGGTCATCAGGTTCATTGAGAGCCTGATTACCCGCTTCGGGGTTCCAGAGTCAATTGTGACAGACAACGGTGCGGGATTTGTAGGCGCTGTACTCACGGAGTACACCGACAGACTTGGCATCTATCACAAGATGTCTTCTAATTACTACCCGCAGGGGAATGGCCTTGCCGAGTCTACTAACAAGAACCTCCTGAAGATCATCCGGAGGACCATTGACAGAAACAAGCGGACTTGGCACTTGCTCCTGAACCGGGCGCTATGGGCGGACAGAGTTGCGTTCAAGAAATCCCTCAGAACGTCCCCCTATGCGCTCGTCTATGGCAAAGAGGCTGTCATGCCATCACACATCGAGATCCCCGCCCTTTGGATGATTGACGAAGACAGGAGCAGCGGAGACCCGGTGGACGACAGACTGTGCCAACTCCTGCAGTTGGGAGAAGACAGAGAAAGTGCATACCAGGCCTTCGCGGATCACATTGCAGCCACTCAAGGCTGGTTTGCCAAAGGCACCACTGCCCGAGTTTTCGAAATCGGGGACCTGGTGCTGAAGTGGGACTCATACAAAGCAAAGCCGGGTAATCACGGGAAGTTTGATGCTCTCTGGGAGGGCCCTTATCAGATTGCCCGGGTGAACCAGTTCAATGCCTACATACTGCGGGATATGGAGGGTCAGCTCCTGCCTATCCCTGTTAACGGGTTCCACTTGAAGCTTTACCGCTGTTGAAGGCGCCCGAGTGGCCCTTCCTTGTAAAAAATTTTCCTTATGCTTTTTATTTCCCAGCATGTACATTTTCCAGTTTTCAGCTTTTAAATTGTTTTTATTCTTATTTGAGCTTAACTGTGGCATGGGAGAGAGAGACAGACTTCGCAGCGAAGTCTGTCGTCGCCCCTCAGGAAGGGCGAAGTTCGGTCGTGCAAAGGAAGAAAATAAGAAAGAGAATGCAGGGAAAAGAAAAAAAAAAAAAAATTGACTAAGTGTTGGCCGAAGCCCGACTTCGCAACGAAGTCGGACTTCGGCCCAGCCAAATTGCGAAGTCCGATCAAGGGAGAATGCTAAAGCACACAAAAGACGAGCTCCGCTCAGCCTTGAGCGAAGACTGACTTCGCGCGCGAAGTCCGACTTCGGCCGGCTTCCGTGCGAAGTACGCACTGCGCACTCTTTCCGTGCGAAGTACGCACTGCGCGCAACTTTTGCGCGAAGTGCGACCGCGCGAAGTTCGCACTTCGCCCCAAATTCGGGCGAAGTCCGAACCCGCCTCAACGCACGCGCTGCGCAGCCCAGTTCAGTCTAAAGAGCAGAAAAGAGTTTAAGTGCTGGCCAAAGTCCAAAGGTGGCAAGGAAACCAGAACGCGCTCACCCCTTGAGCACAGCGAAGAAAAGGAGGAGGAACAATGCAGCGCGCGCTTCGCGCGAAGTTCGAACTCGCCCGAAATTCGGGCGAAGTCCGACTTCGCCGGCGAAGTCGGGATGCGCCCAACTTTGGGCGAGGTCCGACCTCGCCTTGTAATCCGTGCCAGCTTGCGTGAAGTTTAAAAAACGAATAAAATATTCAAAAAGCTCCCAAGCTGGGCCCAAGGCGCGTTGCAACCATTCCAAAATAGGTTTCCGCACCAATGGTCCTTCCTTGAGCAGTGTGCCCGGTTGGTGGCAGCGACGTCAGCCATGGTGCAGCACTCGAGACAGAATTAATGATTGCACGTTCCTCAACGAAGGTGCAACAAAAGAGGCTTGGCACGTCTGCCGGAGCGCACTTTTTCCAAACATTCTCCTGCGCAGCCATCTAAGAACCTTAACTCAGCCGACCTACCCCCTCCTGCGCGACATTTATGGCGCTGTCTTTATCTAGAAAAGGGGGTCAGATGTTTTTAAACATTCCAGACTATGCAGATTATTCCTCGGACAGTGCAAATTATTCGTGTGACAGCGAAATCTGCTGCAGACGTCTTGAACTTGCAATTATTGCTGATTCGGAGAGATGGACAAAGGAAAGATGCCAGTGTCAGCGCAGTCCAGCGAAAGTGGCGAACCAAAGGAGTTACCGCGGCCGGGCATTTTCAGGAGTGAAACCCCGCCAGAAAAAAGGTCAAAGTCCCGGACGAAGAAAGTACAGCGTGGGCAAGCCCCACCACCTCCGGTGAATTATTTTTCGGGATACAAGGACGGCTCCTTTTCGATGAGCCTGGCGAAGCTGCGGGCAAATGTGGAGAGCTGGGCAGACAAAGTTTCGCCCTCCCACCATTTCGGAGCGGCGTACAAATCCAATCTGTTCAAATTCTTGTGCCCTCCAGTCCACCAATGCCCAGAGCTGGTAGACCTAATTGTCAGACACTACAGACCAGCTACCCGGCAAATTTGCAGCTCCAGCGGTAAACCCTTGTTCGCACTGCGCAGGGAGACTGTCCAGCCGGCTTTCGCCCCAGGGTTGGAGTATGACTCCAACGCCATTCTCAGAAAGATAAATTTGGGCGAGCAGGCGGGACGTTTCATGCCAACCAAACGGATGAGGGATTTCCTCAATTCAGAGCTGAACGCCCCGCTTGCGGCTGGACAGTGGCCAACTGGCCCCATGCCCTTGACACAGTTTCAGAGCAAGTACTTGTACACTATTTTGGCATCTATTCTTGGCTGCGATTCTGATGAGCTGGTACAGCCGTACCAGCTAGCGCTGGCAGAATGTCTCCTATGTGGAGAATCCTACGAGCCGACGAGCACAGAGAAGTGGGAAGCGTCCCATCTCCTTCGACTGGGCAGACTGGCTGGCATATGCCATTCATTCCAGCCTGTTCAAGATTCAGAAGAAGCAGTCCACCGACTTTCGTTTCAGTTCTGTTCTAGCCTGGCTTTGTTTGTACCATCTGCATCCCCAAATGCCGATCCTGAACCTGAAGAAGGTCAACGAGAGGGGAGAACCACAGCCCGTCTATAACTGGACGGATGACTTATACCGGAAAGGGTCCTACTACAAGTTTAACATCAACTTTCTGGGATTCGTCATGTCAGTCTTCACCGAAAGCGAGATCCCCCGTCCCCCGAGAGAAATGACGAGCGCTTTGATAAATCAGAAGCTCGGGGACGTTTTTAGACTGACGCAAGGGATTGTGGTCAGAATCTACGGATTCAAGGGCAAACCCCATTTGCTGCCCTATTGGTGCTCGGAGCATCTGTTCGGGATGGAGGTTGCCCGACAAATGGACTATGTTGAAGAGGAGTTCGGCCTAGGAAAAAAGAGAGGACAAATTTTTCAATACCCTCTTTCCTGGGCAAATGTTGAGATTTTTGAGGTAGGACAGCATGTCTACCTAGAGCAAGAGCTTTCCCAATTTGGCCTGGTTTTGTTGCCACAGCGCTGGAAGTATGACCCGTATGGAATAAGGGGAAAGTTTGCGCATCTCTGCCCCCGGGCAGATATAACCGAAGATAGGTGCGATGTGGTTCATGTGGATCTTGACTGGGAAATAGAATTGATGGAAGCTTCTCCTCCCTGGCAGGATTTTTACTGCGAGGAGGTGACATATGACCCCAAGCGAAACCCGGACCACCATTTCTCATCTCCAGGATTCAAAAAATTTCTATCCAAGATAGCAGGCCTTAACTGGTCTAAAGAAAAGATCACTGAATGTTGGAAGATGAGATGCCGCACGCAGCACGACAAATCAACAAGGAGAAACCTGGCCGTAGATGACGACTTTTCGGTTCTCTATGACCAGCATCATGACAGCTGGCGGCCGTTCGCATATCAAGGTTACGTTCCCCGAGGTCCCTTTGAAGATTATAAAGGAGGGTCTCCTCCCAAACAGTTGTACACTTCGGCAACTACCAGCGTGGGCCCAGCAGACTTCCAGGCAAATCCAATGCAGCCCGTGGCTTCCAAGGCGGCGCCTCAGAAGGCGAAAGAGTTAGTCGAAGCAGCGCCCGAGGCAGTCCCTCAGGCACGAAAAGCGCCAGCGCCGCCACAGAGCAGACCGGTTGCGGCAGACCTTCTGCAAGTCAAACCCCGGTACAAGTTCACCGTGGGAGCCTCAACGCCTGCTGCACCTGCTTCATCTCCTTCCCCTGATCCAACCGTTATTCCAGAAGAAAAGAAGCGGAGGAGAGTTGAGAAAATCAGGCGACCTAGCCTGATAGTGCAGCAACCAGTTGCAGAGCCGCAGCCGCGTCCTGCCGCCGCAGAGGCAGTTCCTCTGGGCAGTCCCAAGCCAGCCGCCGAGACCAGAAGCGAAGACATCCATCCGGCATCGGCTCAGGCGGAGCCCGCAGGTACGTTTGCTGCCCCTGTCTCTTTAGTCTCACCAAGTCCTACTCCCACTCCGTCTCCCGCTCAATCCGAGCAAGTCATGGCCGCATCCCCCTCCCCGTCTCCGCGTCCTTCTAGCGGCCCCCATTCTTTCGATCAGTTTGCTCAGAACCCTAACGTCTCTCTTTCTCTGAGCACAACTCCAAACCCTTCGCCTGAAGTCAGTGCTGAGACCGTCCGTTCACCGTCACATCCACCTTCTCAGCCGCTTCAAACCCTTGCAATGTCAGCCATTCCCATCTCCATTTCCCGGTCGCCCCCACAAGCGACCGATTCTTCCAAGGTCCGTCCGGTTCCTCCTGGTCCCATCCCCGCAGGAGAGACGTCTCAGCAAAACCCTAGGCTGGGGGAACCAGATTTCATGGACGACCTCCAGAATACAGACGACTTGCCTCTGGCAACGAGGGCTGTAGAGTATTCTGTCTCTTTCCTCCAGGACCTGAAGCGGAGGAGACATGAAGAGATAGCCGCCCCGGCAAAACGCGCAAAGTATGATTTCGGGAGGAGAGTGATTACAACAGAGAAAATAATCCCGAAAGTAAAGAAACCTCTCCGGGAAATGACCAGGGCGGACTATGAGCTCCAGACAAAGGAGAAAAGCTTTGACGACATTAACAAGCAGTATCAGATTCAGTCGATAATGCGCAAAGCTGACAGTCTCTTTGTCAAAAGTCTGGAGGAGCAGGAAGAGCTTTTCGGGTTGCAGGATAAAGTAAGGCAGCTTGAAGAGGACCTGTCTAGGTCCACTGAGCAGCTGGAAGCGGCGCGGCAAGAAACAGATGAACTCAAAGCCCAGCTGGCCGCTTCTCAGCAACAAGCCGCAACCGAAAAGCAAGCAGCCTCGGAGCAGATTTCTCAGCTCCAGGAGTCTTTGAAGCAAGCGCAGTCGCAACTTGCAGAGAGAGCATCTCAAGCGACGGCCTTTTCAAAGACAAAGGTTAAGGAGATGCGGGTTGGTTTGCTGCGGGAATGCAAGCCCCACACCTTCAAGGCGATGGCAGTTCTGGATTTTGCATCCAGAATTCAAGAAGTTTCTCCCCAGGGAAAGCCTGTGGTAGAGGAGGCCGAGCGCCAGGCGAAGCAATGGCTGGACCTGGCGGTAAATCTTCAGGAGCGCGAGCGCAACGGCCTCCATTTTTCTCCCGTGTCCTCATTCGCTGCAGAATGGGCAGGTGCAAGGGTGACCTTGCACAAATATTTCAAAAAAGTTGAAGAGGTGAGAGTGGCCAGACGAATGCTAGACGCATTCACGCATGAAAGAGACATTTGTTTGGCCCCCTTTCACGCTCTTTCAGAACTTGGGTGCCCGGGTTTTGTTGAAAATGGCGAGCTTCTTACCCTAGATCGGGTAAAAAGAATTGGCGATCCTTCGAAGCGGATACAGTGACATCGATAGTTGGATCGAGCCAATTCAAGACAGATCGAGTCACTCGGATGGTGGTCAAATATTCCAAGATCAGCTCCTACTTCCGGGAGTTAGAAAAAGATACCTCACCATCGACCTGCACGCGGTCGTTGCTTTCCACGCAGCATTAGAAGATGCAGCTGACCGCCAGCCGTTTGAAGCAGAAGCTTGGCGCCCAACCAAGGAGGCATACACTCGCATCTGCGAGGCAGAAGCACGAGATGGAGAGTTTTCGAAAGGCGACTCTGAGGAGGCAACTGACAAAGATGAATCTGAAGAACAGTTGCCGCAAGGAGAACGGCTAGAGCAGCAAAAGGCAGGGGAGGCAAGTTCCTCTGCACCCAAAGGATGAAGGCATTGATTCTTTGCGCCGAGGCGAGCTCGACACCCCGCGAGCCGCCATAAATGTTGTCACATTTTGCACGGGGTGCAATGTCTTCAGTATTGTAACAGTGCTGCTCTTCTTTTCCCTCTTCCTCCATTTTCCTTCCTTCTTCTCTCCCTTTCCTTTTCTTTCCCGCACTCTCTTTCTTTCCCCCCTTTCTTGGAGTCCCCCAGTTAATTTTTCAACTTCCAGCAAGTCACCTGAAAAATGGCTAAGTCTGGGTGCGAAGTTCGCACTTCGCCCAGTTTTGGTGCGAGGTTCGCACTTCGCCCAGTTTTGGTGCGAGGTACGCACTTCGCCCAGTTTTGGTGCGAAGTTCGCACTTCGCCCCTCTTCCGGCGCACCTTGTAATCGGCAGCGGGCAGGCTGACAAAAGAGAAATCAAGTCTCTGGAACAAGTCCGTACGGCGGCAGACATCAGTTTTCGCCTGTGCGCATTCCGACTTCACACCGAAGTCGGAGTGCGCCCTTGACAGGTGCGCAGTAGGGAACAAACCCGGAATTTGATCAAGGCATGAAGGCCTTCCCGACTGCACTGTTTTTTGCCTGCGCATCCCGAGGCGCTCCGATCCCAAGCAAAGATGGACAGACTGCCCTCCAAGGCAGACACGTGTCAAACAGCATCATCCATCATCTGACAAGTGTCCAGCTTCGGGATTAGAGCCGAAACGTGCCAAGCAAAAGGACAAGCATGGGCTGCACTGCCTGTGCCGTAGCCTCATTCAAAGCTGATCTGAGGTTCTACCTGCTCCAGCTACCCGCATCACTGCCAGATTGAAGTCCTGCCCAGCGCACCGCCATGTAGCTGTCCAGCTTCCAGGAGGACCATGCTGCGGGTACAGTCCGGTCCGACAAAAGGTCAGCATTTGCAGCTCCTTCGCCGCTTTTGTCAGCTTATGTTTGACTGGGACCTTGTGCCCATTAATGTAACGGGAGGGACTCGGGCTATAAAAGCCCATCGTGAATTCGTTGTAAAGGGTGGAAAGGGGAATGTCTGTTAGGGAACTACTGTGCTTATTGTAACCATGCTTCTGCTTATGAATATAATCTGTATGCCTGGTTCTGTTACGCTTGTCTTTATTCTTTTATCGCTGTCTTTCATTATATGCCTTAGGCTAACCTGTCACGGCTTGTTGATTCATTTTAGCATTTGGTGAGCAGGTCCCTCTAGCATTGCTTGTTTAAAGCACCCTCTGTGTTTCATTAATTTAAAGCATATATAGAATAGATGCGGTAGCAGTTCCATCAGTTATGTGTTTTGTTTGCTGGTCCGTATCTGGTGACTGATGCGATCCCGTACTTGTTAGTTCCTTGCGGGGAATGTCCGTTAGGGAGCCATTGGAGCTGTGCGGTTAAATTCTCTACATAAACACATATACACGGTTCCGATATCTCTAAGTCTCGCTTTCTACTCATGTTAGTGTACGTATCCGGTAAACCGGTGCATTGCCATCTTTGTTAGTTCCTTGTAGGGAATGTTTGCTAGGGGATCATTGGAGCTGTGCATACACTTGCATGAGTATCGGAAGTACACATAGTTTTTGCAGTTCCTGTCATACTCTATGTTTATAATGCAATAAGTAGCGGTAATTGGTATGTTCCCGTACTGTTAGTTCCCCCCACCAACATCTGGACATATTTGTAATTTCTTTCTGTACATTTGTCCCTTTCTGTACATTTATCTCTAAGTATCTGGTAAACCGGTGCATTGCCATGCTGTTAGTTCCTTGTAGGGAATGTTTGCTAGGGGATCATTGGAGTCGTGCATACACTCGCATGAGTATCGGAAGTACACATAGTTTTTGCGGTTCTCGTCATACTCTATGTTTATAATGCGAGTAAGTAGCGGTAATTGGTATGTTCCCGTCATCGTTAGTTCCCCCCACCAACATCTCGGACATATTTGTAATTTCTTTCTGTACATTTGTCCCTTTCTGTACATTTATCTCTTTCCTGTACTCTTAGCTTAAATCAGAAACCCCCCCCCAAGGAGCCGGCCTTCTCCGGAGATTGGCTCGGAAGGCATCTCTTCCTTCCGGCCTTTCATGCTGGTGGGCGAATCTGGGCGCGTTAACCCAAAATCCTTTCCTCATGGCAGATTCGTAACCAACAGACACATCTTGCAAACATTGTTTGAAACCCTTGTAGATGAAGTTTAAAATAAAAGGATGTGTAGACATTTAAGACATCACATTGTACTAAAGACACCAATGAGAAGAACTAAGGCCCCCAAATGCGACATTTTCACCAATGCAGATGAGAAGAACGAGGATTGTGATTAATAAGGGGTTGATGATCAATATTCTTTTCATATGCGTTGTTCCGAAAAATGTTTATGAATGATCAATATTCTTTTTTATGCTTAACAACAACTATGACATAATCTAGTGTAGCATGTAAAGTATTCACTCATGCAATATCTACACAACACAACACACTACAATACAATTCCATATTATATAAAGAAAGACATAAAATGTAAAGACCTCATAGATACAAATGTTTACCACACATGTATTTTTCACATTCCAATTATTCATAATTCATCATGGTCTGGTTGAGTGTAGGACACAAATGACGAGTGTGCCTCAACCATCATCTAAAAACCAATTACTTGCTCCATGCTACTGCAGATTACACACCTTGATCAGGGTAGATGGGTATAGACAAAGGTATAACAGGAAATGGGAGGTGGTTGGCGACTACCATACCTGCCGAACTACCTAACTATGTGTATAGCATATCAATATCATATTTAATTCGATTTCTTCGATTGCCTTGGTGGTTGTTAGGAGACCTACCATTTGTGGCATCTCTTTGTGCAACAATTAGGCCACATACTCATGATTGTTGTTCCTCAAATTAGAAGGGTTTTCCTTCGCTGAATGTTATTCCTCCTTTCAAGTACGACAAAATGTGTGTTTTGCATCTTTGGAGTCATTGTACCATGTGTCTCGTTCGTATTTTGAAATAAAAAAACATTTACATCATCTTCTTATGGAGAGCATTTATCGATGTTCCTTGCTTGTTACTCTTGTTCTTGGAGTCATCACTCTCAACCTTGGAGTTGCTCGTCTTTGAAGTTGCTATCGTCCCAAGTCCCAACCCCACCTTCTCAATGATATCTTTGAGATGCCAAGTTTATGGCCTGCTCAAAGGCCTCCTGATATGATTTTAGAGAGACTATCTTGATGTTCTTCCTATATAGAGGAAGAAGTCTCTCCATGAACAACCTTTTTTGTAGTTTTTCTAACAACTCCATTTGGTTGACCTTCACTTCCAACCTCCGATTATATGAGTGAATAGAGTTTGTCTTGCTTTCTTCTATTTTGTTGATTTCTTTGGTGATGTCATTGTCATTGCACAACTTGAATTCCTTCTCGAAGGCTTTGCACAACTCCTCTCATGGTTGGTACTTATCCTCTGGCAATTCCGCATACAAATCTACTATGGTTCTATATAGTGTTGTAGGACATAACTTCCTCCAATCTGCCTCATTGATCTACCCATTAATTGTGATGTAGGTTTTCCAATTTTTTTTCTAGGTATTTGTTTCATCACCATGAAACTTTGGAGACTCCATGTCACCCCAACAATGGTCATTCGGACCAATTGATTTGACTGATTCGACACTCAACCCATTTAAAACACAAGCAACAATTGATCTTGTTTTAGAGTCCAGTCTTGCACACCTTTTTTCATATCACACTATAGTCTCTCTCATGTCGAATTCGCGTCCCATGCATCACCCTGAAAATATTCCAGTGGCACACTCCCATCCCATTCATTGTCAAATAATATCCTTTGTGGGAGCCTTGCTCCCTATAAAAACTCGCCAAGTCCGAGCATATCCCACGTGGCGAAGCACAGAGGTCGTGGACCTCTCCAGATCCTTCAAAACAATAGAAGGACCAACCAAAATCCTGCAGTGGCATTCAACAAGGTAGTTTTGGAAACACAATGGTGCACCTGAAAACGTTGTCCAACACAGAGAATATAATCTGGTTTAAATCATTGCTTTCAGGAGGTTAAAAACAGCAGTACATCTACTAAATAAAGCACATCCAAAAGGACGTTGAATCGCGTCCCAACAAAGCTTATAACATACATCAAATGACTGGTTTATAATCTGTGTGACAGCAATCTCTATGGCTTCACGATCAAGGGGGGGAATGTCTACAACAGGGCAGACTCACACTGGTTGGGTGATTAATAAGTGTCACGATGCCATTGCTATCAGCTATAAGCTCTCAATAAGCAAGATCAATCTCAACACCATAGGATTTGCAAATAATTAGAGACTCACAACAAGCATAATCACATTGGAATTGCAACCAAGTAGAGCCTACAAACAAGCATAAGCAAATAGGATTTGCAAGCAATTAGAGCCTCCAAACAAGCATAAACAAAGCAAGACAAAATCTTGATATTCCCCAACCTGGTTCTCTTGAAAGGTTGGACTCCTCATGCTCTTGCTTCAATAACCTAGTCTCCTCCTTCCTTGTCTATTTTTCCACTAAGCCCCTAAAGGATCCTTTAATGGCATTCTTCTCCGACAAAGAAAGATACTCTTTACTAAATAATTAATTTCCTCCCCACCTCCCCATGTGAGGAAGAAACAAAATTAATAATATAAAATCAAAAAGTGGAGATAAGGTGATTCATCACTTTGTTCCTTGCCCCCTCAAAAACGTTAATAAATTTAAAACTATTAAAGGTAAAAAGGGGAATCTCCATGAAAATTTAACCGCCATGAAGCAACCACAGAGGAGGATGAATAATCCTCTAATTCAATAAAATAATCATTATATTATTAATTATCTTAGTGCTCTTTTGGTCCAATCAAAATTAGACACCTTTTGTGAAGACAAAAATCACCTAATTGCATTCCAAAACCTACCAAATTAATGAGGTAACATGCAATTAGATTAATTAAACCATGTTTAATTGATTTGCTTTTCTTTTTCCCAAAACATATTTCCTAAAATATATCTTTCACAAAAGCATCAATTAACTTCACAAAACATTACAAAACTAAGAATTAGGTCCTAGTTCATCATGTAAAAGGATCCTGCCAAGGCAGGTCATGACATTCCCAACAAAAGGAAGAATGACAGAGTTTAAGACCAAACAAGACTACAGTCAATTAGCATTACATGATTGAATGACATTATTCTGACTTGAACGATGTAACAGTCTCAATTGAATGACAACATGTATGTGAACGAGAGTGAACACTTGAACATCAACTTACACTTGAACAACAAAGATCACTTGAACGATAGTGACAATGGTCACTTGTACGACAATATGCCCTTGGATGATCAGTTGCTAACTCAGACAATTGACTTGTACGACTTAAACAACAAGTGATGAATGTCAACACTTGACCGACCACACTTCCTGGACGACAACTTCCAACCGACAATATACCTATGCTGCAACTCTGCACACCTTGATCGACAACAACAACCTTGCAATGCTCTAGATCATATGTTGCACATACAAGATTCACAAGACACTATCCTAGCAATACAACACATTCATCATACACAAGATAGATTGCAGAAAAGTACAGTTGCATTAATCATATGCCTGAACGGCCATTACAATGACATGATCTGCAAGTGCAGAATACATTGTAGATACAATGTTCTATACTATTGCTGCTCCTTCATACATGCATCTCTCTTTACGCCTTTCCTCCTATGCTCTCTATCTATCTATATATATGCATACAAAATGAATAGGGGGGTGGGTTTATTTATCAAGCAGCCCTGGCCGCTGTAGGCAGCAAATCCACCTCCCAGAAGAAGAAATAACTTGGATTTCATCAATTTTGTCAAATGTTCAATTTTGTCTAATTGTACAGTGTAGGGTTGTAAATGTACAATTGGGTGTAATTGTACAATTGGTCATAAATGTACAATTAGAAGTTAAATGAAATAAAGTGAAATGCACATGAAAGGTAATTTGATAAAAATCAAATTAAGACTTAGTAAAACCTTAGTGCATTAATTGTTTTAAGATATTGCGGGAAGGCAGTTGTGAATGATGCGTTGTCTCAGGAACCGCTTTGGAACGGCCTGAGCAAGCATTATAAGGCCCCCCCATTCAATTTTGATGGTTGTTCATGCTTAACGGTTGTTGATCATTATTCACAATAGTGGTTCATCATTATGGTAGTGTTGCTCATGGTTGATCATGTTGTCTCTGTTATAGATCATTGTTAATATGGCAGCATGTATTATGGACTGTGTGCAAATGTGAATATTGTTTATACATATTGCTGGTGAATCTGGATTGTACATTTTGTGCAAGTATGGCTAGAATGATATTGTAAATGGATGATCCCACAATGGAAATATAGTGTTGATGATTTCCCAACCTTGTGTGATGATGGTGAATGTGCATTATTCAATGGTTCTATTGTAATTGGTAAATGAGACATTTGCATGGCTTTGTACGGTTGTGCAAATGACAGTGAGTAAGATTGATGGTGTTAAACCAAGGATAGTGATTCTGAAATTGCATGTTAGCAAACTAGGTTGGTAATTCCACAATAATGCTAGACAATTCTTACTTTGTTAGGATTCGGTGCGTAAGTTGGAAAATCTGTAATTGAGTGATTGCAGCAAGGGTTTGTGCAACCGTACAAGCAACCAACCAAACTGTAAAATTGATCATTTACCTTGTTTTGGGGATACATTTGCATAATTAAGTGTGTTAAAGGTGGAAAACAATGAACGATTGCAAAACTGTTAAGTTGATGTTGGCAAAACTGAGTTTTGGCATATTGTACGATTGTAAATCGTACAGTTGAGTCTATTGTACAGTTACAACCATACAACTGAACGTTTTGGAACTGTACAGTCCCTTTTTGTGAGTTTTGTAAATCGTATAGTTGCAAACCGTAAATTGTACGATTTGGCCTAAAATAGTTACAAAACTCTGGAATTCATCCCAAAACCTCCCATTTCACCTCCCCTTCCGGGAATCCTCCCCCCTGTGCTATAGTCGTTGCCCACAATGGTTTCCAGGACATCTCATCCTACAAATGTCACCCCCATCAGACATACAATAGACATCCTTACAAAACTTTATATTATTTTGCAATTTATCATGTTAATGACCGAATTACATTTCATTTGCATTCACATTTCATTTCCTTCTAATTGTTAGGAGGTGAAAATATCTCGATCACCAATGTTCTTCAGCAGAGAGGTGCATGGTGGTGCAGTTTATAGTGATCCTCCCCTATGCGTTGTTCGTATGTGCCGGGCGCGTTGAGGGGGGTTGCAGGGGGGAACTGGCTAGGTTCCCCCTTGATTGGGGGTTCGAGGGCAGAGCCCTCGACCGAAATTTTGGCCATCCACACAACCATACTTTGAGAGAGGAAACAAACAGTTTTTTGGAGTCTTCCTTTGGGAGAGGAAACAAACAATTTTTGGAGTCTTCCTTTGTTTTTCTATAAAAGGGGAATGACCCCTTGCATGTAATAGTTTAGTGAATGTAAAAGTTTGCCGAAATCAATAAAATAACGAAGTTGCCATTGCCCCGTGTTTTTACCTGCACACTGCAGGGTTTCCACGTAAAAATATGTGTTATTGTTTTGTATCTGTGTTATTGTTTTGCTTGTTTGTAATGTTTGTTTTCTAACACTAATTTCATTACAAAATTCATATACAAAATCCTAGCGCATATTTTGCACTCAAAACTATGATGAACCTTGCTACCTTTTCTTTGTCTTTTGTGTTGTTGAACTGCCGCCTACACAAAGTACAAATAATACATAATTATTTATTTATTTTTATTTTTTTAGTTTACATGGTAGAATCGGTAACCGCCACGATGATCCGAGCATGCTGTCCGTATTTTATGGCTGCCATAGTATTTTGCGTTGTCGCCTCGGAAGCCGCCACATAGTACTCGTGCAGTCCACCCCTATAACCACCATGCCGCAATCATTTAAAACCTTTTACGCCGTTGAAAGCACCAAGAAAGGGACAAACGTTTAGTCCGACGAGGCCTGAGATTTGAACCTTGGACCTCCGCCCCCCCTTACGAGGTTTGGAAGAACCAATTGGTCTACACCTCGGAACCAAATAATACATAATAATTAAATGCACGTACAATTATTAAATACGCTAGTCCATGTCAAACTGCTTCTTCAAGGATAGGATAAATTATAGCAACCTAGGCATGTTTGTTTTGTAGGAAACAAGAATGCTAGTATTAGAATTAGAGCTTTGCAAAATAAATCTTTGGCAACTCCAGAAAAGACCAAAAGGCTATGCAATGTTTTGGAATCTAAGTAAGATTTTGCTACAAAATTCTTCTTTCTCATCAATGGGGAATAGCAATAGGATTTTATTCTTATTAAGTTGGTATCATAGTTTTGGTAACAAACATGTACATACTCTCAGTAGGGAGGCTTGAAATTTTGGCGTTAAATGACATTCAGATTTAGACAGCCTAAAATTAACATTGTTTTTAGTTGTTGAGAAAAGACTTCAATCTCTAAGTATGGGGCATTCGCGTGGTCGCTCCATTTTGGAGCTATTCCGGGAGTCGCTCCCTCTTTCGGGCGATTCCCGGCTTCACCTCTCCTTTTCAGTGATCAACGATTTTTCAAACAACAAGGTTAGACGAGGAGAAAATGTTAAAATTATTCTAAGTGTTGAAGCTCGAACGATTCCCGTCATCGCTCCTTTCTTTGAGCGAAGCCCGTCATCGCTGTGTTTTCGAGCGAACCTCAGCACGGGGAGAAAATGTTGTTAAAATCCTAAGTGTTGACTTGGGAGCCACTGACGTCGGTCGCTCATTCCTTGAGCGATTCCTGTCGTCGCTCCCCTTTCCGAGTGACCGCGGGCGAAGGATGGAGAAGAGAAAAGAAAATTGGCTAAGTGTTGGGTGGACGACGGTCGCTCCATTTCGGAGCGATTCTCGTCGTCGCTCAACTTCATCAGCGATACCCGTCGTCGCTCAGTTTTCGGGCGACCGCCAGCAAGCATATTCTTCCAGTGACGACGCCGGTCGCTCCATTTCGGAGCGATTCTTGGCGTCGCTCCATTTTTCCAGCGACAGCGGGTGAAAGATTCCAGGATTCGACTAAGGCATCAAGGTAGCGATCGACGTCGGTCGCTCATTTTTCGAGTGACTCCCGTCGTCGCTGCCTTCTTTAAGCAACCACCGTCGCCTCCTCCCCTAGCGAATATGACAAAAGGAGAACCAAGTCGCAAGGTTTCTAAGTTAATAGCATCCCGGGTTTGCTTCATTCTGGAGCGACTCCCGGGGTCGCTCTCTTCAGCAAGCGACTGTGGTCAAGCCCCCCATAAGTCAGTGAACCGAAGACCAAGGACTACATACAAATTTCGACGTTCGGGCCTGTCAGGATGGGACGGAAGGTGTGCTGCCAAAGCGCGAGGTAGGTGAACATTGAATGACGAGTCGTACGACCTGACACCTCACCCACCAGATCTGTCTGGAGCTGTACCATTTCCAGATGGACCTTACTGCAGGTACACTCGTAGTCGACAGAGGTCTAATCCTGGCAGCTTTTAGCAGCTTTTGCCTGTCTAATCCTGGGAATTCCTGCTATAAATAGCAGTGTGCTTTCATTGTAAAGGGGGGGGAACATATTGCTAAGAAGCTGCTGTAACTGAACACTTGCTTCCAATTCAAAGTATACTTGGCTCTGTTATTTGTCTCTTTCTTTTATGCTACCTTCTGCAAGTATTTCTGCATTGTGTCATTTATTTTTCTGATTGCTGTCATTCTGAATCCTGGATAACAGCATTGGCAATTAAGTAGACCTGGAATACTGAATAAAGGATACATAGGAAAGAATCACAGTAACAGTTTTTGTTACATACATTGTTTTGATTGTTGTTGGCTTAGTGATAGGTTAGTGACTGTGCTGCTTGTTCTTTCCCACCAAATGCATGATATTTACATTTCTTTTTGCATTTTTATAATCTCTTTCCAATTCCCTTCTCTAAAACATCAAATAGATTAGCATAGGAGCCGGTCTTCTCCGGAGATTGGCACGAAAGGCATCCCTTGCTTCCGGCCTTTCAATCTGTTGGGCGAATCTAGAGCGCAAAGACCTAAAACCTTTCCTAGTGGCAGATTCGTAACCAACTGTTACCTTATTAACAAAAGCCTTTTCGATCTGGACAAAATCTGGATCAAACTAGATTTTTTCGAGCATCATTGGATCCAGAAAAATTTTCAATATGATTTGAGTTGTGGCTCTAAACCATTATAATTTATTTACTTGTCTCTTTTTAATTGTATTTATATTTATTTGTGTGTATTTTACATATTGACATGTTTATATTAATAATAGCTTTTAAATATATACATTTTTATTTTCAAACTTCGATTCAATTTTTTGGTCCTTTTTTTTATTGAATTCAGAACTTCTGGATTGGCTTCCCAGAGGAATTCAGATTTTCAAACTCTGTAATTATGTCCATAACAGAAAAATTGGATGACTTCCTTCTTTCTGAAAGCTAGGTTGATAGTTCAAGACAGTGATAGCTTACTTCTTTCTGATCATTGGCATATTCAAACTTTCAGTTGCATGTCTCAAATCTGAGGTCCATATCCCTTCCTTTAAATTTGTGAATATCTGAATATAGCATAATCTATCAGAGACTTTCAGAATGGTGGAAAGAAGGCACCCACATCCAGGGTTATGCACTGTACAATTTCATAGGCAAACTTCACATGACCAAGGAAAAATATAAAAATTAAATGTTTGTAACTAGGAGCTCATGGCAATATTTTCTGCATTATTAGAAAACTTTGGTTGAATTAAACTCAGTTCAGTGGTGAACTGCAGATTGCACCCTAACACTAGAGTTGAGGCAGCAGGAGCAAACCTTGATCTCTCAATTAGCAGCAGTCCAGGACTAACAAAAAAAAAAACAAAAACAAAGAAAGGAAATATATCGTTGGCAGAGCAACCTGGATAGGAGAAGATAATAATATGATTTTTTCCTATGAATCAACTTCCCAAAGTAGTGTGACTGATGGTACCCATATGGCACATGCACAGAAAATCCAGAGGTCATCCAGCACATTACTAAACAAGACTTTCAAAAGCTGCTATTAGAGCTTATCAAATGTTAGAGTTAATGTAATGTGCACTATGCCTTCCTTGACACTTGTCAGTTTCACTTGACAAGTGTCATGCATTTCATATAGGCTTATGCCTATATATTGTAACTCATTTCATGAATAAAATATCCCATAAGTTTTCCCTCCTAACATTTGGTATCAGAGCAGGCTTTCCCTGCCCTGTGAAACCCTTGAGGGGGGATTTTCCTCATGGAAATCCTCCCTCCCCCTCATTTTTTTCTTTTCCATATATATTTTTTTAATTTTTTTACCGAGGGAGTATGCTCTCCATCATTTGATGGATCAGAAACCAGATGGTAAAAATTTTAAAGTTTGGGAAATTTTTTCAATTTTTTTTTAGTTTTTAAGATCTAGCTTGGCTGAACATTCCGTGAATCGTTCCACTACTGGAGGCCGAGGGTAGAATGTGCTCCTGGAGAGCCATAAAAATACACGATGCTATTTTGGGACTTGCAGATCATTGTTGGAGATATAATATCATGGAATCTTCAACATTGCCATTGCAGCTCGGGATTATGTGCTACTAAACGAAGGGACCTTAATGCACTATTGAATAATCTTCGCCTGCCGTTTAATTTTCATAAGCTGCTAATCCAATGAAGGTACAGATCTGAGATTCAGTCCGATGTGGAAAAACATCCCTCCGCGCGCCCTCGCTACCCAGCCGCTCAGATCGAACTCGACGCCGTCGCCCGTAAAGCCGTCAATGCGGTTGTTGTGTGTAACCCCGGTGCAGACTCTGGCGGTGCTGCGCTCGCTGGCAGAGACCGACGCCACCATCGTCAAAGCTGTCGTGAAGGAACCAGGCCGTGCCAAGGGCTTCGGTTTTGTTGATTTTGCCGATCCTATTGTCAGTGGGGAACCCCGCAACAGGCGGCCGTCCGCTACGCTTGCTGTAGCTACAACACTTTTCAAACTTGAATTCTGACGATTTCTATGTATCATGTTTGTAGAGCTATTCCAAAGAAAAATATCAAAAGGATCGTCCTCTTCTTCAGCAAGCAATTCATGCAAGGACCTACCCTTCCTGCATTCTCCAACTCCTTTCTTCTCGCATTCTAAAGTAACACACTTAATAAACTCTGTCAAAGGGCGAGCATCCCCTTGCTTACTGGTCACTTTTGGATCAGTTCTGCTTCACGTGTGACCTCTGGGTTTTGTGGTCCTGCTTCGGGATGGTGGGAGTCTTCTTGTGCGGCTTCGGGGACCTATGAACGATTGGGATTATTTAGGCCAGGTGCCGATTGGGCATCTGGGCAATCTCGTTTTACAGCTTCAGGGTGTTTAGGATGAACGGTATTTGCCTGCGGTGCCAATTGGGCATGTGGGCAATGGCAATCTCTTAGTGGATTGTTGTGATTGTTTTTGTCCAGATTGAGCATGTGGGCACTCTTGTGGTTTTGTTGAGTCCTGCAGTCAGTGGGGAACCCCGCAACAGGCGGCCGTCCGCTACGCTCCGGCACAGCCGGCAACCACTATGGTAAACGGCGACGACGGCGGCGCCCAGGAGTCGGGGATCCGGCTGGTGCATCTGCTCATGGCCTGCGCGGAGGCTGTTCACAGAGGCGATTTAAAGACGGCGAACGACATGGTCAGGGAGATTCGAGTGATGGTGAAAAACCCCAGCAGAGCCATGGGGAAAGTGGCCTCCCACTTTGCCGAGGCTCTCGCATGCTGGATTTATGGATTCGGTTATGGAACCCGACTGAAATGCATTGGTCGCCAATCTACCTGCGAGGGCATCCAATAGAGTTGATTTTCCTGATCCAGACGGGCCCATGAGGGCCGTGAGGGTTCCGGGCTCTGCATATCCTGTCAAACCCTAAATAACTGTATGAGTTTCGCCAACTGCTGCTCTCAATTTTGAGCACCGGTTGCTGTTGCTGAGGATCTGCCGTTTTACTTCACCCCAATGACGTGATCGACGACGCGGCTCAAGGGGATGCTCGGCCACTTGGCACTGGTGAGGAGGCGCGGCACCACGTGGAATGAATATCGTGCGATGCATGATGCAGTTCAAGCACGTGTTCGTCAGTTGGTGTACAGTGCCAATATTTCTGGAAAAAGGTATTATGTTTGCTGATGATGAACGTCGGAGCCCCTTCCGGTAAATCCCCGTGGAAGTTGACATATTCTTTATATATCATTTCATTTGTCTTATTTGGGGAATAATGAAGAACATCTTTTTTTTAAGAATATACAATGGGGGGAGACTTTTACTTTAAAAGGGGGCATATTTTATTAAAGTGGGGAGGACCACTTAAATTTATATATGGGGAATTGAAATTTTCAAAGTGGAGGGGTCCACTTTTCATAAAGGGATTAATGATCATTATCTTAAATTTGATTTTAAATTGTAAGGGAAGTGCCCATGCTCATTGGCCAACAGTATGGCCCATGTAATTCCCCTGCGAGGGAAATTTTAAGACTGTTTTTTATTCCGCCTGAGAGCGATGCCGCCATTGAGCGATGTTGTTTATTTTGCTGCCTAGAGAGGCATGCTATTGTTTTTCCACATAATGAAGGCCCCTTTGATGGTGGAATATAGGGGTATTTATAGTCGTTGGAAACGGTTTTCCACGACGGACACAATGGTGGTGTCATATTGTAATTTTGAGGCTATTTCAATTCAGTTTTTTAGCCTCAAAATTTTTCTACCTTGGAGTGCACTCTCGGTTGAACCCGACACTCCCAAGGTAATTTTATATGTGATCCTTGTACCTAGTGACCTTTTCTATACACTTGGCGAATGCAGCGGCTGGTTACCCATGCATTTCGGTGGGATGACATGGTCACCATAAGGACACTTATACTAGGGACTACAAACATAGACACCCTAGACTCTATCCGAGGTTTTTTCCGGATCTACTTCTGAAGACTACAGACGAAGACACTTCAGAAGATTCTCTTATTTTCTTCTTCTCTCCTATTTTGATCTATGGCTCATTTTATTGTATTGAGTGCATTTTCGGCAGAGACCGACACTCTTATATGGCTCGTTTTTCCTTTCATTAGGTGCATTTTCGGCAGAGACCGACACCTTCTAGATTGAGTTCACCATGAGGAGGGATTTCATACTCATGGTGAATCTAGTCAGTGACCTACGAGAGGCAACATCCTCTGAGGATGACCTGCAGAGGCAACAGACCCAGAAGTGGCTGACCCTGAGGCACCCATGATGACCCTGAGGCACTTAGACGGCTGACCTAGTGGCAACAGACCCGTGGAAGTGGCTGACCCTGAGGCAATAGACCGAGATGTATACACAGTGAATCTAGCATTATTCACAGTTGGAGAGCCAAGCGCAAAGAGCACGAGCCTAGACCAAATCAACAATAAGAGAGGATGATAGGTTGTTTTAGAGAAGTCAACATTAAGAGGGAATGTTACCTAATATTGACTTGTTTTTTTTCTTTAGTTAGGATAGTGCACATTAAGGGGGAATGTTAGAGTTAATGTAATGTGCACTATGCCTTCCTTGACACTTGTCAGTTTCACTTGACAAGTGTCATGCATTTCATATAGGCTTATGCCTATATATTGTAACTCATTTCATGAATAAAATATCCCATAAGTTTTCCCTCCTAACATCAAAGAGTGGCAATAGGCTAAAAACTTATTCTTAATAGTTTTTTAAAATTATAACAGCTGGAGAACATATCCACCTAACAAGACCCATCTCAATGCAGGAACTTAAAACAGTCATCATCAGTCTCAAAATAGCTTCAGGGCTAAATGGATCCCCAACGGAATTTAACCAATAATTTTAACCTTTTGCCAAAGGAAATTTGTTGTAAAACCATTGGGAAAAGAGTTTTTCAATTATCCATCTAGCATAATTGTTCCAAATTTCATGACTGAACTAGGTGACAGGATATTACTAATAAACAATGAAAATACTTATAAAACAGTAGAAATATAGTTGGTCAATTATTTAAAAAGAAAATATGGGTTGTCCTCCCTAATTTTTTAGGAGAATAAGAATAGTAGTTTACTTTTGTTTGCTGAGAGCCAAAATATCCTTTAGGTGCTTAATGGATTACTGAGAAAAAGATTCTTGTAATTCTGGTTTTTCTGTGCTCTTATGCATATGTGAGAAAGAAGTTTGCTGCTGATTTAGCCAAAAGCACCCAGTGTTATTCTGTCATTTGGACTATACAAATTAGCCAATGCCCATGATACCAGAAATTGTCTCCAAAATGGTCTCTCTCCCATGACACGACAAAATGGGTCTTTGTCATGGTCACTCACTTACAACACCATAACATGGGTCTTTGCCTGCAACAACACAGAATGATCTGTTCCCCAGAAGAGCACTCAATGGTCTTCAACATACTCTCTTGCCCGCACAACCACAACATGGTTCTTTACCATGCCTTTTACGTGTAACAAACAAAATCTGCTTCTACCAAGCCATGTGGATTAATCAAGTGTAATACAAATATACTCTGTACCTCAATATACACCAAAAAATCTGCTTCTACCAAGCCATGTGGATCAGTTCAATGTGATACAAACATACTCAGTACATCAATATACATGTTCGCATTATCGTGTTAGGAATGCTTCTGCATCATCGGCTTCTAGTCTGACTTTTGGACCAATAAGGGCAACTGAAGACTTGCAAGTTGGCTGCTTAATTAATGCTTGCCTAGGCTATTGAAGTGCTACATGCTCAACAGATGATTGCAGTATGTGATCAGGCTCACCTGTTAATACTCTAACTTCATAGGTAACAATTCTTTGTGTTTTTCAAAGAGTGCCATGGAATGGGAAGGACATGCCTACATTCTCTGTCATTTGGTAAGAACTCCATTACTGAATTTAAGAATGCATGTGACCCTCCTAATAACAACTCAGTCTGTAGTGAGGACTGAGTGTGTAACTATGGTATTGTTAACGTATATCTTTAGCATATACTTAGGTTATTACATTATTGTTGGGTTGTTCATATTGTTGCAACTCCTACCTAATGTCAGCTAGTTAGCTCCGGTAGTTACGGGCTAATCTAAGCGACTATTGTATTATTTAAGCAATGTTTGATTAATACAATGTTGTTCATTCTCTGACATGGTATCAGAGCTACGAAAGGTTTGACGCTGTTTTTCACCTTGAGCACAATTCTCGAGGCAGTGCAAGATCTGCATGCCTCCCGAGGTAGCGCGCCACCTGAAGCGACCCGACCAACTGAGTTGGACCGACTCTCGACGTGACTCGACTGACTCGGACTCTCGACTCGACGCGACTAGACCAAAAACTGGTCGACTGACCAGGCTACGGAGGGACAACGGAAGCGGGACGAACAAGGGAGACGCGGCGCCCCTAGCAGAAAACGGAGGAGACGCGGCGCCCCTAGCGGACAACGGAGGAGACGAGGTGCCCCCCAGTGTGGCAACCAAGGAGGCCCCCACGCGGGAAAGGCTCCACCCTCTCGGGTAGTGTCTCCCCGAGAGAAGACACTTCAATAGTGAAGTGTTGGCATATTTAAAACGTTCTCCTATCGTTCCCCCACGCATGTGGGATAAAAATTCATTGTTTGTTTTTAAAACTAAGAACGTCAACGCTGCACCGGCGTCAAAACTGCAGTAGATTTTGAATTTTTTGTTAACTCCTGTAACGTTGAATTTCTTTTTTTCTGCCATGGATAGATTCAACGAGTGATTTCAAGCATATTGGGTGGATTAATTTTTTTTTTTTAAGTTTTGATTTTATTTTTTTTATAATGTCGTTTTTTAATTTTTTTTTTTCTTTTTTAAATAAAAAAAACTATTTGAAATAATTTTTTTTTAGAAAAAAAAAAATTTTTGATTAAACTTTAGAATTTTTTTTTATGACATTAGGAGAAATTTTTTTCAAACTTAAAAAAGGGGCCGAATTTTTTTCTGCAAAAGTGAAGGGGGGAATTTTTTTCCAAAAAGCACAATTTTTTCAAAACTGAAAAGAGGAGGGAAGAGTGAAAGAATTTTTTCAGCATTTCTTCAAAATTGGCAAATTGTAAAAGGTGCATTTTCGGTGGAAACCGACACCTTAGTTTCATTTTTGGATGCTTTCTGATGTATGATGCACTTTTTTTTCTGCACTACTTCATTAAGTAAAAAAACAAAGCACTCCTAAGTTCCAAAATTTGAAACCCATCCGTGCAATTCAATTGCACTCGGAGTGTTCCGTATTTATGATACCTTTCGTCGGCACTTACAGGTAATGTTGTCGTGATTGGGCTACTGTATCTGCCGCCTAACATAGCTGCAACAACGACGTCTGAGCTTGTTCTCTATTGATTGTCGAGGAGATATAAGTTTGCCATTTTGCTATTTTCTTACTCCATTCCACTACCCTAATCGTTCTTGTGTTTAGGCGTAAATCCTGACGAAGTGTCTCCAAAGTGTTTAGGGGAAGTTATGTCCCACGCATGAGGAGAACCTTCTATGGTAGGTGCCATCAACGAGACGATTCTCTTTCAGTACTGCCTATGTTCCACTTATCGTTCTGATATCTAAAAATACCTATAGTCTCCCTCACGTAAGGGCGGGTATTTTGTTCGGTATAAAGGCCTGACAAAAAGGTATATAGAAAGAGGGACCATTTGGTGATATAAGGAACCCTCACTATGGTTGCAAAGTTAATGACTGATGCTCATCAGTTATTGAAAAGTCCTAATTACACACCATGGAAAAACAAGATGAAGGCTATCCTTGTCATGGAAGACTTATGGGATGTTGTCTCTGGCACAACCACAAGACCTTCACCAACAGTTGGATCGATAGCAGCTACACCTCCAACTGCTGGTCAGATAGCATTTGACAAGAATGATAGCAGGGCAAGAGTGCTCATCTTGGTTGCTGTTTCGGATGAAGTTCAACCTCACATAACTGACAAAGAACATGGTAAAGAGGCATGGGATGCCCTTCAAACCATTTATGAGGGAAATAATGATTCCATCATTCTTTACCTTCAATCTCAACTTCATAGTTTGAGTATGAAGCAGGGTGAGACAATTGAACTCTTTCTTTGCAGAGTGTCTGAGTTGAAAGCAAAATTGAATTCTTTGGGAGAACCTATAGACGATAAGCTTCTTACTTCAGTAGTATTGAGAGCTTTACCTGATTCTTACAGGGTGTTGATCACCTTACTTCAGGTGTCACAGAGAAAAGTTACCTTTGTTGAGTTGGTCAATTTGCTTCAAGAAGAGGAGGCACGCCAACTTGTTGGCAATTTTGGGTACCTTGAGTACATTGCCTTTGCCTAAGTTTAGTTGTTGTCATTGATGTCAAGGAGCTCTTGGTAGTTGTTGTTTTTGATGTCAAGGAGTTCTTGGAGCAATTTGTTTTTATGTCTAAGTATGTGTTTTGATGAAGGTTTCAGCTGGTTAGTAAGTCTCTAAGAAAAACAGAGTAGCCCAGTTGCAAAAGATCAAGAAAAAGATAAGTTAGAAAAAGTTTGCAGGCGGCTGGAAAAACATGTCGCGATTTCGCGACATGTTTTAGGAGAGAGAAAGTTCAGGCAAAACTGTCGCGATTTCGCGACAAGTTGAGTTGGCAGCGTTGAGTTGCAGGAAGTGTCGCGATTTTGCGACAAGTTGAGTTGGCAGTGTTGACTTGCAGGAAGTGTCGCGATTTTGCGACAAGTTTCAAAGAAGTTGTACGGATGCAGAAAGCGTCGTGATTTCGCGACATGTTCCAGTTTCGCGAGCAGTTGGCAGAAAAGTGCTTAAGGCAACGAAAGCGTCGCGATTTCGCGACATGTTCCAGTTTCGCGAGCAGTTGGCAGAAAAGTGCTTAAGGCAGCGAAAGCGTCGCGATTTCGCGACATGTTCCAGTTTCGCGAGCAGTTGGCAAAAAAGTGCTTAAGGCAGCGAAAGCGTCGCGATTTCGCGACATGTTCCAGTTTCGCGAGCAGTTGGCAGAAAAGAGCTTAAGGCAGTGAAAAGCGTCGCGATTTCGCGACATGTTCCATTTTCGCTAGTGCAAACCGAGAAAAGGTTGAAGAAGCAAGAAGTGTCGCGATTTCGCGACAAAGTTGCAGATGATGTCAGCAAGAGGCAAAGGTGTCGCGATTTCGCGACAGAAGCTGAGAAGAAGGCTTTGGAGTCTAAAGCGTCGCGATTTCGCGACAGAGTTGCTGATGACGTCAGCAAGAGGCAAAGGTGTTGTGATTTCGCGACAGAAGCTAAGAAGAAGGCTTTGGAGTCTAAAGCGTCGCGATTTCGCGACAAAAGTGAGATGACGTCAGCGAAAGGCAAAAGCGTCGCGATTTCGCAACAGAAGAGCAAAGGAAGCAAACAAAAGCAAAAGCGTTGCGATATCGCTACAGGAAGCTAAAGAGGGTGTACGGCAGGTAAAGGTGTCGCGATATTGCGACATGTTGAAGTTTCGCACCAGGAGCTTTAGGGAGGCAGTGAAGCCGACAGAGTTAAATCTGGGCCGACGCAGCGTAGGGTTTTGCAGCCGACGTGATTGAAGGTTGAACAGCCGACTAAGAACAAGATTTCAACTTGAGATTGTGAGTATTAAAGGAGGGTTGTTTGAGCAGTTTGGGTATCGATCGAAGTGGGCGTTCAAAGTGTGGCATTCGCAGATTTAGTGCGACAGTGAGGTTCGATCATCGAAAAAGCAGAGTGCGAAGTTCGACTGCAGTATAAGAGTGCATTCCGTCGAATCGTCTAAGTGTGGAAGACTGTGCTGCTGTTTATGCGAAGACTATGCTGCTGTATGCACGAAGAAAGTGCTGCTGAGTTTCTCATAGAAGAGTATAATTTGATAAAGTGCTGCTGTCTTTGCGCAGACTGTGAAAAGATTGTTTCGACCAACTAGGAACTACAACAGAAAAGAAAAGAGGAAGAGGACAAATTTGTGCCAGACCGAAGGACTGTGTTTTGGTGCAAAAAAGAGGACCAGCTTGTCTGTGACGGAGTTGAGGACGGAGATCTCCAGTCGAAGCGGGGAAGACAGGTGTCTTCTATGGATAGAGTTCCACTTGCTAAGGGCAGAAGAGATAGAGGTCTTCTAGAGGATCACCAGCAAAAGCTGAATTAGGGGAAGGTGTCTCCTTTGAGCTGTGGCTCATAAATATTATAATCGGGAAGGATTCCCAGAGGACTTTGATACAACTTTTAGAAGAAAAGTTTTATCCGTGGAGTAGCCCACCTTGGGTGAACCACGTAAATTGCTGTGTCTCTTTGTGGATTGCATTTTGTGCATTGTTTTACTACTGTTATTACTGCTATCTTTATTCTGCATGTTAATGGTTTGAAAACTGTGTTGATAGATAAAGTTAAAAGTGGTCTTATGCTGTTCACCCCCCCCTCTCAGTATAAGCTTGTGTTCTTCACAACTTCAAAGAAATGATTCTTCTAATACAACCTCAACAAATGAAGAGATATTGCAAAATTTTCAGCATTTCAGAAGGGAGGAAATTCTCACAAGGATTCAAAAGGGAAACAACCTCAACAAACGAAGAGATATTGCAAAATTTGTGACAAAGACAACCATGACACAAACAAGTGTTGGCACAAGAATAAGCAATCTAAACAGAAAGGCCAGAACAAACCACAAAACAAGAACAAGCAACCCAAGGTGAATGTTGTTGTTGAAGAATCTGATTCGGATTCTAAGTGGGCACACAAGGTGCTCATGACTACCACAACCTCCAAGCAGAAGGATCGTGTATGGTATGTTGATTCTGGCACTAGTAAGCACATGAATGGCGACAAATCGTGGTTTGAAACATATGAGGCCAAGGAGGGCAAACCTGTCACTATTGCTGATGACAAAACCTATAAGGTTTAGGGAGAGGGTACAGTTTCAACTGGCGACAAATCGTGGTTTGAAACATATGAGGCCAAGGAGGGCAAACCTGTCACTATTGCTGATGAAAAAACCTATAAGGTTCAGGGAGAGGGTACAGTTTCAGTCACTCTTCCTGATGGCAAGTGTCAGATTGAAAAAGTCCTCTATGTTCCAGGATTGGCGAACAATTTATTGTCAATCACACAAATTCTGGATAAAGATATGGTTGTGAACTTTCGTGTTGAGGATGGCAAGAAGTGTTGCTCTATTACCAGGAGGGGTAAGAACATTGCAACAGCTTCCTATAAGCATGGCTTATTTGCCTTAGATGCTATCTCTACTCCCCATGTTGCCATGACAGTCTCTACCAAAGAGGCAACTTCCCTATGGCACAAGAGATATGGGCATCTTAGTTTTGGCTACTTACTTGAGCTAAGTAAGTATGAGATGGTAAAGGGTCTTCCTTCCCTTTCTTCCATATTGCCAGTGTGCTCTACCGCTAGCAGGAAAGCAACATAGAGTACCTTTTGAGAAGAGCCCTACAAGAGCAAAGAAACCTCTGGAGTTAATTCACACCGATCTGTGCAGTCCTTCACACCAAACAGTTGTGGGGGGAAGAGGTATTTTCAGTTGCTTGTGGATGACTACTCACGAAAGATGTGGGTGTTATTTCTTCATTTGAAATCTGAAGCCTTTAGTTTCTTTCAGTAATTACAGAAATCTGTTGAGGAGTCAGGGACTTCTATAAAGACCCTCCGCTCAGATTGAGGGGGGTAGTTTACCTCTAAAGAGTTTTCTGCATTTTAGACTGCACATGGAATCACGAGACAGTTAACTACTGCTTACACTCAACAAAATGCAGTTGCTAAAAGGAGGAACCGTTCTATGATGGAAATGGTTCGTTGTATGCTAACAAGAGCTAGTCTTGGGCAACAATGTTGGGCAGAAGCTGTCACCACTGCAGTATATCTATTGAATAGGTCACCCACAAAGTCCCTAAAAGGAATAACTCCACAGGAAGCATGGAGTGGTCGAAAACCCTCCATCTCTCATCTTCGCATTTTTGGATGTAAAGCTTTTATGCACATACCGAAAGAGAAAAGGAAGAAGCTAGATGAGAAGACAGTGAAATGTATTCTTCTTGGCTATGATGAGCACTCTAAGGGTTATCGTTTGATTGATCCTTTGACCAAGAGGATTCATGTCAACAGAGATGTTGTTTTTGATGAGGCTTTCACATCACAAAGCGCATCTGATGTATACCTAGATCTTGTGGAATCTAAAGATGAGAAGTTCCCTTCGTCACCTCAGATTGGAGGTTCTTCTTCTTCTTCTTCTTCTACACCACAGAAGAAGAATCCAAAATGGTATAGAAGCACTATCAGAGACTCAAAGTTATCCACACCACCAGATTTGACTTTGAATAGACCTCGTACTCGCAGTATGGCTTGACAAGAAAGAGCAGCAACAGAGACTACTGAGGTTGATGATCTTTGTCAATCTTTTGAGGAACTTTCAGTAGATCCAGAGAGAGAAACAGAGGATATGGACGTGGATGATGACAGGGTGTTTGTCTTCAATGAATGAACATGAACCTGCTTCTGTACAAGATGCCCTTAGTGAGCCACAATGGAAGGCTGGTATGGATGCTGAGTATAAGTCTCTGAAAAAGAACAAAACTTGGGAGCTTGTCGATCTACCACACGGAAAGCCCATTGGCTGCAAATGGGTGTACAAAGTCAAGTACAAGGCAGATGGGACAATTGATAAGCATAAGGCCTGTCTTGTTGCAAAGGGCTATGCGCAAAAGGAAGGCATTGACTATGAGGAAACTTTTGCACCTACTGCTCGGATGACCACCATTCGAGTTCTTTGTGCTATGGCAGCACAGTATGGGTGGAAAGTTCACCAGATGGATGTCAAGAGTGCTTTTCTGAATGGTGATCTCCAATAGGAAGTCTACATGACACAACTTGAAGGATTTGAAGTGGAAGGTCAAGAGCAGAAAGTGTGCAAATTGGTCAAGTCCATATATGGTTTAAAACAAGCTCCTCGAGCTTGGTATATAAAAATGGATAATCACCTCCTGCAGCATGGATTTAAGAGATGTCCGTCAGATGCAAACCTCTATTTCAAGAAACAAGGTTATGAAATAGTGTTGCTTGTACTCTATGTTGATGATCTGCTCATTACAGGGAGTTCAGAAACTATGATCTCTGCTGTCAAAAGAGACTTGTGTAAATCTTTTGAGATGATAGATCTCGGACTTCTCCATTATTGTCTTGGTCTGGATGTGAGCCAGAAGGAGCACTACATCAAGGTGTCTCAGAAAAAATACGCCAAGACACTGTTAGAAAAATATCGCATGACTGATTGCAAGCCGATGGAATCAGGACTTCAGTTATCGCGATATGATGATTCACCTCAGGTTGATGGTACTCTCTATCAACAGCTGATTGGGAGTCCCATATATCTGACTAATACTAGGCCAGATATCGTATTTGCTATCAACTATCTTTCGAGGTTCATTCAGGAACCTAAGACTACTCACTGGAAAGCAGCAAAACGTGTTCTTCACTATGTCCGTGGTACAATGGAATATGGCCTAGAATACAAGAATAATGGCAAATTCTTCTTGCAAGGATACACAGACTCTGATTATGCCGGGTCATATGATGATCGTAAGTCAACTTCCGGATATATATTTTATCTTGGGTCCGATCCTGTCTCTTGGCACAGCAAGAAGCAACAGGTGGTTGCTATCTCATCTACAGAGGCAGAGTATTGCGCCGCATATGAAGTTGTGTGCAAAGTGATATGGTTACGTCGCATTTTGACAAGTATGGGTCATCCATCCAAATCTCCAATCCACTTGTTCTGCGACAACCAGGGTGTTTTGAACCTTGTTAAGAATCCAGTGCATCATGAGAAAACCAAACACATTGACACACAATGTCACTTCATTCGATACGAAGTTCCAAGGCACCGAATTCAGCTTCAGTACATTCCCACCGATGCTCAAGTTGCAGACATTTTCACTAAGGCACTTGCACGTGTCAAATTTGAATTGTTTCGCAGCTCTCTATGTATTGCAAAATAATGTAATAAAGGGGGGATGTTAGCGTATATCTTTAGCATATACTTAGGTTATTACATTATTGTTGGGTTGTTCATATTGTTGCAACTCCTACCTAAAGTCAGCTAGTTAGCTCCGGTAGTTACGGGCTAATCTAAGCGACTATTGTATTATTTAAGCAATGTCTGATTAATACAATGTTGTTCATTCTCTGAGAGGTATCTTGTGTGAATACAGGCCATCGCAACTGATGTGATATTAAGAGATTAATATCAGAATGAGAGAATAGGCACAGAGTAGAGATAGTTTTTATGCATTTTTAAAGTGCCATGGGATGGGGAAGGATGTGCCTATATTCTGTCGTTGGATAGGAACTCTAATATTGAATTGAAGAATGCATGTGCCTATGTAGCCTTTATGCAATAACAACTGAGACTGTTGGGAGGACTAAATGTGTAACCATTGTATATTTTGTAAGTACATGCTATCCCAACTGAACTGTGGTTAGGAAACTGACATCAGAGCAGGAGAATAATGTAGAGACATGATTAGTGACATGGCCATACAAGCAATGAAGGGACTACATGGAATGATACTAAAAGCTTTAAGGGTTGTGAGGGTGGTTGAGGATGAAGCAAAGTCCATATTCTCACTAATTTGGAATGGCTTACATTATTACCATGAAAACAACTTCATTCAAGTCCAAACACAGAAGAAGACTCAGTTTTGTCACTATACAACTTGGCAGGCCCAAAAATAACCAATGCATTGAGATGGGTGCCTATGCTGTCAGCTTTTGCATAATAATGCATTTGCATCACTGGTCATGCATCATGCATCTATGTTGCCACACATCTTCACGTGTTGTGCATCATGTTGGTTTGGTTCAATGTGTTATAACTGGAATATGGTAGTTCAATGGTTTAACTTTTGGTAACTGTCAACAACCTATCAATACCATATTGTATGATGATGGAATATGGTAGTTCAATGGTTTAACTTTTGGTAACTGTCAACAACCTATCAATACCATATTGTATGATGATTTATATCCTTTTTTTATTGCAGAACATCCTTTCTACAGTATATTGATTAATAAGAATCCCATCTTTTGAGTTGGACATGACCCGGTTCTCTTGCGGACTAATTGCACACACATCTGGTTGATTTTACTCTAATTAGGTAACACATCTACCCTTCCACACATTCAGAAGTTATAAATGTTGGTTTCAGTCCATGAACTGGAGATAGCTTTTCTTCCATTTTAGATTTTTGATATCAAAGCAACAACAGTACATACTTACCATATGTTGTAAACCAACTTTCAGTGCAGAGAGGCAGAGAAGCTTAGAGAGGCAAATCCACACTGTCAAATCCAACAGAGTCATAATAAAGAGCAAGTTGGGATAGTGGACAACAAACGATTAATCATCAAAAAGATTGAAACAAGGAATAATGTATTAAAAATTTATCATCAAGTACTTCATGAAGAGTGTAGTGAAAAATTATTAGTCCTTCATCTCCCAGCCTTACAAAAGCTGAAAATGTATGAAAGCCTTATTGGTTTGGACATCAAACTCTAAGAATGCTGACTCTGTCATCATGACATGCACAACAATTATCAACAATCCATGAACATCCGTTTACATTTTCTTACTCTTCTGACAAACCACTCTCAAAGAGAAAGAAAATACACCTTGATATTTCTAGGATTTCCCCATCTTCCCTACCCACCTCCATTGTGTCTGGTTTGTCATCATGCACTAAACGTTGCATCCCATGACGGTCAAG
Organism: Wollemia nobilis; assembly: GCA_028583015.1. Classification (NCBI taxonomy): domain Eukaryota; kingdom Viridiplantae; phylum Streptophyta; class Pinopsida; order Araucariales; family Araucariaceae; genus Wollemia; species Wollemia nobilis. The sequence goes on from JAQPPZ010016724.1 coordinate 13,213,143, forward strand.
GACCAGCAGGACTAGAAGATCCCATCCTGCATCTCCAACTGGAAAACCCTTAGGGTTTCACCATACTCTTGGGCAAGCACCCTGCCATAGACAAGGAGACATTGTGGCAAGGAATTATTTTATAGAGATTATATTGCACATTTGTGTCATAATTTAAGCTGGTGTACAACCAGACATCCTCCAACTTATTTAAACCAGAAAGCATCTGAAGACATCCAGATGGACCTGGTTTAGCATCACAATTTTCAGATTGAAATTACACATGCACTAGTTAAGTGGTTTCTAGAATCTCTAAGAACACAGTCATTGCCTTTAGCAAGTGCACAAGCACCATTGACTTGGATACCTCTAGAGCATCAAATTAGCAATTTGCAACCCACATTAGGTCCTGGTCAAGATGTATGTCAGTACATGGAAAGAATTTTGTTATGTATGGAGTCTTTCCCATTATTCTATTAGAAATGCAGTTTAAAAGAAATATGAAGTGAATCCCGTAATGCACATTAAGGTTGCTCACATCCACTACCCTTACCTAGTAGGAATAAGACAGCTAACTTTTTGTCTTGCAAAGTTAAAGATAAAATCTATCGGATATATATTCTTACTGAAACTACACAAATTGATGCATTCTTCTGGCCTTCCATAATTTGATTGTTGCTCAAAAAATATGTTTTTATGCTCAAGAAATAAGTGACAACTTAAATGTTTGCAATCTTGTTATATTATGCGATATTTTATTTCAAGAACGAGTATTCCTTTTATTTTGGTTGTCATCCATGATCCTGGTTTCTTATTTAGTACAATTCATAGAGCACAGTATTTTGCAAGGCATTGCTCTCCTTAGAATTTTATATTCTACATAACTTGACTGAGGGTAATAGAAGACTAGATATTACTGATTCATTCCTTTACTGAGATAATTAACGCATTCTGATTGACAGGATAGGTTAGAAGGTGGCCTAGCTCGAAGAGCAGAGCATTATTTCTCAGAAAACAAGAGAGTTTTTGCAGGTGTGTTCCTTGTTGCAACTACACGGAAATATAAATAACAAATCTTTGTGTTTTTTTGTGTTCAGATGTTTATTATTACTTGAAGTAGAATAGTCACAACTAAACTTTAGGATTGAGGTTGTATGGTACATTAAACAATAAACTATATCAATAACCATACATGCAGTTGTACTGATAACAAATTGCTCATTGTTTCCTGCAATTCGTCAGGGCTTAAAGTATGGTCTGAAGGAAAGTTGCAAGAATTTGGAAAGTTGATGTCTGAGTCTGGATTGAGTTCTATACGGAACTATGAATGTGGTATGCTTTGCCCTGACCCCCCTTATCAACCAAAACCCTTTGTGGAATATTAACATTGGGTAGGAGACGTACAAAAATAATGTTGCAACGAAAAATATGCAACCTGACTTATCCCATTGCTCTTATCTTTCTTTGCTTTAAAACACTGAAAAGGATGAAACTTCATATATTTTCTAATAGAAGGGTAGAATTTCATGTGATTCAGGTTGTGAACCAATGATAGAGCTCTATGAGATTATGCTGAAAGCACCAGGTGTACTTGGTGCACGATTTAGTGGAGCAGGATTTCGAGGCTGCTGTGTAGCTCTTGTTGATGCCAACCTTGCAGAGAGAGCAGCATTGTATGTTCGTGAACAATACAAAAAGATTCAACCAGACTTAGCTGCAAATTTGGAAGATGATGGTGCTGTCTTGATTTGTGAATCAGGAGAAAGAGCTCGCCTGGTCTGATTCATAGTTTAGACCTTGGCATTCATGATTATTTTTTTGATGATTCTTGGAGCATTGAATGAACATATGAGTGATTATAACAAGCTCATTTGTTGTTGCATTTTCATTTTCATATTTAAGTCTTTCACACATTTAACCATGTTATTCTTAGCAGAAGTAATCTGCTTATTCATTTATCTTAATCTCTAACAGCAAGTGCTTATGCCCTCTTGCAATTTTTTTTTCTTTGGCAGCCTAGCTTTTGTGCTTGGGCATCCAAATGAAATTTGTTTTCATTTGAACCCTAAGCTCCACCAGCTTCACATCAAATTTTAACAAAAAAAAAGAGCAATTGGAATTGTATAATGTGTCCAAGGGGAGTTATATATAATTTCCATTAGAACTTAAATTCTATTTAGTTTTTCTGGCAAGTGTGGCAAAATTTATATTTTCTAAATCATGAAGCAAGATGATATTTGTCAATTTGGTTATCAACCAATTAGATCAATAACAAGTCTTTGTCTTAGCTAGACAAGCTTCTGGTTTGAAATCTCATTTACGGAGTAGAATCTGGCAAGTAATCGAAGCAAGACATTTTCAGTTGATTTTAATGAAATAAATAGTATCAAACTAGTAGTAATAAGCTAATAAGATAGGTAAGATAGGCATGAGTAATTATGTTCCTAGTTATTATTATACTTTTTTCTTTTTACTTCAGAAATATTTGTCATGTTTTTAACGTAAATATTTGTTTATATATGCCACTATTTAATGTAGAAATATTTATTTTATTTATGTCATCAAGAGTTTTATTGGCAATTTTTTGTCCTTATTCCAGTATTAAAATTAGTAATTGCCTCTCTTTGGTGTTAGATTCCGTGTTTTTATTATTATTGTTTATCTTTAAAATAGAGATATAGTGTTTCAATTTTTCTTCATTTAAGAATATTTTGTGCTTTTGCTGCGATGTATTATTTGCAAATATTCCATAGATTTTTTTTTAATTGGGTATATGGGATTGAAACGAGTCCCAATTGTATTACATCATGACCACATGGTGGTATTACAAGAAGCTTGGCAATTATGCATGTATCACTTGGCAAGATTTGAATCTTGGTCTCCTTGGAAATTGAGGTATCTAACCGGTTGAGCTAATGCCATTTGAATTAGAAATCTTTATTTTATTTCTACAATATTTTTGCCAACAATTTTTTATTTTTTGCTACAAAAGGGAATTGACAACAGTCTTCGTCATATTATCCTTGCGAGCATGGTTTGAATCTGGAAAGCTATCACTATGTTAGGAACCTACTATTAAAAATAAACACACTCGCACAAATATTGCAAATAAACATAAAGCTCACAACACAAATATGAAATATTAATACAGAAAAGAACAATCTCAGAGATAACACATAATTGCAGGCCACTTTGAGGGGGCAACCTCGTTCAATACTTTCATTCAATTATGCAAAAATATATATATAATATTGTCCCTCGTAGTTTTAAAGATGTCCTCAAACACCTATCCCCTAAGGTTGGCTTGGATTTCCTCAAACACCTAAATTCCAAGGTTGGCTTACATGCAAAATGCTACCCGGGATAGAATCTCCTATCTACAAAGCAATTACATTCTTGATAACAGTTACTTAAAATGGTACCACTTGTCTAGGCGCTTCCAGATCCACAACTATTACAAAACATTACAAAATATTATCATTGGGTGTTCCCCCACGTTTACCAAACATTACAAAATATTAAATGGGTGTCCCCCATGTTTAGCATGGACTATTACATCATGGTGTTAGGATGGGTCCTAACATGCTCTTCTCCTTTGGAAATCTTTGTCCTTGTTGGTCAAATATCTGCCTAATCAATAAACACTACGTTCATACGCCCTAGATATGGCCAACATTGAAAGGTCGGGGAAAGAGATGTCCTTCGTGCCAATCTCTAGAGAGGGCTGGTTCCCGAGCTAAATCCTATACTAGTAAAAGACTAGAGATGCAGGAAAGAAATTGAAAATAGGGCCACAGGTCGAAGTACAGGATACGGGGCAGACTAATAGCAGGAAAACACCCAAGCATATAATAGCATTTACAACAGGAAAAACTACAGAATAAACCTGTAATCTTTTAGAAATAACTTTCAAAATGATCACTCCAACATTCACTCTTTTATTAGCAATATTTAAATTCAATTGCAGAATTTAAATGTAACAACAAACAAGAAAGACGAATGTGAAAAAGAAGTGCACAGTACAGAAAGGAATTACACACAAAATCACTTGCAAATTCAGAAGCTTGATGCCTTGTATTAATGTAGAGAAATTAGAGAGTATTCTCGCAAAGTGTCTAACCTCCTCTTACAATGAAAATTTGATTAGTATTTATAGAGGTTTTTGCCTCTTTCATTTAATGCATCAGAGAATAGGATGTCCAGGGATCAGGGACAATAACAAGGAAATCCCTCCTCGAAAATGTTGAAAATCTGTCTTTCTTTAGGAACAGTCTCCATAAAATCAGTGACTTAGGCGTCAGTGCACAGATAATTAAAACATTATTGAATATCTGGGAAGCGTTCCAAAATTTAAAAGATTCGTTTATCCTTGTCATTCAACTTCTCCCTTGCTCGAGATTCACATGAGTTACTTCGATGCCACCATTATTTAATATTCATGATCTTGGCATCTTCAAAACTTTTGACCATAATTCCTTTCGCCCCGGAATCACGTTTGCCTTAAAATCCGCTTCGCCTCCATCATTCTTATTCTTGCGTGCGCGATGTTCTTTTAAAACACGACCGCCCTTGGAAGGGGTGAATTGTACGTTCACCCCATAGAAAGGGCGAACGCGACAACACCCTGCCTTGAAAGTTCATTCGCCCAAGGGAGGGGCGAACGGGATGTTCGCCCCTCGACCAGGGCAAACCTAAATTGACACCATCTTCGGGTGCGCGCGAGCATGTTTTTCGTTGGGGCACGTTCACCCCTAGGAAGGGTGAACAACACATTCACCCTATTGAAAGGGCGAATGTGCATACACTTTTGAACTTGCTCGTGTCGGATTTTTGGAACTTCGTTCGCCCTTCCAAAGGGCGCATGGGATGTTTGCCCCTCCTTTGGGGTGAACGTAAATACAATTTAGACACTTTTCAGAATTTGAATTAGGCTTTTCATCCTTTTTCAGTTTTTTACAAAAACCTTCCTTTTGAATGGATTCATGATGTAACAAAGTTTTACAAAGGAAGTTTATAAAATACTTCACAATTTTGCAAATGCGAAAACATAAAAGCAATATATGTGAAAACAAATTAGGAGCATATAAGATTGTTTTCAAAAGTGTCATCATATACAACAAAACTTCATGAAAACTTCCCAACAAAATCCACAATGTGGCGAAATGCAAAATGGCCAACATTTCTGGTGACTCACGGGGTATCCAGCTCGCATGGATGCAAGCGATCCCAGGCCTTAATTCATTGTGTTGCAGTCCTTTTTTCCAATCGTTTTAGCGAGCGCCGCTGCCTTTGCTGTGGATGGCTTTCTTCGGGCCACTTCTTCCTCTACGCGTTCCTTTTGCTCTGCCTCTACCACTACTCGGAGCACTTCAACCTGCTTTACTTCTTCTGTTGCTTTAGCTGCTGCCGCGTGTTCTACCGCCGCCTGCTCCTCTTGCTCTTGAATTGTTTCGGTAAGAACCTCATAACTACGAACGACCTCGTCCCAAGCATGAGTGGTAAATAGGCATGGGACACTGACTCAGACAAAGCGAATATTCTGCACATCCGTCAAACTGAGATGCTTCGATCGTTGAGCCAACTCGTATAGTGACAGCTCCAAGCGTGTATACTTCTGCATCAAGGGCAACACTTGCACTTCAGCGAGAGATTCTTCCAGGGCATCAATTTTGAAAGCATCCTCAACAAATTTTTTCCAGAGTGCCTCTAGATCTTCCATGGGAAAAGGATCTTCCCAATCATCCACAAAAGTTGGGAAGCCCAACCCATAAATAGTCTCAAAATGAGTCATAGAGATAGTATGTTCACGCTCAATAATATTGTGACTAGCCCACCCATCCCTTACTAGGTCCATGCGCTGAAAATAGCTACGCAGTGTTATTCGTGCCTTGGACCAAGCATAAACCATTTTGCTGAGAGGGCGAATATATAAATTAGTGTTCAACAAAGCTTGTATTTTTACAGCCGTCTCCATGTAGGGCGAAAGCATCTCCTCTATGCTGTCGATTAACTGTTGCCCAAGCTGAATCTGTATCCGCGCCTCCCACAAATACTGCAGTACCTTAACAATGTGCATAGCTAATTTTTTGGAATTTTGAGCAAAGCGAAGTTTGGCGCCTTTAACGCTACGCGTGAAAATCCTGTGGCCTGTGCTACCTTTTCCTCCAACTGCTTCTTCATGTCCTCAATCTGCTGCTGAAGCTTATGCATTTCAATCCTGGCAGCATCACACTCCTTTAAGTGCACTTTGACCTGGTTGCGCAAGTAATCATTCTCTATGGTTGTTTTTTGTTTTGTGGCTTTGCTTTTCTCCAGGGCATTTTCGAGCTCAATTATCCTGTTTTGAATTTCAAAATATTTCTCCTTGTAGTTCTCACCATGCAGGTACACTGAGCTCATGTCGACTTGAATATTACCCATTTTCTCGATTGGATCAATCCGTGTAAGATCTTCTGTAATGGTTTTAGAAATGAAGTCACCCGGTAGCAACTCTCCTTGAGGCTTCTGGACCAACGGAGTGATCGTTGTTATGTGAGCCTCCTTGGAAATAGGGTCAAAAGCTACTTTCTTTATCGGTCGAGCAGGAGCCGAGGCCTCCTTGCGGCGCATGCTCTTCAACCATTGCAAAGAGCTCAGGTGTGCCCGATTATTGTTTTTTATGTCAAGTTGTTTACGGGCCACCTGTTTGTCAGGAAATGGCTGCAGCTTGTTGGTTAGAGATCTGCCTTAGGTAAGGATTTGGTATTTTAGTGCGCCTTAGACCCGGCCAACATTGAAAGGCCGAGAGGAAGAAATGCCTCTCGTGCCAATCTCCAGAGATGGGTTGGTTCCCTTGCTATTCTAACTAGGGGGGTTTTGAGATTAAGGAACTGAAAGGAATGGGAAATGACTGAAAGGGGAAATATGGCCACGAGTCGGATAGAATAGGGGTGATGGACTAACAACACGAAAACTCTATTGCATTTTGAACCAGATAGCCCTCAAATACGGATAACTAATAGAAATTTAAACCAGAACATCTAGCATGTATAATCTCCAGGACTACTCCAGAGTTACTACTTTATCAGCAACTAAATCCAGATATTAGAATTCAAGTTACGATTTAAAGCAAGAAATGATAGAAGACAAGTAATAGAAGACATACACATGAAAATAGAAGTCCAAGTCTAGAGCCAGACATCAGCTGTATTGATAGCAGAATTCAGGTTTTCATTTAGCCTCTAGCAAACATCCATCCATTTTACAATAAGAGAGCGGGTTTATATAGAGAATTTTGCCGCTTGAGCAATAAATGCTCATAAACAGAATATGGCGGTGGAAGCCAGGATAAACATTACAAGGTGATACAACCGCCAAATATTAAATAGGTATGGCAAGGGTTGGTGACTCCTCAAAATGCCGTTGAATGTCTTCAATGCCCCGACATACTTGACTTGCTGGCGCAGTCTCCTCACTTGCAGGAACCACCTTTGTAGGAGATATGCTTGAATTCCTGAAACGTCTAATCCAGAAGCTTCCTAATAACTGCGGGTGAACGGGTAAGGATATACTCCAAATTGCCGAGCTAGAATTCTTTCGAAAGAAACCAGCGCCAAAGTCAATCTGACATACTGGCAAAGTGCGCCCGAAATCTGGCGCAAGTATGCAGTGCGCCCAATCTCTGGCGCAAGTGTGGAGTGCGCCCAATCTCTGGCGCAAGTGTGGAGTGCGCCCAATCTTTGGTGCAAGTATTCAGTGCGCCCCATCCCTGGTGCAAGTATTCAGTGCGCCCCATCCCTGGCGCAAGTATTCAGTGCGCCCCATACTGCATACCCAATCTCTGGCGCAAGTGGGGAGTGCGCCCAATCTCTAGCACAAGTATTCAGTGCGCCCCATATCTGGTGCAAGTATTCGGTGCGCCTCATCTCTGGCACAAGTGCGGAGTGTGCCCAATCTCTGGCGCAAGTATTCAGTGCGCCCCATCTCTGGCGCAAGTGTGGAGTGCGCCCAATCTCTGGCGCAAGTATTCAGTGCACCCCATCTCTGGCGCAAGTGCGGAGTGCGCCCAATCTCTGGCGCAAGTATTCAGTATGAGGTGTTAGATTTGCCAAAAGCTAAAACTTCATGATCCCCTTTTCGAAAGCTTTGTCACAAGGTTAATAATACACCATGTTGCAGAAATGGCAACATCTCTGGCGGCTCGCGGGGAAATTGAGCTTGCCTCAATGTCGACATCCCAGGCCTTATTCACTGGGCTCAGAGTCATCATCTTCCTCATAATCTTCATCACTCTCCGATTGCCCACTGGTAGCAGCGGACAACGCTCCTGACTCCTCACCTTCATGAGTTTCACTGTGCTGCTCTTCTTCTCGGCCTGGCACCTCATCTAGGAGCTCATCCTCTTCCTGAGCTAGCAGATCTTGGGCCACTCCTTGAGTATCAAGATTATCCTTAGCCTGAACCCCTTCAGGCGCCTCATTTGTTTCTTGCTCTTCGACCTTCTTTTGTAGTTTATCTTTTTCGCTCTGGGGTACTTCATCTTGAGGAATCCGATCCTTGTTTTGCTGTGGCGCAAGGTTGTCGCCCTGGCCTTCTTGGTGAGTGGGGGGCTCCACTGCATGAATTTCGTCCTAGGCCTGGTTCTCACCTTGCGCCCTGTTTTCCTCCTGTGCTTGGATATCTTCCGGCTGTTGAGGGGAATCGGGCAGCCCAAGCTCCCTTTTAATACGACAATAGGTCCCTTGGACCAAGGCCCAATCATCGTTATGAACTTCGTTATGTTTTCGGAGCTCTCGAACAAGGTATCCAAATATTTCCAGATGACGGACTTCAACAAAATTGAACCTTTCACTGAGATCGACCAGGCAGGCTTGGATTATCGCAAATTTGGAAGCATACTGCATTGCTTGGAGCTCAAAAATAGGCTCCTCCCAGTTGTCAATTTCTTGAGTGTCATTTTCGAAGGAGTCCCATGCCGGCTGCAGCTGTCACTCAGTTAAGACATGGCCCTGTTCATCTGTGAAACCCGAAAACCCATTATTGTCTAGAGTCTCAAAATACATGAGAGCAATTTTCCTTTCTCTTTCGAGCATGTTTATGAGGTCTCGAGCCTTTCGGGCTGCCTTGGCCTTCTTAAAGAATGATCTAAGAGTTGAATCAATGACTGCCCATGAGCGAGCCAGATCAGACATTGGTGCAAGCGTAACTGATCTGTCCAAGGCTCGTGCTTTCATGGCCAGCTCTAGCCATTCGTCAACCTCTGTCTCAGCCTCTTCGACAATGGAAGCACCGTGCGAAACTGCTTCCTTGGCCTCCCAGATGAATGTCAGCACTGAGACCGCTCGGCGCGCCCTATTTCTGAAATTGGCCAGGAAATGAGCATGCGCCTCTTTGGTGCGGTCCTTGGACAGAGCTGAACTGGACTCTGGCCTACTTTCTATCTTGATCTTTAATTGTTGGATTTCGGCTTCCAATACTAACAATTGATTTTTGGCTTCTCCTTGTATTCTGAGGCGCTCCTCATAATCCTCCTTGGTGTCCCTGAGTGCCCGCTCCAGGTCAAACACTTGTTGCTGCAGCTGCTTCACTTTTAACTGTTCATCTTCAAGCTGTCCACGCGTGAGTGCTAGGGTTTCATCTAGTTGAGCATTCTTAGCCTCAACGTTGTAGCAACGATCTTTGAAATGATCTACCTGAAGATAGAGAGATGTCGCCTCAACATGAATGTTTTCAGCTTTTGTCTTAGGGTCAGCAGTCTTCAGATCCTCCACAGCTTGTCTATAGGAATAATCTGCCGGCGTCATTGCGTTTAGCGGCTTCTGCACCTTGGGGATTTTTTCCGTTTGGAGGAGTAACATATTCTGAGGGTCAAAGACTACCCTTTTTTTGGACAAGCCAGCGCCTGTTCACTTTTTCTCTTCTGGCCTGTGAGCCAGACTGAGGAGTTCTGCTGGGCCTTACGGATACTTTCAGCCATCGTCTCTTCCTCATAAAAGTCTAGTTCTTCGGGCCCAGGTTCTTGTATTCCAAAGAATGTGGCCAGGGGAAAAAGAGCCTGCTGAGGGTTCGACTGTACAGGCATCTCCGAGGGAGGCTGGGCGACAGCAACCGCAACCATAGGGGACGCTGGGGTTTGAACTGCCGAAGCCAAAATGCTGGGTTTAGGACGGGACGTCCCCATAATGGGTACTTGTGAGACAACTGAGGGAGCGGGATCGGAAGAAGGCTGGCTAAGGTTTTCAGTAGTTACGGCAGTTGCAATAGGAGCTTCCCGACCCTGAGGAGTGAAGGTAGAAGTGAAGGCGTTGGAGACTTTTGCAAAAGTCTCAAATGACTGAGAAAATACGGGTAAGGGAGAGAGAGGATGTATAGGCAAGAGGGAGTTGGGAAAGATGTCGGTTGAGGCGCCAAGTGAAATATGGGTGGACAGTAGGGTTTTGGCATCGGGAAGTGAGATTTCTTCAGAAGCAGCTGAGATAAAGGGGGAAATAGAAGATGTACCTACGGGCTCGAGCTCCAGAGCCGAAGCGATAAACTGCTATGTTTTGGGACTGTCCCTCCTTTCTTCTTTCGTTGCTTCACCCTCCAGGTCAATAAATGCCTCCTTGGCCTATAGTAGTTGTGCCTTCAGAGCTGACTGTGATGTCTGTGTGGGCCGTACTGACGGCGTTGGAGTGACAACTTCAAAAATACCCCCTTCTTTGATTGCCGCTGCCGGAGGGGTTGCGCCAGAGACTACGAACCTGATAGTGTGAGACTTCTTCGCAACACTTTGAGGAGCAGGTGCATCAAGCACACTCCTCTTCTTTGGGGTGGTCTTTTCTTCCCGGACCTGCCGCTTACCTTTGTCCTTGACAGGTGGGGCCTGACTAGTTTGTTGTTCTTGCAGAGCGTACAGGTCATCCACTCTGCTAGGGCTCTCTAAGCTCCTGGGTACATGGTCCCCAAAAAATACAGGTCGATAATCATTATGATTTTTCTCAAATAGATCAAAATTTTTTTGATCTATCTGTAGCGTGGGGTCAGACAACTTTTTGTGGTGACACCTCATTATCCACCAATTTAAAACCTTCTCTACCGACCACTGGGGTGCTTTTTCTTTCATGAATGTGAAAATCCTATCATCAGGGTCCTGATGTGGAAACCACCTAGGGTTGTACTCAGCCTCCATGACATAAAAATCATGCCACGGGGGAAAGGAGAACATCTTTTCAATGTGCCATTCGAGGTCCCGTCCAGAAGGATTATTGCGTTGCTACTCAATCTTCGGGCAAGGACAACAGTGGAATTTTTCTTTCCCAATATTTACTCTAAATACGCCATCTGGGTCATATTTCCACCGCTGGGGCAGGTCTATCAGACCAAAATCATACAGGTTAATCGCCAGATAGTGATTCTGCTTATTTTGTGTCACCTTGATGGGACCAAGCTCAATCGGCCAAGGGCAGGTGTGTTGTTTCTTCCTTCCCTTACCGAAGACATCGTCCGCATAGTCACACTGACGAGTGACCTCCTGAGCAAACAGGTATTCGATAGCGTAATAGGGTAGCAAGAAGGGTTTACCTGAAAACCCAAAAATCCGTATCACAAGCCCTTGTGTTAAACAGAAAATGTCTCCTAGTTGTCGACTTATCACATAATCTTTCATCTTCCTCGGCACTCGTTTGTAGGTCCCAGTCATAATTTGTAGCGCTGGTCCGAGGAAAACCCGGTTAAAATTATAGTAAGATTCTCGCCTTGACAGGACTGAGGTCCACTGATACACCGGGAGTGGCTCACATTTTTCATTAGTGAAGTTCTTGTCGATGAAGGCAAAGCCGGGCTTTGCATGCAGCTGGTGAAAGAAGTACCACACCAGGAAAGAGCAACTCCGAAATGCCACGGTCCCTTGTTTCATTGCACACAGCTGAAGGTGCAGCTGATGGGACACCCAATCGGCCCAATCATAGTAGATAGGCTTTATTTCCCGTGACTCAGCATCGACGGCGTAAAATTCCCCATGGGATACACATTCAACAACTGCCGCTTGCCAGGCGTTTACCTGGGCGTCTGACGCCAGGCCAGTGATCCATGCCAGCATAGAGAAAAGTTCAGAATTCTTGAATTTTTGCAAGGACATGGGGAGCTGCGACAAGGTTCCTGGCGCGAGGGTTTTCGTGTAATGAGCTTCCATAAAATGCCTCATCTGCATCGAAAAGTTGTATCTTTGCGCTTGTTCTTTTGTGTCAATTCTTTGAACAATAACATTCTTAGGAGGGCGTCGCCCACAAGCAAAAGCCTCACGGATTTTGTCAGTCGAGATGGAAAATAATTTGTTCCCTTTCGAGTCCTTCACAGATCTAGTCTGAGGATCATAGGCCTGGCCGATTGCAAATATTAATTTCGGGCAGGGATGAATGGGTGAACATAAGTACCAGTATAAGAGTGAGGGATAAGCGACTACTCGGTCGTGCACCTCAGATACTTTTGCCCTCATTTGATCAATATCCATGCGCAACTTTTCTATACTCGTGTGAGTGAGAATACAGTCCCGAATTTTACTCAGCTGATCTTCATGTGGGGGCGACAAGGGTTTCTGCTTCTTTTCTTTCATGGCTCCTTGCTCGCCTTCTGCAATTTTTGGAACTGCGCCCCCCTTTTGCTGGGTTTCTCCTTTCTTGCCCATTTTTCTGTGGTGAAAAGAAACCTCAAGTATTCTCCAGGGACAAAATTCAGGGACCTAAGAGTGCTTTAGAAGTGAATCTTTAAGTGTGCGGAAACAATCAAGTCTTACCAACAATCGTCAAGAGTGAATGATGCCACAAGTTCATGATTTACAAGGGGATATTTCTTGAAGCACCTGACCTTTTATAGGTTCAGCTTATACCCACTTGTGTTAATGCTACCTGCGCAGAATTAATGCGCAAAAAGGCCTTAGAGGCGTTAGGAAAAACCCCTTCCAAGGTAAACAATGATGGGGCACGGATCTCGACCTTAACTACCCAAGCCAGGCTCAATCATTCTTGAAAAGTGTGAATTCTGGCCGTAGGTATACTTAGTTTCAATCATGGGCCACGCCTTGAGCTGTGTGCCGACGAACTGCGCTAAACTTAGAAATCCACGGTCAGGGAGTGCCTCTAAAACCGTGCGCTTCGGTCACCTCGGGATGAGCACCTTCTACTCCGAGCTGCGTGCCGAAGTGGTGCGCCCAGGTTAGGCCCGCCCCCCTGTGCACCTCCTTGGAAAAAAGTGTGCCCCGTCTTGGGCGCACGGCCTGAGTGCGCCTTGCCTTGGGCGCACGGCTTGAGTGCACCCAGTCTTGGGCGCACGGCTTGAGTGCGCCTTGCCTTGGGCGCACGACTTGAGTGTGCCCAGTCTTGGGCGCATGGCCTGAGTGCGCGTAGTCTTGGGCGCACGACCTGAGTGCGTGGGCTGCTTCCGGCACGGGGCTCCTTCGTCTGTCACGAAACATTACTGCTCTGCCGCGCGACTTGTCCTAAATTCAAAAAATAGAAAGAGGACATCCATCGGCCTCCCTCCACTGGCTAAGGCGCTTGCCTTCAAAACAGAGCTTCCATAAACATAGAGAAGCGGAGGAACATCCTTTCAACTGTACAAAAAAACTGGAATGCATAAGGGAAAAACGAGAATATATATAGCTGTATAAGAAAATTTTGCACCATCCCTCACTGGTGGTATGCCTTTAGGTGTACGCCATTAACTGATAATGGCAAAGCAAACCCATTCAAATCTTGCAGTGTGAAAGAGTTTACCGGGTGCACCTGGGAGACTTGAAAAGGACCTTCCCAAAATGCATCAAACTTATCATGATTGCCCGGTTTGGACTTTTTCACATTCCATTTTAGCACTAAGTCTTCGATCCAAAAAGTGCGCTTGGAAGTCCCTTTGCTGAACCATTTTTTTGTGGCCACTGCGTGCCTCATAAAAGCCTCATAGGCTTTCTCCCTCTCCTCTTCTAACTACAAGAGTTGGGCGATTCTAATGCTGACCGGATCAAATTCCTCGCCCTCATCGTCCAAAGATCGAAGAGACTGTAACACTGGCAACTCAATATGCGCAGGAAGCACTGCTTCCTTCCCATACACTAAAGAGTACGGGGATGTCTTTATGGACTTTTTAATAGAAATCCGGTCAGCCCATAGCGCAAAATCCAAGTGTAAATGCCAAGTTCGCTTATTGTCCTCCAACATTTTCTTGAGAATCCGGAGCAAGTTTTTATTAGTAGATTCTGCCAAGCCATTACCCTACGGGTAATAATTCGACGAAGTTTTCATATAAATACCATACTTGCTAGCAAACGCACACATCTTGGCCCCAACAAAATGAGAGCCGTTGTTCGTCACTACAACGTTCGGTATCCCAAAACGGGTTATGAGTCCCTCCAGAAAGGCAATAACCACATCCTGATCTGCCCGCTTGGTTGGAACTGCCTCTGACCACCGGGTGAAATAATCAGTAGCGGTTAGAATATATTTGTGTCCCGCTGAAGAGTTAGGCTCGATTATCCCAATGAAGTCTAAACCCCATTGTTGAAATGGGGCCTCGACCTGAATCAGGTGCAAAGGTAACAGAGCATTTCTGATGCGGCCTGCATACCTCTGGCACTTATCACATTTTTGGCTTACACTGAAGGAATCTGAGAAAATGGTGGGCCAATAATAGCCCGCTCTTATTATTTTCAAAGCCATTGGCCTTCCAGCGAAATGGCCCCTGGACATTCCGAAATGGAATTCATCCAGGATTTTTTGTTTTTTTGTCCCCCTGACACATCTCAGGAGGACGCCGTCTATATTTCGGTGGAACAACCCCTCGGGTAATAAAACAAATCTGTAGGCTTGAAGCCTGAAATGCCTTCTCTACGAAGAATCAAGGCCAGGAGGGCACTGTCCTGTGCCGAAGTATTCTACCAGGTCTTCAGTCCAATATTTGCCATCTGTCGACTGATTCACCCAATTATACTGTGGTAGTGAATCATCCCATTGACAAGTCGTTACTTCAGCCGTGGCACTCCTGGCAAGCTCTAGGCATAGCACCCGCCCACGGACTAGTTTCATGGGCCGGACGTCAATATCAAACCCCTGAATCTTTGAAATCCAACCAGCCCTATTATTACCAAGTTCACCTTGGCTGATGAAGGTCCGCACATCCGGGTGTACAACGTACACTATTGTCTTGCTTTGTGAGATGAAATGTCAAAACTTCTGTAGTGCTCGCATCACCGCATGTACTTGGCTTTCGATAAAACTATGTTTTTCCTCATGCGGGAGTATTACCTGGCTGAGGAATGCTATAGGTCGTTCGTCTCCTTCCTTATTCTTCTGAGTGAGCACGACCGCATAACTTTTTGGTTCCCCGACCACATACAAAATAAAGTCTTGGGAATAATCAGGATTAACCAGAATGGGGGCTTGGGCAATCCGTCGTTTGATGTCTTTAAATGCCTGTCTCCTCTCATCAGTCCACAGGAATTCCACATCCTTTTTTAAGAGTTGAGTCATAGGTTTTACCGATTGAGCAAAATCAGAGATAAACTTCCTGACAAAATTTATTTGCCCAAAGAAGGATTGGAGACCCTTTTTATTAGCCGGTAGAGGCAACTTGAGCAGGGCTTCGGCTCTAGTAGGATCAATAGCAAGACCCTTCTCTGATATCAAATGGCCTAAGAGTTTACCTTCTTTGACCGCAAAAATTGACTTTTTTGGGTTTATTGATATCCCGAACTCTCGACATTTTTCAAACACCTGTCGGAGATGCACACCGTGCTCCTTCCTTTTGTGGGAAAAAACCATCATATCATCCAAGTATATCACAATTACGCGGTTGAGGAGTTCTCCAAAATCCAAGTCCATCGCTCTTTGGAAAGTTGCCCCGACATTTGAAAGGCCAAAGGGCATGCGCTGATAAGCAAAGGTGCCCCACTTGGTGGTGAAGGTAGTTTTATATTGGTCCTCTTATCTGACCCATATCTGGTTGTACCCGAAGAAACCGTCTAGGAGGGAAAATCTCTGGGCCCCTGCCACTACATGGAGAATCTGGTCTATCTGGGGCAGTGGATAATGATCCTTCAGGGATGCCTGGTTGAGATTCCGGAAGTCCACACAGAGACGAATATCTCCATTCTTTTTTCGAACAGGGACCAAGTTTGCTACCCAGGATGAATGCTTGATAGGGTAGATTATCTTTGCTTCCAACATTTTGAGAAGTTTGGCCTTCATCAGTACCTCAATATTTGGGTTTACAGGCCTTTGCTTTTGTCGTACGGGCTTGACTCCTTCCTGGAGTTCGATAGTATGCTAAAAAACATCTCGGTTATACCCTTTCAAATCATGATAACTCCATGCAACGATATCGGGATACTCTCTGCAGAGGGTCCTAATTTGTTCAATTTCCTTCAGTGTGCAATCAGTTCCCACTTTAATGGTCTTCCCGGACTCCAGGGCTAACTCTTGATACTCTTTTGCATCTACTTTTATTTTGTGAGGCAAGGCCCTGTCATCTTGATCAAATAAACTCTCAAGGGTTATCAAACCCTTGGGGAGGTGGTTGTTCTTCAGTTGGATAAGACCCTCATACTCATCAGGGGATCTATCTTCAATATTTCCAGCCTCGTTAATAAAAAAATCAATGATCTGCTCATCATTATCAAAGACCTGCCAGTGAATATTTTTATTTGGTATTGAGGGTCTATAAATAACCCTAACTGTCTTTGGCCTTTGCATAAGTTTCTCGGCTTGAGAGTACCTTGCTCCAATGGATGCCAAAACGTCCACATGCTTGTTCCACTCCCATGAAATAGGTTGGATATTTAGGGCCGAGAAGGATTCTAGTAGATCCCACACCTTGTTACGGTATGCTTTCAAGTAGTGTTGTTTAGCAACACATTTGTTTGTCACTTGATTGCAGATCAGTTCAGAATCCCCGAATATCTGCAACTGCTTTATCCCTAGTTTCTCCGCCTTTCGTAACCCCAAACATAGGGCTTCATACTCGGCTGAGTTATTAGTATAGCTCCAAGCGAGCCTGTACGAATAGGTTCTCTGAATTCCAGAGGGGGAGACAAGGACAACCCCAGCTCCAACGTCGTTCTTGCATCGGGCACCATCAAAGAAGAGTTTCCATAGT
Organism: Wollemia nobilis; assembly: GCA_028583015.1. Lineage (NCBI taxonomy): Eukaryota > Viridiplantae > Streptophyta > Pinopsida > Araucariales > Araucariaceae > Wollemia > Wollemia nobilis. The sequence continues at coordinate 13,230,222 of JAQPPZ010016724.1, forward strand.
TGCTCATCCATAGGGTCGGTATCACTCGGGGACTTAGCCTTCTCAGGCTTGGTGATCGAGTAACATCCGATATCTGATTCTATCATAGCATTAAAATCCAGCATGGAAAACTCATCCTCGAGGTGCAGCTCATCCAAGGTTTCTTCCATCAACCCCACTCCTTCTCCTATTTCCTCTGCCCCATCGATGATATTGACAGAGTCCATGGGTTTCTCCACATCCTAGATCCTTTCAATAAGAAAGGTAGAAGGTTTCTCATTAAAAATATTTACCCTCTTCCCCCTGAAGGGGACTTCCATATGTGAATAATCAAGGGAAAAATAGCCCCCAAGCTTGGTAGTGAATTCCCTAGATAAGCACATGCTAAAATAGGGCTCCAAGTCAACTACCACAACTTCTTGGATTACCATAATCTGCGACATCTTATGCAGCATGATTGGGATATCCTTTATAACCCCGACAGTCCTGACCGAAGTTCCATCCAACTGGAGGACCCCGGGGCTGCTTCTCGTATACTCCATGCCCATAAATTCACATACAACTTTAGGCATGACAGTAGTTGCAGCGCCAGAATCAACCATACAATTGTGTACTACCCACCCTTCCATTCTGAGAGATAAGTAAAATGGTGATGACCTATTCTTTCCCATGGCAGAAGTAGTTAGTGGTTGTGCCAAAATGGTTTGGGTTAGTCTCCCCTTGCCTTTAACGGTCTTGAGGGACTCTTGGAGTAGATCAACTTGGCCGGGTAATTGTAATGCGTCAAAGAGACTTACCTTAGCTGGAGTCCTCCTTAGCTCTTCGACAACGTTGTATGTCTCAACGTCTGGTTCTTTCCCGTATTTGGCGGGTTCATACCGTGTTCGGTATTGCTGAGTGGCTTCCACCCTCTGGCGCTTGGTGATTGAGGGGTATCATAACTTCTCCCGTGCTTGATCCCTCGATTCAGCCAGGGGTTGAGAGGTGGAGGTTGGTGGCCGAGGGGCTACTATCTTTGCTCTTGAGGGCAAGTAATATTTTAATCGAGCATTGTCTGAGGGTTCTCTAGCCAGAGCTGGTTCTCTTCCTGAAGGCGTTGCGGCCTTGTTGGCCTGTTGCTGAGGATCGGCTGGCACTTTAAGTGGTTCCATCTGAACTGGATCGACCTCAATTGGCCTTCTACCCATCTTTGTTAGGACAGCAACCTGTTCGACAGGGGAAACTATACAATCATCATCATCTTCCATCATCATATTTACCTGCCTATCAGAGCCGTTATCTGAAAGCGTTTGAGCATAGTTCTGGTGGACTACACAGGCTTCTTCATTATGCGGGTCATTGCAGGTAGAGCACCAGTTAGTCCTGCCGGATGTACCGACCTCATCGTATTCCAAAACTGCAGAATTTCTCTCATGAGGTCTGCTAGTAGGAGCAGTTTGATCCCTTGTGATTTGAGGAGGAGGCCTTCATGGTGGATAATTCTGGTCTCAGAATTGGATTTTCTTCATGATAGCCATATCATTCGCCATACTCTTCATAAACCCATACATATCCCTTAGCTCTTTAGCCTGTTGTGGGTTTAGCGAGGCATGAGCCGGAGTAGCTGGTAATGATAACGATGCCACTGGAGCAGGTAGTGCCGGATACTGTGGAGGCACCGGTAGTTGTGGGACCGCATGGGTAGGTTGCTGCGGCATCTGTACTTGAGACTGCAGAGTGGGCACAACTTGATTTTGTGGGCCGTGCACCCATGGCTGACTGGGGTAGGCCAATGATACAACAAAACTGGGTGTCGCTTGATTTTGTGAGTCATGAACCCATGATTGACTAGGGTATGTCAATGGTATAGAAGAACCAGATGCACTTGGATACATGCTTTGAGGAAAATCTGGGTAAATCAGAGTTGTCGCCTTAGGGGGCATCCTTCCGACGGCTATCAGGTCGTCTTCTAATTTCTGTGCTTGTTCATACAGATCTGGAAATGTATTAATATTAGAGTGTTGGATGCTTATGTTGATGTCCGTATGGAACACTCTTAAGTAATAGAATGCGGTCTGACGTGGGGTGGGCCGAAGGTCTTTAGGGACTCTCATCCAGGTCCGATCGAACCTGAGATTGAAATAAGGTATTTCTTCTTGAGGATGCCTCTGTATACCAATGAACTGGTGTAACAGGGAGAAGGGGTCTGCTTGCTCATGGAAACCTCTTACTAATTTCTTGGCCAGTTGGTCCCATGAAGTGATGGTACCTGGTGCAAGTGAGCGGTACCAGTAGAGGAGCTTACCTCTTAAAGAGAGAACCAACAACTTAACCATGACATCTTCATTGGTAATCTCGTGAATTGTTGCCAATCCTGCAACATCTTGGATATGCTCGACCGTTGTCTTTCCCATACCATCATAGGTGGGCAGAGCTTTCAAGGCCACGGGAGGTACTCTATGTTGAGCTGCTAGATTTAGGGGGCCAGTGTGGTCCCAGGTCACGAACTGCCTGGCGGGAGGTGGCTGCGCCATGGGCGATGGAGGGTTTCCCTAGAGAGGTGGCGGTAATGGCTGAACAGGAACAACGAAAACACTTGGTACCCTAATATCAATGTCAGGTGCGGCCTTAGTGTGTTGACGATCCAGTGAATTAGGCGGGACTAGAGGTAAGCTAGTAGCTGTGTTGTCGGGAGTTAGACCCTGTGTAGCAACAGTAGCTTCCTACGAAGATGTTCCGTCCAATGGGTTGTCCGGCCTGACCACTCTAGGATGCTCTCCAAAGGCGTCAATGTCAAGTTCATAGAACTCGGCTTCTTCTTCAGAGTTTCTAGCCTGTCGCCTCGTACGCATGGAGGCATGATCTTTTAGGCTGGTCTGCGAGGCTTGGATATATCGGAGTTCGTATGAGTCACCAGATGTTCAAATTTTTTAGTAGTAAGACGAACATCACTTTCTTAGTACTGCTAATGTAGTGGAACATTTGTGTCCCACCGAGCGTGCCAAAAACTGTTGGTCAGAGATCTGCCTTAGGTAAGGATTTGGTATTTTAGTGTGCCTTAGACCCGACCAACATTGAAAGGTCGAGAGGAAGAAATGCCTCCCGTGCCAATCTCCAGAGATGGGCTGGTTCCCTTGCTATTCTAATTGGGGGTTTTGAGATTAAGGAACTGAAAGGAATGGGAAATGACTGAAAGGGGAAATATGGCCACAGGCCGGATAGAATAGGGGTGATGGACTAACAACATGAAAACTCTATTGCATTCTAAACCAGATAGCCCTCAAATACAGATAACTAATAGAAATTTAAACCAGAACATCTAGCATGTATAATCTCCAGGACTACTCCAGAGTTACTACTTTATCAGCAACTAAATCCAGATATTAGAATTCAAGTTACAGTTTAAAGCAAGAAACGATAGAAGACAAGTAATAGAAGACATACACATGAAAATAGAAGTCCAAGTCTAGAGCCAGACATCAGCTGTATTGATAGCAGAATTCAGGTTTTCATTTAGCCTCTAGCAAACATCCATCCATTTTACAATAAGAGAGCGGGCTTATATAGAGAATTCTATCGCTTGAGCAATAAATGCTCATAAACAGAATATGGCGGTGGAAGCCAGGATAAACATTACAAGGTGATACAACCGCCAGATATTAAACAGGTATGGCAAGGGCTGGTGACTCCTCAAAATGTCATTGAATGTCTTCAATGCCCCGACATACTTGACTTGCTGGCGTAGTCTCCTCACTTGCAGGAACCGCCTTTGTAGGAGATATGCTTGAATTCCTGAAACGTCTAATCCAGAAGCTTCCTAATAACTGTGGGTGAACGGGTAAGGATATACTCCAAATTGTCGAGCTAGAATTCTTTCGAAAGAAACCAGCACCAAAGTCAATTTGACATACTGGCAAAGTGCGCCCGAACTCTGGCACAAGTGTGCAGTGCGCCCAATCTCTGGCGCAAGTGGGGAGTGCGCCCAATATCTGGTGCAAGTATTCAATGCGCCCCATCCCTGGCACAAGTATTCAGTGCGCCCCATCTCTGGTGCAAGTATGTAGTGTGCCCAATATCTGGCGCAAGTGGGGAGTGTGCCCAATCTCTGGCGCAAGTATTCAGTGCGCCCCATATCTGGCACAAGTATTCAGTGCGCCCCATATCTGGCGCAAGTATTTAGTGCATCCCATCTCTGGCGCAAGTGTGGAGTGCACCCAATCTCTGGTGCAAGTATTCAGTGTGCCCCATCTCTGGCACAAGTATTCAATGTGCCCCATATCTGGCGCAAGTGCAGAGTGCGCCCAATAGTTGGTGCAAGTATTCAGTGCGCCCCATCTCTGGCACAAGTGCGGAGTGCGCCCAATCTCTGGTGCAAGTATTCAATGTGCCCCATATTTGGTGCAAGTGCGAGGTGCGCCCAATATCTGGCGCAAGTATTTAGTATGAGGTTTTAGATTTGCCAAAATTTAAAACTTCATGAACCCCTTTTCGAAAGCTTTGTCATAAGGTTAATAATACACCATGTTGCAAAAATGGCAACACAGCTCCAAAACTGGGGTAAAAGGAACCAAAATTAATGGGCGACTAGGCCTAGTAGAAGTGGATGCCATTGAAAAAAGTGGGGGGATGAAAACATAAATGGTGGAAGGAAGGGAGATGGCAGATTTGGTAGTGGACATGGGCTGCACTACAGTTACACTAACCTTGAGAGGAGCCTGTGTAATTACAACCTCAATGGTGGAAGTGGTGACGACTTAGGGGATAGGGCATGAAAAAGGATTTGACTCCGACGCAAAAGAACTAAAAGAAGTGGAAGACGAAGGAGCAGGAATAGAAGAAGGAGCAATAGTGATTTCAGGAGTGGAAGAAGATGGTACAAAAGAGGATGATATAGAAACCGAAGTGGAGGGCATACCAAAATATGGAGAAATGGAAAGTGGAGGGGACAAAAACATAATATATGGGACTAAAATGGAAACCATTGCTTGCTCTAGGGGGAAGAAGAAGAAGGAAAAGAAGACATACCATCAGGCACGGATGCCATGGCTACGGAGATGGGTGCAGTTGCGTAACTATCTCCTCTTTTTGTCCTTCCACCCTTTATCCAACATCAAGAACACCTTCTTCGTCCTTAATTTCCACATGGGAACTCTTCGACGACTTTTCCTCTAATTCTTACTGGGTGATCTGAAATATTTATGCAATAGAAGGTGGGGGTCCTTCAGTGGGTGGAGGGTTCAAGGCTGGCACACAGGTAACTGTCGAAACTGTTACCTATAGAAATCATAGCAACTGAAACCGTGGGAGCGTCAATAGTGGAAGTCGCAACTATGCTGGTTCGAGGCATTTTCATTGGTTTCAATAATGGAGGCGCCAGTGATCTTTTCAGTTTTTCAGGAACAGATGCTTCTTTCGATGGGCACTTCGTCCTTTGAGACCTTATTTGGAACCTATACTACTGCTCTTCCTCTTCAGAGGTCTCATTTTTGATAATAGGGTGCTCCTGTTTGATTTTGCCATCACCACTATAAGACTGCTGGAAACTTTGTGGCAAAATATTTGTGAAGGTGACCGATTGATATGAATCTACAAAATCATCGTAAGCATGAGAAAACTGCTCATCTAATTTCAACCCATAAGGAGCGTGTGGCTTCCTTCGATGAATGCGCATAATCCACCAGTTAATAGTATTTTCCTCAGTCCATTCAGGTTCTGCTTGTTTGATAGTTCCAAACAAACCTGATGGAGGAATATGAGTCGTGTTCTCGACTGGATTATATTTCTCCTCCTGCTCATAATAGTCATGCCATGGCGGGAGGGAGGTCATTTTTTCATCATGTCAATTCATTTCTGGCCCATCAAAATTATTCCCCCGCTTCTGAATGTCAGGACGAGGACAACAATGGAACGCCTTTGCTTTTAAAAATTCTAAAAACTTACCCAAAGGATCATAACTCCAACATTGTGGTAAATCAATCAAGCCCAAGTCCTGGAGTGCTACTGTCAACAAACTATTTTGCCCAACCTAATTCACCTCTATCCCATTGAACTTGAAAGGCATGGTGTAGGTAGTCTTCTTTCCGTGCCTAGTGCCACATTTGTCATTCACATGGTCCGTTTGGCGCACGACCTCCACTATAAACATGTGTGCTGTAGCAAAATATGATAGTAAAAATGGCTTACTAGTGTATCCAAAAATTTGGACAATGTCTTGGGTAAGCAAAAAAATGTCATCGTTGTCTTCTATGATGACTGCATCTTTCAATTATCGTGACTCTCTATCATAGGTACCGCACAACAATTCAATCACTGGCCCTAAAAACTAGCTGTTGAAACTATATACTAACTCCTTTCTTAACAAAACTGAGGTCCACATATACATAGGCAAGGGCTCATTCTTTTCGCCCAATGTTGATACTGCAATGAATGAAAAATGCTGCTGCAACTGAAAGAAAAAGAACCATACCAAAAATGATGTATGCCAAAATGATTGAGACTCCCCGATTTGCATTTTTTCCAACTGGAAATTAATTCTTCGGGAAATGAAGTCCGCCCAATCAAAGTAAATGGGGTTTCCCCCTTGTCTCATGGCGAAATGGGAATAAGACTAAACTTTGCAAATGCATTGAGCGATAGCTGCCTGCAACTTATGCACTGTCTCGTCCGAAAGCATCCTAGAAACCCAAGACAACATAGAATAAATATCTTGGCTCTTAAATTCAAAGAGCGGCTTTGACAAATTTGACAGCTACCCCATTTGCGGCTCAATGAGTTTGGTTCTGCATGAACTGGCACATGGCTACAGTGGATACGTATCTGTATTCCTATTCATCTGTATGGATCTTCTTATGAACTTCGTAGGAAGGAGGCTTCAACCCACATGCAAAGGCTTCTCAGATTTCGTTTGGAGTAATTTTGAACATGATTTCTCTCCTTGCATTCTGCATGACCTTGGTGAAAGGATCATAAAATTGTACAATAAGTTGCACCAGCTTATGGCACAAGTGGACGGGTGAACATAAATACCAGGAGAGCTATGAATTATAAGGAACTATGAGCCAACTATTGTACAAAAAACCCCCACTCACTACCGCCTCCACGTCCTGCCTCAATTTTTTGAACCCCTTATGTGTAATTAGGCAATATCTCACCTCTGCCATAAGGTCTTCGTAGGGTTCTAGATCTACATAATCATTTTTACGAGATTTTTTTAGCTCGCGAACTCCTTTCCCTGTTTTTATTTTTTTTAGGCTCTTCGGCATCTTTGACATCCTTGGGCTCTTTCCTTCTCTTCCCCATGTTTTCGCTTTTCCTCTAACAAATATTCTAAATAACTCCTACAAATTTTCTGATCTGAGGAAGCTTTTGCAAATTCTCTGTAATTGAAATGCAGAATGTAGCAAAGAGGAATTTTTTTTTTTTTGAAAGAATGGTAAATTTTGGGCAATTTACCTCTTTGATTTTTATAGAGCGCTCTGACACCTGTTGCAGTAAATGCAAAATTAAATACAAATGCCTACAGAAGGGGATTATCGTCGAGCTGCTAGCCTAGCACCATTTCCAAAGTACAAATGTTTTCTTCTTTGATTTGCAGTCGGATCCTCCTAGAAAACTGTGCCCTAATGCTGTGCAATCGCATCGTATGATGTGCCTTGGCACTTGAAGCTTGCTAGGAAAGCTAATTTTTGTAGCTCATCAGCCAATAATTTAATGTTTGAGGCCCCTTAGAAATATAAAAATCAGCACCTCTCATGTTTTAAAATCAATGCCTTTTTTCAAGCGTTTTTGCCTTCTGATTGCTACCACATAACCCAAGGGCGCATTGATTTCACAATGTGCCTTCGATATTGCTGCTAACGTTCTCTTCTTAAGCATATTTTTCAAGCTCTTGACAACTTAACCCCCTTACTGAGACGATTCTGATTTCATGCAAAAATATAAATCCTTTGAATTTTGGCGACTTCATTTGAAAATTCAATGGCACATATCTCCTTTTAAAAAATTAAACTTCCTTCTAAAAAACTTGGGCTACTTTTCCCCTTTCCATATTTAAAGCGCCTGTTTTTTTCTTTTTTTCTTTTTGCTCTTTTTTTTTTAATATGCGAAGAAGGTGACGTGCATGTTTTTGATATTGACATCCTTTCGCCCTTTAAAACACATTCGCCTAAAAGGTGGGCGAATGTCTTGTTCGCCCCTTCCCTTGGGCGAATGTGTTGTTACCTTCATTGTGGTTGAAGCGGATAAAAATGTGTTCGCTCATTTAGTATTTTGGAGGCGAATGAATATGTTGCTTTGTTAAAACACTCCCTTTTTGGGCGAAAAGGAAATTTTAATCACCTCATCCTTAGGGCGAAAAGACTTTCAATCTTTTTTTTTTTTTTATATATATATATGGAAAAATATTTACATATATACAAGGTAATACCTTATCAGAATAAAATCATGAAATGTAGGCCTTCAAATGAAGACCATTCACTGGAATGGGAAGCTCATAGCCCTCCATATCATGCAGATGGTAAGAATTTGTAGAATTTATTGTGGAAATCTGAAAGGGATCCCTCCCATATGGTATCAAACTTATGGTGATTTCCTGGCTTGGATTTCTTCTCATTCCATTTTAAGACTAAATATCCCACCTGAAAACCTCGGTTAGTCATCTTTTTTCCAAACCACTTTCTCATATTTGTGGCATGTTCGAAAAAGACTTAATAGGCCTATTCCTTGTCCTCTTCTAATTGCAGCAATTGTGCCAGCCTTGCACCCATAAGATCATACTCTTCATCTTCGTTTTGGAACAACTACAAATTTTGAAGCACTGGAAGTTAGATATGTGTAGGGAGAACAACTTCTTTTCCATAAACCAAAGCATACGGGGAAGTTTTAATTGATTTCTTCACTGAGATGCGATTGGCCTAGAGTGCTTGATTTAATAGCAAATTCCAAATCCTTTTGTTACTGCCCATTATCCTCTTCAAGATTCATAGCAAATTCTTGTTAGTCGATTCGGCCAACCCATTCATCTGCGGGTAATAATTGAAGGATGTTTTCAAGTAAATACCATATTTGCTGGTGAATTCAGTGATCTTAGCTCCAATGAAGGGAGTGCCATTGTCAGTGACTAGAGAATCTGGTATGCCAAATCGAGTGATAAGCCCCTCCAGAAAGAAGATAATTGTCACTTGGTCAGCCTTCTTAGGGGGAATAGCTTCTGCCCATCTGGTAAAATAATTTGTCGCTGTTAGGATATACTTGTGTTCTATGAAAGAGTGTGGTTCAATAACAACAATAAAATCAAGACACCATTGCTGAAAAGGCGCTTCCACTTGGATTGGATGTAAGGGCAATGCTACCTTTCTAATCTTGCCCACATATCGTTGGCAACTATCACACTGCTGACTTATCTTATGAGCATCGATGAACAGTGTAGGCCAATAGTAACCTACTCAAATAATTTTCAAAGCCATGGGTCTACCTACATAATGGCCTCCAGATAGCCCAGAATGGAAGTCCTCCAAAATATTTTACTTTTAAAAAAATTTTACACACTTAAGGAGTACCCCATCAATATTTTTATGATATAATCCATTTGGTAACAATACATATCTGAGCGCCTATATTCTGAACCTTCGATGTTGTGAGGGGTCGAGGCGGGTTGGACATCTCCCAAAAGTAAAATAGTCAACCAATTCCTTTGTCCAATCGTTGTTGCTTGTAGTATGGTTTATGCAAATCATTTCGTCAATGCATCCTTCATGAATCATATTCAATGTCTCAGTGACAACACTCCTGGCCAATTCTTGGCACAGAGCGTGCCCACGAACCAATTTTATTGATCGAATATCCATGTCATATTCCTGGATCTTTGATACCCATCCTGCCCTTTTATCACCCAGTTTGCCATAAATTATTAAGTTCAAAACATTAGGATGGATGACATAAACAATAGTCTTACTCTGAGAAATGAAATGCTGAAACTTTGAGTGCTTTCATCACTGCATAGACTTGTTTCTCTATAAAATTATATTTCTCCTGATGCAGCGCAATAAATTGACTTAAAAAAGCAATGGGCTTCTCTTCACCATCATCCTATTTTTGTGTCAACACAACAACATAATCATAGCAACATAAATCTCTTGCTCACCTATTGCATAAAGGATGAAGTCCTTTGAATAGTCTAGGTTAATTAGAACTGTCGGTTGAGTGATTCTTTCTTTGATTTCCTAAAAAGCTTGTTTCCTGACCTTCGTCCATTTGAATTCAACATTATTTTTCAAAAGCTCGGTCATAGGCTTAACAACTTGGGTGAAGTCAACGATAAACTTATGAATGAAGTTTATTTGGTCAAAGAAATATTGTAAGTCTTTCTTATTAATAGGTAGGAGCAATTTCATGAGTGCCTTGGCTCTCACAATATCACTCGCCAATCCTTCTTGTGAAATCACACGACCTAATAGATTCCATTATTTAACTGTAAAGATCGACTTCTTCGGATTTATAGAAATCCCAAATTCTCAACACTTCTCAAATACTTGCCATAGATGAGTAACATGATATTTTCTGCAATGTGAAAACACAGTCATATCATCAAGATATATCATGATAATCCTATTCAGCAACTCATCGAAAGTAACATCTATAGCTCTCTAGAAGGTAGTACCAGCATTTGAAATCCCAAAGGGAATTCATTGATAGGCAAATGTGCCCCACTTGGTAGTGAATGCCATTTTATATTGATCCTCGTTCTTTACCTAGATTTGATTATACCTGGATAAGCCATCTAATAGTAAGAATATCTGAGCACCGACGACTACATGAAGAATTTGATCTATTTGGGGCAAAGGATAATGATCCTTGAGTGATGCCTGGTTCAGATTGCAGAAATCAACGCACAATCGTATATCTCCATTCTTTTTCTCACAGGGACCAAGTTTGCTACCTAGGTTGAGTGCTTAATCGGGTATATAATTTTTGCCTCAAGAATATTCAACAATTTTGCTTTCATGAGGACTTCAATCTTGGGATTGATAGGATGCTGATTTTGCCGAAAAGGCTTGAATCCTTGTAGCTCTATAGTATGTTGGATTACATTCTTGTCGTATCCTTTTAAATCTTGATAGCTCCAAGCTACAATATCGAGGTATTCATAGCACAAGTTCTTAATGCCTTCAAGTTCCTCTGTCATATAGTAGATCCTGATATTGATAATATTTCCTAATTCCAAATGCAACTCTTTGTATTCTTTTGCATCTACCTTAATCCTGTGCTTATCAAATCTATCATTCTGGTCAAACAAAATTTCCAATGAGATAAAACCTCTAGTAATATGATTATTTTTTAACTGATCATTCCCTCCTTTTCTTCCTCAGCCAGTGTTCTGCCATCTGCGCCAACACCTTCTCTAAGCAAAAAGTTCACTATTTGTTCATCATTTTCAAATAATTGCCAATAGATATTCTTATCTGGGACTAAAGGTCTATAGATCACTCTGACTGTTTTGGTTCTTCGAACAACTTGCTCAACAAGGGAATAATTTGCACCCAGGGAAGCTAAAATATCAACATGTCTATTCTGCTCCTGAGGAATCGCCTAACTATTTAAAGTGATGAAATATTCAAACAAATACCAGACCCTATTGCGATAAGATTTCATATAATGTTGTTTTGATACACATCTATTAGTAGTCTGGTTGACAATAATCTTAAAGTCACCAAAAATCTACAGCTGTTTAATGCCTAATTTCTCAGCTTTTCTTAAACCAAGACACAATGCTTCATACTCTGCTACATTATTTGTACAAATCCAAGTCAATCTATAAGAGTAAGTCTTTTGTGTACCTTCAAGAGAAATAAATACAACACTAGCTCCTGCACCATTCTTACATTTGGCACCATCAAAATACAATTTCCATAACTAATTTGTATCTGAACTTTGTGAATTAAGAACTTGCTTCTCAACCTACTCAGGTTTAGTTATGGTGTAACATCCAATGTCAGTTCTGATCATTGCATTAAAATTTGTGAGCGAAAACTCATCCTCCAAATGAAACTCACTCAAAGCTTCTTTCATCAAATCAACTTTCTCTAGCTCTTCAGTTATCATGTTCACTGTGCCTGGGGACTGTTCTTCTTCTTCAAACCTATCAATGTGAAAAGGCAAAGGTTTTTCATTATGGATACGAATTCGCTTTCCCTTGAATGGTATCTCCAAATGTGAATAGTCCAAGGAGAGGTATCCCCCTGTTTAGCCATGAATTCCCTTGAGAGACACATGCTAAAATATGGCTCCAAGTCAACTACAACCACTTCTTGGATGACGATAATTTGTGGCATGTTGTGAAGGACAATAGGGATGTATTTGATAACTCCCACTATTTTTATCGAAGTTCCATCTAGCAGCAACACTCCTGGGCTACTCCTTGTATATTCCATCCCCATCACCTCGCATACTACCTTTGGCATGATAGTAGTTGCAACTCTAGAGTTGATCATACAATTATGTACAATCCATCCCTCCATTATTAAAGATAAGTACAATTGGGGAGGCCTACTTTTACCTATTACATAAGTAGGTAGTGCCTGTGCTAGGACTATTTGGGAATGATATTTCTTCTGATCCTTAGCATTTTTCAAATATTCTTGTAACAAATCAATCTGTACTGGCACTTGTAGTGCATCATACAAGCTAACTATTGCTAGGATCTTTTTCATTTCCTCTATATTGTAATTTGAGGCAGCCAAAACCTTATCTTTTGGAGCTCATTCATATCTATCCCAATATTGTTGAGTGGCTTCCACTCTTTGCCTCTTCATCAATGATGGATACTTAAGTCGCTCCTTGGCTTGTTCCTTTGTTTTGTCGTGTGTTTGAGCAACTGCTGTAGGTTGCAGAGCCGGTGGCTTGGTCTTTACCCTCTCTTGAGTTGACTTGGGAAATAAATATTTTGATTTAATAGACTCTTGATCCTTAGCCTTCATGACGGGCGCTTTTGCTAGAGGTAACCTCTTCTCATCTTGCACCTTTGGTTCTGCAGATACCTTCAATGGTTCGAGCTCCGCTGGATCTACAGTCACCAAATTTTTCCCAGACCTTGTAAGGAATGATACTTGCTCGAAGGAAGGCATCATGCAATTGTGATCAACTTCTCGAATCATATTAATTTTCCCACCTGCGAAGATTTTTTCCAACGTTTGGACATAGTTCATATTTACCATACAATTGTCTTCCCCATGGGGATCATTACATGTAGAGCACCAGTATGCCTTTTCTATCATGCTAGCCTCCTCATATGCTAGAACTGTAGTATTATTTTTAGGTCCCCTACTAGTAGAAGCTTGCTCTCGGGTAATTGGTGGAGTTTGGAACCTTCGGGACCTGAAATCAGCTTCTACTTGATTCTTTCTCATCATCGTGAGCTCATAAGAAATTGTCCTCAATGCTATGTTATTGGAATTATATTCCTACAATAATGTCGTAAAAGGTTCAGGATTAGACGGTGGAATGGGTGTTAGAAAAGGTAAGGGCACTTGTGGTGCTGGTAACGGTAAAGGAGTTGAGGGTGTTGGCAATGCAGGGAAGGGAACAGATGTCGGTAGTCCATAAACTTATGGGGCAGGTAACTATGTAAAACTTGGAGTTGACTATTGCGAGAGAGGAATCAAAGAAATATGAGGCATGCTAGAGTTCCATGAGGGAACTGGGTACATGGATGGCATATGTTGCTAAAATGCACTAGAATATAGATATTGAGGAATATCAGAGAGGATTGGCATAGTTGTTTTTGGGGGAAGTCTTCCCATGGTAATCATGTCAGATTTAGCCTTTTGAGCCTGTGTGTACAGATCCCGAAAGGTGGTCACATTGTCCTATCATAGTGCCATACCAATATCAGTGCTAAGTGCTCTAAGATAGTAAAATGTGGCTTGCTCATGCGTAGGTCACAAACCGTCAGGGACTCTCTACCAGCTTTGCATGAACCTAACATTAAAATCCATGATCTCCTCTTACGAATGTCTCTAAATTATAATGAATTGGTGTAACAAAGAGTGGATTAGCTTGTTATTGAAAATGATTTATCAGTATTCCTACCAACTGCTCCCATGAAGTAATAGTACCCGATTGTAATGACCGATACCAATACAACAATTTTCCTCTTAACGACAATACTAGCAGTTTTATCATCACATATTCAACCGTTATATCATGGATAGTTGCTAAAGAGGCCACATCTTGAATATGTTCATATGCAGTTTTACCATTACCATCATAAGTTGGCAAGGATTTCAAGGCTACCTGGGGTACCAAATTCTGTGCTTGCAAGTTCAAGGCCACTGAGCTATTCCATGCTGGGAATTGCCTTGGTGGCTGTTGTTGATGGGGCGAAGGGTTTTGAGCCATATGGACTGGTATATGAGGTGTATGTTGAGGGACACTAGTGGTCGTATGCGGTGGAGGGAAACTTGTGGTGGTACTAACTGGACTCACAAGAGTAGAAAATACGTCGACTAACCATGAGGATGTAACAAATGGTATGTGGGAAATATGAGGTAATGAAGAGGTACTATGAAAAGTGGCTAGCTAAGGATGTTCTCCTAACCTTTGGATATCAAGTTCGTAGAACTTGATTTTATGATTTGGATTTTTGGCTTGCGATCTTGTATTCATGAGACACAACTTTCGATGCTCTCACATTCAGATATTTTTGGGTATAATCAAGTTGCCAGATGTTCTAATTATCCTATAGAAATGCAAACACCAAACCTAAATACTGTTGAAAGCAAAAATTTTGAGGTCCCACCGAGCATGCCAAAAACTATTGGTCAAATATCTGCCTAATCAATAAAAACTATGTTCATGCGCCCTAGATATGGCCAACATTGAAAGGCCAGGGGAAAGATATGTCCTCCATGCCAATCTCCAGAGAGGGATGGTTCTCAAGCTAAATCCTATACTGGTAAAATACTAGGGATATGGGAAAGAAATTGAAAATAACTGAAAGAAATGGGAAATAGGGCCATAGGCCAAAGTACAGGATTCGGGGCAGACTAATAGCAGGAAAACACCCAAGCATAGAATAGCATTTACAATAGGAAAAAATGCAGAATAAACCTGTAATATTGCAGAAATAACTTTCAAAATGATCACTCCAGCATTCATTTTCATATCAGCAATATTTAAATCCAATTGTAGAATTTAAATGTAACAACAAACAAGAAAGCCAAATGTGAAAAAGAAGTGCACAATACAAAAAGGAATTACACACAAAATCACTTGCAAATTTAGAAGCCTGATGCCTTGTATTAATGCAGAGAACTTAGAGAGTATTCTCACAAAGTGTCTAACCTCCTCTTACAATGAAAATTTGATTAGTATTTATAGAGGTTTTCACATATTTAATTTAATGCATCAGAGAACAAGATGTCTAGGGATCAAGGACAAAAACAAGGAAATCCCTCTTCGAAAATGTTGAAAATTTGTCTTTCTTGAGGAACAGTCTTCATAAAATCAGTGACTTAGGCATCAATGCATAGATAATTAAAACATTGTTGAATATTTGGGAAGTGTTCCAATGCCGTAGAAATTTAAAATATTCGTTTATCCTTGCCATTCAAATTTTCCCCTACTCAAGATTCACAACATGAGTTACTTTGACACCACCATTATTTAATATTCATGATCCTGGCATCTTCAAAACTTTTGACCATAATTCCTTTCAACCCAGAATCACGTTCACCTTAAAATCTGCTTCACCTCCATAATTCTTGTTCTTGCTCATGCAATATTATTTTAAAATACAGTCGCCCTTGGAAGTGACGAACACCGCGTTCACCCCATATAAAGGGCAAACATGACAACACCCTACCTTGAAAGTTCATTTGCCCAAGGTAGGGATGAATGAGATGTTCGCCCCTCGACCAAGGCGAACCTAAATTGACACCATCTTCAGGTGTGCGCGAGCATGTTTTTCGTTGGGGTACATGGGATGTTCGCCCCTCCTTTGGGGTGAATGTAAATACAATTTAGACACTTCAGAATTTGAATTAGGCTTTTCATCCTTTTTCATATTTTTACAAAAACCTTCCTTTTGAATGGATTCATGATGTAACAAAGTTTTACAAAGGAAGTTTATAAAATACTTCACAATTTTGCAAATGCGAAAACATTAAAACAATATATGTGAAAACAAATTAGGAGCATATAATATTGTTTTCAAAAGTATCATCATATACAACAAAACTTCATGAAAACTTACCAACAAAATCCACAATGTGGCGAAATGCAAAATGGCCAAAATTTTTGGTGACTCACGGGGTGTCCAGCTCGCATGGATGTAAGCGATTCTAGGCCTTAATTCATTGGGTTGCAGAGTCCTTTTTGCCAGCCGTTTTAGTGGGCACCACTGCCTTTGCTGTGGATGGCTTTATTCAGGCCGCTTCTTCCTCTGTGTGCTCCTTTTTCTCTACTTCTACCGCTACTTAGAGCACTTCAGCCTTCTCTACTTCTTCTATTGCTTTAGCTATTGCCACACGTTCTACCATTGCCTGATCCTCTTGCTCTTGGATTGTTTCGATAAGAACCTCATAAGCACGAATGACCTCATCCCAAGCATGAGTGGTAAATGGGCATGGGACATTGACTCATAGAAAAAGTGAAGATTCTACACATCCATCAAACTGAGATGCTTTGATCATTGATCCAACTTGTATAGTGATAGCTCCAAGCGTTTATACTTCTACATAAAGGGCAACACTTGCGCTTCAGTGAGAGGTTCTTCTAGGGCATCAATTTTGGAAGCATCCTCAACAATTTTTTTCCAGAGTGCCTCCAGATCTTCCATGGGAATAGGATCTTCCCAATAATCCACAAAATTTGGGAAGCCCAACCCATCAATAGTCTCAGAATGAGTCATAGAGATAGTATGTTCACACTTAATAATATTGAAACTAGCCTGCACCTCCCTTACTAGCTCCATGTGTTGAAAATAGCTGTGCAGTGTTATTCGTGCCTTGGACCAAGCGTAATCCATTTCACTGAGAGGGAAAATATATAAATTAGTGTTAAAAAAAGCTTGTATTTTTACAGCTGTCTCCATGTAGGGCAAAAGAATCTCCTCCATGGTGTCGATTAACTATTGCCCGAGCTGAATCTATATTTGCGCCTCCCACAAATACTGCAGTACCTTAACAACGTGCACAACTATTTTTTTGGAATTTTGAGCAGAGCGAATTCTGGTGCCTTTAACGCTATTGCATTAAAATCCTATGGCTTGTGCTGCCTTTTCCTCCAACTACTTCTTCATGTCCTTAGTCTGCTGCTGAAGCTTATGCATTTTAATCTTGGCAGCATCACACTCCTTTAAGTGTAATTTGACCTGGTTGTGCAAGTAATCATTCTCTGAGGCTTTGCTATTCGCCAGGGCATTTTTGAGCTCAATTATCCTATTTTGACTTTAAAAATATTTCTCCTTGTAGTTCTCACCATGCAGGTACACTAAGCTCATGTTGACCTGAATATTACCCATTTTCTTAATTGGATCAATACGTGTAAGATCTTCTGTAATGGTTTCAAAAATGAAGTCACCCGACAACAACTCTCCCTGAGGCTTCTAGACCAACAGAGTGATCATTGTTATGTGAGCCTCCTTGGCAATAGAGTTGAAGGCTACTTTCTTTATCAGCCGAGCAGGATCCGAGGCCTCCTTGTAGTGCATGATCTTTAACCATTACAAAGATCTCAAGTGTGCTCGATTAATTTTTTCTATGTCAGGTTGTTTATGGGCCACATGTTCGTTAGGTTCTGACTGTAGCTCCAAAAATGGGGTAAAAGGAACCAAATTTTTTGGGCAGCTAGGCCCAGTAGAAGCGAACGACACTGAAAAAAGTGGGGGGACAAAAATGGAAATGGTGGAAGGAAGGGAGATGGCGGATTTGGTAGTGGACATGGGCTCCGCTGTAGTTACACTAACCTTGGGAGGAGCCTGTGTAATTACAGCCTCAATGGTGGAAGTGGTAATGACTTAGGGGATAGGGTGTGAAAAAGGATTCGACTCTGATGCAAAGGAACTAAAAGAAGCGGAGGACAAAGGAGCATGAATAGAAGGAGCAATAGTGATTTTGGGAGCTGAAGAATATGGTACAGAAGAGGATGATATAGAAACTGAAGTTGAGGGCATACAAAAAGGTGAAGAAATGGAAAGTGGAGGGGACAAAAACATAATAGATGGGACTAAAATGGAAACCATTACTTACTCTAGAGGGGAAGAAGAAGAAGGAAAGGAAGACATACCTTCGGGTGTGGACACCATGTGCTGCGAAGATGGGGGCAGTTGCATAACTATATCCTCTTCTTATCCTTCCACCCTTTCTTCAACGTCAAGAACACCTTCTTCATCCATAATTTCCACATGGGAACTCTCCGAAGACTATTCCTTTTCTTCTTGCTAGGAGATCTAAAATATTTGCGCAATAGAAGGTGGGGGTCCCTCAGTGGGTGGAGGGTTCAAGGCTGGTGCACAAGCAACTATCAAAACTATTACAGTTGAAGCTACAAAAATCATAGCAACTAAAGCTATGGGCGCCTCAATAATGGAAGTCGCAGCTGCACTGGTTTGAGGCCTTTTCGTCACTTTCAGGAATGGATGCGCCAGTGATCTTTTTGGATTTTTGGGCATAGATGATTCTTTCGATGGGCGCTTCATCCTTTTAGACCTTCGCTAGAACCTATACTACTGCTTTTCCTCCTCGAAGGTCTCATTTTTGATAATAGGGCACTCCTATTTGATTTTGCCTTCATCACTGTCAGACTGTTGGAAACTTTATGGCAAAATATTCGTGAAGGCGACTAGTTGATATGAATCTACAAAATCATTGTAAGGATGAGAAAACTTCTCATCTACTTTCAACCCATAAGGAGCGTGTGACTTCCTCCAATGAATGTGCATAATCCACTAGTTCATAATATTTTCCTTAGTCCATTCAGGTTCTGCTTGTTTGACAGTTCCAAACAAACTTGGTGGAGGAATATGATCCGTGTTCTTGGTTGGATTATATTCCTCCTCCTACTCATAATAGTCATGCCATGGCGGGAGGGAGGTCATTTTTTCAACATGCCATTTCATCTTTGGTCCATAAAATTATTCCTTCGCTTTTGAATGTCAGGACGAGGACAACAATGGAATGACTTTGCTTTTAAAAATTCTAAAAACTTCGCCAGAGGATCGTAACGCCAACGTTGTGGTAATTCAATCAAGCCCAAGTCTTGGAGCGCTACTGTCAAAAATCTATTTTGCCCAACCTGATTCACCTCTATGCCCATGAACTTGAAAGGCATGGTGCAAGTAGTATTCTTTTCGCACCCAGGGCCATATATGTCATTCACATGGTCCATTTTGCGCACGACCTCCATTGCAAACATGTGCACTGTAGCAAAATACGATAGTAAAAATGGCTTTCCAATGTATCCAAAATTTGAACAACAATGCCCTGGGTAAGCAGAAAAATGTCAACCTTGTCTTCTATGACGATTGCATATATCAATTCCCGTGGCACTCTATCACAGGTACCACACAACAATTCAATCGCTGGCCCTAAAAACCAGCTGTAGAAACTATATATTAACTCCTTTCTTAACAAAATTGAGGTCCACATATACATAGGGAAGGGCTCATTCTTTTTGCCCAATGTTGATACTGCAATGAACGAAAAACATTGCTACAACTAAAAGAAAAAGAACCATACCAAAAATGATGTATGTTAAAATGATTGAGAATCCTCGGTTTGCATTTTTTCCAACTAGAAATTAATTCTTCAGGAAATGAAGTCCTCCCAATCAAAGAAAATGGGGTTTCCCCCTTGTCTCATGGCGGAAGGGGAATAAAAATAAACTTTGCAAATGCATTGAGCGATAGTTACCTGCCACTTATGCACTGTCTTGTCCGAAGACATCCCAACAACCCAAGACAACATAAAATAAATATCTTGGCTCTTAAATTCAGAGAGTGGCTTCAAAAAATTTGGCAGCTGCCCCATCTACGATTCCTGAATGAGTTGGGTCTCCATGAAATAGCACATGGCTACAATGGAGACATATCTGTATTCCTATTCATATGTATGGATCTTCTTATGAATTGCATAGGAAGGAGGCTTCAACCCACATGCAAAGGCTTCTCAGATTTTGTCTGAAGTAATTATGAACAGGATTTCTCTCCTTGTGTTCCACACGACCTTGGTGAAAGGATCATAAAATCGTGTAATAAGTTACACCAGCTTAAGGCACGGGTGGACAAGTGAACATAAATACTAGGAGAGCTACAAATTATAAGGAACTATGAGCCAACTATTGTGCAAAACACCCTGACTCACTGCCACCTCCACGTCCCGCTTTAGCTTTTTGACCCCCTTATGTGTAATTAGGCAATCT
This sequence comes from Wollemia nobilis, assembly GCA_028583015.1. Taxonomy (NCBI): domain Eukaryota; kingdom Viridiplantae; phylum Streptophyta; class Pinopsida; order Araucariales; family Araucariaceae; genus Wollemia; species Wollemia nobilis. Next base: position 13,250,595 of record JAQPPZ010016724.1, read on the forward strand.
CTCACCTCTACCACAATGTCTTCATAGGGGTCTAGATCTACATAATAATTTTTATTAGCTTCTCCTTTCCCTATTTTTAGATTTTTTAGGCTCTTCGGTCTCTTTGAAATCCTTGGGCTCTTTACTTCTCTTCCCCATGTTTTTTCTTTTCCTTTGAAAAATATTCTAAATAACTCCTACAACTTTTTTGCTTTGAGGAAGCTTCTGTAAATTCTCTGTAACTGAAATGCAGAATGCAGCAAAGAGGAATTTAATTTTTTTTGAAAGAATGGTAAATTTTGGGCAATTTACATCTTCGATATTATAGAGCGCTCTGACACCTGCTGCAATAAATGCGAAATTAAATACAAATGCATTCAGGAGGGGATTATCCTCGATCTGCTAGCCTAGCATCATTTCCAAAGTACAAATGGTTTCTTCTCTGATTCATAGCTGAATCCTCCTAGAAAACTATGCCCTGATGTTGTGCAATCGCATCGTATGACTTGCCCTGGTGCTTGAAGCTTGTTGGGAAAGCTATTTTTTACCACTCATCAACCAATCATTTAATGTTTGAAGACCCTTGGAAATCTAAAAATCAGTGCCTCTTATGTTTTAAAATCAATGCCTTTTTTCAAGTTTTTTTGCCTTCTAATTGTTGCCATGTAACCCAAGGGTGCATTGATTTCACAACGTGCCTCCGATATTGCTGCTAATGTTCTCTTCTTAGGAAGATTTTTTAGGTGCTCGACAACTTAACCCCCTTACTGATATGATTATGATTTTGCACAAAAATATCAATCCTTTGAATTCAGACGACTTCATTTGAAAGTTCAATGGCACATATCTCCTTTTAAAAAATTAAACTTCCTTCTAAAAAACTTGGGTTACTTTTCCCCTTTCATATTTAAAGCACCAGTTTTTCTTTTTTGCTTTTTGCTCTTTTTATTTTTATTTTTAAATATGTGAAGAAGGCGATGTGCATGTTTTTGATATGTGCAAAGGGTTACTTTTCCCCTTTCCATATTTTGGAGGTGAATGAATATGCTGCTTTGTTAAAACATTCCCTCTTCAGGCAAAAATGAAAGTTTATTCACCTCATACATACAAGGTAATACCTTATCAGACTAAAATCATGAAATGTAGGCCTTCAAATGAAGACCGTTCACTTGAATGGGAAGCTCATAGCCCTCCATATCACATAGATGGTAAGCATTTGCAAAATTTACCGTGGAAATTTGAAAGGGTCCCTCCAATATGGCATCAAAATTATGGTGATTTTCTAGCTTGGATTTCTTCTCATTCCATTTTAAGACTAAAGATCCCACCTAAAAACCTTGGTCAGTCACATTTTTTCCAAACCACTTTCTCATATTTGTAGTATGTTCAATAAAGAATTGATAGGCATGTTTCCTGTCCTCCTCTAATTGTAGCAACTATGCCAGCCTTGTACCCATAGGATCATACTCTTCATATTTGTTTTGGAATAACTACAAATTTTGAAGCATTGGAAGTTCGATATGTGTAGGGAGAACAACTTCTTTTCCATAAACCAAAGCATATGAGGAAGTTTTAATTAATTTCTTCATTGAGATGCGATTGGCCTAGAGTGCTTGATTTAATAGCAAATGCCAGCTCCTTTTGTTACCGCCCATTATCCTCTTCAAGATTCGTAGAAAATTCTTGTTAGTCGATTCGACCAACCCATTCCCCTATGGGTAATAATTGGAGGATGTTTTCAAGTAAATACCATATTTGTTGGCGAATTCAGTGATCTTAGCTCCGATGAAGGGAGTGCCATTGTCAGTGACTAGAGAATCTGGTATGCCAAATTGAATGATAAGAACCTCCAGAAAGGAGATAACGGTCGCTTGGTCAACCTTCTTTGTGGGAATAACTTTCGCCCATCTGGTAAAATAATGTCGCTATTAGGATATACTTGTGTTTCGTGAAAGAGTGTGGATCAATAACACCAATAAAATCAAGACCCCACTACTGGAAAGGCTCTTCCACTTGGTTTGGATGTAAGGGAAATGCTCCCTTTCTAATCCTGCACACATATCGTTGGCAACTATCACACTACTGACTTATCTTATGAGCATCGATGAATAGTGTAGGCCAATAGTAACCCGCTCAGATAATTTTCAAAGCCATGGGACTGCCTGCATAATGGCCTCCAGATAGCCTAGAATGGAATTCCTCCAAAATATTCTCCTTTTCGAAAGCTTTTACACACCTAAGGAGTACCCCATAAATATTTTTATGATATAACCCATTAGGTAGCAATACATACCTAAGGGCTTGCAATATGAACCTTTGACGTTGTGAGGGGTTGAGGCAGGCTGGACATCTCCCAAAAGTAAAATAGTCAACCAATTCCTCTGTCCAATCACTATTGCTTGTAGTATGGTTTGTGTAAATCATTTCATCAATGCTTCCTTCATGAATCATATTCAATGTCTCAGCAATGACACTCCTGGCCAATTCTTGGCATAAAGCGCGCCCACGAACCAACTTTGTCGATCAAATCTCCATGTTATATTCCTAGATATTTGAGATCCATCCTGCCCTTTTATCACCTAGTTTGCCCTGAATTATGAAGTTTTGAACATCAATATGGATGACATAAACAACAGTCTTACTCTGAGAAACAAAATGCCAAAACATTTTGAGTGCTTTCATCACTGCATAGACTTGTTTCTCTATAATATTGTATTTCTCTTGATGCAATGCAATAACTTGACTTAAAAAAATAATGGGCTTCTCTTCACCATCATTCTATTTTTGTATCAACACAACAACATAAATATCTTGCTCACCTACTACATAAAGGATGAAGTCCTTTGAATAGTCTAGGTTAATTAGAACTGGTGCTTGAGTGATTCTTTCTTTGATTTCCTGAAAATCTCGTTTCCTGACCATCGTTAATTTGAATTCAACATTATTTTTCAAAATATCGATCATAGGCTTAACGACTTGGGTGAATTCAGTGATAAAATTATGAATGAAGTTTATTTGGCTAAAGAAATATTGTAAGTCTTTCTTATTAACAGGTAGCGACAATTTCATGAGTGCCTTGGCTCTCGTAGGATCAATTGCCAATCCTTCTTATGAAATCACATGACCTAACAACTTCCCTTATTTAACCATAAAGATCGACTTATTTGGATTTATAGAAATCTTGAATTCTTGGCACTTATCAAATACTTGCCTTAGATGAGTAACATGATATTTTATGCAATGTGAAAACATAGTCATATCATCAAGATGTATCACGATAATCCTATTCAGCAACTCACCAAAGAAAAAATCCATAGCTCTCTGGAAGGTAGCACCAATGTTTGAAATCCCAAAGGGCATTTGCTACTAGGAAAATGTGCCCCACTTGGTAGTGAATGTTGTTTTATATTGATCCTTGTTCTTTACCCAGATTTTATTATTCCCGGAGAAGCCATATAATAGCGAAATCTTTGAGCACCGATGACTACATGAACAATTTGATCTATTTGGGGCAAAGGATAATGATACTTGAGTGATTCCTAGTTCAGATTGTGAATATCAATGCACAATCGTATATCTCCATTCTTTTTCTCACAGGGATCAAGTTCGCTACCCAGGTTGAGTGCTTAATCGGGTATATAATTTTTGCCTCAAGAATCTTCAACAATTATGCTTTCATGAGGACTTCAATCTTAGGATTTATAGGACGCTACTTTTGCTGAAAAGGCTTGACTCCTTGCAGCTCCATAGTATGCTAGATTACATTCTTGTCGTATCCTTTTAAATCTTGATAGCTCCATGCTACAATATCGAGGTATTCATAGCACAAGTTTTTAATGCCTTCAAGTTCCTCTGTCATACAGTCGATCTCGATCTTGATAATATTTCTTGATTCCAAATGCAACTCTTTGTATTATTTTGCATCTACCTTAATCCTGTGCTTATCAGCTCTGTTATTATGGTCAAACAAACTTTCCAATGAGATAAAACCTCTAGTAATATGATTATTTTTTAACTGAATCATTCCCTCCTTTTCTTCCTCAGCCAATGTTCTGCCATTTGCGTCAACACCTTCTCTGAGCAAAAATTTCACTATTTGTTCATCATTGTCAAATACTTGCCAATAGAGATTCTTATCTGGGACTAAAGGTCTATAGATCACTCTGACTATTTTGGGCCTTCGGAGAACTTGCTCGACGGGGGAATAATTTGCACCCAAGGAAGCTAAAATATCAGCATGTCTATTCTACTCCCGAGGAATCACCTAAATATTTAAAGTCGTGAAAGATTCAAACAAATACCAGACCCTATTGCGATAATATTTCATATAATGCTGTTTTGATACACATTTATTAGTAGTCTGGTTGACAATAAGCTTAGAGTCACCAAAGATCTTCAACTATTTAATGCCCAATTTATTAGCTTTTCTTAAACCAAGACACAATGCTTCATACTCCGCTGCATTATTTTTACAACTCCAAGCCAATCTATAAGAGTAAGTATTTTGTGTACCTTTAGGAGGAATCAATACAACACCAACTCCTACACCATTCTTACATTTGGCACCATCAAAATACAATTTCCATAACTGATTTGTATCTGAACTCTGTGAATCAAGAAATTGCTTCTCAACTTGCTTGGGTTTAGTTATGGTGTAACATCCAATGTCAGTTCTGATCATTGCATTAAAATATGTGAGCAAAAACTCATCCTCCAAATGAAACTCACTCAAAGCTTCCTTCACCAAATCAACTTCCTCTAGCTCTTCAGTCATCATGTTCACTATGCCTAGGGAATGTTCTTCTTCTTCAAACCTCTCAATGTGAAAAGGCAAAGGTTTTTCATTATGGATATGAATTCGCTTTCCCTTGAATGGTATCTCCAAATGCGAATATTCCAAGGAGAGGTATCCACCCAGTTTAGCCATGAATTCCCTTGAGATACACATGCTAAAATATGGCTCCAGGTCAACTACAACCACTTCTTGGATGATGGTAATTTGTGGCATGCTGTGAAGGACAATAGGGATGTCTTTGATAACTCCCATTATTTTTACTAGAGTTCCATATAGCTGCAACACTCCTGGGCTTATCCTTGTATATTCCATCCCCATCACCTCACATACTGCCTTTGGTATGATAGTAGTTGTAGCTCCAGAGTTGATCATACAATTATGTACAATCCATCCCTCCATTATTAAAGATAAGTACAATGGGGGAGGCCTATTTTTACCTGTTACAGAAGTAGGCAGTGCCTATGCTAGGACTGCTAAGGAATGATCTTTATTTTGATCCTTAGCATTTTTCAAATATTCTTGTAAAAAATCAATCTATACTGGCAATTGTAGTGCATCATACAAGCTAACTATTGCTGGGATATTTTTCATTTCCTCTATGATGTAATTTGAGGTAGCCAAAACCTCCTCTTTTGGAGCTCATTCATATCTATCCCAATATTGTTGAGTGGCTTCTACTCTTTGCCTCTTCATAAATGATGGCTACTTAAGTCTCTCGGATTATTCCTTTTTTTTGTCATTGTTTTAGTAATTGCTATAGGTTGCAGAGCCAATGGCTTGGTTTGTACCCTCTCTTGAGTCAACTTGGGCAATAAATCTTTCAATTTAATCGAATATTGCTCCTTATCCTTCATGATGGGTGATTTTGCTAGAGGTAACCACTTATCATCTTGCACCTTTGGTTTTGCAGGTACCTTCAAGGGTTCGAGCTCCACTAGATGTATAGTCTTGTAAGGACTGATACTTGCTCCAAGGAAGACATCATGGAATTGTGATCAACTTCTTGAATCATATTAATTTGCCCACCTGCGGAGATTTTCGCTAGTGTTTGGACATAGTTCATATGTACCATAAAAGTGTCTTCCCCATGGGGATTGGTACATGTAGAGCACTAGTATGCCTTTTTTGTCATGTTAGCCTCCTCATTTTCTAGCACTGTAGTATTCTTTTCAGGTCCCCTTCTAGTAGAAGCTTGCTCTTGGGTAATTGGTGGAGTTTGGAACCTTCGGGACCTAAACTTAGCTTCTACTTGCTTCTTTCTCACCATCGTGAGCTCATTAGAAATTTTCCTCAATGCTGTGTTAAAATAGGGGAGGCCTATTTTTACCTGTTATAGAAGTAGGCAGTGCCTATGCTAGGACTGTTTGGGAATGATATTTCTTCTAATCCTTAGCATTTTTCAAAGAGTCTTGTAACAAATCAATATTTATTGGCAATTGTAGTGCATCATACAAGCTAACTTTTGTTGGGATATTTTTCATTTCCTCTATGATGTAATTTGAGGCAGCAAAAACATTCTATTTTTGAGCTCGTTCATATCTATCCTGATATTGTTGAGTGGCTTCCACTCTTTGCCTCTTCATCAACGATGGATACTTAAGTTGCTCCATGGCTTGTTCCTTTGTTTCGTCATGTGTTTGAGAAACTGCTACAGGTTGCAGAGCCAATGGATTGGTCTGTACCCTCTCTTGAGTCGACTTGGGCAATAAATATTTTGATTTAATAGAATATTGCTCCTTAGCATTCACGACGGGTGCTTTTGCTAGAGGTAACTACTTCTCATATTTCACCTTTGGTTTTGTAGGTACCTTCAAGGGTTCAAGCTCCGTTGGATCTACGATCATTGGATTTTTCCCAGACCTCATAAGGACTGATACTTGCTCCAAGGAAGGCATCATGCAATTGTGATCAACTTCTTGAATCATAGTAATTTTCCCACCTGCGAAGCTTTTGGCTAGCATTTGGACATAGTTCATATGTACCATATAAGTGTCTTCTCCATGGGGATCATTACATGTAGAGCACTAGTATGCCTTTTCTGTCGTGCTAGCCTCCTAATTTTCTAGAATTGTAGTATTATTTTTAGGTCCCCTACTAGTAGAAGCTTGCTCTTGGGTAATTGGTGGAGTTTGGAACATTCGGGACATGAAATCAACTTCTACTTACTTCTTTCTCACCGTCGTGAGCTCATTAGAAATTGTCCTCAATGTTGCGTTATTGGACTTCACTTTGTGCAATAATGTCATAAAAGGGTCATGATTAGACAATGGAATGGGCACTGAAAAAGGTAAGGGCGCTTGTGGTGCTAATAATGGTAAAGGAGTTGGGGGTGCTGGCAATGCAGGGAAGGGAACAAATGTCGGTAGTCGAGGAAATGATGGGGTAGGTAACTGTGTAAAACTTGGAGCTGATTGTTATGGGAGAGGAATCATAGCAATATGAGGTAGGCTAGATTTCCATGAGGGAACTGGGTACATGGATGGCATAGGTTGCTAAAATGCACTAGAATACAGATACTAAGGAAGATCAGAGAGGATTGGCATAGTTGTTTTCGGGGGAAGTCTTCCCACGACAATCAAGTCATATTTAACCTTTTGCGCCTATGTGTATAGATCCGAAAAGGTGGTCACATTTTTCTATCATAGTGCCATACCAATATCAATGCTAAGAGGTCTGAGATAGTAAAATGTGGCTTGCTCATGCGTAGGTTGCAAACCATTAAGGACTCTCTACCAGCTTCGCATGAACCTAACATAAAAATTCATGATCTTCTCTTACGGATGTCTTTGAATTATTGTGAATTGGTGTAACAAAGAGTATGTATTAGATTGTTCTTGAAAATTATTTATCAGTAGTCCTGCCAGTTGCTCCCATGAAGTAATAGTACCCGATTGTAATGACCGATACTAATACAACAATTTTCCTCTTAACGACAATACTAGCAGTTTTATCATCACATCTTCAACTGTTATATCATGGATAGTTTCTAAAGAGGCCACAACTTGAATATGTTCATATGTAGTTTTACCAGTTCCATCATAAGTTGGCAAGGCTTTCAGGGCTACCTAGGATACCAAATTTTGTGCTTGCAAGATCAAGGTCCCTGAGCTATTCCATGCTGGGAACTGCCTTGGTGGCTATTGTTGATGGGGTAGAGGGTTCTGAGCCATATGTACTGGTATATGAGGTGTAGGTTGAGGGACACTAGTGGCCGTATGAGGTGGAGGGAAAATTTTGGCAGTACTAACTGGACTCACAGGAGCAGAAAATATGCTGGCTAACCGTGAGGATGTAACAGATGATATGTGGTAAATATGAGGTAATGAAGAGGTATGCAAAAAAGTGGCTAGCTAAGTATGTTTGCCTAACCTTTGGATATCAATTTCGTAGAACTTGATTTGATGATTTGGATTTTTAGCTTACAATCTTGTATTCATGAGACACAGGTTTCGCTACTCTCACATTCAAATATTTCTAGGTATAATCAAGTCGCCAGATGTTCTAATTATCCTGCAGAAAGGTGAACACCAAACCTAAATACTGTTGAAAGCAAAAATTTTGAGGTCCCATCGAGCGTGCCAAAAATTTTTGGTCAAATATCTGCCTAATCAATAAACACTATGTTCATGCACCCTAGATATGGCCAACATTGAAATGCCGAAGGAAAGAGATGTCCTCCGTGCTAATATCCAGAGAGGGTTGGTTCTCGAACTAAATCCTATACTAGTAAAAGACTAGGGATGCAAGAAAGAAATTGAAAATAAATGAAAGAAATGGGAAATAGGGCCACAGGCTGAAGTACAGGATATGGGATAGACTAATAGCAAGAAAACACCCAAGCATAGAATAGCATTTACAATAGGAAAAACTATAGAATAAACTTGTAATCTTGAAGAAATAACTTTCAAAATGATCACTCCAACATTCACTCTCTTATCAAAAATATTTAAATCCAATTGTAGAATTTACATGTAACAGCAAATAAGAAAGGCGAATGTGAAAAAGAAGTGCACAGTACAGAAAGGAATTACACACAAAATCACTTTCAAATTTAGAAGCCTTATGCTTTGTATTAATGTAGAGAACTTAGAGAGTATTATCGCAAAGTGTCTAACCTCCTCTTACATTGAAAAATTGATTAGTATTTATAGAGGTTTTTGCCTCTTTCATTTAATGCATCAAAGAACAGGATGTCCAAGGATCAGGGACAAAAAAAAGGAAATCCCTCCTCAAAAATGTTGAAAATCTATCTTTCTTGAGGAACAATCTCCATAAAATTAGTTACTTAGGCATCGGTGCATAGATAATTAAAACATTATTGAATATCTGTGAAGCATTCCAATGTCTTGGAAATTTAAAATATTCATTTATCCTTACCATTCAGCTTCTCCCCTGCTCGAGATTCACAACATGAGTTACTTAGACACCACCATTATTTAATATTCATGATCTTGGCATATTCAAAACTTTTGGCCATAATTCCTTTTGCCTCAAAATCACATTCGCCTTAAAATCCACTTTGCCTCCATCATCCTTGTTCTTGCGTGCGCAATATTATTTTAAAACATGGTCACCCTTGGAAGGGGCAAACTATGTGTTCACCCCATAGAAAGGGTGAATGTGAAAACACCCTGCCTTGAAATTTCATTCACCCAAGGGAGGGGTGAATGGGATGTTCGCCCCTTGACTAGGGCGAACCTAAATTGACACCATCTTCGAGTGCGCGTAAGTGTGTTTTTCGTTGGGACACGTTTGCCCCTGGGAAGGGCGAACGACATGTTCACCCTATTGAAAGGATGAATGCGCATACACTTTCGAACGTGCTCACATCAGATTTTTGGAACTTCGTTCACCCTTCCAAAGGGTACGTGGGATGTTTGCCCCTCATTTGGGGCAAATGTAAATACAATTTAGACACTTTTTTAGAATTTGAATTAGGCTTTTCATCCTTTTTTAGTTTTTTACAAAAACCTTCCTTTTGAATGGATTCATGATGTAACAAAGTTTTACAAAGGAAGTTTATAAAATACTTCACAATTTTGCAAATGTGAAAACATAAAAACAATATATGTGAAAACAAATTAGGAGCATATAATATTATTTTCAAAAGTGTCATCATATACAACAAAACTTCATGAAAACTTCCCAACAAAATCCATAATGTGGCGAATTGCAAAATGGCCAAAAATCCTTAAAGTTGAAGATGAAGACTGTTGTTGAAGATGTTGAAGAGGTTCCCATGTCGTGTCTTCTGGTTGTAAGCCACATCATTGGACCAAAACATCGGTAATAACGCATTGATGAAGGTTATGGGATTGATGATATAGAATGCATTCTGGTTCAAGAATGATGAAACCTTCCTCATCCAAATTTGGAAGTGTAGACTGCACCTGCACCCTATTTCCAACAACTTGCTTAAGAGATGAGACATGGAAGACTAGATGAAGTTTGGAACTAGCTGGAAGGGCTAGTTTGTATGTTGTTGAACTGATCCTTTGCAACACCTAATAAGGACCATAGTATTTGATGGTAATTTTTTGACAACCACAAAGTCAAAGAGAGGATTGTTTGTATGACTACAAGCAAAGGAAAACCATGTCACCAATGAAAAACCATGTTTGGTACGGTTTTGATAAGCTTGTTGTTTCATACAATTTTGAGCCATGTCCAAATTGACCTTGAGTTGATGAAGAATAGAATCACGCTGGCAGAGAGTGGAATCTACAACTTGAAGCTTAATTTCCTAGTATGTGATGTTGGTGGAGGCTGGCCATAGATTTCTCCAAATGGAGTCACCTTAGTGGTAGTCTGATGTGGTGTTATACCACCATTCAACCAAAGGAGAATTCCAAAGGAGGATTCAACCATTGTGCTCCCAAAACTATATCACATCCACCAAGGGGTAATGCAAACATGTCGGTCTTGATATTATAGTCCCCAAATTGAAGTTTGACATTACAACATTTTCCTTTACAATAAAGGGTGCCTCCATTAGCAATCATGACTTCAAAGGAATTACATGTAGTAATATAACAATTTCTTTATTTGGCTACACATGGATCAATAAATTTGTGTACTGCCTGTGTCAATAAGAATGACGACCTATTTTCCTTTGAAGTAGCCAATCACTTTCATTGTTTGGGGAGTGGAAACTCTTGCTAAGGTGTGTACAAATTTTTCTATATGGGAGTCCTTTGAATCTATTGTTTCCTATTCTTGAGGATCCTCCTCATCCTCAGACGATTTTGTGGTTGGTGTTTCATCCATAGCTAGCAATTTTTTTTTTTGTTGGATACACTTATGCCCTGCCCTTGTGCCCTTGTACTCTCCATATATTCATGAGCCAATTTTTTATAGTTGGAGATTTAGTGGTAGGACTTGACATTGGCTTAGACTAAAAGGATGGTTGATATTGACGAAATTCAGAACTACGACCTAGAGCCTTAAATTTTTCTTTTATCAATTTAGCCAATTGTATTGCTTGTGGTAATGTTTGGGGTCTCAATAGTTTAATATTAGCTCTAATATCATCCTTCAACCCACTCACAAAACTTTGGAAAGATTCGACAATTAGACTAGTGGTACGGTTGACAAGATTTTCAAATTGAGTTTTATAGTTGCGAACAGTGGATGTTTGTCTAAGTTTGAAAAGAGCTCTTGTAAAGTCTTCAAACTTACTAGGACCAAATCAAGTGAGTAGACATTCAAAATATTGCCAAGAAAGTTTAGTTTCAGCCTTCCTGAGCCATCAAAACCAATGGAGTGCATATTATTCAAAATTGAAAGAGGCAATGGTCAACCATGTAACGTGGGACATTGTGAAGAGTGAAATACTATTTGGCCTTACAAATCCACCTATCAGGATTTTTTCCATAAATTTTTTTAAAGTCTAATTTTGGCAATTTATATCCATTATGATCTGGTACATTGGTTTGGCGATGAATTGTACTTGTATCTTGTTGATCCTAATGACCAAATGAGTCAATACGACTATCAAAATTTGCCTTCAGTTCTTTTTGTGTCTCGATAACCAAAATCATAGTTTATTGAAATGTTTTGAGTTGTGTCCTTATATCTTCTAAGCTACGGTTGAGTAAGGACCATATTTGTTTGCTTGTATGATCCATTTTTTGAGTAGTTTAGTTACCAATTTGTTGTTGTCGAGTACCAACAACCATGCTCCCAGACATTTTTTATATTGTTGTTTTGTCAAGTCTATTGGTGTGGTCAATTTTTCCTTTGGAGCATTCGGTTCAAAAGTAGGGTTTTGTGTTGACCAACCCTTTTTGACACTCTACTCTGTCTATTCTGACTACTGATCACTCCTGACATTGTACTATCACTTGCCTAGTCTAACTCTATCACATATATTCCTTGTCTGCTTAAATTCTAACTATCACAGGTAACTGTTTTGACACTGACAATATGAAAACCCTGTACTGATTGTATTCGATGGAATTTCATGATTGTAACTGACACTGACCCCCCATTGTTCCCTATTTTTGAATTTGGTGGTTTTTTTCGATTGTTATATTCTTTTGTGATGTTTGTATTGATTGTTTTGCATATAAAAAATTTGGAATAAGGATGCCTTCTTTGTATGCTCAATTTCTATGATAAGGGTATGGTGACAGGTTCAAAATTCATAGAACAAGATGTCTGTTGTAGATATTTTTTTGTTGTAGGTTAAATTTTTTTACAGAACTAGGTATGCTAGGCAAAGGTGTATGTAAAACCCATAGGCCCTATGTTATAGTGTAGTGACGAACGATAGTTCTCTGACCAATATTTTAGGCCACTACTCAAGGAGGATTCCACACATACCCTTGAGCACACTTCCTACCTCTCTTACAATACGAGAGGGTGATATTTTTTTATGTTATGTCCGGTGTACTATGGATGATACAAGACTATTAAGATTCCTGAGGCTAAAGGTTTGTTTAATCATAGGTGGCCTCCAAAGATACTTGAAGGTATGTGGAAGCTCAATTCTATACGTGGGTGATGTCTAAGGCCTGGTATTGGAGCCTAATTGCCCCTTACTTCACTAGACGCTTTATGGGATATCTATCTTAGCCAATAATGACAACTCCATGATATTTTAAAACCCCTGAAATATATTTTATAATCTACATAACTACTACAAAAAAAATCAAGGATTGTGTTTTTGTTATTTTTTTTAATAAAGAAAATTGACAAAAAACATAAACACATAAATCTTGTACATAACAGTCATAATGATAGAAACTATCACAGTCATAGAAAAACATGACCCTGGAAAATGCTCTGATACCACTTGTTAGAAATATACTATAAAAAATAAACACACACACAAATATTGAAAATAAACATAAATCTCACAACACAACTATGAAATTTTAATGTAGAAAAGAACAATCTCACAGATAACACAAAATTGCAGGCCATTCAAGGGGGCAACCTCCTTCAATACTTTCATTCAATTATGCAAAAAAATACATACAATACTATCCCTCACAGTTTTAAGGATTTTCTCAAACACCTAACTCCCAAGGTTGACTTACATGTAAAATGCCACCCGGGCTAGAATCTCCTACCTACAAAGTAGTTACATTATTTTTTTATTCATAAGGGAGTTGGTTACAACCACACCATTTTTAATAACTATCAAGCAAAAGGTTCAAACCATAGGGGTTGCTCCCAAAAAGCCTATTTTACCTCGTTATTGTTGATCCAATATTAGAGGGACCACCAGTCACTCGAGATTCATATCGTTGTCAACGGTTTGGCACACACTCAGAGATTCAGAATAGACTACTACCTTTGCAAACAAGCATGTCTCCAAGGTTTGAACCTATGTCTCTTCTTGGTAAATGCCTGACCATATAGACAACTACCAATCCTCTTAGCCCTTGGGGGCTCAGTTACATTCTTGATAACAATTACTTAATGTTTTGTAATAGTTGTGGATCTAGAAGCATCTAGACAAGTGGCACCATTTTATGCAATTATATTATTAATAAAAATTACATAAAATGAAACTTGTCTAGGTTCTTCTAGATCCACAAATTTTATAAAACATTACAAAATATTATCAATGGGTGTTCCCCCACGTTTACCAAATATTACAAAGTATTAACATGGGTGTCCCCTCGTTCAACAAGGACTATTACATCATGGTGTTAGGATGGGGTCCTAACACACTATAACTCTTGCCTCACCTCGGTAAAATTTTACTCCGAGTGAGGGGACCCCAAACGAGCTCGGGAGTAGAACCACTGACCTCAAAGCTGACAAATACTCAACGTAAACTGGTCGGTCTACTACCTTTTCCTGTCAACAATTTTTTATTTCCTTAGTAGGCAAAAAATAAGGAATTGCCCTTGTGCATTAGATTCTTTGTTTTAATGTATAAAAACATCAATAGCCAACGAGGTACTGGGGTAAAGTATGAATGAAACAATAGAGGAGATATGGCCATATGTTATGGGAAAACATGCAATGACTTACAAACCCCTATCATGATAGCATAAGGTGCACAATATTTAGGAGTATATTTTTATACTTACAAGGCATATATGTACCTTCAAAATTTGGCTCGATCCAACAAAAAAGAGAACAAATAAAATTAGAAATTAAGTTTTGGTAAATCCAAAATAGTACTTTGGGATACTTAAGTGTAGACAATCTTGAATGAATGAAAAAAGTTTTGGATCTATCAAAATCAAACTTGAATAACCAAGCAAAAAAGGAAGCATATTAACTAGATAAAAAACCAAGGGAAGGGGGATAAGTGGAAGAATTCTATAGTTATAGCCCAACATCAAACCTGCATACATGGGTATTATAGTTTTTTGTGAAAAAGTTAATAAGCTTTGAGAGTAGATTGGGATGCATGAAAACTAGGGAGTAGAAGTTGCAAGCTCTGAGGAATTATGGAGATAAATCAAAAGTTGAGTGAGGGTAATAAAATATTAAGGTAAAACAAAACTTGAATGAGGGTAATAGAATACTATAGGAACAAGTAGCAATACTATAATATGCATAAGAGTTTTATGTGGAACAGTTGATAAGTTCTAGGAGTAGATTAGAATGCATGGACACTAGTTGACGAGCAAATAATTATAAATTCCAAGGAATTATAGAGACAAAATCAAAAGTTGGAGGACAATATAATGTGAAAGGAATAGGTAGTAATGCTACAAGATGCTTTAGAGGGAAACAAGAAGAATGACAAGCCATAAAATAAAAAATGCAAACCAATCAAGAATTAATAAGTATGAATGTAGGTATAAATGGTATAAAGGAATAAACATGTAACACACCAAATAGTAATTATATATATGAAATTAAAAGAGAGTTGTATGGGAAAACAAATAAAAGAGTTCATGACATGGATACACGTGGTAAAAGGATCAAAAGGAAGAGATGGATGAAAATTATGTAAGAATATCTGCAAATATAAAATAAAGAAAAATATGATATATGAAAAAATACATTTATTAGAGGGGTAATAAAATACGAAAAAACTAGAGACAAATTTTGCCTTAGAAGAGGCTTTCTCAAAGAAAAATTACAATGGAAAGAACAAATTTCCAAGTGAAGATGAAAAAATAAAAGAAGGCATAGGTTTATCAAAGTTACCATGATGAAAAAGGAGGATAAGACCAAATCATAAGACTATTTTTTTTGAGAGGTTCACAATTTTCCATAGATGAAGATTTTATCCCATTGCAAGAAGATAGGAGAGAAATTGGAAAAAATAAGGACAATAGTGAATGAAGGCAAATGGGCATGGTTAAAAATGGAAATGCTCACATCATTAGTAGAATTTCAAAGAGATCATTAGAAAAATAAAAAAAAATGTGGAGGGTAGAAGAAAGTATGAACAATGAGAAATGAAAGTAAATGGACATGGGTGAAAATAGGAAAAGCCTACATATCTGATCAAAGGTTTCAATATAAATAGGGAAATGGGCCTCCCTAGGTGCAATAAAATTTGGTATGTTGGAATTGTTAATACTACTCTTGGAGGAGAGGACCTAGGTTAGGGCTTTTTGTAGAAATAAGAGATAATTTATCTCTTGGAAACTCATGAACATGATAAGTGTAGGATCTTAATATTTGAAGGTTATAGGAAAACTGTAGTATATAATGAAACAAGAAAAATTGACAAGGAATATAGAGGAATGAGGGTTTTATTAAAGGAAACTTGGGGCAATAATATTCAATTGAAGAAAGAAGATCCAAATAAAAAATATATTTTAATTAAAATAAGGAATAAGAGATGAACTATTAGAATTGTAGCTTGCTATTTGTTTGCATAGACATCAAAAGCCTCCAAAAAAATGTGGAATGGACTATCAAGATCCATATGCATAATTAAAGAAAAATATCTCATCATACTTCGAACTCAAAGAGATATTGCAATTAGGGGATTTCAATGCACAAACAATAGATAATCAAACCAACATGCTAAGAAATAATAAGGATCTAGATAGCAATTCATTATGGCTAGTAAGTTAAGGAAATAATATGCCCAAAGGACAAAGGGGTCATTACTCATTTTAGTGAACTATTGCTCCTATGTGGCATACATGGATTGATCATCTAAATTGGTATGAGTAGGTGGAAGAATTATGTAAATTATATGAGACTAGCATTATCAACTATGCCATTTGCTCACAAAGTTTGAAAGAGAAGATAATAGAAGTAAATATTGAAGACTCCCAAAAAAAATTAAAATCATATCACAACCCAATTTATATAAAATTATCATGGTAGGAAAGAAATTAACAAATAGAAAAAGTGTAGCCTAATCAACAATCGTCAAAGCAAGGGAAGGTCCTCATAACCCAAGATAATTAATGAATTTTCAAAGTAGTAAAATATATTTTACAAAGGGAGGAAAATAAAACAAGAGAACAAAGAATAAAGAGTCATGAATTAACAAATATAATTCTAGAGGCATTAAAAGGGTGCACAAGGTCTAAAGTTAGGAAGAAGAAAAAAGTATTTTATTTGACAAATGCATGCTACAATATAGACTATAAAGCAATGAGGAGAGCTCTAAAAGAACCTTGTAAAGATAAGGAAAACAAAGTTAGACAAATGAATGGTGAAAAAAAAATAAAAGGAGTGTGTGAGTGCAAGACAAGAACTTATTTATTTGGGGAAGAATAACATGAAATTATTTTGGAAGGAACTTTAGTAGAAAAAGAAAAATAATAAATACCATTAGAGAAATCCAATGGCTATAATATGCAAAAATAACTGATATAATATGCAAAAACAACTGCATGAAGAAAAGAAAGAAGAAGAAGAGACTCCTTATGTAATCATCACATCAACAAATTTATTTATATTAGGGGAGGTCAAGGAAAGGTATTAAACATCTAGAAACATGTAGGTCTTGTGATGGGAATGGACTATAGGCTAAATATTTAAAATGTGGAGCCAAGGACTCAACACCATACATCATATGGATATTTATTAACATCATCCAACATGGCTTTTTAAGGTATTGGGTAAGTGTAACAATACCTCTCTTCAAGAGTGGATATGTAGACAACCCCTCAAATTATCGAACCATTATGGTCAATTCCTTCTTTGTAAAGTTGTTTGAAAGTATGGTTAAGAGTAGAATCAACAAGTGGGTATAAGAAAAAGGAAAGAGGGCAAAAATACAAGAAAATTTTAGATCAAAAAACTCAACAATAGACCATTCATCACTTTGAGACATCATTGGAAAAATATGGAATGAAAAAGAAGCCTATTGTTGATAGGACTAAACACAGAAGAAGTAATTTTAATTGAATTCATGTACAAATATAGATACAAAGGTATGTCTCTTGGATGTCTCAAGAGACTCTTGGTGCTTCACCTGTATCTAACTAACTATTCAAAATTCTCTCAATTTCCTGTGACATGTAACTATTCATCAACTTCCTATTAGGTGTAATAACATCTCTAAGACGTAATAATTATATCATAAAATAATGTAGTAAGGATCTAACACCCCCCTTATTACATTATTTGCTATGATAAATATTTGAAGGTGTTGGTCATGGCCGAAAATGCACCTTTTACAAAAAATGTTACCCCTCTTACTTTTTACTTCTTAGGGTAGTAAAATACAATTGTGGTCTGCATATGGCTCTAGCTTTGGCTCTGGATTTTGATTTAGCTATGGATCTACCTTGGGATCAGGATTAGGCTCTAGGACATCACCTCTAGGTCAGCCTTCGGGTCATTACCTCTAGGAATATTTCACATGATGTTTTATTACATTCTCTATCACTATAGCCTAGGTCACATCTATAAATTTTGATGCATAAATCATGCACCTAAAGAACCCCAATATTACATTATTGTATGGGAAAATCTATGGTCTCTCTCAACCACCAAACTATCTTATCCATGCTCTCTTATAAGGATAAAACCTTCTCTTGTAAAATACATTTACCATTTATTTCACACTATCCCATTTTATTAAATTCATCCATCCAAAATCAATATGTATTTTGGTGGCCATTTTATCTTTGTGCCAACTATATTTTTTAGAGTGATTATTTCCTCCACAAATTTTAGAAGGATGCAGATTTCAACGCCTAGTTGTCACATTTTTGGATCGTCCACAACGATTGTAACAATTTATTTTAGGATTTTCATTCTCTACATAGGTTTCTTTTTTCACAAACTTGGTTTCACCACTTCTTGTTGGACCATTATAACCAAGGCCTTCATTCTTTGGTCTTACATTTGGTTACATGAGATTTTTTATACCTTACCTGTTCCTTACCAATCCTGTACCATTATAACCCATTATTCTTAGTAATTTTGAGCTAATTACTTTGGTGTGCTCTTCAAATCACCCAATATCTTTATCATCACTATGGTCTTCAACAACATGACCTTTTTCATGGCCAACACAATCAACAAGATTGAGAATGAGATCATGATGTTCATCTTCAAAACAAACCCTACTATCATCAACAATGTTCAAATCACTAGTATCACAAGTGAAACCTATCCTTTTGATGAGGTACCTTGTATTACAATAAATATATTCCACTATATAATTAAAATCACTAGTATCACAAGCGAAATTTGTCCTTTTGACAAGGTCACCTATGTCACAACATACATTTTCCAATATAGGCTTGAGATTGCTTGTATCACAAGAAGCAAATGTCATCATAGGTTTAAGGTCCAACCTTTCATTTATTTTCCATTATTTTTTATGCTTATAAATTTCAAGAGTGATTAATGCCATTTTTACTGCATTCACAACATCAATAGAAATTGTAACACCATTTTTAAGAAGATCTTCACAGGCATCAACTTATTTGAGAATTGTGTAAGTAGCTTCTAAGTGTTAATAATTTTCCATCTTCATAAAGATATTTACCTTCTAGAAAATAAATATCCTTATTTGTTCACCTACTTTTGAACTTCAATTTGCTTCTCTCCATCTTTAATAGCTTATTGGATTATCTGGTATCACATACTTTTAAACTGTTGCTTGGTTCTTGGATTGTTTCTTCTTTGCCTCTCCCATTTAGAAAAGTGATGCGAATACTTGGAATTTGATTTCTTCAATACAATAGTGATGGGTTCTTTATGTCTCGCAAATGATCCTCTTTTCAATATACCATGTCCTATATATCAATCCTTTTTATATACCTACCCTTCATATATACTCATTGGTACATGGAAGAAGCTAGTCCTCTCTATATACATGACCATAAGTAGGAGAGACCTTAAGGTACATGAAAGAGGATGATACATGGTACCAAGGTAGTACATAAAGGGATTCCCCCTATCAATGACACCTACTTATAAAGAAATACTTGTTCATGGGTATAACATCTCTATATATTTAGATTTTCTCAATTTCAGGATTTATGTCTAATGATAGTGACAAATAGGGTAAAAAAGAGTGGAAAGAATCACAAAAATGATTTCCTAATTTTTTCCTAACAATTTATAGGTTCGATACCCAAATTTTGTTATGGAAGCTATATTGGACTATAACCACAATAGCCTAACATGGAAACTTTACCTTTAAATGTAAGCTAAAGGTGTCATTTGAACCAAACATTGTGAGTGTGCTTAAGCACATGTTTGATTCTTGTACAAAGTGATGAGAGACCAACAACATTGAGCTCTTTTGATAAATTAAAAACTATTTTGACACCCAAAATACAGTGACTCCTCACTATACTATCACATACTTCTCACATTACTTAACATTTCTTAACATTTGATTAATTACAACTATGACTCCTTTCACATTTGGACACTTTATACTAAGACACATCATTGGATACTACAAAACGAATCTTGACTTGACGATTATGAAAAAATTACAACTCACCTTGACTTGGACTTTAAAAACATACACTTCACAAAATGACGATTCATAACTCAAACCTAATAAGATGCTTTACATGGATTTGAAATATATTTTGATATGCCCTTTTTACTAAAAAACATAGACCTCCTTTATATATATAATACTTTTTTTTCCTTTGTGAGTTTTGACCTCTTGCCTTCTATTTAAAAAAACATATTCTTTTTTTAATATGCCAAGCCTCCTACTACATGAAATAAAAGGAAAATAAAATTCTATCCCTTCTAAATAAAACAAGGAAGACTCATATGAATTCAATGCCTGACAACACTACAAAAATTCATCCTGATGAAAACATTAATCGTTTCTCCCAAACCCTTTATTGACTCTATAAAAATTATCCAAAATGATATTCCTTGCATAATTTCACCTTCCTTGCCAATGTCCTTATTTTAAACATAAATCTGAGACCATAATTTGAATATCGAACAGGAACATAATTGTAAAAGAATTTAAAAAACTTATATTAAAACAAGATCATTTGCAATTTGGGATGATAATTCTCCTAGCCTTGGATGATGAGAATACCTGTTTACACTAGTAAAAGATCTGCATTGGAGCCAAATTTTCTAAATCATATTTCTATAATGGTTGTCCACCTATATACAACAGTAAAAGAATATCTGCATTGGAGCCAAATCTCCTAAACAATATTTCTACAATGGCTATCCAAATTAGCTAAACACTAGATTTGTTCATCAACCTGCCTAATCCTCTCATCCTCAATAGCCATGCCACTAAATGCTTACCTCCTTCCTAGTACCCATATTAGCCAGGAAGTCTACCACTTTATTTAGATCTCTACTCACATAAAATGGAATCACATCATCTAATTTCCTTCATAGTTCCTTAATTTGGGTGACAAAAATCCTCAACCTCTATGTATTCAAAGCAAAATACCTCATGCAATCTAGAGATTCTACCAATATTTAAGAATCTAATTCTAGTATTATCCTTCTATAACATTGTATTACCACCCAGATAGAAATAAATTTGATAGCTAAGGCTTCTGCTTCATTGTTCATGGTCCTTACCATACCTTGAAGTTACCAATAGAGCAATGTTACAACATGATTCTTGCAAACCACTCCAATTATGGCTCTACCCATATTCCCTTTTGTAGCTCCATAATTATTAATTTGAAACCAAACTTCTAGGGTTAATTCCAACTAGCTCTATATTAACCCTCTTACACTTCAACTTCCTTCTCCGTCACCCCTATATCAACCTAAGTTTCCTCTTTAGCATACACTGCCACAATTTTGTGACTTTGCTCCAAATGACCTACCAAACACCATCTACGGATGAAAAGGTTTCTCTAAATTATTTTTCATTTCTCTCCAACCACACTTTCCACCAAATTAAGTTTAATTCAAGCTTCCAACTGATACAAATAGCTTTAGATTTAAATCTACCCCTATTCCATATTTCCAAAATATTAATCCAATTCAAATCACCATTGGCTTAAATTTTATAAAATACCATCACTCCTAGATGTAGCACATGAATGGGTACTCGAACATCAAGTGGTAATATGTTTTATTGATCTTGTAGCATAATACACATTTAGATGTACCAATGATTCCCCTATGTCTTAGATTATCAAAAGTAAGAATTCCATTGCGCATGAACTACCAAGCAAATAAGTTTACTTTCGACCAACCCTTGGACTACCAAATATTTCTCCAATCCTCAACCTGATACACATGAGGAGGAGGTTTTGGAAGGATCTTATCATATACATCTTTCATTGTGTAGACCCAGATCCCCAAGCTAATTCATCCTCATCATCTCTATCTATGAGAAACATTTTTGCCAAGATTTTAGTCATGATGTGTGTCAATTATGGAGGGATTGGTATTGGATACTCATCCAAATTCTTAAACTGCTTAAACTTATAATCCCCTAGCTAACCAGTGTTGAGATAACTTTCAATCTAGATTCAATCCTTGCTTTCCATAGCTGTTTTACTGGTTGTAGTTCTGGGAATTCAACAATGATAGGTGGATATTTATCCCATGAATCTATCCAAAATCATGCCTTCTCCCCTCTCCCAAATTTCCAAAATAATCCATATTTCACTACCTGAGATCCTAAATTTAGATCCTACCACACTAAGGACCCATTACCATCCAAAGAGAAATGACTCACCTCATTTGGGTTCACCTATCTCAAATATTTACTAGTTAAAAATCTACTGAATAAAGAAGTTGGTTGGGAGATCCACCTCCAATAAAGCTTTCCAGCCAAAGCTTTATTATTTAACTCTAATCTCCTTAGTCCCAAACATCCCTTTACCTTAGGTTGGCTTACTTTCTCCCAACCTACTAAGGCCCATTTTCTCTCTCCTTTTACTCCTCCCTATAAAATATTTCTAGCCATCTTGTCTAACTCTTTCCATATGGTATGTGGGGCAACAAGGATAGAAAATTTATAAATTGGTATGGCCTAAATGACTGACTGCAAACAAGTTTATCTACCCCCAAAACTTAACCATTTGTGAGACCAATGATAAATTCTTTCTTTGATATAATCCAAAATATTCCCTTGATATCTATTTTTAGTTTTTTAAAATGCAAGGGGACCCCCAAATATACCACTAGGAAAGAAGTCCTCATGAATCCCAAGATCTCTAAAATTCTATCTTGAAGCATTCGATCAAGATTGAAAAAACCATTTTGGATTTTTTTCATTGATGATTTGGTTTGTGTCCCTAAGGTAAATATTAAAAGTATCTCTAATCATTCTTGCTTCCCTAAAGTTTGCCACTCCCTCAAATCCTATCTCATCCACAAACTGTAGGTGAGTCAAAAGCTCCTCACCTACCTTGATACTGTTGAGGGGTAATTTTGCCCAATTGCAAAATCACTCTCACAGTCAGGATTTTAACACTAAAACCCTCTCTTGCAAAGAAATGTGAATTTCTCCAAGGTTCTCTTCACTTAATGTGTTTGTATATCATGAGTGCCTAGAATACCTTAGTGATTTGCAACCAACTGTTAACAAGGGGCCTAAATTTTAAAGTATTTTGATTTGAAATCATTACATGCACTCTTCAATAAAATTCACTTTCCAAAAATGAATAAATTTGCCTTTAAATTTAAAATTAAACAATGCAAATTATTTTAAAACTTCTAAAATAGAATTTTAATTAAAAATGCTTCAAAATATTACATTAAAAATTACATGAATTACTTTAAGCATTTTAATTAAAATTAACATTTATTTCATCAATGAAACTTTACGTCAAATTTAATAAAATGATAAATAAATAAAAACCCTAATTATAAAGTTTTAAAAACTTTATAATTATTGAGTTAGGGCTTTTAAAATATTCAACTTTGAAACTTTGCTTCTTTTCAAGAATAAATTTACGTAAAATATAAATAACCAATGTATATGAATCTTAATTATAAAGTTTAAACTTTATAATATGAAAATTAAAATTCATATAATATTTATTCACCCAAATATTAATTGAATTAAATATTTGGAAACAAATAAATATGAGCCCTCATTGTAAAGTTTGGATCTTTATAATTTGAGATTAGAGCTTTTATAAACCAAACTTAATTAATGTATATAAATCTCAATTATGAACTTTAAAATTTATGATATTAAAGCTAAAGTTCATATGATTTTTCCCTTTTTGTAAGATTTATTCACCCAAATATCAATTGGATTAAATATTTGGGATAAATAACCATAAGCCTTAACTATCAAATTTCAAGCTTTGTAACATAAGATTAAGGCTCTTTATAATTTAAAATTCAAAATTTAAAATAAATTTAAAAGAAGGTAAAGGGAAATGACAAAAAAATAATGACCCAATTACAAGTTACGAAATAATACTCAGAAACTCCTAAAACTCTAATTCAAACTATGTTAACCAGAAATGCTCTCAATTAATCATAGATTGAATGCAATCTTCTATGGATAAAATCATATTTCAAAAATAAATAAATTTTATTGATTTTATGAAATACCACCGTAATGCTTATTTCAATACAATAAAATTCATATATTTGATGGATAAACCTTTGTAAATTAATCTCCAAGAGCTTCTATAATGTTGATAATCCTATGTAACCTACTATAAAACATCATATTTTCCTCCTTCCGAAATGTTCTTCCTTTTCTACGTTTCTTTTCCCAACTGTCCCATCCCCTTTCTTGGTTTTCACTCCCATATTTATAATTTGAAAAACAATTCGTTGCTTCAATTTGAAAATAGTTCTAAAACTGAAATTCATTCTTTGTTGCCCCATAACTAGTTTTAACAACCATTTTTTTCATTTTTTTCTGTAGCATATCAACATGTGGAATCAATCGCTTTGAACATGTTGCCTGAGCCCCACACATTCAAACCAACCTAGCTAAATCATCATACAGTCCAGCTGGCTATCACAGTGATTTTTGTGGTATCAACATCGTTTTTGATATGGTCAGCAACGTTGTATAATAATTAAACAATTCTCCTTTTTATCATTTTTATGTACCTCTTCTCACTGTGTGACAAAATTGAATTTGAAATATTCAGTGAACGAGCTTTCATTAGAACCTTTTAATAACAATCCTACCAGTGAGGCTTCCATTATGTCACTAATTGTACATTCGTGAAAGGTGTTTTGGTAAATGGAGATTTTTGTTTGAAGAACTTGGAGAAACTTGCATTGGTAAGATAAAATGCTGGACCTAAAAGGGAGGAGTCCATTATAAATCTATTCAAAGACAAAACATAATAATATGTTCGTCCATCGTATTTATTTGAATTTTGGCCACTGTGACATTGTAAGAATTTACCCTTTTCATCATTTCTCCTGAATGTCTTGATGTCCCTTTTGCAGGCTGGGCTTCACTTCATTAAAACACTTTTCATTAATAAACCAACTCTTCCTCCGGGCATGCAGATGTGATACAATGTTTCCTTTTTTATTTTAGATCTTTCATGGCCACTCCAGTGCTGGCCACAGACTTTAGAAAATATGAGACAACACAAAATCACTTCCACAAGATGAATAGACACGGTCCCTTTTAGATATCCTGTCCTTACTGCACTATGAATAAACTGAATTTAACATATGAAAGTAATCCCACATGCGTCCACGAACAAAGTATTTGAAACTTTTTTTTTAAATAATAGAAGTCTAGATTACAGAGTACAACTGAGCTTCCAATTAGGACTCAAATAAATAGCCAAACAGTCTAAAACCACTAGACTAGAATGAAACCCAAAAAAGACAACAAGAACAAACCACATTAAGTCTATACATCCTTGTGGATCAACTCCCACAGGCATTGAGATTCCCCAGATGGGAGACTCTCTCAATTATCGATACTCCAAGGATCTAGTGGCTCAGAAGCCCTTTTGGCTAGGTAATCAACAACCACATTCTATTCCCTTGGAATGTGCACAAAGGATATAAATTTGAACTCTTCACTCATTCTAAGAATCTGAACAACTATAGAGGCCAATTGCCAATTAAATTCCTCCACCATTTTACTGTTTAAAATATTAACCATAATTTGAGAGTCAGACTCGCATATAATCCTATGTCAGCCAAGATAAAACCTCCTCCACAAGGCCTCAAGAATTGCAAGAGCTTTCATAAAATTGTTGGATTGAACACCTTTATAAATGAAAAAGAAAAAACTAACACCACCAGTAGAATATCTCCCAACACCGCCAATGCCAGCATTTCTAGGATTACCCCTGGACGATCCATCGGTATTAATTTTTAAAACTCCTCTAGGGGGTGGCCTCCACTTACCATCTCTCCTAACCTTCTTGCTGCACTGAGGAACCCTACCAGGGCTAGAAGAGTTCACACCATCCCCAAAGATACCAAGGGCTTGATGTACCTTCTACTCCCTAGAATATAAAAGAGGGTCCACATCACATTTGCTATGGATGGTTTCCTAAACCATATACATGATCCTTTGCTAGATATGTTGAACAACCAAATAAATTCCTTGAAATATGCACTGGTTCCATTCGAGCCAAACTTTCCAGATGATGCAATAAGGGCACAAATTCCAAGCCACCCGAAGGAAGGGGGCCTTGATCGGAGGTCTACCCAGACTACTCCAAAACTCCACCAGGGAAAACACATGAAAACATGGATGGTTCCAAGCGCTCCACCAACGGTGCCAAATGTCTTTGGTAAAGGAGCATTGGAAAAATAAATGAGAAGAGTCATCCTCATTCTTACTGCAAAGGACACAAAAAGAGGGACCCTAAAATCCCCTCTTCCTCACATTATCCCAAGTGAGGCATTTATTAATAGCTACCAACCAAATAAAGAAATTATATTTTGGTCAAACAAATTTTTTCCACACCTTTTTCCACCAAGTGATAGGAAGACTCCCATACTTTTGCTTATCAAGAACTTGATAACCATAGGATATCAAGTAGGTTCCCTTAGGATCAGGGTTCCAAGCCAGAATATCTTTACCCCTCAATGAAGAACAAGGCCTCCCCATAATAATAAGAGCAAGCACCTCTCTGTCTTTGGCTAGTCCTCCTTGGGGCTATTCTTGCGGGCTTTTTCACCTGTACATCTCCATATTTCCAAAAGACTAGATTTTTTTAAAGTCCTCCACACGAGACCAGCCTGTTTCCAATAAAAAAATGCTTATGGAACATAACCTAGGATATTTATTAAATATAGGAGGGTGACCATCCTAAGAATCCTTCCAAAAAAGAGCATTTGATCCCTGATTGCAAATCCAGAACAAACCCTGCTTGATTAAATTAGCTCCTCTTTTCAGAGTGTCTCAGAAAACTGAACCTTTCACAACCAAGAAAACTCTAGGGATCTTAGCCTCAGAAATACCTCTCAAGTATTTACAAGATAATATTTAAGCCCAAATATTATCTTGAGAGGTACACCATCTCCAATAATTTTTTGTAGCCAAAGCCTACCCAAAAAGAGTTGTCTATCGCAATCCAAGGCCTCCCTCTTGCATCGGCCTACATATAGAATCCCACCTAACCAAACTCCATTTAGATTGATCGAGTTTTCCAGACCATAAAAACTGTATTGATAAAGCATCCATGTCCTTGATGAAGTGAGAGGGAGCTATTTGTACAAAACATCTATAAATGGGTAAAGCTTGAACAACATATTTTAAAAGCAACACTCTACCTGTAGTGGATAGCCATCTGAAATTCTAGTGATTCACCTTCATTCTAAACTTATCAAGCATAGACTACCAAGAAGATTTAGGTAGAGGATGAGATGAAATTGGAATACCAAGATAAATGAAGGGGGAGTCCCAACCTGGAATCTTAGAATGCGAGCAATCCTGGCTTGAATAAGAGGAGGGGTATTGAAGAAGAAAATAGAAGACTTGTCCTCATTAATCAACTATCCAAAAGCACCAAGATATATGTCAAGATACTGTCTAATATTTAGAGCTTCCCTGATAGTGGCAATTCCCAACAAAGCAGTATCATCAACAAATTGAAGGTGGGAAAGAGGTGGCAAACTACTATTCCACTTCTACCCTTGAATGAGACCCTGCATGAATTGAGACTTGAGAAATATTCCCAACCCTTCTGCCATAATGATAAATAAATAAGGATATAAAGGATATCCTTGCCTCAATCTCCTTGAGGCCTCAAAAAACTCTAATAGATCATTATTAACAAGAACAGAGAATGAGGAAGAAGAAATACAACTCATCACCCATCTAATCCATTCCTCCTCAAATCCAAAAGTATCAAGAATTTTTTGAAGAAAGGAACATCTGACCCGATCATAGGCTTTGGCCATGTCCAACTTAATAAACATAGTTTTCTCCTTAGAAGTTTCCATTGAGTGAATAGCTTCTGTAGAAATAACAACCCCATCCAAGATTTATCAGCCAGCAACAAACTCTCCTTGCTCCTCAGAGATGATTTTGCTCAACCATATCTTCAACCTCTCAGCAATAATATTTGATGATCTTATACACAACATTGTATAAAGCAATAGGCCTGAACATATCCAAGGAATTTGCTCCCTTTTTTTTTGGGTATAAGAACCACAAAGGTAGCATTTAGGGCCCTTAACATTCGTTTGCTCTTTTGGGACTCATGGACCACCTCCAAAAGATAAAATTTGATTAAATTACAAAACTCTTGATAAAAATCAATCGGGAATCCATCTAAGCCTGGGGATTTTCCTTTTTTCATATTGAATACAAGATTTTACAACTCCTCAAGGGAAATTGGACCCATCAAGTGCTCATTCATCTCTCTAGAAACAATTACTGTAATACATTTTAGAATAAGCTTTTCATTCTCATAATTTGATAGGGAGTCCTCCTTGAAGAGAGAGGAAAAATACCTCTTAGTCTCTTCTGAAATATCCCTGAAAGAAGAGAGCAGGGCACCCTGAGAATTCACAAGAGAGGTAATCAGGTTACCATTATGGTGATCCTTAACTGAGTTATAAAAGAAGGCTGTGTTCCTATCCCCTTCCTGAACCCAATCTACTCGAGCTTTTTGTTTTCAAAAAATTTCTTCTCTCAGTTCCCATTCAGCAAGGTCTTTTGTAGCCTCAGATTCCTCAATAAGAAGATCCTTCGTGAATCCCTGATCTCTAATCTTCCTTGAAGCTTCTTCCATCCTCCTAAGAGCTGCCAGCTTAGCCAAGGAAAGGTTCCCAAAATTTAGTCTATTCCATCTCTTCAATTTATGTTTTACAAATTGTAGTTGCTTCATAAAGGAATATATAGCAGTGCCATGAGGAGGTTTTCCAGTGTTCCACTAGCCTTGCATGAAATCATGAAGCTTTGGATCATGAAGGCACATAAGTTGAAACTTAAAGGAGGGATTATTTTTTACCCCTAACTCCAAAGCAGAGATTTTGATAGGCCAATGATCAGATCCCCTACCCTACAGAATCACAGAGCTAGCACTTCTGTTATTACCCATCCAATAAATGGATATCAAAACCTATCTAGTCTCTCTGATATGGAAGCTTCCCCACACCTTCTATTGTGCCAAGTAAAGATCCCATTATCTGGATTTATGTCAACCAAGTTTAGGGCCTGGATATGAGCATTGGATACAGAAGAAAAAGGCTCGAGACGGTCCACCCCACCATGTTTCTCCTCTAAACAAGTGATAGCATTGAAGTTTCCAACCAAAATCCATGGGTACAGGGGAACCAAACTTCTCACAAAGAAAATGTGCTTCCACAAATTCACTTTACCATTGTAATCAACAGGAGCATACACATTTATAAGTAGGATGGTTTCACCAGATTCATTATCATGCCCAACCATCGAAATAGACCATCTGCTAGAAATCCAAGTAAGAGGGGATATCTTAACTGGATCCCATAAAAAAGCAATGCCACCAACATATCCACATGTACCAATATACTGGCATTGGCCCCATTCTCCACAACTTGGGAGTAATATTGAACATACTATCAATAGCCAATTTAGTCTCCTGAATAAATACCACATTTGGAGAATGCACACGAACCAAATCATGAACAACTTTTTGTCTGGGGATGTTGTTCAACCCCCTTACATTCCATGAGAGGATAATCACTTTTTGGGGGTTATAAAAATGGGAGTCCAATGTTCTCACCAAGCCTGACTCCACCAAAGTCTCCCCCATTAACTTAATTTTATCCTGGTCCTTCTTCCGACCCACCTTCATATTCTTATTTGAAAAACTTTTTTTTTTAATTATTTTTTGTTGTAATCCCAACACCATAGGAGTTTTGCAGTCCAAGGATGGCTGCATAAATGCCTGAGTAGGAGAGGACATAACTAAATCTGTACCACTTTCCAAAATAACTTCCCTTATAGGGCTAGACCCAGCCATGTCCCCTATACTTAGATCCAAAGCCCTTTGTTCTTCATTTAAACCCCCTAGATCTAATTCATTAAGTTCTCCCTCAAGAAGAGACATCTGATTCGGCCTTGTTATATTTGCATCAGGTAGAAATGTTTCAGGTATCTCCATGCATTGATCAAGATCATCTAATATTTCAAAATAGTTGAGTAGAGCATCTGGATGGCTATCCTTAAGGTCTTTTTTTGCCCTTCGTCCTCTGTTTCGGGCTTTTACTAGAACAAAACCTTCCTTATCTCGTTCCCCTTCCTTTATCAAGGCTTTTCCTTTATCCAAACTTTGTCCAGACCAAGAGGGCCCAGGATTTGAAGCCACGGGTGGGACAAACATAGGGAATTTTATTTGCAGGTGGACATATTCATGGCAAATCCAACAACGAAATGGAAGAGCTTCATAGTCAAGTTTTTGAACCCATGTAGTTGATCCAAATTGTATTTCAATAGAATCTGGAATATGATTATTTAAGTCAATTTCAACACAAATACGAGCATCAGAGATTACCTTTTTATCCATTGTCTGTTGTGATGGTCCAACCAGCTTCCCAAGTAGAAGGGCAATCTTATGCAAGACATCAGTTCTCCAAAATTCCAGCGGAGCCATGGAAGCCGCATCCATACTGGAACCTACGATGGCCGCTCCTCTAATGGGTTGAAACCCACATGACAGGGTTTAAGAAAGAGTCCCACTTGGTTATAGAAATAAGGACCCCCTTCAAATGCTTTGTTACAATCTATAATACAAGAGAAAACCACCATAAAATAGTTGTTCACACTTAGCATCACCTCCACATCACCTTCAGGATTCCAAGTCTTCCTGACCCAAGCCTCCACAAAGGGGAGATAAATTTGGATGCCCAAAAATTTGCCAATAAGGGCATGTTTTGTTAGATACTCCACATATTCCGCCATCGAGTCTAGTTGAACCACTAGAATTGGCTTGGCTTCACATCGTTCCAAACATCCATTGTTCTTTAACAAGCGGTTCCCGACATGCACTGGAAAATCCTGTTCCTTCCAGTCATTTTTAGATGAAAAAAAATCATGAACATGCACTCTATGTGCCAGATCCGATGCCATTATGACATTCCTCCAATTTTTCAGACCTCCTCTGGAAGCTGCTGCCATCCCCGTAGAGCAGTTTGTCTTCATCAAACCCTAGTAGAGTAGTTTTTCTCTTTTCGAAGTGACTTTTTTCAATAAAATATCACAAAGTATTTGAAACTTATAAACACAAGCACACCCATTTATTCATGATGATTTATTCATATAACGAATGCGTCTCTCTTTCATCACTTTGAACAAAATATATTTTGTTGGACCACTTAACGGATAAAATGTATTTTTTTGGATCACTTAACTGACAAAATGTATTTTTTGGACCACTTAACTGCCTTGGTAACAGCATGAGAGTGTCTCTATCTTTCATCACTTTGAACAAAATGTTAGACCACTTAACCGCCTTGGTAACACAACGTTGAGAGTTGACCGTCGCTACTTTGAACAACTTGTAAAACCAATTTTTTTTAAAACAACAAACATTTTTTCTTTAAAATTTTTGGCAGCTTGACCTTGCACTTCAAACAATTTGGAAATATGGTTTTTATTTATGTCTTCTCATTAAGAGGGGAAGTTCTACAATATAGGATAGGAACCCTTGAAACAAAAATTAATTGGACCACTTTTCTATTAAGGAATATATTATTGGGTTTTGTTAGTTTATACCTCTAATTATTTTGCTATATGTTTGGATTTTTGGGATTTTATGGAAAATAATCTACCTTCTACAAAATGGATTATAATTAGGGACCTTAATATGGTAATGTCATGTCATTATAAGAATTGAGAATCTTCTTCACTTCCCTTGTATCTTGCAAAATTTAAAACTTGGGTATCTTGCAGGAATAAATTATTTGTCTGAATTAGATAAGCATTGCTTGTTTACTTGGTATAATAGAAGTTCTAAAAATGATGTTGCAATGAGTAGGTTGGATAATTTTTATCATTCTAATGCCTTTACAAACACTAGATTTTCCCTAGATTCAAGGTTTTCTATGGTTATCATTGCTCCTATTCTAGAAATATCTTCTTTAGCAACCTTCTTAGTCAAGTGGAGGGGAATTTCTACTTTTATTTTAAATGACCTTGACTGCATTATTGGGATAAAATGAATTCAGATTGAGGAAGAGAACCCTTTTGTTCATGGTGAGTGGATCTCCTAGTAGAAGGAAGTTATCTCCAAGATAATGAATTTTCATGTGTTTGATAAATGGCATGCTACAACTCACATAAGATTTAGGAAATCGCCTCCTACTTTTATTGTGGTATGAAAAGCTATGGCTCATGATCCACTTTTTAGTATTGATAGAATTAGGTTGCTACAATTGAGTTCAATCTGCTTAGAATTAAGTAATACAAGTTAATAAGTGCTAGAGTCAGATCTAGGATTCAATGGATAAACCAAAGAGACAAAGGTTTTAATATTTTAAAAAAAATTAAATTATAAACATTAAAAAAATATAGATTTAAAATTAGGGACAAAAAAAAAAACTTTGAAGGAATATAGTGATATTGCATTTCTTACAGCACATTTTCTTTAAAGAAGATACAAAATTCTTGATCAATATTTTGTTTGACATTGTTTCTTGTATTCCCTACAAAATATCTAAAGAGTAAAGAGTCTTTCTTGACAATCCTTATCACTTAAGTAATTGATTGATGCATTTTTTCCCATACCTAAAGGAAAGACACTAGGCATTGATGGGTTACCTATTGAAATTTATAAGGAAATATGGGACTGTTGACAATTTTGTCACATTTCTCAGGGGATAGATAAGAAACAAGTTTTGTATAGTGTTGTGTAAAGTTTTTGCTTTGAAAAGTTGCAGCAATTTTGGCTTTCAAAGCCACCCCTTTGTATAAAAAATAGAAAGAGAAAAAGCTTCGCTATCGAACAAACTAGAGAAAAGAGCTTCGCCAAAGAAAATGAAACTGCTTCGCACCCGAAGTATTTCCAACACTACTTCGGGTGAAAATTTTGTGAAGTAGTTCTGTCGAAGAAAAATGCAAGAGGACCGACGAAAAGGGCTTCGGGCCCGAAACATTTCCAACAACTACTTCGGCCAAGGCACCAGTGAAGCAGAATCCAAGGGAACATCGAAGATTACTTTGCCAGAAAGTTGCCGAAGCATCTACTTCAGGCCTCCTCACACCCGAACCATTTCCAATTTGGCGGAAAACCTAGCGAAGCATTCACTTCGGCTAGTTTTCACCTAAAGCATTTTCAACAGAAGTTCTAGCAGCCAAGAGAAACGAAGCATTTTGAAGGCAAGAATGTGTTTTTGCCGAAATCTCTCTGAACCACAATTTTGAAGAGGATCACGATAAATTACTTCTCCAAGGCATCAGTGAAGCAGTTTTGTCAGCAAAGCGACAAGGATGAAGAAGACCATTTTGTGAAGGAGATATGCTTTGGCGCTTCCCACCCTCAAAGCAGTTTTGCGAAGCTCAATCCTGCAAAGTACATATCAAAGAAGAGTTTTGCTTCATCCCAGAACCATTGCGAAGTGAAGTAATGGATGAAGACTTAGCGAAGCGCTTCACGGGCACACATTCCAAGCCGGGTATCTTCCCGAGGCGATCGAGTGCCTCATAAATGCAAATTTTCATGCCTACTAAGCCTGCTGCTCATTTTTGGCAATCAGAAGCGAAGTATCAAGACATGATGGAGAACCTAGCAAGTATGGCGGCCAATCGAGCACTGTACCCAAAGACCAAGGACGTCTAGACGGTCCATCAATGCACCTTTCCATGGTTGACCCGGTCACAGTTTCCAATTTTGGTAACAGATTTGAAAGCTCAGTCGTGAGATCCGAGGAAGGCAAAATTTTTAGAGCTCGAGGGCGTACTCTTCTTTGCTGTGTAATTATGATTCAGAGGCCCGGGTCCTCTATAAAAACCCATGTATTGTAATAGAAAAGGGGGGAACTATCTGCTAGAAAGCTGTTGTAACTTGATGTCCTGCGATTAATACTAAGAGACTTTGAGCTCAATTCTTCTCTTTTATGTTGCCTTCTGTGCTTGATTCTTCTATCTCTTCCTGTTTGTAGACCGAGATGCTGAACTCTGCATCCGATATGCGATTGGGGATAGTGTCTTGAAACTCGTTTGAAAGGATACATAGGAGTAGATAAGTTTTGTATTGACTTTCTTTTATGCTGCCTGCCTTGCTTGATTCTTCTATCTCTCTTCGTTTATATGCTGGATGCTGAACTCTGCGTCCGGTGTGCGATCGGGGATAGTGTCCTAAAACTCGTTCGGGAGGATACATAGGAAGGTAGATACCACATTTCTTTTGTTTCACTCTTGGTGTTCCTTGCTGCTATTCAAGTTATTTGTTAGCGATCGTGCTTCCTGTTCTCTCCCACCTTAAATCATCATCTTCTAACCCTTACTCTTTTTATTTCTTTCTCTAACCCTTACCCCTTTTTATTTCTTTTCCTAACCCTTACTCTATTTATCTCTTTCCTACACTCTTGTCTCAAACCCCAAAAGTAGTTTAGCATAGGAGCCGGCCTTCTCCGGAGATTGGCACGAGGGGCATCTCTTCCCCTTGGCATTTCAATGTTGGTCACAGGTCCAGGGTGCGTACACTTACATCGAAAGTCCTTTCCTGTGCGGATTTGATGACCAACAGTTTTGGCATGCCTAGTGGGACCGACTGTATTTGTCTTAGGAAGATCCATAACCAGTCAAGGTCCCATATTTTAACGCACAATCCCATTTCACCGGGGCCACTAGTTCTAACCAGTTTCTGGTGTGACCTGGTCAGTCTCACCTGACTAGTGGTAGTGAGAACCGATGCTCTCATTATCGAGAGACTCTTAGCATCTGGAAACTCTGTTTACCCAAGAATATTTAAGTCATAAATACTATTACCAAAAGTTTGTGCCTTCATGCAAACGAGATGGAGAGTTAAGAATAAAGGAGAGGAAACCGAGTTCTTTGAGATAGATATTGACACTTTTGGGGAACAATCAAGGTTGATCACCCCCGAGTTCTTGCTGCAAGGAGCATCCTCTGTTGACAGAAAAAGATCAACTTCTGATAGTACATCTAGCTTTCCTCCCAATCCTCCCAACTCTTCGAAGCGTCCTAGCCCCTCTATTCCTATCAGTTGTCCTATTAGCAGTCAAGGGGGAGCTTCGATAAATTTGGGAGAAAATATGGCACAGCATCAACAACAATAACAACAGCACATGCAACAGCCACCATCGACCAGATTGTCTCCAGCATGGGATTCTTTGTCACCTCTAAATCTAGTGGGACAAGGACAAGTGTCGCCTGCTATCGTAAAGAAAATCCCAACATTTGATGGAATTGGGAAGACCGCCCTGGAACACATCTAGGATATAATATCTCTGGCGACGATCCATGACATTACCGAAGAGCCAATTATGGTAAAGCTTCTGGTCCTTTCCCTTAGAGGGAAACTCCTCTATTGGTATAGATCTCTACCACCCGATAGTATTACGAGATGGGATCAGTTAGCTGATCAACTAATGGGAAACTTCAATGAATCCTGTGATCCTACCTCTCTGCTACACCAATTCACTTCAATCAAAAGACATCCACAAGAGGAGATCACAGATTTCAATGTGCAGTTCGCTCAAACATGGCAGAGAGTGCCAGTTGGACTTCGACCAACTGACGAAGCTACAACGCTCTATTTCGTTCAGGATTTCAACCCCGATATCGGTCTCATGGTAAGATATTCTAATGTTAATACTTTCCTCGAGTTGTATGAGTTAGCTAAGAGAGCGAAGATGGATTTAATAGCTATGGGGAAGCTCCTCCAAAGGATGTCGACTCCTATACTTCCTGAATTCTTACAACTCCAATATGCAAGTGCAGCCGCTTCTCAAATCTCCACCACCCCCGCACTCCCAATTTCATCTTGGAATCCAAATCCTGTCGTGTCTCAAATAACTAATCCATAGATCCATTTCCCTACATTTTCAACTCCACATCTCGCAGTCACTTTAGCTTTTCCTGTGCTACTAGCACCACCTCAACTCCTCGCCCTGCCTCCAATATCGATGATGGCTTCCTTGCCAATCATTATGAAAGCAGATGATATACAGACCAAAATTTTGCAGGAGATGCAGTCCCTGAACTCTACGGTTCAGGTGTTGTCAAATGACATGACCATTGTAAAGAAGAAGTGCAACAAGAATTCCAACCGAGAAGACCTTATCCTACGCCTGCACTTACCAAAGACCAAGCAGTCTAGCAAGGGAAGGCTGCGACGAGGAATGCTGTAATTGATGAAGCTTCGAGCACTTTTGATTATGTATATTGGTGCTCTACGTGCAACAATCCACATGAAGAGAATACCTGCACCCTGCACCAACATTATGTATAAACACTGGTGAGCAGTAGCCACAATGGTCAAGTGAACGTCATTAGGCATATGATTCAAAACCTGGCAATCGACGAGGAGGAGCCCGTTGCAGTACTTACCAAAGGAGGAATGAAGGCAATAGAAATGGATGCCACTTAGACGACTCCTAAAAAAGAGTAGTTTTGGCCCAAGAAGGGACAATCATCTACTTCGGCCCCGAGCGAAGCTTCTTTGCCTGCACCAGTCAAAGAAAAGGCTCAAAAGGCCTCTGCTGAACCACCTCAGGCAAAAACTAAGGAGCAGGCTAAGGAAAAGCTCAAGTTTCCTTCCCTCACCAAGCGATAAAGAGTTAAAGCTACAGAGCAATATAGTACCTGGTACGAACCCAGAAAGGAACCCAAAGTGCTCAAATCTCCAGCATACAACATCGTAGAGGAATTGAAGAAGATCCTAGCCAAGATCAGCTTGTATGATGCACTACAACTACCCGGACAGGTCGACTTGCTACAAGAATCATTGAAGACAATTAAAGCAAAAGGGGCAGCATCGCTTGCTCTTGTGCAGACCCTATCCACATCTATCATGGGGAAGAATAGACCACCTCCATTCTACCTAACCCTACAAATGGAAGGGTATATTGTACATAACTGTATGATCGACTTTGGGGCTGCTACAACAGTCATGCCAAGTGCAGTCTGTGAAGAAATAGGAATGGAGTATATGTGAAGCAGTTAGGGTGTATTCCAATTGGATGGGACTCCAATGAATATCGTGGGAGTGATCAAGGACATTCCTATTCGGCTACATAAGATGCCTCAGATCACAATCATACAAGAGGTAGTTGTAGTCGACTTGGAGCCATATTTTAGTATGTGCTTGTCAAGAGAATTCATGGCTAAACTGGGTGGGTATCTATCTATGGATTACTCTCACCTAGAGGTTCCATTCAAAGGAAATAAGGTAAAAATCTACAATGAAAAGCCTTCTTCCTTTCTTATGCAGAAGATGTACGAAGAAGAAAATAGCAAACCGGTGAATGCACTAGTGGAGGAGATAGAGCAGGTGGACCTGATCGAAGAGTCTCTTGTGCAATTGAGCTATGAAGATGAGTTTTCATTGGTAGACTTCAACGCCATGGTGGAGACCGAGATAGGGTGTTATGCGATCACCAAGCCCAATAATCACTCCCAACTAGGGAATAGAACAAGTGCCCAGGAAGAACTATGGAGGCTGTTCTTCGATGATGCCCGATGTAAAAATGGCACTGGGGCAGGGATTCTTCTAGTTTCACCATCCAGAGAGCAAAAAGAGTATTGCTACCGGTTTACATGGAGCTGCACTAACAATGCAACAAAATACAAAGCATTATGCCTAAGACTTAAGAAAGCTGACAAGTTAGGCATAAAGCACCTCCAAATTTTTGGAGATTCCAAACTGGTTTGCAACCAGGTCACAAATAAGTGTACTTCAAAGAAGCATTACCTGACAGTTTGACATTGAGATCAAGCCCAAAAAATTGGTTCACAGTCGTGCATTGTGTCAAGAATTGGCAAAAAGTGCGGTGGTCGAAGTAACAGAATCTCGAAGGGATGACTTACCAGTCGAAGAATGCTTCACCAACTATGAAGAAGACGAGAAGGATTGGGTCGATGAGATAATCTACTATTTCAACACCGACAAGTGTCCTTTGCATCTAAATGCATCGCAACAAAGACATTTCAGGATGCGGTCCTCCAGATACACTCTGCACCCCGAAGGCCTATTTTTTAGAAACATTGATGGTGTCCTTCTTAAGTGCATCAAGGATGATGATAAAAGGAGAGTCCTGGGAGAGTTCCATTCAGGAATATCGGGAGGACACTTTGCAGGGAGAACCATAGCGTTAAATATCATTAGGGTGGGTTATTATTGGCCCACACTCTTTGTTGATGCCTTCGTAGTTTGTCGTAAATGCGAGCAATGTCAGAGGTTCGTCGGCCAAAACAAAAATGCTGCAATGCCACTTTGTCTGATACAAGTAGAGGCACCCTTTCAATAATGGGGGTTGGATTTTATAGGAGTCATATCACCAAATTCCTCCATGGGACATAGGTTCATCTTGACAGCAATAGACTACTTCAGCATGTGGGCCGAAGTGATTCCTACCAAACATGTAGATCAAGAGACTGTAGTCACCTTCTTGGAAGGATTGATCACCAGATTCGGCATCCCTGAAGCAATCATCACAGACAATGGCCCTAGATTCACGGGTGCTAAAATCAATGATTTCCTCTACAGGTATAGGATATATCATAAAGTATCCTCCAATTATTATCCACAAGGCAACGACTTGGCATAATCCACCAAAGAGACTCTGTTGAGAATGCTAAGGAAGCTCATAGAGACAAACAAAAGGACTTGGCATCTCCTTCTATATCGAGCCTTGTGGGCCAATCGGATTTCTATCAAAAGGTCAATCAAAACTTTGCCTTATGCTCTGGTCTATGGCAAGGAGGCCATCTTACCCATCCATATTGAGATCCTTGCATTGTGGCTGTTGGAATCAGAAGATGGAGCTAGTCCAATGGAGAACAGGTTAGCTCAGCTGCTGCGACTGGAGGAGGATCCCAAAGAAGCATACCAGGACTTCACTAAGCATACTCAGGTCATCCAAGATTGGTTCAAGAAAAAATCATCCGATCGCACATTCAATGTGGGAGACCTGGTATTGAAGTGGGATTCTTGGAAGGCCAAGCCTAGAAATCATGACAAGATGGATGCCTTTTGGGATGGGCCATTTGAAATCATGAAGGTAAACTCAGCCAATTCATTCATCCTTAAAGATGCAGATGGACAAGCTCTGCCGATCTCTGTCAATGGTCTTCATCTGAAGACTTTTCATCGCTAAAGACAATTCTCTTCTTTAAAAAAAAAAAAAAAAATGTGTATATAATTTGCATGTACATTCTCTTCCAAGATCACAAAGCCCAGTAACACTTCCAAATCTTCTTTGAAGACTTCTGATGTGAAGTAGAAAGTACAGAAGGTTCGCTGTGAAGAAGGTAACCAAAGGCAAAATTCTACGAAGCGGTTTTCAAAAGGAGAGCTTCGCACCCGAAGTACTTTCGGTAGCTACTTCGGGCAGCATTCTTGTGAAGTGGATTATAAGGGGCTCCTTGCAAAGCATGTTACCCGAAAGGAGGCAGAACCAAAATCCGCGATCACCTTATCCCATCATCATAGCAGAAGGCCATGCCAACAGATGAGGGAGCAGAGGAGGAAGGAGGAGGAGAAGGATCGAGAAAAGACTCTGGCCCAATGGATCAAGACTAAGGGTCCTCCCACCGAGACAAGCTCATTGCCCCGCGAGCTACCAAGAATGTTGAAAATTTTGTCACATTTATCAGGGGATAGATAAGAAAAAAGTTTTGTATAGTGTTGTGTAAAGTTTTTTCTTTGAAAAGTTGCAGCAATTTTGGCTTTCAAAGCCACCCCTTTGTATAAAAAATAGAAAGCGAAAAAGCTTTGCTATCGAAAAAACTAGAGAAAAGAGCTTCGCCAAAGAAAATGAAACTGCTTCGCACCCGAAGTATTTCCAACACTACTTCGGGTGAAAATTTTGTGAAGTAGTTCTACCGAAGAAAAATGCAAGAGGACCAACGAAAAGGGCTTCGAGCCCGAAACATTTCCAACAACTACTTCGGCTAAGGCACCAGGTGAAGCGGAATCCAAGGGAACATCGAAGATTACTTCGCCGTAAAGTTGCCGAAGCATCTACTTCGAGCCTCATCACACCCGAACCATTTCCACTTCGGCGGAAAACCTAGCGAAGCATTCACTTCGGCTAGTTTTCGCTCGAAGCATTTTCAACCGAAGTTCTGGCAGCCAAGAGAAACGAAGAATTTTGAAGGAAGGAATGTGTTTTGGCTGAAATCTCTTCGAACCACAATTTTGAAGAGGATCGCGGTGAAGTACTTCTCCAAGGCATCAACGAAGCAATTTTGTCAGCAAAGCGGCAAGGACGAAGAAGACCATTTTGCGAAGGAGATATGCTTCGGCGCTCCCCACCCCCGAAGTAGTTTTGTGAAGCTCAATCCTATGAAGTACATATCAAAGAAGAGTTTTGCTTTGGCCCAGAACCATTGCGAAGCGAAGTAATGGATGAAGACTTAGCGAAGCACTTCATGGGCACACGTTCCAAGTTGGGTATCTTCTTGAGGTGATTGAGTGCCTCATAAATGCAATTTTTCGTGCCCAGCAAGCCCGCTGCTCATTTTTGGCAATCAAAAGCAAAGTATCAAGCCATGATGGAGAACCCGACGAGTATGGCAGCCACTCGAGCACTGCACCCAGAGACCAAGGACATCTAGACGACCCATCAATGCACCTTTCCATGGTTGACCCATTCACAGTTGCCAGTTTTGGTAACAAATTTGAAAGCTCAGTCGCGAGATCCGAGGAAGGCCAAATTTTTAGAGCTCGAGGGCATACTCTTCTTTGTTGTGTAATTATGATTCAGAGGCTCGGGTCCTCTATAAAAACCCATGTATTGTAATAGAAAAGGGGGGAACTATCTGCTAGAAAGCTGTTGTAACTTGATATCCTGCGATTAATACTAAGAGACTTTGAGCTCAATTCTTCTCTTT
This sequence comes from Wollemia nobilis, assembly GCA_028583015.1. NCBI lineage: Eukaryota > Viridiplantae > Streptophyta > Pinopsida > Araucariales > Araucariaceae > Wollemia > Wollemia nobilis. Next base: position 13,291,646 of record JAQPPZ010016724.1, read on the forward strand.
TATGCTGCCTTCTGTGCTTGATTCTTCTATCTCTTCCTATTTGTAGACCGAGATGCTAAACTCTGCGTCCAGTATGCTATTGGGGACAGTGTCCTAAAACTCGTTCGAAAGGATACATAGGAGTAGATAAGTGTTGTATTTTCTTTTATGCTGCCTGCATTGCTTGATTCTTCTATCTCTCTTCGTTTATATGTTGGATGCTGAACTTTGCATCCGATGTGCGATCGGGGACAGTGTCCTGAAACTCGTTCGGGAGGATACATAGGAAGGTAGATACCACATTTCTTTCGTTTCACTCTTGGTGTTCCTTGCTGCTATTCAAGTTATTTATTAGCGATCGTGCTTCCTATTCTCTCCCACCTTAAATAATCATCTTCTAACCCTTACTCTTTTTATTTCTTTCTCTAACCCTTACCCCTTTTTATTTCTTTTCCTAACCCTTACTCTGTTTATCTCTTTCCTGCACTCTTGTCTCAAACCCCAAAAGTAGTTTAGCATAGGAGCCAGCCTTATGCAAAGATTGGCACAAGGGGCATCTCTTCCCCTTGGCCTTTCAATGTTGGTTGTAGGTCCAGGGCGTGTACACTTACACCGAAAGTCCTTTCCTGTGCGGATTTGATGACCAACAGGGACTTCATTAAGGAATATTTTATATGATGTACCAAGAAGTAGACAAGATAGTTCTTTATGGGTAATGATCAAATATGAATTAAATATATTATTAAGGGCTCCAATAAGTATAATATGTTTGGATGGAGGTTGATTATCTTATTCAGTGTAGCATATAAAATAATACTAAAGTATTTAGCAAGAAGTGTTATTTTATTGATCAACTAATTGTTTTCCTAGAGCAAATATTTTTTGAGAGGAAGATTTATACTTAACAACCTCATTTTTTCTTGGGAATCCCTTGGCTATGTATCTTAATCTAGTCAAGATATGATTTTTGTTAATCTATATTTTGATAAGGCATATGATAGGATTAGGCCACATTTTAATTTGTAAATGATGCAATGGCTACGGTTTGGCATCAATTGTTGGAGGTATTACATTATTTGGTACCTTGCAATATTAATACAAGGACATTGTAAATAATTTAGATAAGGGTATGTTTAATATTTAAGACTATAGTATATGTCTTGTTATTAAGTGTGGAGTTATGTGTGTTAGGTTTCATGATAGTAAGTGTGAGTTATGTGAGTGAAGTGTCAAGTTTATAAGTGAGGAGTTATTATTTATGTGCAATTATGAGAGACTTTATCTTTAGGTAATATGTGAGATTTGTTCTTATGTAAGAGAGAAATGTGAAGAGTTGGACCTCCCATGAGCATGAGGATATGAAAAGTTTATGTAAGTGTAAAGGTCAAGAGTCATGTGAACATGAAAAATCTTATGTATATTGGCAATTTTGGGTACCTTGGGTACATTGTATTTGGTCAAGTGAATAAGTTGTCATTGATGTCAAGAAGCTTTTGAAGGAATTTGATTTGATGTTAAATAATTTGTTTTGATTAAGGTTACGGCTTGACAGGTTCAAAAGAAATCAACTTAGAAAAGTGTCACGATATCGCGACATGTCGCATTTTCGCGACTTAAGCAAGAGAGGAAAGCAAGTTAGAAAAGTGTCGCGATATCGCGACATGTCACAGTTTCGCGAATCAAAGAGGAGAATGTTTGAGTCAAAAATGTCATGATTTCATGACATATTGCAAGGAAGGTTGAACGGACGAAAAAGTGTCACATTTTCACGACATGTTGCAGGAGAGAGAGCCCGAAAGAAAAAGTGTCGTGATTTCGCGATATAATGTAGGAGAGAGAGTCCAGGAGAAAAAGTGTCATGATATCATGACATGTCGAGTTTTTGCGACCCGAAGAAAAGAAAAGCACTAAGGAGAAAAAGTGTCACAATTTTGTGACAAGTCAGAAGACAAAGTGGAAGCAAGATAAAGTGTCACAATTTTGCGACATGCAGCAAAGGGAAGAGTCTGAAATGAGAACTGTCGTGATTTCATGACAGGTTGTAAAGAAGTCATATGGAAGCTGAAAGCGTCATGATTTTTTGATAGGTTGCAAAGAAAGCGTACGAAAAGTTGATAGCGTCACAATTTCGTGATAGGTTGAAGAGAAAGCAAATAGATGCAGAAAGTGTCATGATTTCACGACAGTTTGAGATGGCAGCGTTCGGTTGGAGAAAGTGTCATGATTTCATGACAAAATCAAAGAGGAAGGCTATGAAGATAGAAGTGTTGTGATATCATGATAGAAGTGAAGATGAAGTCTGTAGAGGCAGAAGTGTCACGATTTCATGAAAAAAGCAGAAAGGAGGTTGACGAAGGGAGAAGTGTCGTGGAAGGGAGAAGTGTCACGATATCATGACAAAAGCAAAGTTGATGCTGACAAAGACAAAAGTGTCATGATATCACGACAAGAACTTAGTTGAAGTCGACAAAGGCTGAAGTGTCACGATATCGTGACAAAAGCCAAAAGAAAGTGTGCAGTTGCAAAAGTGTCACGATATCGCGACATGTTGTAGTTTCACGGTAGAAGCTACAAAAGAGTTACAGAGGCAGTGAAGCCGACAAAGTCAAATTTTAGCCGACAAAGATTAGGGCTTGTAGCCGACGTAGATTAGGGTTTGCTTTTGGTATAACAACTGACTAAGATCAAAGTTTTTGATCTTGAAAGTGTTAGTATAAAATGAGGGCTGTTGGGAGAAGTTGGGGTGTGTATCATGTGTTGGAATTACAACATTCGTAGATAGTGCGTAGAGCAAGAAGTTCGATCACCGAGAGCAGAGTGCAAAATTTGATTGTAGTGTGCAGAGTGCATTTCGTCGAATCATTCTAGGTGTGAAAGATCGCAAAGGAAGCAGAGTGTGAAGACGATGCTGCTGTGATTGCGCAGAGGTGCAAAGGTTGAATTTTGATCAAGTATGACTATGATTGCGCAAAGAATGCAGAAGGCATAGAGAGCATAAAGGGCAAAGATGAATGCAGAGTGCTACTGTATGAAGACAGAGGTGCATTGGTTTTTTGAGAAGAACCTAAGGACAAATTTGGCAAGTCTTTGAGAAGGCTTGTGTGCAGAGGATTGATTTGTTCAGTGCTGGGTAGATCTGACAGACAGAGGAAGATTTGTGCTAGACCAAAGGACTGTGTTTAGTACAGATTTGAGGACAGAGTTTAGTGCAAATTCAAGGACAAAGTTTGGTGCAAATTTGAGGATAGGTTTGTGCTAGACTAGAGATAGATATTGAGGATAGATTTGTGCTAGACCGAAGGACTATGTTTAGTACATATTTGAGACAGAGCTTTGGAGGTGACAAAGTTGAAGACATAGATCTCTAGCTAGAGTAGGGAAGATAGGTGTCTTCTATGGATAGAGTTCCATTTGCTAAGGGCAGTGGAGGTAGAGGTCTTCTAGAGGATCACCATCCTGAGCAGAGTTAAGAGATTGGTGTCTCTTGTGGATAGAGATCCACAAACTTTGATAAGGGGAAGGTATCTCCTTTGAGCCGAGGCTCATAAACATTGTAATTAGGAAGGATTCCTAAATAAATTTGAGATAACTTTTAGAGAAAATTTTTGTGGACGTAGCCTAGCCATTCTGGGTGAACCACGTTAAAATTGATGTCACTTTGTGGATGATTTTGTGCATTGTTTTAACATTGCTTTGGGTATATTGCTTTACTATTTTAAAATATAAAGGAAAAAAGTAAAAAGAGGTCTTATATTGTTCACCCCCCTCTCAGTATAAGATTGTGTTCAATTGGTATCAGAGCAGGTTCCTTCGAAAAGTTTAACAACTTGAAGGAAAAGCTAGTTAAGAACACAATGGATTATTCAAGCGACAATGCAACACCTATTCTTGATGGGTCAGATTTTGGTCTTTGGAGTGCAAGGATGAAGGTTCATCTAATGGCACTTGGTAATGAGGTTTAGGAAGTAATTGAAGATGAGTACACTATTCCTGTACATGGCCCAAATACTAAAGAAGAAAGGCTCCTACATCACAGCAATTCAAAAGCAATGAATGCTATCCTGAAAGGCTTACGTAAAGCAGATCTCACCAAAGTGATTCACTCGCAAGACAACTAGTGAAATGTGGAAACAGTTGTAGGTGGTTCATACAGGTGATACAAATGTTAGAAAGGCCAAGTTGAGACACTTCAAAGGTATGTTTGAACAACTCAAGATGAATGATGATGAAAAGATTAGTGACTACATGCTTCGTATGGATGAGGTTGTTAACTCCATGAAAGACTTAGGTCTTGAGCTTGCTGAAAATGATGTTTGTGATAAGATTTTAAGATCTCTTCCTAATAGATTTAGTGAAAATATTTTTGCTATTGAGGAAGCTAAAGATTTGGATAAATTGAAAAAGGATGAGCTACATAGTATACTTGCAACATTTGAGTTGAGAACTCAAGTGAAGGTTGATGTCAAGAAAGAGGCAACTTTCAAGGCTACCAAGAAATCCAAGGGTAAACAACTTCAAGAGAGTGATGAGTCTTCTAGTGATGAAGAGGCATATTACAACAAGAAAGGCAAGTTCTCTAGAAAGCACAAAAGCATGAAAAATATAAGATGTTTCAATTGTGGAAAGTTTGGTCATTATGCTACTGACTATACTATTCTCAAGAATGAAAGTGATGAAGATAAATAGGATTCTAAGAGCAAGGATTTTGAAAAGCACAAGCATCACAGGAAGGACAAAGATGAGCACAACAATCAAGGAAAGAGGTATTCTCACAAGCACAAGAAGAGTTTTTACCTAGACAAAGCAAGTAAGTGTTCTAGTAGTGATAGTGAAATTTTGTCGAGTGATAATGAAAATGAGATGTTCATATCAAAAAAAGAGGAAGAACCGAAACATAGATTCATTATCATGAAATGTCTTAGATGTGGAAATTTTGTTCACCTTGAGGATGATTGTACAAATAATGATTTGGGTTCTAGTATGTATGAGGATGCTTCAGAAAACTATAAGGAAGATGCTTGTATGGTTTTTGAAAAAGGTAGCACCTCTAGTGATAAGAAATCTGGAAAAGGCTTTGATGATTCAGAAAGCAAACAAATAAAGGATATTGAAAGTGAACTTATTAATGCTCTTAGTGCTTTGAAAAAGGAAAGAAAGAATAATGATAGACTCAAGGATAAGTTAGATGAATGTTGTATGGAGAGAGATGATCTTATAGAAAATCTTGATTTCTCTATAGCTAAGACGCAAGAACTCAAGGATGAGTTAGAGTCTAAGGTTCTTGAGTATAGTGAGTTAGAACAGAAAATGACTTCTTTGAAAGAAGAAACTAAAGAGTACAAGGATAAGCTTTACAGGTTTCAAGATAGCTCCAAAAAGGTTAAGTCACTCATCAAAGGTCAAATAAAGACAACAGATAAAACAGGCCTTGGTTTTGTTAAGCCGCACAAGGAACAAGTTGGAAAGTCGAGTAAGAGACTCCAAAAGGAAGAGAGTTCTGATGAGGAAAGTATTTCAGATCATGAGTCCTTGAGTGATAGATGCACATAAACAAAAAACTGATTTTAGAATGAGAAGAAGAAGTTTTCAGGACCCAAGAGGTCGAATAAAGAAAAATTTCATGACAGATGTTTTGCATGTCACAGGTTTGGTCACATGGCTTCGCACTGCATGACTCAAGTAAGGAAGGTAAACGACAGTTTCAGAGGTGGTAATTTCTTTCAAGGGTATTGCTACTCTTGTAAATAGTTTGGGCATAAGGCAATTTTTTGCAAGGCTAATAACGAGAACAGGGTTAGTCAGAACAGGCGGATTCAAAGAACAGGTATGCCTAAAAGAAATAACATTGTTACTTGTTATAAGTGCAACAATGAAGGTCACACAACTAGACAGTATAGAGCTAAACTTCTAAGGTACTGTTGGTCCGGCTTTCATACACACCCCATGAAGAATGAGCATAAACACCGGTAACACCCACGGGATGAATCCCACTCACTTTAGGATCTAGCTGGTTATCCAAGGTGCGAGTTACAGAGTCGGGTCGAATGTATATTCACTCTTTTTCGCTTCTAGAATAGATTTCAATATGGACTGTCTATTACCTTACAGGGGGGGTTCTTGAACTTGTTCAGTAGTTGCAGAAGTTGTTACTTGTTAACAATCAAATTTAACTTGATTCTTGGTCTAGCTCTCATGGGTCAGCAGATTCAAATAAAAGACAAATAAAGAAAGTAAAAATGGATCATTCACGGTAAGCAAAGAGAAGGTAGGGTAAGGTAGAAAGGGAAGTTTATCAAACTTTAAACTGTAAAACTTAAACTGTCAATTTCATCTATACTATCAGCTTCACAATAGAACAAATCAAAGAGGAAAGTGTCCAGATTTCTAAGATCACTTTCAACCAAGAGCACAAGGCAAAATGGAACAGGTCTAACAGAAAATTATAAACCAAAGAGAAGCTGGTTAAAATTGATATCTTTCACCGGTAGCCTAGCTCACACAGTGAAGACAGAGCAATTAGAACAAGCTTACACCTGAGATCTGTAATTTCCCAAGCAAACAAAGGAACAACTGAAGCCTAACAACATATTTAAACTTGATAATGGCAGATTTACAGCATATATCTAACAAACTTTAATGGAATGGATAACAGAAGAAGATACACTTATCACAGATCTGTAAAATATTAGGCTCCTGGCCATGCTACCATAGAAAACAACAAAAGCACATCAACTCCCAGTCCAGAAAACTAAGGATTTCACAAAATTTGCAAGAAATTGCTTATAAGCCTTTTATTTCTAAGTCTCCACCTCCTGCGATTACATTTTGCAGTCGTATTTATAGACTCAGGACAGATCCTGATCTTTACAAAAAATATCTTTTCTTAACTGCAAATCTTATCATCTTAAACCCTAGGACCGGGTTTTACAATAAAAGCCATTTTAAAACAAAGATCGGATAAAACCCAACCCTTCTACAAATCAGGGCGGTCAGATGTCATAAATGGAGAAGATAGAATCAAATGCAGCTTGCATTCACCTGCAACTGCATATAAATGCCTTCATTAATTTTTGTTGGTGAGCCGGATGAGTCACCACTTCTCCGCTACTCCATCTCTGCAAATATATCCCGGAGTTGAAAACATCTACTTGCTATTAACTCTGCCATAAATCCTCATTGAATGCCTTCACCGATAAAATCTGGCAGCTACTTAGTCGTTTGTGGATAGATCTGTAAATACTGGAATGAAACATCAACTCTCGACAGCCTCCTTTTCAACATGGCCGCCTTTAATTAAATTGCATTTGACTTTGTCTTTATGGCCATTTTCCCGCTATCCCACAAGTGACAGATGGATTCCTGCATGAAAGACAAAAAAGATTATATTAGCAATTTAATAAACATTAAATCAACACTTTAACATTAAAACAGATTAAAATCCTAATCTTTCTTGCATGTCGGCCTTTGCTTCATCTGATACGTGTCTTGACACGTGTCACAGAATTGTGACACGTGTCTGTTTACAGCTGCAAGCATTCTGGTCAACTTTCTGTGTAGGTCACGAAAATGCGACATGTCGCGATTTCACGACATGTCACGAAATCACGACATGCCCGCCAACATGCTTCTCTCTCCTTTCTTTTGCCGTGAAAACGTGACATGTCACGATTTCGTGACATGTCGCAAAATCGTGCCTCTTGCTAGCTGCCGTACAACTCTTTTTCAAGCATGTCACGATTTCGCGACATGCATCTTGCCTTAGTCGATTTCATGCAAATTTGATTTCTCCTCTTTGCTTCCTTCTGGCCCTTGGCCGATTTTCCATTATGTCTTTCAATTTGGCAAATTTCTTCTCATCATGTCGCGAAATCGCGACATGGTGGCTCCCTTTGAAGTTCTGCCTCCCAACTGTCGCGATTTCGCGACATCTCCATCTTGGCTGGTTCTATCATTGAAAGTGCAGCGAGTCGCTGCAACTTTCATGTCTTTGTCTTTTAAATAAAAATGACCGCGATTTTGCTATAGGTAGCGATTTCGCTACCTTCTCTCTTCTCCGTACCAATCGCCGACTTTGCAACATTGCAGCGCATCGCTGCCACTTTGAACATTTAGACTTATTACCTTCTCCTCAATCAATGTCTTGTGCCTTTGCAACTTTAAAACTTGCAGCGCGTCGCTGCAACCCTTTAACCCTCAAGCCTTTGAACCGCCCGAGTCGCAAAAATGCGACGTGTAGCGCATCGCTGCAAGTTTTACTCTGGAGTGCCTTCTTAACCAATATGCAGTGAATCGCTGCAACTTTGAAACTCAGGCTCCCCTTCGGCCAACCTGCAGCGTGATTTTGAAACATGTTAGTAACGCGCTGCACCTTTTGTACTTAAGCGTTTTTCCATCAACAACTCGCAAAAATAGAACACGTCGCGATATCGCGATAGTTCCCGTAGCTGCATGCGTTGACCGTGTTGACCACGATTTTGCGACACATTTGCGACTTAGCTGATTTTCATTCTGCAGCCCACTTTCTCTCTCCTACCGTGAAAATGCGACATGTCGCGATTTCACGACGTTTTCCAGACTCTGCCTTTTCTCTCCAAATTTGTCGCGATTTCGCGACATGTCGCGAAATCACTACCATTTTCACACTTAGTCGATTTTCACTCCTGCAGCCCATTTCTCTCTCCTACCGTGATAATGCGACATGTCGCGATTTCGCGACATGTCGCGAAATCGCTCCTTTTCGTACAACTTTCTTCTCTCTCCTCCGGTCGGTAGCGATTTTGTGACACTTTCCAAAAATGGAAATGTCGCGATATCGCGACGCAAAACTGACTTGGCGGGTTTTCTATTTTCCTGTCGCGATTTCGCAACATTTCCATAAATGGAAGTGTCGCGATTTCACGGCTTTGTCGAAAAGGGAAAGTTTTGGATTTTCATGAAATTTTCTATCTGTTCTCTGCATTCTTTTGCATCGGTGCAAGGTTTTCTTTGCCCATGAAGGACTCTAGCATGCACAAAATGAAACAAGGAAAAGGACAACTTAATCAAGGAGGCAAGCAAATTTGGATTTGAACCTGAAAATTATCAAGAGGGTCCCTACTGCAAAATGGGAAGCTTGAGGTTTTCTAAGGATGGACTCTCATTTTTCAGTGGGGGGGGGTTGCTTCTCAATAGGTACATGAACAGGAACAGTGGTATGAACAAGTCCAAGGATCAAGGCATGGATAAGAATAGGAATGATAACAGGAATAGGAACAGTGACAAGAACAGGAACAGGAATATGGACAAAGAGTTCAAGAGAAGGCCCAACAAGGAAGTGATAGATGTTGATGATGATCAGTGCCTGATGGGATTTTTAATCCCACCCCAAAATTAATCACCTCATCAGGAGGTGGGGGGAGGGACTAAGCTAAGAGGCTCATTCTTAGTCCCGAGCCCCAAAGGTGACCCTTTGCCATTGATGACAAAGGGGGAGAGATATGAGTAAGGGGGAGAGCTTCAAGTGAAGAGGAAAGCTTCAAGTTAGGGGAAGCAAAAATTCAAAGGAAGATTCTCAGTTGTGGTTACAGTTTCTCAGCTGTTAGCACAGTTGGTTTCAGTTTTGGCTCTTGAGACGTGTTTTTAGTAAAGGTTTGCCATCAATGACAAAGGGGGAGATTATTGGAAATTTTGGGTACCTTGGGTACATTGTATTTGCTCAAGTGAATAAGTTGTCATTGATGTCAAGAAGCTTTTGAAGGAATTTGATTTGATGTTAAATAATTTGTTTTGATGAAGGTTATGGCTTGACAGGTTCAAAAGAAAGCAAGTTAGAAAAGTGTTACGATATCGCGACATGTCACATTTTCGCAACTTAAGTAGGAGAGAGAAAGCAAGTTAGAAAAGTGTCGCGATATCGTGACATGTCGTAGTTTCATGACTCAAAGAGGAGAGAGAATGTTCGAGTCAAAAATGTCACGATTTCATGACATATTGCAAGGAAGGTTGAACGGACGAAAAAGTGTCACGATTTCATGACATGTTGCAGGAGAGAGAGTCCGAAAGAAAAAGTGTCGCAATTTTGTGACATAATGTAGGAGAGAGAGTCTAGGAGAAAAAGTGTCGTGATATCATGACATGTCGGGTTTTCATGACCCAAAGAAAAGAAAAGCGCTAAGGAGAAAAAGTGTCACGATTTCGCGACAAGTCAGAAGACAAAGTGGAAGCAAGATAAAGTGTCGTGATTTCATGACATGCAGCAAAGGGAAGATTTTGAAATGAGAATTGTCATGATTCCACGAAAGGTTGCAAAGAAGTCATATGGAAGCTGAAAGCGTCACAATTTTGTGATAGGTTGCAAAGAAAGCATACAAAAAGTTGATAGCGTCATGATTTCACGATAGGTTGAAGAGAAAGCAAATAGATGCAGAAAGTGTCACGATTTCATGATAGTTTGAGATGGCAGCGTTCAGTTGGAGAAAGTGTCATGATTTCATGACAAAATAAAAGAGGAAGGCTATGAAGACAGAAGTGTCACGATATCGCGACAAAAGTGAAGACGAAGTCTGCAGAGGCAGAAGTGTCATGATTTCATGATAAAAGCAGAAAGGAGGTCGACGAAGGGGGAAGTGTCACGAAAGGGAGAAGTGTCGCGATATCATGACAAAAGCAAAGTTGATGCTGACAAAGACAAAAGTGTCATGATATCACGACAAGAGCTTAGTTGAAGTTGACAAAGGCTTAAGTGTCACGATATCGCGACAAAAGCCAAAAGAAAGTGTGCGGTTGCAAAAGTGTCATGATATCACGACATGTAGTTTCATGGTAGAAGCTATAGAAGAGTTACAGAGGCAGTGAAGCCGACAAAGTCAAATTTTAGCCGATGAATATTAGGGCTTGCAGCTGACGTAGATTAGGGTTTGATTTTGGTATAACAACCGACTAAGATCAAAGTTTTTGATCTTGAAAGTGTTAGTATAAAAGGAGGGCTGTTGGGAGAAGTTGGGGTGTGCATCATGTGTTGGAATTGCGATGTTCACAGATAGTACACAGAGCAAGAAGTTCAATCGTCAAGAGCAGAGTGTGAAATTCGATTGTAGTGTGCAGAGTGCATTTCGTCGAATAATTCTAGGTGTGAAAGATCGCAAAGGAAGTAGAGAGTGCGAAGACGATGCTGCTGTGATTGCACAAAGGTGCAAAGGTTGAAGTTCGATCAAGTATGACTATGATTATGCAAAGAATGTAGAAGGTGTAGAGAGCACAAAGGGCAAAGACGAACATAAAGTGCTGCTGTATGAGGACAAAGGTGCATTGGTTTTTTGAGAAGAACCTGAGGATAGATTTGGAAAGTCTTTGAGAAGGCTTGTGCAGAGGATTGATTTGTTCAATGCTGGGCAGATCTGACAGACAGAGGAAGATTTGTGCTAGACCAAAGGACTGTGTTTAGTATAGATTCGAGGACAGATTTTAGTGCAGATTCGAGGATAGAGTTTGGTGCAAATTTGAGGATAGGTTTGTTCCAGACCAGATATAGATATTGAGGACAAATTTGTGCTAGACCGAAGGACTATGTTTAGTACATATTTGAGACAGAGCTTTGGAGGTGACAAAGTTGAAGACATAGATCTCCAACCAGAGTAGGGAAGACAGGTGTCTTATGTGGATAGAGTTCCATTTTCTAAGGGCAGTGGAGGCAGAGGTCTTCTAGAGGATCACCAGCCTGAGCAGAGTTAGGAGATTGGTGTCTCCTGTGGATAGAGATCCATGAACTTTGATAAGGGGAAGGTATCTCCTTTGAGCCGAGGCTCATAAACATTGTAATTGGGAAGGATTCCCAAAGAACTTTGAGATAACTTTTAGAGAAAAGTTTTGTGGACATAGCCCAGCCATTCTGGGTGAACCACGTTAAAATTGATGTTACTGTGTGGATGATTTTGTGCATTGTTTTAATATTGCTTTGGGTATATTGCTTTACTATTTTAAAATATAAAGGAAAAAAGTAAAAAGAGGTCTTATACTGTTCACCCCCCCTCTCAGTATAAGCTTGTGTTCTTCAATGTATGCATATATTGATGACAAAAATTTGTAATATATAATAGAACAAGCATTGCATATATGCATTAATTATAGTAGATACTATCAATAATATTCAATGAGTTTTTTGTTCATTGTTATGTGTATATTTTGAGAATATTTGATATTAAGACCTTGTGGAATTATCCTATGAGAAATAGCATTGGATTGCTAATAGTGATATCAGATATACACTATTGTGCTTGGTAAGAGCCACATTTGTAGCAAGACCATGAGAAATGAGAAGAAGAAGCTTGAATGTGAGCCATGAGGAAAGAAAAATAATGAATATAGAGAAACTAGGTGTAGACTTATCGAGTGTAGACACCTAAAAGTTGTACATGCTCATTCCTAGATACTTGTAGATCTAAATATACACTTGTAGGTTTACATAGGTAATCTTAGGCCATCATAGCCCATATTAGGCCCTATTAGGCCATCATAAGCCATCATAGGCCACCATAAGCCATTGTAGGCTACCATAGGCCATCATAGGTCATCATAGTTATTCGTAGGTGCAAAACCTATAAAACTATGTAAAGCGCACCCAAAAAACCTTCTATCCACAATAAGGCCACCTACTAGCTCCCTAAGGCCACCTAAGACCTTTCTTATGCCTAATTAGGGCTCCCATGGGACCATTCCCCACCAAAAACCTTAATTAGACTAATTAGGATTCTAATTTGTGATTGACTTTCACTTAAGTTACGCTTTATCATTAAGTTGGATTTAATTAGGGTTAATGATCAAATTAGCCCCAAACATGTCCCCACACATGTGCGCACCCTAAGTTTATTAGGATATTTCATAGAAACCCTAATCCAACCCCCATTTAACCTAGGAGTTAGCTAGCCCTAGTTAGCCCTAATCCTTGCTCACACATGTGTGAGGATGAGATATATCCTTTAGGGCATGTGAGAGGATGACTAAGCTTACCACCTCTCAAACCCTAACCTAACCATGTTAGGAATTAACCCTAGGGAGTAGTAGACCTAACTACCCCCATGACCTTGGTTTTTCCTATAAATAGAGGGTCATTTCCCTCATTTTATATCTCTCACATTTTCATTCAACCTACCCAGACTCTACCGAAATCACACCATAATTATCTTATGCCACTTTTCTTTTGATAAGAAACACCAAACAACTTTTGGACCCCATCCAAATAGAAAATCTTCATCAAAAGTCAACTACAATTTAGTTCACCCCCCAGCTTGTGAACCCGGGATCCAATTCATAGGCCACCCTATGAACCAGTTGCACAATAGGTCTACAGCACCATATCAGGTATAAATCAGTTTTTAATAGTTTTTGTAATATTTCCAGCAACTTTCATTATGTTTTTCTGCATATTTGAGTCAATTTATCTTCATAACTATGGGACTTGACAAAGGTAGACCTCTAAACACACTAACACTCTTTTACAAGTCTAAAAAAGGTACAAAATGACATACACCAGTAGACTACCAGTGGCACATGCACATATAAGCCCACCTTAATTGAGGAGCTTCAAAATATGCCATCAGATGCTTCAAATTTATGATGAAAATAGGGAATAAAAATATCCACTAAAAGAGACTTATTTTGTAACCCTACATTCAAAATGAATAAAGCAACATTGTGAATATTTTCTACATTTTTTTTTAGAAATGGTTGTCTTTCAGTCACTTCATTCTGGCATGATCAGTGGGACCACCACAAAAGTTGTGTTAGAATAGTTGTTTTCACTAATATGACTTAATTTTTGATTTTATTTTACTATTTTAGGTACTCTAAACATAGAAAAAAACCCTGAAATACACCTCAGGTTAATAGAATAGAAGTTTCAGGCTCCTAAACCTAGTTCACCCTCTAACCTACAAACCAACAATCTAGTTTGCAGGTCACCCTGTGAACTCTACTAAACTATTTAAAAAAATCCTAAAACAATAGAGGTTTACAACAAAGATATCAAGCAACTCATATGGCACCATAGGAGTCAAGTATTTTCCTAAGGACCTCCTGGTTTTGTTATTCCTTTGCAAAGAAGTTTCACCATCAAATGCATCGTGTCATTTTGTGAAATTCCCCTTCAAACACATCAATTAGGATTATCATGATATTTTAGAATCAATTAGTTTAATTTACCTCAGATTTATTTTCTATCATTTAGATCAAAGTGTAGACACCTAAAAGTTGCACATGCTCACTTCTAGATACTTGCACATCTACATACACACTTGTAGACTGACATAGGCTATCATAGGCCATCGTAGACCGTTGTAGTCATTCGTAGGCTATCTTAGTCATCCGTAGGCTCCTAAACCTACAAAACTAGGTAAAACACCTCCAAAACACCTCCTACCCACTAGGAGACCACCTATTAGCCCCCTAAGGCAACTTAAGCCCTCCCCTACACCTAATTAGCCTTCATGGGACCTTATCCCTATCCAAAAGCCTAATTAGGTTGATTAGTGATCTAATTCATCATTGAATTTTAATTAAATGCACTTTTTCACTTAAGTGAGTTTAATTAGGGTCCTAAGTCAAATTAGCCCTAAACACACTTCCACACATGTGTGCACATGAGATTAGTTAGGATATTTCCAAATGCCCTAACTAAACCCTAACCTAACCTAGGATCTAACTAACCTTAGTTAATCCTAACTCTTCCTCACACATGTGTGAGGAGGAGATATTTCTCTAAGGCATGAGGGTTTGACACCTATTCAAACCCTAACCTAACTCCAACATGGAGTAACTCTAAGGGTTGGTCTATCTAACCCCTTCTCCTAACCTCATATTTTTCTATAAATAGAGGGCTCCCCCTCCTATTCTACCTCTCTCTCCCTTTTTTCTACCATACAAAAACTTTGCCAAAATTAGTCTAGGATCGCATCTAAGAATTCTACACCATACAAACAGCAAAGGACAACTTATGCCATCCATCCAGATAGAAATTTTGGTCCCACAACTAGTAGAAGTCTGATTCACCCCCTGACCTATGAATCTGAGCTCCAATTCACCCCCTACCATGCAAATTGACCATGCAACACATCTACCTCAACAAATTTAGCAGGTAAGCTTTATTTCATGTTTTTATAGTGTTTTATTCAATTTTCATCATGTTTCAACATAATTTTCCTTCGGGTATCTTTATATTTTATCAACAAGGGGCTTGACTAAGGCAAGCCCCCAAACCCTCTAACCATATTTTGTAGGCCTTCAAAAATAGGTGTAAGAGATCACAAACAAACAATCAATAAACTAGCGGTGGTTCACAAGCCCACCTTCACTAAGGAGTCTCAAAAGAAACCATCAGAGTGTTTGATATCCATAAAGAAAGATTGGGAAAATCACCTTTGTAACCCATGAAATTTTGAATGAATAAAAAACAACATTCTGGACATTACATTTGTTTTATGTATTATGTTTGATCAAATGGCATCTTTCATCCACTTCATTCTAGCATGCCCGATGGGACCCCCACAAAGAGTTGTGCTAGACTAGTCTTTTTATGAATCTAACACAATTTTATATTTTTGTGTTATTGTAGGTATCATTCCAGATAGAACAAAGACCCTAAAAACCTTGAAAAGCTCCTCAAGTCATCAAGATAGAAGTTTTGGGCTCCTAAATCTGATTCACCCCTAGCATGTGAATTCAGATCTGATTCACCCCCTACCCTATGAATCTAACATAACTGCTTCAAAAACCCTCAAAATTGTAGAGGTCTACAACAGAGACACAGAATAGTCCATCTGGAGCAAAAGGAACCAGGTATTTTCCTTAAACTTCCCTATTTTTGTCATTCATGTGCAAGGAAAAGTTTCATTAATACATGCATCGTGTCATTATATGGAATTCCTTTTCAATGCATTTATCATTTTCAGATCATTTATCTCAGTTTGTTTCAGATTTTTCTTTACTTATTTAAATCAGAGTTGCATTTATTTTTGCTCAAATCATTAGGATAGGCTTCTATTTTGTGTCATTCTCTTTGTGAATCATCAAATTTTGAAGTCATCTCTCTTGCATTAGATAAGTTTCAAATTCTTCCTTTCAAAAACCTACATGTAGATCATAAATTTCATTTTGCTTTATTTCAAAGAATATTTTCATTTCCTTTCATAAATCACATGTCAAATAGTTTTCTCATTTCTCTTTTGTGTTATCTCATCAATTTCCTTTCAAAGCACATTTAAAATTTCCATTCTAAAAGTCACATTTAGAATTAGGTTTTTCAAATCTCTTTTTGCATCTTTCATCAAAGAAATTTCAAATTCCTTTTCGCACAAAAATCAATTTCAGATTTCTTTCATGCATTTAGAATTAAGGTTTTTCAAATCTCTTTTCGCATGTTTCATTAAAGAAATTTCAAATTCCTTTTTGCAAAATCAAATTTCAGATCCCTTTCTTGTCATTAGATTAGGACTTCCCATTTCTTTCACAAATCCCCTAGGTAAATTGTAATTTTCAGATTTCTTTCCATAGCATTAGATTAGGACTTCATATTTATTTTTACAAATCCCTGGTAAATTGCAATTTTCAAATTTCTTTCCATATCATTAGATTAGGACTTCCCATTTCTTTCACAAATCCCCTAGGTAAATTATAATTTTCAGATTTCTTTCCATATCATTAGTTTAAGATTTCCAATTTCTTTTTGCACAATCTCTCTCACATTTCTTTCATGTTTCAAAATTAGGGTTCCACAAATCCCTCTTCTCACATGCTTTACATTGCTTGTTTACATGCTTCATAGCATAGATCCTAGTTTTTTTTCCAAAAAGGCACATAGGATTAGCTTTCTTTCAAAATGCATCTTAATCTAGCTTTGCTTCCAAAAATGCATCTAGGGCTAGATTTACATTTCAAAAAGGCATCTAGTTAGCTTTCTTACTTTTACATCATCGTTAGACAACAAAAACCCACACACTCACATGGTACACACAAGTGGTGAGATTGGATTTCATCCCCAATCCATCACTCGAGACTGGTGAGGTAGGAGTTTTACCCTCCACCAGCTCACCCCCTAGACACCTAGCAGCCCCACAGGAGCGGTTTTCTAGACTTCATCACCAGAAAATCCCCCACTTTTGAGATTGGTCTTCTAGAATTCATCATCAGAAGGAGCCTTCAGAGTGGGATAGGATTAGATACCTTCGTTCATGAGGCTTACATAATTAGTGAACACGGTAACTATCTTCATTGACTAAGCTCACCCGAGAGTGAAGCAAAAGCCCGGCTAGGCAAGTAGCAAGTCTTAGACATTACCACCTCTTCTCGCAAGAGGTTATTGGACTCATTAGCACATCTTGAGTCCCCCCCTATAGGCTATCATTTTACTGCACCTTCCATACAGGTCACCATTCTCCAGTTGTGACATTATTCTATTATGTGCACCTTTGGGTGTTGCAAGAGGTTTTGTGCCGATGACACTCCTGATATTTCTAGAGTTATCACCCCACTACCTATGATATTTCCTAGGAAGTATATTTTTAACATCAAAACACATGAAAACACATAAATATTTTCTTTTCTACATTTAGAACTGATTCTAGTTTCACGTTGTTTGCATAATCACAAACTGGTTTCAGCACATTTCATGGTTCAACACTCTGTTTGTTGGCTATCTATAGCCTATCATTGCTTAGTCTCTATCACATTCATAGTTTGAGACCAATTCACCCCCCAACCTATGAATCAGGTCTCAATTCACCCCCTGACCTATGAATCCTACTTCCAAGTCCAAAAACTAGTCAAACTTCACAGGGTTACTCAAAAACCCCTTGTAGATCACACCCAAAACCTCATATTTCAGTTTCTATGTAGTTCTGAGCCCACATTCACCACACACGACACCATGACTATCACCACATGTAGTCAAGCATATGAGCAAGCGTACCTTGAGGAGGAGGTATTCTTCACCCCTTCTAGTTAGTATCCATATTCCTCTCCTTCTATAGGGGAAGTCCACACACTCATAGTTGATCTACCCATAGATTCACATCTACCTTCCACACACATTTCTTCTTCTGATGAGATTCCTACCTCATCTAGTGAATATGACCCACTTCTTCCCCATTCTCCTTCACCTAATCCACCTTCTACATTTTGTGATCATGTTATCTATACAGCTCCAGGACATCCCACTCCTTTCTTCACCATCAATGAGGAGATCTTACCTACTTCTCCTACCTTCATGCACCCCTTATTCCAAAGTCTATCTCAATCCCTTTTTGAGAATGACTCCTATTTGTTAAACTACACTCATCCCGAGGTTGCATCATTCACCCCTACCATAGGGATGATTTTAGACCCTTCCTCTTCTACACCAGGCACTCAAGTGCCATCATTGCAAACCCCATCACAAAAACCTCCCTTGCAACAACAACAAGAGCCACTTCCACCATCATACCAACACTCTTCCCAAGAGTTACCACCACCACCTCCCCAACAATAATTCTTCCCATACTTTGAGGACATATCATAGTCACCTCCTCAAACACAACCAATTCAACACCAACAACAACAACCGACTACCTACACCCAACCTGGAGTGTACACGTTCACCACTTCACCTTCTCAAGCTCCTACCTCAGAAGCTTATCCTCCCTCTTCCTCATCACTCCCGCCTACATCCTATCCTCCTAGGATGCATCCTACCCAATCTTCTATTCCACCTTCATCCACTTCTACCTTTAGATTACCTCCTCCTCCATTTTAGATCCTAACTGTAGGTCCCCTTCCCACCTATGGTCCATGACCTTCAGCATATACTCCTACTCCCCTAGGCTATTCTACTCAGTTTAGTTTTCCCACCTCTCATCCTTTAGGATAGATGCATGTCCCATCCTTCGACACCTCATCTAGTCCACCTCTAGCATCATCTATCCAAACACCATTACCATTATCTACTAGACCCACATTATTTATACCTCCCCTTCTTGGTCATCACCTCCTACAGCTCAACCATTACAATAGGATCCTCTCTAAAAGATACCTATACAACAATTGCACACCCCTCAACCACAATATTATTATCCTCAACAGATGTCTATTCCACAACCTAGTATTCCACCCACTATGACACCATACATCATTCAATAACCACCTCCTCAGGATCAGTTGCAATATGTTCCTTCTCAATACTGGGAAGAACAACAACTCCAGTATCCACCACACTCTCAGGCCCCACCCACCTTAGCATCATCCTCCACACCTCTAACATCTGAACTTCAACTCTTGCAAGATGAAGTAAAGATGCTAAACCTTTGTACCACCAACTATAGACCACAAAAACCTACCTATGACGAACTCTACAATGAGCCAGTCCATCCCTTAGTTCCCATTCCTCCTTATCCTTATCACTTCGAGATCCCAAATTTTGATAAGTACAAAGGCAAAGAGGATCCATGAGAACATGTTAGTAACTACCATTCAACTTGCTACCAGCTTCATAGTAGCAACCCTCTCATGTTACGTACCTTCTCCCTCTCACTTGGGGGACAAGCCCTTGATTGGTACAACATGCTTCCATGCCATAGCTTGTACACCTTTGAACAACTGGCCAATTCCTTCCTAGAACATTTCTCTATCAACATCAAAAAGAAAACAAACTTCTCAGATGTCTACGCCCTACGATAGGCTGATGATGAGCCCATTACTAAGTTTATTTCTCGATGGAGATTGGTCATACATGACCTGGCTCATAGTCTCCCAACTATTGAACTTGTTACACTTTTCTCCAAAAGTTGTCATAAGCATATCTCCACTTCCCTGTAGCTTCATCAAAGCCGCACCTTTGAAGAAGCCATCACCCAAGCTAAAGTCATCGAGGACATCAAAGTCCAATCGAGAAAAATCAAGTTGAGACAAAAACCCTCATACAACTCAAATTTCCATTTCAACAAAAATGCACCTAATCAGCCTTTTCCTAGGCCACCACAAGCCAATCACATGGTAATAGCTACCTTAGCTCCATCACCCATCCCACGACCTCCTTCTCCATAGCAACAACCATTCCAAACTAGTGCACCTCTTCCTCCTCAACCACAGCAACCTCACGGCCTTCACCCATAGGCCCCACAATGTAATCTCACCCCACTCTATGAGCCTTTACCAACCCTTTTCTAGAGATTGTATGATGCAGGCCACATCAACCTACCCAAAATCTGATCACTCGACCCAAATCAAACCAAGCCTCGAGGATACATTGAGCAAGCCTTTTGTGCATACCATCGACAACCTGGTCATGATATCAAATCTTATCACTCTTTTCGTGGCCTTGTCCAAGATCTCATTGATAGGGGTACCATCCAAGTCTCCAACCCACTCACCCTACAAAATTAGAACTTGGGGATCTACCAAAACCCCCTACCCGAACACAAGGGGACCAATCCCCAATAAACTCAACCTAATCTCGTAGGGCCACCTAGAAAAGTTAATAGCATCCAATGAGATCCTCCTTCACATGATATGGTTGGCATGATTAACCTCACTACTCGCAATCAAAGGTACCCTTCACACCAAACTACACCAGTGGTCTCACCACCTGCACCATTTACTTCTCCATAGTCTCCCGTGACTTCTAATGCTACACCTCCTCCACCACAAAATATCATTACCATTCATGGTAGCCTTACCCACCAGTTGCATAATGCTCCTACTAGGTTATCCATATTTGATATTTTGCAATAATCTCAACCCCATTATGAGGCATTGAATGATATTCTTCGATCTATCGATCTTGAAACCCATGACACAAATGCATTTGTGAACTTCATGGGAAACATTCCATGCTACCTTCAACCTTCGATTAGTTTCCATGATCATGAGATTACTAAACTCATAGGCGAAGGAGCAGATCCTCCTCTTCACATCCAAGAAACCATAAATGATATCACCTACAAGCGTGTTCTCATTGATACTGGTTCCTCTATCAACATCATTTCCACTATAGCCTTACACCACTTGCATATTCCTCCAACTCATTTTACCACCCCATCGCTTGATCTTCGAGCATTCTATGGTTCCATGTGACCCACAGTAGGCTCCATTGTCCTACCTATCCGAGTGGGTATCCACACCATTTCTATCCTATTCCACATCATTCAGGGTGAGATGCAGTACAACATCTTGCTCGAGTATCCATGGATTAGGGACATGCAATGTGTCCCTTCTACATTACACCACTACCTCAAATATATCCATGACGGACTTGTTCACTATGTTCCTACCGATGGGACCCCTTCAAATTTTACAACATCGTAGACCTCCCACCAGGACCTTCATCATCTTCTACACAACTCTTTCCTATTTCTTCTCATCAATCTATTGGAGCATCGACATCTCCCTCCACATCAACCTCATTACCACAATCTACATCAGGGACACATACCTCAGTGTCCACACCACTTTCACCAACCACCATAGAAGCTCAATATAGCTACCATACCTTTTTTTCCACATTTCCTCTGGCCACCCACATCTTCTCAACCATCCTCTTCCACAAATCTACCTCTAGCATCGACACCCTCTTTGTCACCCTCATAGTGGCCTATTACCATATCTCACCCATCTTCCTCTATGGAACCTCCTATCCTCCCTACACCTCAAACACCTCCACTTCCATTTCATTCATGACCTAGGTCATTCACATCTCCTCATAGCCCAACATCGATACCTACTCACCCAACTCCACAATTCCCGCATGCAAATCATCCTATCCCACCTATGGTAGCTGAAGTCCATGATCAAGAACAATGAGCTTCTCACCTTGATGACCAAAAATTACACTCCTCTACTACCACCATACAATATTCTTAGCTCTCACCCTCCTCTTCCAATTTGGATTCACCACCTCGTACGTCACCTCACATCTCTATCTTCATGAAAAACTCTGGTCCAAGAGACTATAGTGTTCATGATGCTCATGTATGACCTCCTACAATCCAATCCATGCATGACTATGGCTACCCTTCAACTTTAGTATTGACCATTGGTACTATTGTACAATTAGGTCCTCCTAATAATCAAACCAACTTTATTTATGTAGGACTAGATTCCTCACTCCTGACTGTAGTGCCCCCACCACCACAATCTAGATTTTGTGGTACACTAGATCACATGTCTAATCCCCATTTTTTATTGCACTATCTTCAATATTTCCATTGGCATGGATTTGGATTAGGATGTTATGAATAAGGGTTACACACACCCATTAATCCTCACGTCTAGTCACCTATAGATAAATCTGGCTTAGGCTATCACCCCACTACCATTCACACACTTGAGGATGAGCTTTAGGATATCTCCTTACACCCCTCCCTACTTCCAACACACACTTTGGAGGAATATATCGACATGGATATTTTGGAGGAGAGCTCATCTCCTCATTTGACCATTACTATTCCATTCGACTTCTTTCAAGAAACTCCCTTCTCCGACACTACGTCATCATATTGTGTTGATGAATTAACTAGCCAATTTATTGCATTATCTCTAAATGCTCACTACCTAGAACATGACATGATATCTCCCCCACCATCACCAACATATTTGGCTAGATCACTACCTATGCATCGGTAGATCCATCGCTCCATTACTCGATCATGTTCTCCACCCATCATCTTGCACCCTTTGCTAAGTCTGCTTGGATGATCACGTGTTATTGAGTCTTCATCATCAGAATCTTCACCACCTACATCCCCCATGGCTTCGGTTAATATGGTTGATGTAGACCTCTTTTCCCCACTTTGGTATACACACCAGCTAATTCGTGATGACACACCCAACCCAGATATCCTTGACTTCACACACATTTCACCTACACCTTCATCGCATGATTTCTTACTTTCACCCCATGTCTTGCGTACTGCGAATGCTCCTTCACCTTCCACCCCACCCCACATTCCATGGGTTCACCACATAGGAATCTACCTAGATGATGAATTTGATGTACTAGAGGCTATTGATGACCTCCATCTTATTCCAATCCTTGAACAACTTTGAGATGGCTCCCACATGCTCGTGGAAGATACTATTGAGGTTGACATTGGAGATGATCCCAAAAATCCACACATAGTCAAACTCGTTGCTAGCCTCTCACCAGAAGAGTGCATCGCATTTATCACATTCCTTAAGGAATATATTAGAGTCTTTTCCTAGTCCTACAAGGATATGCTTGGCCTTGACCCTTCCCTAGTGGTTCATAATCTCACCTTAGACAAATATGCCAAACCCATCAAAAAAAATTTGTGATGTATGCATCCTACCATTTCTCTCCTCATAAAATCGGAGCTCCAAAAGCTCCTCGATGTAGGTTTCATTATTCCCATAGATTACCCCGAGTGGGTTTCTAACATGGTACCAATCCCAAAACCCTTCGGTGAGGTTCGCGTATGCACTAATTTCCATGACTTAAACAAATCTTATCCCAAAGATAAATTTCCCTTACCAAACATCGACTCACTCGTCAATTCCATCATAGGCCATGAAATGATATCCCTTATGGATGGATTTTTTGGATACAATCAAATCAAAATCAATCTTACCGACCAACACAAAACTTCCTTCACAACCCCCTGGGGGACCTTCTGCTACAAGGTCATGCCCTTTGGCCTCAAGAATACTGGGGTAACCTATCAACATGCAATGACTTACATTTTCCATGATTACATGCATAAAACCATGGAAGATTACATCGATGATCTTATCATAAAATCAAAAGAGCATTCACAGCACCTCACTGACTTATGCCAAATCTTCGATCACCTCTTAGAACACAATGTTCACCTAAACCCAAATAAATGCATCTTTGGTGTCACTTCAGGCAAGATCTTAGGGTTCATCATCTCTCAGTGAGGCATTGAAGTTGACCCTAACAAATTCAAAGCCATCCTTGAGATGCCTCCACCCATAAACCTCAAACAATTACTTAGCTTACAAGGTAAAATTCACTCGACACATCACTTTATTGCCAAAATCTCAGACAAATGCAAGCCATTTAATCACCTCTTACAAAAGGGGGTCACCTTCAAATGGGATGAGAACTATCAAAAAGCCTTTGATTCAATCAAAGCCTACCTTACCTCCTCACTAGTTTTATCTCCTCCAGATCCATAGTTGCCATTCACTCTATACATTTCCGCTATGGACTTCACACTTGGTACACTCCTCGCCCAAAAGAATGAACTCAATCATGAGTGATCTATATACTACATCAGTCGTACACTCTTTAGTTATGAAACCCGCTATGCATACATGGAAAAGTTATGCTTGGCTATAGTTTTTGCCACCCAAAAACTACGCCATTACATGCTCAATCACACCACCTTCATCATCACCCATGACAACCCACTCCACTACATGATGAATAAGAGTTATCATAACTCTCGTACTTCTAAATGGATTATGCTCCTTACTAAATTTGACCTAGAATTCATTTTGTAAAAATCCATTAAGGGACAGGTCATCACAGACCAACTCACAGAGGCCTCGCTACCCGATAATCACCCTCTCATCATCCAAATTTCTAATGAAGCATAATCAAACATCAATTGAAAGCAAGATAGATCGAATGGAAGATTACAATCGAACAAAAATAAATGAAATATTATTTAAATAAGATCCGCCACTTAAGGAGGGATGGTCCTCGCCACTTGGAGGGCTCAGTACTCTGTAATAATGCAAATTAGTTTTCAATATAAACTTTTGATGATGAAATAAAATCAAAGTGAAACTATTTTAATAGTAAATCAAATAAATTATCTTGGAAGCCTCAACATAGCCGACTAGCTATGTGAGGTATGTAATATGGCTCCCCTCCTCGAAAAGCTTTGTCCTCAAAGCTAGAAATATCTAGAAAATACTTTCAGGTTCCCATGTAGCATCTTCTTTAGGTAGGTCCTACCATTTTATGAGGAATTTTTTGATGTGACGAGATCTCAACATACGTTTTCTACTTTAGGTTGGAGATATATATGTCCTTCTTCATCAAGTACTGGTAATTATGGTTAAGATTGTACTTTTTGTCCGATCACCTTTTTGAGATAGAAAACATGATCATTGACTGACGATGTTGGAACCAATCATCTATTTGGGCCACTTTGGAAGAACTGGGTACATAATCTACTATAGTTGGTGGTTTTATTCTATACAATGCTTCAAATGGAGACATATTAATGGAATAATGGTACAAAGTATTGTACCACCATTTTGCCAATGAAAACCAATGACTCCATTGATACTGTTTATCCTGAACAAAACATCTTAGAAAGGTATCCAAACATTTGTTAACTATCTCAATTTTGCCATCAGTTTGTGGATGGTATGCAAAGGACATATTCAACTTGGTACCACTAAGAAAAAATAATTCTTTTCAAAAATTGCTAGTAAATATGGGATCATGATCATTTACAATATTCTTTAGCATTCCATGCAATTTGAAAATTGAATCCATAAATACCTTAGCTACTTTGCTTTATGAAAATCGATGTTGTAAAGCTTGGAAGTGGGCATATTTGGAGAGGTAATCCACTATCATAAAAATTACTTTTTTACCTTCTGATTTAGAAAGACCTTCAATAAAATCCATTGAAATATGTTCCCATTGACGATCTAGAATAGGTAATGATTGAAGCAATCATGGTGATTTTATTGTTTTGCCCTTACTGTGTTGGCAGACTTCACATTCAACCACCCATTGTTTAACCTTTACTTTTAATCCTTTCTAATAAAAGGATTTTTTTATCCACATATAGATTTTCAAAAATATTGAATTTCCTACTGATGGAGAAGAATGCAATTCGTCCAAAATTTAGGATTTTATTGTAGAATTGTGTGGAATGTAAATGTGATTATTTCTTCTTAAAACCTTGTCATCATAGAAAAAAGAGGATTCTTGGATGAACCCAACAACAATTCCTAAATTACTTAAGCAGTTTATGTATTTGACAACCATTCTTCCTGCAACTGAGAAATCCATTGGGAACAAGGACTAGAAATAGCATTAATAACTACTTCATCTTCATATTTACTCGATAATGCATCTACTACCATATTTTCTTTCCCTTTCTTATAATCAATAACAAAATCATATCCCAATAAATTTTTTAACCACTTGTTTTGTTCTGGATAAGAAAATCATTGTTCTAGAAAGTGCTTGAGACTACTATGATCAGTTTTAATAATAAAGCGACTACTGATTAAGTATTGTCTCCATTTCTCAAATGCATGTAGAATAGCCAACATTTATTTTTTATATGTGGACCTTCCCAATTTGTTTCTTGAAATTTGTTTACTTTTGAATGCCAAAGGATGATCCTCCTGCATTAGTACTACCCCAATACCTGTTCCTAAAGCATCACATTCAATCATGAATGGTTTGTGAAAATTCAAAGTTGCCAAAATTGGAGTAGTACACATTGCTTCTTTGAGGGCCTCGAATGCTTGAGTGGCTATTTTTGACCAATGAAAAATATCCTTTTTTGTAAAATCCATGAGAGGAGCTTCAAGTTTTCTATAGTTACGCATAAACTTGCGATAGTAGCCGGTAAGACCCAAAAAAATGTGTAGTTTCTTGATGGTTTTAGGTAAGGGCCAATCCTAATTTACCTTTATCTTATTAGGATTCACTTTAACACCTTGAGAAACTATATGACCCAGGTACTCAACTTATTGAACACCAAAAGAGAATTTAGAGCGTTTGACAAATAATTTTTCCTTGTATAGTATATGAAGAACCCTTCCCACATGCATCAGATGATCATTCCATGTTTTACTATATATGAGTATGTCATAAAAAAAGACTAGCATAAATTTGTGAAGGAATGTATGAAACACATGGTTCATGGGACTTTGGAATGTGGATGGGGAATTAGTGAGACCAAAAGGCATGAGCAAGAATTCATAGTGACCTTCATGAGTACGAAAAGCTATTTTGGGAATATCATCTTCCCTAACTCTAATTTGGTGAAACCTAGAACGTAAATCCAATTTTATAAAAAAATTTGCACCATGTAGTTCATCTAGTAAATCATCAATGATAGGTATAGGGAATTTATCCTTGATGGTGATTTTGTTAAGGGGACAAAAATTTGGACACGTACTCCAAAAATTATCTTTACGACGAGCCAAAACGACTGGTGAAGAATACGGACTAGTGCTATGATGGATGACTCCATGTTCTAATAGTTCTTGGATAATTTTCTCAATTTCTATTTTTGAGGTTGGGGATATCGATAAGGACAACCATTAGGAGGAAGA
Source organism: Wollemia nobilis (assembly GCA_028583015.1). Taxonomy (NCBI): domain Eukaryota; kingdom Viridiplantae; phylum Streptophyta; class Pinopsida; order Araucariales; family Araucariaceae; genus Wollemia; species Wollemia nobilis. Next base: position 13,318,922 of record JAQPPZ010016724.1, read on the forward strand.
ATTCCTAGAACAAGGTGTATGACATGGTCATGTGATATTTTTGGAGGTAGTCCCTTTGGTTCTTAGAAGACCTCATCATAGTTAGCCATAATGTTTTGTAGATCTTTTGATTGGATTTCTGGAATATCTTATGCTTGCCTCTCCATACAATTAATTTGAGCAATGAATATGTAACTACCTTTTCTTAGTATTTTTCCATGTTGTGAGAAATTACTACCCTTGATGGAGGTGTTGGAATTCCTTGGAGGCGAATGGTTTCTCCATTTTATTTCTATTCTACAAAGCTGCTTGTAATTAAAACCGATCGTGGTGTCCAATTGTTCTAACCATTCATCTCCCAAAATAACTTTTGAATTCCCTAAATTCATAACAAAGAGAGGCCCATGCCAAGTATAACTTACCATTTATAATGAAATTGGAGATGTTCTACCTATATATTGAGTATTTCTCCTATTTGCAATTATAACTTGAAACTTATTTTGATTGGACGAGTTAATGTGTAAGTTTAATGCTCTGGCAGTCTTTGTGTCGATAAAATTATGAGTACTTCTTGAATCAATCAACACATTTACCTTAAACTGTTGAATGAATCTTGATACCTTGATTGTATGGTGATCTAATAATCCCATAAGAGCATGTACTAAAATTGCCATAGTATCCTCTTCAACTATTGCCTCCCTGGGTTCAATTTGGTCTTCATTCATAGGGAATTCAGGTGTGTTGATATCCTCTATTTCCTCTTCATCTTCCTTTTCAGCATATTCGATGTCAAATTTTTATCATGGTACACATGCCTGATCATTTGGATGGTCGTTGCGACATTTATAGCAAAAATATCTTGATGGTTGATCATTTTTGTGGAAAGAGTTGTTGTGGTATTGATATCGACTATAGGAATCACGATGGATAGATGTTCCATATTGCACCTTCTTATCATCCAACTTGGAAATATTTATACAGGTATCTAAAGAGGTTGGTGTTGGCAATTTGAGTTATTTTGTGTTGTCATTCATGTCACATGGATCACATTGAGTTTTGGTGGCAAAAGCACTTCATAAATAATAATTTATGATATTTTTGGAGAGCATGGATATATACAGGGTTTTGTGGCACAAGAGGCATATAATATTTAATTTTTTAAATATTATATTAATGGTTTTTATTAAAACCAATGGTAAAGGTTTTTATTAAAACCAATGGTAAGGGTTTTTATTAAAACCGACGGAAGAGTTTTTTATTAAAACCAATGGAAAGGGTTTTCATTAAAACCATTGGAAAGGTTTTTTCATTAAAACCATTATGCTAATACTTCTCCAAATTATGATGGATGAAAAGGTTTTCCAATAAAACCTAGGTGTAAAAATTTTCATGAATAAATTCAAAAGAATGAAGGAGATATCCAAATTCAAAGTTAAAAGGTGAATTATTAAATTTTTATTTAATAATTCTAAGGTCTAAGGTTGTATTATATTATCCGTCGATGTGCAAAGGTTGGGGATATAAATAAAGATCCACCGACGTCATTCAAAGGCATAGAGGTGCATATAAATAAAAGGTAAATACCTTTGTTTATAGGAGACTTGACATAGCGCATGAGAGAGAGTCATCGAAAGGGGAGTAGGGAAGAAAGAAGGATAAATAACTTTCGATTTGAGAGAAAGGTCAAGTAAAAAGAACAAGAAAGTGACATCATAGAGAAATCCTTAGCACAGTTGGCAGCACACAAACTTTGCACAAGGTAGGTTCGTTGTTCGAATCTCGCCAGGGGCAAAGTATTTTGCTGAGAAAGGTAATTCAAGTTTTCAGATTCGAAGCATAGGACAAGCTGGGTGTTTGGGATTAAATCCCAACATGGGCTGATGCCCATGTGGTAAGTGCCTCATAGTGCTAGGCGAGAGGAACAAAGTTTGACTCCCACGAAGGTGTGAAGGCGCATTGATTTTTGGCAAGGCATTGATGATTTCAAAGGTGTGAAGATGCATTGATTTTTGGCAAAGGAATTATCGGTTTCAAAGGTTGTGAAGGAAAAATTTTTTGAATAAAGGTATTTATCTCCAGCGCATGGTAATATTTATTATTATCATAGTTTTGGTGCATTAAAATTGTTTCTGTGATAACTAGGGAGTCATAAGGAGTTGAGGGAAATAAATGCTTGTTGTATGTGTTAATGTGCTTAGGGAGTTATAAGGTGTATAATTAAATATCTGTTATGGCTGTGTGTGATTAGGGAGATATAAGGTGTGGAAATAAATATTTGTCATTGTTGTATGTGGAGTTATAAGGTGTGGAATTAAAAATAAAAGCATAGGTGCTTGCTGTATGTGTTAATGAAATTAGGGAGTCATAAGGTTGAAAAATTTTGAACTTGTTATATGTCCTAGTACATGATTTGATTATGAAATTAAACTAGGAAATTGAGACCTAGTTAATTGCTACCTTGAGTTAGAAGACATGCACATGAGTTAGGGTTTGAAGTTGAAGACAAATTGCTTGATTATGTGCCTTGGATATTGAGAGGAAGTGGATGGATTAGAAAATCAATTTTATGGATAAAATTTATGCTTGAGTTCCATGATTTCTTTAGTGGAGTTCATTGAGATTATTTCCATTATTGAGGAGGTTTTTGCTATTGCTTTGAGAAGATTATTGTTGGTTACTTGTTAAGTCCATTGACACTATTTGAGACCATTGAGGAGATCATTTGCTAGTCACTTGTGGATACATTTGTCTTTCATTTGAGGAGATCATTGTTGGCTATTTGAGAGATCTTTGCTTGAGGGAGTTGTGCTTGTTTCTTGAGAGCTTATTGACATTGCATGAGGAAAATATTATTGAGAACCTATTGCTATCACTTGTGGATATTATCCTTGGTTGGTTGAAGTCCTCATTGTTATTGCTTGGAGAGGTTTTCATTAGAGAGCTCATTTGCCATACATTTGAGAGTACATTATTGAGCATTGTTGTTATCCATTTGAGAGTACATTGTTGAGCATTGTTGTTATCCATTTGAGAGTACATTATTGAGCATTGTTGTCATCCATTTGAGAGTACATTGTTGAGCATTGTTGTCATCCATTTGAGAGATCATTTGTCATACATTGTTGAGATCATTGTGGATCATTGTTGTCATCCATTGAAGAGTACATTGCCATTCATTGTTGAGCACATTGTTGAGTATTGTCATCATTCATTTGTTATCCATTATTGAGTTCATCATTGAGCCTTGCCTTCGTTGATTTGTGGTTGATATTTGAGTGCTACTTGAGAGTCATTGGTTGAGACTTTGGGAAGGCTTTTGGGATAGAATTTATGGACAAATTTGAGATAGCTTTTGTGCATGATTGGTTGAGCCTTTGAGAAGGCTTTTGGTATAGATTTATGGATAGATTTGGGACAAAATTTGAGCAGGATTTTTTGAGCCTTTTGTGAAGTCTTTGAGAATAGATTTGGGACAACATTTGAGCATGATTGTTTGAGCCTTTTATGAAGGCTTTAAGAACATATTTGATATAGTATTTGAGCAAGGATTATTTGAGCCTTGTGAGAAGGCATTGAGGTAGATTTGTGAGCAATGAAAGAGATAGGATAGAAATAGAAAATACATCAACACTAGTTGCCTAGCTAAGAAGATCAGTGGATAGCCTAGCTGAGCAGATCAATGGATAGCCTAGCTGAGTAGATTAGTGGATAGCCTAGATGAGTAGATAAATGGATAGCCTAGCTGAGCAGATCAATGGATATACTAGTTGAGAAGATAAGTGGAGAGCCTAGCTAAGTAGATCATTGGAGCCCACCTGAGAAGATCAAGATAACCTAGCTTTGAGAAAATCAAAGTAATAATTTTTATTGGGATAAGGATCCCTATTTTTTTGTGAAATGTTATAAGGAGAATATCTTGTGGACTACCCCAAATTGGGGGAACCACATTAAATCTTGTGTCTCAATTGTGTGTGATGATTTGTGCACTTTATTACTATTGCTATCTATGTTATTAATACATACTACTATATTTTATTATTGCAATTGAGGACACTAATTGATATTGGTTTGGAAGGAAAGTAAAAAGTGGGTGCTATACTATTCACCCCCCATCTTAGTATAATCTTATGTTCTTAAATTGGTATCAGAGCAGGTTCTCTCAAAAAAGCTAATAGCTTGAGGGGAGATTCTACAAGAACACAAATGGCTTCATAAAATAGATCATCTACAAGTAAGGATCCACTATTTAATGGTAACAATTATGCTTTTTGGAGCATGAGCATGAAGAACTATTTGATATCACAAGGATATGAGGTATGGTAGATGGTTGCAAAAGAGTATAATATTAAAGGTGATCCCGAGATAGATAAGACTATCATGAAATTGGTTGAGATCAATGCAAAGGTAATTAATTGTATTCTAAGTGGGCTACGTGAGATAGATTTTGCAAAGGTCATTGTATATAATTCAACTAATGAAATGTGGACCAAGTTGCGGAATACCTATGAAGGAGATTCCAAGGTAAAGTTGGCAAAACTACAAACTCATAAAGAAGCTTCGAGGAATTGAAAATGGAAGATTTTGAATATATTGCAAAGTTTTTACTTCGATTTGATGAGATTTCTAACACCATGAGAGGCCTAGGATTTGAGATGAAATAATCAGATGTTACTCAAAAGGTTTTGAGATCACTTCCCATGAAGTATGATGCAAAGGTTTTAGTGATAGAAGAAACACTGAATATCGACAAGCTAACAATGAAATAACTACAAGGAACTCTCATAGTTTATGAGATGAGGATAGATAAGCATCAGGCTCCAAAGAAAGAAATTGCATTCAAAGCTTTAGATAAAAATAAATGGAAATATCCAGAGATAGATAGAGATCCAAATAATGATGAGGAAGCTAACTTCATCAAAAGGAAAAAGGACTCAAGGAATTATAAGAATATGAAAAAATTCAAATGCTACAAGTGTGGTGATTATGGTCACTATGCAAACAAGTGTCGACATGAAGAAAATAGTGATGATGAAAAATAGGGTCACAAAAGAGAAGAAGGAAAGCATAAGCATGACAAAGATGATAGGTACAAGCAAAGAAAGCATGAGAAGAAGAAAAGTTTTCGTAAGACTAAGAAAAATTTCTACATTGAAGAAGCAAATGATATCTCAGATCACAGTGATAGAGATCACTCAGATGATGAAAAGGAAGAACATCTATTCTTAGGAATATAAGGTGAAAGAGAAAAATGCTTTGTGTGTGGTCAACGAGATCACATATCAGGATATTGCAATGGCTTTAGTGATAGTGAAGATGAAATGACATACCAAGGAAACAGGCAAAGACAAAGACTCATGAGAGTTTGTTTGTTGTATAAGAAGATAATGATCTCAGTGATAGTGAATATGAAGAAGGGTTTTTCTATGGGATAAAATAAGTAGAAGAAGAAATTCCACTCCAAATAGAAGAAGGTAAACAAGAGGATATTTCAAGAAAGATAGATGTCTCAGTTGATCTAAAAGAAGACTTCAATGATATCCATGAGCAACTACAAGAAGTTAAGGAAGAATATTTGGATACCACAAAGAAGGATCAAGGATACAATGCACGAGTCAAAGATGATCACAAGGATAAAGGTCAAGAAAATTTTTGATTTCACTAGAAGGATCTTCAAAGGAAGAAGATATGGTTTTCAAGGACATTGCTTCTTATGCAATAGGATTGGTCATAGAGCTTCTCAGTGCAAATAAAATGAGCAACATGGTTTTGGTTTTAGAGCTACACAATTCAAAGGTCATGGTCATAATGATTATGGAAATAAAGCTTCACAATACAAGGTTCAGGAAAGGAATGGATATGGAAATGATTTCAAGAAAGAATTCAGGATATGGGCACCATTCAAAGGCTACAATATCAAGTGTTTTAATTGCAATAACTTTGGACATATTGCAAGATGGTGTAGGAATCAATTCCAAACAGTTTCAAGGCAAGAAGGTCAAACAAGTTCAAGACAAGAATATCAAGTAACTCATCAAGAAAAGGATATCAAAAATATGTGGAAGGAAGTTGAAAAAGGAAAGGAAAAATGTAAGATGGGAGTAAATGTACTCCCACCCCAAAATTAATCACCTCAAGAGAGAAGGTGGTAGGGGGCTAAGCTTAAGAGTCATATCTTTTAGCCCCATAGGTGTCCCTTTTTCCATTGATGTCAAAGGGGGAGATATTTGAGTAAGGGGGAGAGCATTGAGTTAGGGGGAGCAGCCTCCAAAGAGAGCATTGAGATAGGGGGAGCAGCCTCCATAGAGAGTATTGAGTTAGGGGAAGAAGCTTTGATTTTTAGAAATGGCTTTTGCAATGATTGTGGTGATTTGCATTAGAGGTGTTGCCATCAATGACAAAGGGGGAGATTGTTGGAAATTTGAGTTATTTTGTGTTTTCATTGATGTCACATGGATCACATTGAGTTTTTGTGGCAAAAGCACTTCATAAATAATCATTTATAATATTTTGGAGAGCATGGATATATACAAGGTTTTGTGGCACAAGAGGCATATAATATTTAATTTTTTAAATATTATATTAATGGTTTTTATTAAAACCAATGGTAAAGATTTTTTTTAAACCAATGGCAAGGGTTTTTATTAAAATCGATGGAAGGATTTTTATTAAAACCAATGGAAAGGGTTTTCATTAAAACAATTGGAAAGGGTTTTTCATTAAAACCACTATGCTAAGACTTCTCCAAATTATGATGGATTAAAAGGTTTTCCAATAAAACCTAGGTGCAAAAAGTTTCATGACAAAATTCGAAAGAATGAAGGAGATATCCCAATTCAAAGTTAAAATGTAAATTAATAAATTTTTATTTAATAATTCTAAGGTCTAAGGTTGTATTATATTATCCTCTGACGTGCAAAGGTTAGGGAGAAAAATAAATATTCACCGATGTCATTCGAAGGCATGGAGGTGCATATAAATAAAAGGTAAAAACCTTTATTTATAGGAGACTTGACACAGTGCATGAGAGAGAGTCGTCGGAAGGGGAGTAAGGAAGAAAGAAGGATCAATAAATTTCAATTTGAGAGCAAGGTAAAGTAAACAATGCAGGAAAGTGACATCAAAGAGGAATCATTAGCGCAGTTGGCAGTGCACAAACTTTGCATGAGGCAAGTTCATTGTTCGAATCCCGCCAGGGGTAAATTATTTTGTTGAGAAAGCAATTAGGGTTTTCAGATTTGAATCATAGGACAAGTTGGGTGTTTGGTATTAAATCCCAAAATCAGATAACACCCATGTGGTAAGCACCTCATAGTGCTAGGTGAGAGGAACATAGTTCAACTCCCACGAAGGTGTGAAGGTGCATTGATTTTTGGGTAGGCATTGACAATTTTGAAGGTGTGAAGGTGCATTGATTTTTGGCAAAGGAATTATCAATTTCAAAGGTTGTGAAGGTAGAAAATTTTGAATAAAGGTATTTATCTCTAGCACATGGTAATATTTGTTATTACCAAAGTTTTGGTGCATTAAAATTATTTTTGTGATAACTAGGGAGTCATAAGGAGTTGAGGAAAATAAATGTTTGTTGTATGTTTTAATGTGCTTAGGGAGTTATAAGGTGTAGAATTAAATATTTGTTATGGTTGTGTGTGATTAGGGAGATGTAATATGTGGAAATAAATCAATTTTATGGATAAAATTGATGCTTGAGTTCCATGATTGCTTTAGTGGAGTTCATTGAGAGTATTGCCATTATTGAGGAGGTTTTTGCTATTGCTTTGAGGAGATTATTTTTGGTTACTTATTAAGTCCATTGCCACTATTTGAGACCATTGAGGAGATCATTTTATAGTCACTTTTGGATACATTTGTCTTTCATTTGAGGAGATATTTGTTGGCTATTTGAGAGCTCTTTTCTTAAGGGAGTTGTGCTTGTTTCTTGAGAGCTTATTAACATTGCATGAGGAAAATATTATTGAGAACCTATTCCTATAACTTGTGGAGATTGTCCTTGGTTTCTTAAAGTCCTCATTGTTATTGCTTGGAGAGGTTTTCATTAGAGAGCTCATCTGCCATACATTTGAGAGTACATTGTTGAGCATTGTTGTTATCCATTTGACAGTACATTGTTGAGCATTATTGTTATCCATTTGAGAGTACATTATTGAGCATTATTGCCATCCATTTAAGAGTACATTGTTGAGCATCGTTGTCATCCATTTGATAGATCATTTGTCATATATTATTGAGATTATTGTGGATCATTGTTATCATCCATTGAAGAGTACATTGTCATTCATTTTTGAGCACATTGTTGAGTATTATCATCATTCATTTGTTATCCATTGTTGAGTTCATCATTGAGCCTTACCTTCATTGATTTGTGGTTGAGATTTGAGTGCTACTTGAGAGTCATTGGTTGAGCCTTTGGGAAGGCTTTTGGGATAAAATTTTTGGACATATTTGAGATAGATTTTGTGCATGATTGGTTGAGCCTTTGAGAAGGCTTTTGGGACATATTTGTGGATAGATTTGGGATAGCATTTGAGTAGGATTATTTGAGTCTTTTGTGAAGGCTTTGAGAACAAATTTGGGATAACATTTGAGCATGATTTTTTGAGCCTTTTGTGAAGGCTTTGAGAACATATTTGGGACAAAATTTGAGTAGGATTGTTTGAGCCTTGTGATAAGGCATTGAGGCATATTTGTGAGTAGTGAAAGAGATAAGACAAAAATAGAAAACACATCAACACCAGTTGCCTAGCTGAGAAGATCAGTGGATAGCCTAGCTGAGCAGATCAATGGATAACCTAGTTGAGTATATCATTGGGTATCCTAGCTGAGTAGATCAGTGGAGAGCCTAGTTGAGCAGATCAGTGGAGCTCTCCTGAGAAGATCAAGACAACCTAGCTTTGAGCAGATCAAAGTAATCATTTGTATTGGGATAAGGATCCCTATTTCTTTGTGAAATATTATAAGGAGAATATCTTGTGGACTACCCCACATTGGGGGAACCACATTAAATCTTGTGTCTCAATTGTGTATGATTATTTGTGCACTTGCTTAATATTGCTATCTATGTTATTAATGCACACTGCTATATTTGGTTATTGCAATTGAGGACACTAATTGATATTATTTTGGAAATAAAGTAAAAAGTGGGCGCTATACTGTTTACCCCCCCTCTCAGTATAAGCTTGTGTTATTTAGTTGGATCTTGTAGTTCAACTTCGATTTGAATATTCTCTTTCAATCTATTTCTAAAAGCATATACCACCACATCAGATGGTAAGTTTATTGTGTAAGAAAATAGACTAGTGAATTTTGAAATATACTCCTTTACTGATCTTGTTTTCTTAAGTGATAACAACCGAACCATGTATGAAGATGAGGATCCTTCATCAAATATATCAAGGAAAAGTGTGCTGAATTCATTACAAAATATGGTATGCTTATTACCATGTTTGTGCCATGCAAACCATTGGTAAGATTTAGTATTGAGTTTGGAGGAAGCAAAAGGAACTTTTTCGAAATTGGAAATCCAGTATAAATCTAAAATGCCTTTCATTTTAGCTATCCAACCACGTGGATCATGAACCTAAAAGGTGGGCATATCAATGCATGGTAAATTGACACCATTAGGACCTCTTGGTTGTTGATAAACTTCCTCTCTATCCTGATCCTCATTATTCCTCTATCTATGGAAGTGATTTTGGGCACCTCTAGTAGGACCTCTTTGTTGTTCATAAACTTCCTCGCTATCCTGATCCTCATTATTCCTCTATCTATGGAAGTAATTTTGGGCACCACCAGTAGGACCTCTTTGTTGTTCATAAACTTCCTCTCTATCCTGATCCACATTATTCCTCTGTCTATGGAAGTGATTTTGGGCACTACCAGTAGAACCTCTTTGTTGTTCATAAACTTCCTTACCATCCTGATCTTCATTGTTCCACTATATATGGAAGCGATTTGAGGAAGGAGGGGTTGTTTGGTTCTGGTTTTCCACTAGTTTTGTCAACATTGTAGACAAATTATTCATGCCATCTAGTAATTGGGTGACACAAGTTTGCAAATTTTGGTTGTTTGCATTGGGGTTTTCCATTTCTTCATGTGCGATATTCTCATGGGAATAGGTAGGAGAATTTTTCACCCATCGGCTTGCACCAGGAACCCTAATATGATACCACTTGAAGTGCAATAAAACATCAATTGAATGCAAGATAGATAAAATGGAAGATTGCAATAGAACATAAATGAATGAAATTTTATTTAAATAAAATTTGCCACTTAAGGAGGGCTGGTCCTCACCACTTGGAGAGTTTAGTCCTCTACGATAATGTAAATGAATTTTCAATATAAATTTTCAATGATGAAATAAAATCAAGGTGAAACTATTTTAATAGTAATTCAAATAAACTATCTTGGAAGCCTCAACATAGTCGACTAGCTATGTGAGGTATGTAACACATGATGATTCTATTTTCAAAATCACAAAACCCAAATAGTATGTTGAACCTAAGATAACTACCGAATTAACACTCTTCTTCAATGATTCCTACTGCACACACATTGGGGGTGCAGACATTGTATTTTTCATCCCATATGGAGAGCCTCTTCCATTCTAATTTAAATTAGGGTTTCCTTGCATAAAAAATAATGCAGAATATGAAGCCTTTATTTTTTGTTTAAAATAGTCACATTCCATGCACATTCGATGCCTTCACATCATCAAAGATTCTCTCCTTATTGTAAATCAAGTCCAAGATATTTGGCAATGTTGATATCCCATTCTCCAACAATATAAGCAAATCACCTAGCAACTCCTACGCATCCCTACCTTCAGGCTATAGGATCCACGCCCGAAAGGAGGATGGGAAAAGGATGATGCGGTACCTCGAATGAGAGGACTTTACGAAGGTCCCGCCTCTCAAGGGAGGTGTATTTTGGTGATTTTTTGATGGATGGTGGGTTCACTAGGAAACATTTAATGGCAGTTTCCATGCCTAGGTTTTGGAATGTGTTTGATGAGTTCGTTTTAACCTTAAGAATTCATATCCTAGGTTTGGCTAAATGAAACTAAATTAAACTATATGAAAATGCAATTTTTCATGAATACAGCAAACAGATTTGAAAGCAGAAAATAGAGAATTTACAGGAGGAAAACGGGGAATACCTGATCCGAATGTCTGAAGAAGATTCTAATTTTGAAGCAGTACCGATCGTCTGAGGTTCAACAGAATCGTCTGCAATTAGACGAGATCGTCTGAGATCTGACAAATTTGTCAGACGAATTCGTCAGAAACCTACAAAACAGCAAATAGATGCAAAATACAAGAAATCCTACTGTGCAAATAGAGGCAAATTACATCAAATAGCAATATGAATACTGAACAATATTTAAGAACAGAAATTAATGCAAATTACTGTACTTTAATGGCAAATCATGAACTTAACATGCATTCTAAGCTAAATGGGTGAACACCAAATGCAAAATAGCATAAACACTAAATAAATAGTCTAATTTGTAGAATAAAAAGACGGAGAAAGAGTTAAGAAGAGCAAAATTCAGGCACTGATTGCCTTGATGTAGACTACAGTCGAGATCGTCTCGCATCAGTACGAAATCTCCTCGAATTCGACAGGATCGCCTCCGATTTGAACAGGTTTTTCGGCGACGATGGGTGCTGGCTCCGGTTGAAAATCAATGATATACCTGCATCAAAATTGCTATGGGACTAATGCAAAAATAAGATTATGATGTTTTAGTGCAGAAGGATTCAATTTGCAGATAAATTCAGCCAGGGGTTGGGGAGGGAAAATCCTAGAAGTTAAATAGGCTTAGGGGGAGTTGTTGGGAGGTTGGAGATCATCCCAATTTGGGAGATCTCCAACGAGGGAGGGTCCCAACGACACAGACACACTTCTGCCAGATTGGAGACCCGTTGGAACAGATTCCAACTATGCAAATTCAGTTTTGTGACAAGATCGTCTGGACGTCCTAGTCCAGACGAAATCGTCAAATTTGGGGCGATATCGTCTGATCGGCGATGATATCGTCAAATGGTCAAAACAACCTCTAAAAATGGCACGAAAAAGGGGGAAACGGATTTCCCAGAGGTTAACGGGCGGTTTGGGAGGTTAAATTTGATTTTTAAATTATTTACTAAGGTGAATGTAATTATTGTAATTTTACTGCGCCAATTTTAGGGTGCTACATTTTGCCCCCTCTTTAGCGAATTTTCCGAAGAAAATGCGTTAAAGATGAGTTCTTCTCGATCTACGAGAAAGAAAAAAATTATACCCATTTTTAGGCGACGATTCTTGGTCGAATCGTACAACAGCTTACTATGGTGCCCCCTCCGTGTTTTTACCCAAATCGAACGTTTGAGGTAAAAACGCGAAAAAGCAAAATTAATTTGAATTATTTTTGAATGAAATTATGTTTGATATATGATATGTTTTTGATCATATGACTTGTCTTATGTGATGCTTATGATGCTTTTATGTTTGATTGATTGATTTCATGTGATTATGTCGGTGGATATATTATAATTGGAATGTCATGCTTGTAATATTTGAAATGAAATAATCTGATGTAACAATTTGGTTGTTTGTAATGAAAATGTGATAAAAAAAAATAAAAAGAGACTTTTAACAATAATTTCAAAGGACATTGTCGCTATTATAGACCATTTCATGGAGTCACTGCTCACTCGGTCGTCAAGCTAGTCCTATTTATAGAAATATTGTTAAAAGTAAAAGAGTGCTTAAGAGACTGTCTTAAGACTTTGTTGTGATAGTGCAAATGATGATGATGATGGTTGGTTTGTTTTTAGATTTTCATAAAAAATATTATGCATGAAATATTTTAAAATGATTTTCGCTAGGCATAAATTCCTAAGTGTGATAAAATTTTTGGATAATTCCCTAGGAATTATACCATCATTGCAAAATTTAAAGGTTGACATAATGATATGAAATAATGAAAATGGGTTTGCTGTTGAAAAGCATAATTTGTGTAACATAAAGTCATATGGTTTTCATGATTTTGAAAAAATGGGGAATAAAAATTGTTACAATGGTTTGCGCTAGGCATAGAATATGTAGGTATAGACTTATACCATCATCGCGAAAATCCAAGAAAAATAGATAGTTTTATTGCATGGTTGATTTTTTGATGAACAAAAAAGATGAAAATGAGGACTTGCGCTAGGCATAAAATTTCAATTTTGGTTTTGAAATTATACCATTGTCGCAAAAGTCAATCAGATATATATGATTTGATTTGTGTAATTTGAAAGAAATTTTTGATTTTTCTATTATATAGTTGTCTTAATGGTAAACAACTGTACTTGATTTATTCCAACAAGTTGCAAAAATAATATTTCAAAGTATTTTGAAGACAAAATTTAGATTTATAAGGAATCCCATGTGCATATGTGCATTCATTTCCGATCTTGATTTATCATAATGATAGACAAAATCTCTCAAATACAAATGTGTGTGCAATTGCATTGTTCATTTACCAGATTTGAGCAAGATACTATGATACAAGTGATTTAAAGAAACCAAATAAGTGTTCATTAACCATGATGTAGATGCATATAACCATATTAGACTACTATGTAGACCGGATTATCAAGAGCTAGCTAATCCATAAGCAGACATAAGTCTGTACAAAAGAAGGTCGCTAATGTGACAGACATATCGCCACGCTAGGAGTTACCCAAGGCCAAGCAGGGTTGGGCACAAACCATCTGTTATGGGGCTTACCTCACAGTTTTCGAATAATTGAGAATTCCAGGGATTCAAGCTCATCAACCCTTCTTTTCTTTTCAAAGGGTAGGGAAAGGGATTTTATTGCTTTCTTGCTTTCTTTTGAACTTTTGAACTTTGCTTATTTTTTTTTTTTTTTGTATTTCTTTTGCATGGAATATTGCTGTAATGATATAACAAAAACTTTTTCTTTTCTCTTTTTCTTGAATTTTTTCTTTTTCTTTTTCTGTTTGTTCTAGGGATACTTTCTCGGATTAGCTGTAGAGCAAGGGATTTTTATTCTGGGTAGGGGTGAGCTTGTCCTTTTGCCAATTCTCAAAGATTCTAGACCATATGCATGATAGGATAGCAGGGGAAACTTTTCACTCAAGAAATCACTTCTACTATGTAGCAAAACATGGAAATTACAAATATAATCATTTTATTGTGAAAAGATGTGTTTGGTTTAAGTAAATAACAAGATCAATTCTCTATGCTCAAACTTTATTTAATTGAATTTTGTGAACTTTGATATAAGAGAGATTAGTAATCATATCAGATAAAATCAAGATATTTATTTTTGTGAGTGTGCAAGTGAGGGATTCAAAATAAATGCTAATTTATCCAAAATAATTTGAAACATATGACTGCAATAATTGTAAGAAAAATATATATAAACACTTTTGAGAAGTTTTGAGAATGTTGACTCTCTCTTTCTTCTGTATATTGTTTTGGTTTCGAAAGAGTCAAGCATATAGCTATTTTTTTTTTTAGATTTTTATTTTTGTTTTGAAGTAAACAATTTAACAAGTGCTTTAAATAAATGCAATAGATAGTTTTTGAAGATTTTTGGAGATTTATGAATGTTTTTGATGTTTTTGAATAAATTGAAAGAAATACAAGATAGTAATTTTGAACAAATATATACATGGATGAAATGACCAAATTTATGCATAGTAACGTTTGAGATGTAAAATATTCATGGGTTCTTTAAGTTCTTTACCATCTAAGGTAGATAATTTGTATGCTCCTGATTCAAATTTAGCAGTAATGATGTATGGTCCAAGCCAATTGGGCTCGAATTTACCTTTAAGTTCCTTAGTTGCATTTGTATTTTTTTGAAGATTTTGAGAATTTTGATTTTTTTTTGTATTTTGATTTTAATTTATGAATTGAAATTGGTGGTATATACAAGATGATCTATATACACTATACAAGGTTATGTGAGTATAGCATGTCTAAGGTTGTTTCAAAATCAAAGGAGGTTTTGAAGGATAATCTAGTTGAGGTGAAGGTAAGAATAGAAGATGATGAATAAAAGGTAGTGATAACAAAAGCTTTGTTATAATGTAGAATAATGTAGCAAAAGATTTGACTTTTATATGTGGAAAATTAATCATGTTACAAAATAAAATATCAGAAATATAAGAAAGTTCTTCATTCTTATTATTATATTCCAAGTCTTGATAAGATGGAGAAAGTATATGTGAAAGATATGCATGGGTGTTATTTGATAAACAAGGATGATCATATATGGATAAAAAAAAGTGATGGATAGAAGAGAATTGTGATAATAAATAATATATAGAACTTGATGTTTCAATCGTTAAATATTCTTCAAATGGTGTTGGATCATTATGTATGGTAACAATTTTATTTTCAAGTTCAAACTTCAAACATTGGTGAAGAGTGGAAGGGAAAACCCTCATCGTATGAATCCAAGGACTCTGGAGAAATAGGTTGTAAGGTGAAGGACAATATCCTACATAGAATAAAATATCCAGGATCTTGGATCCAATATTAAAGGGAAACATTATAGTACCTTGAACTTCTTGAATTTCATTGTTAAAAGATTTTATAAGAACATTTGATTCATTAAGATCTTCTTCCTTTGTTTTGAGTTTTTGGAATAATTGATAAGTGCATAAATTAAGAGAGGAGTCATTATCTAGCATGATAGTTTTAATAGAGGTTTCTTTACTAGATCCGATAATATAAAGATAGGAGTCTTCTTGTGGAGTAGAGGAAGGAATATCCTCATCATAGAATGAAATATGGTTAACCTCAAGAGGGTTTATACCATTAATTATGTTCTTAGAGAAAATATGATGAGGAACAAATTGTTGGCTAGGTATTTTGAACAAAGTTTTCTTATGAGAAATTTGTAATACTTCTAAAAGGGATATCTTTGCTTGAGGATTAATCACTTGTTGTTGGTTATCAAAGTGGATTTCAGATTGAGATTTTGATTCTAAATATGAGCTTTCTATGCTTACATTCCATTTTGGATCATTCTCTAGAGTCAAAGATAGTTTTGAAGGTTGGTCAAATGAGGAATCCATCTCTTGAATATCAGATTGAGTTGATTGAACTTGAGGTTGCTCATTTGTAGTTTTTGTTGTAATATTAATAATATCATCATGATGGGACACATTAACATGCAATATTTGATTGGTTTCTTGTTGTTGATAATTGAATAGGGGTTCTTGGGAGATCCCCATGTCTTGATTGATTATTGGTATTTGTTGTGTAGGAGTTTGATTGTTTACTAGAGAT
This sequence comes from Wollemia nobilis, assembly GCA_028583015.1. Classification (NCBI taxonomy): domain Eukaryota; kingdom Viridiplantae; phylum Streptophyta; class Pinopsida; order Araucariales; family Araucariaceae; genus Wollemia; species Wollemia nobilis. Next base: position 13,335,212 of record JAQPPZ010016724.1, read on the forward strand.
TTATCATCAGTTGTAGATTGTAATTCCTTTATATTAAAAAGACCCTTATCAATAAAATCTTGAATTGCACATCTTAAATCTTTACAATTTTGTGTCATATGTCCATCTACTCTATGATATTCACAATGTAGCTCAGGTTTAAACCAATCTGATGTGGTATCAGGTTGTCTTATGGAAGGAAGTTCAATAATATTTGTGTCAAGTAAATACTTGAGAATTATATCCATTGGTTGATTAAGCCTAGTAAATTTACGTGATGAAGGTTTTTGAGAGGTTTTTGATAAATGCCTTAGGAATTTCATCATAAAAGGACCTAATGGTTTCTCACCTCTACTTTCTTTATTATGGGTAGAATGATGATAGGAAGATTGCTATGTAGGAGGTGAGTGCACGGTAGAATTGGAAGAATAAGTATTTTCTTGTTGAAATGGATGTGTTGTATTGAAAGAAGAGTTTTGAAAAGGTGGTGGAGGATTATATGTGGATTGATAGACATAATATGGATATATGGGAGAATAGATAATATCGTTATGAAGAGGATTGGCAAAGGGATTGTTTTGTTGAGTTATGGATGAAAAATAAGAAGAGTGTGATGGAGGTGGTGTTGAATAGGGATGAGGTTGGTCATAATCAACAAATGTATTTGGATGAATTCTTCCAACATTATTGATGGGCTCATATGGATTTGAATAAAAACTCATGGTTTCTTTAGTACTTCTAAAAGTAATATTTAGCATCTACTATTTAGAATTGAATCTAAAATATATAAACATGAAATGATGATTTTGTTTTTGTTTTTCTTGTATACATATATATATATATATATTTTGAATCTAAATGCATTTATGTTTTGGTTGTTCTATTGTTTTTTTTTTGTTTTTGTTTTCAAAAGGTTATGATGCATTCACGTCGGGTTCACCAAAATGTATCGCTCCAAATTTTTCGCATCCCTACCTTCAGGCTATAGGATCCACGCCCGGAAGGAGGATGGGAAAAGGATGATGTGGTACCTCGGACGAGAGGACTTTGCGAAGGTCCCGCCTCTCAAGGGAGGTGTATTTTGGTGATTTTTCGATGGATGGTGGGTTCACCAGGAAACATTTAATGGCAGTTTCCACGCCTAGGTTTTGGAATGTGTTTGATGAGTTCGTTTTAACCTTAAACATTCATCCTAGGTTTGGCCGAATGAAACTAAATTAAACTATATGAAAATGCAATTTTTCATGAATATAACAGAATAGATTTGAAAGCATAAAACAGAGAATTTACAGGAGGAAAATGGGGAATACCTGATCCGGATGTCTGAAGAAGATTTTGATTTTGAAGCAGTCCCAATCGTCTGAGATTCGACAGAATCATCTGCAATCAGACGAGATCGTCTGAGATCTAACGAATTCATCAGAAACCTACAAAACAACAAATAGATGCAAAATACAAGAAATCCTACTGTGCAAACAGAGGCAAATTACATAAAATAGCAATATGAATATTGAACAATATTTAAGAACAAAAATTAATGCAAATTACTATACTTTAATGGCAAATCATGAACTTAACATGCATTCTAAGCTAAATGGGTGAACACCAAATGCAAAATAGCATAAACACTAAATAAATAGTCTAATTTATAGAATAAAAAGATGGAAAAAGAGTTAAGAAGAGCAAACTTCAGGCACTAATTGCCTCGATGTAGACTGTAGTCGAGATCATCTCGCATCAGTATGAAATCGCCTCGAATTCGACAGGATCACCTCCGATTTGAATAGGTTCATCGACGACGATGGGTGCTGGCTCCGGTTGAAAATCAATGATATACCTGCATCAAAATTGCTATGGGACTAATGCAAAAATAAGATTATGATGTTTTAGCGTAGAAGGATTCAGTTTGCAGATAAATTCAGCCAGGGGTTGGGGAGGGAAAATCCTAGAAGTTAAATAGGCTTAGGGGGAGTTGTTGGGAGGTTGGAGATCTTCCCAATTTGGGAGATCTCCAATGGGGGAGGGTCCCAATGGTGCAAACATGCTTTTGCCCAGATTGGAGACCCGTTGGAATAGATTCCAACTATGCAAATTCAGTTTTGTGACAAGATCGTCTGGACGTCCTAGTCCAGACGAAATCATCAAATTTGGGGCGATATCATCTGATCGACGACGATATCGTCAAACGGTCAAAACAACCTCTAAAAATGGCACGGAAAAGGGGGAAACGGATTTCTCGGCGGTTAACGGGCGGTTTGGGAGGTTAAATTTGAATTTTAATTTATTTACTAAGGTGAATGTAAATATTGTAATTTTACTGCGCCAATTTTAGGGTGCTACAGTGGTATGCTATCGAATCTACTCCCCGTTACTCCAATAACTTTGCTGACATAATGGCCTCCTTAGGATCATTAATACTACAAAATCCCCTCTATGACATGACACATGTGTTTTTTCATACACTTACCAAATCAGCTATCTCATATTTACCTCATACAGACGATGATGACATTAATGTTGTCCAAACTGAGCCACATAATCCTTGGTTCTCACAAATTAAGTATTACATCAAATTAGGTTTTCTAACTTATGACCTACCACATGATCAATGCTGAGAATTCAAACAATGCACCATTAATTATACACTATTAGGGGATATATTGTACCATCACGGTTATGATGGTATTCTCCTGCATTGCCTCAAATTGCATGAATATCAACGGGTAGTAAAATAAATACATTATGGTACTTGCGATAGCCACTTTAGTGGCATGGATATCACCAAGCGTATCTTACGTATGGGCTATTACTGGACCAAAATGGAGCATAATTGTTGTGAGTATATCAAGCGATGCATCAAATGCCAACAACATGTCAACCTCACACACCTTCCTTCGCAAGCTCTCCAACCAATTCAATCCATGTGGCCTTTATCACAATGGGACCTCAATTTTATTGGAAATATCACACCTGCATCATCAAAAAACTATAAATTCATTATCATCACCATAGAGTACTTCATGAAGTGGGTCAAAGTCATCCCACTTGTCCAAACTATGGGATCCAAGATGGTGGTATTCATCATAGACCACATCATATGTCATTTTGGCATCCCTTCTCAAATCATCTTTGATAATAGAAAGTCCTTCAAAAACAAAATTTTTCATGCCCTTTGCACCAAATTTAACATTCACCATAGCTTCTCGACCCCATACTACCCACAGGATAATGTCCAAGTAGAATCTACCAACAAAATAATTTGCTCCATCCTTCAGAAAATGGTTGTAGAATCCCATCACATTTGGCATAATTAGATACCCCTTGCCTTGTGGGCTTATTGTATGAGCATCCATACACCCACTAGGGCAACCCACTTCTCCTTGGTCTATAACATCGAAGCCATTATACCCATTGAGCTTGAGATACCTTCATTGCAAGTCTCCATGAAATAATTCATCGATGATGACACTGCTCATCAAGCCCATATTGATCAATTAACACTCTTGGATGAGCATTGCATCCACACCATTGAGCACATGCATGTCTATCAAGACTACCTTCATTGTGCCTACAACAGTAAGGTACAACAACATGAATTCCAAATTGGTGACCTGGTTCTCAAGGAAAACCAACAAATCACAAGCCAACCCCATTAGCAATGAGACAAGTTTACTCCTAACTGGTTAGGCCCATACATCATTACACATAAATTTGGCTTTGATGCCTATCAATTAGCAAACCTCAAAGTCTCTGTTGAACCTGAGCCTATCAAAATAATTCACCTTATCACATTTAATGCCTAGCTTATCTAAGTGAGCACCCAAACAGAGTGTATATAGGGTCACCACAACACAATCCTGATTTACATCATACATACACTACATCACACTACACACATTATTTTTCCCTTTTTGTTACACAACAAAACTACCTATAATTTACTTTGTATATCATTTATATGTTGTAGGTATTTTGGTTTTTGTATGTATTACATCATCATGACATCATCAATGATAAGACTTGATTTTGAACATACACATCCAGTCTACATTCACCTCTATCATGTAGGACCTCTAGATATTATCTTCCATACCAATCACCCCAACTAATTTGGCTTCACCATCCAACATGGTTCATGTACGCAAATACTCCACCTCATCACACTTCGATCACGACCCCTCACCCCACTATAGGCAAGCTTCCTATTCACCTCACTCAAGATACATTCAAGTATCCTTATATTCCTTTACAGATAAGAAAGAGCACTCTCACCCATTAGCTCCACACACGTGAGAGTCATCCCCACCTCACCTGGTTAACCTTAGGGATTCATATCTACCACCTTCCTTAGTTTTCTAACCTCCACCAGCTTACTAACCCCTAATAGGGACACTACACCCATTCATGCATATTTTGTAGGGGTGGAGGTCGACTGCCTCCACCCCTATGACTTATCCCTCCAATATCATGCCACCCATGCTACATCCACTCACACTCCCGCATACCATTAGTGTCACTTCCTATAGCCATCTCTTGCACCACCTATCATTTAGATACCACCATAAACACTCTACGACCTCCCGCCCTAGCCTATCACACCATCAGCACAATAGTTCCATTATCCTCCCTCATCATCTTGTTCACTCTTCTTCACACCCATACTTCCATTCCATATACCCATCTAAATACCGGTCTCCACCTTCCCCGATTCCATCACCTCCCCCCATTAACATTCAACATATCCTCTCCCATATCCACAAGCTCAAGTTAAACTTAAGCCATTATCACTACCAATCCTCTTCATGTTGTTCTATCATGACCCAACCCACATAACCTTATTCCAAGATTAACCTTCATTCCTGGACCTGATCTACATTTGATTCCTATGTCTTGACTCGAACACCCATTTCTACCCTACTTCCTTCATGCTCATCACCACCTGACCTGTATATTTATCCTAGGCTAGTTCGATCAGCACCATTATCTCAAATATTCCATTAGATATTTCACTAGGGTCTCCTTGCTTTACCTAAAATCTGCCCTATTGATCCCTCATGCCCCTATTTCATGGGATGATTTCCATCACTAGCTATAGGCCCTAAGCACCTACCTTTCAATGGAATATTCTTACAAGTGGTGACACATCTATCACATTAGCGACCTTCTTTTGTATAAATCACTATGCGCTTGCGGATGAGCTAGCTACTTCAGCTATGTTTACAACGAGTTAGTCGTACCTCCCTCAAAATGGATAAATGAACATCACCCATTTGTACATACAAGTCCTTGATAGACTTTGGCCTAGCCAGGTTAGTTATGAGTCATTGACAGATCTCATTCAATTTTCATGAGGTTTTATCCCTACAACTATATTTTTCAAAATTTTTGCATACACACTACACTTTCTTACATCCCTGATATTACGAAATGGATCACATCACAACCGGCTATCTTACGATACAAGTGCTTCCTCTGCATATTTCAGATTTCACATACATGCATACTTGCATCTGTATTACATGCATTTATTTAAATTACATTACCTATTATCACATCTATCTTAAATCATACATCATCACATCTACCTACATGCATTTCCACTTCATCACTTCATAGTATCCTTACACTATAGTGATATCATTTCTTACATATTACCATATGCACGTATATTCATCCATGGTACATCTACCTACCAATATTTCATACAACAAAAACACAAGAAATCACAGACACATTCAAATCAAATTACAACACACACACACACACACACACACACACACACACACACACACACACACACACACACACACACACACATATATAAGATATGCAACACAAAAAGTATCTATATATATTAAGATCAAAAATACCATCAGGCTAAAAAATGGGTAAAAATCCACAACCCATAATTACATTGACCCATAGTCTACAAAAAAACAACAATACATCACCACAAACCAAAATCATTAGCTCTATCAATCACCAGGAGTCTCTCCACTCCCATCATCAGTCATCATACCCTATGCTGCTTCATGTGCCACTGTTGCTCTACTAGACTTCACCCCTGCTCTGGATGTCTGAGTCACTATAGGAGCAACACTCCCTCCCTGCAATGCTACTGGTACCTCTATTACCACCCCTCTATACACCATCAAGGTAGTACTTTGATGACTTTGTTATGAATGTGTTTGCACTCATAATCATGATCTCGATCGCAATTGTGATCGATCATAATTTGATAACAAAATCCCATGCATCATCAGGAGGATCTCACAATCTGATTGCATCATCATATCCTCTTGCATTATATCCCCCACCTCCTTGCTACCCCACCATAGCCACTCTATCTCTATTCTTAGTGTAACGACATTTGTAGGTACCTACTCTACTACTCTCACCCACTCCACATCCTCTTGTGCCTTCCGCTGCTACTCAACCTTGATGTGCAACTTGATAATCTCTACCAATTGAGACTCTCGCTCAACATCCCTCATATCTATCACGTACGTCATCTTATGTATCTCAACCTTCAACCTCTCCCTGACCACCATAGTCTCTCTAGTCAGATGCTCCAAATTCACTATTGTCTCTACATGCCTCACCTCCAGTACCTCAAACCACCCATGCTGCTCAACAACTTGAAGATTCAAGTCCTTCTCCCTAGTGGTACCTGTCACATCTACAACCACCAATCTCTCCTCTAGGTTCCTATGTTCCTCACTCCATCTCTATTTATCTATCACCCAACCCTCCTCACTCGTATGAAGCTACCCATATAGCTATCACACCCTCTCTTGTAACATCAACAACTCATCCATATCTAGCCTCTCCTTATCCTCAATGGGCATATCTCCCATATCTCCGATGTTGTCAAGATATCTCACATAAATCAAGTCATTGACACCCATATCAACTCAAATATCCTCCCTCACCTCCTCCATCATCATGGGATCCTTTGTAGGCTGCTCTACACCATCTATCAGTGCCTCTGCTACTCTCTCCAAAGTTACACTAGACATACCACCCAGTTGTCACCTTGATTGATAGTCTCATCCCTCACTCCCCCTTGTAACCTCGATCAGATAACTCTCATTGCTCATCCCTATCGAGTAGACACTTCACTACCTAGCTGCACCCACTAATCAATCACTCCCATCCCTACCTCCCAACTCTAAGTCACCCACCGGGCATCATAATTTGGTATCATACCTGCATCCTCCACATCCAAAATGATCATCGATGGATCCCTCTCACCAATATAAGGTAATACCACAAGGTGACTCCCTCTATCACCCTACCATCTATAAATCATGATAGGTGCCTCTAGAACATCCTACTACAAACCAAACTACCACATCACCCTACTAAACTGGAAAAGCTTAGTCTACCAAGTATACTGACCTACCATCCATCACCCTCGATGAAAAACTCCTAACTACTCCTCATCCTTTTCCCATACTACACCTCTCCAAGGCCTCCAAAAAATATTTTTAGCCTCCAACTCCAAAAAATTCACCCTCCAAAACAAAGTATCACCCTCATGTGGCCTCTTCATCCCCTTATCCTCATTTGTCCTCCATCTCAATGCATACAATAAGTGAGTCTTCCCCTCCACATGAGCATTATAGGGTAACAATGATGGTCACTCTATCGCTATATTCTCCCATGCCCACATCTACAACGAAGGAGTTTAATTCAATCCCTTCCACCCAAAATGAACTACATTATGCAACTCCCTATACACCTGGTCCAATAGTATAGGTTCCCACACAAAAACAACCTTGTGCTCCATCATGTCGTATACCACATCCAACATATTCTAGGTAAACAACACCCAAAAGTATCTGGTAGTGCATAGGTAAAAATCATCATCATCACTACACACTAACGATTAGACAACATGCCCTAATTCCAAAGATACTCGTAATCCATCTTCTTGATATCTACCTCCCTCCATCATGCACCAAATGCATGCTCCATCACAACATCTTGACTATCATCCGTAGTTTCCCTCATTGGAACACCCTCAATCAACAACTTATAAATCTTGTACACGTCTTCCAAGGTGATCATCATATCACCCATCAAAAAGTGGAAGGTATTCCTATCAAGACCCCACTTCTCACACAATATTGATATATAACCTCTATTAGCATTAATGCTTACACATTTCCAAACTCCTTTCAACCACACTACCTCCATCCACACCTGATCCTCATAATTCTTCTTCATAACCTCCTCCAATTAAGCCTTCATCATCCACACATGATGTTGCGGCTCAAGATTCTTCACCTATTTCATTCACAATAAATTTCATGTTAGTTCCACACACAAACAAAAAAATTCCACTCATTCTAGTTAATTCAATTTCATTCAATTCACTAGAGCACATTTCATAACTACAAAAACATTCATTTACTTTCTCACACATTTCGAGATGCAAAATATTTTACAACTCAAAAAACATGATAAAACAAAAATATAGTCATATATTTGGATACCCATTTTACCATTTCATAGTAAAAGTCTAAACAAATTTGATAAACAGTGCATATATAGTTCCCAACAACCAATTCAATGTTTATTCAAATACACCTCGTGGAACAAAATTGAAAAGCACATCAAATGCCACAACACACAAAAACAAAACACACTTTTGAATACCCATTTTGCCCTTTTACAATGAAAGTTTCAACAAATTTTAAAAATAGCACATTGATAATCGCCAACATCAAGGTTAAGTTCAACCAACTTACACCCAAAAAGCACACATCAATATTACACACCAAACAAGGACAAAAAAAACATAGTTTCACATTTGGATACCCATTTTTCAATTTACAAATAAAATTCAATCACATCATAAAAATAGTACATTATTTGCTCCCAATAGCAAACCCCACCCACTCAACTACACTACCCATAAATCGGTCAAACTAATACAAAAATAAGTCAAAATAAACATCTGACCACACTTTTGGATATCCATTTGGCTTGTTTAACACTTTGTGTTTCAATTTTAATATTTTTTTGTGAAAATTTAAAAAAATTATGCAAAACCCTCCCCCCTCATTTCATGATTTTTTGAAAATAAAAAAAATCAAACAAAAGCAAGTTGCGGCCACTTACCGTTGGGTTCCTCCATCGGCTTCCAGCACCTGTATATCCCCTTTCTATCACTGCATCCAAATCTACAAACTATAAGCACTCAGTGTTGCCAAGTGTCACTCGCTCCTTGCTCTCCAACTTAAACACTGCAAATAACCCCCCACACACATCAAAAAGGCATAAAAACCCCTAAAAACCCTAATTCACCCCCACCCTGTAATTTAGGTCTAATTTACCCCCCAACCTATGAATTTAGGTTCAATTCACCCCACCATGCCAATTGAATATCCTGACCCCAAAATCATCAAATTTTCACTCCAACCCCTGGATTACCTTTTCCTCTTCCTATCCATTTAATTTTCCATCCCTGTTATCATCAATTTTCTTCTATTAATCGCCTCATCATCACTTCACTGCATTTCATTCATCTCATTGTTGATTCCTCATTTGAGGGGGTATTCATATCCAAAATCCACTTTGCATACAACCAAACAATTAGACATCCAAATCATGGATATCGCAATTGTGTACAAATTTTTTTGCTGAAGATTATCTCAAGATAAAATCCATCCTGAATTAGACATTTGTCAAGTCATGAGAGCCACGCGTAATATTGGAGATGTCACTCTAGCATTCAGTTGACCCTGACCAAATACTGAATGGTACATTTGAATAACCCAATAATGGAGATATCACTCTAGAATTCATGTATGTCGATGATGATCACATAATTAATGGTACATTTGAATAATCCATGCCACCCAAATCAAATGGTTTGACAAGTGTCACCTTGCACTCATCAATTAACTAGAAGCAAAAATTTGAATAAACATGTATTCTATTTGTATTTGGACCATCTTGCATTGGGCGCAAAAGCAAAGTAGTCATAAGTTACCCTCACAAGCAACTAGTACGACATTACAAAATGTTGTACAAAATTAGTAAATCATCATGTTGCATCTGCAGTCATCCACATGCATTCATTCAACTCCATCTCATTATTTGCATTCACCCATTCTTTTTATTTGTTCTTCTTTTCCCTTATTTTCTTGGCTATTGATCAATGTTGTATGGTCACTCTTCAAGCGACTACATACCTTTGATTAGATCCCATTCTTTTCCTTTCTTCTTTTACTTTCTTTTCTTGGCTATCGGTCAATGTTGTATGGCCACGCTTCGAGAAGCTACATACCTTTGATTAGATCCCATTCAATGTTACATACCAATAGTAATATAGTCGTCGGCTATATTATAAGATATTACATTCAATTATTACTTATAGGTATCCAAGTGTAGATTTTTATATTATCATTGATTTATTTTCATTAATTTACGTATTCGCATAACTTTGTCCAGTGCGGTGGGGATCTGCCCTCCTTGAGTGGCATTTGATTATTACATTCCTATTTGCATTACTCTTGTTCTCTCTAAATTGTATACTATGATTATTTCATTATATACTTATCTCTATGTATGCCAGTGTTAGCTGGTTGAGGAGTCAAGGGTAGTCCTACCCTTTCATGTGGTATCATGAGACTAGTTTTATTTACGAGAAACGTCCAAGCGTATCAAAAAATTTGAGAATCCACAAGTGATTATCCGATGCAGTAAATACAATAGACAAAGTCGGTCAATGCTATTAGTTCATACCCCAACAAACATAATAGGCAAACTATAAAATTATGCACATAATTGCTGTCAAAATATGAGTGGCATCCACATTATAGGGTGGCTAAGACATCATGCAAAATAGGATACAAAGGTTTAGTGATTAAGTTAGAAGAAGTGGGGTGACTCCACCATAACGGGTGTTATTTGGGTCATATGATGTGAAGGGTGTTGTGTACTCCAACAACGATAGAACAAATGATCCATATATTTTGTGTTGTCTTCAAAAAATTGGCAGCACCAAAGACGTCCATGATACGGGCCGCAAACATATCAAAGCAAAATAAATTGCATCGTTGTCTTTGTTGCATAACTTTATTATTATTAACATAAACCATTCACCAATATGCAGAAATATCAAATCATTCATCCACAATACATTATCCACAATAACAATCCACAAATGAGAGAGAGATAGATAATACCCTTAAGGTAGGGAAACACCAATAATAATCCTTAAGGAAGGAATAACTCCACAAGATCTCCCAAGATGAGAGGCCACTTCGTGGGCACGATGATTACATAAGATTCTTCTTCAATGATATGAATGATTACAATGACAAATATCTCTTCTTTATATATCCATATTCTTATTCTACTTTGGGGAGCCTACTACTAATATAATATTATATTATAATATAATATAATATTATAATACAATCAACCTTGGGTTATGTGTGGCCCATGCCAACCCTTATACAATATAATAATATATCCCCAAATATCTATTCCTAGGTACCCTACCATGCCACCCTCCTTACAAATGTTTCATCCTCGAAACATATGAAGAAACATGATAATATGATTTGCTAAGCAATGTTAGCAACTGGTACCAATCTCGATCATCCATCCATCCAAGTGAAACACGTTGATGTTGGTATGCCATTTTGTTACTTGAGTATCCAAATCTGCTTCGTTGGCTCCACGCTTATGCTGTTGTATTTTGATAACTTGAATGATGGGTCCACTTGTTCCTTGATGTTGATGAACCACTCTGAAAACCATGATCACTATGCTTTCTCTGCCAAACACTGCCATAGTTGGTGCCCTTTTGATTCCATGTAGAACCATAATATTGTTGCCTTGAACCATGCCCCCAAGATTGTTGCCGCTCATGGTGGTGTGGATGGTGATATGGTGCAACCTTAACTTGATGTTCTACCTTCTTTGACTTCTCAACATTTGGCTCCATTATTTTAAATTCCTCTACACATTGTTCTTTCATGTTCTCTTTGTTTGGTGTGTCCTTGTGCTCTTCTATCAAAGCTTCCTTGGACTCTGTTACTGTTATTTCCACTGAATCAGTTTCTGCTACTTCTTCCATGGACTCTTTTGCTGCTACTGCCTTCTTGGATTCTATTTTAGGTTCTTCAATTTGTTTCTCTACAACCACTTCTTGATTTTCCTTGGATCCTTGCTCCTTAAGCTGAGAAATATCCTGTAATGTTATCTTCTTTTTCCTGTACCATAACTTCATAAACTTCTTTTGCACATTAATGTTAACAATACCCAAAGAATCTAACCAAGGATAACCAAGAACAATATCCTTATCATCCATCTCAATAGCATAGAAATCTGAATGTAAAACATATTTATCCATGGTGATCTTTAAATATTCAAAAATCTGAACATTCTCACCCTCTAGTTGTATGTCCTTGATTTTTGTTGCTTGAACTTGCAACTTCTTAGCCAAAGCAATATTAATAAAATTATATCTGCTACTAGGGTCAATGGAAATAATAACCTGTTCTTTTTTAATGCTTCCATGAACCTGCAGAATAGAACTTTTAGATGAATCTAAAACCTTTTGATTCTTCTCTTGCTTTTGAAAATCTAAAGATGTGACTTCATTCTTCTCATTATCTTCCTTTACATTTTCCTCTTTCTCCTTCTTGAGTAAGTTTATTTCTTTTTCATAGTCTTCATTTTGTTTCTTGAAAACTTCCCATTCTCCTTTTATTTCATTCCGCTCATTTTGAATTCCTTGTAGTTTCTTTTCAAGGTCTTTGATGACATCCAACATGCTATCTATCTTTTTATCCCTTCCTTCAAGTTTTCTCTTACAAATATCTAACTTTCTTTGTAATTGAATAGGTACCCATGTGCTCAAGAATGTTGGTTCAATGTGATCCCATTCGCACAAGCCTTTACCACATTTAAACTCTTTTATCCATTGTAAAGCTTTCCCCGTAAACAAGGTATGACAACCATATTGTAACCTTTTTTCACTAACTTGAGATTTTACTATTTTCAACCACTCTCTCACATCAATATCATTTTCTCCATTAAACATTTCCACTCTCACATCAATATCATTTTCTCCATTAAACTTTTTCAATGACATAGTTGATGCCCTAATGCAACTAGGGTTTTTTGACAATATATATCATGCCCTAATGCAAACTAGGGTTTTATGGAAATAAATATCTTTCCACTGATTTGAAGCTAAAAATCCACATAGACAACTAGATCTGCAATTTTTCTTCCAAACAAAATAAAGTGCAACTGATTTGCTTACCCGAACTAAACAAATTTCATCTTTTGAAAAATTTGCGACTTGAAAATTTGTCACTACCCTTGTTCCAGATGGCTGACTTCAGAAGGTCGTATCTCCCTCAATACTACTCGGATTCCTTCATATGACCACTCATTTTAAAGCTCTTCAAATTCTGCACAAACTGATCCAAGAATCGCCTGAATCGGATAAAATCTCGTAAAGATATGGCTTCTAAAAGATGAGACGTTTTTCCAAAAAAATCTGCGAAATTCGTCACTATCCTTGTTTTGGATGACTAACTTCAAAAGGTCGTATCTCCCTCAATACTGCTCATATTCCTTCATATGACCACTCATTTTAAAGCTCTTCAAATTTTTGCACAATCTGATCCAAGAATTAGATAAACTTGCGCAGAGATATGGCTCCTGAAAGATGAGACGTTTTTCCAAAAAAAAATTGCCCTAATTTTGCAATTTCACACAAAAATCCCCACTTTGCCAAAATCGTTGCTCTGATACCACTTGTTGCAGAACTTTATTATTATTAACATAAACCATTCACCAATATGCAAAAATATCAAATCATTCATCCACAATACATTATCCACAATAACAATCCACAAATGAGAGAGAGATAGATAATACCCTTAAGGTAGGGAAACACCAATAATAATCCTTAAGGAAGGAATAACTCCACAAGATCTCCCAAGATGAGAGGCCACTTCGTGGACGCGATGATGACATAAGATTCTTCTTCAATGATATGAATATTACAATGACAAAATAAACTATTCAAGAAAATGATTACAATGACAAATATCTCTTCTTTATATATCCATCTTCTTATTCTACTTTGGGGAGCCTACTACTAATATAATATTATATTATAATATAATATAATATTATAATACAATCAACCTTGGGTTATGTGTGGCCCATGCCAACCCTTATACAATATAATAATATATCCCCAAATATCTATTCCTAGGTACCCTACTAGTCTTCTTATGTAGAATGGTTTAGGTCCCAGTTTGTAAATAGACAAACAATGCAACATAAAACTAAAGAGTTTTTTAAATTTTGTGTGAATATTACATAGGGCACAAAAAATGCACAAGGTACAAAGCATCAAAAATCCTGGGAAGGTTTGGTAGAGAAAAACACAAGAATCATCGAAGAAACTTATAGTTTGAGCCAAGAAATTACAGTGTGAACCACCAGCCAATCAGCGAGCGTGAAATAATCAATTATAGAGTATATTATAAGCTACACAACATTACTAATTTTTAATTTTTTATATTGTTGGGATAGTTATCCCACATTCGATAGGCAGTAGGCAGAATAGGATTTATAAGGCACAAAGCACCACCTCTGAGGTGTGACTTCGGTCATAGAACCAATGATCTCCTCTCGTGTGGGTTAACTTCGGTATAAAGTTGAGCTATCCTTTCTCGTCATCGTCTTCTATTTCTCATGAGCCAATTCGGTCGGGTCTTGACTTGTTACTTCATTCACTTAGAGTCTTTTGGTTGTGATCCAGTCTTATCCTATTGTTTTTTCCTACATGTTAGTCATGCCAAGTCACTTAGAGTCATCTGGTTTGGGGTCATCAATGCAGTCTTGTTATGCATCATTTTATTCTATATCGATCTAGTGTTGGTCGAGTGAGTTTATAATACCTAGACCTTAGTAGTTTCATGGTCACTTTTGTGCTCACATTCGGTCACGTGTCACGTCTTGTGTGTCACATTCAAGTAGGATGTCGTATTTCACTCTTGTTTTGAGTTGGGTGTTATTGGTCTAACCAGTGTCGAGTTAGTGACCAACCAGTGTGTCTAGTGGTGTCGTGTCAAAAGTAGTCAATGCACGTCATGATAGTTAGGTGTCAAATCAAGTGTCAATAGGTCAAATAATGGTTTCAAATCAAAAGTGAGATGTCAAATCATCAGTAGTGAGGTATCAAATCAGTGTTCAAGAAGAGTGGTGTCAAATCAATATTTGAAAGTAGATAAATAAACTAGGAAGCCTCAAGAGGATATTCAAACTATGATGTAGTTGGAGTGACAGTTGAAGCAGAAAACTAATTTTTTTTTTTCCAAAGTCATCCAATTTTTTTTACAAAATTAAAGGGCAAAAAGGTTTATCAGAACTGAGGTGACAAGTGCATGAGTGAAATGTGGACCAAAGGACCAAACGAGCGACTATCAAGCTCGGATAACTCCAAATAAGGAAGCCCAAAATCACCAAGAAGACCTCCTAGAAGTAAAGGTACACAAAATTCTTCTTCTCAACCCTGGTCATCCATTGCTTAACAATATGGCATCCAATCCCTCCCCAACCTCTTCCCATGAGAAAATCACACAAGAGGAAACAAGAAGCTCCATGACCACTGACATGGTTTTACAATCCTTAGTGGCTAGTTGTAGACACCTAAAATGTGTCATGCTGAGGGCGACTACTCATATGGACATGCTACAAAACCATATGAAGGATCTTGGACAGACTCTAAGATAGAGCAATGGTTCTAACCACTCAATTTAGGCATTTTGGCCTAAGCAATCTGAATTGTAGCCCAGACCTACGGTCTCTAGTCTAAACTATGGTTGAAACCTACGATCTGTAGTATAGACCGCAAATGTAACCTATGGTCTTAAGTGGAGTTCAGGTAGGCATTCCATCTGAGCCAAATCAGTTGGAACGACCAAGAGATCCAGAAGGAGGTAGTTGAAGGATGAAATATTCCATAGGCTTCCATCCCAACTATCCTAACCACCCTTCTTGGTCTTGGATTCTCCATGAAGCCACCCCTAGCCCTAGGGGGCATGCTATAAATACCCCCCTCCAAATGGGGAGGAGATATAGATGATTTGTATAGAGAAGTGTTGAAGAATTATTGAGAAAGAGTTAATTGATCAAGAGAGCAGTGGAGCCTGTCAAATTGTATACTGACTTTGTGCATTTGAGAGCCCCTTTGCTATCCACCTAAATACCAATTAGCCATGGATACCCTAGGTGCCCAGGAGGATCAAGAAACACAAATTCAAGCAAACGAAGGCCCTTCATAGTGATTTGACCACCAAATCTATCAGAGGACAACAAAGGCAACCCTTGAACATCAATTTGGACAAGGAGATCAAGCCCATTGCCCTTAATTTTGAGAGTAAACATATCAGAGGTCAAACCACGGTTGTCAGCCGCAGTTTCATAGTGCAGACCGCCCATCACAGCTACGGTTTGTAACAGGTTAATGATCACCTTACTTGCTTTGCTTTTCATCGCATAGATTAGTTATATTAGTATTTTCATAGGTTTAGTCACATTTTAGAGAAAATTTGACTGTAGAAATTAGACATTTCATGCATTTTATTAAGTAGGATTACATTGGATATTTTATGCCCTTTATTGTTCCTAATTTGATATTTAATCCATGCATCATTTGCTTATTCATGTCCTTCATGTTGTAGCATAATTCTTGATTTAATTAGAATAGTTTAAGGTCTTTCTTTATGTTTTCTTTTTTTACTAGTTTAATGGCACTTACATGCATATTCCCTTAAAGGACCTCATCACGAGAGGCTATCAATATTTTTAATCGTGTGCTGTTGTTTCTTGTTTACAGAGAGATAGGTGCAAGAGGAGATTATGTCATAATACTTCCACATCGCGGAGAAGGGGGTTAGCTCCACCCCAAGGTAGTTTGTGACTAATCAATAGAGCACCATAAGTGCGCCTACCCTATTGAGGGCATTGGAAATTATAATATTAGTATCATATTTCAAGTGACCCTACGAGGGCATTTTTGTAATCAAAACTCATTCAAATATTAATACGAGAAACCTTACATACTTTGTTTCTATTCAATTTATGTACTTGTGTGAATATTTATGCTTTTATGATGGTATAGATCAATGCAGTAGCTAGGTGCATGCTCCATGGTTAGGTCAGATGGTGATCACGATGGAACCCCACAATTTTAGCCTCGAGATCTAACTTTTCTTGGCTATTTCTTATCTCAAGTGCTAATCGTAGCTTTTAGCTACGATTATTTTTTGGCCTGTGGCTGTAACCTGCGGTCACCACTGCAGCCCACAGATCGGACCTATGATTTACAGAGGAAAATGCAGACAACATGAAACTTAGTGGGCAGCAGAGCAGGAGCTGAGGTAGGCCCCAATTTCACTATCTATTCTAAATATTCTGCTTTATATCTTTCCAAAAAGCATCGAACCATTGCAAACTAGGAACTCAAATAAAAAAGGGTCAATGAACAAGTCCTAGTTTGTTTTCATTTTCCTTTCATTAGAAAGGTGTTGTTGGGAATAGTGGACCTCTGAGTGCAGTCCCTCCCTAAATACAATGACCTTGATAGATATGGTGTGTCATTTGCATGCTTGAGGCCCAATTAGTGGCCATGTCATTGTAATTGCATCATCAAAATATCATATAGGACATTAGCATGCATTCTTTCTAAATTTTAAATGTTCCTTTATTTTCATGCATATCATGTAGGAATGATCATTATGCTCTTTTATGAATTTGTCATTTTTGCAAAGTAAAAGGAACTACACACACCACTTGGCACTTAAATGCTAGTGAGTTGGGCTTCATATCCAATCACTAGTAGGGTTCAACGATGGTGGATGTGACTTCCATCCATTGGCCCAAATCCCACATACCATGTGTTACTAGACCATACCGGGTCCAAGATCATTTTGTACCCTAAAAAATTTGCATATACTCCTCTTCAGAGGTTATGAAGCTGATTGGTGTGTGGGCTTCACTTCCACATATTATAGGTTTGGTTACGTGACTTGGGTTTCATCGCAAAGTTGTCGAGCTATGGGTATACATGTGAAAGCCAATTTAACTGAGTATAAAATCCAAAAATCTTTCAAAACATGCAAGAGTTTCTAAAACTAATACAACACATCTGAAAACAACATCAAACAATTTAGGGCTCACAATAAAAATTTAAAAGCAGATAATCATCATTTGTATACTTTGTTTGCATAATAAAACACATCTAGACATTAGGTACACAAATGGTGAATACATTAGGTGATCAAAAAATGTCTAGGACCGATGCCCATGATCAACCCCCAACTGGTTCACAGCAACATGTGTCGAGTCCTCACACACATGAGCAAACCAAATGACGTTCGATGAGCATTAGAGGAAACAAATCGACACGGGGAGATCCCATTGAGCGGACCCCCAATAGAGGAGCTTTAGTACACTCCTTTAGGCATAGGACTAAGCACGGAGCTTCTTAGCATGAGGATGCTCTACTCCAAAGCCATTACCGAGACTGCACTGCACGCGCATCCATAGGATCAGCCAAGGAATATGTTGTATAGGGGACCAAGTTGGTTCCCATATGTACTAGGTTCATAGGAGGTTCTAACCCTCCATAGTCAGAGTATATATGAACCAGATATCCACCCATTCAGGGGTAAGAGGATAGGCTCACTTCTGAGCATAGTTCTACCTATACTCTCGCGTGTGGCTCATAATGCAAGATCATGATTGACATCAAAGGTGGAAGCTAATGGAACACCACCGCATGAGCGATGGAGGTCTAGACAGTTAGATGGTCTAGGTAGTGTTCTTGAGCAGCTAGGTTGCAAGCCTACAACTCTGCCCACTCGTGCTCTAAGTGAGCATAGCAGCAGTTGTATCAAGATCACTAGAGAGCATGGAGAGGCTTCTAAGCACCCTCATGTCACATGTACACCATCCACACATTTGTATGATGGCTATAGAACCTATAAGGTAGCTCACATAGAGCACACATACCAGAGGCCTCCCACAGCTGACCAGACCGATAGATCACATAGAATGGTGTCTAAGAAAATATGCCAACTCCTCCAAGATCATTTGGATGATACTGACCTAGAGAGGCAGCATATTGAAGATGAAAATATTCAAGCAAAAATGCTCCTACGACAGATATTATATGAGCAGTGCATGCATGAGGAGTGTATTTTATCTCAGAAGGAGTGCATAGAGTAGGAGGATCGGCTAGCCAGGGCTAGCCTATACCCTCTCGAGGAGCATAGAGAGTGTGTGCATAGGAGGGCTATGTCCCTAGCCGATATGCATGAGGAGCATAGAGACTCTCATACTCATGTCAGTGCCCAATAGAGGGAGCAACTGCCATCACTGAATGATCTTAAAAAGAGGTAACATGAACATGTAGATGTAGACCGATACAATCAGGGGTGTCCTAAGAGTTATCGAGTTGAGGAGGAGGAAGAGCCACATCCTTCACCTTCCTCAAAGAAGACATTACCTCCTAGACTGCCTTCACATCAGTTTAGGGAGGAGGAATTTTTGTCTTCTAAGGCGTACAAGGTTTTGGCTGATAAGGTCAAAGCAATGGAGAGGCAAGGTGCGGCTATGCAAAAGCCGACACTAAGGAAGATACATAATGAACCTCTAGACCCCTCGGTGCCTACACCTCCATATCCTAAGCATTTTGATATGCCCAGATTAGAGAAATTCAAGGGTGATGAGGATGCCCAAGAGCACGTCACGAGTTTTTTGGATGCCTATTTCCATATAGAGAGTCAGGATGCCTTGTTTTTGCACACTTTTATTACAACACTCTTTGGCTCAACCCGAGAGTGGTTCAACCAGCTGAAGAAACATTGTATTACTGGTTTTGAGCAGTTATCTGATGCATTTCTTGAACGCTATTCATTTGGCATCAAGAAACTAAGCCAATTCGGGCTATAATATAAAATAATATTTAATTAATAACTTAAAAAATTGCATTACAACTTTCAGTAGCTCATGGTATTTATAGGGAATAAAGGATTAGGGAGGAGAAAGGACGACAAGGAGGGATAAGGGAGGATAAAGGAGATAAGAGAGGATAAAGGAGATAAGGGAGGAGGTGGAGGTGAGAGGTGTCGAGGAGGTATAAGGGTAGTTAGGAAGGTAGGTGAGGGTATATAGGGGTTAGGCGAGGGAGAATAGGGAATCGAGGGAAAAGATATTTAGAGGGGCTAGGGAAAAATATAAACCAAAAAAAAATTGCCGACCATTTGAGTGGGTGTTCACACTTAGGCTAGAATAGCTAGTTTTTTCTAGGCCTTTTGATAGAAACCCCATTCACACTTGCAACATTCTCCCCCTTAAAGTTGAGAGGACTGACTAAACAATCTCTCAGCTTTATAAATTGAGCTTTAGCCATCGCTTTGGTGAAGATGTCTGCGACGTTTTCCAAAGTGCGGCAAAATTGAAGCTCAACAATTTCATTTTCCACCATATCTCGGATGAAGTGATACTTCATATCAAAATGCTTCGTTCTACTATGGTGGATCGGATTGTATGCCAACTGAATGGCACTGATGTTGTCACAGTAGACTCTGGTCGGACCACTTTGCTGCTCTCCAATCTCTTCTAACACTTTTCTTAGCCATAGGGCTTGAGTACTAGCATAGGTGACTGCTATATACTCAGCTTCTGTAGAAGACAAGGCTACCACTGTTTGCTTTTTGGAGCTCCATGTTATTAGTCCTGATCCCAGACTAAAACAGTTCCCTGAAGTTGATTTCCTATCATCAATATTACTGCCCCAATCACTATCACTGAAGCCTACAAGCTTAACAATATTACATTTATGGTACTGGATTCCAAAATCCAATGTACCCTTCACATATCTGAGAATTCTCTTAGCTGCTTGCAAATGCAGCTCAGATGGGCTAGCCATAAATCGAGAGACAAGAGAAACAACATACTGAATATCAGGTCTGGTGTTGGCGAGAAACATCAAACTCCCAACTATGCTTCTGAAAGTGGTCACGTCAACTTTTGATGCTCCATCATCTTTGCTCAATTGGATCCCATGTCCAACTGGAGTTGCAACTGGTTTGCAATGCTCCATAGCAAACTTCTTGATCATGTCCCGAGCATACTTATGTTGACAGATGAAGATCCCTGAATCTGTCTGATGGACTTCCATTCCAAGGAAGTAATGCATTAAGCCAAGATCCTTCATCTCAAATTGCTTCATCATGGAGCGCTTGAACTCCATATTCACTTTTTCATTACTACCCATGAAAATGAGATCATCCACATACAAGCAAACTATGAGGATGTCGTTACCTTGCTTTAGGTAGTAAAGTGTGGGTTCATTTATGCTTTTGGTGAACCCAAAATCTTTGAAGTACCCATCAATGCGTGAGTACCAAGCTCGCGGTGCCTGCTTGAGGCCATAGAGTGCCTTTTTCAGTCTGTAAACAAGGTGCTCCTTACCTTGCTCTTGAAATCCTTGAGGTTGCTCAACATACACTTCCTCTGTTAAGTACCCATTGAGAAAGGCACTTTTCACATCCATGTGTTGGACTTTCCATCCCTTGTGTGCAGCTAAAGCAAGAACTGTTCTGATGGTCTCCTGTCGAGCTACAAGAGCAAATGTCTCCTCATAATCAATACCATACTTTTGTGTAAATCCTTTTGCAACCAATCTTGCTTTATGCCTTTCAATGCTTCCATCAACATTGAATTTGGTCTTGAAGACCCATTTACATCCAACACACTTCTTTCCTTTAGGAAGCTCTACCAACTCCCAAGTATCATTGTTTTTTATAGAGGTTATCTCCTCTTTCATGGCATCTTGCCATATCTTCTGAGTACAAGCCTTCTCATAACTAGAAGGTTCAAGTTGTGCACTAGTTAACAAGGCATAGTTAACTACATCTCCCCGAGGTTCTTGGGAGTCATCATCTCCATACAAATGCATATTTTCAAGTCTTTGCAAAACTGAACCCATTTCACTTGCTTGACTTCTAGTATATCGTCTTTGAAAATTTGTATCCAACATCTGATAAGATGGATGATGTTGGAGAGTTCTCTTACCTCTAGATGGAGAATCAATATCCATTGGTGAGGAACTAACTGACCTTTGTGGAGAAGGACTTGGTGATGATGATGATGAACTGGAAGTCGAATGTCTACTTGGGCTTGGAGGAGGAGGAGACTTCTTGCTTTTCTGTGGCTCCTGTTGAATTTGTGAAGAACCTGCATCATGAGATTCAACATCACTATAAATTTTGGGATTTCCCCATTCTCCCCCTTCATCAAAAATCACATCCCTGGAAAGTATTATCTTTCGAGTCCTAGGATTGTAGAGTCTGTAAGCTTTTGTGTTCTCACAATACCCTACAAAAATGCATGCTTGACTCTTAGGATCGAGCTTCTTCCTCTGTTCATCAAGAATGTGTGAGTAAGCCAGTGAACCAAACACTCTGAAATGCTTGACATTCGGTTTCTTACCATACCATGCTTGGTAAGGAGTTTTCCCTTTCAAACTTGAAGTAGGACTCCTATTCAAAATATACACACTGGTCCTGGCTGCATCTGCCCAATACATATTGCTCAAATGCTTCGTTTGAAGCATAGATCTTGCCATCTCTACAATGGTGCGGTTCTTTCTCTCAGCCACACCATTCTGCTGTGGAGTATAGGCAGTAGTGAACTGCCTCTTTATTCCATGTTTTTTACAAAAATTCAAAAATTCATTAGAGGAGTATTCTCCTCCTTTATCTGATCTGAGACACTTAACAAAATATCCACTCTCATTTTCAACTCTTGCTTTAAAATCTACGAAGCAATCAAATGCTTCATCTTTATGCTTCAAGAAATATATCCAGCACATTCTTGAAAAATCATCAATGAAAAGAAGAAAGTAAGAGTTGTTACCAATGCTCTTGGTCTGCATCGGACCACAGATGTCCGAATGCACTAGCTGGAGTGGATAACTGGCCCGCCATGCTTGTCCATGAGGAAATTTGGTTCTAGCATGCTTGCCCAAGGCACACCCTTCACAGACTTCCTTATTGTCCTGAACTTTAGGAAGTCCGGTCACCATCGCTTGAGAAGTTAACAACTTCAAACTGGCTGAATTCAAATGACCGTATCTCAAGTGCCACAACACACTTGGGTTTGCAATAGCAACATTTACTAACTGATCTCCTCCTGGTTGGCCAAAATTTAGAGGAAATAACCTGTTTCTTGTCATTGGCACTTGAGTAATGACTCTATCACTATTACTCTTATCAAAAATGGTACATTTACCCTCATCAAATAGCAACTTATAGTTCTTTTCTAACATTTGACCAACACTTAAAATATTGTGTTGGAGATGAGGTGTGTAATAGATATCACTTACTTGTTTCATGCCTTCTTTTGTTGGAACCTCCATGGCTCCAATGCCTTCAACCGCCAATGACTTGTCATCTCCCAATTTGATGTCTGGATTTGTAAGAAGAATCCAGAGTAGCAAAGAGTTCTTCTTTGCCACTCATATGATTTGAACACCCAGTGTCCAAGATCCAGGTATCATTCAGGTTCTGATCTGACTTGCCATATGAGAGAAAGAGATTTGAGGTCCCTTCCTCTTCTCCAAAATTGCCATACTGACTGCTCTGACTGCTGCTCCCTTGAGAAGATTTCGACCAACAGTCACGAGCAAAGTGGCCAAGTTTGCCACAATTGTAGCAAGCTTGTTTTGACTTGTCACTTCCTTTTCCTCATCCTGGATGCTTCCCTCTGTTCTGTTGTCCACCTCTATTCTGACCTCCACCTCTGTTTGAAGATCCTCCTCTGTTAGGAGTTCCACCTCGTGGACTATTCCTACCTCTTCCTCTGTGCTGACCTCTACCTCGACTTCTGCCTTGTCCTTTTCCTTCTTGTGAAGCGAAGGCTTTGTCATCGCCTCCGTGGCTAGTGGAAGGAGATTCCTGCAATCTCTCTTCATGTGAAAGAAGAGAACCAATTAGTGCATCAAAGGAAAGTGCAGTCAAATATTTTGACTCTTCAATAATGATTGCTACATGATTCCACTTAGGAAGAAGTGTTCGCAACACTTTCTTCACCACAACTTCTGGTTTAATCTCTTCACCTAGAGTGACCATTTTATCTACTACGGCTTTGACTCGCACGCAGTAGTCTCCTACTTTCTCATTCTCTTGCATTCTGAGATTTTCAAAATCTCTTTTCAGAGTTTGAAGCCTGACCTGCTTCACTTGATCACTCCCTTGAAAACTTTCCTTTAAAGCATTCCAAGCATCTTGAGCTGTTACACAGGATGCTATTCTAGGAAATATGCTTTTATCTAGGGCTGCTTGCAAATGATACAGGGCAGAGGAATTATTTTTCTATGCTTCTTTCCTAGCTTTTCTATCAGCAACACTTAAAGTAGTCTAGTCAGTAGGAGAGGGTTCTGTGTAACCCTCTTCAACTACATCCCACAAACCTTTACCTATCAACAAGGTTTTCATCTTTATTGACCAGTATTCATAATCACTACCATTGAATTCTAGAATTGGAAGATTTGAATTTGAAGCCATTTCTACTACTTGAAAGCAAACTTTGATTTGACTAAAAATAGGAAGTACAAAGCAATTACAAGTTCAAATCAAATCTAGATTTCTTAACTCTCTCACTGATTTCTTCTTCTTCTTGTGGATTGTCCAGTACTAGAGGTCCAAAATTATCTGCAATGGAATCCTCGTCGTCACTGATGACAACTATTTCAGGAGCTATCATTGGCTCGGCCTATGCTGGCTTAGCCTCTGCTGGCTCAGGCTCTGGAGAGCGTGGGGTATAACTTTCACTAGATTGTTGCTCCGGCTCAGGAGAGTAGCTATCACTGGCTTGATCTACAGGTGCGACTTCAATTGTATCGGACTCCTCCACTCGTTGTCCAAAAATATTGTCTTCTGAGTCAGCCTCGTAACCAGAATCTGGATTCCTTTGGTGGGCTATAACAACATTTTGTAACTGACTGAACACAATGTGCAATCCATTTCTCCGAACTCGTTCATCAAATGATTCGGCAGTCTCTCTCCGTAGTAGAGAGCACAAAGCATGGTAACATCCGGTAGATCTGATCATCTACTCATCAAGGCAAAAAGAAAAAAATTGTTAGAGCTTCTGAGGTTACAATTTTCGCTCTTTTACAACCGCTGAGGCTATTACACAAAATTTTTAGCCTTGAACGGGGTTCCAAGGGGTGCTCCGAAAGGCTTCCCGTCACTTTTTTTTACAATGCTTGCCTCTAAGGTTCAAAGCCCTTTTTTAAAAAGTTCTCAAAAAATTATTAAAGTATTTTATTAGTAAATTTAATAATTAAAACAAAATTGCTTTTTCTTTTAACAAAAAACAAAATAATTAAAATAAAAGCAATTTAATAGTAATTATTAAATAAACTATAAATACTTTAATTAAATTTTAATAAACTTAAAAAAAACTTTCAATAAAAAAAATGAACCTTTTATAACCGCCTCGCGAGTTCGAACTCGTGACCTCCGACGCCTCAATGGAGACTATCTACCAATGCGCCCGTAGCTCCTTTGGATATCAACAAGGCACACCTCGTACCCGTTATCTTCTGACGTCCGACGCAAAGAAAAAACAAAAAAATATATCTCCCTTGCCACCGTCGGGTTTTGAACCCGAGACCTCCTGTCCACTACTCGAGCGTCTTCGCCAAGCAAGCTACGCCCACCGACGCGATATGAAAGGCAAACGTATTAGTATTAAAGGTGTCGCGCAACCAATTTTTTAAAAAAAAAATGATTTATCCCACATCTATTGGGATAAGGATTGTGGGAGGTTATAATAACGCAAATGCGCACGTTATGATTTGATTGCCCTTGGGCAATCGTTCCCCATCCAAAATTTTGCCTCAGCACTCCAGCAACCAACTGCACATGGACACCTCAACGCATTTGCCAACTCATACGCCATGCCAGACACCATGTCAGTCTCGTACTACGTGCCCACGTCAGCTCGTCTGCTCATCACCATTCACCACGTGTCACCCTGCTAGTGGCCATGTCACCTACAATCATTGCTCCCTCAGTCTGCCACGTATCAGTCTACTCGCACCTTAGCCTCGAACTTCATGCCCAACTATCAACTCAGCCAACACCTACCTCAACTACGTGTCATATTGAATTGTGTCACCTCAAGATTCATGCCCAACTGCCACTTCAACCAAGACCTACCTCGAGATCCATGCCCCTGGCCTCGACTCTCGTGCCCTCCGTGCCTATGCCTCAAAAAGTGCGCCCGACTCTGATACCAGTGAGCCAATTCGGGCTATAATATAAAAATAATATTTAATTAATAACATAAAAAATTGTAGTAGCTCATGGTATTTATAGGGAATAAAGGATTAGGGAGGAGAAAGGATGGCAAGGAGGGATAAGGGAGGATAAAGGAGATAAGAGAGGATAAAGGAGATAAGGGAGGAGGTGGAGGTGAGAGGTGTCGAGGAGGTATAAGGGTAGTTAGGAAGGTAGGTGAGGGTATATAGGGGTTAGGCGAGGGAGAATAGGGAATCGAGGGAAAAGATATTTAGAGGGGCTAGGGAAAAATATAAACCAAAAAAAAAATTGCCGACCATTTGAGTGGGTGTTCACACTTAGGCTAGAATAGCTAGTTTTTTCTAGGCCTTTTGATAGAAACCCCATTCACACTTGCAACAAAAATAGGCCAACCTTTTTGATTTTGTTGCGTTAGCTCAGCTCGACGATGAGCCCATCGAGCAATATAGAAAGAGATGGCATAGAATAATGGCAAAGCTGCCATTCCCTATTCCTATAGCCGAACTGACCTGAATGTTCACAAAGAGTTGTGCCAAGCACATCTCGCTACTGTTGCAGCTACAGTAGTACCCTACATTTGAGGAAGTTGTGGCGCAAGCCAGGGTGATCGAGGACATCAAGTTGCAAGAAGGCAACTTGAAGCTCAAGACCAGGAAAGAAGGGTTTAAAAAGAGTACTACGAAGCAACAGGGCAAGTAGGCCCACGTAAATCAAGTAGTACTAAATCTTGGAGGAGAGGACAAGGGACAACAAAAGCCTAATTATCAGGCTCAACCTCCTCCTGCGCGTTATGAGACACGCAAGAACAACTATAAGGGCAAAAATAGAGAAGAGCACCCACCTCGCCAGTTCACACCTCTGACGGAATCGATGACTTCGATTTTCCATCAATTGTGCGAGGCCAAGGCCATACGATTGCCCGAGGTCAAATTAGTAGATCCGAATGTGCCAAAGTCGAAGTGGCATCAAGACGATCTGTTCTGCATATTCCACAGAGTGAAAGGCCATGACATCGAGACATGTTGGTCCTTCAAACACATTGTGCAGAACATGATAGAAAAAGGAGAGCTTGTCATACCAGGAAATCCATAGGCACCCGACAACAAAAACATGGGGATTTTCAAGAATCCACTACCTAATCATGAGGCGCCTCGTAACAACGCCGGCCAGGTCAATCAAGTGAGAATCGAACCACCTACCCAGGGGTTCGTAGGCATGGTCAATGTTGTTACTAGACACGGGAGGTACGATCAACCGAATCAACCTCATGCTCCCATTAGAGTACAAGCTACGCCGGATCAACGACCAGCTCAGAACATTCTAGGCCCACCAACTAGACCGGTGGTGACCATAAGGAGCAGGTTAGTTCAGAACCTGTAGACAACTCCTACAAAGTTGTCAATATATGAGCTTATTCAGCAGTCCCCTAGACACAGGGAGACTCTTATGGACATTCTGAGGTCCATTGAGGTACAGATCCCAAGATGCGCATGCATTTACAAATTTTGTGGGACATGTACAATAGTGTCAGGAACCCACGATACAATTTTATGATCATGAAGTGAAGATGGTTCCTACTATTACGGCTGACCCATCGTTGCATATTATCACGTGTGTTAACCACATGCCTTTCAAAAGGGTCTTGATCGACACTGGGTCCTCGATCAATATAATTATGACCAAGGCACTGAGCCATCTCAAGTTACCCAAATCACACATTGTGCCTACCACCTTTACGTTGAGAGCATTTAACGATGCACTATGCTCGACGGTTGGTACAATTGTTCTACCTATTCAGGTGGGACTCAAGACCATCTCTGTGATGTGTCACGTGATAGAGGGTGCCATGCAGTACAACATTCTGCTCGGAAGGCCTTGGATTCATGAAATGCGTTGCATCCCCTCTATCTTGCATCAATGCGTGAAGTACATTCATGAGGGACAGGTTCACATAGTGTCCTCGGATGAAGAACCATTCAAGTTCATGAACCTAGCAGATTTTCTTGGGGGTTTTGTACTCCCATCGATGCACTTGGATATCCGACCTGTTTCATCGGTTAAGATTCCAATAGGCAAACCAGCAGCCCATGCTCAACCATCGACATCTGTGTCACACAGATCTGAGCATACGACTGCAACTTCTCTAAAACTGATTGCATCAGCAATGCATCGGCAAGTCGAGAAGCTAAAGGTGAAATTGGGCGAGAAAGTAGAAAATCATATGCCCAGACTAGTCGCCAATGAGACTCCCACTCCCATGGATGTGGAAGAACCTCAAGACAAAGTCGAGGAGGCACCTCAGCCTGCTTCATCTACATCTTCAATAGGGTCATCTGCACCGCAGGTGACCATTCATCTAGCTAGCATAGGGTTGGGTGAGTATCTTGTGCAAAATGTTACTTTCGGACCTATCCTAAAAATTGCACAAGAGATGGGCCGACCGCATGCCCATCGATTTTTGATTGGATCTATAGTGTCGTTGGGTGAGCCACCCAACCAAACAAACTTCATCTACGTAGGGCTGGATCAAGCACCCACCAGAATGTCCATAGATGAGGATGATGATGAGCCATTCGTTGTGAATGTGCGCTATCTATCCAACCCAAAATATGCCATGCACATTTTTGAGTCGTATCATTGGCATGGACATGACCTTGGTCTTTTTGAACAAGGACGTAGGACTCCGCTCGAACCTCATTATCAGTTAGCTACTGATAGGTTTGGGTTAGGGTTATAGGTACAGGATCATGATGATTTGCTTGTTGCATCCTTAGATCGCATGTACCTGAGTCTGGGGGATGATGTGGATTTTAATCCATACCACCCTAATCCTTCCAGCTGTTGGAGGACTCGCCAGACGGTATCATTTGTTACCATAGGGCCACCTGATTCATATCATGATGGGCCCTTAGAGGACAACCCTAGAGGCAACCTGGGTAACCAAATCCATAGTGCTACCGATGACACCGGTATGCAGGGGCATAACCCCACTACTGTAGGCGATCTCAAGTTGGGAGATCTTTGTGATGATGATGGAGAGGAGTCCACCTCCGAAATGAGTGGACCTAGTTATGATGCAGATGATGAGTCCTCAAATGATGATCAATCTGAGGAGGAAATCGAGCCGACCTTTCCAGGTCCGATGTTTATACGCCATCTGCTACCTATGGAATGAGTGGAAGAGACGAACGAGCGCTTCATAGCCGATAGTGATTATAAAGATGAAACAGAGGAGGCTTACTTAAAGCCTCATCCAGCTAACCTCCCACTATGCATAGACACAATAGAGTGGCCCATCCATGGTAGTGACCATAGTGATGAAGATGAGAGGACCGATTCCAGGCTCGTGTATCCACAATATCTATTGCCTAGGGAATCAGAGCATGTTATGGAGGAAGTACCTCCCAACACTGAGCGCTCTGAGGAAGAAGCAGTGCTAGTTTATGTGGTAGTATCATATATACGATCGTTCTATCGAATTTATCTAGATAGTGATGATAGCGACCGTAGAATCAGATACATGGGGCCACATCTGGCAGATCGCCCCTTAGAGGAGGGGGGAAATGATGGATTGTATTTGTACAGTGATGATGAGGATTCGGTGGAGATGGCCTATTTGGGACCTCATCACTTACGTAATAGGCCTCCACCTCGAGGTCCCCCACCTATTACAGCTGTAGGTTTGCATCGGGAGATTAATCTCCATCGCAGCCTGAGGGAAAGAAGAGAGCTCAAAGAGAGGTATCAGGAACTCTTTCCCCATCCGCCTACGTACGTAGAGCTCCTTGAGCCGAGAGATCCCATTTTGTAGCTAGTGCATCGGGAGGATCCAGTTATACGGGCATCCCATAGAGAGGATCCATTTGTGCCCGTACCATCCAAACCAGATCTTGGGTACAGAAGCTATGCTTCAAAGATAGAGTTTTGTCCATGTGGTTTCGGAGATCAATTCCATTCCATCAACATGGTCTCCATGGATTTGACCACTCCACTCTACAATCCAGCAGATCCATCCAAACCGCTGCATCTGAACATGGATGCTATCGATTGGGATCGCGCTGACTCGTCGGTCCAGCCTGAAGATTTCTTCCCTAATGAAGAAATGTTGCAACCATTTCATTTTGTGCTAGGCTATGCTTATGATGTTTATCATGCTGAGGGTGCTTCCCATGAGGAACATGTGAACCCGATTGATGACATCCATCTGATTCCTATGCCTCACCATCTTGAGGAAGGATCACATATGTCAGTAGAGAAAACCTTCGATGTGGATATCAGTAAAGATCCCACCGATCCAAAGAAGGTTAGATATGGAGAGAGTCTCACTCCGGATGAGCGTGATAGCATCATCCCTCTACTGAAAGAGAGACCTGATCTCTTTGCTTGGACTTACAAAGACATGTCGGGTCTAGATCCAAAATTGGTTACTCATAACCTTTCGCTAGATCTGTCGAAGAAGCCAGTCAAGCAAAAACTCAGAAAAATGCATCCAACAGTAGCCTTAATGGTGAAAGACGAGTTGCAAAAGTTGTTGGACGTAGAGTTCATCATCTCCATCGACTATCCAGAATGGGTGTCCAATATGGTGCCCGTAGGAAAGCCAGATGGAAGGGTCCGTATTTGTATGGATTTTAGAGATCTCAATAAGGCAACACCCAAAGATTCATTTCCATTGCCAAATATTGATGCTCTGGTAGATGCTACTGTAGGTCACGAAATGCTCTCCCTTATGGATGGTTTTTTTGGATACAATCAGATTCGGATAAAACCCGAAGATCAGCATAAAACCATATTTATAATGCCATGGGGGACATTTTGTTACAAAGTTATGCCATTCGGTCTTAAAAATGTTGGTGCCACATATCAATGGGCTATGACATATATCTTTCATGACTACATGCATAAAATCTTAGAAGATTATATCGATGACTTACTAGCTAAGTCGTTGCTGTGAGCAGAGCATGCGAAGGTCTTAAGGAAGGTCTTCGATCGCCTGATAGAGCATAATGTCAGGTTGAATCCTAAGAAGTGTGTATTTGGCGTAACTTTAGGTAAACTCTTGGGATTCATCATTTCTAAATGAGGCATCGAAGTAGACCCAAAAAAGGTCATGACTATTCTAGAGATGCATCCTCCCACTAATATCAAAGAACTAAGAAGCCTTCAGGGCAAAGTAGCATCCATAAAGTGATTCATCACTCAATTATCGGATAAATGTCGACCCATGAATTGACTGCTACACAAGGGGGTCCCATTTGATTGGGATGAGGACTACCAAGCAACCTTTGCTGAGATTAAGCAATACCTAGCAACGCCATCAGTACTAGCTCCACCAAGGCCGGATGAGCCTTTTCTGCTATATATATCGGCAACCGACTTTGCATTAGGGACCATGTTAGCCCAAAAGAATGTGCAAGGCAAAGAGCAAGCCGTATATTACATCAGTCGCACCTTGGTGAGTTATGAGTCAGGATATGCATATGTTGAGAAGCTGTGTTTAGCAGTGGTGTTCGCTACCAAGAAATTATGGCATTACATGCTAAGTCATACGACATATGTTATATCAAAATAGAATCCTTTGTAGTATATGATGAGCAAGACATATCATAACACACGTACTGCAAAGTGGATCATGCTATTGATAGAATTTGATTTGCAATTCATCAGCCAAAAGTCCATCAAGGGACAAGTCATAGCTGATCAGCTGGCTGAGGCACCACTATCCAACAGTAGGCCTCTAACCATTGAGCTTCCAGATGATGCGGTCTTCATAATATCTGAAGCTCTCGAACTCGAGGAACCAGAGAATAATGTTGATATGACATTGTTCTTCGATGGTTCGAAGTGTGAGCAAGGGGGTGGTGCAGGAATAGTGTTTTTCATGCCACAAGGAGCTCCAATGCCCTTGTCATTCAAGTTAGACTTTTTGTGCACCAACAATAATGTTGAGTACGAAGCCCTACTTTTGGGCCTCCATGCAGCCATCACCATGGGTATTAAAATATTGAACATTTTTGGTGATTCTCTACTCATAGTTAACCAGGTTAAGGGGCTCTTTCAGTGTCGATGTCCCATACTGAAAGCCTACAAAGATCTTGTTGCCACTTATCTGGCTAAATTTGAATGGTATGACATCGAGGCAATCCCTCATTCATCAAATAGGTTCGTAGACACCATGGCATCTTTGGGGTCCTTGATCCCTCAGAATCTATCTGTCGATTTTACTACCATCCATGTTAGAATGCTCTCGCACCCAGCAGTAGAGCGTGCAACCTTTGATAACAAAGAGTCAGTCAACATGATTATCATGGAACCAACAACTGATTGGTTCCATAGAGTGGAAGACTTTCTTAAGCAGGCACCCTAGGAGTCATTGACTTCTCAGAGTCCTACGGGGAGTGGTACTACCATTCACCATAAGGTTGTTTCCCAGTCTGCATTTGCAAAGTTAAATACACAAGGGGAGTAGGTCATCTTAGCAGTCAAAGCTGAGGCTTGTCAAAGTTGGATGTTGCAAATCCAAGACTTCCTAAAACTTGGTATGATCCCAGAGGGATTGTCGCATGCCGCAAGATGCACATTCAAATAGAAAGTGACTAAGTATGTCTTGATAGGAGATATTTTGTACCGACGCAGCCATGAAGGAGTTCTCCTTCGATGTCTTGAGCCCTAGGAGTCATCTTGGGCAATTTTAGAAGCTCACGATGGTACGTGCGATGGCCATTTCAATGGCATGGCTATCATCAAACGCATCCTTCGCATGGGTTACTATTGGCCCACTATGGAGAAGGATTGCAATGTGTATGTCAAGAAATGCATTAAATGTCAGCATCATGCTAATCTTACGCACTTGCCATCATAGGCCTTACAGCCCATTCAGGCGGCTTGGCCATTTGCTCAGTGGGGACTAGATCTTATTGGCAAGATTTCTCCTCCATCGTCAAGTCGACATACATTCATTATCATGGCTACTGAGTATTTTACAAAGTGGGTGGAAGCCATTCCCCTTACAATGACCACTGGAGCTCGCATCATAGAATTTATTCTCGAGCATATCATATGTCATTTTGGGATACCATCCAAAATAATTTTGGATAATGGAACTTCTTTTAAGAACAAAACTGTGTGGGCTTTAACATCTAAATACCGCATTAAACATAGTTTTGCAACTCCATACTATCCGCAAGCAAATGGGCAAGTTGAGGCCTCAAACAAGACTGTGGTAGCCATCTTGAAAAAGACAATGCAAGAACACCACAAGGATTGGCATATACAACTACCCCTTGCATTATGGGCTTACAGGACTAGCATTCGGATGCCCATTGGGGCAACGCCATTTTCACTAGTATATGGCACTGAGGCCATTATGCCCTTAGAGTTGGAAATTCCAATGTTGCGCGTCGCATTGAAAGAGTTCATCGATGATGACACCGCATGGCAAGCTCACCTCGATCAATTGATGTTGCTCGATGAACATCGCGTGAATGCCCTCGAGCATCTTCATGTTTATCAAGAGCGATTAAAATGAGCTTACAATGTCAAAGTCCACCAGAGAGATTTTGAAGTTGGGGATCTTGTGCTGAAAGAGAACCAACAGAACTCGAATTTGCCACCTGATATGCGAGACAAATTCATGGCTAACTAGCTAGGGCCTTACATCATATCTAAAAATATTGGTCCAAGTACCTATCACCTAACATCGCTAGAGGGTGTGGAAGAGCTTGAGCCTCTCAATATCATCCATATTAAGGCGTTCTATGCTTGAGAGTGTAGTAAAGGCACCAAAGGCATCTGTAAGCCCTTTGGTCAACCCAAAAGCTCCGAGGGTTTTGTCTCAACCGCTCGGTCATCCCAAAATACCCCAAGCTCTCTGATTAAGGAGCTTGGTCAAGTAAAGGCACCAAAGGCATCTGTAAGCCCTTTGGTCAACCCAAAAGCTCTGAGGGTTTTGTCTCAACCGCTCGGTCATCCCAAAATGCCCCAAGCTCTCTATTGAGTAGCTTGGTCAAGTAAAAGCTCCAAAGGTAGTTCCTCATCATTTGGTCATCCTTAAAAGCTCCAAGGACATGTACTCATCATTTGGTCAAATATGAAAGCTCAAAAATCTATAAAAATCAAGAAAAATATATAAAAGTCCAAAAAAAAAAATTTGGTAAAGCTTCAAATCCAAAAACATTTGCATTTGCATTTTGCATTTTCATTTGCATTCACACAGACATTCACATCATCATATTGCATTTAGGCATTTGTCATCCATTGCATTCCATAGTAGAGTGTAATGCATCTATCAAAATTTTACAAATGATCACACGTTTGTATGTCAATCATGCACCCTTGCATTTATCATAATTCATTGCATTCATACGCGATACCTATTGCGGAGAAATATGTATGTATATTAAGTTTTCCCGTCACTCAACCATACCTAGTGGGTTCTTCAGATATTGTAGAAAGCTTGCTTTGCTATTATAGACAAGGTCATTAGTTGGGATAGTGCTTCAACATATCAGAATCTGGTCACTAAGCAAAATAATATAAAATCCTGCTAAGACGAGAGAGGATGAAAGCTGCGAAAGCAGTCTTAGGTATCTAGAGAGATGGGTTTCACGACCTGCTTATCTTGCAAATAGTCGGTCTAGAAAGGTGTACTTTGGCAAAAGGACAAGAATTTCCCCTATAAATCCCAAAGTCACAAAGTTTAAATCCCAAGATTACAAAGTGCAAAAGTACAAATTTCAAGTTCAAAATGTAAAGTGACATAGTGAATCAAAAGCACTATAAAAATCCCTTGCTCAAAGAAAATGGTAACACGTGGACTAACAATGATTTTTATCACTACACATGAGCAAGTAAGAAGGGTGAGAACTTGAATCCCTAGATTGTCCACCTTTTGAAAGCCATAGAGTGATCCCCGATCGCAGCAATGGGTTGGAAGAGTCCCACCTGCAATCGGAGGGGTAGTTCTATTGGGTGATCCCCAAACGTAGCAATGGGTTGAAAGAGTCCCATCTACATTTGGAGGGGTAGCCCTGATCAATTTGCAAGATGAGCTAGCTCTAGGTACCTAGGATTGTCTAGTTGTATAAGTCTAATTAAAGCTGAAACAAGGATGGTACGATCGTATGAGGAACCCTATCTCACATATGGGTTGAAAGAGTCTCGAATGACATACGGGGTATGCTTACGATCTATCTAAAAATACTCACATGCACACACAGGGATAATGAATAGTTGGGTCTATCATGGCAAAAGCCTTGTCCAATATAAGCCTTGTACAATTAGTATGTGATTTTTGGAGAAATCTACTAGGGTGTTTGAGTCTCAAGGAAAACCCCAAAAGGTGCTCCAATAGCAACAAGATACCAAATATCATTAGACTTCTGAAATATGAGTCATTCATTCATCAGAATGCATTTTACAAAGCACAATCAAACATATAGGATAGATACCGCATGAATATCAGAAATGATGTTTAGACGACCACTGACTATATAGTGCAGCAAAGAAGAAATATACAAAATGACATAATCATTCATTAGCATTATACCAATCCATTTCACTGCATTTCATATATGGGTGATTAATTGATTAAGTTCTTGTAATGAGAATTATCAATTAGTTTGCATGATTGTTATACATTCTGTGGTGTCATATTTTAAAAATTGATATACACAGTTTACATTCATTCCTTATGTTTTAAGTGATTAAAGCATACAAGTTCATTTCCATTAGATTATGATTCTGTACATAATGCATTACTATACATTGCATAGCATACCATAAACTGCATAAAATAAATGCATGCCCACAAAGCAAAAATAAATATGCGTTCAAAAATAAACATCGCATCCATATACATACATCATATATCGCACATCTAATCATCTAGATCACTGCATATCATCATCATAAAGTAAAATAGTTATCTAGTGCATGTCATCCATACATCGCATCATATAAACATAGCATTTACGTAAGCCTTGCATCCATGTGCATCAAATAAACATAAAATCAAAATAATAAATACACATGTACACATAATGAGCCATAAAAGATCATATCATATATATATGTATCCAAAAGAGTACATAAGGAGTACAAAATGCCCATAGGCTACAACTGTGTAGGTCCTCGACCTTACACACAAAATAGTATATCAAAACTATAGTCGGCAGCTGCTATAACGTAGATCTAGGCTGCTCCCCCTATACTAGAGCTCTCGCCGCCTCCCTCCACACTGTGCTCTGGAGCCTGCTCTCCTGGATGACCTGGCACCTATGGTGGATCCTACTGTGGATCCTGCCTACCTCCAAAGCCTAAAGCACCCAACACATGAGAAACTGGTAACTACAATAGGCTAGTCCTCTAACTGGAGGCCCCTGATGTCTGCCCTGGATCTCTAGTCCTGGCCTATGACCTCATTGTGTGTGTACTAGTCGAGCTTGTTGTAGACTGCCCTGAGGTCCTAGACCTGGTATGCTGAGACTCTGATGCAAAAGGATCCTCAAGAACCTATAGCCCATGCATCTCTATGTAACCGACTAGCTGATCAATGTGAGCAAGCTAGGCTACGTACATCTCATTGGTCCTCATGACCATACCACGCAGTCGCTCTACCTCCATAGTCGGATCCTGTGCAGCTACTGTACCTACTGTTGGTGCTGTAGGAGGCCCCATAGTAGCCTAAGGAGGTGACATAGCCCCCTCGATGATCATGCAAGATCTCACTCTACCTCTACTATAGTCTATTGTGCCTATGCCAACTCTAGGGTAGTCTATAGTCTCTACACCTAGGCCTCTGCATCGGTAGCTCGAGTCGTGAGCTCCTATACCTGGTCCTACGCCTCAGTCAGGCATCACTCCCTATCAGCCACCTTCACCTCTAGAGTGGTGATGGTAGTATCTCTCTCGAGCTGTTGAGTGTGAAATCGCCCAATATGACTCTGCAAGTCAGCAACCTGAGCCAGCAGCCATCCCTCTACACTATCAAGAGGGACCTCACCCTCCTCTAGAGCATCCTCCTTAGGGTCGATCTCTAGAATATCCTCAGTGGTGGCCTCTACACCCCAACCACCCTTAGTACGCTGGCGCACCCTACGCCCATCAAGATCTACCTCTACCTCTGCCTTAGCTGGCTCTCGACCCAGAGGCCCTATCCCATGCCATCTGAATAGAGACCACCACCCATCATAGTCGGGCATGGTCCCAGATGTCTCTACCCTCAACTCCTAGAAGTCATTGGGTGCATCTCCTAATGGTGGAGGAACTATCAATGGGAGATCCCTCTCTAGAGCCAGGCATCTGTACCTAAGTGGCATCTCTGGTATGTCCTACACCATGCCAAACTATCATAGGACATGAGAGAAGAACTGATACTCTCGGACCTCTAGCTTATGCTAGATAAGCCATCTATCTCAATGGGCCCATCACAGCCACTCGTCCACCTCTAGCCATGTAGGGCAATCCATGTAGGGGCGCTAGACAACGTCCCCTAACCCAAGTGATGCAAACTAAATAATATAATGCTTAGTATTCCCAACATGAGCTCGACTATGGATACCCTCCTCAGCACGAGGCCAGCATGTGATGTAACACTGATGGTCAGCATCTATGGTAGTGATGCATAGTGGTAGCTCCATAGGATGCTCGATCTAGATGTGCTACCACCCCCAGATCTATAACAACAGACTAGTTGATGCCCTTATAACTATGCTCTATAATCTAGTATAGCTCCCTATAGAGCTGGCATAATAAGGTGCTCCCCCAAGCTAATAATAGTGGCTCCTCTATCAAGCTCTGAAGCACCCTCCAAGCAGGGGCTAGCATGTTCCAAGGAATCCTCATGCCCGAGGAGTCTAGAAGGACAATCTGCATGATGAGATGCATGAAGAGGGCCTCTCGTACAGAGAAGACATCATCACGGTACCAGTCATCGATGTGCACCCCTCCATGGTCCGCATCATCCTATGCATCGATGCTCTGGTCACCGAATATGGCATCAAAGACAACATCCTTTGCCATGTAGGCAGAGGAAATGATAACCTCACCATCGATGGGGATCCTAAAGATCCTGTAGACATCCTCCAGGGTGATGGTCATCTCACTAGGAGGAAGGTGGAATGTGTTGGTCTGCACATTCCAGCATCGGGCCAATGCAGTCAGATAGGCTTGATCTACCCTAATGGTGGGTAGATCCATGATGTAACCAAACCCGATGGCTCGAAACCATGCTCGGTCATCATCCGATAAAGCCTCATGAAGAGTCTTCATAAGGTCAGGCTCCCATGCTCTAGAAGTTAACTTTTAAAAGCAAAAAGCATAATGTAAGCTAAATCTAGCTAAGCAGAGCTAAAGAAAATTAAAAATTTCTTAATTAGACAACCTAAAAAAAAAAACCAACAATCACAAACCGCAACTGCAACTTGCGGTCCCCAATTTGCAATACTAAAACCTGCAATCCCCAATTTCCAAATTGGGAACCATAGCTAAAACCCATGGTTCCCAATTTTCCAACTGGGAACCATAGCTACCAGCTATGGTTTAGGAGTGGCACCCATTTTGGGTACCCTCCTAGACCACTCAAACATGAAATTAAATCCTAAAGCTAACCTAGACTAGTGGGGTTCATTACCAGCAGTTTAGTGAGGTTAATTTTCTGCATTTCTTAGTGTGGTTCATTTTATTGGTATTGAGTGCGTGGTCTCAGTTTTGAGTTACCTTGCCCGCACCCTACCCCCGGCTAGTCGATGGCTGATCAGGATCCGCCATCAGGGTAGATGAGTGTAAATGTGGTAGAGTTTGGTAGCATTTCATATCAAATAATGTTCTATCTCTCTCAGAGCTCTCAAATTGCTAGTGGTTGCAAGAAAATAATGAAAAATTTCAAATGGGAATTCAATTTATAGGTCCTCCTAGTCTCTACGGACCACAGCTGACACCTACGGTTCTGAAACTAGGGTTTTTCGCCCGTAGGTCTGACCCATGGTCCCCAAAATTTGGAAATGTAAATCATAGACCGTACCCATGGTCCGCATCTAGCAATAAATGCACTCAAAACCCACCGTGGGAAGGTCTAAAAAGATAAATTACTGACTTCCACTGGACAAAAATTCAAAATCAATGATTAAAATTGCAAATTTGGTGATGTTAAAAGCACCAGGATCAATCAAATAAATGCAAAATTAAACAAAAAAAATAAAATAATTAAAAAACCAAATGCGCCTCGTATTCAGTGATTTATCCTATAAAATTGGCGGTTGTAGCGACTTGCGATCCATGCAATCCGGCAAGATGAGTAAATCACCATAAGGACATTTGGGGTAAACTTGTCATTTCTTTTATGACATCTTTCAGCAAATCATCGACAATATGATTCAACACAAGTCTTCTTGCATTTGTATTATTTCGACTCCCTAAGATGGCTATCATAGCCTGACTGCTCCATGGGATAGAGATGTGCAAATACTACTAAGCGTTGCAATCATAAGCTGAACTAGGCCTAGCCAAGGTATTAAAAGGCTCGAATCTAAAGTGGTTCAAGATCATTCATTATGGTCAAGCGACTTCGTCACTTCATACATTGTCATTACCCTCATCGACTCATCGCTTGAGGGGGTAGTCATAATTTCATGTCATAATCAAAATCAACAGAAGATCCCGGAGATCGTAGATCCCTTGATCTTGTCAAAATTGTGTTCGTTCTTGTGAATCATTGCTAACAGCTATCATAAGCTTCCCCCTTTGCTTGGGGTAAATAGCAAATATGAAATTTTGTTTGTAGCTCTCATCCTTCGGTTATATAGGCCTAACTCCTATTGTAGCACCAAAGCTACCCGAACGTCTGATGGCGAGTGCAGAATTTTCAAATGTAAGCCTTCCCAAGTTGGAAGCAATGATTCCAAGATGCGCGTCCTTTTGTTGGACCTAGGGCATCTAATGTTGATCAGACTAATGATCATCATAGAACCTTCGACATCATTTTAGGAGGTCTATTTTTGCTCAGCGTTGTTCGATCTCACAATGCATCTCAAAAGGGGCATCTGTAGACACCTAAAATACGTCATGCCGAGGGTGACTACTCATATGGACATGCTACAAAACCATATGGAGGATCTTGGATAGACTCCAAGATAGAGCAGTGGTTCTAACCACTCAATTTAGGCATTTTGGCCTAAGTAGTCTGAACCACAGCCTAGACCTACGGTCTCTAGTCTAAACCATGGTTGACACCTACGGTCTGTAGTCTGGACCATAACTGTGACCTACGGTCTTAACTAGAGTTCAGTTAGGCCTTCCATCCGAGCCAAATCGGTTGGAATGGCCAAGAGATCTAGAAGGAGGTAGTTGAAGGATGAAAGATTCCAGAGGCTTCCATCCCAACTATCCTAACCAACCTTCTTGGTCTTGGCTTCTCCATGAAGCCACCCCTAGCCCTAGGGGGCATGCTATAAATACCCCCTCCAAATGGGGAGGAGAAGAGAGATGATTTGTATAGCGAAGTGTTGGCAAATTATCGAGAGAGAGTTAATTGATCAAGAGAGCAGCGAAGCCCTATCAAATTGCATACTGACTTTGTGCATTTGAGAGCCCCTTTGCTATCCACCTAAAGACCAATTAGCCATGGATGCCCTAGGTGCCTAGGAGGATCAAGAAACACAAATCCGGGCAAACGAAGGCCCTTCACAGTGATTTGACCACCAAATATGTCAGAGGACAACAAAGGCGACCCTTGAACATCAATTTGGACAAGGAGATCAAGCCCACTACCCCTAATTCTGAGGGTAAACATATCAGAGGTCAAACCACGGCTGTCAGCCGTGGTTCATAGTGCAGACCGCCCATCACAGCTACGGTTTGCAATAGGTTAATGATCACCTTACTTGCTTTGCTTTTGACCACATAGATTAGTTATATTAGTCTTTTCATAGGTTTAATTGCATTTTAGAGAAACTTTGACCGTAGAAATTAGACATTTCATGCATTGTATTAAGTAGGATTACATTGGATCTTTTATGCCCTTTATTGTTCCTAATTTGATATTTGATCCATGCATCATTTGCTTATTCATGTCCTTCATGTTGTAGCATAATTCTTGATTTAATTAGAATAGTTTAAAGTCTTTCTTTATGCTTTCTTGTTTTACTAGTTTAATGGCACTTACATGCATATTCCCTTAAAGGGCCTCATCACGAGAGGCTATCAATATTTTTAATCGTGTGTTGTTGTTTCTTGTTCATAGAGAGACAGGTGCAAGAGGAGCTTATGTCATAATCCTTCGTATCGCTCCAATTTTTTTGCATCCTTACCTTTAGGCTATAGGATCCGTGCCCGGAAGGAGGATGGGAAAAGGATGTCGTGGTACCTCGGACTAAGAGGACTTGCGAAGGTCCCGCCTCTCAAGGGAGGTGTATTATTGGTGATTTTTTGATGGATGGTGGGTTCACCAGGAAACATTCAATGGCAGTTTCCACGCCTAGGTTGGGAATGTGTTTTTATGTGTTTGTTTTAGCCTCAAGCATTCATATCATAGGTTTGGCCAAATGAATCTAAATTAATCTATATGAAAGTGTAGATTTAATGAATACAGAAAACAAAATTAAGACAGAAAAATAGAGAAATTAAGAGATTTTAAAGAAAATACCTGATCTGGATGTCTTATGGAGATTCTGATGTTTGAAGCAGTCAAGATTGCCTTTGATTTGACATGATCGTCTGAGATCAGACAAGATCATCTGAGATCTGACGAATTCGTCAGAGACCTACAAACAGAAAAATAGATGCAAAATACAAAGAATGCCACTATGATGACAGAGGGAAACAACACAAAATGATAATATGAATACTAAACAATAGTTATGAATAGAAATTCAAACAAATTATGATATTCTAATGAGAAATTATGATCTTATCATGCAACTTAAGCTATATGGGTGAACTCCAAATGCAAAATAGTAAGAAATAAGGAAAAAACTAACTTAAATGCAGAATAAAACAGCAAAAGGTATAAGAGAAAGCACAAACTCTGGGCACTGATTGCCCCTAATGCAGATTGCAGTAGGAATTTTCTGGAAGCAATGAAATCATCTCAAATTATGACAGGATCGTCCAAGATTTGAACGAGATCGTCTGCGACGATTTGAGCTTGCTCCGACTGAAAATCAATGAGGTCCCTGCAAGAAAACTTCAAAATAACAAATGCAAAATGATGCTGTAAGTATTCTAATGCACACAAAATCAAGCTATAGGGAAATTCAGCCAAGGGTTGGGAAGGGAAGGTCCTAAGGATTAAATAGGCTTAGGGGAGTAGTTAGGAGGTTGGAGATCATCCCTATTTGGGAGATCTCCAATGGGGGAGGGTCTCTAACGGCACAGACACGCTTCTACTCGAATTAGAGACCCGTTGGAACAGAAGCTAATTATGCAAAATTAGTTTTGAGACAAGATCATCTGGATGTCCTAGCCTAGACGAAATCGTCAGATCTGGGGTGATATCGTTTGATTGGTGACGATATCGTCAAACGGTCAAAACAACCTCTAAAAATGGTGCGAGAAAAGGGGAAAACGGATTACCCGACGGTTAACGGGTGATTTGGGAGGTTAAAATTTGAATTTAAATTATTTACTAGAGTGAATGTAATTGCTAAGGTTTTACTGCGCCAATTTTAGGGTGCTACATTTTGCCCCCTCTTTAGTGAATTTTCCAAAAAAAATACGTTAAAGATGAGTTCTTCTCGATCTACGAGAAAGCAAAAAATTATTCCCATTTTTAGGCGAAGATTCTTGGTCGAATCGTACGACAACTTACTATGGTGCCCCCTCCGTGTTTTTACCCAAATTGAACGTTTGAGGTAAAAACGCGGAAAAGCAAAAAATATTTTGGAATTATTTTTGAATAAAATTAAGAAAAATAGGGTAAAACCCTAATTCATTTTTATTGTTCATTTTTCTGGTTTTAGAGCTCTGGAAGCAAAAATGGT
Organism: Wollemia nobilis; assembly: GCA_028583015.1. Lineage (NCBI taxonomy): Eukaryota > Viridiplantae > Streptophyta > Pinopsida > Araucariales > Araucariaceae > Wollemia > Wollemia nobilis. Next base: position 13,378,560 of record JAQPPZ010016724.1, read on the forward strand.
GGAGACGATGCACAGATGAATAGAGGTCCGGCACGGTCTATGAGTAAGAGTCTAAACTTAGTTTAGAATGCTTTAATTTGATTTTACATGCTTTTTAGGTGAATTTTAATCAATTTTTGAGCATCACGGCCATTTTTGGGCCGTCGATGTCGTCGGGACGAAATCGTCCCGATTTCGACAAAATCGTCCCGATTTCGACAAAATCGTCTCAATTTCGCCAATTTTGTCTAAGGGCGAAATCGACGAAAGGGGGACGATTTCATCAAATTAGGGATGATTTCGACCTGCGAAATCGAAAACGATTATGCTCAAATTTGGGACGATATCATCCAATAGTGGACGATATCATCAATTGCATAAAATTGAACTTATTTTAACTTGCATTTTTAATCACTTGAGTTGTTATTAATGGTTGTTTGTTTTTTTGTTGTTTATGTTGCAGAGAGGTTTGCTTAAAAGCAGAGAATGGAAGTATGGAGGTTTAAGATATGACTTGGCCGCTCTTACACAGGCAGAGCGGGATCAGCTGGCACAGGCCAACTTACTGCATGTGGCAGAAATGCCACAAGTGTCTACAGATATGGGTCTATTGACAGCCCTAGTAGAGAGATGGTATCCGGGTTCTTCTTATTTTTGACTACCTACAAGGGAGATGACTCCCACTTTGGAGGATGTATGGAGGATTCTAAGAATCCCCATACAAGGACGGTTGATTAATCCTATGACCAATCAGGGCCATGCTATGGGATGATTGTGTGGTGACCAGAGCTTTGCCCTAAAAAAGGGTGGAGTTAACATCGAGGCATTGCGTCAGATGCCTGGGGCATCTAGACTGACACGAGTTCTAGCTAGAGTAGTTGGTGGACTTTTGCTATGCCACTAGAGCGGGTGCAGGGTGCCATGGATGCTAGCAGATGTGATCTACGATATGCGATACCATGGGTACAGATTTTCTTAGGGCATATTTGTGCTATGCTAGTTGTACAGGATCCTGCATGAGGTCGTGTACAAGGGCGGTCGATGTCTAGTGATGACATCGCTCCTATAGGTTTGGTGTTGGGAGCACATTGTAGTGCGGAGGCTGGTAGGGATTCCTCTGATAGGAATTGACGAGGAGAGGCCCCGAGTCTTCTACTGGTGGCTTCGAAGGGGGTCACAGTGACGGATCGACCTTCCTATGTCCCGAAGACTGCTAGATGACCTAGTCTCAGACCAGATTACCTGGAGGCCATGGCGTGAGCACCCAAGGTGGGCCGAGGATGGACAGGAGCTAGCTTGCGTTAGGCGAGTGTTCTGGCTGTAGATGGAGAGGGGAGAGGTGGAGCTCCATCGCTATGACCGAGTTTTGTGATAGTTTGGTCTGTAGCAAGGGATCCCATCTCTCAGGGATTATGAGTTTTCACAAACTGTCTAGGATAACACCACAGTCAACGGGGTTCCAGACATGTGTTTTTAGAGTTTGGACTCAGACGATGCCCCCATTTAGCCAGTGGATGGGGATGATGTAGGGGTCGCAGATGGCTATGATGCCTGGTATGCAAGCATCCACCCTCCACGGATGACAAGGGCTTAGGGTTTGATACACGTAATTGTGCGTCAGATAGGGAGGTGGCACCAGGTGGCTATGGAGGCGGCCCAGGGTCGTAGTGGGAGAGAGCTAAGGAGGCCACATGCATAGGAGAGGTTGCGGCAGAGGGAGAGGAGGGAGGCGAGACCCCATTCTCCACAGAGAGAGAGGCCACCATCACCCGATAAGGGCAAGGGTGTCGACACAGGGGAGAGTAGTGAGACAGCTACTCTCCGAGCAGAGAGAGATCATCTCCGGGCATAGGTGCAGACATTATAGGATGAGGCTGCATGCCACCGAGCTAAGGTTACCCAGCTCAAATACGAGATTGCATGCCTCAGGGCATGGGGGGAGGAGGAGCGAGCACACAGGAGCTGGCACGATCGATTGCTTAGACCATGTTCTACTAGGGCATCTACTTCCAGATGGTGCCAGAGGGTCAGAGGATACAACTGCCAGCTAGCATTGCTGACCCTATCAGGATTGGGTCCTCAAGGACTTCGTCCCGTTCGAGGACTAGGACTCATAGTACTACTCATACTGCAATGGGGCCACCTCGTCCACCTCAGGGCGGGGGAGGAGATGAGGCTAAAATTTTGAGGGGCTCTCGAGGCTAGAGGACTGCATTACACTGTACAAATTGATATGTAGGTTTATTATTTTTGATAGAGGATTGAGTATGCCGAGGTACAGATTGTGGCATACCGATCCAGTTTTGATGATGTATATATACTATTGATATATATATGAGATGAGATAGTTTTGATCATATGACTTGTGTTATGTGTATGTTTATGATGCTTTTATGTTTGATTGGTTGATTTGATAATTGGATTGAGGATTCATGAAATTATGTCGTTTTGAAAATTTATAATTTTGATGTCATGCGATAAAAGATAAAAAGAGACTTCTAACAATAATTTCAAAGGACATTGTCGCTATTATAGACCATTTCATGGAGTCACTGCTCACTCGGTTGTCAAGCTAATCCCAGTATAAAAATATTGTTAAAAGTAAAAGAGTGCTTAAGAGACTGTCTTAAGACTTTGGTGCAATGGTGAAAATGATGGTGATGATGGTTTGTTTTTCAGATTTTCATAAAAATAGTATGCATGAAATAATGTTTTTTGCTAGGCATAAATTCCTAAGTGTGATAATTTTTGGATAATTCCTTAGGAATTATACCATCTTTGCAAAATTTGAAGGTTAACATAATGACATGAAATAATGAAAATGTGCATGCTTAAAAGCATAATTTGTGTAACATAATGAATTAAGTCATATGGTTTCCATGATTTTTAAATAAATGGAGAATAAAATTGTTACAATGATTTGCGCTAGGCATAGAATATGTAGGTATAGACTTATACCATCATCGCGAAAATAAAAAAAGAGATAGTTTTATTGCATGGTTGATTTTTAATAAACAAAAAATATGAATATGAGGACTTGCTCTAGGCATAAAATTCCAATTTTGGTTTTGGAACTATACCATCGTCGCGAAAGTCAACCAGATATATATGTTTTGATTGTATATTTTTTTTTTTGAAAGAAATTTTGATTTTTTTATTATATAGTTGTCTTTATGCTAAACAACGGTACTTGAACTATTCCAAACAAGTTGCAAAAATAATATTTCAAAGTATTTTGAAGACAAAATTTAGATTTATAAGGAATCCCATATGCATATGTGAATTCATTTCCGATCTTGATTTATCATAATGATACACAAAATCTCTCAAATACAAATGTGTGTGCAATTGCTTTGTGCATTTACTAGTTTTGAGCAAGATAATATGATACAAGTGATTTGAAGAAACCAAATAAGTGTTCATTAACCATGATGTAGATGCATATAACCATACTAGACTACTATGTAGGTCGGATTATCAAGAGCTAGCTAATCCATAAGCGGACATAGGTCTGTACAAAAGAAGGTCGCTAATGTGACAGACATATCACCACACTAGGAGTTACCCAAGGCCAAGCAGGATGGGCACAAACCACCTATTATGGGGCTTACCTCATAGTTTTCGAATAATTGAGAATTCCAGGGATTCAAGCTCATCAACCCTTCTTTTATTTTCAAAGGGTAGGGAAAGGGATTTTATTGCTTTCTTGCTTTCTGCTTTCTTTTGCTTTTCTTTTGAACTTTGCTTCTTTTTATTTTTGTATTTTTTGCTTGATTTTTGAGATAGTGCTTGAAATATTGTTGTAATGATATAAAATAACATTTTTCTTTTCTCTTTTTTCTTGAACTTTTCTTTTATTTTTATTTGCTAGGGATACTTGCTCGGATTAGCTGTAGAGCAAGGGATTTTTATTCTGGGTAGGGGTGAGCTTGTCCTTTTGCCAATTCTCAAAGATTCTAGACCATGTGCATGATAGGATAGCAGGGGAAACTTTTTGCTCAAGAAATCACGTCTACTATGTAGCAAAACATGGAAATTACAAATATAATCATTTTATTGTGAAAATATGTGCTTGGTTTAAGTAAATAACAAGATCAATTCTCTTTTCTCAAACTTTATTTAATTGAATTGTGTGGACTTTGATATAAGAGAGATTAGTAATCATGCCAGATAAAATCAAGATATGTATTTTTGTGAGTGTGCAAGTGAGGGATTCCAAATAAATGCTAATTTATCAAAAATAATTTGAAACATGTAACTGCAACATTTGTAATAAAATATATATAAATACTTTTTGAGAAGTTTTGAGAATATTGACTCTCTCTTTCTTCTTTATATTGTTTGGGTTTCGAAAGAGTCAAGCATATTGCTGTTTTTATATTTTTATCATTATTTTGTTTTTTTGGTTTTATTTTTGTTTTTGAACAAAAAATTTAAGAAGTGCCATAAATAAATGCAACAAATAGTTTTGAATATTTTGATGATTATGAATGTTTTTTGTGTTTTTGAATTTATAAATTTGAAATAAATACAAGATAGTGATTTTGAATTATTTTAAACAAATATATACAAGGATGAAATGACCAAATTTATACATAGTAACGTTTAAGATGCAAAATATTCATGGGTTCTTTAAGTTCTTTACCATCTAAGGTAGATAATTTGTATGCTCCTGATTCAAATTTAGCAGTAATAATGTATAGTCCAAGCCAGTTGGGCTCAAATTTACCTTTAAGACTTGTAGTTGCATTAGTATTTTTTTGAATATTTTGAGGATTTTGATTTTTTTTTTGTATTTTGATTTTAATTTATGAAGTGAAATTGGTGGTATATACAAGATGATCTATATACACTATACAAGGTTATTTGAGTATAGCATGTTTAAGGTTGCTTCAAAATCAAAGGAGGTTTTGAAGGATAATCTGGTTGAGGTGAAGGTAAGAACAAAAGGTGATGAATAAAAGGTAGTGATAACAAAAGCTTTGTTATAATGTAGAATAATGTAGCAAAATATTTGACTTTTATATGTGGAAAATTGATCATGTTACAAAATAGAATGTAAGAAGGATAAGAAGGTTCTTGATTCTTATCACTATATTCCAAATCTTGATAAGATGGAGGGAGCATATATAAAATATATGCATGGGTGTTATTTGGTAAACAAGGATGATCATATATGGATGAAGAAAAGTGATGGATAGAAGATAATTGTAACAATAGAGAATGTATAGAACTTGATGTTTCAACCGTTAAATATTCTTTAAATGGTGTTGGGTCACCATGTATGGTAACAATTTTATTTGCAATTTCAAACTTCAAACATTGGTGAAGAGTGTAAGGGACAACCCTCATCATATGAATCCAAGGACTTCTAAGAAGTAGGTTGTAATATGAAGGGCAATATGCTACATAAAATAGAGTATCCAAGATCTTGGATCCAATATTGAGGGGAAACATTATAGTACCTTGAGCTTCTTGAATTTCATTGTTAAAATATTTTATAAGAACATGTGATTCATTAAGATGTTCTTCCTTTAATTTGTGTTTTTGAAATAATTGATAAGTGCATAAATTAAGAGAGGAGCCATTATCTACCATGATAGTTCTAACAGGTGTTTCTTTACTAGATCCTGAACTGTAAAGATAGTAGTCTTCTTGTGGAGTAGAGGAAGAAATATCCTCATCATAGAATGAAATATGGTTAACCTCAAGAGGGTTTACACCATTAATTATGTTCTTAGAGAAAATATGATGAGGAAAAAATTGTTGGCTAGGTATTTTGAACAAAATTTCCTTGTGATAAATTTGTAATACCTCTAAAATGGATATCTTTGCTTGAGGGTTAATCGCTTGTTGTTGGTTATCAAAGGGGATTTCAGATTGAAATTTTGATTTTAAAGATGAGCTTTCTATGGTTACATTCCATTTTGGATCATTCTCTAGAGCCAACGATAGTTTTGAAGGTTGGTCAAATGAGGAATCCATATCTTGAATATCAGATTGAGTTGATTGAACTTGAGGTTGCTCATTTATAGTTTCTGTTACAATATTAGTAATATCATCATGATGGGACACATTAACATGCAATATTTGATTGGTTTCATGTTGTTGATAATTGAATAGGGGTTCTTGGGAGATCTCCATGTCTTGATTGATTATTGGTATTTGTTGTGTAGGAGTTTGATTGTTTACTAGAGATTTATCATCAGTTGTAGATTGTAATTCCTTTATATTAAAAAGACCCTTATCAATAAAATCTTGAATTGCACATCTTAAATCTTTACAATTTTGTGTCATATGTCCATATACTCTATGATATTCACAATGTAGCTCAGGTTTAAACCAATCTGATGTGGTATCAGGTTGTCTTATGGAAGGAAGTTCAATCTTATTTGTGTCAAGTAAATACTTGAGAATTATATCCATTGGTTGATTGAGCTTAGTAAATTTACGTGATGAAGGTTTTTGAGAGGTTTTTGATAAGTTCCTTAGGAATTTCATCATAAAAGGACCTAATGGTTTCTCACATCTACTTTCTTTACTATGGGTAGAATGATGACAGGAAGATTGCAAAGTATGAGGTGTGTGCATGGTAGAATTGGAAGAATAAGTATTTTCTTGTTGAAATGGATGTGTTGTATTGAAAGAAGGATATTGAAAGGGTGGTGGAGAATTATATATGGATTGATAGACATAATATGGATATATGGGAGAATAGATAATATCGTTATGAAGAGGATTGGCAAAGGGATTGTCCTGTTGGGGTAAGGATGAAAAATGAGAAAAGTGTGATGGTGGTGATGTGGAATAGGGATGAGGTTGGTCATAATCAACAAATGTATTTAGTTGAATTATTCCAAAATTACTGATGGGCTCATATTGATTTGAGTAAAAACTCATGGTTTCTTTAGTACTTCTAAAAGTAATATTTAGCATCTACTATTTAGAATTGAATCTAAAACATATAAACTTGAAATGATGATTTTGTTTTTGTTTTTATTGTATACATATATATATATATATATATTTTATATTTTTGAATCAAAAATATGCCTATGTTATTCACGTCGGCTTCACCAGAAATGTAACGCTCCAAATTTTTCGCATCCTTACCTTCAGGCTATAGGATCCGTGCTCGGAAGGAGGATGGGAAAAGGATGTTGCGGTACCTCAGACTGAGAGGACTTGTGAAGGTCCCGCCTCTCAAGGGAGGTGTATTATTGGTGATTTTTCGATGTATGGTGGGTTCACCAGGAAACATTCAATGGCAGTTTCCACGCCTAGGTTGGGAATGTGTTTTTATGTGTTCGTTTTAGCCTCAAACATTCATATCCTAGGTTTGGCCAAATGAATCTAAATTAACCTATATGAAAGTGTAGATTTAATGAATACAGAAAACAAAATTAAGACAGAAAAATAGAGAAATTAAGGGATTTTAAAGAAAATACCTGATCCGGATGTCTGATGGAGATTCTGATGTTTGAAGCAGTCAGGATCACCTTTGATTTGACATGATCGTCTGAGATCAGACAAGATCGTCTGAGATCTGACGAATTCGTTAGACAAATTCGTCAGAGACCTGCAAACAAAAAAATAGATGCAAAATACAAAGAATGCCACTATGATGACAGAGGGAAACAACACAAAATGACAATATGAATACTAAACAATAGTTATGAATAGAAATTCAAACAAATTATGATATTCTAATGAGAAATTATGATCTTATAATGCAACTTAAGCTATATGGGTGAACTCCAAATGCAAAATAGTAAGAAATAAGGAAAAAACTAACTTAAATGCAGAATAAAACAACAAAATGTATAAGAGAAAGCGCAAACTCTGGGCACTGATTTCCCCCAATGCAGATTGCAGTCGAAATTGTCTAGAAGCAATGAAATCATCTCAAATTATGATAGGATCGTCCAAGATTTGAATGAGATCGTCTGCGACGATTTGAGCTTGCTCCGTCTAAAAATCAATGAGGTCCCTGCAAGAAAACTTCAAAATAACAAATGCAAAATGATGCTCTAAGTATTCTAATGCACACAAAATCAAGCTACAGGGAAACTCAGCCAAGGGTTGGGAAGGGAAGGTCCTAAGGATTAAATAGGCTTAGGGGAGTAGTTAGGAGGTTGGAGATAATCCCTATTTGGGAGATCTCCAACGGGGGAGGGTCTCTAATGGCGCAAACACGCTTCTGCTTGAATTAGAGACCCGTTGGAACATAAGCTAATTATGCAAAATTAGTTTTGAGACAAGATCGTCTTGACGTCCTAGCCCAGAAAAAATTGTCAGATCTGGGTGTTAACGAGTGGTTTGGGAGGTTAAAATTTGAATTTAAATTATTTACTAGAGTGAATGTAATTGCTAAGGTTTTACTGCGCCAATTTTAGGGTGCTACACCTTCTACATCATGGATAAGGGGGTTAGCTCCACCCTAAGGTAGTTTGTGACTAATCAATAGAGCACCATAAGTATGCCTACCCTATTGAGGGCATTGGCAATTGTAATATCAGTATCATCTTTCAAGTGACCCTAAGAGGGCATTTTTGTAATAAAAACTCATTCAAATATTAATACGATAAACCTTACATACTTTGTTTCTGTTCAATTTATGTACTTGTGTGAATATTTATGCTTTTATGATGGTATAGATCAATGCAGTATCTAGGTGCACGCTCCATGGTTAGGTCACTAGTATTAAAAGCATGAATGAGAAGATGACCCAACTATTGGAAATACAAGTCCAACCAAATCCTCCTACACCAAACCATTGGAGCACTGAGGATAAGTATGGAGCTTATACACATCAAATGGGTCATAATGTTCATTCCTCAAATCACTTCAATGGAGAAATAAATAATGAGGATTTGGGAAACGAGGAAGTTTACGAACAACAAAAGGGTTTTGATAGACCTTCCCAAAATTGCTTCCATAGACAGAGGAATAATGAGGACCAAGATAGACACGAAGTTTACCACCAATCAAGAGGTCCTAATGGAATCAATTTTCCATGCATTGATATGCCCACCTTTGAGGGTCATGATCCACATGGGTGGATAGCCAAAATGGAAGGCATTTTAGACTTATACCGATTCCAAGATTAAAAAAAATTCCTTTTGCTGCATCCAAACTAGGCACTGAAGCTTATCAATGGTTTGTATTTCTCAAGTACGAGAAGGGAAACAACATATACTGGAATGATTTCACCAAATATTTTCTTCACAGATTTGATGAGGGTTCCACATCTTCTTACACAGTTGGATTTTTATCATTTAAGCAGACGAGATCGATAGTGGACTATATCTCAGAATTTACTAGTATGCTTTCCTATGCAAAATACTTACAACCAGATGTAGTGGTAGTTGCTTTTAGAAATGGGTTGAAAGAGAATATTAAAGTCAAAGTGGACCTACAAGATCCATCCAAGATAGATGATTGTATAAGGATTTCCAAGTTGGCTGAGAAGAAGGTGCAAATGGTGACCTCCATACAACGTAATTCATATGATCAACCTCAATATCCCAACAAATATTTTCATAGAAATTATCAACCACCAAGATATTTTTCTATAAATTTCACAATAACCATCCAAAATATCAGGCATGTGTACCATGATAGAGTTTTCAAATTGAATACGTTGACAAGAACAATGAAGAAATAGAGGAGAACAACTCACCTGATAATTTCATAGACAAAGACAAAATTAAACACAAGATAATTGTAGCTAGGGAGGATACTATGGCAATTTTAGTACATGCTCTTATGGGCTCATCAACTCACCATACAATAAAAGTAGCAGGATTCATTCAACTAAGAAAGGTAACTATATTAATTGATTCAGGAAGTACTCACAACTTTATTAATACAAGGCTTTCCAAGGCATTAAACTTGCATATCAAATCCTCCAATCATGATAAATTTCAATCTAGAACTGCAAGTGGGAGTAGCGCTCAATGTATAGGTAAAAAATCTTCAATTTCATTACAAATGGGAAGTTATACTTGGTAGGGTCCTCTTTTTGTTATGAATTTAGGGAATTCATAAGTTATCTTGGGAGTCGCATGGTTAGAACAAATGGAAACCACGGTCGATTTTAATTACAAGAAGCGCTTTGTTGAATGGAAAGAAAATGGGAAGACCATTCACCTCCAAGGAATTCCAAAACCTCCATCAAAGGTAGTAAGTTCATACAACATGGAAAAAATAGTAATAAAATGTAGTTATGAATTCTTCGCTCAAATTAATTGTATGGAAATACAAGCACAAGATATGCCAGCAATCCAATCAGAATATCTACAAAACATTATGGCCAACTATGATGAGGTCTTCCAAGAACCAAAGGGACTACCTCCCAAAATATCCCATGACCAAGCCAGACGGTGTCTCAAGAAGGTGATCATCCAGAAAGTGAAATCTCAGTCAGAATTACCAATACTAGATGCAGAAGGGCGTATATATCTCCAATCGAAAGCAATTATATAAAGTAGAACATGCATATTGAGATCTCGTCACATCCAAGAATTCCTCATCAAATGGTAGGGTCTGCCAAAAGAAGAGGCTACATAGGAACTTGAAAGAATTTTCCAAACATTTCTAGCTTTGAGAACAAAGCTTTCCGAGGAGGGGAGTCATGTTACATATCAAAAATAATATAGCCATCGGCTATATTATAAGATATTACATTCAATTATTACTTAAAGGTATCCAAGTGTATATTTTTATATTATCATCGATTTATTTTCATTAATTTGAGTATTCACATAACTTTACCTAGTGTGGTGGGGATATACCCTCTTTGAGTGGAATTTTATTATTACATTCCTATTTGTATTACTCTTGTTCTCTCTTGATTGTATACTGTGATTATTTCATTATTGTAAATTTATGATTATCTTTGTGTATGTAGGTGTTATCTAGTTGAGAAGGAGTCAAGGGTAGTCCTAACATTACATGTGGTATCATGAGACTAGTTTGATTTACGAGAAACCTCCAAGCACATCAAACAATTTAGGCAGCCACAAGTGATCATCCGGTGCAGTAAATACAGTAGGCAAAGTCGATCAACACTGTCAGTTCATGCCCCAACAAAATTCATAGGGAAATTGTAAAATCATGCACAAGATTACTATCAAAATATGGGTGACATCCACATTATGGGGCAACTAAGACATCATGCAAAACATGATACAGACGTTCAGTGATTGGGTTAGAAGAAGCGGGGTGACTCCGCCATAACGGGTGTTGTTCGGGTCATTCGATGTGAAGGGTGTTGTGTAATCCAACAACAATAGAACAAATTATCCATATATTTTATGTTATCTCTAACAAATTAGCAGCACCAAAGACATCCATGATACGAGCCACCAACATATCAAAGTGAAGTAAATTGTATTGTTGTCTTCTTGCGCATAATGGTTCAGGTCTCAGTTTGTAAATAGTTGAACAGTGCAGTGTAAAACTAAATATTTTTTGGAAATTTGGGTGAAGACTGTGACATATTGCATAATCTAAGAAACCACCCCTAGAGCACAAAAAATGCACTAGGTATAGAGCATCACAGAGGCTAGGAAGGTCTGGTAGAGCAAAACACAAGAATCATCGAAGAAACTTATAGTTCGAGCCAAGAAATTATAGCGTGAACCACCAAACAATCAACGAGCATGAAATAAACAATTATTGGGTATATTATAAGGTACACACCATTCATCATTTTTAATTTTTTATATTTTTGGGATAGTTATCCCACATTCAACAGGCAGTAGGCAGAAGAGGATTTATAACGCACGAAGCACCACCTCTAAGGCCTGAATTTGGTCACACAACCAATGATCTCCTCTCGCATGGGTTAACTTTGATATGTTGAGCTGTCCTTTCTCATCGTTGTATTATGTGTCTCGTGATCCAATCCAGTTCGGTCTTGACCTATTGCTTTGTTCACTTAGAGTCATCCGGTCATGAGCCAGTCTTATCCTATTATTTTTTCCAACGTGTTAGTTGTACCGGGTCAATTAGAGTCATCTGGTTTGGGGTCATCAATGTGGTCTTGTTATGTATCATTTTTTTATATCTCGGTTTGGTGTTGGTCCAGTGAGTTTATAATACCTAGACCTTAGTATTGTGGTGGTCATGTTCACGCTCATGTTCGGTCATGTTCGTGCTCGTGTTCGGTCATGTGTTGCGTCTTATGTATCACATTCAAGTCAATTATCGCATTTCACATCCTGTATCTCATTTTAAGTCGAGTGTCAGTGTCGAGTTAGTGACCAACCAGTGTGTCCAGTGGTGGCGTGTCAAAATTAGTCGATGTGCATCACGATAGTTAGGTGTCAAATCAAGTGTCAATAGGTTAAATTGTGGTGTCAAATCAGTAGTGAGGTGTCAAATCATCAACAAAAAGGTGTTAAATTAGTTTTCAAGAAGGGTGGTGTCAAATTAGTATTTGAAAGTAGCTGAATAAACCAGGAAGCCTCAAGAGGAGATTCAATTCGTGATGCAGTTGGAGCGACAGTTGAAGCAGAAAACTAACAAAATTTTTGCCAAATTTATCTAATTTTTTTTACAAAATTCAAGGGCAAAAAGGGTTACTAGAACTGATGTGACAGGTGCATGAGCGGAAGGTGGACCAAAGGACCAAACAAGCGACTATAAAGATCGAAGAACTCCAAAGAAGGGAGACTGAAATCACCAAGAAGACCTCATAGAAGCAAAGGTACACAAAATTCTTCTTCTCCTTTAAGAATTACTATATTTAACCATGGTCATCCATTACTTAACAATATGCCATCCAATCCCTCCCCAAACTCTTCCCATGAGAACATCACACAAGAGGAAACAAGAAGCCCCATGACCACTGACATGGTCTTACAATCCTTAGTGGCTAGTATTAAAAGCATGAATGACAAGATGACCCAACTATTGGAAAGACAAGTCCAACCAAATCCTCCTAGTCCAAACCACTGGAGCACTGAGGATAAGTATGGAGCTTATACACACCAAAGGGGTCATAATGGTCATTTCCCAAATTGCTTCAATGGACAAAGAAATAATGAGGATTTGGGAAACAAGGAATTTTATGAACAACAAAAGGGTTCTGATAGACCTTTCCAAAATCGCTTCCATAGATAGAGGAATAATGAGGACCAAGATAGATACAAAGTTTACCACCAATCAAGAGGTCCTAATGGAATCAATTTTCCATGCATTGATATGCCCACATTTGAGGGTCACGATCCACATGGGTGGATAGCCAAAATGGAAGGCATTTTAGATTTATACCGATTCCAAGATTTAGAAAAAGTTCCTTTTGTTGCATCCAAACTAGGCACTGAAGCTTATCAATGGTTTGTATGGCTCAAATGCGAGAAGGGAAACAACATCTACTAGAATTATTTCACCAAATATTTTCTTCACAAATTTTATGAGGGTTCCACATCTTCTTACACGGTGTGGTTGTTATCACTTAAGCAGACGGGATCGGTAGTGGACTATATCTCAAAATTTACTAGTATGCTTTCCTATGCAAAACACTTACAACCAGATGTAGTGGTAGCTACTTTTAGAAATGGGTTGAAAGAGAATATTAAAGTCAAAGTGGACCTACAAGATCCATCCAAGATAGATGATTGTATAAGGATTTCCAATTTGGCTGAGAAGAAGGTGCAAATGGCGACCTCCATATGACATGATTCATATGATCAACATCAATATCACAATAAATATTTTCACATAAATGATCAACCACCAAGATATTTTTTCTATAAATTTCGCAATCACCATCCAAAATATTAGGCATGTGTACCATGATAGAGTTTTCAAATTGAATATGTTGACAAGGAAAATGAACAAATAGAGGAGAACAACTCACCTGATAATTCCCTAGATGAAGACCAAATTGAACACAAGGTAGTTGTAGCTAGGGAGGATACTATGGAAATTTTAGTACATGCTCTTATGGGGTCATCAGCTCACAATACAATCAAAGTAGCAAGATTCATTCAACTAAGGAAGGTAAATGTATTAATTGATTTAGGAAGTACTCACAACTTTATTGACACAAGGCTTGCCAAGGCATTAAAATTGCACATCAACTCCTCCAATCAAGATAAATTTCAAGTTAGAACTGCAAGTGGGAGTAGCACTCAATATATAGGTAAAAAATCTTCAATTTCATTACAAATGGGAAGTTATAATTGGCAGGGTCCTCTTTTTGTTATGAATTTAGGGAATTCATAAGTTATCTTGGGAGTCACATGGTTAGAACAAATGGAAACCACGGTCGATTTTAATTACAAGCAGCGCTTTTTTGAATGGAAATAAAATGGGAAGACCATTTGCCTTCAAGGAATTTTGACACCTCCATCAAAGGTAGTAAGTTCACACAACATGGAAAAAATAGTAAGAAAAGGTAGTTATGAATTCTTCACTCAAATTTATTGTATGACAATACAAGCACAAGATATGCCAACAATCCAATAAGAAGATCTATAAAATATTGTGGCAAACTATGATGTGGTATTCCAAGAACCAAATGGACTACCTCCCAAAAAATCCCATGATCATGCCATACAGTGTCTCAAGAAGGTGATCGGCAAGAAAGTGAAATCTCAATCAGAATTACCAATACTAGATGGAGAAGGGTGTATATATCTCCAGCTGGAAGCAATTCTACAAATTATAACACACATACTGATATCTCATCACATCCAAGAATTTCTCATCAAATTGTAGGGCCTACAGAAGAAGAGGCTACATGGGAACCTGAAAGAATTTTCCAGACATTTCTAGCTTTGAGGACAAAGCTTTCCGAGGAGAAGATTCATGTTACATACCAAAAGTAATATAGCCATCGACTATATTATAATATATTACATTCAATTATTACTTATAGGTATCCAAGTGTAGATTTTTATATTATCATTAATTTGCGTATTCGCATAACTTTTCCTAGCGTGGCAGGGATCTACCCTCCTTGAGTGGCATTTGATTATTACATTCCTATTTGCATTACTCTTGTTCTCTCTCGATTATATACTATGATTATTTAATTATTGGAAATATATGCTTATCTCTGTGTATGTAGGTGTTATCTGGTTGAGAAGGAGTCAAGGGTAGTCCTACCCTTGCATTCAATTCCCTTTTTTTCTTGGCTATCGATCAATGTTGTATGGTCACTCATTGAGCAACTACATACGTTTGATTAGATCACATTCTTTTACCTCCTTATTTTTCCTTCTTTTCTTGCCTATCGATCAATGTTGTATGGTCACACTTCGAGTGGCGATATACCTTTGATTAGATCCCATTATTTTCCCTCCTTTTCTTGGTTATCGATCAATGTTGTATGGTCACACTTCGAGCGGCTACATACCTTTGATTAGATCCCATTCTTTTCCTTTCTTCTTATTTTCCCTTCTTTTCTTGGCTATCGATCAATGTTGTATGGTCACACTTTGAGTGGCTACATACCTTTGATTAGATCCCATTATTTTCCCTTATTTTTCTCTTCCCTTCTTCCCCTCCAATTCAAAACATCCCATCACCTTCTCATATCATATTTTTGTACTAAATTATGTTCCACATAACATAGTACAAAAAGGGGTAAATGTAGACACCTAAAAGTTGCACATTATCACTTCTAGATACTTGTACATCTACATACACACTTGTATACTGACATAGGCCATCATAGACCATCGTATACCATTGTAGTCATATGTAGGTTATCTTAGTCATTCGTAGGTTCCTAAACCTACAAAACTAGGTAAAACACCTCCTACCCACTAGGAGCCCACCTATTAGTCCCCTAAGGCAACTTAAGCCCTCCCCTACACCTAATTAGCCTTCATGGTACCTTATCCCTATCAAAAAGCCTAATTAGGTTGATTAGTGATCTAATTCATCATTGACATTTACTTAAATACACTTTTCCACTTAAGTAAGTTTAATTAGAGTCCTAAGTCACATTAGCCCTAAACATACTTCCACACATGTGTGCACATGATATTAGTTAGGATATTTCCAAATGCACTAATTAAACCCTAACATAACCTAGTATCTAACTAACCTTAATTAACCCCAACTCTTCCTCACACATGTGTGAGGAGGATATATTTCTCTAAGGCATGAGGGTTTGACACCTATTCAAACCCTCACCTAACTCCAGAATGGAGTAACTCTAAGGGTTGGTATATCTAAACCCTTCTCCTGACATCATATTTTTCTATAAATAGAGGGATCCCTCTCCTATTATACCTCTCTCTCCCTCTTTGCTACCATACATAAACTCTACCAAAATTAGCCTAGAATCACATCTAACAATTCTACACCGTACAAAAAGCAAAGGATAACTTCAAACATCCATCTGGATAGAAATTTTGGTCCCACAGTCAATAGAAGTCCAATTCACCTCTTGACCTATGAATTTGAGCTCCAATTCACCCTCTTCCATGTGAATTGACCATGCAACACATCTACTTCAAAAAATTTATTAGGTATACTTTATTTCATGTTTTTAAAGTATTTTATGCAGTTTTTATCATGTATTAGCACAATTTTCCTTCTGGTATTTTTGTATTTTATCAATAAGGGGCTTGACTAATGTAGACCCCCAAACCCTCTAACCATATTTTGTAGGCCTTCAAAAACAAACACAAGAGATCACAAACACAAATAATAAACTAGAGGTGGTTCGCAAGCCCACCTTCACTGAGGAGTCTCAAAAGAAATCATTAGGGTGTTTGATATTCATAAAGAAAGATTGGGAAAATCACCTTTGTAACCCATGAGCATTTTGAATGAATAAAAAGCAACATTTTGGGCATTACATTTGTTTATGTATTATGTTTTATCAAATGGCATATTTCATCCGCTTCACAAAGTTACATTCCTTTTTCAAGCCAATAAAAAATATATATATTTTTATTTGTTTTCAACTTTTGCACATCATCCTTTCATGCATTGAAAGATATTTCAAATTTCTTTCCAAATTTGTATATAGATAAGATTTTTCACTTTCTATTTTCAACAAGGCATTTCAAATTTCTTTTCAAACTTGCATTTAGAATAAGGTTTAAAATCCCTTTCATGATATTTGGCAATTCCTTTTCAAAGTAATTTCAAATTTATTTTTCAAATTTGTATTAGATTAGGGTTTTGCATTTTCTTTCATGTCATTTCAATTTTTTTTTTCAAATCTCTTTTCAAATTTGCATTAGATTAGGGTTTTACAATCTCTTTCATTGTCATTTCAAATTTCTTTTTCAAATCTCTTTTCAAATTTGCAATTAGAATAGGGTTTTGCAATCTCTTTCATATCATTTCAAATTCCATTTCAAATATATTTTCAAATGCAATTAGATTAGGTTCAAATTTCAATTTCCTTTCATGTCATTTAATTAGAACTTCAAATTTCTTTCCAAAATCCTTAGGGTACATTTCAATTTCTTTCAAATTTTGCAATTCAAATTTCAATTTCCTTTCATGTCATTTAATTAGAACTCCAGATTTATTTCCAAAATCCTGAGGGTACATTTTAATTTCTTTCAAATTTAAAAATCATATTTCAATCTCTTTTCATGTCATTAGAGTAAGGTTTCTAACATATTTCACAAAATTAAATTTAGATTAATTTTACAAATCTCTTTTCAAGTCATTCACATTAAGATTTCACATCTCTTTCCTCTTTGCTTGCTTTTGTGCTTTCTAGATCAATTTTTTTTTTTAAATGCATCTAGGTTAGTTATCTCTTTTCAAAAATGTATCTAGGTTAGTTTTATTTTGAAAATACATCTAGGATTAGTTTCATTGTGAAAAGGCATCTAGTTAGTTGTTTTTATTTCACCCTAGTGGTAATAAACACACCATCACACGCTCATGTGGCATACATAGTGGTGAGATTGGAATTCATCCCCAATATATCACTTGAGATTGGTGACATTGAAATTCATATCCTTCCACCAGCTCACCCCCTAGACACCATACTAGTCCCCATGAGCAGTTTTATAGACTTCATCACCATAAAATCCCCTACTCTTGAGACTAGTTTTTTGAAATTCATCATCGAAAGGGAACTTTTGAGTAGGATAGGGTTAGATGCCTTTGTTCACAAGGCTCACAAAATTAGTGAACATGTAACTATCGTTCTTGACTAAGCCCACCCAAAGGTGAAGTGAAAGCATGGGTATGTCAGTAGTAGGTCTTAGACAATGCCACCTCTTCTTGTGAGAGGATTTTGGACTCATCATAGCATTCTGAGTTTGCCCCTATTTGGTTTTCATTTTACTGCACCTTTACATTAGGTCATCATTTACCTGTTGAGACACTATTTTATTATGTGCACCCTTGGGTGTTGCAGGAGGTTTCGTGCCAATGACATTATTATTATTTCTAGAGTTCACCTCACTTCCCATGATACTTTCTAGAGATATATTTCAACATCAAAACACACAAAACAAACAAACATTTATCTTTCTGGTTTTTAGCACTGATTATAGTTACACTTTGTTTGCATGGTCACAATACTGGTTTCAGCATTGATTCTAGTTACGCTTTGTTTGCATACTCACAATACTGGTTTTAACACATTTACTTGTTAGTAGCCCATCTGTTGGTTGTTTGTAGCTTGTCATTTTTTTATTTTATTTTTCAAATTTATAATCTGAGTTCAGTTCATAGTTCAACCTACGAACCAACCCCTAGTTTGCATAGTAGACTAAAAACTCTATTTTGATACATAGAAACTTCCCAAATTTCATAGGTTTACCCAAAAATCTCACACAAAGCACACCTAGAACGTAAAATTTCTTTTTTTGAGCATTTTTAGCACTAATTCACAATACACAACACAATGATTTTTTTTCACCTATAGTCAAGCATGCAAGCAAGAACATATTGAGGAGGAGGCTTCTTGTGCCACTTCCAATCAGTCCATTCCTCCCCCTTCAGTCACAAGGGGTAAATCCACACTAAAAACCTCCTTATAGGTTTTGACTCACTTCACATATACACTATGCCTCATTACGAGAATTCTACCCTAGGTGATACCCTCACCACCTCATCCGATGAAGATCACCCACTTATTTCCCGCTCACCTTCACCTAATATGCCTTCCATGTTCTATGACCACATAATCTATACTAGATCTAGGACACCCACCTCCTTTCTTCACCATAGATGAGGAAAATCCACCTACCTCACATACCTTTGCATATACCTTATTTTAGATTCTCTCTTAGTACCTCTTTGATAATGAATCCTTGCTCAACCATAATCATCCTCGAGGTTGCATCATTCACCCCTACCATAGGAATGATTTTATATCCCTCATCTTCCACTTTGATCACTCAGATGCCCTCCCATCAAATCCTCCCACAACAACCTCCATTAAAATAATAATATACACCACCCACATCATCATATTAGTGCACTTATCAAGTGTAACCACCACCTTCCCAACAACCCTTCTTCCCATCCTTTGATGTCGTATCACAACTGCCTCCTCAATCACAACAATTCCAATATCAACAACATCAACAGATCCCATATACTCAATCATGTGTGAACACTTTCACCATGCCATATTATTAGGCTCCTACCTTTGAGGCCTATACTCCTTTCTCATCACTTCCTCCACCTACATACTACCCTATTGGAATGTATGGTATCACATATTCTATTCCATGACTATCTTCATCTACTTCCATTTTTTGACTCCCTCCACCTCCTCTATTTTTGGCTCCATCTTCTAGTCCCCTTCTTATGATCCACGAAACTCATCCTCTCCCACTAATACCCCATACTATTATACTCCATCTACCTTATCCACTTATCCCTCTTCTAGTTAGATGCAGGTACCATATTTTGACACCTCATCTCGTCCACCATGTGCACCACCCATCCAAACACCACTACCTCCACCACCATCTATTGGACCTACATTTTTCACTCCACCTCCTTCTTGGTCATCATACTCTACAACACAACCATTATAGTAGGCCCCTATCCAATAGATCCCGATGCAGCAACCGCAAACCCCACAACCACAATATTACTCCCCCCAAAAGATGCCTGCTCCATAGCAAAGTGCCCCATCTACTTTGACACCCTACACCATTCAGTAGTCACATCCATAGGAACCATTAAAATACATTCCTTCTCCACATTGGGAAGAACAATAGATCCAATACCCACCCCATTATCAAGCTCCAACAGTCTCAGCACAATCCTTTACACCTCTATCCTCCAAACTTTAACTTTTACAAGAATAATTTAAGATGCTAAATATTTGTATAACTGGTTATGGGTCATAAAAATCCACATACGATGAACTCTACAATGAGCCAGTCCACCCTTCAGTTTATATCCCTTACCCTTATCACTTTGAGATCCTGAAGTTTGATAAATACAAAGATAAAAAGGATCCTCATGAACACATCAACAATTACCACTTTGCCTGCTATCAACTTCATATTAGTAGTCCCCTCATGTTACCTACCTTTATCCTCTCACTTGAGGTACAAGCCCTTGATTGGTACAACATACTTCTGCACCATAGCCTATTCACATTTGAGTAGTTGGCCAATTCATTCTTAGAAAATTTCTCCATTAATATCAAGAATAAAATCAACTTCTTTGATGTCTATGCCCTAAGACATGCTGATAATGAGCCCATTACATAATTTATCTCCCTATGGAGATCGGTCATCCATGACCTAGCTCATAGCCTTCCATATGCAAAACTAGTCACATTTTTCTCTAAGAGTTATCACAAACATATCTCCACTTCCTTACAGCTTCATCAAAGCTGCACGTTTGAGGAAGCTATCAATCAAGCCAAGGTCATCAAGGACATCAAAGTACAATATGAAAAGATTAATCTTAGGTAGAAATCATCATACAACTACAAATTTTGATTCAATCAAAATGTACCAAATCAACCCTTCCCTAGACTACCACAAACTAATCAGGTGGTAACAACTTCTCCAGCTTCTTCATCCATATCATGACCTCCCCCTCCATAGCAGTAGTTGTTTCAAAATAACACACCCCTTCCACCTAGATTGCAACAGACTCGTAGTCTTCATCCATAGCTTTCACAATGCAATTTGACCCTACTCTTTAATCCCTTACCAACTCTATTATAGAGATTATACAATGTGGGTCATATTACTTTATCGAACATTCAACCTCTTGATCAAAATCAACCCAAGACTTGGGGTACATTGAGTAGGCCTTCTGTGGATACCATCAATAGCAGAGACATGATATATAATCTTATCACTCCTTTCATGGTCTTGTCTAGGACATCATTGATCAAGGTACCATTCAGGTCTCAAACCCTCTTACACCACAAAACTAAAATTTAGGTATCTATTAAAACCTGCTACCTAAATATAGGGGTATGAATCCTCAAGAAGCCTCATCCAATTCCCAAGGGTAACTAAGATAGGTTAACAATGTTCAACGTGACCCTCCTTCACATGGTATAGTTGGCATGATCAACCTTACAACTCACATTCAGAACTATCCACCATGGTAGGATGCATCTGTAGTATCACCTCTAATACCTTTTAATTCACTGCAATCCCATGCAAACTCAAATATTTTTCCATAATTACCTCACAACATCATCACTATCCATAGTATCCTTACGCATCAGTTACATAATGCCCCTACTAGGCTATCTATTTTTGACATTTTATAGTAGTCTCAACCCCATCACAAGGTGTTGAATGACATCCTTCGATCCATTAACCTTGAAACCTATGATACAAATACATTTGTGAACTTTATAGGGAACATACCACGATGCCTTCAACCTTTTATTAGTTTCTATGACCATGAGATTATAGATCTTGTAGGTGAAGGATTTGACCCTCCTCTCAAAATTTAGGTAACCATCAATGATATCACCTACAAGTGTGTCATCATTGATACTGGTTCATCTATTAGTATCATTTCTCTTGTTGCCCTACATCACCTTCACATTCTACTTTCTCACTTTTCCACCCCATCGCTCGACCTTTGAGCATTCAATGGTTCCATGCGACCCACTATAGGTTCCATTGTTTTATCCATCCGCATAGGTATTTATACCATCTCCATTTTATTCCACGTCATTTAGGATAATATGCAATACAATATCTTGCTTAGATGTCCATGGATTAGAGACATGCAATGTTTCCCCTCTACCTTGCATTATTGTATCAAGTATTTCTATGATGGACTTGTTCATTGTATTCTTGCCGATGGGGATCCCTTAAAATTCTATAACATTGCAAACCTTCCACCAGGATCCTCATCGTCCTCCACCCAGGTTCTTTCCATTCCTCATCATCCAAAGGGAGCATCTACATCTTCCTATATATCCACCTCATCATCGTAATAATCATCAGGGACACATACACAATCCTATCCATCTATGTCCACACCACTCTCATCATATACCATGGAACTTCATCCTATTGCCATATGTTTCTCACCACCTTCCTCATGGCCTCTCCTCATTCTTAGCTATCCTCTTCCATGGATCTACCTTCTGTGCCTGTGCATTTTTCACCACCCTCATTATAGCCTCATGTTACATCTCATGCATCTTCCTCTATATAACCTACTCTCCTTCCCACTCCTTAAACACTCCCACTTCCTTTTCATCCATGACCATGATATTTTACATCTTCTCGTAGCCCAAAACCTACACCTCCTCCCCCACCACATAGTTCCCACATGTAAACCATCCATTCCTTACACCATGGTAAAATATCATGATTGGGAATAATGAGCCTCTCACTTAGATGCTCAATTAATCCATTATTCTCCTACTATCATTCATGATTCCTAGCTAGCACCATATTCCTTTGATTCTGATTTGCTACCTCACTCCCCAACATGTACAATACCTTGAGTGTCCATTTTCATGAAAAAATATAGGTCTAGTAACTATAATATTCATGATGCTTATGTTCAACTCCAGATGATCAAATATTTGCATGATTTTGGTCATCATTCATATTTAGTATTTACCATTGGTACTATCATACCGCTTGTTCCACCCAAAAATCATACCAACTTCGTGTATGTATGTCTAGACTCATCGCTCCTGACTACTATGCCTCCACATCTACAATCTAGTTTTTGTGCAACTCTCAATCACATGTCCAACCCTCAATTTACCTTATTCTACCTTTTATTTTTTCAATGGCATGGATTCAGACTAGGCCACTATGAGCAAGGGTTATGCATGCCTATCAACCCCCATGTTTAATCACCCATAAAAAATCTGGCCTAGGTTATCACACTATAGTCATTCATATGCTCAAAGATGAACTTCAAGATATCTCTCTACATACCACACTAATCCCTACACAATCATTAGAAGAATACATCAACATGGATATCATATATGAGAGTCCATATCCTCATTCTACCGTCACCATTCCATGCAGCTTCTTCCAAGAAAAATATTTTATCGACATCATGCTTTCTTATTGTATTGACATGCTCATGGATAAATTTTTTGCCTTGTACCTCATACCTTCTTATCCAGAGCACAATTTTTCACCTCCTCCTCCATCATCGATACATCCAGGCTGATCATTGCCTACTTGTTGATAGCTTCATCGCTCCAAAACCCAATATCAGTCACCACCCATGGTTTTATGCCCATCACTACACCTACCATGATGTTCACATGCTTTTGAATATTCATCATCAAACTCATCATCTTTAACAACCTCTACTGCTTCCATCAACATGGTCTATGTGGATATATTCTCACCACTTTGATACACATCTTGTGTAAATCATGATGAAACATCAAACCCTAACTTCATTGACTTTACTCATATTTCACCAATTCCTTAAATGTAGGACTTCTTGCTATCACCTCCTATCTTGTGTATTGCTAATGCTCCTTCACCATATACCCCACATTACATCCTGTGGGTTCATCACACTGACATATATTAAGATGATGAATTTAAGTTACCTAAGGCTATTGATGACCTCCACATTATTCCAATCTCTAAACAACTTCGAAACAATTCCCACATGCTTGTGGAAGATACCATCAACATTGATATTAGTGACGACACCACAATCCACATATCATTAAACTTGTCACTAGCCTCTCATCAAAGGAGTGCATCTTGTTTACTACATTCCTCAAGGAATACATTAGATTCTTTGCTTGGTCCTACAAGGATATGCCAATACTCGATCCCTCTCTAGTGGTTCACAATATCACTCTCGATAGTGACGCTAAATTTGTCAGACAAAAATTGTGATGTATGCATCCTACGGTTGCATTACTGGTAAAATATGAGCTCCAAAAGCTCCTTGATGTGGATTTCATCCAACCTATTGATTACCTAGAATGGATTTTCAATATCATGCTAGTAACTAAACCCTCTAGCAAAGTTCATGTATACACCAATTTTCATGATTTGAACAAAGCTTATTCATATACAAATCCACTTTGCATACAACCAAACAATCAAACATTCAAATCATGGATATCACATCTGTCTACAATTTTTTTTTTCTGAAGATTATCTCAATATAAACCTCATCCCAAATCATACATTTGTTAAGTCACTAGATCCACATGCAATATCAGAGACGTCTTGCTTTCATTCATGTATATTGGTTTCAACCACATATTGAATGTTACACTTGACTTATCCATGCCACTCAGTTCAAATGGTTTGACATATGTCATCATGCACTCATCAATCAATCAGAACTAAAAATATGAATAGGTAGTTATTCTATTTATATTTGGACCATCTCGCATTGGTCACAAAAGTAAAGTAGTCTTAAGTTACCCTCACAAATAACCAGCATGATTTTACAAATATTATACTAAATCGGTAAATCATCATGTTTCATCCACAATAATTCATTCATATTATCCCACACATTCTTTATCTTCTCTCTTCTTCTTTTGGTTCTCTATCAATTTTGTATGGTCATGCTTCGAGCGGCTACATACCTTTGATTGGATCCTATTTTCATATTCCCTTTCTTCTCTCCACCTCTGTTTGGTTCTCTATCAATGCTGTATGGTCACACTTCGAGCAACTACATACCTTTGATTGAATTCCATTACTCTTTCTCTTTATCATCCATTTCACAAACACCTCACCACCTTCTTCCATCATATTTTTGCACTAAACTGTGTTTCACACAACATAGTACAAAAAGGGGTAAATGTAGACACCTAAAAGTCACACATGTTCATTCCTAGATACTTGTAGATATGAATAGAAACTTGTAGGTTTACATAGGCGATCATAGGCCATATTAGGCCATCATAGGCTATCGTAGGCTGCCATAGTCCATCATAGGCCACTGTAGTTATCTATCGATGCAAAACCTACAAAACTATGTAAAGTGCATCCATAATGCCTTATATCCACAAGAGGGCCACTTGCAAGCTCCCTAAGGCCACCTAAGCCATTTCCTATGCATAATTAGGGCTCCCATAGGACCATTCCCTACCAAAAACTCTAATTATATTAATTAGAACTCTAATTTGTGATTGACTTTCACTTAAGGTACACTTTATCATTAAGCTGGATTTAATTAGGGTTAATGATCAAATTAGCCCTAAACATGTTCCCACACATGTGTGCACCCTAAGTTGGTTAGGATATTTCCTAGAAATCCTAATCCAAACCCCATCTAACCTAGTTTTTAGCTAACCCTAGTTAATCCTAATCCTTGCTCATACGTGTGTGAGGATGAGATATTTCCTTTAGGGCATGTGAGAGGATGACTAAGCTTTCCACCTTCCAAACCCTAACCTAACCATGCTAGGAATTGATCCTAGGGTGTAGTACACCTAACTACCCGCTGACCTTGGTTTTTTATATAAATAGAGGGTATTTTACCTCATTTTATCTCTCTCACATTTTCAATCAACCTACCCAAACTCTATCGAAATCACACCAGAACCGTCTTCTACCACTTTGTTTCTAAAAAATAGCATCAAGCAACTTTTGGATCCCATATGGATATGAAATCTCCATCAAAAGTCTATAGTTCAGTTTTACCCCAAGCCTACGAACCCAAGATCTAGTTCATAGGCTACCCTATGAATAAATCGTACAACAGGTCTATAGTACCATATCAGGTATAAATCAAATTTTAATAGCTTTTGTAACATTTCCAACAACTTTCATCATGTTTTTCTACATATTTGAGTCGATTTGTCTTCATAACTATGAGGCTTGACCAAGGTAGGCCCCCAAACACACTAACACCCTTTTGTAGGCCCAAAATAGGTATAAAAGGACATACACCAGTAGACTATCAGTGGCACACATGCATAAAAGCCCACCTTCATTGAGGAGCTCTAAAAGATACCATTAGATGCTTCATATTTGTGATGAAAATAGGGAATAAATATCTCCACTGAAAGAGAGACTTATTTTGTAACCCTACATTCAAAATGAATAAAGCAACATTGTGAAAATTTTCTACATTTGTTTTTAGATATGGTTGTATTTCAATTTCTTCATCATCTATCATGGAACCTCATCCTACTACCACATCTTTCTTGCCACCTTCCTCATGGCCTCCCCCTCCTTCTCAGTCATTTTCTTCCATGGATCTACCTCCTACACCTGCACCTTTTTTGCCACCCTTATCGTGGCCGCATGTTACATCTCATGCATATTCCTCTATAGAACATCCTCTCCTTACCACTCCTTAAACACCCCCACTTCCCTTTCATCTATGACCATGGTCTTTCACATCTTCTCGTATCTTGACACCTACGTCTCCTTCCCTCACCACATAGTTCCCACATGCGAACCATCCCATATCCTCCACCATGGACGAATTCCATGATTGAGAATAATTAGCCTCCCACTTAGATTTCCAATGCCTCTATTCTTCTCTTGTTATCATTTGTTATTCCCAATTGGTATAATATTCCTATGATTCTGATTTACCACCTCATTCCCCATCATGTACGATGTCAAAAGTGTCAATTTTCATGACAAATTTTAGGCTCGATGTCTATAACATTCAGGATGCTCATGTTTGACCCCTGATGATCCAATATACACATGATTTTGGTCATCCTTCAGCTTCTATACTGGCCATTGGTACTGTCATACCACTTGGTCCACCAAAAAATTATACCAATTTCATGTATGTAGGTCTAGACTCATCACTCTTGGCTACTATACCTCCACCACTACAATCTAGTTTTTGTGGCACTCTTGACCACATGTCCAACCCTCAATTCACCTTATGCTACCTTTGATATTTTCATTGGTGTGGATTTGGACTAGGCCACTATGAGCAAGGGTTATGCATGCCTATCAACCCCTATGTTCAATAACCCACAAAAAAATCTGACCTAGGTTATCACCCTACAATCATTCATATGCTTGAGGATGAAATTCAAGATCTCTCTCTACATCCCATGCCAATTCCTACACACTCATTGGAAGAATACATCGACATGGATATCCTATATGAGAGTCCATATCCTCATTCTACCATCACCATTCCATGTAGCTTCTTCCAAGAAATATCTTTTGCTGACACCACATCTACTTATTATATTGATGCGCTAGTTAACCAATTTGATACCTTGTCCCTCACAACTCCTTATCCAGAGCACAACACTTCACCTCCTCCTCCATCACCAATATATCCAACCATACCATTGCCTACTTACCCACAACTTCATCACTCTGTAACTCGACCTCGATCCCCACCTATGGTTTTACATCCATCACTAAACCTACCACGATGTTCATATGATTTTGAATCATAATAATCACACTCATCATCTTCTATGACCTGTATTAATTTCATCAACATGGTTGATGTGGATCTATTCTCACCACTTCGATACACATCTCGTTCAAGTTGTGACAATAGACCAAACCCTAACTTCATTGACTTTACTCATATTTCACCAATGCCTTCACCATAGGACTTCTTGCTATAACCCCCCATCTTGCATGCTGTGAATTCTCCTTTACCGTCTATGATGCAGGAGCCTATCTTTAGAGGTTTTTTTTAAAGAAGTTTTAAAGTAATTTTTTTATTACTCAAAATGGAATTATTTGACACAAATTATAATTTGCCGAAAATGGTAATTACTAAAAAAAACAAATTTTTATGAAAAATTAATTTGCCGAAAATAGTAATTACTTAAAAAAGTATTTTTTGGTGGAAAAATCAATTTGCCGAAAATAGTAACTTTTTATTTATTTTTAAGGTTTTTTTTAGGGCTTTAAGTTTTAGGGTTTTCTTTTAGGGTTTCTTTGGGAATATATATTCCCTTGGTATTGCATTGTAAAAGGGGAAGTGAATCCAAGAATGAGAAAATAAATTATTTATTGGTTTATTTCCATGTACTATAGTTTTTATGTAAATGGAGGGTTTTACTGATTATTTTCATTTATTACAGTTTTTATGTAAATGAAGGGTTTTACATATTATTTTCATTTATTGCAGTTTTTATGTAATGGGAGGTATTTGTTTTTGACCTCTTGCATCTGGATTTACATCATTTGGTATCAGAGCAAGTTGGATCTTGTTGGAATGAGAAAAGAGAAGAGAAGAAAAGAGAAAATGAGAGGAGAGCAAAGAGGCTCAAAAAAAAAAAAATTAACACTCTATGCAATGCTTGTAGAAGGTTTGTAAAACCTTGGAGATAGAAATTGGCACTTTGTGTAAGTGCTTGCAGGAGATTTTTTTATGTAAAAGCCTCAAACAAAGAGATTGGCACTTTGTGTAGTGCTTGCAGAAGGTTTGTAAAATCTTGGAGAAAGAAATTGACACTCTGTGTAAGTGCTTACAGGAGGTTTTTTTATATAAAACCTCAGAAGAAGGAATTGACACTTTGTGTAGTGCTTGCAGAAGGTTAATAAAACCTTAAAAAAATAAATTGGCACTCTATGTAGTGCTTGCAGGAGGTTTTTTTTCATTAAAAACCTCAAAGGGAAGAATTGACACTTTATGTAGTGCTTGTAAGAGGTTTGCTATTTTAAAACCTCAAAAGAATAAATCGGCACTATGTGTAGTGCTTGTAGGAGGTTTGAGATATAAAACCTCAAAAGGATATTGATACTTTAAGGAGTACTTACAAATGTATGACACTCTATGGAGAGTGATTATGAGTTTTATTGGAGGAACTTGTAGGAGCAAAGTTCTTTTCAACCAAAGGAGAATGATGCAGGAGCCTATCTTTAGAGGGTTTTTTTAAAAGAAGTTTTAAAGTAATTTTTTTATTACTCAAAATGAAATTATTTGATACAAAATATAATTTTCCAAAAATGGTAATTATTAAAAAAGACATTTTTTTGAAAAAATAATTTGCCGAAAATAGTAATTACTTAAAAAGACATTTTTTGGTGGAAAAATAAATTTGCCAAAAATAGTAAATTTTTTTATTTTTAGGGTTTTAAGCTTTAGGGTTTTCTTTTAGGGTTTCTTTTAGGGCTTCAAGTTTTAGGGTTTTCTTTTAGGGTTTCTTTGGGGATATATATTCCCTTGGTATTGCATTGTAAAATGGGAAGTGAATCCAGGAATGAGAAAATAAATTATTTATTGGTTTATTTCAATGTACTATAGTTTTTATGTAAATGGAGGGTTTTACTGATTATTTCCATTTATTGTAATTTTTATATAAATGAAGGGTTTTACATATTATTTTTATTTATCACAGTTTTTATGTAATGGGAGGTATTATTTTTGATCTCTTACAGCTGGATTTACATCAGTCTACCCCACCTCACATCCTATGGGTTCACCACACTAACATATACTTAGATGATGAATTTGACTTACTTGAGGCTATCGATGACCTCCATATTATTCGAATCCTAGAATAGCTTCGTGATGATTCCCACATGCTTATGAAAGACACCATCGATGTCAATATTTGTGATGATCCCATAAATACACATATTGTTAAACTCACTGCTAGCCTCTCATGAGAGGAGCACATCATTTTTATCGCTTTCCTTAAGGAATACATCAGAGTATTCACTTGGTCCTACATGGATATGCTTGGAATTAATCCCTCTTTCATGGTTCACAATCTCACTCTTGATAGCGATGCCAAACCCGTTAAATAGAAATTACGATGTATACATCCTATGATTGTGTTGCCATGAAAATTTAAGCTCCAAAATCTCCTTGATGTAAATTTCATCCAACTTATTGATTACCTAGAATGGGTTTCCAATATGGTGTCAATAACTAAACCCTTCGATGAAGTTCACGTCTACACTAATTTTTTTGATTTGAAGAAAGGTTATCCTAAGGATAACTTCCCTCTCCCAAATATCGACTTGCTAGTTGATTCTATCACAGGTCATGAAATGATCTCTCTCATGGATAGATTTTATGGTTACAATCAGATTAAAATCAACTCCACTCATTCAACACAAAATATGTTTCACAACCCCTTAGGGGACTTTTTGTTATAAGGACATGCCTTTTGATCTTAAAGATGTTGGGTCAACTTACCAGTGCACCATGACTTATATCTTTCATGACCACATGTATAAAATCATGGAAGATAATGTCGATGACCTCATCACCAAATACAAATAACATTCACAACATCTTGTTGATCTATGCAAGATCTTCAATCACCTTCTAGAACACAATGTTCATATCAACCCAAGTAAATGTGTCTTTGGTATTCCTTTTGGTAAAATTATAGGGTCATTGTTTCTTAGTGAGACATTGAAGTAGAACCCAACAAAGTCAAAGTCATCATCGAGATGCCTCCACCCACCAATCTCAAATAACTACATATTTTGCAAGGTAAAATTCAATCTATTCATTTTTTTATTGCCTAGTTATCTAATAAATGTAAGCCATTCAATCATCTTCTACAAAAGGGTTTCACCTTCAAATGGGATGTAAACTATCAAAAAGCCTTTGATTCAATCAAATACTACCTCATTTCATCACCAATCCTATCTCCCCCACACCCATAACTATCATTCATATTGTATATTTGTGCTATGTATTTTACACTTGGAACACTATTAGCTCAAAAGAATACACTCAATCAAGAGCAAGCCATATATTACATCAGTCATACTCTAGTCAGCTACGAAACCCGATACACATATATGGAAAATATATACCTAGATGTAGTCTTTATGACATAAAAACTATGCTACTATATGCTTAATCACACCACATTTGTCATCGCTCACAATAATACGCTTTGATATATGATGAACAAGAGTTATTATAACTCTCACATCACTAAATGGATCATGCTCCTCACTAAATTTGACCTTGAGTTCATTTCTCAGAAATCCATAAAAGGATAGGTCATCGTTGACCAACTCATCAAGGCTCCATTACTCGATAATCAACCACTCCTTATTTAGCTTCCTGATGATTCCATATTCCATGTCATAGAATCTGAGTATGTCAAACTAGAAATACCAACCAACTTAATACTTTTCTTCGATGGCTCCTGTTACACTCATATTGGGGGTGCAAGCATTATATTTTTCACACTAGATGGGGAATCATTCTCCTTTTCATTCAAATTAGGGTTTCCATGCATAAATAACAATGCATAATATGAAGCCTTAATTCTTGGTTTAAAGCATGTGCACTTTATGCACAGTATATGCCTTCACATCACTGGTGACTCCCTCCTTATCGTCAATCAAGTCAAGAAGATTTGGAATTTTTGCTGCCCAGTCCTCCAACAATATAAATAGATGGTCCAATGACTCCTTACCCAACTTGAGTGGTACGTTATCGAAGTTTCCTTGTACTCATCCAATTATTTCATCGACACAATGGCTTCCCTAGGGTCATTAATATCGTAAAATACCCTCTCAAACACAACACACATGTCCATTCATATTCTAGCATAGTTTGCTATCTCATATTCACCTCCCACAGACGATGATGGAATCCATGTCATCCACACTAAATCACATGATCCTTGGTTTTCATAAATTAAGGATTATATCAAATTAGGCTTCTTGCCTTGTGACCTACCACATGCTCATTGCCGAGAATTCAAAAAATATGCGATTAATTACACACTACTGGGGGGAATTATGTATCATTGTAGTCATGATGGTATTATTTTATATTGCTTAGAACCAAATGAAGCTTAGTGAGTGGTACAAGAAACCCATGATGGCACTTGCGATGGCCACTTCAGACGTATGACTATCACAAAATTTATTTTATGCATGGGCTACTATTGGCCCAAAATGGAACATGATTGTTGTGAGTATGTAAAGTGATGTATCAAGTGTCAAAAACATGCTAACATCACACACTTACCCTCACAAGCACTCCAATATATCTAATCCATGTAGTCTTTCTACCAATAGGGCCTAGATATTATCAGATAGATCTTGCCTACTTCATCAAGCAACCATAAATTCATTACTACCACAAAATACTTTACAAAGTGGGTCAAAGCCATCCCACTCGTTCAAACTACAGGGGCTAAAATTGTGGCATTCATCACTGACCATATCATATGTCACTTTGGAATCCCTTAACAAATACTTTTTGATAATGACACTCCTTTCAAAAACAAAAATATTTGCATCCTATGTGCTAAATTTAACATTCACCATAGCTTCTCTATCCTGTACTATCCACAAGGTAATTGCTAGGCTAAGGCTACTAACAAAATCATCTATTCTATTCTTTGCAAAATGATCATAGAATATCATCATGATTTGCACAATTAAATGCTACTAGCCTTGTGGACCTATCATATGAGCATTCATACTCCTATAGGGAAAACCTCCTTTTCTTTGGTTTATGGTGTTGAAGCTATTATGCCTCTTGAGATTGAAATACCATCTTTATGCATTTCCATGAAAGACTTCATTGACGATGACATAACTTTTCAAGCCCGCCTTGACCAATTAACACTCCTAGATAAGTGTCACATCCACACCATTGAACACATCCATGTCTATAAAGATCATCTTCATTGTACCTATAATAGTAAGGTACACCAATGCAATTTTTATATAAATGACCTAGTTCTAAAAAATAATAAACAAATCACAAGTCATCCCCACAAAGAGTGAGACAAGTTCACTCCTAATTGGCTGGGCCCATATATCATCACACACAAATTCAGTTTTGATGCCTATCGATTGACAAATCTTGAAGGACTCACCGAACCTAAACCCATAAACATAATTCACTTATGTACATGTAATGCCTAGCCTATCTAGGTACACATCACCACAAATTACACATGTTTTCATCATAATATTGTACATATCACCTCACTCACAGAGTCACAACCCACATTGCACTGAATACACAAATTTCACTTTCTGTTACACAACATAAACACTTTTACTTTTTATGTCATTTTTATGTTGTTGGCATCTTTGGTTTTGTATGTCTCTCATTGCTAGCTACACCATATTCCACGAAGATACATCATTTCAAGTCTACACTTTTAGCATACCACTCCCACATCATGTAGGAAATTTCAACATTGCCTCTAGTACCGGTCACCCCAGTCAATCTTACCATACCTCCTAGTCCTATCCATTTTTGTTAGGAATCCCTATCATCACATTCATATCAATGCACCTCCCCCTAGCTTCGCTCACCCAATCATTGGAATTCTTCCTATTCCCCTCTCTACGATGATAGCCAGATCTCCTTGTCATTCTTTATAAATAAGGAGGAAGATTCTCACCCACTAGACCCTCATGCATGGGGACCATCTCCCTCACTTGGTTTATGTGACATATCCTTATCTACCACCTTCTCCAGCTCAGTGACCTTCACTATGATACTGTACTCCTAACAAGGGGAACCACACCTCTTCACGTACACCTAGTAGGACTACCTTCACCCCTACCAAACGTGATGTCACCTTATGAATAATACCTTCATCAGCATGCTTCCCAAACCATCTTTGTATAGGTTCCCCTATATCATATACATCGCTATCTATAGCCATCCCCCACTCCACCTATTCTCTAGACACCCCCATCACCACTCAACGGTATTCTACTTTAGCTTGATCCACCACCCGCTTAGCAATTTCAATATCTCCCTTATTCTTCTCATTCATTCTCATCATAATTCCCCTATCCCAACCCTATTTACTCACTGGAATATCAATCCCCACCTACATCAATTTTGTCACCCCTCCTATTGACATCCAACACATCCTCTCTTGCATTGATAACCTCAAGTTACAGTTGAGCCATTGTCGATGTCATTCTTCTCCCCATCGCTCTGCTATGGCCTACATTCCCTCGTATTCTTCCACCCCAATCCCTCACTCCCTCATGCAACCTCCACTGATCCCCAGGTCCACAATCCAACCACTTGCACCTACTCCACATACCTCATGCTCATCACCACTTGAGCCATACATTTACCCCATATCTGTTTGCTCAGCACCATTTTCTCAAATATTCCACCAGTTGCACCACCAAGATCTCCTGGTTCTACCTAAGATCCACCCCATCAACCCACTACACCCTAAGACATGAAACTACATAGAGAACCAATTTTATATTTTTCATCATCAATTGAGGCATGACATCGATGCATGCCATAATTTTGAAACCCTTGTCTAAGACATGTTGTTCGACAAATCTCTCCCATAGCCCTAACACGCTCTCTCTCCTAATTGAATCTAAATCCCTCCACATTGTCTTGTACCTCACCTTATACCATCATGCAACTCTTTCACATCCACACCTCATTATTTCCAATAGTTATCCATATACACAAATCACCAAAATCCTAGTCGCATCGTCACTTCACCTAGTCACTCGTGACCTGATTCCCATCACTTCACACATCCTTAGATTATTGTATCCTTCTATTTCTTATTTTTATTACTATCTTGTATATTTGTATGGTCACGCTTCGAGTGACTACATACCTATGCTATATTTCCCTTTCTTGTTTCTTTTTCTCCTTTCTATTTGGCATTGTTGTATGGTCACGCTTTGAGCGGCTACATACCTATGATAATTTTACCTTTTTCTTCTACTTCTTATCATATTATTTTATTTGAATATTTCCTCCTTTGTTGCACTTCTTCATTATCGTTTTCCTCTACATCTCTTTTTGCTCTCGATTTTCCTTATTTTTCATTATCACATGTATTTTCCCATTTACATACTTCTCTCATGTTTGCCACATGCTGGGGAAACCATTACCATGACTCCCTCTTCTCATAATTTTTTCACACACTCATTTATTTCGACATGGTTTCTAATATCAGTTGGTTCAGTCTCACAAAATTCCTCTTATAGATACTTTCCTTCTGTGTCATATCTTTCACACTACATCCATTGCATATATACATCAATTTTATTTTACATCTATAATCATGCTTGTACATTATCCCTATAGAAATACAATCATGATAGGATTAAAATACACACTTGTTAGCATCACCACTTGGATGTCCTCTCCATTTCTTAGGATTACAGAGTATACGATGTTTTGCGTGATCTTGACCATTCACCAGTTAAGTCAATCGAACATCACCTCTAGTTGATAGGTTCTTACGCTCCTTATAAGATTTCTTTGGTTGGTTCAACTTCTTTCAGGTACCATTCACACATATTTTTAAAGCAAATTTTGAGTCTATATAAGATAAAACCTTGCATAGATATCACCATCTAGTGAATGGTTTCCCCTTCTCATCCTATTATTTATGTGATCAACATACAACCTAGGGATAAACAAAGGGATAAGCATTATAAAAATGGGCAAAACACAAAATCCAATGCCCACATTCCAAAAAACAAAAGGAGAAGAGAAAAAGTACCACAAAAAGACAATAAAAAATGAGGGGCAAAAAAAATAAGGAAAAGCCTCCAAGAAACACAACTGTTATGCTTCATCTCCTTTGGTTCTTCAGTTTAACATAACATCATGGGATGATTTCCTTTGTCAACTATAGGCTCTAAGCGCCTGCCTGCAAGTGGAATAGTATTACAAGTGGTGACACATCTGTCACATTAGTGACCTTATTTTGTACATATAATTGTGTGCTTGTGGATGAGCTAGCTACTTTGGCTATTTTTACAATGGGTTAGTCCTACCTCCCTCAAAATGGATAAATGAATATCACTTATTGCACACACTAGTCCCTGATAGACTTTAACCCAGTCATGTTAGTTATGATTTGTAGACGGACCTGTTGTGGCTGATCCACAACACACCCCAAAATTGGGGACCCACCTTTTTTGCATGCTTTCAAAGAAGACTGCAGTGGCCCAGATGCTAAAAAATCAAAGGAAGAGCAAAATACAGCAAGAAAAAGAAGTGTCGCGATATCGCGACATGTCGCTCCGTCGCGGCTAGAAATGAAAAGTTGTCGCGATATCGTGACATGTCGCTCCGTCGCGGCTAGAAATGAAAGTTGTCGCGATTTCGCGACGTGTTGCTCTGTCGCTGCTCAGAAAATGAAAAGTGTCACGATATCGCGATAGGTCGCATTTTCGTGGCTCAGACAAGCAAAGTGCGAACGAAAAAGTGTCGCGATATCGCGACATGTCGCGTTTTCGAGGCTCAGAAAATGGAAAAGTGTCGCGATTTCGCGACATGTTGTTTCTGAGCTAAGAGCAGCAGAATGCATCATGAAGAGAAAATGTCACGATATCGCGACGTGTTATGAAATCACGGTCAAAGGCAGCAAGAGAAGAGTCAAGGCAGAAGATGTCACGATATCATGACATGTCAAAGTTTCGCGACCTAGAGCAGCCAAAATGAACATAGAGGAAAAATGTCGCGATATCGTGATAGGTCACGATTTCGCGGCTCCAAGCAGCGAGATGGTACGAAATGAAAAAATGTCACAATTTCATGATAGAAGGTAGTAAGATGATGAATAAGAGAAAAGTGTCACGATTTTGCAACATGTCGCGTTTTCATGGCTAAGTGCAACAAAACAACGAAAGAGAAAAGTGTCACGATTTCGCGACAGGTTGCATCCTCGCGGCCCGAAAAGAAAAATGTCACGATTTCATGACAAGTTGTAGCGAGATAGCCCAAAACAGAAAAGCGTCACGATTTCACGACAGGTTGCATTTGCATGGCCCATTGACAGAAAATGTCATGATTTCACGACATGTCTTATTTTCACCATGCATGAAGGTAGACAAGGTTGCGGGCATAAAATTGTCATGATTTCATGACATGTCTCATTTTCATGGTGCATGAAGGTGGACAAGGCTATTGACAAGAAAATGTCGCGATATCGTGACATGTCTCATTTTTGCGATGAAAGTAGAAGAGCTAAGCTGCATACATAAAAACGTCGTGATATCGTGACATGCTATTTTTTGTCATGATTTACAGGGGGCAGTTACGAAACATGCAGAGAAGCATGAAACACGTGGCATAAAAGTGTAAGGGCTACAGAAGGCGTTACAGTTCACGGAGAAGATCAAACGTTTAGACATCCGAGCAGAAAGTCAAAGACAATGAAGAGGCGGGGAAGACGAAATGATGCAGTCTGGAAATGAAACGAAGCGTCACAGAGTGAAGCAGAGAGCCGCACCAGGAGGTTTAAAAGTAGAAGCACAGGATGGGTACAGGGGTCGAAACCGTTACGAACAGTGTTGCAGAGCTGAAGTGATAGGCTATTCTGGACCTGCTTTTGGAGCGTTTTCCTCCACTTGTTCTGGTTTTGATAAACTGGAAGTTCTGTTGATGTAACTGATATATTTTTAATACAAAAATTACAGAGAGTTGCATTTCATTGGCAAGAAAGAAGGAGTTATTTTTTGCATGCTAGATTTAATGTTCATTTTTCCCTTTTCGGATTTTTAGGCTTGTGGGTGAAGTTTAATACAAGTTTTCTTGGTTGCTTCATGCAAATGTCTAAATCTGAAAATCACAGTTAAAACCCCAGAAACCAGCACTTAGCTTATCTGGATTATGCATGTTTGCAGGTTCAATAGGTTAGGTTGTATGCAAAAAAACCTCATATCTTCGGTCTTGTTGAATAGGATTGCAGCCTTCTAAATAGACTTTAGTTTTAGTTTTTATGCGTTTTATTTTCATTTTCTTAGATTCTCTGCATTTTTATTTTCCAGAGAGATTAGCCTTAGTTTAATTTCTTGTTATTAAAATAAAACACTTGAAAATCTACCGAAATTGAAGTTCACATTGAATTCATGAACAATCATTCAATCTCAGAATAAAATAAATCATAGTGCCCCTTGTTAACAGTTACTTGCAGTCACTAAGGTATTCCAAGCATTCAAATTGAATAGTATGTGTACAAAATGCTAACATAGCGGAGACCTTGGAGAAATTACTTATTGAATTTCTTTGCAAGAGGGGATTTGGAGCTCAAATCCTATTGGAGAGTGTGTTTTCACAATCGGGTGAAAATACCACTCAACAGATTGGCGCTAGAAGGAGGGCCTGATTTTGGTTTACTTTATTTTTATTTTCATACAGAAGTAATGTGTTTTTTGGTTCGATTTCTTAAATCTCATTAAAGGCTAAACTGCAGCATTGTTTTTGTGTTGCAGGTTTTCTTGGAGATATCGAGAGTTTCGTCAGGCAGGCTGGACCCACCGCGCCGTATCGCGACTAGGTCCCAAACAACTGGGGAAACCATATTCCATGACCTGACACTCACTGGTACTCCCAAAAATAAAACCAAGCAAGTTGTAAACCTACCAGTCACAAAAGATCTTTTTGCTTCAGGAGCATCGAGCGGACCTACACCGGTGGTATCAATTGCCACTAGCATACCTATCGTTAGTACCATTTCCATCACTCTTGTAGGGTTGTCCTCATCAATTCTGAGTCAAATGGCCCAACCTCCAGCAGCTCCTTGGTACGGAGCTAATAATATTCCTTTGAATATTGCAGGGGATATCCATGAAATCCCTAAGAACATAGAAATATTCTTGCCCAAATATAAACCTGATGGTCCAAGGACCGCAGAGGAGCATATCCAGGCCTATAGGGACGTTTCGATAAGATTGCAAGTCCAGCATGAAGATGTGGCTTGCAGACTCTTTCCCATGAGCCTAGACCCAGTGGCCTATGAATGGTATATTTGCCTACCTACTGGTTCAATCACTTCATGGACACAAATGGAGAACGCCTTTGTCAATCAGTTTAGGTCACCTTTGGATCCCGCAACCATCTACAATCAATTCATTACATGCAAAAGGGGCCAGGGTGAACCAATCAGAACCTTTAATCAGAAATTCCAAAAATGCTATAATAGAGCGGTTCGGCATTTTGCCATAGATCCCGCAGTGGCCTTGCAAATATATTTTGGGGCATTGGATCCCATGACAACAATGTTTGCAAGACGAAATCCTCAAGTCACCATGCTCGCCTTAGCCTACAATGAAGCCATGACCATCGAGCAACAAATGACACCACAGGGCTATGGGTTTCCCCAGATGCCTATGATGGGACAATATGCTCCATATGGTCAAGCTCCCATGGCAAATCAGATCATGGCACCGCAAATGCCAAGCATGAATGCTTTCCCATATCAACAACCATATCCACCAGCACCTGCCTATGCACCCATTCCCATCCAACCGATCACATCCATTCCACCCATTCCCGCATTTTTGCAAAATAGTCAATCGACTATGCAAGGAACCAGCAAAGTTAATTCTCAGGCTATAGTTCCTTTCCCAAATCCAACTCCGATCCAAAGTGTAAATCCATACATGAATCAAATTCCTCAAAATCTGACTCAAATGTTAAATCAAGACCCCACCAATTATGCGAACCCAACGGGAACCAATAACAATGTAGCTCCACCGAAGGAGATTTATTCGGATGTTGAAGAGCTCAAGAAGATAGTTCATAAACTGAGCAATGACATGGTTCAAAAATAGAAGTATGAGTCCCATGCCCCTCACTCAAATCAAAATTTTAACAATAGAGGGAGACATTGGAACACAAAGCCAAACAATGGAGGAGTACCTGCCCCTATTGCCAATCAACTAGATACTTCAGCAGGACCTAGTCAATCCAGTTCCCTTTTGAATCTTTCCGATTTTGCATGGGAAAAGGGGTGTAGATTGCACAATACAAAAGAGCACAATGAGAGGAATTGTCCTGAAATCGCTAGATACACTCATTGTCTCCAAGCCCAAGTAGATGACCTGGAACTTGTGCCAAATGAGGGTCCACCCCAACATCAAGATGATAACATTATGGTGGTGGAAACTTTATACCGCCAAGAAAGTGAGAGTGAGGAAGAAGAAGATGAAATTTTGGAACAGGAGGTGCAAGCTTTTCGAGAGTTTAGAAAGGGGAATCACGGATATCATTTGAGAAGTAAATCTAAAGCCCCTAAAACATCATCAACACCACCAAATAACTCTATCCTTCCTCCGGATACTAAGGCAGATAATAATCCTCCTCCTCCACTTAGGAGAGAAACGTCTAATGACAAGCATCAGACAGCCAAACTTGAAAGAGCAAACTATGACATAGTGGAGGATTTAAGGAAATCTAAGTCGAGCCTTTCATTTTTAGAGGCAGCCAGGTTGCCTGGCCAAAAAGAAGCATTGATAAAGGCTCTGGACTCACCTAATCAAGTGTGGAAGGGAAAGGAAGTTGAGTCCCATTTGATTTTACGAAAGGAGAGACGGGATGTCCCGCCATTCCTATTGACTCTGAGAATTGCTGGTAAAAATTTGCATAATTGTTTGGTGGACACGGGTGCCACGAGCAATCTCATGCCTTCAGAGATATGTCAAATGCTAGGCCTACAACTTGTTTCATCCAAATGCAAGGTTTTGCAATTGGACCGATCTGAGGTAAATGTGATAGGGACCCTATATGATGTCAAAATTCAATTAAATTCTGAACCCAGGGTCCAACAAGTGGTCGACATTTTGGTCGTTAATATCCCAAGTAGATATGGAATGCTACTTGCAAGGGATTGGATGAAAACTTTGAACGACTATTTTTCAACCGATTGCTCACATATGTGGTTACCCTGGAAAGGAATTGCAAATCAAATCAGAGTGGAAAATGAACCGAGGCTTAAAGAAATTGTAACAGAATATAATAAGCCAAATGAAGTTCAGTTTTCTGAGCCAGATTTGGGGGTTTATGCATTTGATATTGAGGAGGCTACTGAAGAGCCTAAAGGGGAAACATTTCACGGTAGTGCTCTTGAGGAAAATGATGACATATGGTTGCTTAGGTTTGATGGATCCAAATCTAGACAGGGAGCAGGAGCCGGAGTCGAGCTCACTCGTCCAGGAGGTAAACCTTTACTTGCTGCCTATAGGTTATAGTTTCCTTGCACGAATAACGTGGCAGAGTATGAAGCACTGATTTTTGGTTTACAACTGGCGTTGAGCAAAGGGGTTAAATGCTTGAAAGTATTGGGAGATTCTCAACTGGTAGTCAAGCAGATTAAAGGACAATATACATGCCGCGACAAGAGACTGAGCCTTTATAGAACTAGGGTAAGAGACCTCATTGAGGAATTCGACGCTTTCAATATTGCCCTTATTTCTAGAAAAGGAAATCGCATAGCAGACTCTCTTGCAGTCGCCGTAGGTATGTTAAATCCAGTTGATATAAAGAGGTGTAAAAAGTTCTCCATTGAATTGGTTCCCTGCCCATCGATACCTGATAATGTCGAGAATTTCCAAGTTTTTGAAAATGACAGACACATATTTAAATTTGTCACGAACTCAGGTGTTTTTGAAAACCAGGTGATTGATGAGGAGCAAAGATGGCAAGAAGAAGAAGCAGAAAACGAAAGTAAAACTACGTATCGATCCAACAAAATACCAAAAGACATAGTTTCATTGGAGAAAATGTTCGATACGGGATACAAGGCTAGAAAAGAAAGAAAGGTTCCACTCCCCAAAGATGCATGTGATCTGATTAATCTAGGGAGTGCAGACAATCCACGGGAAGTGTATATCGCAAAGGCATGTACAGCTGAAGAAAGAGAAAATATAATACATGCACTAAAACACTACGTGGATTGCATTGCTTGGAATTATAACGAATTGAAAACATACAACCAAAACGTCATTACACATACCATCCCTCTAAATCGAGACTCCAAGCCTTTCAGGCAAAGACAACGAGTTGTTAACCCGCTATTGGAGCCCTTGATAGAAAAGGAGGTCAAGAGATTATTGGAAGCAAAGATTATTTTTCCTGTTAGGCACTCAACCTGGGTTGCTAACCTCGTTCCAGTAAGAAAGAAGAGCGGAGAGATTAGGCTATGTATAGATTTTTGAAATCTT
Source organism: Wollemia nobilis (assembly GCA_028583015.1). Lineage (NCBI taxonomy): Eukaryota > Viridiplantae > Streptophyta > Pinopsida > Araucariales > Araucariaceae > Wollemia > Wollemia nobilis. The sequence continues at coordinate 13,420,796 of JAQPPZ010016724.1, forward strand.
AACAAGGCCTCTCAAAAGGATAACTATCCATTGCCATCCATTGATGAAATTTTACAAATGGTGAATGGATCTGAAATGATGTCTTTTCTTGATGGATATTTTGGATATAATCAAATTCTTATTCATCCCAATGACAGGATGAAAACAGCCTTCACAACCAAATGGGGGACATTTGCCTTCAGAAGAATGTCGTTTGGACTATTAAATGCTGGTGCAACATTTCAACGCGCCATGGACTACGCATTCAAAGGGCTTATAGGCAAGTGTATCATTGTGTATGTGGATGATATTCCAATATTTTCAAAGAAAAGAGAAGACCATGTCAAGGATTTGAAAAAGGTTCTTCAAAGATGCAGAGAGCATGGAATTTCTTTGAATCCCAAAAAATGCATCTTTGGAGTAACAGAAGGAAGATTACTCGGTCACATCATTTCAAAAGAAGGCATATCCATTGACCCAGAAAGGATAGAGGCTATCCAAAACTTACCTCTCCCGGGTAGTAAAAAGGAGTTGAGATCTTTCTTTGGGCAAATTAATTTTGTGAGGAAGTTTATTTCAAGCTTCGCTGAGATAGCCAAACCGTTGAACCAGATGCTCAAGAAGGATGTAGATGTCAAATGGAACGAGGAAAGGAAGGTGGCCTTTCAGCACATTAAGGATGCCATTTCCAGAGCCCCTGCCCTCATAAGTCCAAACTATGCTAAACCTTTCTACATTTATGCTTTCGCATCGGAACACTCTTTTGCGAGTGTCTTGACCCAGAAAGGTGAGGATAGTGCAGAAAATCCCATAGCATTTTTAAGTGCTCCTTTAAAAGATGCTCAATTGAGGTATTCCATCCTCGATAAGCAGATGTACGCACTCTTTAAAACGGTAAAAAAATTTCGACATTACATTGTGCACAGCAGAGTTTTTGCCATTGTGCTTGACCCTGCTATCAAAACCATGTTTTTACAGAACGAGCTAGGTGAGAAAAGAGGTAAATGGATTTCTACTATCCAAGAATTTGATCTTGAAATCCAACCCATGAAACTAGTTCGAGGACGGGGACTTGTGAAGACGATTGCTGAGAATAATCCTCAAACGACATGCCAATATTCAAATGCAGTATACATTTCTAAAGATGACTGGTATGTTGACATTGTGCATTTTCTATTAAACGGTAAGTGCCCATCCAATTTGAATTCCACTCAAAGAAGGGCTTTAAGACTTAAATCTGCTAATTATCTGATTAGATCTGGTGTTTTGTACAGGAAAAATCATGAGGGGATCTACCTGAGATGCCTGAATAAAGGAGAAGCTGCCAAGGTTCTGCAAGAATTTCATGGGAAATATGGAACTGGCCATGGTGCGGCAAATGCTACAGCGCATCAAATCCTGAGAGCAGGATACTATTGGCCTCACATTTTTAAAGATGCACACGCTCATGTACGATCTTGCCACATTTGTCAAGTAGCGGCCAACAGAGAAAGAAATGCAGCCATGCCATTACAACCTGTAGTTGAGATGAGACCATTTGCACAATGGGGATTAGATTTCATTGGGGTTATTAACCCAAATTCTTTTGATTCCCATAAATTCATACTAACAGCTACAGATTATTGTACAAGGTGGATAGAAGCAGTTCCTACAAAACATGCCACTACAGATGTTGTAATAAGATTTCTTGAGGATCACATCATAACAAGATTTGGAATGCCCGATTCTATCGTTAGTGATAATGGTAAAGCTTTTGTTTCCACACAATTTGCAGATTGGGCATATGACAATAAAGTGAGTTTAAAATTTGCATCTAATTATTACCCTCAAGGAAATGGTTTGGCCGAATCCTCAAACAAAAATTTGTTGAATATCATTAAGAAATTACTAGAAAAGAACCCTCGAGATTGGCACAGCCAGTTAAAGTTTGCTCTTTGGGCAGATAGGACCAGAGTAAAAGAATCAATAGGGAATACCCCCTATCATTTGGTCTATGGACAAGACCCGATATTTCCTGCAAACTTGAAGCTGCAAACCTTGCATTTCATGCAAGAATACTTGGGGACAGATAACCAAGTTGAAGCCAGATTAAGTCATTTACTGCACCTTGATGAAAAAAGGGAGGAAGCCATGATTCACATGAATAAACACCAAGAGGTTGTTAAAATATGGTTTGACAGAAGAGCTAAAATCAAGTCCTTCAGAATTTCAGATTTAGTCTTATTGTGGGATAAAAGACATGAAGAAAAGGGGAATCATCAAAAATTTGATTGTCTTTGGTTAGGCCCTTATCAGATTTCAAAAATTCTAGGGAAAAATACCTTCAGGTTGAGAACTTTAGAAGGGAAGGATCTGATGTTACCAGTTAATGGGCATGTTCTAAAGCATTATTTTAGCCCTTAAGCCATAAGAGATTGATATTATACTTTTCGGTTTTGGTATGGATTTTCAAATTTTGTTTTGGTTTGTTTTAGGATTGCTAGTCTAGTTAGGATTTAAGTTGTGTGTTTTGATTTCATTTGGCATGTTTTGGTTTGTTTATATACAAAAAAAAGAAAAAAAAAGAAAAATTGAGATGTCAACTTATGCCTAAGACTAGGAGAATATGAAACATTGGAATTATGTTGTAGAAGCTCCACAAGTAACACAAACATCTTAAATAATATCGTTTGAATCTTGTGATGCATGAAGTTGTTAGTTTCACACATTATGGTAAAATAGATGATGTATTCCCTCCACAGTTCAAAAGAAGCAGTGCATTCATATCTCATGCCACATTCCACATTGCATATACATGTCATCTTAGTTACATTTTCATTTCATGTGCAATCATTGAGAAGGTGTCGAATCCTCTTAGGATTATTACATAACATATATTAAAAGGATCCTAAGGTTGGGAACTGATGCCCGAACTATCTTGAACCAAGCACATTCCATGCACATTAAAAAGAATCTTGAGCAAAATGGTCAAAACCATACTTGGATGAAAAGGTGAGGTGAAAAGAATATTTCATGTCTGTCCTATCATGCAACATAATCCTTAAAACAATGGTTTTTACCACTTCCATCAAGCTTAAAGTCTAAAACCAGAGTAGTAAGGATAGGATTAAATCCTCATCGTACTTAGGTTGAGGATCCAATTCCCCAAAGCTCTGATTTGACCCACATGGAGTAGTAAGGATAGGGCATAATTCTCATCTCGCCTAGGTTGAGAATCTGATTCCCCAAAACTTCCATGTCTTATTTCATCATAAATCTTGGATTGGAAGGATCGTACTACATGTCCTCTGCAAAGGATGGGTAGTCATCCCAAAGGTCCAAGAAATAAAATTAATATCTCCCATTTTCATCTCAATATTGGATTGGAAGGATCGTACTACATGTCCCTAGCAAGGATGGGTAGTCATCCCCAAGGTCCAAGAAGTAAAAAATTAATATTTCCCATTTCATCTCAATATTGGATTGGAAGGATCGTACTACATGTCCCTAGCAAGGATGGGTAGTCATCCCAAAGGTCCAAGAAATAAAATAAAAAGAATGAATGAAGTCAAACCAGGGATTATGGGGTTAAGTATGCTCATGCATGGCAACATGTCTTGTCTAAAAGCAAGACCACTGATTGCTCATATGGATAGACTAGCCTGACCATCTCATCCATAACAGGTTAAATTATTTTGTTCAAGATGAGGTAATGAACTCCAAATCAGAATAGTAAGGATAGGGTTAAATTCCCATCTCGCTTAGGTTGGGAATCCTATTCCCCAAAGTTCTGATTTCACTTACACTTGCACATGGGTTCAAGATGGTAGTGACACATAACCAACTTTGGGATCTAGTAAATTAATTTAGTAGACATATATTTGGTCCTAAGAGGGTTTGACATCTTTAATATGTTTGTCCATGATATTAGAAGGTTTGAGCCTTTATAAAGCAGGTTGTTACATCTCTAGCATCTTCATCATGCATCAAATCCTGCACAAATCATTCATAGCCTTGCATACAAATCATAAGTGAAACTGACAATGGAATGTTGATCAAGTTCAAATGATAGGGAATGAAACACATTGCACACACCGAGCTGATACTTAATGATTCTGATGTTTCATGTATTTCTGATCTATGGGCATTTGTTTATATTTCTCATGTGCTAATGCGGGTTTCCAAGTTTGTATACTTCAGGTTGGGTTCTCACCAAAATGCTCGGGAGCATTTGACAGCAGAGTCGCCATTTGTTGTGGCTGATCCACAACACACCCCAAAATTGGGGACCCACCTTTTTGCATGCTTTCAAAGAAGACTACAGTGGCCTAGATGCTAAAAAAATCAAAGGAAGAGCAAAATACAACAAGAAAAAGAAGTGTCGCGATATCGCGACATGTCGCTCATCGTAGCTAAAAATGAAAAGTTGTCACGATTTCATGACATGTTGCTCCGTCATGCTAAAAATGAAAATTTGTCACGATTTCATGACGTGTTGCTCTGTCATTGCTCAAATGAAAAGTGTCACGATTTCATGACAGTCGTTTGTGGCTCAAGAAAGTGTTGAAAAAAAAGTTGTCACGATTTCACGACATGTCATGTTTTCCAAGAAAAAAAAATGTCACGATTTCCGACATGTCCTTTGCTAAACAGAATGCATCATGAAGAGAAAATGTCATGATATCACGACGTGTTATGAAATCCCAATCGACAAGAGAAGAGTCAAGGTAGAAGATGTCACGATATCGTGACATGTCGAGTTTCATGACCTGGAGCAGCCAAAATGAACGTAGAGGAAAAAAAAGTCGCGATATCGCGACAGGTCACGTTTTCGCTCCAAGACGAGATGGTACAGAATGAAAAAGTGTCATGATTTCGCGACAAAAAGCAACAAGATGATGCCAAAGAAAAAGTGTCACGATTTCGTGACATGTCGCATTTACGGCAAGGACAAAAGAAAGAGAAAAGCGTCACGATTTCACGATAGGTGCATCCAGGCCAATAGAAAAATGTCACGATTTCCTGACAAGTTGCAGCGAGACAACCCGAAACAAAAAAGCATCACGATTTCACGACAGATGCATGCGAAAAATATCACGATTTGCATGTCTTATTTTCATGAAGGACAAGTTGAAAAAATCATGATTTCGTGACATGTCTTATTTTCACGATGCATGAAGGTGGACAAGGCTATTGACAAAAATGTCGCGATATCGTGACATGTCTCATTTTCGCGATGAGAGAAGAAAAGCTAAGCTGCATACATAAAAACGTCGCGATATCATGACATGCTATTTTTGGTCATGATTTACAGGGGGCAGTTACGAAACATGCAGAGAAGCGTGGAACACGTGGCATAAAGGTGTAAGGGCTATAGAAGCGTTACATTTCACAGAGAAGATCAAACGTTCGACATCGAGCAGAAAGTCAAAGACAATGAAGAGGCGGGGAAGACGAAACGATGCAGTCTGGGAAATGAAACGAAGCGTCACAGAGTGAAGCAGAGAGCCGCACCAGGAGGTTTAAAAGTAGAAGCACAGGATGGGTACAGGGGTCGAAAACCGCTGCGAACAGTGTTGCAGAGCTGAAGTGATAGGCTATTCTGGACCTGCTTTTGGAGCGTTTTCCTCCACTTGTTCTGGTTTTGATAAACTGGAAGTTCTGTTGATGTAACTGATATATTTTTAATACAAAAATTACAGAGAGTTGCATTTCATTGGCAAGAAAGAAGGAGTTATTTTCTGCATGCTAGATTTAATGTTCATTTTTCCCTTTTCGGATTTTTAGGCTTGTGGGTGAAGTTTAATACAAGTTTTCTTGGTTGCTTCATGCAAATGTCTAAATCTGAAAATCACAGTTAAAACCCCAGAAACCAGCACTTAGCTTATCTGGATTATGCATGTTTGCAGGTTCAATAGGTTAGGTTGTATGCAGAAAACCTCATATCTTCGGTCTTGTTGAATAGGATTGCAGCCTTCTAAATAGACTTTAGTTTTAGTTTTTATGCGTTTTATTTTCATTTTCTTAGATTCTCTGCATTTTTATTTTCCAGAGAGATTAGCCTTAGTTTAATTTCTTGTTATTAAAATAAAACACTTGAAAATCTACCGAAATTGAAGTTCACATTGAATTCATGAACAATCATTCAATCTCAGAATAAAATAAATCACAGTGCCCCTTGTTAACAGTTACTTGCAGTCACTAAGGTATTCCAAGCATTCAAATTGAATAGTATGTGTACAAAATGCTAACATAGCGGAGACCTTGGAGAAATTACTTATTGAATTTCTTTGCAAGAGGGGATTTGGAGCTCAAATCCTATTGGAGAGTGTGTTTTCACAATCGGGTGAAAATACCACTCAACAGGACCTTACTCAGTTCCTTATGAGGTTTGATTACTATAACTATTATTGTTAAGATTATTGTATAATCCCTATACCACCCTACATCCCTAAGAGTATGAAACAGATCGTATTATCACCAGTTATGCTATGATATGAGTGTTTCCTCTACACATTTCAACATACACATACATGCATCATTGCATCTATCCTACATTCATTCATTTACATTTTATAATTCTACATTGCATATACACTACAACATTATCATTCTCCTACATGTTATCACATGCACATATGTGTTCATCCATCATACATTTACCTATCAATATTCTACATTAATGCATACATGAAATCAAACATCACACATTCATTCACATCAAATCATGACACGTGTATTATAAAGCTGCACCAAAAAGTATATATATATATATATATTATGATCAAAATTACATTTAGACTACAAAAAATGGAATACATCCACAACACATCTCAACCCTACTGCTCACTAGGAGTATAACCACTCTCCTCCCGAGTCACCATTTCCTGCTCCATCTTGCATACCTCTATCACCCCACTCGACTTTGGAGCAACCACCACCTATACTGCCATAGGAACCATTACCCTATCTACATATAGGGTAACCCCATCTACCTAATATACCTCTATTACTTCCATCCTTGACTTCCTTGGCACTTTCGATGGTGCACTCCATTGACTCTACCATGACTATGTTTGTGTTTACAATCGTGATACTAATATCGATCACGATCCACCATAATCTGGAAGTGAATGCACATGCGATACTAAGGTAAGCTTACATTAGATTCTCATCACCCCCTCCTTAGTGAACATCCTTGACACATCCTTTTTTTCCCATCACAAACAATCCACCTTCGCTTGCAAAGAAACCACCTCAACCCCCACACATGTCACCTCTACCACAACCTGCTCAACTGCAATCCTCATATGATTAACCTCATCTTATGCCTATTTATTTCTCTCTATCTCAACATGTAGCTCTGCTACCTCTACCTCAAGTGCTACTCGAACTGCATCGCTATTTGCCTACACATGTTGTACCTTAGCAAATTTCTCCCTTCAATATCTTCCCAGTCACCATCATCTCTACAACTCGACATTGCAACTCCTCCATAATACCCACATGCCTCACCTCCTCCATCTTGATCCATCCATGCCACTTCATGCAATGTCTCTCCAACTCGTCCATCTTTGTGTGGCTCACTTTCTTTCCTACCACTAACCTCTCCTCTAGCTCTCAGTGCTCCTCTATTCATCTCCCTAGATCTATGGTTGAATCCGCATCACTATCATGTAAATGCCTCTTTAGATATCATTCTCTCTCCCTCAATATCAAAAACTCCTCCTAAGAATCCTTCCTCTCTTGTACATCAAAAGGTATATCCTCCATATCTCTAATATCATCACCCTCCTCCATAGGCATTATATCATAGAAAGGTTGTCCTATATCACTGGCTTGCTGATTTGGTGATATACCAATAGAAATACCAGACCCATCATCTCGATGCTATCTCTATCATCGAAGAGACTCCTCTATCTCATCCTCTGATATTGTACCTGGATCTAGCCTAACATCCCTTGGTGTCTATATCCCTAGTGTATGCAATCCACCTACTAGCTACACCCAACCATAAATCACTCCAAATTCTGGCTCTCGTCTTTGTGTAGCCCACCATGCATCATAATTAGGAGTGGTCCCCATGTCATCCACATATAGAATCACCATAGGTGGATTCCTCTCACCATTCTAGGGAGGAACTATAGGTCGCTCTCCTCGATCACCCTACCTCCTATATATCACAACAGGTGTATATGATCTCCCCTATCACAATCTAAACTAGCGCATGATCCTACCGAAGGGAAATAACTCTACCTACTATGTATACCACCCTACCATCCATCACCCTCGATGGATCACTTCCAACTACTCCCCATCCTTCTCCCACACCACATCACCCTTCCAAGGCCTCCACTAAATATGCTTAGGTTCTGAAGAGCCAGATTGTATCCTCCAAAACAAATAATCACCCTTATGTAGCCTCTTCATCCCCTTATCCTCATCTGTATGCCACCTAACAGCATAGGGTACAAATTTATCCATAACCACATGTACCTTATATGGCAACAATATCAATCGCTCTACTTCTATGTGCTCCCATGCCCAAACCTATAGCAATGGGATCCAACTCAAACCCATTCGCACTGCTCGCACTACATCATGCAACTCTCTATATACCTATGCCAACAACGTAGGTGCCCATGCAAACACAACATCATGCTCCACCATATCACATACTACATCCATCATATTCTAGGAGAATTTCATTCCTGAGGTATCTTGTAGAGCATAGGTAGATATCATAAGCATCGTTGCATAATGGTAATAAGATGAAATCTTCTTATACCAATAATAATCATAATCTATCCCCTTTTTGATGTCTACCTATTCCCACTTTGTACCAAATGTGTGCTACAATACTTCCTTCTACCTCTCATACATTGCTACTCTCACTGGAACACCTTCTATCAGTATTTTATATATCTTGTATATATCCTCCAGTGTAATGGTCATCTCACCTATAGAAAAGTGAAAAATGTTCCTATATAGATCCCACCTATCACACAACACTGAAACATATGCCCTATTAGCATGGATACTCACAACATCCCACACTCCCTTAATCGATACCCTTCCCATACAATCTACATCTACCTCATTACAGGCATCACCCAAGGCATCTCTCAATGACCGCACACGATACCACAACTCAATCATCTTCATTTGTTTCATCCACACAAATCACACAATTTCTATCATTTCCACATACAAATTTCATTCCTTTTTCATCATTTCATATAAAAAATCATTACATAAAATATTCCTACAACATATCACATGCATAAAAAATATTCTCATACTTAAAAAAAAATCAGTTCACAAGTTGTCTTACGAACTCCAATCTAGTTCGTAGGCCACCCTACGAACTCAGAAAAAAAGACATTTTCAAGAACACATTTACCTCTTTCATGGAAAATATGCTTCCACATACACAAACAACACATTTTTGATACATAACACAACATGCGACAAACAAACACACATTTCAAGACATAATTTCTAACATCTACAAAAACATCACACAAAAAAAATAGTCATATTTTTGTATACCCATTATGATGAAAGTTCAACATATTCCAAAAACAATGCATATTTTCACCCAACAAAACATTCACAATCATCCACATACACCTCGTGGCATACAATTCCAAAACACACCAACACAATCCAAAACACTAAACAAATCATGTTTTTGGATACCCATTTTCCCTTTTCTAGTGAAAGTTAAAACATATTCCAAAAGAGTGTACCATTCACACCACATACAAAGTCAAACCTGGAAAATATGCATCTCATGCCACACATCCACACAACTTGCCAAACCACAACAAAATGAATTTTTTTTTATATTTTTGAACACCTATTTCCCCATTTTATGGTGAAAGTTCAAACACATTCAAAAAATAGTACATCATTCATCCCCAACAAGCAAAGTCAACCATGCACACACAATTCACACCACACAGTTAAACTAGTCAAAATATTGATCAAACACAAATATAGCCAACACTTATGGATACCCATTTGGCCATTTTAACACTTTGTGCACACATTCCAACCAATTGTCATACAAAAATAGTCAATCACACTCAAACCCATATTCTACATTTTCTAAACATTCACGTAAATCAAAATCAATACAAGTTTAGTCTTGGGTACTTACAGGTGGGGTCCCGCATCAATTGCTAGTTCTCATCTATCCTCTCACCATCTCCACGTCGACTCTAAACTTCACAAGTGATTCACTTTGTCAACATTCTCCCACTCCTCATTCCACCACTTCTCACAATGCAAATAACCTCCACATGCACCAAAAGGGGTCTTATACTCCCAAAAATCCTAGTTCATAGGCCACCATGTGAACTCTAGTCTAGTTTGCAGGCCACCCTACGAACTCAGGTCTAGTTCACAGGTTGCCCTATGAACAAAACCTCTTGACATCATTTTTACATTTTCTTCATTCCTGTAGCTTCTTCTTCTTTTCCCATCACTATTGGTAAAATTTTTAAATATTTTGTCATAATTTTCTTCTATCAATCGACTCATCATCACATCCCCATATTTCATTCATATCTTTGCTAATTCCTCATTTGAGGGGTATTCATATACAAATCTTCTTTACATACAACCAAACAATCAAACATCCAAATCACGGATATCACATATTTCTACAATTTTTTTGCTAAATATTATCTCAAGATAAACCTCATCCCAAATCAAACATTTGTTCACGAGAGCCATGCGCAATATCAGAGACATTCGCTTTCATTCATGTATATCGGTGCCGAACACATACTAAATATTATGCTTGAATTATTCATGCCACTCAGCTCAAATATTTTGGCATATATCATCATGCACTCATCAATCAATCAAAAGCAAAAATTTGAATAGGCAATTTTTCTATTTGTATTTGGACCATCTCACATTGGTCATAAAATCAAAGCAGTCTTAAGTTACCCTCACAAACAACCAGTATGATATTGCAAATATTGTACTAAATTGATAAATCATCATGTTTCATCCATAGTAATTCATTCGTATTATCCCACACATTCTTTATCTTCTCTCTTCTTCTTCTGGTTCTCTATCAATATTGTATGGTCATGCTTCGAGTGGTTACATACCTTTGATTGAATCCTATTTTCATATTTCCCTTCTTCTCTCCACCTTTATTTGGTTCTATATCAATGTTGTATGGTCATACTTCGATCAACTACATACCTTTGATTGAATTCTATTCTTCTCTTTCCCTTTCTCATCCATTTGAAAAACACCTCACCGCCTTATTCCATCATATTTTTGCACTAAACTATGTTTCACACAACATAGTACAAAAAGGGTAAATGTAGACACCTAAAAGTCACACATGCTCATTCCTAGATACTTGTAGATCTGCATAGACACTTGTAGGTTTGCATAGGCCATATTAGACCATCATAGGTTGTCTTAGGCCATCATAGGCCATCATAGGCCACCATAGGCCATCGTAGGCCACCATATACCATCATAGGCCATCATAGTTATTTGTAGGTGCAAAACCTAAAAAACTATATAAAGTGCACCCAAAATGCCTTCTATCCACAAGAGGGATCCATAAGGCCACCTAAGCCATTTCCTACACCTAATTAGGGCTCGCATGGGACCATTCTCCACCAAAAACCCTAATTAGACTAATTAGAATTCTAATTTGTGATTGACCTTCATTTAAGTTACACTTTATCAATAAGTTGGATTTAATTAGGGTTAATGATCAAATTAGCCCTAAACATGTCCCCATAGATGTGTGCACCCTAAGTTGGTTAGGATATTTCCTAGAAACCCTAATCCAACCCCCATCTAACCTAGGAGTTAGCTAATCCTAGTTAACCCTAATCCTTGCTCACACATGTGTGAGGATGAGATATTTCCTTTAGGGCATTTGAGAGGATAACTAAGCTTACCATATCCCAAAACCTAACCTAACCATGATAGAAATTGACCCTATCATGTAGTACACCTAACTACCCCCCTGAACATGGTTTTTACTATAAATAGAGGGTTTTTTCCCTTATTTTATCTCTCACATATTTTCAGTCAACCTACCCAAACTCTACCAAAATTACACAAGAATCATCTTCTACCACTTTGCTTTTGATAAACAGTATCAAACAAATTTTGGATCCCATCCAGACAGCAAATATTCAATAGAATTCAACTACAGTCCATTTCATCCCCCAACCTAAGAACCTAGGATCCAATTCGTAGTCTGCCCTATGAATCGACCGTAAAATAGATCTACAACACCATATTAGGTATAAATCAGTTTTTAATAGCTTTTGTAACATTTCCAACAACTTTCATCATGTTTTTCTACATATTTGAGTTGATTTGTCTTCATAAATTTGGGGCTTGACCAAGGCAAGCTCCCAAACACACTAACACCCTTTTGTAGATTCAAAAAAGTACAAAAAGACACACCAGTAGACTATCGATGGTACACACGCATTGAAGCCCACCTTCATTGAGGAGCTCCAAAAGATACCATCAAATGATTCAAATTTGTGTTAAAAATAGGGAACAACGATCTCCACTGAAAGCTAGACTTATTTTGTAACCCTAAATTCAAAATGAATAAAGTAGTATTATGAACATTTTCTATATTTATTTTTAGAAATTGTTGTCTTTCATTCGCTTCATCGAGAAGTAGGTAGCATTTTATGGATTGGATAAAAGGAAGCTAAGAACTAAAAAACCAAAATTAAGTAGCATTTGATGAATTTAAGAAACCAAGTATTGACAAACCAAAGGAAGGAAACATTTCATGGACTGGTAGAAAGGTGGAAAGGTATGAGAGAATATTAAATCTTTGGAAATATTAGATAAACATACATAGAGATTGAACACTGTCTTCTAAGGAGGACATATGAAGACGTTTAAGTAGCCAAAGAGTGTGCATAAAGAATCTAGATATCCCAACCCAAGTTAGAAGCATATAGAATTGAGATGTTAGAATCATTTGCAACAAACAAGTAGTTGTTATAGAATCAGAGCATTTGGATGTAAACATTACAAAAGGGTATTTTACTTTTATGTAAATTATAGAATATTGTAGAGTGTGAACATAAAAAAAAAAGATGTTGCATATAGAGGTATTTTTATCATTAATTTATTTAGTGAAAGCTAAATTCAAGGAGGATTAAATTTTATTAAGAGGAGAGGAGAAAATAATTGTGGGAGATATAAGAAGAAAGTCAATTATTTTGGAAGGAAGAAGAATTATTAAGGAGAAATAATTATAATTAAGGAGAAATAACATGTACTTTATTAGAGACGCATAGATTAGAAGAAGAGGTACACTCATTCTAGTCATCAAACATGACATCTTAGATTATATATAGCTTCTTGGTGTTAGTATCCATGAGTGATATCCTTCTGACTCATTGTTGTATCCAATGAAGATACATCGCTTAGATTTATCATCCAGATTTATTTGCATCTACTTTGGAATGTGCATGAATATTGTGCATCCAAATATGCAAATTTATGATATGATAGGTTTGATACTCGTTGATACCTATTTAGGTGTAACATCATTTAATGGAAGTGTGGGTATGTAATTCCACAAATAAATTACAATACAAAAAACTCCTACCCAAAATATTATCTTCAATTTGTCATCGTTCAACATGAATCACACCATATCTTGAATAATATGATTACACCACTTTGCAAGTTTATTTTATTGAGGCATGTAAATAGTTTTCAACTATCATTTAATGCCATACTACTTCAAGAAAGTAGAAAAATTATTACTTGTTTACTCCCCCTTCGATTTTAATGAAGTAAGATAATAGGAAGACAAATAATTTGTTCTACATCGCCTTTGAACTACCAAAAATAATGGAAGTATTTATCCTTCATATTCAGGAAATACACCCAAATTTATTGTGTATGATCATAAATGAACAATTAAAAATATTGAAAACTACTAAAACTTAGATCCATAGGTCCACATATATTAGTGTGCATCAAATTGAGTGGATCCATCCACTTTGCAATTGCTTGAGCCAAATGGTATTCTATGTTTCTTTTTGACTACATAAATTATACAAATATCGTAAGGCTTTGTTAATGATAAAATTTATTTTACCATAGCATGATTGATGAGTGATTTTAGGTGGTCAAAACTAAGGTGTCCAAATCATCTATGTTGAAGTGTGGTAGCTTCATTGACCTTGGTTTCCAAAGCTTATTTGTCTTGGATTACAACTATAAATTGGAGCATATTTCCTATCCTACTATTATAGGTAATAATTATCAAACATTAATATTGTTCTTGAGTGAGATAAAAGTTTCTTAGAATATATTTTGAGAAATTCAACTCTCAAATTATGATCAAGCAATCAATTCACAAAGATTAAGTTCTTGGTGAGGCTAGGCATATATATGACAAGTATATGGACTAAGATGCAAATGAATGTCATTGATACCAATAATTATATATGTTGAATTATTATCAAGTGTAACCTATTCATTATAATATGAATAGTAAAGACTCATGAACCATTCTTAGCTTGTGATATTTTTGGAAGCTCCTAAATCAACATGGCAAACTAGGTAAGGTTTTGAAGCAACATCATGAGATTGAATAGAATAGACATAGTCTTATCCTTCTACATCATAATTAGAATCAACTACTACTTACCATGTTGGTATTGAGGTGTATTCCTCTTGTACTAGTGAGGAACCTTATGCTTACCTCATAATGAATTATTCAGGTTCTTATTCAAAGAACCTTGTGAGAACAAGTTGTACCTACACTCCTAAAGTATATGATCAATTTTTGCCTAAATGAAACAAATGTTATTCAAACATGAATAGTTCACTTGTCCTTATTGTTATTATATTATTTTCCTTGGAGGGTCCACCACCTTTCTTCGACTATATTAGCTCCTTATATTTTTGATGCATGACTAAAGCACATTCATATTCAGTTTATCTCTTGAATTACTTTCTCTTGTTGAAGTAAATTTATAAGAGTCTCAAAAGCAGGTCTCATGGGTTTCTAATTAGTCATATTTAGAGTTGTTACGACAATATTGAATAAAAGTGGAAAATATTTTATTAGTATTGGAATAGGTACATCATAACTAATGTTTTTTTCCTAAACTCGTAGCAAGACTCGTAACTCGACAATTTGATGTAGATAGCCCTCTAGCGTCTCATTGCTTTTCATCTTCAAGTAAAATAATTGCATTTTACGTGTATAATTTGATTTTTATTTTTGGATTCAAACATCATACTAAATTTATCCCATACATCCTTAGCGGTTATTGCATCACAAATGCATGGATGGATCTCACTAGTCACATCAAACATTATGATCAATCAAGTATTTTGGTCAACTTTGTTAAATTTTCTTTGTTCATTAAGGTTAACTACATGTATTTACATAGTACAAGCTACAAATCCCTACAAATATTTGAATTCAAGGTGAATCTTCAACTTTATATTCTATGCAAAGTATTTGTCACCTTTTAGCAATTAAAAATGAAAAACAATACCTTCAATGAAATGACATTCATATTCAATTTTTACAAGACTATAAAATTTCAATTTCACTTAATTGGGCATAAGAATAGCTTTCAAATGAATATATATAAAATTATACTAGAAAAATGATAAGAAATCAATTGTACCTTTTGGCAAAAAGGTATGGGGTTCTGAAATCAATTTGCATCAAATCACATTCAAATCGGGGAATATAATTAAAAATTGTTTACATGTACAAATGGAGGGAACTGCTCCATCTATTTACTTTACATTAAATAGAGTTCAGATAGTTTTAAGGATAAAATTGAAGCATGTGGGATAAATAATTTATATGCCTTCCATCCGAAAACCTGCTCCTAGATAACGTCAGCCCTTGGTCAATAGACATTGTTGTAAGCATGAAATCATCATGGTCATTCATCGTCTTGATTGAAATGTTTGTTATTACATATAAATTTTTTCAAAACATTAGGGTTCTAAGTGTAAAGCAAAAATGAACAACACCATGATAACAATAATAGATCCAACACAAGAAATATTATACAATAAAGGAATGCTATTATATTGATATTATAGATCTTGGATCTCCACTATTACAACACTAGTGCCCTAAGATCAAGGGTTACACAATACAACTTGTGTTGATACAGTAATTTTATAACAAGAGGTATAGAACCCTCGATCAAATGATAATTGGTGTCTCTATGCCGTCTTCACTCTAAACAAGTGTGAGTGGGCTTGTGTATCCCTATGGGGTCACTTGAAGCTTCAACAATAATTAATATAATGTCTCATGTAACCTGTACACAAACAGTTCAGAATAAAGTTAGTAATACATGTGAGGCCTCCACAGTGTAAGGCCCACTAAATTATGAAAGTGTAAAATACTAACCCTAGCTGAAATTTTTGCCAAATGAAGTGCATAAATATAGAAAACTTTAGTAAAATAATAAAACCTGATACCTTATAAAAACATGTCTGAGTTGCCTGATCTATGTTTCTACTTCCTCGATCTGGTTATGCATTAACACGTATGAAGTTCTAAAATCAATTTGCACCAAATCACATTCAAATCAGGGAATGTAATTAAAAAATGTTTACATATACAAATAGAGGGAACTACTCCACCCATTTATTTTATATTAAATAGAGTTCAAATAGTTTTAAGGATAACATTGAAGCATGTGGG
The DNA here is from genome assembly GCA_028583015.1 of Wollemia nobilis. Taxonomy (NCBI): domain Eukaryota; kingdom Viridiplantae; phylum Streptophyta; class Pinopsida; order Araucariales; family Araucariaceae; genus Wollemia; species Wollemia nobilis. The sequence goes on from JAQPPZ010016724.1 coordinate 13,437,480, forward strand.
ATAAATAATTTATATGCCTTCCATCCGAAAACCTGCTCCTATATAACGTTAGCCCTTGGTCAATAGACATTGCAGTAAGCATGAAATCATCATGGTCATTCATCGTCTTGATCAAAATGTTTGTTATTACATGTAAAATTTTTCAAAACATTAGGGTTATGAGTGTAAAGCAAAAATGAACAACACCATGATAACAATAATAGATCAAACACAAGAAATATTGTACAATAAAGGAATACTATTATATTTATATTATAGAGATTGGATCTTCACTATTACAACACTGGTGCCCCAAGATCAAGGGCCACACAATACAACTTGTGTTGATATAGTAATTTTATAACAAGATGTATAGAACCCTCGATCAAATGATAGTTGGTGTCTCTAGGTCGTATTCACTCCAAATAAGTGTGAGTGGGCTTGTGTATCCCTACAGGGTCACTTGAAGCTACAACAATCATAAATATAATGCCTCTTGTAACCTGCACACAAACATATCAGAATAAAGTTAGTAATACAGGTGAGACCTCCATAGTGTAAGGCCCACTAAAATATGAAAGTGTAAAATACTAACCCTAGCTGAATTTTTTGCCAAATGAAGTGTAGAAATATAGAAAATAAAAGTAAAATAATAAAACCTAATACCTTATAAAAATATGTCTGAGTTTCCTAATCTATGTTTCTACTTCCTTGATCTGGTGATGCGTTAACATGTATGAAGTTCTGAAATCAATTTGCACCAAATCACATTCAAATCGAGGAATATAATTAAAAAATGTCTACATGTACAAATGGAGGGAACTGCTCCACCCATTTACTTTATATTAAATAGAGTTCAAATAGTTTTAAGGATAACATTGAAGCACATGGAATAAATAATTTATATGCCTTCCATCCGAAAACCTGCTCCTAGATAACATCAGCCCTTGGTCAATAGACATTGTAGTAAGCATGAACTCATCATGGTCATTCATTGTCTTGATCAAAATGTTTGTTATTACATGTAATTTTTTTCAAAACATTAGGGTTCTAAGTGTAAAGAAAAAATTAAATACACCATGATAACAATAATAGATCAAACACAATAAATATTGCACAATAAAGGAATGCTATTATATTGATATTATAGATCCTGCATCTCCACTATTACAATACTGGTACCCCAAGATCATGGGTCACACAATACTTGTGTTGATACAAGTATTTTATAACAAGATGCATAGAACCCTCGATCAAATTATATTTGGTGTCTCTAGGTCATCTTCACTCCAAACAAGTGTGAGTGGGCTTGTGTATCCCTGCAGGGTCACTTGAAGCTGCAATAGTCATAAATATAATGCCTCCTATAACCTGCACACAAACAGATTAGAATAAAGTTAGTAATACATGCGAGGCCTCCACAATGTAAGGCCCACTAAAATATGAAAGTGTAAATACTAATCCTAGCTGAAATTTTTGCCAAATGAAGTGCAGAAATATAGAAAACTTAAGTAAAATAATAAAACCTGATACCTTATAAAAATATTTCTGAGTTTCCTGATCTATGTTTCTACTTTATCGATCTGGTGATGCGTTAACACCCGTGAGCATCCGAGGGTTTGGTGGCTGCAAACCGGTGAACGATAAATACTCTAAATCATGCCCTGCAACATTTCAAAAATACTCTATAATGTTCAAGGAATGCCCTGGAGCATTTATGGGTGATGGGGGATGCTCTACAAAATTCGGGTAGGGTTTGTAGATGTTTCTGTGGTGGATATGGTGGATGTGGAAGTGAAAAGGGTTTGAGCGTTGATGAGGATGGAAAGTGTTAGCAGAGTTCTAGGGTTTATGATTTTTTAATGTATAATATTTTCCAACCTCTCATTCACAAAAATGAATGATATTTTATAATTTTCTCTTAAACGTGTTAGGGTTTTGATGACACCAATGAGTGGTCAAGATTAAAACATGATGAAGGGTTGAGATTGAGATTAGTGGCATGGATCATGTAGAGTGAATGGTTAGGATTAAGTCGTGATGGGTGGATGATATTTATTCACATATATATTTATTAAATATATAAATATATTATGAACGACTATGATTTGAGGATGCATAGATGAAAAGTAGCTAGGATTTGGTGTCTACAGATGCCCCTTTTTGTATCACATTGCATGAAATACAATGTGGTGCAAAAACAAGAGACACCTGGTTTGGTGAAGTGGATTCTTTCCTCGATGCACAAGAATATCCTAAAGATAAAAATTATTGTTGTAACTTACCCCCTCAATTGGAAAATGAGTGAAGAATGAATCTCATGAGCCAATTGATAGAATGGTTGATGATATGAATGATGTAAATTATTGATTCTACTTTTGCTCCAATAGAAAATGGATTTTTAGAAATGTGGATGATATGAATGATGTAAATAAATGTGATGAATGATTCAACTTTTGCCCCAATAGAAAAGGGGTTTTTGAAAGTGTGGATGATATGAATGATGTAAATGAATGGGATGAATAATTTTGCTTTTGCCCCAATAAAAAAGGGGTTTTTGAAAGTGTGGATGATATAAATGATATAAATGAATGTGAATACATGATTTATCTCGATGTGGAAAAATGAAATCAAATTTGGTTACCCTAAATTTGGTTTGATTTTGTGCTGTTGAAAAACATACCTTTTGGCATCATTGAAATGTAAAATTATGAAAATGCAAAATGATAAAGTAAAAGAAAATAGTCATCCTAGGGTCTTGTTAGTGACTATAGTCAATTCCTGAATATATAATGAGGAACCAATCATCCTAGTGGTCTTGTGTCCCTGGTGACTATTGTAATGTAAAAGGAATAATGTAATGAAATTTATCTATGTTTGTTACCCCATGAAAAAGGACATCAATGACAACTTCTGAGCAAATTAGTCTGAGCATAGTTTCACTCAAAAAATGAGGGACCAAAAATATGTTTTCAAACAAGAGGATGTTGGATGATGATATGGACAAGTATCCTTATGGTGATCTACCCATCCTATAAAAATTCTCGGATAGCCAATCATTGCAACCTCCAGGGGGAATAGAGTAGATCACTAGATACAAAGTTATCTTGATAATACAAGTGACTTTGACAATGTTGAGTGGAGATGCATTAAATTGTGGATGATATGAATGATGTAAATGAATGTGAATATGAATGGTGTCATGAATTTGAATTATGCAATGACTGATGGGTGAATTTGATGATTTTGTGAATTTTGGAATTGTTTTGGGATATTTTGAAATATTTTGAGGTAATTTTGTGACTTGTAGTCACAAATAGTGATTGAATGTCTAAATCAATCCATGTTATCACAAAATATAATGGAATAATGTAATGAATGCATTGATGGATTTTGAGATGATTTTATGGGGTTTTGCTATATTTTTAAGCCCTTTGAGTCCTTTTGCAACATTCTAAAGCTAAACGTTGGCCAACATCCACAATATGCACAAACATGGGAGAGCATTTGCTACTTAGTAGATGTAGGGAAGCATTTGAGTGCACCTGAATTGATTATAAAAGGGTTGCAAGGGAAAAAATTGATTCATTCTTATGTTTGAGAGTTCTACAAATGGTGTCTGATCAAAGAAGAGTGAAGGAGTGTGAAGGATTGTGAAGGAGTGTGGTGATGGAAATGGAGGGAGTGGATGTTGTAGCAGGAGTTGAGGCGTAGGTGGTGGAGGTAAGTACCTTTAGCTCTCTTGTTTGGATTTTACAATGTACTTATTTTTTATTATGCAATGAATATGATGGTAATGTGCATTTGTGGTTGTGTTGTGTTGTAGTTGAGGATCTTGGAGGCTCGACATCGATTCTTGCCTATCATACCATGGGTGAGAAAGGTGTTGTAGAAGAATCATTGGGATTTATTGGGATTGCACGGATGGCGGTAGATGGAGGTGTGAATTCCATAGTGATGATCTAGAAAGAGCTAACATAGGGAGATGCTCATTAGAGGCAGGATGTGCTACACTTGCGATCCTAGGAGGGGTACATCCAAGATTTGGAGGATTTGCTTATGCAGCACCACATTGGACTACCAACATGGTCTTCCTCCTCCATAGCGGGATCTATTAGACATAGTGAATCTAGGCATAATGTCTCTCAGTCTAGGGCTCCATAAAGGACATAGGGGTCTGCCTATGGGCACTAGCAAGTGCCTTAATGCACTTTTGTATATGAGCCTTAGTGCTCCATTGTATATAGCTTTTGGGCGCTCTATATAGATACATGGCCTTTATTTTATGTTATGACTTGTGTGTGAATGCATGTGTATATATGTGATGGATGAAAATGTAATGATGATGTATATAAATTGCAATAATTCAAATGAACTAATGCTCTAATGATCATTTATAGTAGTTTATATTTTCTTGACCATTTTTATTTATGTTGCTTAATTAGGGGCACTAAAATGGTGGAATGTGAAGTGAAAGACTTATGTAATGGCATGATAATAATATGGATGATGTTTTAGTTTATGTATAGCTGAATTGGATTTTTTTTGTGGAGACTCAAACATCCTAGTGTTGTCAAACAAAATCGGTAAGTTCTGTCTAAATTATCCAAGACCAAATGTGTGTGCAGTGAATGTTCATTTACCAATCATGAGCATGGTAGTGACTCAAGTCAATCAAGAACCAACGTGTATGCAAGTGAATTCATTAACCTATATTAAGTAAAGGGAGATGAAACCTATCATTAATAAGACAAAGAAGCTAGCTTGTCCTTATGTGTGGTCAGAGGTCTCTTCAAGAGAGATGTATCACCAATCATGAGTGTACTCCACTGACATTCAAGCATTTATATCCTCGGTGGAGATTAGCTCCATAGTCCAATGATATAATCTCTAATATTTGGGGATTCAGACTATATAACCATCTGGATGGAAATGTAGTTCTATACTTACTACTTGAGGATATGATGTGTGTGATATGTAAAACAATTAGAGCTTTGGGGAGTTGGATTCTCAACCACTCGAATCGAGTCCTGATGAGAATTTTACCCTATCCTTACTACTCATTATTTTATTTGGAAGTGTTGATAGTGGTGAAGACCATTGTTTTTTATTTTGGACTATGTGCATAATGGGACAAGAGAATATGATTTTTTTGCTTTGAGGTTCAACCCAATCATGGTGTTATCCCTCTTTGATACAAGATTTTATTAATATGTGTGAGATGTATTTGGTTAAATAATGTTAAATTCAACTCCCAGAACTCAAGATTTTCTTAGTGAAAATGTGCCTTGGTCCTAGAGAAAACTCGACATGTATTGGAGATTGCTTGAAACACTAGGAGTGGCTGAGTGACCGAAAACACATAGGAATGATGGAAATTTGTATTGCAAATGATGATTTGACATATGAAATGATGCAATGATATGGGTGTGAACTCGAGGGTACCCCTTATCAAGGCAACACGATTTATTCGATCAATTTTTGTCTAAACTATGCAAATGACCCCTAATATGGTGGATGGAATGTGCGGAAGTGCCATGAACGTGATTATGAAATGCAATGTGTAAAATACAATATGTATGAATGATGTTGTTATGTATTAGCCATGTATATCTATATACATATATAAAATGCATTAAGCATAGAAAAATCTCAAGTAGATGATGTTTAATGGTTCATGCTCTTCTACTCCCTCTAGACTGGCAAGCCTATAAGTTCCTTGACCCAATTTTTGTGTGGCAATATATGGACCTAACCAATTAGCTGTGAATTTATCATAAATATGCAGTAATGTATTTGTGTTCTATTGATTCTCTTTAAGAACAAGATATACTTGGAATTCACGTAGATGGACTTTGGTATTGTAAGCATGCTTTAAAAAATCCTAATATACTCAAAAATGCTCCAAGGCAGTGATTCACATTTCATCAAGGAGTGTGAGTTGGTAAAGATGTGCTTGTATAGCAGTATCATCATCTATTAATTTTTGTAATGAAATACAAGTGAGGGGATATCGATCTCAAGAGGCATGATGGTTTTGGTACCATGAACCAATGAAAATGGTGTTGCCCTAGTAGGCATGTAGATGCTTGTTTTATAAGACCATATTACCAAGGGGATCTGAGTATGCCAATATTGATGATTTTCTTTGACTAATTTCTTGAGAATAGTGATAAAGGTCTTATTGGTTTGGTTGCATCAAATTGTCCATTTGTCTGTGGCTAATAAGAAGTCAAGAAACTGTGTTGGATATTATATTTCTCATAAAGAGCTCAAACATCCTTATTTTCGAAAGACTTGCCATTGTCAAATATTATTTTCAATGGGATAACAAAGTGACAGATGATATGTTGAAGTATAAACTCCATAATTTGAGGTCCTATCGTATTGGTTAGAGGAATTAACTCGATTCACTTCATGAAGTATTCAATGGCAATGATGATGAATGTGTGCTGTCCCAAGGAAGGAGACAAGATTCTACCAATCAAGTCCAAACCCATTGTGAAAATGAGAAAAGAATCTAAATAGGTTATAATTCTTGTGATGGTACATGAGTTAAATTGGCATGTTTCTAACATTGTTGAATTTTTTTGACATAAGTGCAACAATCGCATTCCATGGTGGACCAATAATAATCCATGCATAAAATACACTTTGCGATGACCATTCCACTAAAGTGACCACCACAAGTACCATCATGAGCTTCAGATATGGCTTTTTGGGCCTTTGCAGGCTCAATATAATGGAGGAGGATTCCATCATAACCATGTCTATACAACACATCCCCCAAGAGAGTGAAACAAGCTACATTTTGCTTGAAATTTTATTTGGTAGTTCGTGATATGTCTGATGGGAGTGTTCCAAACTTGAGGAAGTTTTTTACTTGACTAGACCAAGGCTCATATGGCTCTACGTTAATGAAGAAAATGACCTTCTCATATTTAGACTCAACTCAAGAAATTGTAGATTTAGAGATTGTTGTGACAAATAATGATTGTACCTCTCTATAGCACCCTAAAATTGGCACAGTGAAATCTTAATAATTACATTTACTCTAGTAAATAATTTAAATTCAAATTTTAACCTCCCAAACCGCCCGTTAACCGTCGTGTAATCCGTTTCCTCCTTTCCCGCGCCATTTTTAGAGTTTGTTTTGACTGTTTGACGATATCATCGTCGATCAAATGATATCGCCTCAGATTGGACGATTTCATCTGGGCTAGGACGTCCAGACGATCTTGTCCCAAAACTGATTTTTCATAATTAGCCTCTGTTCCAACGGGTCTCTAATCCGGGCATAAGCGTGTCTGCGCCGTTAGAGACCCTCCCCCGTTGGAGATCTCCCAAATAGGGATGATCTCCAACCTCCTAACCTCCCTCCTAAGCCTATTTAATCCTAAGCCCTCCCCTTAGCACCCCCCTGGCTGAAATTCCCTATAACTCGACTTCATACACATTAAAACATCCCAAATTGATATTTGTAGTAGTTCTATTCAAATTTTGTTGCAGGTACCTTAGTGTTTTTCAGCCGAAGCAAGCTTACATCGTCGTAGACGATCCTGTTCAGATCGGAGGCGATCCTGTCGAATCAGAGATGATTTCGTACCAATGCGAGATGATTTTGACTACAGTCAACATTGAGGCAATCAGTGCCTAAAGTTTGCATTTCTTCATCTCTTTTTCTATTGTTTTATTCTGCAATTAGCTAGCTTATTCATTATTTTATGCTATTCTGCATTTTGGAGTTCACCCATCTAGATCAAATGCATAATTAAGTCATAATTATTATGAAATCAGTATAATGCATGCATGTTTCTGCTTATAAGTTTTAGTTTGATATTGTTGCTATCATTTTACACTGTTTCCCTCTGTTAGAATAGTTGCATTTTCTATGTTTTGCATCTATTTCTCTGTTTGCAGGTCTCTGACGAATTCGTCAGATCTCAGACGATCCTGTCAGATCTCAGATGATTCTATCAAATTCCAGGCGATCTTGACTGCTTCAAGAATCAAAATCTTCATCAGACATCCGGATCAGGTATTTTCTTTTAATATTCCTTAATTTCTCTATTTTCTGTCTTAATTCTGCTTTTTGTATTCATTTAATCTGCATCTTCATATAGAATAGCTTAGACGCATTTTGGCCAAACCTAGGACTTGAATGCTTAAGGCTAAAATGAACACATAAAACACATTCCCAACCTAGGCGTGGAAACTGCCATTGAATGTTTCCTGGTGAACCCACCATCCATCAAAAAATCACCATAATACACCTCCCTCGAGAGGCGGGACCTTCGCAAGGCCTCTCAGTCCGAGGTACCGTGCCATCCTTTTCACATCCCCCTTTCGGGCATGGATCCTATAGCCTGAAGGTAAGGGTGTGAAAAATTTGGAGCGATACATTTTGGTGAACCCGACGTGAATGCATTGTAAACCTTTTGAAAACAAAACAAAAAATAAAACAACTAAAACATAGATGCATTTCAGATCATTTAAATTTAATATCATGTTTAGATGGTAGCTCCTAAGAAAATATTAGCAGTTACTATAAATGTTGAAAACCAATTGGCAGCCATAGAAATCAATTCTGTGCTTAGTGTGCTTGAAACAGATAGAAATCAACTTTTGTGGGACGAACTTGATAGAAGACTTAGTGTCATTTCATCTAGGTCAACAAAACTTAAACAAATCAAGAGGCTTATCCTAGATAGAATCCTGGATCCTCATCAACTTGTCTTTTATCATGAACTTTAGAGAGCCTGCCATAGATGGTTAGCTTATAGGAGAGCTCTTGTGTCTTCAAAATTATTCACCTTCGAGGAATACCTCGAGAACGCAGCCATTGTACACCAGTTCCTAGGTCATGTAGAAGACCAAGAGGTTGTTCTTACGGATAGGGAAAGATGGAATAGAGTTCCTCGAGCTGTGTTATATCGAGAGTATTGCCACGAGATTTACTTCTATCAACCAACATCTGAGACAGATAATATCACTATAGCCCTTTTCATTAAATTTTTGAAGGAAAACTTTCAATTTGAAGAAGAACACTTCATGACTCCTGAAGAACTCGAGCCCATTAATGATATTTATAAATTGTTTATAGAAAACTAGATCATTACTTTCAGTCTTATTTCTTGCATTTATTGTGTTATTTGTTGTCTTTACAATATTATTACAAAAACAAAGAAAAACTAAAAAACATAACAAAAACCAAAACCTTTCATTTTAAATATTGTAGTAGGTATATAATTAATATATACCTCTTAAGATTATAGACATATATATATATATATATATATATATATATATATATATATATATATATATATATATATATATATTTGCTGAAATCAAAATTAAGCACAATGCCAAAACTTAGGAATGGTAAAGAAACTGTAGGAGAAGAAGAAGATTGGTTACAAGATAAAACTGGAAACCCAAATGTCCTTCCTGAAGATCCAATTCCGGAAGGAGAAACTCTAGATCAACCAGAAGATGACCTAGGTGAAGATAATGAACAAGAAGAAAGTGTTAAAGAGGATGGATCCTCATCCCCTAGAGTAGCTCCAGATGGAACTATTGCTTTTGACAACGTAGATCATTTTCAGAAATTTCTCAATGATAACATTGATGCCCTTAATGTGGCAGTTCGTATTGATAAAGGGCAAATTAGTGACACTCAAGCAGCCATGGAACATATGTTTGATGTGTGCACTAATCCCTTGTCTTTCATTGATCAAGAAAGTGATAAGGCTGGGCCATCCAATACAGATATGGTCACTATGATTCAAAACATGTCAAAACAACAGGTTACCCAACCTCCTAAGGAACCTGTTATTCAACCTAAAATCATTCCCACACAAAAGAAAACTTCCTTCACTACTTTACTTCGTCAAACTATTGATCAATATGCTTCAAGTAAACAAAAACCTAAAACGAAGCCAAACACCAATTTTCAACAATCTGGAATACATCATAATACAACTTCAAAATTCCTTCATAACACCTTTCCTACCAACAATTTACACAATAGCAACATAGCATCTAATCTTCATGTCCCTCCATCATATGCTCACAAATCTCATATCAATGCCCTATCGAACCAATATGGTGGGCAAACTAGCAATCTGGAAGCCATGGTGAAACAGTTAGCTTCACGTATGGACCAGATAGATCCTTACCGTCCCTCGTACAATTATCGAGAGATATGTAGTCAACCTTTGGATCCCATAGTTGTAGCTCAACCATACCCTAAGCATTTTCCCATGCCCATCTTGCCTATATATAAAGGAACCGAAGATCCCATAGAGCATCTTCGCATGTTTAGGATAGCATGTCATGATATATCACATGATGACTTGCTATTACTAAAAATGTTCCTAAAAAGTTTAGGTGGAATGGCATTAGAGTGGTACTATCAATTGCCCACTCATTCTTTGAGAAACTTTGAAGAAACAACTGAATATTTTGTCCATCAATTTAGTGCCTACATCGAGAGGCATGTAACCATTAAAGATTTATACAACTTAAAACAAGACAAGGATGAATGCTTTGCCGATTTCTTAGCTAGATGGAGGCAGTTGACAGGAAAACTGCACTTTGTGCTACCTTATAGGGAAATGTTGGACATTTTTATCAATAATTTACAAGAACAAATATCTTATGAGTTATCAATTGCTACTTTAACTACCTTCGATCAGGCTATAGATTTAGCTCGAAGAGTAGAAGATGCCCTCATTAGGAGAGGCCAACTTAGGAAGAAGGATGATGAGAAAACATCCAGAAATCAGTATAAAAACAAACAAGTTGTTGGTGACGGAGTCACTGATAGCAAAAATGTTGCTAATATCAATGCAACGAAGACAACAAAAAAATTTATATTGAAACCTCCTGACAAACCTCCTCGAGAATTTACTAGATTAAATCAACCCTTATCAACTATTTTACCTCAATTACTCGAAAGAGGTTTGATCCAATTACCAGCTATCCGGGAACCTGATCCAACTATACCCGGATACAGAGCTGACTTACATTGTGATTTCCATAGAGGACCTGGACACTCTACCAATGCTTGTAAAAGGTTGAAACATAAAATACAGGATCTGATTGATAATAATGAAATGGAGGTGCAAGCCTTCCAACCTAAACAAAATGCTCCTAATAATCCTCAAAAGACCATTCCCCAAAATCAAAATCAAAATGCTAATCAATCATTAGACATATTTCAACACCCTTTACCAAGACATGGTAAAGAGGTAGCCAATCAAATCGAACATCATAATGTTCCTCCTCCTACCCGATATGTAGGAACCATTAGTGGACATTTACTTAATCCTGATCCTCAAATATTTGACACAACCTTATCCCTGGTTATGACCAGGCCCTTACATAATATTCCAACTCCTGATTCTAGTGATGTAGAATCAGATATTGAAAGTGAACTAGACATTACTTCAAACCAATCGAATAGTTCTAAAAATGAATCAGATCCTATTCAACCCATCACAGATGCTATGGTTCCAGAAGAACCATTTCCTAGAAGAGTTACTACTTGACCCTCTTCTAATCAATTCCTCCCAAATGAACAAGCCATAAACGCTCGACCGAGACCAGTTCAACGTCCTCACTATAACATTGTAGGTACCATCGGAGTCGTTACCCAACAACAGGCTCAAAATTCTCAACAAGAACCAAATCAGAATGATGGATCAGCTCCATTTGCTTTGAAAAATCCCAATAAAGGGAATTATGCTCCTAATGTTCAACCTAAACCCCCTTACAATATTAATGAGCAATTATCCAATACTATAGCCAAAATCTCCCTTTTGGATTTATTAAGATCTTCTCCTACCCATAGGGATGAGTTGATGCTTACATTAAGCCAAATGATGGTACCTCAAAACATTCAACCTGAAGCCATGGCCAATACTATCATCACTCGAGAGGTTGATTGTATTGACTTCTGAGATAAAGATATCCCACAACACAGTTTACATAAGGATAATCCCTTATATATCACCGCTCTAATTGGAGATGTAGCTGTCAAACGAGTCCTGATTGATAATGGTTCATCTCTAAACATTTGCACTTTTGACTTCTACCAACGATTTGGCTTTAGAAGTGATGAAATGAAGAAAACTGACATGATTATCAAAGCTTTCAATGACGAAACACAAGAAACGTGTGGAGTTATTACCATCCCATTGCAAGTTGGTCCTAGAACTCTAGATACCACCGTGTTTATTGTACATTGCCCCGCATCGTACAATATACTTTTGGGTCGCCCTTGGATCAATGCGATGCGAGCGGTCCCATCAACTTTACACCAATGTGTTAAATTTGAATTTAAAAATTAGTTGGTCACTATCCATGGTGACCCTAGACCCTTTGATATGTGTGCTTTGGCAGAACCCGTTGGAGTGCAATTTTGCCCTGCTCTGTCATCCACACATCCTAATTCTTATTTTTCATCTAAAACTATGAAACACACACCCATAACTTCACCTATTTCCCCTCCATTAATTTCATCCTCATATATAGATCAACAATCTTCTAAACAAACCACTCCAGAACCTCAAAAAGAACTTTAATCTACAACCAATCCTTCATGTTCTATCCCTATAATTTCAAAACCTATAGACCCATCTATTAACACTTCCACATTATCAACATCTATCATACCTTCCACATCTCAAGATATAGGGAATGATCCTTCTACATCTTATGCTCTTTCTGATGAACTTTTACCAGATTTATCCACAATCTTAATATCAGAAAAAACAAATGCTTTCATGCAAGATTCAATTCTTTTAAATAACTTACCGCCATCTCCTCGTACTTTGGGCCTCCCACAACCTATGGGAAGTACTTACCAAGTCGGGAGTTGTGCCTTCATTTATAAAGGATATGATTGGGGAAGAATCCCTCGGAATATCAAACCTCATCATGAGGGATACGCTCGATGTTATTTTACCAATGAATATATTAAAGCTAAACCCATAATGCTTAAAATGGGATATAAAGGGAAAGGCTTGGGACCTTTCCAAAATGGCATGAAAGAACCTTTCGAGGTAGAACCGTGGCCTTGCCCGCTGTGGTGTGGGCCTATTTCCTAGTAAGGGTCAACCCTTTCCTTTTGAAGATGATGATCAACTCATATGTTATCAAGATTATTTGGATAGGCATGATGATTTGCCTCTAAAAAATCAGTCATTTACATGTAACATGCTATCCATAGCTTACCCTGAAATGATTGCTGACCTCGATGATGAGTTGGAAGGAGATATCTTCCACGATGTCTCCGTTGAAGAGATGTTACACAATGGATTTTATTTTGATGGTTCTATACCAACTATAGCCCAACTTGAGACCGCTAATCCTCAAGATGAATTATCCAAATTAACCTTACAAGAATTACAAGAATTGGGCGTTTCACCCGCCCCACCTAACTTTGAAAGAGATCTACACATGGAGGTAGAAAACGTCATTAAAATTAATATTGGAACTGAGGATAATCCTCACATAATCAATATTGGATCAGAATTAACTCAAGAAAAACAAGAACAATACATTGCATTCCTTAAAGAGTATGAAGATGTCTTCGCTTGGACATATGAAGATATGCCAGGTCTAGACCCTTCTGTAGTCATGCATCATCTAGTGGTCCATCCGGATGCTAAACCCGTTAAACAAAAACTTAGAAAAATGCATCCCAAAGTGGCTTTGCTAGTCAAAGGGGAGTTAGAAAAACTCCCGAATGTTGTCTTTATACAAGCTATTGATTATGCTGAATGGATCTCAAATGTAGTTCCAGTCACCAAGAAAGAAGCCACCAAAGTTAGGGTTTGCATAGATTTTAGAGATATTAACGTTGCATGCCCTAAAGATGATTTTCCTCTTCCAAACATGGATCAAATCATTGAATTTACTGTCGGGAGTGGGATGATGTCCTTAATGGATGGATTCTCCGGTTATAATTAGATCAAGATAGCTCCTGAAGATCAGGCTAAAACAACCTTTATTACCCCTTGGGGTACCTTTTGTTGGAAAGTGATGCCATTTGGCTTAAAGAACGCAGGTGCAACCTATCAACGAGCTATGACTTATATTTTTCATGATATGATGCATGATATCCTACATGATTATGTAGATGATATTATAGCTCGCTCTATTAATGAAGATAAGCATTTAGATGATTTGAGAAAAGTTTTTAATCGATTACGAGAATATCTTATTCGATTAAATCCAGCAAAATGCATATTCGGAGTTAAGTCCGATAAACTATTAGGGGTTTTAGTTTCTTTACATGGTATCGAAATCGACCCTCTCAAGATTGCGGCTATCACTGATATGCCCGCACCTACTAATATATCTGAATTACGAAGTTTACAAGGTAAGCTTCAAGCCATCCGTCGCTTCATCGATAAGCTGGTGGACAAAACTGGTCCCTTTCTTAAACTCCTTAAGAAGGATGTCCCTTTTAATTGGGACGATGAATGTAGAGAAGCTTTTGAACTTCTCAAACAATACCTCCTTAATCCACCTGTGCTTTCATCGCCTAAACCTGATCGCCCATTTCTCCTGTATATTTTAGCTTCAGATTCTGCCTTAGGAGCTATGTTAGCTCAGCTTGATGATGAAAAGAGAGAACGTGCTAATTATTATATTAGCCGAACCTTCGTCAGTTATGAAACCCGCTACACAACATTAGAAAAACTATGTCTAGCAGTCGTGTTTGCTATGCAAAAATTATGACATTATATGCTTAGTCAAAAAACTTATGTCATTGCTAAATACGATCCCTTGAGGTATCTCATGAGTCGACCTTATTTATCGGGTCGCACAACCAAGTGGGTTCTTGCTCTAAGTGAGTTTGATCTCACATTCATAGGACAAAAGTCTGTTAAGGGTCAAATCATAGCAGATCAATTAGTTGCTGCACCCTTAGAGTCTACCCATCCCCTCATCATTGAGTTTCCCGATGAATGCCTTCAATTAGAGGCAGACCATATTGAACAATGGTCCTTATACTTTGATGGAGCCCGATGCATGAGTGGGGCTGGTGCGGGTATTATTTTAATATCCCCGCAAAAACATCTTATTCCTCTGTCCTTCAAATTAACATTTGCTTGCACCAACAATATTGCTGAATATGAAGCTCTAATCCTTGGATTACGAGCTGCCTTGGCACTAAAAATTAAACATCTGTTAGTTTTTGGTGATTCTCAACTGGTTATAAACCAAATTAATGAAGTTTATCAAACCAGAGATGATAAACTATGCCCATATAAAGCCTATGTTTTACAACTAATGTCTCTATTTGATCAAGTTACCTTGGAAGCTATTCCTCGAACTTGCAACCGTGCAACTGATGCTATGGCCGCAGCTGCATCTCTCCTGCCCTTGGAGTTAGATGACGAATATGCCACTATCATTATTCATCGACTCCAGGAACCCGCTTCAAATAAGTCATGCTTAGAACCTTTGGATGTGTTTCTAATCAACGAAAC
This sequence comes from Wollemia nobilis, assembly GCA_028583015.1. Classification (NCBI taxonomy): domain Eukaryota; kingdom Viridiplantae; phylum Streptophyta; class Pinopsida; order Araucariales; family Araucariaceae; genus Wollemia; species Wollemia nobilis. The sequence continues at coordinate 13,452,968 of JAQPPZ010016724.1, forward strand.
TACTCCTGAACCTTGGTATATGGACATATTTGATTTTCTCCAAAATGGGACTTTCCCCGCCAATTCTAATAGAAACCAGCATCGGTTATTACGTAGACGAGCAAGTCGATTTGTAATAATTGGCAATACTTTATATAGGAGATCTTTTGAAGGTATCCTATTAAGATGTTTGAATCTAGAAGAATCCAAATCAGCCTTGAGTGAAGCCCACGATGGATCTTGTGGAGGACACTTCAGTGGTAGTGTCATTGCTAAAAAGCTCCTTAGGATAGGATACTTTTGGCCTACCATGGAGAATGATGCACATGATTATGTGCGCCATTGCGACAAGTGCCAGAAACATGCTGACCTTGTCCATGCGCCTGCACAAGAACTACAAGCTATTTCATCTCCTTGGCCCTTTTCAAAATGGGGTTTAGATATTATTGGCAAAATCAATCCTGTGTCATCTGATGGACACAAATTCATCATAACCGCCACTGAGTATTTCACGAAGTGGGTTGAAGCTATGCCTTTAGCTTCCTGCACTGGCACACAAGTCTCTAAATTTATTTTTAATCAAATCATTTGTAGGTTCGAAATTCCTGCAAATCTCATCTCTAACAATGGAACTTGTTTCAAAAATAAAGATGTTAAAAAATTATGCCAAAAATATAAGATTCAACATCGCTGGTCCACTCCCTATTATCCTCAGGGTAATGGTCAAGCAGAAGCATCTAACAAAACCTTAATCAAAATTCTCAAAAGATTGGTCAATAAAACTGGTCGTGACTGGCACATTCAATTATATCCAACCTTGTGGGCCTATCGAACTAGTGTTCGAACCCCCACTGGAACTTCACCTTTTGTTTTGGTTTATGGGGCTGAAGCCATTTTTCCTTTTGAATTAGAAGTTCCTTCTTTGGCTCTACTACTTCAAGATACCGAAGTAGGAGATGAATATCATGTCGTGCAGACTCGTTCACTGGAACTCCTAGATGAAAAATGCATCAATGCTTTGGAGCATCTCCGTGCCTACCAAAACAAGCTTAAAAGATCATATGCTAAAAAAGTTCGTCATCGATCCTTTGAGATCGACGACCTTGTTTTAAAAGAAAATAAAAAAAATACTAATGCAACTAAGGACCTTAAAGGTAAATTTGAGCCCAACTAGCTTGGACCATACATTATCACTGCTAAATTTGAATCAGGAGCATACAAATTATCTACCTTAGATGGTAAAGAACTTAAAGAACCCATGAATATTTTGCATCTTAAACGTTACTATGTATAAATTTGGTCATTTCATCCTTGTATATATTTGTTTCAAATATGTCAAATTCACTATCTTGTATTTCTTTCAATTTATAAATTCAAAAACACCAAAAACATTCATAATCATCAAAATCTTCAAAACTACTTGTATTTATTTATGGCACTTGTTAATTCTTTCAAAAACGAAAAAAAATAATAATAAAAATCAAAACAACAATATTCTTGACTCTTTTGACACCAAAACAACATACCGAAGAAAGAGAGAGTCAACATTCTCAAAACTTCTCAAAAAATCATTTATATATATATTTTCTTACAATTATTGCAGTTATATGTTTCAAATTATTTTGGATAAATTAGCATTTATTTGGAATCCCTCACTTTCACAAACACAAAAATAAATATCTTGATTTTATCTAGCATGATTACTAATCTCTCTTATATCAAAGTCCACAAAATTCAATTAAATAAAGTTTGAGCATAGAGAATTGATCTTGTTATTTACTTAAACCAAGCACATATTTTCACAATAAAATGATTATATTTGTAATTTCCATGCTTTGCTACATAGTAGAAGTGGTTTCTTGAGCGAAAAGTTTCCCTTGCTATCCTATCATGCACATGGTCTAGAATCTTTGAGAATTGGCAAAAGGACAAGCTCACCCCTACCCAGAATAAAAATCCCTTGCTCTACAGCTAATCCAAGCAAGTATCCCTAGCACAAAAAGAAAAAGCAAAGTTCAAAAGAAAAAGAAAAGAAAAAGAAAAAAGAAACAGGTTATTTCAAGCATTATTTCAAAAATCAAGCAAAAATACAAACGAAAAGCAAAAGAAAGCAAAAGCAAAAGCAATAAAATCCCTTTCCCTACCCTTTGAAAAGAAAAGAAGGGTTGATGAGCTTGAATCCCTGGAATTCTCAATTATTCGAAAACCGTGAGGTAAGCCCCATAACAGGTGGTTTGTGCCCAACCTGCTTGGCCTTGGGTAACTCCTAGCGTGGCGATATGTCTGTCACATTAGCGACCTTCTTTTGTATAGACCTATGTCTGCTTATGGATTAGCTAGCTCTTGATAATCCGACTTACATAGTAGTCTAGTATGGTTATATGCATCTACATCATGGTTAATGAACACTTATTTGGTTTATTCAAATCACTTGTATCATAGTATCTTGCTCAAACTGGTAAACGAACATAGCAATTGCACACACATTTTATATTTGAGAGATTTTGTGTATCATTATGATAAATCAAGATTGGAAATGAATTCACATATGCACATGGGATTCCTTATAAATCTAAATTTTGTCTTTAAGATACTTTGAAATTTTTTTTTGCAAATTGTTTGGAATAATTCATTTTCTTCTTCCAAGTACAGTTGTTTAGACAACTATATGCATAATCAAAAAGATCAAAATTTCTTTCAAAACCATCCAATAAAAACACACAATATATATATATATATATATATATATATATATATATATATATATATATATATATATATATATATATATATATTATCGACTTTCGCGACGATGGTATAGTTCCAAAACCAAAATTGGAATTTTATGCCTAGCGCAAGTCCTCATCTTCATATTTTCTGTTTATTAAAAATCAACCATGCAATAAAACAATCTATTTTCTTCTTTGATTTTTGCGATGATGGTATAAGTCTATACCTACATATTCTATGCCTAGCGCAAACCATTGTAACAATTTTTATTCCCCATTTATTTAAAATCATGAAAACCATATGACTTAAATCATTCTGTTATACAATTATGCTTTACAAACAAACAAACACATTTTCATTATTTCATGTCATTATGTCAACCTTCAATTTTGCAATGATGGTATAATTCCTAAGGAATTATCCAAAAAATTTATCACACTTAGGAATTTATGCCTAGCAAAAATCATTTTAACATTATTTCATGCATACTATTTTCATGGAAATCTGAAAAACAAACCATCATCATCATCATTTGCACCATTGCACCAAAGTCTTAAGACAGTCTCTTAAGCACTCTTTTACTTTTAACAATATTTCTATACTGGGATTAGCTTGACGAAGAGTGAGCGACTCCATGAAATGGTCTATAATAGCGACAATGTCCTTTGAAATTATTGTTAGAAGTCTCTTTTTATCTTTTATCACATTACATCACAAACAACCAATTTGTTACATCAGATTATTTCATTTAAAATCTTACAACATGACATCAAAATTATAATATTTCCAATGACATAATTACATGAATCCTCAATCCAATCATCAAATCAATCAATCAAACATAAAAGCATCATAAAAATACATAACACAAGTCATATGATCAAAAATATCTCATCTATATATATCAACAATATGTACATCATCTCAAAAATAGATTGGTATGCCACAATCTACATCTTGGCATACTCAATCCTCTCAATCAAATGTCCTCTGTGCAGTGTCTCGAGAACCCCTCGAGCTCTCAGCCTCATCTCCTCCCCCGCCCTGAGGTGGACGAGGTGGCCCCATCGTAGTATGTGTGGTACTACGAGTCCTAGTCGTCGATCGAGAAGAAGTCCTCGATGACCCAATCCTGATAGGGTCAACAATGTTGGCTGGCAGCTGTACCCTCTGACCCTCTGGCACCATCTGGAAGTAGATGCCCTGGTAGAATGCGGTCTGAGCAATCGATCGCGCCAGCTCCTGTGTGCTCGCTCCTCCGCCCCATGCTCTGAGGCGTGCAATCTCGTCTCTGAGCTGTGTAACCTCAGCTCGGTGGCATGCAGCCTTGTCCTACAATGTCTGCACCTATGCCCAGAGATGGACTGTCTTCGCTCGAAGAGTCGCTATCTCGCTACTCTCCCTAGTGTCAACACCCTTGCCCTTATCGGGCGATGGTGGCCTCTCTCCTTGTGGAGAAGGGGGTCTCTTCTCCCTCCTCTCCCGCTATCGCGGCCTCTCCTACGCCTGTGGCCTCCTCTGCTCTCTCCCGCTGTGACCCTGGGCCGCCTCAATAGCCGCCTGGCACCACCTCCCTATCCGATGCACAACTACATGAATCGGACCCTGAGCCCTCGTCATCCGAGGAGGGCGGATGCCTACGTACCAGGCATCGTAGCCATCGGCTACCCCTATGTCGTCCCCATCCACTGGCTGAATGGGGGCATCGTCCGAGTCCTGACTCTAGAAGCGCTGCATGTCTGGAGCCCCGCTCACTATGGTGTTATCCCGAACAGTCCGAGAAAACTCGTAATCCCTAAGAGATGGGATCCCCTGCTATAGACCGAACTATCACAAAACTCGATCGTAGCGGTGGAGCTCCACCTCTCCCCTCTCCATCCACAACCAACAAACTCGCCTAACGTGAGCCAGCTCCTGTCCATCCTCGGCCCACCCTGGGTGCTCTCGCCATGGCCTCTAGGTGATCTGATCTGGGACAAGGTCATCCAGTAGTCTTCGGGACATCGGTAGGTCAATCCATCGCTATGACCCTCTCCGAAGCCACTAGTAGAAAACTCGGGGCCTCTCCCCGTCAATCCCTATCAAAGGAAGCCCTACCGGCCTCCGCACTGCAATGTGCTCCCAGCACCAAACCTGTAGGAGCGATGTCATAACTAGACATCGGCCACCCTTGTACATGACCCCATGCAGGATCCTGTACAACCGACATAGAACAAAATTTCCCCAAGAAAATCTGTAACCATGGTCTCGCATATCACAGATCACATCTGCTAGCATCCATGGTACCCTGCACCCACTCTGGTGGCACAGCAGAAGTCCACCGACCACTCCGACCAAAACCTGTGTGAGTCTAGATGCCCTAGGCATCTGATGCAATGCCTCGATGTTCACTCCGCCCTTCTCTAGGGCGAAGCTCGGGTCACCACACAACCGCATCATAGCATGGCCCTGATTGGCCGCAGGAGTGATCAACCGTCCTTGTATGGGGATCCTCAGAATCCTCCATACATCCTCTAGTGTGGGAGTCATCTCCCCTGTGGGTAGCCAAAAATAGGAAGAACCCGGATACCACCTCTCTGCTAGGGCTATCAGTAGCCCCATGTCTATAGAAACTTGTGGCATTTCTGCCACATGTAGTAAGCCGGCTTGTGCCAGCTGATCTCGCTCTGCCTGTGTTAGAGTGGCCAAATCATCTCTCAACCCCTCGTATTTCCATTCTCTGCTCTTTAGCAATCCTCTCTGCAACATAAACAACAAAACAATAAAAATCATTAATAACAATTCAAGTGATTAATAATGCAAGTTAAAATAAGTTCAATTTCATCAAATGATGATATCGCCCACTATTGGACGATATCGTCCCAAATTTGAGCACAATCGTCTCCGATTTTGCAAGCCGAAATCGTCCCTAATTTGTCGAAATCGTCCCCCTTTCGTCGATTTCGCCCTTCGACGAAATCGGCGAACTTGAGACGATTTCGTCGAAATCGGGACGATTTCGTCCCGACGATGTCGACGGCCCAAAAATGGTCGCGATGCTCAAAAATTAATCAAAATTCACCTAAAAAGCATGTAAATTCAAATTAAAACATTCTAAGCTAAGTTTAGACTCTTACCCGTAGCCCGCGCTGGACCTCTGTCGATCTGTGCGCCGTCTCCACCATTTTTGTTTGCAGAGCTCTAAAACCAGAAAAAAATGAACAGTAAAAATGAATTAGGGTTTTACCCTATTTTTCTTAATTTTATTCAAAACACAATTAAAAACATTTTAAAATTTTGCTTTTTCGTGTTTTTACCTCAAACGTTCGATTTGGGTAAAAACACGGAGGGGGCACCATAGTAAGCTATCGTACGATTCGACCAAGAATCGTCGCCTAAAAATGGGAATAATTTTTGCTTTCTCGTAGATCGAGAAGAACTCATCTTTAACGCATTTTCTTTGGAAAATTCTCTAAAGAGGGGGCAAAATGTAGCACCCTAAAATTGGCGTAGTGAAACCTTAATAATTACATTTACTCTAGTAAATAATTTAAATTCAAATTTTAACCTCCCAAACCGCCCGTTAACCGTTGTGTAATCCGTTTCCTCCTTTCCTACGCCATTTTTAGAGTTTGTTTTGACCGTTTGATGATATCGTCGCCGATCAGACGATATCGCCTTAGATCTGACGATTTCGTCTGGGCTAGGACGTCCAGACGATCTTGTCCCAAAACTAATTTTTCACAATTAGCTTCTGTTCCAACGGGTCTCTAATCCGGGCAAAAGCGTGTCTGCACCGTTAGAGACCCTCCCCCATTGGAGATCTCCCAAATAGGGATGATCTCCAACCTCCTAACCTCCCTCCTAAGCCTATTTAATCCTAAGCCCTCCCCTTAGCATCCCCCTGGCTGATAATTCCCTGTAACTCGACTTCATACACATTAAAACATCCCAAATTCATATTTGCAGTAGTTCTATTCAAATTTTGTTGCAGGTACCTTAGTGTTTTTCAGCCGGAGCAAGCTTACATCGTCGCAGATGATCCTGTTCAGATCGGAGGTGATCCTGTCGAATCAGAGATGATTTCGTACCAATGCGAGATGATTTCGACTGCAGTCAACATTGAGGCAATCAGTGCCTAAAGTTTGCATTTCTTCATCTCTTTCTCTGCTATTTTATTCTGCAATTAGCTAGCTTATTCATTATTTTATGCTATTCTGCATTTTGGAGTTCACCCATCTAGATCAAATGCATAATTAAGTCATAATTATTATGAAATCAGTATAATGCATGCATGTTTCTGCTTATAAGTTTCAGTTTGATATTGTTGCTGTCATTTTACACTTTTTCCCTTTGTTAGAATAGTTGCATTTTCTGTGTTTTGCATCTATTTCTCTGTTTGTAGGTCTCTGACGAATTCGTCTGATGAATTCGTCAGATCTCAGATGATCCTATCAGATCTCAGACGATTCTATCAAATTCCAGAGGCGATCCTGACTGCTTCAAGAATCAGAATCTTCATCAGACATCCGGATCAGGTATTTTCTTTTAATATTCCTTAATTTCTCTGTTTTCTGTCTTAATTCTGTTTTCTGTATTCATTTAATCTGCATCTTCATATAGAATAGCTTAGACGCATTTTGGCCAAACCTAGGACTTGAATGCTTAAGGCTAAAACGAACACATAAAACACATTCCCAACCTAGGCGTGGAAACTGCCATTGAATGTTTCCTGGTGAACCCACCATCCATCAAAAAATCACCATAATACACCTCCCCCGAGAGGCGGGACCTTCGCAAGGCCTCTCAGTCCGAGGTACCGCGCCATCCTTTTCACATCCCCCTTTCGGGCATGGATCCTATAGCCTGAAGGTAAGGGTGTGAAAAATTTGGAGCGATACACTATCCTTTGGAGTTATTTGGAATAAATGATCCTAGAGAGGCCATCACATCTACAAATATATTAGTCGAATGAGGTAAACTATCGATTTCATACCAGTAAAATTTTTTAAGAAATTTTATTGTTACCTCATGGTAAAGTTTTAAGACTCATTTTTTGCATTGGTACAATCCATTTACTTTATGAATGACAAGTTGGGAATCACAAAATATTATGATACATTTTATGCCCATAGCTATGGCTGCTGAAGTCCTAAGATTAGGGCTTCATACTATGCATTATTATTTATGCATGGTAAGTCGAGTTTGAATGATAAAGGAATAGGTATAACTTATGGTGTATGAAATATGACTCCTACACCTTGTCATTTTTTGCGCTTAGAACCATCAAAAAAGAGTGTGATATCCACATCCTCTTCAAAAATGATATCTTCTTCTTATTTAGTAACGGTAAATACCGAGTCATCTGGAAGCTCAATAATCAAGGATTGAACACTAGGAAGTGGAGCTTTTGCAAGCTGATCGACTATCACATGATCTTTAATGAGTTTTTTACTAATGAAATCAAGATCAAATTATGTAAGAAGCATTATCCATTTTGTGGTACGAGTGTTGTAAGTGTGAGACATCATGTAACGTAGAGGATTTTATTTAGCTATGACATAAGTGGTGTGACTTAGCATGTAATGTCTAAGTTTCTTAGTGGTAAAAACCATTGCTAGAAAATTTTTCCACATAAATGTATATGGTTTCATAGCTTACCAGTGTTCGAATAATATAATAGACTACTTGCTCTTGATTGTTTTTATTTTTTTGTGCGAGAATTAATCTGTTGCTGAGACATAAATATGAAAAGGGATCCTCGGGTGAAGCAGATTTAAGAATGGTGGAGAAGTCAAATATTTCTTGATATCATCAAAAGCTTTTTGATATTATTTTGTCCATGAAAATGTCATCCCCTTTTGTAGCAGGTGGTTGAAAGGTTTGCATTTGTCAAAGAGTTGTGCAATGAAATGATAGATCTATTGGATATTTCCTTTTTAAACTATGCAACTCTTTCAATTTTATTAGGGGAGGCATATCCATAATGGCTTTGATATTGTTTGGGTCCACTTCAATTCCTCTCTTGGAGATAATGAATCCTAGTAGTTTTCTTGAGGTGACATCGAATACACACTTCTTGGGGTTCAACCTTACATTATGTTCTAAAAGTTGATCGAAAACTTTTTCCAAGACATCAATGTGATCTTGTTGAGTATTAGATTTTTCCAGTAGATCATCCACATAGTCTTAATGATCTTATGCATGTAATCGTGGAAGATGTATGTCATGGTACGTTGATAAGTGGCACCTACATTTTTAATGCCAAATGGTATCACCTTGTAACAAAAATTTCCCCAAGGTGTTGTGAATGTTGTTTTGTGTTGGTCATCAGGATTAATTCAAAATTTATTGTATCATAAGATATCATCCATTAAAGATAACATTTCATGGCAAACACAAGTATCAACAAGAGTATCAATTTTTGGTAGAGGAAAGTCATCCTTAGGATATGCTTTGCTAAGATATCAAAATTCGGTGTAAATGCATATCACCCCATTAGGTTTATGAATGAGTACCATATTTGATATCCACTCATGATAGTCAATGGGCTGGATGAAACCCACATCTAATAGCTTTTGGAGCTCTTCTTTGATCATGAGGGTAATAGTAGGATGTAACTTTCTCAGTTTTTGTTTGACCGGCTTAGCATTAGGATGCAAGGTTAAATTATGAACAACCAAGTTAGGGTTAAGACCAGGCATGTATTTATAGGACCATGCAAAAATACCCTTCTTTCTCTTGAGGAGAGCTATCAATTTCTCTTGTTCATCAACAGATAACATTTTCCCAAGTTTAACAATTTATGGATTTTTTGCATCTGTACTAAGGTTCACATCTATAATTTCTTCAATGGGCATGTGTGTACCTTTCTCAAGTTGATGGGGCGTTGGTATCATATGAATGCCATCAATGATGTTATCAAACTCTTCTTGCATAGTCTCTTACATTTTTACCTTGAAAATAGCAGGAGCCAAGGGTGAAGGTGATGGCGAAGATGAAGGTGACAGAAGAATGTAATTGGTTGAAGCTCTTAACAATTCCTAAAAAAGGATGAATTCATATAAGGATGGTAGTGATGAAATCCGCTCCATATCAATGAGGTTTATGTCAATGGGAATTGGTTTTGCCAAATCATATGGATTACAGAGGGGTGTGAATAAGTCAACCTGATTCATGTTGACTTAGTGAGAAATGATGGTTGGCATTGTGAAGGGTAGGTGGGTCTTATCTCTTGAAATCGATGAAGGAACCCTAAGAAACTGGATAGCAGTTTGCAACATGTGTAAACATAAATAATAAGGCCATGCAAATGCAATGCAAATATTTTTTTATGTTATGTACATATATTACATCAAGTTGTTGTGAGGTAATAAATGAAGTGGAGGTGGTGGTTCACCAATTGGTTTAGCTCGCTCCCTTGGGAGGAGCAAACAAAATGTGTTTATGGATGAGAAACATTCTGAGATAATACTCATCCTGTTTGGTGAATGGTGTGATTGGGGCTAATTCCTCTTTGAATTCATCTAAACCTATCGACATGACATCATATTATTTATTTAATTTCTCAAAGTCATTGTTGTGATTGGTTTCCTCTTCTGAATCTAAATGGAGGCTTTGAAAAGCTTGTTCAAAGGAGGAAGTGGAAGAATGTGAATGGTAACCCAAGCCTGAATAGTCATGTGTTTCTCAATATTAAGGTTTAATAATATCATGCATACCCTATTCATTTTATCCTAAGACATATCCTTTCCAATTAACTCAATGAAAGTATCGTGATGGGAAGCCGAACATGTGCTCTATATTGGTAAGGACTAGCTACTTAGGTTCATTTGGGGAAATTGGATCAAATGATGAATCGACCCCCCCATATATGAATTTGATTTTGTTAGGTGTGAAAAATATGTGGTACACTCCCTCTATAGATAAGGGTGGGTCACGTGGACAACCATAATCCTTAACAGTTTGTATGTTGAGCAGTGTAACTATGATATCTTGGACCATGTATTCACCAATACTAGGATTAGCAAGGTGGACTGCAACTTGTGTATATAATGATGTGGATGGAGTGGATGTGGAAATATTGGGCTCAATGGTGTCTTGTGGCTTAGATTATGGGAGAGATGTATGTTGAAATGGCATCTCACAATTTATCAAATTGACTTGTGAGATGTTAGTTGATGGATATGAAGATGGATTTGGCTGATGAATTTGATGTATGATTGGTGATTCTAGTATGGATAAAATGATGATGAATTTTTGAGGAGTTTGTTGTGTGGGTGATGATGAATGAGGGATAATAGGTGATGTAGATGATGTGGAAGGCATGGAAGAATGTCCTCCTAGTATGGATGTGGAAGATTTTGATTGGGTTTGACCACATGTACATGTTGTCGATTGTGATGAATATGGGGTGTGGAAGTGGAGGCTTGATGTGGGTAGTGATAGGGAGCTCCTCAAGAATAGGAGCTTTATATGAGGAAGTGTTGTGATGTGAAGTGGATGGTGTGGTTGATGGAGTTAAGAATAAGTGGGTGGATGGAAGTGTGGACTCATATGGATTGGAGATAAAGTTGCAATACTTAAATGATTTGATATATGTGGGCATGCAATGAATTTATCCTTCATGTACATATTTCAAACATTGATGTAGTATTGAAGGGACACATTTCATTTACCTTATCCAAGGGCATCCAAGGAGTACATTGTAATCCATGAACCCTTCTATGATATGGAACATAGTATGCAACATCTTAGTCCCTACTTCTACAGGTAAGACCACAGTTTCAAATATAGAAAAAAGAGCATCATTGAATGCTCACAAGATGAAAGTGGATTTTGTGATGTGGGAGGGTGGAATATTGAGATGTTGTAGGGCTAAGGTAGTGATGTGTTGATGGATGAGCCCGTGTAAATCAACACTCACTTGAAAGGCTTCCTAGAAACTTGAGCCATGATATGTAATGGAGGATCTCATGATTTTGATGATATTGATCTGATTTCAAAATCATAGAATGTGATAGAGGGCTCCATACATGTTCAAATACTCCCCACAAAATTGTTAAAGGCATTGGCATATTGATATTGAAGTTTAATGGATTTTAAATTTTTCATTAATGCCTCATAATGTGGGGGAGATTGTTGTATAAGCTTGTAGATGGATAGTTTTGCTAAAGCCATTTTGAGGCTAGTCGTTAGCTGGATACTCAGGGTGATGATCGATCTCTATGGATAGCTTGGGAGATCAGTAGGTTGGGATGGGCAACTTGTGAGTTGAATTGGTTGATATGGATTGGAAAAGAAATGAATGGGTAGAGGTGGATTAGTAGGTTGTAGAGACACATTTGCTTGAGGTACCATGAGAGGTTTAACTACTTGGGGTTATTCATTTTAATGATCAATGTTTTGTTGACCTCACTATATGGATAGCCCCCACAAAACCTTGGTTTTGTTGCCCATGATTGACTTGGTTAGGGGGAGTCATAGTATTTGATCCCCCTATTGTCTATTGTGTTTCCTCATGATGAGGAAGTGGTGTCTGATAAATACCAAGGTTTTGATTTTACTATGCTAAGGGGCTATCCAACTTAATGATCCTTAGGTCTATCAAGTCTTACACCATGTTTTTAAATGAAAAGTAGTTAATAATGTTATACCCTTTCTATCGATGGAAATGTCAAAATAAATGCTCCTTATAGCCCTTGCCATGTTTGGTTGGATCATCTAGTTTAACTTTGAGCAAGGTAATGTCATTTGTGTCATACAACTTGCAAAATATGGAAGTATATGATTCGAATAAAGGTGTTTAAGTGCGAGCCTATCAAACAAATTATTGATATTGATGGTTGTCCATAGTTGGTACTATGTTATGTAATTGTTGTGGTAGGTAAACCGCTTGATAGGTCACTTGTTACGATTGTTGCGATGATGTTTGTGGTTGTTTTTGACCATGGGGTTGTTGAGTCATTTGGGGTTGACTCATAACCACTTGATAGACTTGTCCTAGTTTCGATTGGCCAGAATAGTTCCTTTAGATTGGCCCTTGTTTTACCATTATTTTTTCTTTGGTTTGATCTCACCCTCTTGAATTTTTATTTCTTTGATGACACGGGCTTGGAGATAGGTTTTAGACAACTCGAGTGTTCTGTATTGTTGTAATTGCAATAACAAGGAGATAGGTTTCAGACAACTCCTTGCAAACATTCAAGTTAATTCTTCCATTGGTAGGTAGAAAGGTAACTTGGTGATAACAACCCTCCAATGGTTTCCAAAATCATAGATCGACTCTTCTTCAAATTGTTTGAGATTGTACAAGTTGATCAAGGTAGTTTTCTTACAAACATTGAGGGAGAACCTTTCCAAAAATTTGTCCACCAATTGTTCAAATGTGTAAACACTATGGTGTGGCAAATGATTATACCAATCTAAGGTGTCTCTCCCTAATTTTTGAGAAATTTTTTGGAGGATTAGTGCATCATTCTCTTGGATTCGAAAGGATGAATGGATGAATGTGCTAATATGTTCCCTAGGGTCCTTAGTCCCTTTGAATTTATCAAACTTTTGTAGTGTAAAGTTTACTAGATAAGGAGGTGATGGTACCGAAGAATGAATGGGTTGATTGATCAACTACCTCAGTGTAGATTTTTGGTACATCATACCAGGCGTGTGCATAATTAAGTTGTCAATATATTATTGTAAGGCTTGGATTTTAAGGTCTTCCATGTGTGTGTGAAAGCCCTGGTTTGTTTGATGAGTGTATGGAGGTGGTGTGTGTGGAGTGGTGAATTATTGGGATAGAATGTGGTATTGATTGCCTAATGGATTGACGGGTATTTGATGATGTTGGGTGGTGGAATGACTGATGTTTATAAAGTGGGGATGAAGTTTAAGGGATGTGAATGTGTTGGGTTGTGTAAGTGGTATTGATGTGGCTGAATGGAGGTGTGGGTATGGTAACCTGAGAATATTGTGATACCCAAGAGGGGTCAAGGGTGAAGAAATTATGTTGGTTGGAATGGATCGAGGTTTAAAATATGCTTTCTATGATTTTTGTTGAGGGCAAGAATGAGCATCTTGATATCCCATAAGCAATTGATTGAGGTGTTGTCATGCTTGTTATATGGAAATTTTTAGATTTAGATTGTGAAGTTGTGGTGGAAGCAGATGTAGATATGGTGTGAGTGTTGGTAATTTTGGTGGAGGTTAATGGAAGGTAAGTTGTGAAAGGAATTGCAACTGAATGGGAGGTGGTAGATGGAGTGGTGGATGGAATCTACGAAGCAACATTAAGTTTTGCTTTGTAGAGTGGGTTGGAATAGGTAGTGGTGTAGGCAAGTGGAATGGAGGTGCTTTGACTAAATGATTGTGGAGGAATTTGGTGTGAGGGTATAGATGTTGCCTCAAAAAGAGGGTTGGTGTAGACTTGGCTAAAATTTTTGGGATGTGAGTGAGCAAGTTCCTGCTAAGAAGAAAGAACATGTTTGGGTGGAATGTAAAGTGGTTCTAAAACAATATTGGGTGGTCTTAGATAAGCTCCAACTTTATCCATGTCTATGTACGTGATGCTATGAACGACGTCTACACTAAGAATATTTCTCCTAAGTTAAAGTGGCCCATAGTCTATAGGTGGCCCTCACACAACTTTTGAATGACTTATAAACAACTTGTTATTAGAAAAACCTTATTTTCTTAACAGCCCACCTAATCCTATTTTTTTATTGCACAACAAACAAACACTTCAAAAAATTAAGTTAGACAACCCATCACGTAAATTGACGCATATCAAATGACCTTTGAGATTTTGAAAATACCTTATTCTTCAAACTTGGATGGGCTTCAATATGATATCTGAATTGATATATTTTTATTAAAAAATTTAAATTTAAATTTAAAAAATGGATCTCATTCTACCTTAATTATACTTTAAAGAGCATCTTATTTACTGTTCATAAGTCTATCATGCCCTTTGTTATTCCAAATGCCTTACAACACATCATCTTTTTGAACATGAAGGTCTTAGATGACTTTTCCTTGGCGACTCATACACATCAAATAATGCAAGTTTCACTTGACGTCAAGATGGCCTTCATGGCCTTTAGACAACACTTCTCAATCACATCAATAGTAGAGAGTTTACAGACCTCCTTCATGGCCTTTATACAACACTTTTCAATCACATCAATAGTAGAGAGTTTACAGACCTCTCCCTACAATTGCTTCAACAAGTCTTCAGATGTCTCTCTGTCACCATAACATGCCCTTGTGACTAAATGTAAAAATCTAGAAATAGAAAAGCAAAAACAAGCACCCAAAAAATCTTGTCTACAAAATCTTCCTCCGTGCTTGAACTCAACAATTTTCACGTTTGTAACTTTCACAAATAAAATTCAAGGGCTATCTCTTCTATAGGGTATGGTTCACCTTTATAACGTTATAAAATATTGTTACAAAACTCATAACAAATATAATTCAATAAAAATAATATTTTATTTATATTAATAATAATTATAATTATTTAAAATTTAAAATAAGTTAAAATTTTGAAAATAAATTAAATATTTCTTTTATGCATGATTTAATATTTTTATGTACTTTTTATTTGTCTATAGTAAACATTCTTCTCTAGTATTTATTGTACTTGTAGTTTTTATTTTGCAAGTATATAGATGTAATTATAATAGGATATTTAAACCTAATTTTTTATTTATTTAATAATAAAAATTTAATAATAATATTTTATCATAATGTGGTGGATTAAGTTGCATATATGAATCATTGGATTTTTTATTTTCATTAGTTAAGGATGTTTACTTTGTTTTATTTTATATTAAAAAGTAAAGGTTATTTAAAAAAAATTAGTTTTGTCTCGTGTGGTGTGGATCTCTCCAATCACACAATTTGGGTTTTACTTGAGGTTGGTGGGTTGTATTATGGAATTATTAATGTCTATGCCTCTAATGACGCTCAAGAGCGTTGTAGCCTCTTACGATGGTGTGTTTTGTCTTTACCATCGGTTGTTTGGGTTATGTGCGGAGATTTTAATATTATTGAAAAGATTGCAGACAAGATAGGACAACTTCCCATGTGGTGGGCTACTGGGAAAAGAGAGGCCTGGTACTTCATGAAAAATAAATTGGGTTTGTCAGACCCTAATTCTTGTTTTTCTCCTTAGGATTTTCTTGAAAAATTATGGTATACGTGGTCCAAATTCCAGGATAACCATACAAGAATTATGAGAAGGCTGGACAAAGCCATGCTTTCAAATCATGTATAGTTTTTCTTTCATAGGAGAAATGCTTCAGTTCCATTTGTGGAAATCATTCCTGGTACCACTACTTCCGACCAATCACCCATCATGTTTAATATGCTGATGAAATCCCTACCTCAAAGACACTACAAGTCACAATATTTTTTCAATACTTCCTTTCTTCACCACCCTTCCATGGTCTATCATATTCATAGAGTTTGGAATCTAGTTCTTAGACCTACTAGAGAGTTGGATTGGATAGAAAGTTGGAATGATGTCATTTTTTGTACAACTATATTACTCCATACTTTGGGGAAAAAGGTGGTACAGTTTAGAAGACATTCCAATGTTGTCCTTCATGATGAGCTTGCCAAAGCTTCTCTCAAGCTTGAGGCCTATCCATTTAATCCTGAACTTCAGTCTGATGTTTCCTAGATGAGGCATGAACTTAAACTTGCTGAAATTTATGAGTCTCGGGAAGCTCGAATTAAAGCTCGACTTCATTGGCTTAAAAGTTGATAGAGTCACCAAAGAATTTTTTCAAAGGCTTTGCCCTCCCACACAAACTACTCAATTCAAGGACATTCAAGATAATGTAATAAGGCTTACCTCTCATCCTGAGATGGTTGATGCTTTTTTCAAGCACTATACTAATATTTTTGTCGCTCAATCTTATTCCCCTGAGTGAGAGCGAGCATTGACAGATTGTATGGTATTTGTACTAGTTAAGGTTTTGGAGTCTCAAAGATCAGGGTGTGATAAAATACTCTTCCTTACATATTTGGATGATGCATTGTCTCAAATGAAAAATGACAAAGTGCCAGGTTTGGATGTCTTTCCCTCTAAGTTCCACAAGGATATTTGGAATTTAGTTGGTCATGATCTGCATAAAGTTTATCTGGAGGCTCTTTGAGTAGGCTCTTTGGGAGCAATTATTAACAAGGGTAATATCAAATTCATATCCAATCAAGAGGACCCAGATTTGATCACTAATTGGAGGCCTATTACTTTGTTGAATGTTAGTTATAAGATCATTGCCAAATATTTGGCTCTTCACCTTAGGTCTCTTCTTCCTTTGATAGTCATATTAGAGAAAATTGGATTTATTCAAGGAAGGTACATCCTCGATAATATTTTGGTTATCTAGGAGGGCATGGAATGGGAACAAATGTCAAACTAGAACATGTTTTTTATTAATATTGATTTTAAGAAAGCTTATGACCACTTTCAAAAGAGATTCATTCTTGCTATGCTCAAAGCTTTAGTATTTAGGCTATTTTTCATTTAGACTATTGCTATGCTATTCAGAGATGCTTCGACTATTCTCAATCTGAACAATTCACAGTCTGAAGCAATGGGTATTTTTAGGTTTGTTCGGCAAGGGTGTCCTATTGCTCCCTCTTTATATGTGCTTGCTACTAAAGCCTTTGGCTATATTTTAGCTGCTCAAGCTTCTACAAATCTTATTAAAGGAATTGCACTTTTGAATGATCAAGGACAACTTATTAATGGTCACTTTTATGATGATTTATTTTTTACTATAAGGTAAGAGGAGCAATATGTTTCTTATGATCTATTTTATCTAAACATATTTTGTACAACCTCTTGTTCTAGCATACAATGGAGGAAGACCTCCTGCTTCAAATAGTTTCCCTTGTCTATGCCACCTTGGCTTCAAGGGTATCATTGGAATTGGATCCCTCCTGGAGAAGTTTTTAAGTTTCTTGGTATTCCTTTTGCCTTTCAAGGCTCCCCTACTCAGCTTTGGAATTATGTGCTTCAAAGAGTTGAAAAGAAACTTGATTTCTAGCTTACTAAGAAGCTGTCATTACCAGGTAAATTTCAAATTTGCTCTAAAGTTCTAGCTACCACTCATGTATACTATTTCTCTTGTTGGGTTCCTTCACAGACTTGCTATAAGAAACTTGAGAAACTCCTTCGATATTTTCTTTGGAATAATTCTTCTAAAACAAAGGATTTCATAGAGTTGTCTGGGATATTTGTTGTCTTCCCAAAGAATCTTGCGGAATGGGTATAATGAACTGTAGACGACAAGGTATTGCTCTGTGTGCTAAGTGGGTGGTCAGGGCTCTGAGGGGAGTTGAAGCTTGGAAAGTTCTAGTTTGACATTTCATTTCCTCTGGTCTTACCTTAAATCGTAGAGCATGGAGAGGGTTGAATTTTCCCTCTCTCATTGTTGCTACGATTTTTGTTAATATTTTTGGCTCCTTTGTTATTAAAAGTATATGAAAATCCTAGAAAAAACTCACTCCTTGGATATTTTGGAGAGGATATGGCTTTCATAAAGGTTTATCCATCAATTCTATGAATATTTGGTGGTCCCTAATGTTTCTTCATCAAGGTTCTCCCTTAGCTTGGGTGCAATGGATTCATGCTCAACAGTTTTTCAAAAATGGTATTGTTACAATAGCTGATTTCTTTTCTCACCAGACCAGGGATTGAATCCCATGGAATGATTTCAAATGTACCTTCAAGATTAATGGTACGAACAAAGATACTTATGATGTTGTTATTGCTCTCACCCCTTTTTCTATGTTGCACAAGATTGGTGTGCACTCGCAATGTCCTTGATGGTTAGAATGGAGATGGTATGTTGACACTCCTTTGCTTAATTATAAGGTTCATTTGGGGTATAAATGGTTATCTCCTCATCTTCCCATGGTGCCCAAGATCAATCAGTGTTGGGACTTATTTTCTATAAGGACTAGATGGAATTCTAGATTTTAGAATGTTTGGGCTACCTATGTTGAGCCCAAGCAATATTTTTTTATGTGGAGCTTGCTATGTCAAGGCCTTCCCTTGGGGGAAATTTTGAAGCACCTTGGAATTCTTGATCCTAAATATCCTTTTTCTGGTGTACCCAAATCTTGTACTCACCTCTTTTGAAATTGTAGAAGATCTAGGTAAGCTTGGGAATGGGTTCTTTCCTTTTTTCCCATTTATAGCTGCAAGAGTTTCTTGGCCCCAAGCTCTTCTTGAGGACTCTTTTACTTTATCTCTCCCATTTTTTGAAGAGTGACAGGTTTTCAGGATTAGCCTGCTCTTTCATATTTGGAAGGCCCATAACAAAATTATTTTTAAACAGTAGACACCTTCTATCACATATACTCATGCTAACAAATTAGAAATTTTTAATGATATGTGGCTATAGATATGTACTCAAGCCAAAAAAATTGCTATGGAGTTGGATCACCTGCAAGTTCTTCTGGTGCACTAGGCCAATGCTCCATGTATAGTCAACCGAATCCTCCCAAAGCTCTCTTCTACGAATCATTTTTGACCCCGCTCTCACCGTCGGCCTCCGTCATATGCAAGAAGTGCTCTCATAAACAAACACTGGTCATAGCCCTCGCCAGTCAAGAAGTAGCCTAATATTGAAATTGCTTGTTCGTCCAGGGTTGGGGGTGGGATGGTGTTCAACTAGTTTCACCTGGGCCAATTGTTGGTTGGAGTGACACAGGTACTGAAGGCCTTAATCACGATGCATATGGGTGGATTCCCATCCTATAATCACTAGCATTTTATGTAGGATATCATGCCAGGGCACATTACTCCATATGATATGCTTTATTTTATATAATGATCATCAATGATCATGATTGGTAAACTTTTTTTTGTTGGCGGATTTGTTTCCTAACCCTTGTCAATGAGGGTTAGTTTTATTTTCCATGGGATGTGTTAACCCACCAAATTTTTTTATTGTAAACTCTTTTATCTTAATTTAATTTAAATTTGCTTTTTTCATAAAAAAAAATTATTTTAATAAAGATTTTTTTTTAGTTTGGTTATATGGAATTGAAATGAACCTCACTTGTATTACATATTACATCGTGACCATATAGTGGTATCACAATAATTTAACAATTATACATGTATGGTTTGAAAAGATTTAAAACCTAATCTCCTTCTTGGCTTGAAAAGATTTAAAACCTAATCTCCTTGAAATTTAAAGAATTTAATGATTGATTGATCTATTTTTTAAGGTTCATTCATAAGATTAGGACCTTGTTTTAGGATGTGAAACTAATTGTTTCTCCTTGTTAATGTCAAATTTTGTGGGCTTTAATATTAAGGTTCATCCATAGGATTTAAACTTTGATTTAAGGCATGAAACTCATTGTTCGTCACTACTTGTCCCTAATTTAATGTGCTTTCACAAAAAAAATTATTTTTTTAATAAACTATGTGTGCTTTTATTGGGAGCCACTCCCATTAAAATAATAAAATACTACACTGTTTCCATGTTAAATAAACCATGTATTTTAATTTCAAATGATATTAGATCAATGGATTATATTTCTTATTTTCAAAGAAAAGACTCAAATTAGAATCTTGCCAAATGATACATATATAAGTATCAACTGGTGTAATACCGCTATGTAATCATGTTATAATAAGGGTGGAGCCTAACTCCTTAACATAGTTTTTAATAAAATATAAAATCTCACGCCAAACTGTATACTGGCACAAATTAATAAAGCAAACATCAAAGCATATGTATAATGAAGATATGATGAAGCGACTAGAATCAGAGCTCACATGACGATTTGAAAAATCCATGATTCTATGGATGTTGTTTATCATGATGTTGTTTTGGAACATGAGGCCATTAAGAAATGTATGTTCTCAATCTCCAAGTGAACTACTCTTAGTCCGAAAGTTCTCAATCTCCAAGTGAACTACTCTTGGTCCGAAAAGCCTACAACCAAAGGTACAAAAAGTCTCTAGAAGAAGAGATTTCTTCTCATATAAGAGGGAATCTTCAAAAGTTACATATCCAATCACTGGCTTCTATTTCGTCAATTCACTCTCTGGAAGTTATAGCTGGGAATGGTGCACAGGTACTGGACGAGGAAGGATAAAACGAGCTATAACACACGTCTTGGAGAAAAAGGGATTAACCAGGCCGAAGAGAACAATGGAATTAAATTTATATTTGTTGGAAGTGATTATTACTTTTATGATGATAACAAAGCTTGGATTCATTGATTATTTAATAGCTACTTTAAATAGATGCAGCATTTACTTTCCTTGGGAGTGTTCCATGATGGCTGATTTAAATGGTTGAGATTTTTTTGTTATATAAGGGAGTTGGTTACAGTCATTAAAATAAAATTTATATTTGTTGGGAGTGATTATTACTTTTATGATGATAACAAATTCATCCATAAGCTTGGATTCATTGATTATTGAATAGCTATTTTACTTAGATGCAGCATTTACTTCCCTTGGAAGTGTTCCATGATGGCTGATTCAAATTGTTGCATCGTTGTTTTATTTGGTTACATAAGGGAGTTGATTACAGTCACTATTTTTAGTAATTGGTAAAAGCACAAGATTCAAACCACATGGACTGCTCCGAAAGCTTTATGGGCCACCAGGTTTGAACCCCTCCAAGATTGAGGGAACTTACCACTAACCTTAAAAGATAATAATAATAATAATAATAAGAATAGTTGTTGGAAGTATAATATTATTGGATACCTTTGCAATAATATTACAAGCACCATTCAAATAATTTAGTTTAGTTTAGAGTGTGTTTAATATTTGAGTATATAATAAATGTCATGTAATAATGGTTGTTGGAAGTATAATATTATTGGATACCTTTGCAATAATATTACAAGCATCATTCAAATAGTTTAGTTTAGAGTGTGTTCAAATAGAGTTATGAGATGTGCAACAGTTTGATTTTTAGTGTATGCAACCTTGAAAGTCTTTATTTTTATGTGAATATGTGAAACTTATTATTATGTGATATTTCTCTTCCTATAAAAAATATGAAATGTTAGATCTTCCATGTCCAAAAGATGAAAAAATTATGTAAAAAAAATAAAAAAAAATTGTAAATGTAAAGTCTCGTATCCATGTGTATAAATTAAAAATAAAGCATGGTAATATGAGATCAAAGAATAAGCTTTGCTTTATATTCCCTGGCTTAAATAAATATAAATTAATTTATGTACATATTTGTTCTTGTTCTTGAGATCGTGTGTGAGAGTGTTAAATTGCTAACACAGAAGACATTGTTGTTGACAACTTCGTACCTGAATTTATGAACGCATATGACACATGCATCTCTTAATGTTCAGCCTACAAAATGCTTCCCTACAGCAGGTAACAACACCTCTCTCCAATTCAGTTCTATATTAGTGAGATGTCAAACAACAGATTTTTCTATACCTCAGCAATGGTTTTGCCTCTACTTAGCACAAACAAGACAACCCTATCAACTTGAGATGACGACTTTTGCTTCAACACGTCTTCAGATGTGTCTCTGTCACGATAACATGTCCTTGCCATCAACTTCGAACAATGTAAACATGTAAAAATCAACAAGCACCTGAAGAATCTTCATCTGTGCTCTGCAGATTCTTCCTCCGTGCTCGCCATCAACTTCGAACAATGTAAACATGTAAAAATCAACACCCAAAATATCTTGTCTGCAAAATCTTCCTCCGTGCTCGAAGTCAACAACTGTCACGTTTGTAACTTTCACACAAAATTCAAGGGATATCTCTTCTCTAGTGTTGGTTCACCTTTATAATGTTATAAAACATTGTTATAAAATTCATAAAAAATATAATAGGCTAAAAATAAATTTTAAATTAATATTTTATGTAAATTAATAATTATTATAATTACTAAAAACTTAAATTTTTTTTTTATAAATTCGAGTATTTAAAATATAATATATTTTTTAAATAATTTTTTTTTTTTTGTATTATTAAAAAAAAGGTTTCAAAGCGTGACCTCACAACCTTTTACATATTACCATGCTATTAAGGCAGTCAAAAGAGCAAACCACAAACAACAACCAAAGAAACAAAGAGGTACCTCAAAACACAAGGAGGAAAAACAAAGACAAGAACGATCAATGAAAAAACCGAGAGATTTCTATAACATTAAATCGATCTTGTGGGCAATTTTACCAGACATCTGAGCAACCTCCTCAGCATAATCTAACACCATTTCACATAACTCCACACCGCACGCTGTTTGATATCAATCAACTTCAGGCTATGCAAAACTCTACTCTTCCTCACAAAGGCCTCCCCTGGAGTATAAACATCAGCCATCATTTTATACTTAATAAATTCCTTGGGAAGAACCTTCACATCATCCGGGTGGGATAAGGGAGAAGAATCAGCCTCATCCCGCTTTTTACCTATCAACGCATCGAACCGCATTTCACCAAGCTAACATAAGGAGGACCCCCCACCGCAAGCGAGGCGATAGGAAAAATCAGAGAATTCTTAACAATCTCAACAGTGGAGGTCTTTGGTGTTGTACCCCTCACACCTTTAGCAAAAACGCAAATTTTATGAGAGATCTTCTCCGAACCAGCTCCCAACGAAAATGAGTAAATGTCCTTAGAACCTTCAATCGAACTTTTAGACGCCACCAAGGCCTGGCCTGGCGCAGGGATCAGGAGATTAGTCAAAGACTTCAGAATTTCCTCTGCCACGATCCCTTTATCCATTGTCGCTTGCTCAAAAACTAAAAGGGCCATTCTCTGATGAAGGGGAAACTGACCATATCCTCCTTGAACGTCCATCATAGACTTCCTCATAGAATGAAACAAAAACATAGGAATATTCATCCACATTTGTCTCCTCATATGATTCAGAAACATGGCGTGGAAACTACGTATGACATCGTACGTATAATCCAAAGTAAAATAGTCCATAATACCCTTAGCCACCCTATCTCACCGTGGAGACAAGGCCTTGGCACTGTAACTGTTCTGGATTATGGACAAATATTCATTGCCATCCAGGAAGAAGTTGATTTCTTTCAGAAGCAAATGCCTATCTCGGTTATGATAAGCGCCATCCAACACCAGACCAATAGTGTGACTGATCAACTCGATAGAAACCTCAAAATACTAGAACCCAAATCTCATCCATCCATCCTTCCATGTCATTGTCACTGCCATCCATTTGGAGAGAACCAGGTTATGTCCATAAAATTTTAGGACACTCCAACAGAACACCATCCTTCATAATAGATTTAACCGCCTCATCAATATTTAAGGACACTGGCTCCACTCGAGATTTAACAAGTCTCGACTTAGGCCCATACAACTTAGCTTTCCCCATATTCAACCTGTACACAACTTCCCCACTTCTTAACACCACACTCTTCCACACCAGGGAACCAAAGGAGATAATGCCCGAGAAAAAAGCAAAAGCACAGAAGGTCCCATAACAACCCCGAGCAAAAATAGGCACCCCCTAAATCACAAGCATAGTCGTGCCCCCCAAGCCAACCATGAAAGTTAGCAGAGCAAGAATCCCATGAACACTGGGAATATCCAAGGAAGAAACAAAACTTCTCCACCCAAACTCCAAAGAGAAGAGAGCGCACAAAGGATAACATAAACTTTCAACATCAAGATGGAGCACAAAATACTAGGGCTCGACCAAAAAGAACACAAACATCCTTCTACTCACACCAACAAAAAGCCATTTCCAAGAAGAAAAAGGGAAAATGCCAACCATTGTGCGCCAATTCAAGCATTCCCTCCGCATGCCACCATCTGGCCTAGAGACAACAGGCCAGAAGACAGGTGTAAAATTACCAGAAGCAAATGCCAAGAATGATGACACAAAGGCAATGACATGGAAAAGGACCACCATACACAAGTAAAAAGGCCGACGCCAACAATGATTACCCAAATACACATCCCAAGAGAGGAAATTAAAAATAACATGAATAATCACCCCACATCGATTCCAAAGGAGCAACCACCACCACCCAAGAAGCCTAATAAGAGACACGAAAGAGGTAGTCCAACACAAATTCGCAAAACAAGGCAAGAACCCCATCCCAAGAACATACAAGAAAATCTGACAAGATGGAACACGGATGGGGCACTGATAGGAAAATGAATTCCAAAGGAAGCTAAGGAAGCTTCGGGATCGATCCGGGCTCCAGCAAGGAAGGGCAAAATAAAATTTAAAATTCAAAATTTGAAAAGAAACAAACCCCGCCAGGTCCAGGAAATAAATGTCGGCCGCCACCCTGCACTTCGACCAACAACTTCGACTGCACCACAATAGTCCCCACCATATCGAATGAAGGCAAGCCTCCTGACATAAATTAATGGATCTCATTATTGGCACAATGAATAATCTCAGAAGGAAAGTCTCTCTGCCAAATAGAAGATCCCGATGAGAAGCTCCAAGATTCACCATTAAGTCCACCACTGCATTACCTTCCTTAAACACATGCACAATCAAGACATTGTCTATGGATAGAATAATACCTACGGCCTCATCAATCAGATTGGCCACCTTACAACTAACCTAACAGGTCCCCTTCATCATATTAATGACATTTAAAGAATCTCCCTCGACAATAGCTTTTCGAAATTTCCAAGTCCCTAATTAAAGACACACCTAAAAATGCAACTCTTGCTTCGACAAACTGGGAAGATTGGACACTCATATTTTCAGTAAATAGATTAAATTTAATAACTTGAATTTAGTTGAATTTAATTTTTTTGTATAGATGATTCAAATTTTATAAATGTACTTTTTTTATTGATAGGCAGTTGCCCTAGTGGCTAAGATGATGGTTGTTTCTTAAGTGGTCTTGTGTTCAAACCCCTTGAGGGTGGTTGTTGATGTAATTTGTAAACATTCTTCAAAAAAAAAAATGTACTTTTTATTTTTTAATGGTAAAGATCTACTATATATTTATTGTACTTGTAAGTTGTAATTATACTATAAAATAAGGTAATCAAACTCTTATAAAATATATATATTAGAATCTTTATTTATTTGGCATCACAAATTTATTATAATTTCTCTATACAATAATGTGGTGGATTAATCAAGTGGCATTAGCTCAATCGGTTAGATTCCTCAATATTTTAAGGAGATCTAGGTTCAAATCTTGCCAAACAATACATGGATAATATCCAAGATTTGTTGTAATACCACTATGTGATGATGATGTAATATGGGTAGGGTTCGTTTCAATCCCATATAACCCATTGAAGAAAAAATAATGTGGTGGATTAGGTTGCATGTATAGATTATTGAATTTTCTACTTTCATTAGTCAATAATTGTTAACAAAAAAATTGGATATGTAATTAAATTTTTATTTTAATAAAGAAATTGTTTTTTTAACATCTCTTATCATTAGATATGAATCTTATGAAATTTTGAAGCTCTCAATCATTCCAATCAAGCTCATCCACTTCATTATAATAAGAGGATATCAATCAAGACATATTGAGGCTACAAGCTTGCTTGGTTGTATTCTTTTCCTTCTTGTATTTATCATATGTTTATTTTTTATGCTCTATAATCATTTGATCATTGCATACTAACCAATATTGCATAGTCAATTAGAGTATCTACTTCTCATCTTGTTATATTACATCATTAATTTATGTCTCTCTATCATCAATTAGGCCATTATACTATCTACATTAGGACCCTTATACCTCATGGTCAAGGATCCTCATTTTGCCATTTGGAACATTATAAGTCTTTTGTCCAACACATTTTTTGTTGTATCAACAAGCAAAAGCACTACCAAATTGTAGGTTCAGTGGTGCTATTGTATGTTATGCCTTCATAATTAGAGTATATTGTAGAAAGCAAAAGCATTGATTATTCTATCATTCACCCAATGGTGCTTTTGCCACTAAAATCATAGAAGTTACTTTATCATTCTACATCTATTTATATTATCTTTTAAGCAAGGGTCTAATGTTGATCGAGAGAGCCACACATTCTCCACTAATATATGTAGATCCTTTTACTATTAACTTATTTATTTTCTATCTATTTTGCAAGTTTCTTGGGAAAGCAAGAGCCCTAAGTGAAAGCACCATCAAACTATAGTACCACCAATAGTGCTTTCACAAACCAATAGTTCTTCTATTAGTAGCAAAAGCACCACAAAATACAAGTAGTGCTATCAACATGTCTACATCCCAACAATGCTTCTACCATTGGGGAAATAAACTAGGTTTTAAGTACCAATCTATTATTTTCCTCATTTTAGATAAGAGAATCTATATTCTATCTATTTTCATCTACTTTTATTCTTAGTGTTTTCTATTTTATCTGTTAAAGAGACAAAAGGAAAACAAAGAACAAACTAACATAAATCATACTAGAGGATCAACTATAATTATGCATCTCATTAAAGCAAAAGCGAATATAGTTATACTAGGGCTTTTTTATTGCATTACTCCTAGAACCCTTACTAAAAATGAAATATTTTTTACATTTATCATCTAAGATCCAAAGCATTTAGTTTATAGTATATGTCTCTCGCATTGATCGATGCATTGGTAGTGAGGATAAATCCAGATTAAGCTTAAGCTTTATAAAAGAAAAATCTTAGGAGAAACATAAGTATTCTCTAACTTAATCTACGAAACCCTAAACTTAGGCTCACAACTGCTACTATCCTCAAGGTGAGAAATGGGAAGATGCAATAGATTCCTTAAGAGGTCCTTCACGGTTATTTTTGCTTCTTTACCATTGAGTGAAATCATCGGTATAATCTCTATGGTGTATGGGTAGCCCCATTTCATGAGATAAAGTATGTACTTCTATTATATTCCATCATTCTTAATTTATTTCCATCAAAAAACATATTAAATTCACCAGTGACTCTTAATATTTCTAAAGTGTGGGCTACATTGGTTAATAGAGAAATTATGGTTTTAAAAAATTGGGTGTTTTCCAACAATCTTGGGAAGTGCAACTCGGATAAAAATTATACCTGAATAGTTTATCACTTTGAAGGATCATATTAGATTTATCTTGAGATAATAACAAAAGGATATTATTGAGCAATGTTGTTTTGCTAGTTTGAATAAAGTTAGTTATCCAAACTGATAATCACCATCAAATTCAATCATAAAACGAGGTAAAAAGTAGAGAGACTATCACCATTTAGAAAAACCAATGCCCATGCATAGTTCTTACTACTTCAGAAGTAAAGGGAGTAACCAATTCCAAAATAGTTGGCATAAAAAGGTAGATTGAGATGGAATGATAAGAGACAATGTTGTTCTAACTTTTTAGATTATGGCACATGCTCAAAGTACTAATTATTTTGGTGAAGAAATATACTATCTCCTAAAATATCCCCATGAGGCTCTAAATTGGAAATTACCCCTTGGCAAAGGCCCCCCATATATCTCATTAACGCTACTCGACTTACTATGTCTACATAGGTGTTGGAAAATTTTAAGTTGAAACATTAGCATAAAAAAGGTGGATAGTTATTTTCTAAGCTAATGAATGGGACTATATTTCACTCAAAGAGGGTTGTTTATTTCTATAAATTCTCTTTCCCCCTCCACAAAGAAAAAAATAAAGAGAAAATACCATCTTACCTAGCCAAAAATCTCTCAAGAGACATTTATGTCCCTATTTCTTTACATCATTTTCCTTTAAGATTGGTTGAAGATATTTATAATATCAATGGTTTCTTCCACAAAGCTAATAAGATGAAATCTCAACCTAGAAATACAATGATAGAAAGGCAATGTTTGAGATTTGGACTATTTTAGGGTAAGCAAAATTTTCTTCCTTCTGACCCCACAACCCAATGGATAGGACATTGTCTAAGACCTTGCTGATAGTATTTTCTTAAACTTGATTATCAACATAAGAGTTGGTAAGAATGGCTTAAATCCAAGAGACCTTTTATGACTCAAAAAAATGATAGTTAATAATAAAGATAAAGCATCCAAAAAAGAAGGTTTACAAATAAGTGGGAAAATTTTGATAAGAATGGAATCCACTAATCTAGAAGTACAAATTTAGTCTACCATATTTCCCACAACCATGTTCACTTTACTTTCACCCCATTTCTCTTATTATCCTCTTTATTTTATATTTTCTTCTTATTTCATCTACTAACTCTCTCTAGATTTTTATGTTATGCCAATCCCACCTCAAGTAAGTGTAGACCTACTCTTAGGGTCACCAATAGGTTTACCTATTCAAAATGTAGGGTTGCTTCATGTCATATTTTCTCCAGTTTTTTCTATCATTAGTGATATTGGCACATACTATTATATCCACCCTACACCCATCCTTTGGTCCCCCATGTCACAAGTGTTATTGTGTCATCACATTGTCATTATTCTAATATTTCTCATCATTCATCACTGCTTGGTCAACACCATCACTCATATGGTTGTATAAAATTGCTATTATTGTAGCATCAATGCTTTCCAGTTAATTCACACCATGAAGGAACACATCAACATTAGACATCCATCGAAAATATATCATTTCCTAACTTGGTGAAAAATATTCAAGAGGAAAGATAGAGTATATATATTAGGTATCGTGTAGGGGATAAGAAAATAGGTTGATCAAGACATCATTGATAAAAATAGCTTCAACATTTACTACAATCATGATCCACCACTTTTGGCTGATGAAAGGAAGAGGAGATATTAGTCATCAAGGCACTTTTAATATAGAATATGAAAGTCAAGATCTAAGTGGTGGGACAAGACAAGTCACTTTGGGTCTAAGTTTGCTAAGGTGCATCTGATGTTTCTTAGATATAGTCCCTTTATTATAAGATGTACTCCACGTATCTCAATAAGTGTCAAACCTTTCTTTTCAATGTAAATCAAATAGGTGGAAGATGAGCTAATAGCCAAGGCAAGGTACACCGAAGAACTCATCTAATGAAACAAATAAAGCAGTTGGGTAGGTTAGATAAAAAAATGCTAATCATGTAGTTGAAGGACATATCCTATGTATAAGGGATACCCTAATAGTATAATTTGTCTATGATGCTATTAGAATTATAGTTGAATAATTGAACAAATATATGTAAGAACTGCTAATAAGGGATTGTAGAGAAATCCAAAGTGGAGGTGTCTATAAATAGTATCATCTTTTGCTTCAAAGGAATTTTTTGAACCAAAAAGACAATTATAAAATTTAAGAAATTGAAGAGGATCAAGGGAAGAGCTGCTCATAGGATTAGCATGAGGATTTGGTGTTAAACATCAAAACGTAGATGATTAAGGTGCACCATCACACAAATTAGAAGGTAGTTTTAAACCTGTTACCCCAGAGCTAAACAAAGATAACCTAGAATTTTTTTAAATTTACAAGGATTCCAATGTTGAAGAATTCATGCCCAAGGATAAAATAATATTTAGGATCCCTCGTCAATCGATATTGGCATCCCATCAGATCACCATAAATATAGTATCTTAACTTCTACCTTCTATTTCCTAGAAATTAGCCATAGGAAATGAATTATGTAAACCTAGGAATAACATTACAATTTACAAAATTGAAAACATTTGGTTGTGTCCAAAATATTTGTTGGCTTGCAAGAGCAATTCATTCACAAAATTAAACTAATTGGATCAAAGGAGTGATTCACTTAAAAAAATGGACCAATTGACTCGATTGATTTGCTTACAAAATGGACTGATTAGCTCAAGGGAGTGATTCACTCAGAAAAAGTTATCGATTCACCTAGTAAAAAGAGTTGGTTCACTTATAAAAATGTGTCAATTCATTGAAAAATACAATCAAATTGCTTGTTAAATGCAAGTGAATCTCTCCCCAAATCCAAGTGAATTTCTAGAACATTCACAAAGGTAAAATAAAACATAGATCCCAAGGCAAATATTTCAAAAAGTGACTTTTTGGCATGTAGCAATGCATTAAGTCATTGTGAAATCCTTCTAAGCCTATTAGAGCTATGATTGAAGGCATGTAACATTTGAAGGTACAACATTTTGCTAAAGTTACCACCAAATATTTACTTTTACTAGGAGCAATTATTGTTCACCCTAGATAATTTAGGGGTAAATTTGTACTATAAATAGGATCCTAAGGCCCTCATTGTATTTATTGTTTGGCCATGAGAATTTAGAGCTACACTTTGAAACCCACATTGTGATTTGTACTAATGAGTTTATAAGCAATTGACAAATCCTTATGTATCCCATTAGTGGCACCACCCTCCTAGTTTGCTAAGTATGCAATGGTTGTGTCATGGACCTTCTATCCAATCTTGTCATTCACTTATCAATTTCATAATCAAACGAATTGGTGGATATTGATGCTATTAAAATTCTCATTTGTTGATTGATCATATGGTTTCCTCCCAATGATGCAAAAATTGTATTTGCTTTCAGTTTCTCACACTCTAAACTTATCATAATTTTATTTCTTGCAATTTACTTTTTATGCATTTCTCTTTTTGCACTTTACTTTCCATGCAATTTAGTTTAGATTAGTGTAGAGGTTTCATATGAGGACAACAAAGAGCTTGCCTAAATATGAAGGCCAAGATAAGTCATTGGAAATCCCGTTCAACCGTTTTGAAACTTAAATTGAGGGCACAGATCCTTAATTAGAAGTCAAGACAATTCCCCAATTCAACAAAACCCTAAGTGTAAAAACCATCCTTTATAGTACTTTCTTTCTTATGTTGTCTTGAAAACCCTAAATTTCCATATATATCCTCCATACTCCTTTCTTTATCATGTTTTTCATAAAATCCTTAAGTGCAAAGGATAAACTCTTTGCTATTTTAATTTTTATTGTAAGGAAATGATTTATAATAGTAAAGGAAAATGAAGACAATTTAGATGGATTAATCTTGACCGCTTTTGTCTTCTTCAATTTAAATTTTACCTCCAAATCTTCCTTCACACGTTTAATTCCTTTTGAATTTGAATTGTACATTGAAATTCATCAACCTTTATATCCTTATTTGTTTCTTCTAATGTTGATTTGATTGATCCATGATGGCCTTCACTATTTGATGTAGAGGGGCTTTCTATCACTTTTTTGGAGTGGAAAATCCTTTAATATGATCATTAAACTACCATTGTAGTATTATCCTAGTGCTTCAGCTTGGTCTCATGACCAAAGTTTTCTCCCTTTCTCAAAGGTTTTTACTTTGTAATTTCTTGCCATATGTCTAGTATCATAACATTTAAATGTAATGTTTTCATAATACACTTGCTAATATCGTTCTCTTGATTTAAATTTCATCTTAATATATTGTGGAAAATATTTTGAAATATCCATGGCAACAATACAAATACAACAAGCTTTTGCTTTTTAATAGTTTATCCCTCCTAGATGAACTCTCCTAGAGTAGTTTAGTTGAAGCTGAAAATAAAATGTTGATTACCTGAATCAAATAATTAATAAGATTTACTTTAATATTTTTTATTGGTAATGTTTAATTTATTTTAAATATTAATGTGTTTTCATATAAGCTACTTATTATAATTATTGTGGTTGCATTTATGGATAAAGAAGGAAACTAGCATAAATTTGTTTATAAAATCTCAAGCTCTAAAGAGTTGTGATTTGTCAGGGGTAGGGGACCCAAGTACAACCCTTTGTTCTCTAGCAAGAAAAAGAAAAAAACTCTCCTAAGGTACTAAAAATATTCTTCAAACCCTCGTTATTCTTCAAATCCTTCTTATTAATAAGTAAATATGGAAGTCTAAAAGTCTAACCCATATTAGAAGTCTTTTAATAGTTTTTGTCTTCATAAATAAATTCCACTCTTTGGTCTCAAATATAGAATATCTCTCCCTAAATCATGGGTCGTATTATTAATAATTTTTGAATTAGATAAGACAATGAGAAAAATTAATTTAGAGGAAGTCCTAAATTACTTTGAATTTCAACACCACTTCCACTTGTTCCAATTTATAATCGTTGGAAAATCTAACAAACATTACTTAAAATTACATACTAACCCCACTCTTTTAAGAAATATTATATCATAACCCCATACTTTTAAGAATATTATGTTATGGTTGATCATCTCATCCTTAATAACTTCTGATGTAATATTTATTGCTTTTTTTTTTTTTTGGTAAGTAAGAGAATATTATAATTAACACCGGGTTTTAACTGGTTGACCCAAAACCATTTTACAAAATAGGGTCCACTGACCAACTGGACAAAGGCCAAGCCCTAAAAGTTTAAACTAACAACAAAAATGGCCAAGACCTACTCTTCCATTAGAATACAGCCAAACTAAACTATGGAAGCCTAATATTATGGCCATCGGAAAAGAAAGACGCAAAAAAGAACTAACAAAGACAAAAACTAATCATGCAAGCACCATGCAAAGTAGCTTGTGCCCATATAAAAATAATAGAATATGGTCAAAAAAAACATCCCATAGAATGGACAGCCAAGAGGCCAAGCAGTCTTCCTTGTAGTCCTCATCTAACTTCTTATCATCGTTCTTGCCATCATCTTTAGATTTTGCCTTCGACTCCTTGTGCCCCTGGAACTGCTGGCTATAAAACAGAAGATTTAGGGAATCACACAAATCAACAGCTGCACTGATGAGGCCAGACAGACTCTTCAACTGGTTGATACTATTGGAGGCTGATGAAATTGTCATCTTCTCCAAGACTATTATGGTGGGGTCTGGTGCCTCATTGTCAGGGATCTCCAACACTTTGTTATTTCTTGCTAGGGCCTTTTTGCGACATCGAATCCAAACACACCTTGGGAAATACTTGAGGCCAAAGCGGATGTTTCCCATGCATGAATTTGTAGATAAAAAACCTATATCAGTGCCCCACCAGCTGCAAAAAACACTAGTCACATGAACAAAAAAAAACAAATATGACAAAATCCATTATAAGGTTCAATTTTTTTTTTTTTTAAAAATGCCCCCATTTTCTGTCATTGATCCACTTTGAGCCTTCCAATCTAAAGTTTTTCATTATCTATCACCATTGAGACTGCATGAGGAAGATTTTCAGTCCACGTGATCAAATTTGCTGCTACAATGCCTTCATTTGCCGACCTATCAGCCGCCATGTTTGCTTCCCGAAAGGTATGCAAAATTATGGCCTCAGGTCGATCATGAATTAGAGCCCTTGCTTCATGGATGTAGTCATCAAATCTCCAAGGAGCTCTCTTAGTGTTCTTTAGAAGATTTATAATAATAAGAGAATCACCTTCCACCAACATTTTCCCTGGATAATTCTCTGCCACCTTGAGGCTCCTCCAAACTGCCCTTGCTTCAGCCACATTGTTAGTTTGAGCTCCAAGATGTTCATCAAAAGCTACAAGCACCTCACCCTTGTGGTCTCTAAGTAAGCCACCAGCCCCAGCTTCACTTGGGTTGCCCCTAGATGCCCCATCAAAATTTAACTTAATCCACCCTAGGGGGGGTGGGGTCCATATGGATTATCATACATTCATTCTTTCGCATCCCCCACTAGATCATTCATTTGTTTAGTATATTTACTTCTAGTTAAAGTTTTCATAAATGTTTATTTTTGTAACCTAGTTTTTCATATAAAAATTCTTTATTTAAAATAAGAAGAAGAAGCAAGGTTCACTCCTTGTTTGCACTCTCTTCTTCTTCTTTCCCAAATATCTTAAATATGAAAACTTGAAACTCACTCCATGCTCACACTCTTCCTACATAT
This sequence comes from Wollemia nobilis, assembly GCA_028583015.1. Classification (NCBI taxonomy): domain Eukaryota; kingdom Viridiplantae; phylum Streptophyta; class Pinopsida; order Araucariales; family Araucariaceae; genus Wollemia; species Wollemia nobilis. The sequence continues at coordinate 13,487,376 of JAQPPZ010016724.1, forward strand.
ATTAAATATTAAAATAAATACCATTATACATATTATTATAAAAGAAATAATCAAAAGACATTAACCTAACCTATTAAATTCCTCAACTTTCAAGGAGGACAACAAGGTTTGAATCATTACCAAGCATGCATAATTGTTTTTTTTTCTAATAAGCTATGTTTTGGAGAATATTCCATTATTTAGTACACGCTAATGTACCACCATGGTTACATGGTTAGATTAGGTTGAGTGTCTTAGATGAATAGTTGAGTTTTTACTTTATGCAATGTAATAAATGCACAAGTATTATTAAAGTGTGCAAAGTATTCAATAATTTAAATGTGCATATTAGTCCATGTGTACATGTGTCCATATATTAAGAACAGTCATATGAAGAGTCAATTTACAAGTGTACGTCAAAGAGAGCTCCATATATGTGCAAGATAACGAAGAGTTACAAAGTATTGAAGAGTCATAGCCATTAGTCATTGTAGAAAGGCTATATATACACGGTGTAGCCTTGAGTTATGATATATCTTCTAGAGGTTTTCTAGATACTTACAAGAAGCTATTGTACTATAATATACTCTCATTAAGATTTTTTTGTAATAGAAGATAGTGCTTTGAGCATTTAGTGTGTTAAATCCATTTATATTTTTCATATTAAATTGCTTTATTATTATTCCTGTTACATTTGATATTTCTTTATATTGCATTCTATTTATTTATGTTATTAATTCCTAAGGTTATTTCATTATGTATTAAGCCTCAAAATCTAATAGTGACATTAGAGCCACAATGGAGATTTTTAGGATATAGAGAGATTGCATTATAGGAATTTATGAAAGTAGATTTGGCTAGAGTCTTTCCATAGAGTTCCAGAAAAATTTGTGAATAATAGGACATGGCATTGATTCCACTAGTTTGAAGAGAGCAACTAGTGAAGCTTATTATTTTTAGATTTGAAAGATTCAGATTATCATATTCTAATACTTTATTGTAGAGAATAATTGATTCAAAGAAGAATTTGTAGAATTTAAGATTGAACAAGTTGAAGAGACCCAAAGGAGGTCCCTTTTAAGAACTTCCATATTGGGAAGATTGAAGATAGAGAAGGACTAGAAAAGTTCCTATTGAAGAATTGATAAGCTACAAAATTTGAAGGCCTTAAGAAAAATTGAAAGGAGAAAGGAGGAAGCTAAAAAAGCCCCGTTGAAAGAGTTAAAGAAGTGGTCATTAGAGAATTTTTAAAAAATATCAAAGTAGTAGATTACAAGCAGGAGAAGCTCCTGAAAAGAAGAAATTGGGACAATTATCACCATTTGATAGCAAACCCAAAAGGAATACGGATTTGGCAAGAAAATTCAGATATAGAGTTGAATACAAGAGAAGACATTAAGTACCAAGGGAGCTAAACTAAAGGTATAGTATAGAGGTCAAACAATGATGAAACAAGAGAACACAATGCAAGTAATAGAGCAATAAAAGGAGGACACCCGAGGGTCAATAAAGCAAAAAAGCATCACCTAAAATATAGACATCGAACGCCACCTAAAGAAAGCATTCCAAGAACCTTTCGAGTATTCATCTCACTTGCCTAGAAGAAAATCAAAATATTAAATGTTGAAAGTGAATCAAAGAGCTAAGCGCCACACCCAAGGAAGAATCATCTAAGTTGAACTAGTGTCATGCAAAAAGGAAGCTAATCAGCGCACAGGCAGAAGCAGAATGTATTACTTGCACGTTCCAAAGAAAGTTGAATATTATGTAACAAGTGGTTATACTCAACTATACACAATGGCTAAATAGCATTATATTTGATTAGGATAATCATTGTATTCAATGGATTAATAAATTTTTTTATAAGTTGAAGAAGTTATACAAGGAATGCTATCACAAGGCAATCATAAGTTTTGCATAACATATGTTGAATTAGGGTAAAAGCTTATTTGATTTATTAAAATAGGTGAAGTCAAATTGCTTCTTATCCTCCAAGATACCTTCAACCTCTACCAACTTGCACCACATGGATCGTCTTCCTCTACTTCATTATAGAATAGTAATAACTTTGTGTTGTTGAATGAGGTATTTCAACTTGTGTGGCAAAGCCTCGATGGTCCTACATAGACGTTCTTTCCTAGGTAGACGTTTAATTGGAAATCAATCATGTATTTAAAGGCTTCAAATACCAATTAGTCATGAGTCAAATTCATGCTCACCTTACAAGAGGATGGCAATTTGGTTATTTATCCAATGAATCATGTTATGCCTTCTAGCTCCATCTAGGGTACTGGCACACATAACTTGGATACCTCAAACCCATCTAAATTAAGATTTAATTAGACTGGGGAGCTATCTTTGGTAGATAACACTAATGAAAATATTGCAACGATTGGCAAGGCTAGTCAGGACCAGTTTTTCCATAGATCGATGATAGGTATAGATGGAATTTTAAAAGGATATGTTTTGAACAACATTAATTCTTGATCACTATGGAGCATGGCAGGTTGGAGCAACGCAAAATTCATCGAAATAATCATGTTACTAGACCATTGAAGGTATTATCTAATTTAATATTTTTAATTTTCTAAAGGTTGGAGATTTTTTTTTTTAAGCGAAAAATCCCTTGTGGGGCCACCTTGGTCTGAGAGACCTTGAACAGGGGTTCTACACCGTCAAAGTCACCTGGGAGGCGCACCTGACCCTGCCCGCACAAACATTATCAATTGGATTTTGGATACCCAATTCAACTTTTTGGTAGGGTGGAGATTTGAACCTGGGACCTCTCTTGGAGGATTGCCCTCTCCTCTCCAACTCACCTACAACACCTGGGTAAAAGGTTGGAGATATAAGGGATAAATGATATATGATTTTATTAAGGTTGAATTTAATTATTTTATTTTTACATTAATTAATAAGGTAATTGGAGGAATAAGGTATTAACGTGAAAATTAAAACTTTAAAAATCAAATTAATTATTTTTGAAAAGTTTTGAATAAATTTGAAAGCTCAATTTCAATTTTTTGAGATAGTTTTGTAAACAATTTATCAAATTTTATTATTTACAAATATTTTGAAATTTGGAGAGATAAGCATTCCCACATCAAAATAGATTTACTTGCAAATATAGTTTACAAAATTCTAAATTTCTTATCTAGGAGATAAAAGGGATTCAACTTAGAATCTGGAAAGTTAGAAATTATATTGATATCTAGTCTCTCATTCAAAAATAAAGAGAAAACTTAAATATTGAAACTATGTCATCAAACTAGGGAGTTATAAGGTAGTCAACTTCAAAGGAACATGACAAAGAAAAAGCAAATGAAAAAGAAAACAAATGATCAAAAAATAGAAACAAAAATACATGAGTTGAAAACAATTGAAATAGGAAACTTATATTGCTAAGAAGAACAAATATACATTCAATATGTCCAAGAAAAATAATTAGACATTCAAGAAATTTTAGAAACGGTAGAAAGATTAAAATACCATTCACAACACTTGATAGAAAAAATTGAAAAGGATACATCAATAAGAGAAAAGAGTGTCTTACAATAAATGTTGAGAGAAATCAAAAATGAAAATTTCTTAGCACTTAGTAATTATCTGAATGAAAGGCTTGATGAGGCATATAAATATTCCAAAAGTGGTTTTATATTACCTAGTGCTATAGGAGATTTAATATATATGGAATTACTTTCTAATGAAGTTCTAATAGATGATAATAGAAGACAAAAGGACATGATTAAATATTTGAAGAACAAGTTTATTGATGAAAAAAATACTTTGAACAATAAGCTTGTTGATATTACTAGTGAAGTAGAAAAAGAGGAATTTTTAATACTTCAAAAATGCATGCAAAGTATTTTTAAAGATGCTTCTTGTAATACAAAGGATTTTGTAAATTAATCCAGTTAAAAGGAGTAAAAAATTTGTTTGTAACGGTAAGCTTTGGATATTACCCTTTTACCTCCTTGGATGACAGCTGACTGGGCAGTTTGGATGGCATGGGCAGCAAGGTGGACAACACCAAATTTCCTTTCTTCTTTCCTCCCTATTATTCTTATTTTTCTAACTTATCCTATATTCCCTAAGGTTGTTTAATCAACCACTATTTAAACTTTGTAATTCTTATGTTTCCAAGGTTGAATATTATATTTTTGCATTTTCCTATTGCTAATAATTCTCACGTGCCCACATCTAGTATCAGAGCCGAAGTCGGAGAGGGCGCTAGAACCGAGGTCGATGGAGGAACTAGGCCCGAGGACTAAGGTGGAGGAACCAGGTAGCATGAGCATCAAGGCGAGGTCGAGTGGGACCTGCAGCATGCAATCCGAGGTGAGGAAGGCCCATGATTCACGAACCGAGGCAAGGTCTGGAGTAGGCCCGCACAACAAGCACGTGAGGAGGAGCAACTCAGAAGAACCAACCAAAGAGCAGCACGTGGCTAGAGGAGAACAAGGATGATGCAGACTGGATGACTCATAACTGACACAAACCAATTACATAGCAGGAGGAGGACAAGCAACGTGGCAACAAACGATAGGCTCAAAGGAAGCAACGTGGCAGGTAGCGATTGCTCGAGAAGGATGCAAAAGGGTGATCACTGATTTATCGAAGGCAATCGAGTGAGTATTCACTCACTAAAGGTTTTAAACACCTTCATCGCCCTCCGCATGGTCGATGTGGGACAAAAATCCCATTTTTTTTTTTTAATTAAAGCACAACCGAGAGAAGTATAAGGAAGGCAAGCTTCCCTTGCCTTAACGTCGAGCTACGTAGCTTTACTGGCTTATGGATCCAGCCATAAGGTGCTCGCCTTCCTGCAGGTCATGGATTTGAAACCCAACGACAGTGAAATCTTGAAATTATTTTTTTATTTTTGTTGAAATCGGATCTGAAACAGAATATACTTGTAATCTTGCCCTTGGTTTCTCATCGACAGTGGTAGCCGAGTTGGTTAGGATGAATTCTTGCATGAAATAGGTTGCGGGTTTGATTCCTGCGAAGGATAAATTTTTTATATATTATTATTAAAATTAATTATATTATATTTAATATATTAACTATAATTGCTTTTCTAAAGTTTTTTTTTAAAGAAATTATTTTTTAATCTATTAAATAGTAATAAATATGTTTTTAACATATATCATATAAGAAAGAAAGACATTGTCTAAGAAACAATTATTGTAATCGAAGGATAATTTTTTCCCTTGATTCAAGGAATCATAAACTGTAGAACTTTTGTGTAATAAGACTAAGAGGCTTAGTTTTTTTTGTAAAAGAGACAAAAGATCCAAATTATAAAATTGTAAAGAGACATTAATGATAAGACCATATGGATGTTATCATGCGTTATGTGCAATTCTAGCAAGAGAAGGTGCAGAGAGGTTTGATGAAAAAGTAAGAGGTTATGGGCTCAACATTGTGTTTAGACAACTTCAAAATGAAGTGATAGCACATCAAAGGCATCCTAACTTAGGGTATGAGGCAGACTTTGAAGACAACTCATTCAAGAGTAAATTTGAACAATCAAAATCCGTACAAGCTGCACCACAAGAACCAGAGTATACACACTATAATATTTCAGTAGAAATATTAGAACCAGAATCACCGAAAATAATATTGATAAGTGACGATGAAGAAGAAGTAGTAGATAATTTTGTGAATCAAGAGATAAAATCCCCACACAGTGAATGATAGAGTAGAACAAGTTATATTTAACTTAAGTTTGTAATCTCTTCTTTCTTCCTTCTTCTTCTTTCCTTCTTTCAAACAACAAAGTAAATTATTGTAACCATGAAATAAAGAGAGTTTTTTGGTAACTATGGCCTCACACAATAGCTTACCTATCCCAGAATTTAACAGTTATGACTATGAATATTGATCTATAAATATGAATACCTTGCTCATAGGAAGAGGTTTGTGGGACATAATAGAATAGGGCTACACAGAACCCTCATACTAGACAACACTAAGTGTCGCAGACAAGAAAATATGAAAAGAAGAGAAAAATAGCAACTCTTATGCTCTTTCTCATCTCCAAGCTGCATTGGAGAAAAGCATATTCTCTAGAATTGTCGCTTGTACAACTGCACAAGCTGCATGGAAAGCATTGAGTGATGGATTCCATGGTGGTAATCAAGTGAAGCAGGTAAGGCTTCAAACACTGAAGAGAGATTTTGAAAATATCTAAATGAAAGATGATGAAAAATTCGATGATTGTTGTGTTAGACTAAAAGCAATTGTGGATAAAATGGTTACACTAGGAAAAAAAATCATGCCTGAGACAATTGTAACAAAAGTGTTGCAAACACTTACATAGAAATGGAACCATATTGCCATAATTATAGAAGAATCCAAATATCTTTCCATTTTAACATTTGATGCATTAATCGAATCCTTAATGTCACATGAAGAGAGGTTTCCTGAAACTCCTTCAACCAGCTATGAAGGCGATGATAAGGCCTTCACTTCCAATGAAAATAATGGAAGAGGACATGGAAGAGGTCAAGGCAGAGGCAAGCAAAGAGGTAGAGGCAGAAGCAACTACAGATGAGACAATCAAAATAGAGGAGGCAACCATAACAGAGGAGGAAATTCCAACAGAGGAGGCAACTCATATAGAGGAGGTAATCAACAAAGAGGTGGAAATCAAAATTGAGGAGGAAATCAAGGACAAAGTGAAAATCAAGGGTGAGGAAGTGACAAGTCAAAATCAACTTGTTTCAATTGTAGCAAGCCAGGTCACTTCGCTTGCGATTGCTGGTTAAAATCTTCACAAGGAAGCAGTAGTCAATATGGTAATTATGGAGAAGAAGATGATACCTCTAATATTTTTCTTTCATATGGAAAATCATAACACAATCTAAATGACACATGGATTCTGGATACTGGTTGTTCAAACCACATGAGTGGCAAAGAACATTTATTTTCTACTCTAGATTCCACTTATAAATCCCAAATAAAATTAGGGGATGATAAGACATTGCAAGTAGAGGGTGTTTGAGCCATGGAGGTTCCAACCAAAGGACTAAAGAAAGTGCATGACATCTATTACACTCCAAAGCTCCAACACAATCTGTTAAGCGTTGGACAAATTATGGAAAACAATTACAAGCTTGTATTTGATGAAGGACAATGTATCATTTTTGATAAAAATAATTGGAATCGTGTCATCACACAGGTCCCCATGACCAAGAACAATATATTCCCTCTCAAATTTGATGAGCCAAGCAGAGCTCAAATTGCAAATGTAGCTATAACAAATCAAAGTGTGATTTTGCACTTGCGATATGGTCACCTTAATTCCACTAGCTTGAAACTTATCACTTCTCAAGCTATGGTGATAGGACTTCCCAAAATCAATGAAAAAAATGAGGTCTGTGAAGGATTTACTTCGGGAAAGCACTCAAGGTCGAAGCTTCCAAAAAGACAAGCATGGAGAGCCAACTATCCACTTCAGTTAGTACATTCAGACATCTGTGGACCAATGCAAAAATAGAGTCTCGAAAACTATTCTTATTTTCTCACTTTCATAGATGACTTCTCTAGAATGTGATGGATTTATTTTTTGAAACATAAAGATGAAGCTTTTGATTGCTTCATAGATTTTAGAAACAATGTAGAGAATCAAAGTGGGAATTATGTAAAATTTCTTAGGACAGATCGAGGAGGTGAATACTCCTCAAAAGTATTCTTGAAATATTGTAAAGCAAGTGGGATTAAAAGGCAATTCACCACTACCTATACCCCACAATAGAACGGTGTGGCCGAGAGAAAGAACCGCACCATAGTTGAAATAGCAAGATCGATGCTTCAGACTAAGCATCTAACTCATATGTACTGGGAAGAGGCTGTAAGAACCAGTGTATATATTCTAAATAGAAGTCCTACTTCTAGTTTAGATGGTGTCACTCCTTATGAGGGGTGGTACGAAAAGAAACCTAATGTAAAGCACTTCAAAGTGTTTGGTTCTTTAGCATATGCACATATTCCTTATGAGAAAAGGAAGAATCTTGATCCAAAGAGTCAATCTTGTATATTTGTAGGGTATTGTGAGTCTACAAAGGCATATAGACTCTACAATCCCAAGACTCATAAATTTATACTCTCTAGGGATATAATTTTTTTATGAAGGGGGAGAATGAGGTCATCAAAGAATTTTTTTGATGATATACACAAAAATTACAAATATTTTCTTTTTATTGTGTATATCCATTCAAGTAGGACAAGCAAAGGCACGCCACCCCCTCCAAGCCCAAGCATGAGTACTGCATCAAGTACTTCAACCGCCACTCCAAGTCCTTCTCCACAGAGATCAGTAAGTTCTTCATCGATGGACATTGACAGAGACTCTCCATCAAGAGGCAAAAGAACATTACAACATCATCCATATTTTCAAATTTTGGATCAGAATTTCCAGAGAAGATTCACTAGAAACCAAGCTAGTGAAATGAATACAGTTTTGCAGCAACTTGAAAATTTGCAATTGTATGGGGATGATGACTCCTATGATACTAGGGTAGATGTAGTCAATTATGCTTTATTGGCTAGTACACAACTAGAACCAGCTAGCTATGATAAGGCTTGTACTCAAAATGTATGGCAAGAAGCCATGAAAGAGGAAATAACCTCTATAAAAAATAATGATACATGGGAGCTAGTAAAGCTACCCAAAGGAAAAAAATATTTTGGATGTAAATGGGTCTACAAGACCAAGTACAATGCTGATGGAAGCATTGAGAGGCATAATGTGAGACTAGTAGCAAAAGGTTTTACTCAAAAATTTGGCATTGACTATGAGGAAACCTTTGCTCCTGTTGCACGGTAAGAAACATTCAGATCAGTTCTTTCCTTAGCAGCCCATAAAGGATGGAATGTTCAACACATGGATGTGAAAAGTGCTTTTATGAACGGATACTTGACAGAAGAGGTTTATGTTCAACAACCTCAAGGTTTTCAAGAACAGGGAAAGGAGAACCTTGTTTACAAATTGAAGAAAGCACTTTATGGCCTCAAGCAAGCACCAAGAGCTTAGTACTCATGTATTGATGGCTATTTTAGTGAGTATGGATTCACGAGAAGCAAAAGTGAACCAAATTTGTACTATCGAAAGCATGGAGTAGAAATTCTCATAGTTTGTTTGTATGTGGATGATCTAATATTTATGGGTAGTAACAATAAAATGAATATGGAGTTCAAAAACTCCATGATGAAACAGTTCGAGATGAAAGATATTGGTTTAATATGATACTTCCTAGGGATGGAAGTGCATCGATTAAATAAAGGGATCTTCATATGTCAACACAAGTATGCTCGAGACATGATTAAGAAATTTGCCATGGAGCAGTGCAAATCAGTTGCAAATCCAACTAGACATGGGATCCAATTGAGCAAGGACGATGGAGCATCAAAGGTTGACATGACCACTTACAGAAGCATGGTTGGGATTCTGATGTTTCTCACCAACACAAGGCCTAATATTCAATATGTTGTTTCTCTAGTTTCAAGGTTTATGACTAGTCCATCTGAGCTGCATCTACAAGCAACTAAAATAATCTTAAGATATGTAAGAGGTACATTGGATTTTGGAATCCATTACCAAAAATGTAATTCTGTGAAATTAGTTGGCTTTAGTGACAGTGATTGGGGCAAAAATATAGATGACATGAAATCTACATCAGGAAATTCTTTTAGTCTAGGATCAGGACTAATTACATGGAGTTCCAAGAAACAAATTGTCGTAGCATTGTCATCAAATGAGGCTGAGTATATAGCCATCACACATGCTAGTACTCAAGCCCTATGGTTGAGAAAAGTTCTTGAAAAGATTGAAGAAAGTCAAAGTGGTCCAAATTGACTGTATTGTGATAACATAAGTGCCATTCAGTTGGCATACAATCCAGTCCACCATAGTAGATCAAAGCATTTTGATATGAAGTATAACTTCATTCGAGATATGGTGGAATAGTAGATAGTTGAGCTTCAATATTGTAGCACTTTGGATAATATTGCAGATATCTTCACCAAAGGTATAGCTAAAGCTCAATATATAAAGCTGAGATACTGTATAGTCAGTCCTCTCAAATTTAAGGGGGAGAATGTTGGAAATTAAGCCAGTTAAAAGGAGTAAAATATTTGTTTGCAACGGTAAGCTTTAGATCTTACCATTTTACATCCTTGGATGACAACTGACTGGGTAGGCATTTTGACTTGGACGACAACTGACAAGGTAGATTGGACGGCATGGGCGGCAAGGTGGACAACACCAAATTCCCTTTCTCCTTTCCTCCCTATTCTTCTTTTCCTAACTTCTCCTATATTCTCTAAGGTTTTTTAACCAACCACTATTTAAACTTTGTAATTCTTATGTTTCCAAGGTTGAATATTATATTTACGCATTTTCCTATTTCTCCTAATTCTCATGTGCCCATAAAGGACTTAAGGCCTATGATGGTAGATTAAAGTTGCAATACTATAGAATCAAAACCATTGATGATTGATGCATTTTGTGATACTAGTGATCTTCTTCAAAAAGGAAAAGATGCAAATAATGATTCTTGTCAAAATGAAAGAAAATATTGTGATGCAAGAAATGACACTAGTGATTTAAAATTCATGACAAATATAGAAGAACCAATTATATCATAAATAATATCAAGATATGAAGGTCTTGGATATATAGGTCAGACTAGTAGTGATGAACAAAGAACTAAGTTCATGATAGGAAATAAAGCCATAAAATCATTGATAGAGATTGATATAATCAGTTGTATTAAAGGACATAATGGTAAAAGGAATTTAGTAATAGAAAACAAATATAGTTGTGGTAGACATGGACATACAATAGAGAATTTTTGGAATCTTCATAGTTGTAAAATTTGTGGAGGTACCACTCATTCTCAAAGATATTGTTGGTACAAAGAAAATCATTTTATTGAATGGATATACACAATAAAAAGAAAATTCATTAATGGGTTTCCTCAAAAAAATTTCTCAAAATTTATATATGGGAAAGGTATGAACTTCTTCAACAACAAGATTAGAAGGAAAACAGTAACATTTCCAAAGTCAAAATACAAAGTAAAAGGAATGGATGAAGCTCAATATCAAATGCAAGGTCACTTGAAGAATGAAGACAAATATGAAGATCCAATATACAAATAATGTAATACAGAGGGTTTTTGGAGAATATTACATTATGTGGTACATTCTAATGTGCCACAATGGGTACATGGTTAGATTAGGTTGAATGTCTTAGATGAATAGTTGAGTTTTTACTTTATGCAATGTAATAAATGTACAAGTTTAATTAAAGTGTGCAAAGTATTCAATAATGTAAATGTTCACATTATTCCATGTGTGCATGTTTCCATATATTAATAAGATTCATATGAAGAGTCAAGTTACAAGTGTACATAAAAGAGAGCTCCATATATGTGCAAGATAGCCAAGAGTTACAAAGTATTGAAGAGTCATACCCATCCAAGTGTCATTGTAGAAAGACTATATATACATGGTGTAGCCTTGAGTTATGATATGCCTTCTAGAGGTTTTCTATACACTTACAAGAAGCTATTGTACTATTGGGTTCTAATATACTCTAATTAAGAGTTTTTTATAACATAATATAGTTCAATAAGAGTTGCATATATTTTGAGCATTTAGTGTGTTGAATCTATTTATATTCTTCATATTAAATTGCTTTATTATTATTCTTGTTACATTTGATATTGTTTTATATTGCATTCTATTAATTTTTGTTATTAATTCTTGAGGTTATTTCATCATGTATTAAGCCTCAAAAGCTAACACTATGTGTGGCTTCCACTGGGGGCCACTCCCATTAAAAAAATAAAACATTACATTGCTCTCATTACATTTCTAACAAGTTAATTAAAGCATATATAACCTTGCTTTTCTATTAGAGATATTCGTCATTTGCCTTTATATCAAATATATTTTCCATCTTCCTCAAACTGCTAAGTTTTCACAATCAACTCCTTTTATATCAGATGCCTTCCAAAATTTTGATTCTATCAAGATGAAATTCAACACTGCAAATGGCTAAAATATTTGTTGTCCAACTTCTATATCTCTAAATATCTTGTCTATAACAACCTTACAATTTCTTAATAGTTTTTTTTAGAGTTCTTATTCATTCCCCTAATATTCCAAGATATTATTTTTATCGTTATTTTTATTTTTATTTGTGATTTTAGCCCAACTTCTTCTTAACACTTGTAATATTTGCTTTTGTTTTTCCATATAAATATCTCAATAAGGCTAACCAAACAATATTTGAAGAAATATGACCTTGTTATTAGATCTTTTGATAATGGGAAATATGAGGCTAATGACACTATAGTATTACCCCTTAAAGTGGGACCTTGTACTCTTAATCCTATCTTCTATGACATGCCTTGTAACTTGACATACACCATTCTTCTTGGAAGTCCATGGATCCATGAGATATGGTTTATCACTTTAACATTCAATTTTCTAGGTTTATAAAGAATGTAAAAGCATTGGTGTTAGTGGATCATAGAAGTACTTTGGATATTTTGGATAAGAGATGTACCAATAAGTTAGACCTCCCTATAGATACTTTGAAAGCTTCCAAATTCAAATCCAAGAGCATCATTTTATCCAATGTGAACATTCAATGCATAATATCGAGCTATCTATATAAAATTATACTTTAATAGATAGATTTTATGTACTAGAGGTAGGTGGAGTCAATGTTTTTCTTGGAGTGCAATGGTTATATTATTTGGGCACATTTTTCACTAACCATTAAGAACGTTTCTCGAGTTTTTAAAAATATGGGTAGAAGTATACAATTAAAGTCTTGTCAGTAAAGGAAATTAAGGTAGTAGATTCCAAGCATATATCAAAGCTTTAGAAAAAATATCACTTTGGATTTATGGAAAGGCTCTATAGCATGGATGTTAATCTATATAATAAATAGAATTATTTAACCATCTCCAAATTACTAGAAATACATAAAATGGTATTCTAGGATCTACCAAAAAAGCTTCCCCCAAATGGTGGTCTTGAACATATGATTGAACTAGACCCTTCTAAAGGGCCTCTAATGGTCCGCCCATATAGGTATGGCTATTTCTAGAAAATAGAAATTGATAAACTATTACAAGAATTACTAGATGCAAGGATCATCACTCTAAGCAAAAGCCCATATATAGCAGCTATAGTGTTAGCAAGGAATAAGAATGGGTATTATTACCTTTGCATAGACTATAGATAATTGAATACGATTACCATCAAGAATAATTTTCTCATCCTCAAGATTGATGAATTGCTATATGAGCTTCAAGGAGCCACAACCTTTTCAAATATTGACCTTAGATTAGGCTATTATCAAATACCAATTCGAGTAGAAGATGAAGATAAAATATAATTCAAGAATCATAAAGGAAATCATTAATTTAGAGTGATGTTATTCGGTCTATGTAATACTTGAGCTACATTTCAAGCACTAATAAATAGAATAATTGATATTTAACTCATAAATTTTATTCTTTTCTTATTTGACGATATTTTAGCCTACAACAAGTCACTTGACGAACACTTAGATACTATGCTTGATTTTTTAGCAAGGGAAAAACTATTTTCCAACCAATATAAGTATGAGTTTAACAAGCCATCTCTATAAATAAAGGGATTGTCTTTAACTCAAAGAGGGTTGTTTATTTATACAAATTGTCTTCCCCACCCCCCACAAAGAAAAAAATAAAGAGAAAACCCCATCTCACCTAGCCAAAAATATCTTAAGAGACATTTAGATCCTCATTTCTTTACATCCCTTTCCTTTACGATTGGTTGAAGATATTTCTAAGACCAATGGTTTCTTCCATAAGGCTAATAATATGAAATTACAACCTAGAAATACAATGATAGAAATTCAATGTCTGAGATCTAGAATATTTTAGGGTAAGCAAAAGTTTCTTCCTTCTCACCCTAGAACGCAATGGATAGGATAAATTCTAAGATATACCTTGTTGATAATATCGTCTTAGAGTTGATTTTCAACATAAGGGTTGGTAAGAATGGCTTAATTATAGGAGATATTTAATGACTCAGAGAAAGGATCATTAACCATGAAGATAAGGGATCTAAAGAAGAAGATTTAAAAATAAGTGAGAAAAGAATGATAAGAATGGAAACCACTAATATAGAAGTATAAATTTATTCTACCATATTTCCCACAACCATGTTCACTTTAATTTCATCCCATTTCTCTTATTCCCCTCTTTTTTTTCTCTTTCACTCTTATTTCTTCTACTTCCACTTCTTGAAATTCCCCTAATTTATTTTTTCATGCCCATCCAAGCTCAAGTAAGTGTAGCCCTACTCTCAGGGTCACCAATAGGTTTACCTATTCAAAATGTAGGGTCATTTGATATGTCATATTTTCTCCAATTTGTCCTATCATTAGTGATATTATAACATATTATTATATCCACCCTACATCCATCCTTTGGTCCCCCATGTCACAAGTGTTATTGTTTCATGCCATTGTCATTATTTCAATATTTTTCATCATTCATCACCACTTGGTCCACACCATCACCCATATGGTTGTGTCAAATCGGTATTGTTGTAGCATTAAATTTTCAAGTTAATTCATACTATGGAGGAACACCTCAACATTAGGTATTCATCGACCATCGGTCATTCCCTAACCTAGTGAAAAATATACTTTAAGAGGAAATATATAGTATAAGTATTAGGTATCATGTAAGGGAAAAATACAAATTGATCAAGACAACATTGATAAAAAGAGATTCAACATATACCATGATCCACCACTTATAGCTAATGAAAGGGAGAGTGGAGCTATTAGTCATCAAGGCAATTTTAATTTAGAATATGAAAGTCAAGATCTAAGTAGCAGGACATGACAAGTCACTTTAGCACATCTGAAATTTCTTAGATCTAGTCCCTTTATGCTAAGGCATACTCCAAATATCTCAATAAGTGTTAGACCTTCATTTTCAAGGACAATCAAGTATGTGGAAGAGGATCTAACAACCAAGGCAAGATACACTGAATAACTTCTTATCCAATGAAGCAAATGAAGTTGTAGGGTAGCTTAGATAAGAAAATGGTAATCATGTAGTTGAAGGACATATTATATGTGTAAGAGAGACCCTAATAATATAAGTTGTCTATAATTATGATAAAATATATATAATAATTTCTAAATAAGGGATTACAAAGAAAGCCAAAGTGGGTGTGCCCCTAGATAGTATCACCTTTTGCTTCAAAGAATTTTTTTAAACCAAAAATATAATTATGAAATTTAATAAATTGAAGAGGATCAAGGGAATATCCCCTTAAAGTATCAGCATGAGGAGTTGGTGTTAAACATAAAAATGTAGATGATCAAGGTGCACCATCATACACTAATTGGAAGGTAGTTTTAAACCTAATACCCTAGAGCTAAACAAAGGTGGACGAGAGTTTTTCAAATCTACAACAGAAATTCTAATTTTAAAGACTCCATACCCAAGGATAAAAAAAATATTTGGGATCTCTCACCATTCGAATTTGATGTCCCATTAAGTCACCATAAATATAGTATATTAACTACTACCTTATAATTCCTAGAAATTAGCCATAGGAAATGGATTTTGAAAACCTAGGAATAACATTACAAGATTTGCAAAATTGACAAAATTTGGGTAAGTCTCTAAAATGGATTGGGTGGCTTGCAAGGGCAATTTGTTCATAAAATTGAATTGATTGGATATGAGTGATTCACTTGAAAAAATGTATCGATTGACTCAAGGAAGTGATTTGCTTGCAAAATGGGCTGATTGGCTCAAGGGAGAAATTTGCTTGGCAAAAGCTGTCAATTCAATTAGTAGAAGTGTTGATTCGTTGAGTAAATTGTGCTAATTCACTCAAAAATATGAGAAAATTACTTGTAAAATGTAGGTGAATCTCTCCCTAAACCCAAATGAATTGCTATAACATTTACAAAGATAAAATAAAGCATATATCCCAAGGAAAATATTTTTAAAAGTGACTTTTTGGTATGTAGTGATGTATTAAGTCATTATGGAATCCTTCTAAGCCTATTAGAGCCATGATCGAAGACATGTAACATTTGAAGGTACAAAATTTTGCTAAAGTTACCACCAAATCTCTACTTTTACTAGGAGCAATTATTTTTCACCCTAGGTAATTTAGGGGCAAACATTTACTATAAATAGGGGCCTAAGACTCTCATTGTATTTATATTTTGGCCATGAAAATTTAGAGCTACACTTTGAAACCCACATTGTGATTTTTGTTTTTGTTTGTGAAAAACACCCCAAGTGGGATGCCACTTTTGGATAAGTCCCAAGGGATAGGGGTATCTATTATGCGAAAATCACCTAGGGCTCACACCTGGCCTACCCCCTTGGCACACTCAAAGAGCATGCTTAAAACAACAACAACAAAAGACAACAAAACAAACACAAAAACAACAAAAAATACAAAAAACAACAAACAACAACAAAACACAAAACACACACAAAAACAACAAAAAAACATACAAACACAAAAACACACACACACACACAAACACAAAAAATACCAAAACATAAAAACACCTAAAACAACACACACGTCAAAAAACTAATAAGGGAAAACAAAATACAACTTTGGCCTTTTTAAACCAATAGGCTTTTCAAGCAAGATTCAATAAAGAAAACATAAGAATGATTAGTTTGAACAAGGGAATGAATAACCAAACCAAAGAGAAGCAAAAACAAAGACAAAAGAAACTAGGTACCTCTAGTACTGGAGCCATATAGAGAAATGATAGAAAGAAGAGCTTCATTTATTTATGAATCCCACCATCTAGAAGGGTGTTTGTAGTAAGTAATATCACCTTTGTTCAATGCCTAATTAGCTAAAGCATCAACACTCGTGTTTTGTTCTATTACCACATGATTGTATTCAACTTTTAAAAAACCCATCTGGATTAATTGAATCTTCTCATCAATTATTTTTATTCTCCAATCAGCCTTATAAGTTTTAGGAGTCTTCAACATATTAATCATGACTTGAGATTCAGATTCAACCAACACCTTTTTCCATCCAACCTTAGCAACCTCTTGAAGGCCTCTAAGGATACCATACCCCTCAACAAGGTTATTGGAAAGGATACCCAAATTCTCAAAAAAAGTGAAAACCAGGAAACCATTTGAAAGTCTACCAATTCCTCCTACACTTGCTTTTCTAGGGTTTCCCCTAGAGGCTTCATCGGTATTGAATTTTCCAAAAATATTATGTATCCCATTAGGGACACCATCCTCCTAGTTTGTTAAGTGCGCAATGGTTGTGTCATGGACCTTCTAGTCGATCTTGCCATTCACTTATCAATTTCATAATCAAATGAATGGGTGGACATTGATGCTATTCAAATTCTCATTTGTTGATTGATCATACACTTTCCTCCCAATGATGTAAAAGTTGTATTTACTTTCAGTTTCTCATACTCTAAACTTCTCATAATTTTATTTCTTGTATTTTACTTTTTATGCATTTCTTTTTTTTGCACTTTACTTTCCATGCAATTTAGTTTAGATTAGTGTAGAGATTTCATATGAGGACAACAGAGAGCTCACCTAAATTTAAAGGCCAAGAGAAATCATTGGCAATCTTGTTCAATCTTGTTGAAACTCGAATTAGACACACAAAACCTTAATTAGAAGTCAAGATAATTTCTCAATTCAACAAAGATTGAAGTGTAAAAAGCATTATCTATAGTACTTACTTCTTATGCAGCCTTGAAAATCTTAAATTGTCATATATATCCTCCATACTCCTTTCTTTATCATGTTTTTCATAAAACCCTAAAGTGCAAAGGATAAACTCTTTACTATTTTAATTTTTATTATAAGGAAATGATTTATACTAATAAAGGAAAATGAAGATAATTTAGATGGATTAATATTGACCTCTTTTGTCTTCTTCAATTTAAATTTTATCTTCATACCTTGAATTCCTTTTGAATTTGAATTGCACATTGAAATTCATCAACCCTCATATCTTTCTTTGTTTCTTCTAATGTTGATTCAAGTGATCCATGATGGCATTCACTATTTGATGTTGAGGGTCTTTCTATCACTTTTTGGAGTGGAAACTCCTTGAATATGATCAAAATTTCATTGTAGTATAATCCTTGTGCTTCACCTTGATTTCATGACCAAAATTTTCTCCCTTTCTCAAAGGTATTGCAAATATTCTTAAAATCCTCTTTATTCTTCAAACCCTCCTTATTGATAAGTAAATATGGAAGTCTAAAAGCCTAACCCACATTAGAAGTATTTTAATAGTTTTTGTCTTCTTAAATAAATCTCACTTTATGGTCTCAAATATAGGATATGTTTCCTTAAATCATGGGCTATTGTAGCACCCTAAAATTGGCGTAGTCAAATTGGAATAATTACATTCACCTTAGTAAATAATTTTAAATTCAAATTTAACCTCCCAAACCGCCCGTTAACCGCCGAGAAACCCGTTTCCCCTTTTTTCGTGCCATTTTTAGAGGTTGTTTTGACCGTTTGACGATATCGTCGCCGATCAGACGATATCGCCCTAGATTTGACGATTTCGTCTGGACTAGGACGTCCGTACGATCTTTGTCGCAAAACTGAATTTGCATAGATAGACTCTCGTTCCAACGGGTCTCCAATTCGGGCGTAAGCGTGTCCGCGCCATTGGGACCCTTCCCCCGTTGGAGATCTCCCAAATTGGGATAATCTCCAACCTCCCAACAACTCCCCTATGCCTATTTAAACTCTAGGACATTCCCTCCCCAACCCCTCGGCTGAATTTTATCTCGCAAGTTGAATCCCTCTCGCACTAAAACACCTTAATATTATTTTTGCACTAGTCCTATAGCAGTTTTTATGCATGTACACCACTGATTTTCAACCGGAGCCAGCACCCATCGCCGTCGACGAACCCGTCAAGATCGGAGGCGATCCTGTCAAATTCGAGACGATTTCGTACTGATGCGAGACGATCTCGACTGCAGTCCACATCGAGGCAATCAGTGCTTGGAGTTTGCTTTTCTTAACTTTGCCTCAGTTATTTTGTTTTACAAATTAGATAATCTATTTAGTTTTTATCCTATTTTGCATCTGGAGTTCACCCATCTAGTCTAGATTGCATGTTAAGCTCATAATCTGCCATTAAAGTACAACAATTTACTTTAATTTCTATTTTTTAAACTTTGTTCAATATTCAGTTTATTATTTGGCATATTTTGCCTCTGTTTGCACAGTAGGAATTCTTGTATTTTGCATCTGTTCTCTGTTTTGTAGGTCTCTGATGAATTCGTCTGACGAATTCGTCAGATTTCGTACGATTCTCGTTAGTCTCGGACCTACTCGACGATTCACGATGTGATTACGTCGAATTCCAGATGATCCAGACTGCTTCAAGCATCAGAAACTTCTTCGGAC
Organism: Wollemia nobilis; assembly: GCA_028583015.1. Lineage (NCBI taxonomy): Eukaryota > Viridiplantae > Streptophyta > Pinopsida > Araucariales > Araucariaceae > Wollemia > Wollemia nobilis. Next base: position 13,506,848 of record JAQPPZ010016724.1, read on the forward strand.
TTCCGGATCAGGTAATCTCCATTGGCCTCCTGCAAATTCTCTATTTTTTGCTTTCTACTTTGTTTGTTGTATTCATTTAAATTGCATTTTCATATAGATTAAGTTAGATTCATTCGGCCAAACCTAGGATGAATGCTTAAAGGATAAAACGAACTCATCAAAACACATTCCAAAAACCTAGGCGTGGAAACTGCCGCCAAATGTTTCCTGGTGAACCCACCATCCGTCAAAAAATCACCAAAACACACCTCCCTTGAGAGGCGGGACCTTCGTAAAGTCCTCTCGTCCGAGGTACCGCACCATCCTTTTCCCATCCTCCTTCCGGGCGTGGATCCAATAGCCTGAAGGTAGGGATGCGAAAAATTTGGAGCGATACATTTTGGTGAACCCGACGTGAATGCATCATAACCTTTTGAAAACCAAAAACAAAAACAAAAACAAAAAATTAGAACAACTAAAACTTAGATGCATTTTAAAACATTTAAGGTTCAAAATCATGTTTAGATGGTAGCTCCTAAAAAGAGGTTAGCAAGCTACTATAAACGTAGAAAACCAATTGGCAGCTATAGAAGTTAATTCTGTCCTTAGTATCCCTGAAACAAGTAGAAATCAATCCTTGTGGGACGAACTTGTCAGGAGACTTAGTCTCATCTCATCTAGGTCCACACAACTTAAACAGATCAAGAGGCTAGTCTTGGATAGAATCCTGGATCCTCATCAATTAGTGTTCTATCATGAACTTCAGAGAGCCTGCCATAGATGGTTAGCCTATAGGAGAGCTCTTGTATCTGCAAAATTTTTAACTTTCGGGGGAAAATCTCGAAGACACAGTTATAGTGCGCCCATTTCTAGTTCATATAGATTCCTTAGAAGATGATCTTATAGTTAGGAGAAGATGGAACAAAACTCCTAGAGCTATGTTATATTGTAAATATTGTCGTGAGAATTATTATTATCAACCAGCATCTGAGATAGACAATATCACCATAGCCCTTTTCATCAAATTCTTAAAAGAAAACTTTCAATTTGAAGAAGAACATTTCATGACCCCTGAACAACTTGAACCTATTAATGATATTCATAAGTTGTTCATAGAAGATTAGTTCATTTACTTTCAGTTTTATTATTATTGCGTGCATTTTATTGTTTCATTTGCTGTCTTTATTGTATTATTTCAAAAATTTAAAGAAAACTAAAAAAAAAAACAACATAGTAAAAACTTAAACATTTCATTTCAAATATTGCATTAGGTATATATAAATATATACCTTTTAATTTGTTGCATATATATATATATATATATAAAAATATATATATATATATATATTTGCTGAAATCAAAACTTAGCACCATGACTAGACTTAGGAATGGTAAAGAAACTTTAGGGGAAGGAGAAGATTGGTTGCAAGATACAACTGAAAACCCAAATGTCCTTCTTGGAGATACAAATCCGGAAGGAGAAACTCTAGGTCAATCAGATGAAGACTTAGGTGAAGATAAGGAACAAGAAGGAAATGTTAAAGAGAATGAATCCTCATCCCCTAGAATAGCTCCCAATGGGGGCATCACTTTTGACAACGCAGAACATTTTCAAAAATTTCTCAATCAAAATATCGACATCCTTAATGTAGCAGTCCGTATTGATAGAGGGGAAGTTAGTGACGCTCAAGCAGCTATAGAACGGGCGCTTGATATACACACTAATCCTTTATCTTTTGTTGATCAAGAGAGTGATAAGGGTGGACCATCCAATACGGATATGGTCACTATAGCCCAAGCCATGTCAAAACAACAAAGTTACCCAACCTCCTAAGGAACCCGTTACTCAACCTAAAACCACTCCCGCACAAAAGAAAATTCCCTTCACTACTTTGTTCCGCCAAACTATTGAGCAAAATGCTTTAAATAAACAGAAATCTAAAACAAAGCCAAATACAAATTTTCAACAATCTGGAACACAACATAATCCAACTTCAAAATTCCTCCATAACATTTTTCCTACTAAAGTTTTACACAATAGTAACATGGCATCTAATCTACATGTTCCTCCATCCTATGCTCATAAAACTCATGTCAATGCCCTACCGAATCAATATGGGGGGCAAACTAGTAATCTGGAAGCTATGGTGAAACAATTGGCTTCACGTATGGACCAGATAGATCCCTACCGTCCCTCGTACAATTATCGAGAGATTTGTAGCCAACCATTGGATCCCATAGTGGTAGCTCAACCATACCCTAAACATTTTCCCATGCCCGTCCTGCCTATATATAAAGGAACCGAAGATCCCATAGAACATCTTCGCATGTTTAGGATAGCATGTCACGACATATCGCATGACGACTTGCTATTACTAAAAATGTTCCCCAAAAGTTTAGGTGGAATGGCATTAGAGTGGTACTATCAATTGCCCACTCACTCCTTAAGAAACTTTGAAGAAACAGCTGAATCATTTGTTCATCAATTTAGTGCCTACATCGAGAGACATGTAACTATTAAAGACCTATACAATTTAAAACAAGATAAAGATGAATGTTTTGCTGATTTCTTGGCTAGATGGAGGCAATTGATAGGAAAACTACACTTTGTGCTACCCTATAGGGAAATGCTAGACATTTTCATCAATAATTTACAAGAACAACTCTCTTATGAGCTATCAACAACTACTTTGACTACCTTCGATCAAGCTATAGACTTAGCTCGAAGAGTAGAAGATGCCCTCATTAGGAGAGGCCAACTTAGGAAGAAGGATGATGAGAAAACATCTAGAAATCAATATAAAAACAAACAAGTTGTTGGTGATGGAGTCACTGACAGCAGAAATGTTGCTAATGTCAATGCAACAAAGACAACAAAAAAATTCATATTGAAACCCCCTGACAAGCCTCCTCGAGAATTCACTAGATTAAACCAACCCTTGTCAACCATTTTACCTCAACTGCTTGAAAGAGGTTTAATCCAATTACCAGCTATCCGAGAACCCGACCCAAGTATACCCGGATATAGAGCCGATTTGCACTGTGACTTTCATAGAGGACCTGGACATTCTACCAACGCTTGTAAGAGATTGAAACATAAAATACAAGATTTGATTGACAATAATGAAATGGAAGTGCAAGCCTTCCAACCTAGACAAAACCCTCCTAATAATGCCCAAAATACTGTTCCCCAAAATCAAAATCAAAATGCCAATCAAACTTTAGACATATTTCAACACCCTTTACCACGACATGGTAAAGAGGTAGCCAATCAAATCGAACATCATAATGTTCCCCCTCCTACTCGATATGTAGGAACCATTAGCGGACAATTACCTGCTCAGGATTCTCAAACATTTGACACAACCTTATCCCTGGTTACAACCAGGCCCTTACATAATTTTCAAACTTTTGATTCTAGTGATATAGAGTCAGATAGTGAAAGTGAAGTAGACACTATTCAATCGAATAGTTCTGAAAACGAATCAGATCCTATTCAACCTGTCACAGATGCTAATGTTCCAGAAGAACCATTTCCTAGAAGAGTCACTACTCGACCTTCTTCTAATGTAGTCCTTCCCTATGAACAAGCCATAAATTCTCAACCGAGACCGTTTCAACGTCGTCACTATAACATTGTAGGTACCATCGGAGTCGTTACTCGACAACAAGCTCAAAACTCCCAACAAGAACCAAACCATAACGATGGATCAGCTCCATTCATTTTGAAAAACCCAAATAAAGGGAATCATGCTCCTATTGTTCAACCTAAACCCCCTTACAAGCATTAATGAACAATTGTCTAATACCACGGCCAGAATTTCCCTCTTGGATTTATTAAGATCCTCTCCCACACATAGGGATGAGTTGATGCTTACATTGAGCCAAATGATGGTACCTCAAAACATTCAACCTGAAGCTATGGCCAATACTATCATCACTCGAGAAATTGATTGTATTGACTTTCAGGATAAAGATATCCCACAACACAGCTTTACACAAGGATAATCCCTTGTACATTACCGCTCTAATTGGAGATGTAGTCATCAAACGAGTCCTGATTGATAATGGCTCATCTCTAAACATTTGCACCTTTGACTTCTACCAACGATTTGGTTTTAGAAGTGATGAAATGAAGAAAACTGATATGATTATCAAAGCTTTTAATGACGAAACACAAGAAACGTGTGGAGTCATTACCCTCCCATTACAAGTTGGTCCTAGAACCCTAGAAACAACCGTGTTTATTGTACATTGCCCAAAATCGTACAATATACTTTTGGGTCGCCCTTGGATTAACGCCATGCGAGCAGTCCCGTCAACTTTACACCAATGTGTGAAATTTGAGTTTAAAAATCAGTTGGTCACTATTCATGGTGACCCTAGACCTTTTGATATGTGTGCTTTGGCAGAACCCGTTGGAGTGCAATTTTGCCCTGCTCCGTCATCCACACATTCTAGTTCTTCTTTTTCATCTAAAACTCGTGAAACATAAACCCATAACTTCATCTATTCCTCCTCCATTAACTTCATCTTCCTATATAGACCAACAACCTTCTAAACAAATTTTAGAATCTCAAAAGGATCTCAAATCTACAACTAATCCTTCAACTATTATTCCTATAAATTCAAAACCTTTAGACACATCCATCATACCTTCCACATCTCAAGACATAAGTAATAAACCTTCTACATCTTATGCCCTTTCTGATGAACTTTTACCAGATTTATCTACAACCTTAATATAAAAAAAATGAATGCTTTCATGCAAGATTCAAACCTTTTAAATAATTTGCCGCCCTCTCCTCGTACTTTGGGCCTCCCACAACCTTTGGGAAGTACTTACCAAGTCGGGAGTTGTGCCTTCATTTATAAAGGATATGACTGGGGAAGAATCCCTCGGAATATCAAAACTCATCATGAGGGATACGCTCGCTGTTATTTTACCAATGATTATGTTAAAGCTAAACCCATGATGCTTAAAATGGGATATAAAGGGAAAGGCTTAGGACCTTTCCAAAATGGCATGAAAGAACCTTTCGAGGTAGAACCGTGGCCTGCCCGCCGTGGTGTGGGCTTATTTCCTAGTAAGGGACAACCCTTTCCTTTTGAGGATGATGATCACCTCATATGCTATCAAGATTATTTGGATAGGCATGTTGATTTGCCTCTTAAAAATCAGTCATTTTCATGCAACATGCTATCCATAGCCTACCCCGAAATGATTGTTGACCCCGATGAAGAGTTGGAAGGAGATATCTTCCATGATGTCTCTGTTGAAGAGATGTTGCACAATGGATTCTATTTTGATGGTTCTATACCAACCATAGCTCAGCTTGAGACCACTAATCCTCAAGATGACTTATCTAAATTAACTTTACAAGAATTACAAGAGTTGGGCGTTTCACCCGCCCCACCTAATTTTGAAAGAGATCTACACATGGAGGTAGAAAATGTCATTAAAATTAATATTGGAACTGAGGACAATCCTCACATAATCAATATTGGAGCAGAACTAAGTCAAGACAAACAAGAACAATACATTGCATTCCTTAAAGAGTACGAAGATGTCTTCGCTTGGACATATGAAGATATGCCAGGTCTAGACCCTTCTGTAGTCATGCATCATCTAGTGGTCCATCCGGATGCTAAACCGGTTAAACAAAAACTCAGAAAAATGCATCCCAAAGTGGCTTTGCTAGTCAAAGTGGAATTAGAAAAACTCATGAATGTTATCTTCATACAAGCTATTGATTATGCTGAATGGATCTCAAATGTAGTTCCAAATCACTAAGAAAGAAGCTACCAAAGTTAGGGTTTGCACCGATTTTAGAGATATTAACGCTGCATGCCCTAAAGATGACTTTCCTCTTCCAAATATGGATCAAATCATCGACTTCACTGTCGAGAGTGGGATGATGTCCTTAATGGACGGATTCTCCGGTTATAATCAGATCAGGATAGCTCCTGAAGACCAGGCTAAAACAGCCTTTATTACCCCCTGGGGTACCTTTTGCTGGAAAGTGATGCCATTTGGCTTAAAGAACGCCGTGCAACTTATCAACGGGCTATGACCTACATTTTTCATGATATGATGCATGATATCTTACATGATTATGTAGATGATATTATAGCTCGCTCTCTTATTGAAAATAATCATTTAGATGATTTAAGAAAAGTTTTTAATCGATTACGAGAATATCTCATTCGATTAAATCCAAGCAAAATGCATATTCGGAGTTAAATCCGGCAAACTATTAGGGGTTTTAGTTTCTTTACGTGGTATCGAAATTGACCCTCTCAAAATTGCGGCCATCACAGATATGCCCGCACCCACTAATATATCTGAACTACGAAGTTTACAAGGTAAACTTCAAGCTATCCGTCGCTTCATTGATAAGCTGGCGGACAAAACTGGTCCCTTTCTTAAGCTCCTTAAGAAGGACGTCCCCTTTAATTGGGACACAGAATGTAGAGAAGCTTTTGAACTTCTCAAACAATACCTCCTTAATCCGTCGGTGCTTTCACCGCCTAAATCTGATCGCCCATTTCTTCTATATATTTCTGCTTCAGATTCTGCCTTAGGAGCTATGTTAGCTCAACTTGATGATGAAAAGCGAGAACGTGCTAATTATTACATTAGCCGAACTTTCGTCAGTTATGAAACCCGCTATACAATGTTAGAGAAGTTATGTCTAGCAGTCGTGTTTGCTACGCAAAAATTACGACATTACATGCTTAGCCAAAAAACGTATGTCATTGCCAAATATGATCCTTTAAGATATCTCATGAGTCGACCTTATTTATCGGGTCGCACAACCAAGTGGGTTCTTGCTCTAAGCGAGTTTGATCTCACATTCATAGGACAGAAGTCTGTTAAGGGTCAAATCATAGCAGATCAATTAGCTGCTGCACCCTTAGAGTCTACTCATCCTCTCATCATCGAGTTTCCTGATGAATGCCTTCAATTAGAGGCAGACCATCCTGAACAATGGTCCTTATACTTTGATGGAGCCCGATGTATGAGTGGGGCTAGTGCGGGTATTATTTTAATATCTCCGCAAAAACATCTTATTCCTCTGTCCTTCAAACTGACCTTTTCTTGCACCAACAATACTGCTGAGTATGAAGCTCTAATCCTTGGATTACGAGCTGCTTTAGCACTAAAAATCAAAAACCTCTTAGTTTTTGGGGATTCCCAATTGGTTATAAACCAAATTAATGAAGTTTATCAAACCCGAGATGATAAACTTCGCCCATATAAGGCCTATGTTTTACAACTAATGTCCTTGTTTGATCAAGTTACTTTGGAAGCCATTCCTCGAACTAGCAACCGTGCAGCCGATGCCATGGCCGCCGCTGCATCCCTCTTGCCCTTGGAGTTAGACGACGAATATGCGACTATCATTATTCGTCGACTCCAAGAACCCGCCTCAAATAAGTCATGCTTAGAGCCTTTGGATGTGTTTCTAATCAATGAAACTACTCTTGAACCTTGGTATACAGACATATTTGATTTCCTCCAAAATGGGACTTTCCCTACTAATTCTAATAGAAACCAGCATCGGTTATTACGTCGACGAGCAAGTCGATTTGTAATAATTGGCAATACTTTGTATAGGAGATCTTTTGAAGGTATCCTATTAAGATGTCTAAATTTCGAAGAATCTAAATCAGCCTTGAGTGAAGCCCACGATGGATCTTGTGGAGGACACTTTAGTGGTAGTATCATTGCTAAAAAGCTCCTTCGGATAGGATACTTTTGGCCTACCATGGAAACGGATGCACACGAGTATGTGCGCCATTGCGACAAATGTCAAAAACATGCTGACCTTGTCCATGCGCCCGCACAAGAGCTGTAGGCTATTTCGTCTCCTTGGCCCTTTTCTAAATGGGGCTTGGATATTATTGGTAAAATCAATCCCGTGTCTTCTGATGGACACAAGTTCATCATAACTGCCACCGAGTATTTCACGAAGTGGGTTGAAGCTATGCCTTTAGCTTCTTGCACTGGTTCACAGGTCTCTAAATTCATTTTTAATCAAATCATTTGCAGTGTTCGGAATTCCCGCCAATCTCATCTCTCGATAATGGAACTCCTTTCAAAAATAAAGATGTTAAAAAATTATGCCAAAAATACAAGATTCAACACCGCCGGTCTACTCCCTATTATCCTCGTGGTAATGGTCAAGCGTAAGCTTCTAACAAAACTTTAATCAAAATTCTCAAACTATTGGTCAATAAAACCGGTCGTGGACCGGCATATTCAATTATATCCAACTTTGTGGGCTTATCGAACTAGTGTTCGGACTCCCACGGGCACTTCACCATTTGTTTTGGTATATGGTGCCGAGCAGCTTTTTCCATTTGAATTGGAAGTTCCTTCTTTGGCTCTCGCTACTTCAAGATACCGAAGTAGGAGATGAATATCGTGACCGTGCACTCGACCACTTGGAACTCCTAGATGAAAAATGCATCAATGCTTTGGAGCATCTCCGTGCATACCAAAACAAGCTTAAAAGAGCATATGCTAAGAAAGTTCGTCATCGATCCTTTGAGATTGGCGACCTTGTTCTAAAAGAGAATCAAAAAAATACAAATGCAACCAAAGAACTTAAAGGTAAATTTGAGCCCAACTGGCTCGGACCATACATCATTACTGCAAAATTTGAATCAGGAGCATATAAATTATCTACCTTAGATGGTAAAGAACTTAAAGAACCCATGAATATTTTACATCTCAAACGTTACTATGCATAAATTTGGTCATTTCATCCATGTATATATTTGTTCAAAGTTACTCTCTTATATTTCTTTCAATTTATAAAAAAATTCAAAAACATCAAAAACATTTATAAATCATCCAAAAATCTTCAAAAACTATCTATTGCATTTATTTAAAGCACTTGTTAAGTTCCTTTTGCTCAAAAACAAAAATCTAAATAAAAATCTAAAAACAGCTATATGCTTGACTCTTTCGAAACCAAAACAATATACGGAAGAAAGAGAGAGTCAACATTCTCCCAACTTCTCAAAAATCATTTATATATATTTTCTTACAATTATTGCAGCTTATATGTTTCAACTTATTTTGGATACAATTAGCATTTATTTGGCATCCCTCACTTGCACACTCACAAAAAAATAAATATCTTGCTTTTATCTGGCATGATTACTAATCTCTCTTATATCAAAGTTCACAAAATTCAAATTAAATAAAGTTTGAGCATAGAGAATTGATCTTGTTATTTACTTAAACCAAGCACATCTTTTCACAATAAAATGATTATATTTGTAATTTCCATGTTTTGCTACATAGTAGAACCGATTTCTTGGGTGAAAAGTTTCCCCGCTATCCTATCATGCACATGGTCTAGAATCTTTGAGAATTGGCAAAAGGACAAGCTCACCCCTACCCGTAATAAAAATCCCTTGCTCTACAGCTAATCTGAGCAAGTATCCCTAGCAAAGAAAAAGAAAAAAAAAAGTTCAAGAAAGAAAAAAGAGAAAAGAAAAATGTTATTTCAGCAATGTTCCAAGTATTATCAAGCAAAAGAAATACAAAAGAAAAAGAAACAAAGTTCAAAAGAAAGCAAGAAAGCAATAAAATCCCTTTCCCTACCCTTTGAAAAGAAAAGAAGGGTTGATGAGCTTGAATCCCTGGAATTCTCAATTATTCGAAAACTGTGAGGTAAGCCCCATAACAGGTGGTTTGTGCCCAACCTTCTTGGCCTTGGGTAACTCCTAGCGTGGCGATATGTCTGTCACATTAGCGACCTTATTTTGTACAGACCTATGTCTGCTATGGATTAGCTAGCTCTTGATAATCCGACCTACATAGTAGTCTAATATGGTTATATGCATCTACATCATGGTTAATGAACACTTATTTGGTTTCTTCAAATCACTTGTATCATAGTATCTTGCTCAAACCTGGTAAATGAACAATACAATTGCACACACATTTGTATTTGAGAGATTTTGTCTATCATTATGATAAATCAAGATTGGAAATGAATTCACATATGCACATGGGATTCCTTATAAATCTAATTTTTGTCTTCAAAATACTTTGAAATATTATTTTTGCAACTTGTTTGGAATAATCAAGTACAATTATTTACCATAAAGACAACTATATAATAGAAAAATCACAAATTTCTTTCAAAACATATCATATATATCATATCGACTTTCGCGACGATGGTATAGTTCTAAAACCAAAATTGAAATTTTATGCCTAGCGCAAGTCCTCATTTTCATATTTTCTCGTTCATCAAAAATCAATCATGCAATAAAACTATCTATTTTCTTTGATTTTCGCGATGATGGTATAAGTCTATACCTACATATTCTATGCCTAGCGCAAACCATTGTAACAATTTTTATTCCCCCATTTATCAAAACTCATAAAAACCATATGACTTCATTTTATTACAACAAATTTTGCTTTTCAAAAGAATGCACATTTTCATTATTTCATGTCATTATGTCAACCTCCAATTTTGCAATGACGGTATAATTCCTAAGGAATTATTCAACAATTTTATCACACTTAGGAATTTATGCCTAGCAAAAATCATTTTTTACAAATATTTCATGCATAATATTTTTATGGAAATCTGAAAACAAACCATCATCATCATCATCATTTGCATCATCACAACAAAGTCTTAAGACAATCTCTTAAGCACTCTTTCACTTTTCACAATATTTCTATAAATGGGATTAGCTTGACGACCGAGTGAGCAACGACTCCATGAAATGGTCTATAATAGCGACAATGTCCTTTGAAATTATTGTTAAAAGTCCCCTTTTCTTTTATCAAATCATTGCATCACAAACAACCAATTTGTTACATCGGATTATTTCATCAATATTACAAGATGACATCAAAAGGTATAAATTCTTTTCCAACGACATAATTACAAGCATTATCAAAATCAATCAATCAAAGCATCATCAATATACTCATAACATAAGTCATATGACCAAAAATATCTCATCTATATATATATCTCAAAAATATATATGTACATCATATCGTATAGATTGGTATGCCACAATCGATATCTTGGCATACTCAATCAAGTGTCCTCCGAGCAGTGTCTCGAGAGCCCCTAGAGCTCTCAGCCTCATCTCCTCCCCCGCCCTGTAGAGGACGAGGTGGTCCCATCGCAGTATGTGTGGTACTACGAGTCCTCGTCGTCGATCGGGATGAGCTCCTCGACGACCCCGTCCTGATCGGATCTGCTATGGCAGCCGACAGCTGCACCCTCCGGCCCTCCGGCACCGCCCGGTAGTATAGAGCCTCGATAGAATGCGGTCCGAGAAACCGACCGCAGCAGCTCCCGAGTGCTCGCCCCTTCACCCCGTGCCCTGAGGCGTGCAATCTCGTCTCGCAGCCGTGACACCTCAGCCTGGTGTCGTGCAACTGCATCCTATAGTGTCCGCACCTGAGCCCGCAGACGATCTCTCTTCACCCAGAGAGTAGCCATCTCGCTACTCTCTCCTATATCCACGTCCTTGCCCTTATCGTGCGATGGTGGCCTCTGTGGAGATGGGGGTCTCGCCTCCCTCCTCTCCCTCTCTCTCTGTCGCGGCCGCTCCCGTGCCTCGTGGCCTCCTCTCGATCTCTCCCACCGTGACCCTGGGCTGCCTCTATCACCGCCCGGCGCCGCCTCCCTATCCGACGCACGACCGCGTGGATCGGACCCTGTGCCCTCGTCATCCAAGGAGGGCGGATGCCTGCATACCGTGCATCGTAGCCATCGGCTACTCTCGCGTCGTCCCCATCCACCGGCCGAATGGGGGCATCATCCGAGTCCCGGCTCCAGAATCGCCGCATGTCCGGAGCCCCGCTAACAATGGTGTTATCCCGGACGGTCCGAGAAAACTCATAATCCCCGAGAGATGGGATCCCCTATTGTAGACCAAACTATCGCAAAACTCGGTCGTAGCGGTGGAGCTCCACCTCTCCCCTCTCCATCCTCACCCAGCAGACTCGCCTGATGCGAGCCAGCTCCTGTCCGTCCTCTGCCCACCCTGGATGCTGCCTCCACGGCCTCCAGGTGATCTGGTCCGGGACAAGGTCATCCAGTAGTCTCCGGGACACCGGCAGGTCGATCCGTCGCTGTGCCCCTCTCCGGAGCCACCAGTAGAAGACTCGGGGCCTCTCCCCGTCTACCCCTATTAGTGGAAGCCCTACCGGCCTCCGCACCGCAATGTGCTCCCAGCACCAAACTTGTAGTAGCGATGTCATCACCAGACATCGCCCGCCCTTGTACACGACCCCGTAAAGGATCCTATACAGCCGACATAGTACAAAGCTGCCCCATGAGAACCTGTAGCCGTGGTCCCGCATGTCGCAGATCACATCTGCCAGCATCCACGGCACCCTGCACCCGCTCTGGTGGCACAGCAGAAGTCCACCAACTACCCCACCCGTAACCCGTGTGAGTCTAGATGCCCTGGCATCCGGCGTAGTGCCTCGATATTAACTCCGCCCTTCTCCAGGGCGAAGCCCCGGTCACCACACAGCCGTCCCATCGCGTGGCCCCGATTGGCCGCTCGGTGTGATCATCCGTCCTTGTATGGGGATTCTCAAAATCCTCCATACATCCTCCAAGGGTGGGAGTCATCTCCCCGTCGGTAACCGGAAATAGGAAGACCCCGGATACCATCTCTCTGCTAGGGCTGTCAGTAGCCCCATGTCTGTGGAAACCTACGGCATCTCTGCCACATGCCGCAATCCGGCCTGTGCGCGAGATCCCGCTCTGCCCGGGTGAGAGCGGCCAAGTCGTCTCTCAATCCGCCGTATTTCCACTCTCTGCTCTTTAGTAATCCTCTCTGCAAACATAAACAACAAAACAACAAACAATAATTAATCAATAAATTCAAGTAATTAATAATGCAACTTAAAGATCAATTTTTTGTAATTGATGATATCGCCCACTATTGGACGATATCGTCCCCAATTTGAGCACGATCGTCTCCGATTTCGTAGTTCGAAATCGTCCCTAATTTGACGAAATCGTCCCCCTTTCGACGATTTCGCCTCTGGCGAAATTGCCGAAATTGAGACGATTTCGTCGAAATCGGGACGATTTCGTCCCGACGACGTCGACGGCCAAAAACGGCCGCGATGCTCCAAATTCACTTAAAAATTCATCTAGAAAGCATGTAAAAGCAACTTAAATCAATCTAAATTGAGTTTAGACCCTTACCCGTAGACCGCGTCGGACCTCTGCGAGATCCGTGCGCCTGTCTCAACCATTTTTTGCTCCAGTAGCTCTAAAAACAATGAAATGAACAAGAATAATGAATTAGGGTTTTACCCTATTTTTCTTAATTTTATTCAACAATAATTTTTTTGCTTTTCCGTGTTTTTACCTCAAACGTTCGATTTGGGTAAAAACACGGAGGGGGCACCATAGTAAGTTGTCGTACGATTCGACCAAGAATCGTCGCCTAAAAATGGGAATAATTTTTGCTTTCTCGTAGATCGAGAAGAACTCTTCTTTAACGCATTTTCTTCGAAAAATTCGCTAAAGAGGGGGCAAAATGTAGCACCCTAAAATTGGCGCAGTCAAATTGGAATAATTACATTCACCTTAGTAAATAATTTTAAATTCAAATTTAACCTCCCAAACCGCCCGTTAACCGCCGAGAAACCCGTTTCCCCTTTTTTCGTGCCATTTTTAGAGGTTGTTTTGACCGTTTGACGATATCGTCGCCGATCAGACGATATCGCCCTGCATTTGACGATTTCGTCCGGACTAGGACGTCCGGACGATCTTGTCGCAAAACCGAATTTGCATAGATAGACTCTCGTTCCAACGGGTCTCCAATCCGGCGTAAGCGTGTCTCGCGCCGTTGGGACCCCTTCCCCCGTTGGAGATCTCCCAAATTGGGATGATCTCCAACCTCCCAACAACTCCCCTATGCCTATTTAAACTCTAGGACATTCCCTCCCCAACCCCTCGGCTGAATTTTATCTCGCAAGTTGAATCCCTCTCGCACTAAAACACCTTAATCTTATTTTTGCACTAGTCCTATAGCAGTTTTTATGCGGGTACACCACCGATTTTCAACCGGAGCCAGCACCCATCGCCGTCGACGAACCTCGTCAAGATCGGAGGCGATCCTGTCAAATTCGAGACGATTTCGTATCGATGCGAGACGATCTCGATCGCAATCCACATCGAGGCAATCGATTGCTCGGAGTTTGCTTTTCTTAACTTTGCCTCGGTTATTTTGTTTTACAAATTAGATAATCTATTTAGTTTTTATCCTATTTTGCATCTGGAGTTCACCCATCTAGTCTAGATTGCATGTTAAGCTCATAATCCGCCATTAAAGTACAACAATTTACTTTAATTTCTAGTTTTTAAACTTTGTTCAAGTATTCAGCTTATTATTTGGCATATTTTGCCTCTCGTTTGCACAGATAGGAATTCTTGTATTTTGCATCTGTTCTCTGTTTTGTAGGTCTCTGACGAATTCGTCTGATGAATTCGTCAGATTTCAGACGATTCTGTCAGTCTCAGACGAATTTACTGTCGATTCGGACGATTCTCGCCGGATTACAAAGCGATTACGTCGAATTCCGCACGATCCAGATCGCTTCAAGCATCGAAACTTCTTCGGACTTCCGGATCGGTAATCTCCATTGGCCTCCCGCAAATTCTCTATTTTCTACTTTCTACTCTGTTTGCTATATTCATTTAAATTGCATTTTCATATAGATTAAGTTAGATTCATTCGGCCAAACCTAGGATGAATGCTTAAAGGATAAAACGAACTCATCTAAACACATTCCAAAAACCTAGGCGTGGAAACTGCCGCCAAATGTTTCCTGGTGAACCCACCATCCGTCGAAAAATCACCAAAACACACCTCCCTTGAGAGGCGGGACCTTCGTGAAGTCATCTCGTCCGACGTACCGCACCATCCTTTTCCCATCCTCCTTCCGGGCGCGGATCCAATAGCCTGAAGGTAGGGATGCAAAAAATTTGGAGCGATACAGCCTACCACCCATTATTTTATCAATGATTTTTGAATTAGAGAAGATGATGAGAAAATCCTTTTAGAGGAAGTCCTAGATTACTTTGGATGTAATTCCCACTTCCACTTGTTCCAATTTAGAATATTTGAAAAATCTAACAAATATCAGTTAAACTTACATATTAACCCTATCCTTTTAAGAAATATTATGTCATAACCTCATCCTTTTAAGAAATATTATGTTAATATCAAGATTATAATTCCAGCCTGAGGTTGCCTTACATAATTTTAGAATGTGTACACAGGCAAGGGAGACGGAATTGCTCTGCTAGGGTTTGATGAGGAAAGCTGCTTTGCTGGAATTTTTTTGAGACCTATCTGGTGGGCTCTGCGAGGATGGCAATAGTTTTTGGAGGAGGTATGAACAACTGGAGGAATGTAGTGATGGCATCAGGTCGGTAACAGAGCGTGCATGCTAGGGCTGGTATTTCTTTTAAAAATGATTGGAAGGAACAAGATTTCCCATTGCATGCCAGGAATCGCTTGTTAAAGAACAATGGATGTTTGGAACGATGTGAAGCCAGGCCGGTTCTAGTGGTTCAACCAAACTCGATGGTAGAAGATGTGGAGTATTTAACCAAACATGCGCTTATTGGTAAATTTATGGGCATCCAAATTTCTCTTCCCTTTGTGGATGCTTGGGTTAGGAAGACTTGGAACCCTGAAGGTGATGTGGAGGTGATGCTGAGTGCAAACAACTATTTTATGGTGGTTTTTTCCTGTCTTGTGGATCGTAACAAAGCATTTGAAGGAGGTCCCTATTTCTGTAACCAAGCGGGACTCTTTCTTAAACCCTAGCATGTGGGTTTCAACCCATCAGAGGAGCAACCATCACGGGTTTCGATGTGGGTTCGGCTTCCGTGGATCCCATTGGAATTTTGGAGAAATGACATCTTGCATATGATTGCCCTTCTACTTGGGAAGCCGGTTGGGCCACCATGACAAACACTGGATAAAAAGGTAATCTCTGTTGCCCGTATCTGTGTTGAAATTGATTTAAACAATCCTATTCCATATTCTATTGAAATACAGTTCGGATCAACCACATGGGTTCAAAAACTTGACTATGAAGCTCTTCCATTTCGTTCTTTGGATTTGCCATGAATATGGCCAATTACAAAGAAAATGCCCTAAGTTTGTCCTTCCCGTGGCTTCAAATCCTGGGCCCTCTCGATTTGTACAAAATATGGATAAAGGAAAAGCCTCGATAAAGGAGGGGGATCAGGATAAGGAAGGCTTTGTTACGGTAAAACCTTGAAACAAAGGAAGAAAGGCAAAAAGAGACATTAAGGATAACCAGCCAGATGCTCAGCTCAACCATTTTGAAATTCTAGAGAATCTTGATTAGTGCATGGAGATACCTAAAACATCGCTACCTGTTATAGATATAACAGGACCAAATCAATTGTCTCTTCATGAGGTGGAACCAAGGGAACCAGATATAGGGGGTTTAAATGAAGAACAGAGGGCTTTGGTTTCGAGTATAGGTGATATGGTTGGCCCTAGCCTTGTAAGTGAAGTTATCTTAGAAAATGGAACATATTTAGATATGCCCTCTCCTACCCAGGCACTGATGCAGTCATCCATGGATTGTAAAACTCCTACAGTTCTGGGATTGCAGCATAAAATAATTTAAAAAAATGCTTTAGATAAGAATATGAAGGTGGGTCGAAAGAAAGACCAGGATAAAATTAATTTAATGGGGGAGACTTTGGTAGAGTTAGGTTTGGTGAGAACATTGGACTCCCATTTTTATAACCCCAAAAAATGATTATACTTTCATGGAATGTAAGGGGGTTGAACAGCATCCCCAGACAAAAATTTGTTCATGATTTGATTCGTGTTCATTCTTTGGATGTGGTTTTTATTTAGGAGACTAAATTAGCTATTGATAGTTTGTTCAATATTGCTCCCAAGTTGTGGAGAAAGGGGCAATGTCAGTGTATTGGTGCATGTGGATATGCTGGTGGCCTTGCTTGTTTATGGGATCCAGTTAAGATCTCTCCTCTTACCTGGATTTCCAGTAGGTGGTCTATTTCGATGATCGGGCATGATAATGAATCTGGTGAGACCATCCTACTTACAAACGTGTATGCTCCTATTGATTACAATGGTAAAGTGAATTTATGGGAGCACATTGGCTTTGTGAGAAGTCTGGCTCCCCTATACCCATGGATTTTGGCTGGAGACTTCAATTCTATCACTTGTCTGGAGGAAAAACGTGGTGGGATTGATCGTCTTGAGCCTTTTTCTTCTGTCTTCAATGCTCATATCCGGGCATTGAACTTGGTTGACATCAAGCTGGATAATGGGATATTTACCTGGCATAATAGAATATGTGGGGAATATTCCATTTCAGAGAGACTGGATAGGTTTCTAATCTCTAGTTTTTGAATTAGAAATAATAGAAGCGCTAGTTTTGTGATTCTGGAGGGTAGAGGATCTGATAATTGGCCTATCAAACTCTCTGCTCTGGAGTTAGGGCTAAAAAAGAATCCCTCATTTAAGTTTCAACTTATGTGGTTGCGAGATCCTAAGCTTCATGATTTCATGCGAGGCTGGTGGACTAATGGTAAACCTCCTCATGGCACCGCTATGTACTCCTTTATGAAGCGACTATAATTTGTTAAGCATAAATTGAAGAGATGGAATAGACTAAATTTTGGTAACCTTTCCTTGGCTAAGTCAGGCAGCTCTTAGGAGGGTGGAAGAAGCCTCAAAGAAGATTAGAGATCGGGGACTCACGGAGGAGCTTCTTGTTGAGGAATCCGAGGCTCGTAAAAGATCTTGCCGAATGGGAACCGAGGGAAGAAATTTTTTGGAAACAAAAAGCTCGAGTAGATTGGCTTCGGGAAGGGGATAGGAACACAACCTTCTTTTATAACTCGTTAAGGCTCGTCGTAATGGTAACCTGATTACCTCTCTTGTTAATTCTCAGGGTGCCCTGCTTTCTTCTTTCAGGGATATTTCAAAAGAGACTAAGAGGTATTTCTCCTCTCTCTTCAAGGAGGATGCCCTATCAGATGATGAGGAAGAAAAACTTATTCTAAACTGTATTCCCTCGATTATTTCTAGAGAGATGAATGAGCACTTGATGGGTCCAATTTCCCTTGAGGAGCTGAAAAGTGTTGTATTCAAGATGAAAAAGGGGAAAGCCCTAGGTCCGGATGGATTCCCGATTGAGTTTTATTAAGAGTTTTGGGAGTTAATCAAATTTGACCTTTTGGATGTGGTCCGTGAGTCCCAAAAGAACAAACAGATGCTAAGGGCCCTAAATGCTACCTTTGTGGTGCTTATTCCCAAGAAAGAGGGAGCGAATTCCTTGGATATGTTCAGGCCTATTGCTCTCTCGTAATGTTGTATATAAGATCATCACAAAAATTATTGCTTGAGAGGTCGAAGATATGGTTGAGCAAAATCATCTCTGAGGAGCAAGGTGGGTTTGTTGCTGGCCGAAAAATCATGGATGGGGTTGTTATTGCTACATAAGCTATTCACTCAATGGAAACTTATAAGGAGAAAACTATGTTCATTAAGTTGGACATGGCAAAAGCCTATGACAGAGTTAGATGGTCCTTTCTTCAAAAATTTCTTGCTGCTTTTGGCTTTGAGGAGGAATGGATTAGTTGGGTGATGAGCTGTATTTCTTCTTCCTCATTATTTGTTCTTCTTAATAACAAGACATCGGAGCTGTTTGAGGCCTCAAGGGGATTGAGGCAAGGAGATCCTCTATCTCCTTATTTGTTTATCATTATGGCAAAAGGGTTGGGCAGATTACTCAAGTCTCAGGTCAGGCATGGTCTCATTCAGGGGTGGAAGTGGGATAACAGTTTGCCACCTCTTTCCCACCTTAAATTTGTTGATGATACTGCTTTGTTGGGAGTTGCCACTATCAAGGAAGCTAGAAACATTAGACAGTATCTTGACATATATCTTGGTGCTTCTGGACAGGTGATTAATGAGTACAAGTCCTTTATTTTCTTCTTCAATACCCCCTCTTATTCAAGCCAGGATTGCTCACATTCTAAGATTCCAGGTCGGGACTCCCCCTTCATTTATCTTGGGATCCCGATTTCATCTCATCCTCTGCCTAGATCTTCTTGGCAGTCTATACTTGATAAGTTTAGAAGGAAGGTAAATCACTGGACTGTCAGATGGCTATCCTCTGCAGGTAGAGTATTGCTTTTAAAATCTGTTATTCAAGCTTTACCCATTTACAGATGTTTTATGCAAACTGCTCCTCATTTCATCAAGGACATGGATGCTTTGTCAAGACAGTTTTTGTGGTCTAGCAAACTTGATCAATCTAAATGGAGTTTGGTTAGATGGGATTCCATTTGTAGGCCAATTCAAGAGGGAGGCCTTGGGTTGCGACAGGAAACTCTTTCTGGGCAGGCTTTGGCTGCAAAACTTTATTGGAGATGGTATACCTCTCAAGATCAGATTTGGGCTAAAATATTATCTTATAAATACTTGAGAGGTATTTCTGAGGCAGATATCCCTAGAGTCGGTTTGGTTGGGAAAGTTTCTGTTATCTGGGACACTCTAAAAAGAGGAGCTAATTTAATTAAGCAGGGTTTGTTCTGGATTTGCAATCGAGGATTAGATGTTCTTTTTTGGGAGGATTCTTGGGATGGCCACCCTCCTATCTTGACTCAATATCCCAGGTTACATTCCCTAAGCATTTGTTTCTTGGAAGCAGACTGGTCTCATGTGGAGGACTTTAAAAAAATCTAGTATTTTGGAAATATGGAGATGTACAGATGGAAAGATTCATAGGAATGGCCCCAAGGGGGATTGGCCGAGGATAGAGATGTGCTTGCTCTTATTCTTTCAGGGAGGTACTGTTCTTCATTGAGGGATAAAGACATTCTGGCTTGGAACCCTAATCCCAAGGGAACCTACTCTGTAGCCTATGGTTATCAAGTTATTGATAAGCAAAAGTTCAGGAGTCTCCTTGTCACATGGTGGAAAAAGGTGTGGATTAGATTTGCTTGGACAAAATGTAACTTTTTTCTCTGGCTGGTAGCTCATAATAAATGCCTCACCTGGGATAACTTGAGGAAGAGGGGATTTCAGGGTCCCTCTTTATGTGTCCTTTGTGGTAAGAATGAGGATGACTCTTCTCATTTATTTTTCCAATGCTCCCTTGCCAGAGACATTTGGCACTGTTGGTGGAGTGCCTGGAACCATCCTTGTTTTCATGTGCTCTCCCTGGTGGAGTTTTGGAGTAGTCTGGGCAGACCTCCAGCCAAGGCCCCCTTCCTCCAAGTGGCTTGGAATTTGGGCCCTTCCTGCATCATCTGGCAGATTTGGCTTGAACGAAACCATCGCATTTTTGAGGGAAGTCATTTGGTTGTTCAACAAATCTGGAAAAGGATCCTGTGTATGGTTCAAGAAACTATCCATAGTAAATGTGATGTGGACCCCCATTTGGACTCTAGGGAGGAGAAGGTACGACAGGCCCTTGGTTTGTTTGGGGTTGGTGTGAATTCTTCTAGCCCTAGTAGGATTCCTCAGCTTAGCAAGAAGGTTAGGAGAGGGGGTAGATGGAGACTGCCCCCTAGAGGAGTTCTAAAAATTAATACTGATGGGTCATCCAGGGGAAATCCTAGACATGCTAGAATTGGTGGTGTTGGGAGAGATTATGTTGGCATGGTCAGTTTTTTCTTTTCCATTTATAAAGGTGTTCACTCCAACAATATTATGGAAGCTTTGGCGATTCTTGAGGCCTTGCAAAGGGGATTTTCTTTTGGCTGGCGCAGGATTCTCTACGATTCTGACTCTCAAATTTTGGTTAATCTTTTAAACAGCAAAAGAGTGGAGGATGTTAATTGGCAGTTGGCCTCTATGACCATTCAGATTCTCAGAATGAGTGAAGAGTTCGAATTTATATCCTTTGTGCACATTCCAAGGGAATGGAATGGGGTTGCCGATTACCCGGCCAAAAGGGCTTCCGAGCTATTGGATACTCGTAGTATTGATAACTGGGAGAGTCTCCCGTCTAGGGATTCTCAACACCTATGGGAGTTGATCCATAAGGATGTTCAGACTTAATGTGGTTTGTTTTTTTTTGGTTTTCTTTGGGAGTTGACCTTGTCTGGTGATTTAGCCTGTCTTGTTGCTTATTTGAGTCCTCAGTTGTACTTTGTAATCCAGACTTTTTATCAATAAATTTTTACCCCTTTATTTAACAAAAATAAATATTATGTTATGGTTGACCATACCATCCTTAATCACTTATGATGTAACATATGTTGCTTTTATGTGGATTACCATACACTCATTCTTTCTCATCCCTCATTAGAGCATTCATACTTTTGGTATCCTTACTTCTAGTTAAAGTTTTCATAAACGATTTTTTTTGTTATCTAGTTTTTTCTCATTAAGATCCTTTATTTTTTGACTTTTTGTAAAGATCTAAAAAAAAAATCAAGGCTCACTCCTTCCTCATTTGCACTCTACTCTTCCTCTTTTCCAAAGATCTCAAATATGAAAACTTGAAACTCACTCCATGCTCACACTCTTCCTACATATATTAAAATAAATACCATTATATATTATTATTATTATTATAATAAAATAAACAATCAAAAAACATTAATTAACCTCTTAAATTCCTCAACTTTCAAGGAGGAGGTTTGAATCTTGCCCAAGCATGCATAATTATTGGTTGAAGGATAGCAAAGTTTAAATCTTATCAAATGATACATAAGTGCCAATCTATTATATTAAGACTATGTAATTTGTTTTATGTCCATGAGACCATAGACCATACGAGACATTTATTGTTTACCTAATATATGGTTATCACTATCCATACTTCAATTAAGAAGTATGGTGTAAACCCTTTCCAACCATAATTTGAAGCATGATGTACAACCCTACCGTGCAAGATTCAAACCTTGAACCTTTCCTCAAAATTTCAAATTCTCCACTATTAAAATACCATTTTAATCTCATATAACCAATTAAAATTTAAATATATATATATATATAATTCATTTAAAATTTAATTTTAAAAAACAAAAACTAAATTAAAATAACACGTGTACATGATCTTCCTCATTTACTTATAAATTTTACTTCAAACTAAAAAAGGAAAATTTTTATACAATCTTACTTGATATGACTTTTTATTATAGTTTAGATAGGCTGGTAACTATATATTTTATATTTATTTATATATATATTGAATTATTTTTTAATCTAAAATATGAAGCTTTTGTAGAAGCATCTGGAATTCTTGTTAACTGAGAAACCCACTTGATTTTGGACTTATCTTCATATCTTCTCCAACATCACCCACAGTCATGATATGGACTGGCATTTAAAGAAGAGGGATCCATAAGAGAAAAGTACGTGGACCCACCGAAAAGGATAAGGGCAACCATAAAGTAAGCACAAGAGGAGGGGAAATTTTTTATAACAAAATTAAAAACCAACATTGCAGAAGGTACGTAACAAAAACAAAAAGTCCTGCTAGCATATACTTTTAACATAAAACAATCCATAAATCTTGGAGATTGCAAAAGAAGCCTGTTTGAAGGCATTATAATACATGATGAAAGTACAAAGCCTCCTCATCATCAAAAGCAGAGATGATAAGAACGAGGGGTAGTCAAGGATGGAGTAAGACTAGTAACCAAGATTAATCTTGTTATCCTTTCCTTTGAGGTTGGTGGAAATTTACAGTCATATCTAAGTCTTGGAATACAAACTGTGGAGTTAGGTTTTATTAATTTGGAATACAAACTGTGGAGTTAGGTTTTATTAATTTGGTTGGTGGAAATCTACAGTATATCTAAGTCTTGGAATACAAACTGTGGAGTTAGGTTTTATTAATTTGGTTGGTGGAAATTTACAGTCATATCTCGGTCTTGGAATACAAACTGTGGAGTAAGGTTTTTTTAATTTGGTTTACTATGACCGGCAAGGATAGGTCGAGTATTTGTCTATAAGTCGTCCTGGTTGGATTGTTTTAGTTTACTTATTTAATAGGCTTTCTTTAAAAAGATGGTTTAATACCTGTAAGATGTTCGATATCAATTTTAAAAATTATTTAATATCAATTTAAATATTTATTAATTTAATTTATAATATTTAATTTTAAATTATAAATAAAAAGAATATAAAATAAACATTATAAAAATTTAATTTATAATTTATAATTAGACATATTTTATGCAAATACAAAAATATATATTATTGGTTTTGTATACATCACCAAAACAAAAACCAACAACATTATTCAATCATTGCATAATAAGTCAAAAACCAACAACAATTTGGAAATATAGTTTTTATTTATGTTCTTCTCATTAAAAGGAAAGTTTTACAATTTGTTTTCTTGTACAATGAAAGGATGGGAACCCTTGAAACAAAATTAATTGGACCATTTTTCCCATAAGGAATATATTATTGGGTTTTGTTAGTCTATGTCTCTAATCAATTTTTTGTATATTTGGTTCTTTAAGATTTGAAGGAGAATAATCTACCTTCTACAAAATGGATTCTAACTAGGGACCTTAAAATGGTAATGTCATGTCATTATAAGAATTGAAAATCTTCTTCACTTCCCTTGTATCTTTTAAAATTTAAAGCTTAGGTATCTTGCAGGAATAAATTAGAATTTTTTAGTGCTCTTAGGAATTTGTCTAAATTGATAAGCACTATTTGTTTACTTGGTATAATAGAAGTTCTAAAAATGATATTGCAATGAGTAGGTTGGATAATTTTTATCATTCTAATGCCTTTACAAACACTTACTTTCCCTTAGATTCAAGGTTTTCTATAGTTATCATTGCTCCTATTTTGGAAATCTCTTCTTTAGCAACCTCTTTAGTCAAGTGGAGGGGACTTAATATTTTTATTTTAAATGACCTTGAGTACATTATTGGGATAAAATGAATTCGGATTGAAGAAGAGAATCCTTTTGTTCCTGTTGAGTGGACCTCCTAGTAGGAGAGAGCTATCTCCAAGCTAGTGACTTTTCTTCATGTGTTTGATAAATGCCATGCTAGAGCTCGCATAAGGTTTAGGAACACACCTCCTACTTTTTTTGTGGTATGAAAAGCTTTGGCTCACAATCCTACTTCTGAGTATTGATAGAATTAGGATGCTACAATTAAATCCACTTTGCTTAGAATTGAGTAATGCAAGTCAATGTTTAGTGTGTCCCTCCTAGATGAACTCTCCTAGAGTAGTTTAGTTGAAGCTAACAAGACTCTGTATCAAATGCGTCCTAGACTATGGACTGTTTAGTTCAATTTAAATCTTATCAAATGATACATAAGTGTCAATCTATTATATCAAGACTATGTAGTTGTTTTTCGGCCCATGAGACCATAGACTATATGAGACATTTATTGTTTACCTAATATATGGTTATCACTATCCATACTCTATTTAAGAGGTATATGTATAATCCTTTCCAACCATAATGTGAAGCATGATGTACAACCCTACCCATGCAAAATTCAAATCTTAAACATTTCCTCAAAATTTCAAATTCTCCACTATTAAAATACCATTTTAATCTCATATAACCAATTCAAATTATACATAATTTATTTAAAATTTAATTAAAAAAATAAAACTAAATTAAAATAAAAAGTTTGCATGATCTTCCTCAATTACTTTTAATTAAAAAACAATCTGACTTTTTATTCTAGATTAGATAGGCTGGTAACTCTCTATATATAAATAATGAATTATTTTTTACTCTAAAAGATTAAGCTTTTGTAGAAGCATCTGGAATTATTGATAACTGGGAAACACACTTGATTTTGGACTTATCTTCATATCTTCTGCAACATCACCCAGAGTCATATGATAGGGACTGGCATTTAAGGACGAGGGATCCACAAGGACGTGAAATAAGAGAAAAGATAAGAGAACAGCACGTTGAATTCTAGACCCATCGAAAAGGATAAGGGGAACCATAAAGTAAGCACAAGAGGAGGGCAGTTTTTTAATAACAAAATAAAAAACCAACATTGCAGAAGGTAAGGAACAAAAGCAAAAAGTCGTGCTAGCATATACTTTAACATAAAATAATTCATAAATCTTGGAGATTGCAAAGGAAGCTTGTTTGAAGCTGAAAGTACAAAGCCTCCTCATCATCAAAAGCAGAGATGATAAGAATGATGGGTTGTCAAGGACGGAGTAAGACGACTAACCAAGATTAATCTTGTTATCCCAGTTTTGGAATACAAACTTTGGAGTTAGTTTTATAATTTGGTTTAGTATGATATCTAAAGATAGGTTGGTTGGTAGTCACTATGATATGGAAAGATAGGTTTATTGGTAGTTGTCGAGTGTTTGTTGGTAGGTTATTTTGATTGATTTTTTTTTTTTTTTAATATTTACCCAACAGACTAGAGTTTATAAAGGTTTTCTACAATTTAATGTGTAAAATGTTTGATATAAATTTTAAAAATTATTTAACATCATTTTAAATACTTATTAATTTAATTTAAATATTTAATTATAAACTATAAATAAAAAGAATATAAAATAATAATTATAAAAAATAATAATTTATAATTTATATTCAGATATATCTTATACAAAAATAAAAATATATAATATTGGTTTTGTATGCATCACCAAAACAAAAACCAAGAACATTGTTCAATCATTTACAAACCTAGTTATTATTTTGTAGTCTGCAATGATATTAAGATTTATGTTTTGGGGCATTAGCAATCATAAGTTCACGTGATCAAATCCAACTTGAAGATTTTAGTGACGGTGTCATTTTAGGTAGATGAAAGGAGGTCCAAAGAAAATATGACAAAATAGCTAATAGTTCAATTCAAATGTTGGTAGAAGGTACCTATAGGGATAGGTTTCAATCTAAATCTTCATCTAAAGGTAAAGGCTTATTTGCAATTACAAACTAGACCATGGAGACCCCTCCTAGACAAGAATTAGAATGAATTTTTTAAAAATTCAATCGTCTCCTAAAATGTTATTGGGCTCACGTTAAAAGACTAGAGGTATTGTGTTAGAAATATTGTTTTATAATATAAGTCAAATATTCTAGTACTTCTTGAGGTTAAATGTAATAGTTGGCAGTTTGACCTTGCACTTCAAACAATTTGTAAATATGGTTTTTAGCTATGTTCTTCTCATAAGAGGGAAATTTCTACAATTTACTTTCTTGTACGATGAAAGGATATGAACCCTTAAAACAAAATTAATTGGACCACTTTTATCTTAAGGAATATATTATTGGATTTTGTTAGTCTATGCCTCTAATTATTTTGTTATATGTTTGGCTCTTTGGGATTTGATGGAAAATAATCTACCGTCTACAAAATGGATTATAATTAGGGACCTTAATATGGTAATTTCATGTCATTATAAGAATTGAGAATATTATTCACTTCCCTTGTATCTTGCAAAATTTAAAGCTTGGGTATCTTGCAGGAATAAATTAGGATTGTTTAGTGTTCTTAGGAATTTATTTGAATTGGATTAACACTATTTGTTTACTTGGTATAACATAAGTTCTAAAATTGATGTTGCAATGATTAGGTTGGATAATTTTTATCATTCTAATATCTTTACAAACACTAAATTTTCCCTAGATTCAAGGTTTTCTATGGTTATCATTTCTCCTATTCTTGAAATCTCTTCTTTTGCAACCTCCTTAGTCAAGTGGAGGGGACTTAATATTTTAATTTTAAATGACCTTGACTGCATTATTGGGATAAAATGAATTTAGATTGAAGAAGAGAATCCTTTTGTTCATGGTGAGAGGATCTCCTAGTAGGTGAGTTATCTCCAAGCTAGTGACTTTTCTTCATGTGTTTGATAAATGTCATGTTAGATCTCACATAAGGTTTAGGAACTCACCTCCTACTTTTGTTGTGGTATGAAAATCTTTGGCTCATGATCCTACTTCTCAGTATTGGTAGAATTAGGTTGCTACAATTGAGTCCAATCTACTTAGAATTAAGTAATACAAGTCAGTAAGCGCTAGAGTCAGATCTAGGATTCATTGGATAAAACCAAAGAGACAATTTTTTTTTTTAAATTTAAATTATAAACATTAAAAAAGGTATAGATTTAAAATTAGGGACAAAAAAAAACTATTGATGGAGTATAGTGATATTGCATTTCTTATGTCACATTTTCTTTAAAAAATACAAAAAATCTTATCAATATTTTGTTTGACATTATTGCTTGTATTCCCTACAAAATATCTAAAGAGTAAAGAGTCTTTCTTGACAACCCTTATCACTTAAGGAATTGATTGATGCATGTTTTCCCTTGATTAAAGGAAAGACACTAGGCATTGATAGGTTACCTATTGAATTTTATAAGGAAATATGGGACTTCACCAAGGAATATATTTATATGATGTACCAAGAAGTAGACAAGATGGTTCTTTATGGGTAATGATCAAATATGACTTAATTAAATATATTCTTATGAGCTCTAATAAGGATAAGATGCGTGGATTGAGTTTGATTGTCTTGTTCAACGTAGCATATAAAATAACACTAAAGCATTTAGCAAGAAGTATTATTTTTATTGCTCAACTAATTATCTTCCTAGAGCAAATATTTTTGAGAGGAAGATTTTTTCTTAACAACCTCATTTTTGCTTGGGAATCCCTTGGCTGTGTAGCTTAATCTAGTCAAGATGTGATTTTTGTTAATCTAGATTTTGATCAGGCATGTGATAGGATTAGGTCACCTTTTAATTTATAAATGATGCAATGGTTAGGGTTTGGCATCAATTGTTGGAGGTATTACATTATTTGGTACCTTGTAATATTAATGCAATGATCTTGTAAATAATTTAGATTAGGGTATGTTTAAAACTTAATACTATAGTAGATGTCATGTTATTAAGTGTGGAGTTATGTGTCTGAGGTGTCATGATAGTAAGTGTGAGTTATGTGAGTGAAGTTTCAAGTTTTTAAGGAAAGAGTTATTATTTATATGCAAAAAATGAGAGACTTTATATTTAGGTAATATGTGAGATTTATTATTATGTAAGAGAGAAATGTGAAAAGTTGGATCTCTCGTGAGCATGAGGAGATGATGAGTTTATGTAAGTGGAAAGGCCAAGAGTCATGTGAACATGAAGAGTCTTATGTATGCATATATTGAAGACAAATATTTATAATATGTAATCAAACAAGCATTGTAACTATTCATTTGCTTATAGTAGATATTATTAATAATATTAAATGAGTTTTTGTTCAATGTTATGTGCATATTTTGAGCCTATTTGATACTGAGACCCTATGGAATTATCCTATGAGAGCATTGAATTGCTAATAGTGATATAAGATCTACACTATTGTGCTTGGTAAGAGCCACATTTGTAGCAAAACCATGAATAGTGAGAAGAAGAAGCTCGAATGTGAGCCATGAGGAAAGCAAACCAATGAATGTAGAGAAACTAGGTGTTGACTAACTGATAAGTAGGTATTATTTGATGGATTGGACAAAGAGAATCTAGGCATTTAAAGATCAAAATTAAGTAGTGTTTGATGAATTAAAGAAACCAAGCATTGATAGACTAAAGGAAGGAAACGTTTCACAAATTGGTAGAAAGGTGGAAAGGTATAAGAGCATATTAAATATTTAAGAATATTGGATAAACATACACATAAATTGAGTAATGTCTTCTAAGGAGGACATCTGAAGATGTTTAAATATCCAAAGAGCGTGCATAAAGAAGCTGGAGATCCCAACCCAAGTTAGCAGCACATAGAATTGAGATGTCTAAATAGTTTGCAACAAACAAGTAGTTGTTATAGAATCAGATCATTTGAAGGTAAATATTACAAAAGGGGTGTAATACTTTAGTGTAGATTGCAGAAGATTATAAAGTGTGAATGTAAAAAAAAAAGATGTTGCATATAGAGGTATTTTTATCATTGATTTATTTAATGAAAGCTAAAGTCAAGGAGGATTAAATTTTATTAAGAGGAGAGGAGAAAATAATTGTGGGAGATATAAGAATAAAGTTAATAATTTTGGAAGGAAGAAAAATTATTAAGGAGAAAGAATTATAATTAAGGAGAAATATCATGTACTTCATTAGAGACACATAGATTAGAATAAGAGGTATACTCATTCTAGTCATCAAACATGATATCTCAGATTATATATAGCTTCTTGGTGTTAGGATCCATGAGTTGATATCATTCTAAATCACTGTTGTATCCAATGAAGATACATCTCTTATATTTCTCATCCAGATTTATTTGCATCTACTTTGGAATGTGCGTGAATCTTGTGCATCCAAATATGCAAATTTATGACATGATAGGTTTGATACTCATCCATACCTCTTTAGGTGTAACATAATTTAATGGAAGTGTGGGTATGTAATTCCACAAATAAATTACAATACAAATAGCTCCTACCCAAAATGTTATCTTCAGTTTATTGGCATTCAACATGCATCACATCATATCTTGAATAATATGATTATGCCTCTTTGTAACTTTATTTTGTTGAGGCACGTAACCAATCATCAACTATCATTTCATGCCATATTACTTCAAGAAAGTAGAAAAATTATTACCTGTTTACTCTCCATTCGATTTGAATGGCGTAAGAGAATGAGAAGTCTAATATTCTGTTCTACATGACCTTTGAACAACCAAAAATAATGGAAGTATTTATCCTTCATATTTAGGAAATACACCCATATTTATTGTGTATGATCATCAACAAACAATTAAAAATATTAAAAACTACTAAAACTTATTGGTCCATAGATTAGTGTGCACCAATTTGAGTGGATTCATCCTCTTTGCAATTGCTTCAGCCAAATGGGATTCTATGTTGCTTATTGGCTACATAACTTATACAAATATCATAAGGCTTTGTTAATGATAAATTTTATTTTACCAAAGCATGATTGATGAGTGATTTTATGTGGTCAAAACTAAGGTGTTCAAATCGCCTATGTTGAAGTGTGGTAGCTTCATTGACCTTGGTTTCCAAAGCTTAGTTATTTTGCATTACAAATATAAGTTGGAACATCTTGCCTATCCTAACAGTGTAGGTAATAATTGTCAAACATTGAGATTGTTCTTGAGCGAGATAAAAATTTCTTAGCACCTATTTTGAGAAATTCAACTCTCAAATTATGATCAAACAATTGATTTACAAATATTAAGTTCTTGGTGAGGCTAGACATGTAGATGATAAGTATATGAACTAAGATGTAAATGAACATCATTGATACCAGTAATAGTATATGTTGAATTATTATCAAGTGTAACCTGTTCATGATAAGATGAATGGTCAAGACTCATGAACCATTCTTCTAGCTTGTGATATTTTTGGAAGCTCCTAAATCAACATGCCAAACTAAGTAAGGTTTTTACAACAACATCATGAGATTGAATAGAATAGACGTAGTCTTATCCTTCTACATCAGAATCAGACTCCACTGCTACGTACCATGTTGGCATTGAGGTGTATTCCTCTTGTACTAGTGAGGACCCTTATGCTTACCTCATAATGAACTATTCAGGTTCTTATTCAAATATCCTTGTGAGGACAAGTTGTACTTGCACCCCTAAAGCATATGATCAAGTTTTTCCCAAATGAAAAAGGTGAAATTCAAACATGAATAGTTCCCTTTCCCTTATTGTTATTGTGTTCTTTGCCTTGGAGGATCCACCACCTTGCTTCGACTACATTAACTTCTTGCCTTTTTGATGCATGACTAAAGCACATTCATATTTTGTTTGTCTCTTGAATTACTTCCTCTTGTTGAAGTAAATTTATAAGACTCTCAAAAGTGGGTCTCATGGGTTTCTAATTAGTCATATTTAAAGTTTTTACCACAACATTGAATACAAGTGGAAGTGCTTCTAGCGGTATTGAAATAGACACATCATCACTAATAGTTTTTTCCCAACACTTGTAGCAAGACTCGTAACTCAAAAATTCCATGCAAATAGCCCTCTAGCTTCTCATTGTTTTTCATCTTCAAGTAATGCAATTGAATTTTACGTGTATAATTTGATTTTGATTTTTTGGTTCGAACATTGTACTAAATGTTTCCCATACATCCTTAGCGGTTACTACATCACAAATGTATGAATAGATCTCACTAGTCACATCAAACATTATTTATTAAAATTTCTTTCTTCATTAAGATTAATGACATGTCTTTACATAGCACAATCTACCACTATTTAAGGTGAATCTTCAACTTTATCTTCTATACAAAATATTTATCACCTTTCAGCAATTGAAAATAAAAAGAACAACACCTTCAAAAAGAAATAACATCCATCTTCAACTTTTACAAAACTAGAAAATTTCAATTTCACTTAATTGGGTTCAAGAATAGCTTTCCAATGAATATATATATAATTATACTAGCAACTTCTCTCTATAGACACATGCACCTCTTATTGTTCAGCCTACAAAATCCCTCCCTTCAGCAGGTAACAACACCTCTCTCCAGTTCAACTCTTTTATATTAGTGACATGTCAAACAACAGATTTTTCTATGCCTTAGCACGTCATTGAAAGTTTCGCCTCCTCCTAGCACAACAAGACAACCCTACCAACTTGAGATTTTTCTATACCTCAGCAATGGTTTTGCCTCTACTTAGCACAAACAAGACAACCCTATCAACTTGAGACGACTTTTGATGTAGACGACATGATGGTTGGATGCATTTTTACTCCAGATGGCCCTATTCGAATTGAGATGGCAACAGACGGCTCTAGACAGCTTTAGACGACCCGGTCGATGCTCTAGACGATTCGTAATCTTCAAGCGATCTGTGTTTATCCTTTTAAAAGGTCCATAGTCTTTAGGTGGCCCTCACACAACTTTGGGACGACTTAGAAACAGCTTGTTATTAGACAAACCACCTAGTCCTATTTTTTATTGCACAAAAAACAAACACTTCACAAAATTAAGTTCGACGACCCATGACCTTTGAGATTTTGAAAAGACCTTATTCTTCAAACTTGGATGGGCTTCAATACGATATTTGAATTGATATGTTATTCTTAAAAAATTCAAATTTAAATTTAAAAACCTCAAATATACATTAAAAGAGCATCTTGTTTTACTGCTCACAAGTCTATCATGCCCTTTGTTATTCCAGATGGCTTACAACACGTCAGCTTTTTGAACATGAAGGTCTCAGACGGCTTTTGCTTGGCGACTCATACAACACTTGATGTCAAGATGGCCTTTTCAATCACATCAATAGTAGAGTTTACAGACCTCTCGCCTACAATTGCTTCAACGACGTCTTCAATAGAGAGTTTACAGACCTCTCCCTACAATTGCTTCAACAAGTCTTCAATGTAGAGTTTACATACCTCTTCCTAAAATTACTTCAACACGTCTTCAGATGTCTCTCTGTCACGATAACATGTCCTTTAGCCGCCATCAACTTCGAACAATGTAAACATGTAGAAATAAACAAGCAAAAACAAGCACCCAAAATATCTTGTCTACGGAATCTTTCTCCGTGCTCGAACTCAACAATTGTCACGTTTGTAACTTTCACACATAAAATTCAAGGGCTATCTCTTCTATAGTGTATGGTTCACCTTTATAACGTTATAAAATATTGTTATAAAACTCATAACAAATATAATTTAATAAAAAAAAATTAGAATAATATATATTTTTTTAATTGAAATTGCTTTGAGGTTTATATTAACCAAAATTGTAATGGAACAAATACAATATAAAGATTAAACGCGGTCTAGGTGTCTACATCCAAGCTTGAACACCCAACAACCATTTGAGCCAGATAGACTTTCTTCTAGAAAGGACAAAGCAAACACAGGTGCATTCCCAGGGCTACGTAGGGCATCCATCACCAGAAATAAGTACAACGAAGACCACACTTATGCCCCCACTACTATATTACAACATGAGGTCATGAAGGACCAACACAAAAGAGAACGGAGAAAGATTGTGACATTGAAGGCAACCAACTACAAGCATTGGAAGTGAATAGCCACACAAATGATCCCCTTGTGACATGTGTCAAAAATTGAGATATCTCCAGTGGCCATCATGGGGATGAAAAAGTATGCCATCACCAGGACTCTAAAAAGACATGCTGACATAAAACTGAATGACTAGAGACTGTTGGGTTACTCCCTCTAATGGGTGGCTTGCACACTATCTCCTGAGAAGAGACTACTACTCTGCCGAAACAAAAACTTCAAGGGAGTAGCCATGCTCCGAAAATATTTGCTAAGGAGAAGATTCTAAGTGACCCTGCTCCACCTCATATTGCAATGAGAGCCTAATATGAGGATTGAAATGAGTGTTGTTTGCTTCTAATTCCACTTGATCCAAATGCTTCATAAAGTGTGCCCGATTATGCATCACCAAGCTATGTTGCTCAGTTAATTCACCTACCATATTCTTTTATCTATGAATCACATCCGAGCTATGAGCTGAGGTCTCACAGATATGCCTCTTTAGAGCTATGATTTCTTCTTGAAGTTCTTTCTCCTTACGAGTGTCACCTACTGACTCAAGCTGCAACTAGCATTTTACAATAGCAAAGATGTTAGCTACTAAGAGATTAGAGATATCTTCTTGATCCGTTTCAAAAATGGATTTGCACCAAGTCTTCCATATATGAAAGATGACGACTACCCTAGTAATGGAGAGAAGAAATTTTTGATTGGGCATCAAATTGATCCCCAATAAGGCTTGATCCTTTGTCATAGGAAGTGGTAAGGGATAAAGCAATTGTTGTGCTTCACACCAAATATGGTGGGCATGAGCAAAATTCTAAAATAGATGTTGTACTATCTCTTCCCATAAAAAGGGCAATCACCTTGACCTTGGCCCATTCGTATTAGCCTACTCTAAGTAGGTAGACCTTGAAGGACTACATTCCAAAGAAGAATCTCGAACTACCCTAGGCCCATCTGTATAAGCTTGAAGGTTCTTGCCTAAGTGGCTCAACTAAGCTCTAGTTTCTATTTTTTATTGATCATATCTATAAATTGCTGATAGTTCATAGGAAGCAGGTCTTAGTACCAAAACTTAAAGGATGGATGCTCAAAGTCATGATTGCCAAACTATTTCCAATGAGTCCAATGGGACTAGCTTCCAAAGAAGAAGATAGAGGTTGAGGTACTTGGAAGGCGATGGAAAATATTTTCATAATCATTTATTTATTAGTAGGGTAGAGGGCAAATTTTGACTGGATTTGCTTCCAATTTTTCCAAAAGGACTTAGAAAACTCCCAAATGTCACCCACCAAAATCATTCCCCTTTTAAAGAGATGCCTAGTAGGAAACCAAGGACTCATGCCAAGAGGTTGTGCATCAAGAGTGAGGAGGGGTGACCACCATAAGTTGTGCTACAAGAAATATACAGGGCCTTGCTCTAGAGATGGCTACCATGAAAGAAATTGATGCACCTGCTACCAAGATTTCCAAATAATATTTTATTTAAATTAATAATTATTATAATTATTTAAAATTATTTAAAATTTTAAATAAGTTATAAATTTGACTATTTAAAATATAATAAGTTTTGTGAAATAAATTAATAACTAAATTTAATTTGCTTATATGGATGATTTAAATTTTTTTATGTACTTTCTATTTGTCTATGTTAAAGATTATTTTCTAGTATTTATTGTACTTGTAGATTTTATTTTGCAAGTATATTGTTGTAATAATATTATACAATAAGTTATTTAAACTTTTTTAAAACATATATATTGGAATCTTTATTTATTTGACAATAAAAAAAATTAATAATATTTTCATACCATAATGTGGTGGGTTAAGTTGCATAAATTAATTGAATTTTCTATTTTCATTAGCTAAGGATGTTTACTTTATATGCTATTTTATATTAAAAAGTAAATGTTATATTTTTAACCAAAACAATTGCATATGTAATTAAAATTATACATATAATTTGGTTATATGGAATTGAAATGAACCTTACTTGTATTACATGGTGATCATATAGTGGTATTACAATAATTTGACAATTATGTATGTATGGCTTGAAAATATTTTAAATCTAATCTTCTTCTTGAAATTCAAAGAATTGAATGGATTGATTGATCTATTTTAAGGTTCATTCATAAGATTAGGACCTTGTTTTAGGATGTGAAACTAATTGTCCTCATTCTTAATATCAAATCTTGTGGGCTTAAATATTAAGGTTCATCCATGGGATTCGAACTTTGGTTTAAGGTGTGAAACTCATTGTTCCTCACCACTTGTCCAAGTTTTATGTGCTTTCACAAAAGAAAATATTTTTTTAACAAGTTATGTGTGGCTTATTTTGAGAGGTACTCCCATTAAATAATAAAATATTACATTGCTTCCATGTTAGTTAAACCATATATAGCTTATATTTTTATCAAAAATATTTATTTATCTTTGTAACAAGTATTTCTTCATCTATCAAATGACATTCTATCAATGGGTTATACTTCTCAACTTTCAAGGAGAAGACCCAAGTTTGAATCTTGTCAAGTGATACATGTGTAAGTGTCATACTCTGGTAATACCATTATGTGATCATTGATGTAATAAGGGTGGAGCCCAACTCCTTCACATCATTTTTATTAAAATATAAAATATCACTTAACCAATTACTTTCTAAAAGTGATTGATATATTTTCAAATCAAAATGTATACCTTTGCAAATTGATAAAGCAAGCATATGAAGTGTACAATGAAGAATCAATGCTCACATAAAAATTTGAAAAATCCATGATTATGTGGATGTTGGATGTCATTTATCATGATGTTGTTTTGGAACATGAGTGAAAGTGATTATTACTTTCATGATGATAACAATTTTATCCATAAGCTTGTATTCATTGATTATTCAATAACTACTTTTCTTAGATGCACCATTTACTTTCCTATGATTAATTTAAATTGTTGCTTGTTTCAAGGGATAGTTTTACTATAGCAACCTTAAAAAAAATCGGTCACCCTCTATTGAATCAAAGATTGAAAGCACATGAAGGCAAAGGACCTTCATACCAAATAATGTAATATGAGGGTTTTTAGAAGTATTATATTATTTGATACCTTCAATAATATTACAAGCACCATGTAAATAGTATATTTTAGAGTGTGTTTATTTATTTTTTTTGGTTTCACAGGAGAGTTGGTCACAACCACACTATTTTTAGTAACTGACAAGTGCAGGGTTCAGACCACAAGGGTTGCTCCCACCAAACCTATTATGACTCATTATTGTTGACACGACATGAAGCAGGGTTCAAAACACAAGGGTTGCTCCCACAAAACCTATTATGCCTCGTTATTGTTGACACGACATGAAGCGGACCATCAATCGCTCGAGATTCATACCATCATCGATCTGGCACACACTTAGAGGATTCAAATCATACTACTACCTTTGCAAATAAGTTGTTCTTGAAGTTTGAACTTGGGTGTCTTCTTGGTAAGTGCTTGGCAGACAAGCACTTACCAATCCACCTAGCCCTTGGGGATAGTTTAGAGCGTGTGTTCATTATTTGAGTATATAGTAGGTATCATGTAAATAAATATGAAGTTATGTAAGTAAGGTGTTATGTTAGTAAGTGTGAGTTGTCATGTTAATAAATGTGGAGTTATGAGTTGTCTAAGAGTTTATCCTTTATATGTGCAATCATGAAAGTCTGTTCTTATGTGAACATGTAAAACTTATTATTATGTGATATTTTTCCCATGAAAAATATAAAGTGTTAGATCTCCCATGACTAAATGAAAATTTTGTGTAAGAAAAGAGATAAAAAAAATTATAAAATTTTGTGAATGTAAAGAATCTTATATCCAGATGTATATATTGAAGTTAATATTAAAAAAATAAGCTTTACATTATAGCTTAAATATATATAGTTATTAATAATATATTGAGTGAGTTATTGTTTATTATTTTAAATTAAATTATGTACATATTTGTTCTTGTTCTTGAGATGATGTGTGAGAGTGTTAAAATGTTAACATAGTAGATAATTTATTTTTTATTGATAGTAGAAGGAGTTTTTAAAGGGTCTCCAAACATATTACAAGTAGGGTTTTGAAAGGCATACCCAAACCTTAGATCTACCAATATAAAAATTCGATGAAGCAACCTCCTAGTAAACGTTATTGTAGAAAGTTATTGTTGACAACTTCGTACCTGAATTTATCAACGCATAGGACACATGCATATCTTAACGTTCAACCTACAAAATGCGTCCCTCCAACAGGTAATTACACCTCTCTCCAATTAAGTTCTATATTAGTGAAATGTCAAACAACAAATTTTTCTATGCCTCAGCACGTCATGGATGGTTTCACCTCCACTTAGCACAACCAAGACAACCCTATCAACTTGAGATGATGAATTTTGATGTAGACGAAATGATGTAGAGTTTACAGACCTCTCCTTAAAATTTCTTCAACATGTCTTTAGATGTCTTCCTGTCACGATAACATGTCCTTTAGCTGCCATCTACTTTAAACAATGTAAACATGTAAAAATAAACAAGCAAAAACAAGCACCCAAAATATCTTGTTTGTAGAATCTTCCTCCGCGATCGAACTCAAAAACTGTCACATTTGTAACTTTCACACAAAATTCAAAGGATATCTCTTCTATAGTTTTGTTTCATCTTTATAATGTTATAAAATTCATAATTTAAATTGATATTTTTTTTGGTAAATAAAAGTCGTCATTAATTATCGGGTTTTGCAGGTTAACCCAAAACCTAATACAAAATCTAGCCTTATGTTGAGATTGCGGATCCTGGTCATCCTTAGAACATTCTTTTCAAAAATTGTGTTGGTTATCCTACAACACCTTACACTTACTGCGGAAAGACAATTCAACATGACAATTAACATTACTTACAGCGATAGCCGTTGAGTTGACTTAGAGAGAAACTCTATGCTTATCACGAAAAACTTGGGGAAAAAGAACCCTTCCACCTTTCTCCTTAATAAGTAGTGTGCTTTTTATGTCTAAGAATATCTTCCACTTCATGTGGTACCCCTTGTGTCCACATCATCAAACTTCCCGCATCAATACCCATATTAGCTAATTTGTCAGCCACTTTGTTGACCTCACGAAACACATGGTGAATCCTCCTATCCTGTCTTACCACAAAAAGGATCCTTACCTCGTAGATGATGACCTAAATCCTCCATGGAGGTTTTCTGCCATTGGTTATGTTGGAAGTTAAAATGGTAAAATGGTAAAAAATTGTTTTACAACTGTAAGCTTTGGACCTTACCCTTTTACCTCCTTGGACGGCAACCGAGTCAGCAGGATTGGACGACATGGACGGCAGGAAGAGTTTGACTCCAAATTCCTTTTTTCCTTTCCTCCCTATTTTCCTTCCTCCCTAATATTTCTCCTAAGCTTTCTAAGTATTGGTTATCATTTTATGTATTTAAGCAATGTATTTTCGAACCTTTCAAGGTGAATGAATATTAGAGATTATATTTTGAGCTCTTAACTTTTTAGTTCTATATCTGGTATCAGATCATAGGGTGTCTAGGGATTCAAGGCAAGCTAGGCATGAATCCCAAGGTGTCTTGAGGAGACCCACAAGTGAGGCACAAATCCCAAGGAGGTTGAGAGGGTCTGCAGAGCGTGAACCGAGGCAAGGTCGAGAGGAGGCCCATAGAGAGAATGTGGTTTGAGGTTGACTAGCTGAACAAAGAACACCAGGCATGATTATCTAGGCAACTAATAGGTGACTTGGTAGAACGTAACCCAGAGGTGGACACGTGGCGAGCAGACAGTAAGGCAGACATGTGGGCATGCAGACCAGAGGAGATCTGACTGGATGTAAGGTGACATGGCGGACAAAGGAGCAACTAGGGTGATGTGGCATGAGGAGATTGGCTAAGGAAGTTGGCAAAAGGGTAGTCATCGATTGCTCGAAGGTAATCGATAAGCTTTGTGCATCTTTTTGATTATATAGAGCTATTTCCCCTTCACACAACGAATGTGGGATAAAAGCACAAGTTTTTTTTGTTGTTTTGCGCAAGCCACGATGAAACAAAAGAGGCAAGCCTCCCTTGCATCCTCGTCGGGCCACGTAGCTCGACTAGCTCGAGGAGCCAGCCTTAAGGCACTCGCCCCCAGCAGGTCACGAGTTCGAAACCCGACAACGACAAAGGTTTTAATTTTTTTTGGTAGACTTGCTGCAAAAGCTTATAAATATAGGTGTATGGTGCTTGATTCCCATCGACGGTGGAAGCCAAGTTGGTAAGAAGGCTTTTTTTAGTGAGAGGAGTCGCGGGTTCGACTCCTGCAGGCTTGAAAAAAAAAATTAAAAAGTTTTTTTTCTTTCTAAAGTTTTTTTTTTTATATATTAAAAAGAATAATTTATATTATATTTAATAAATTAAAATAATAATTGTTTTTAAAAAAAAATTATAAAGCAATTTTTTTTTTTATTAAATAGAAATATAGATATCTTTTTAGTACAATAAAAGGAGAAAAAGGACATTGCCTAAGAGGCAATTTATGTAAGAGGACTCAAAGGTGGAAAATTGTGACAATTTCTTTGTAAAAGTCTAAGAGAGGGAAAACATTGATGACTAGGAATTTGTAAAAAGAGGTAAATTGAAGGGCAAAATTCATGATTCGCTCCACAGGATGTTATCATGCACTTTGTGCACTTTTTGTAAGAGAGAACACTCAAATATTTGATGAAAAAGTATGATCTTATGGGCTTCATACTGTGTTTAGTCAGTTTCAGAATGCAGTAATAGCACACCAAAGGCATCCATACTTAGGGTACGAGGCAGACTCTGAAGATAACTCCTTTGGGAGTCAATTTGAGCAATTCGAATCCATAGAAGTTGCACCACAAGAATCTGAATATACTCATTATAGTAATTCAATAGAAATTCTAGAACCAGAATCACCTGAGATAATATTGATCAATGACAATGAAGAACAAGTAGCAGACAATTTCGTGAATCAAGAAATGGCAGTGCCACAACAAGAGGAACAAGCAATCAGTGAAAGAGTGAATCAAGTCAGATTTGACTTAAATTTGTAATCTCTTCTTTCTTCTTCTTTCTTCTTTCTTCCTTCTTCCTTCTTTGAAAAAGCAGAGTGATTTATTGTAACTAAGAAATAAAAAGAGTGTTTTAGTAACTATGGCCTCACATAACAATCTACCAATTCCAGAATTCAACGAATATGATTACGAGTATTGGTCTATCAAAATTAAGACCTTACTCATAGGGAAAGGTTTGTGGTACATAGTGGAAGAGGGTTACATCGAACCCATAGACTGGACAACATTAAGTGTCATAGATAAGAAAACAAAGAAATAAATGCAAAAGAGCAACTCCTCTACTCTTTATCATCTCCAAGCAGCATTGGAGAAGAGTATATTCCCTAGAATAGTCGCTTGTATAACTACACAAGATGCATAGAAAGATTTGAAATACGGATTCTAGGGAAGTGATCAAGTGAAGCAAGTGAGGCTTAAAACACTGAAATGAGATTTTGAAAATCTCAAAATGAAAGAATACAAAAAATTTGGTGACTACTACGTAAGAGTGAAAGCAATAGTTGAGAAAATGGTTACTCTTGGTGAAGAAATTAAGCCTAAAACAATTATAAAGAAATTGTTACGAACACTTCTTAAAATATGGAATCACATAGCCATAATCATAGAAGAGTCAAAATATCTTTCCACTTTAACATTTGATGCATTAATTGGGTCGTTAATGTCTCATGAAGAGAGATTACAGGAATCTCCTTCAACCAACTATGGAGGCAATGATAAAACATTCACATCCAGTGAAAATACTGGAAGAGGACATGGAAAAGGTTAAGGCAGAGGTCAGCGAAGAGGTAGAGGCAGAGGCAACTATAGAGGAGGTAATCAGAATAGAGGAGGCAACTCCAATAGAGGAGGCAATCAGAACAGAGGTGGAAACCAAAATCAAGGAGGAAATCCAGGACGAAGTGGAAATCAAGGACGAGGAAGTAACAAGTCCAAAACAACTTGTTTTAACTGTGACAAGCCAGGTCACTTTGCTCGTGACTGCTGGTCAAAATCTTCTCAAGGCAGCAACAGTCAATATGGAAATTATGGTGAAGAAGATTATACCTCTAATATTTTTCTTTCATATGGACAATTAGAACAAAATCTAAATGACACATGGATTTTGGATACTAGTTGCTCAAACCATATGAGTGGCAAAGAAAATCTATTTGCTACTCTAGATTCCACTTACAAATCCTAAATCAAATTAGGGGATGATAAATCTTTGCAAGTCGAAGGCATTGGAGCCATGGAGGTTCCAACAAAATAAGGCCTAAAGAAAGTGAATGACATCTACTACACTCCAAATCTCCAACACAATCTGCTAAGCGTTGGGAAAATGATGGAGAATAATTACAAACTTGTTTTTCATGAAGGAAAATGTATCATTCTTGATAAAAACAATTGTAATCATGTCATCACACGGGTCCCAATGACCAAGAGTCAGTTATTCCCTCTCAAATTTAGCGAGCCAGGGGGAGCTCAACTTGCAAATGTAACTATAACTAATCCAAGTGTACTTTGGCACTTACGATATGGTCACCTTAATTCCGCTAGCTTGAAACTATTAACTTCTCAAACTATGGTGATAGGACTTCCCAAAATCAATGAATAAAAGGAGGTCTGTGAAGGATGTGCTTTGGAAAAGCACTCAAGGTCTAAGTTTCCAAAAGGACAAGCGTGGAGAGCTAGCTATCCACTTCAGTTAGTGCATTCAAACATCCGTGGTCCAATGCAGACAAATAGTATCAAAAACAATTCCTATTTTCTCACTTTCATAGATGATTTCTCTAGAATGTGCTGGATTTATTTCTTAAAACATAAAGATGAAGCTTTTGATTGCTTCATAGATTTCAAAAACAATGTAGAGAAACAAAGTGAGTATTTTGTAAAATGTCTTAGGACAAATCAAGGAGGTGAGTACTCCTCAAAAGAATTCTTGAAATATTGTAAGGCAAGTGGGATCAAAAGGCAATTCACCACTGCCTATACCCCACAACAGAATGGTGTGGCATAGAGAAAGAACCGCACCATAGTTGAGATGGTGCGAATGATGCTTTAGACTAAGCATCTAACTAATATGTATTGGGCTGATGCTGTAAGAACCAATGTATACATTCTCAATAGAAGTCCAAATTCTAGTTTAGACGACATCACTCCTTATGAGGGGTGGTATGAAAAGAAACCCAATGTAAAGCACTTTAAATTTTTTGGTTCTTTAGCATATGCGCACATTCTTGATGAGAAAAGGAAGAAGCTTGATCCCAAAAGTCAAGCTTGTATATTTGTAGGGTATTGTGCGTCTGCAAAAGCATATAGACTCTACAATCCTAAGACTCATAAAATTGTACTTTCCAGGGATGTAATTTTTGATGAAGGGGGAGAATGGGGTCATCAAAGAATTTTTGTTGATGATGAGTCCCAAGATGTAAATTCTTCACAAGTACAACAGGTGTCTCCCAAGAAAAGCAAAGGCACACCACCCCCTCCAAGCCCAAGCAGGAGTACTACATCAAGTACTTCAACCACCA
This sequence comes from Wollemia nobilis, assembly GCA_028583015.1. NCBI lineage: Eukaryota > Viridiplantae > Streptophyta > Pinopsida > Araucariales > Araucariaceae > Wollemia > Wollemia nobilis. Next base: position 13,549,466 of record JAQPPZ010016724.1, read on the forward strand.
CTCCAAGTCCTTCTCCACAGAGATTAGTAATTTCTTCACTAATGGAAATTGACAGTGACTCTCCATCAAGAGGCAAAAGAACTTTACAACATCATCCATCCTTTCAAAATTTCCATCTTCCATAGAAGATTCACTAGTGAAATGAATACAGTTTTACAGCAACTTGAAAATTTACAATTGTATGGGGATGATAATTCCCAAGATCCTAAGGGAGATGTAGTCAATTATGCTTTATTGGCTAGTGCACAGCTAGAACCAGCTAGCTATGAGAAGGCTTGTACTCAAAATCTATGGCAAGAAGCCATGGAAGAGGAAATAACCTCTATAAAAAATAATGATACATGGGAGCTAGTAAAGCTACCCAAAGGAAAAAAGTGTATTGGATGTAAATGGGTCTACAAGACAAAATACAATGTTGATCGAAGCATTGAGAGGCACAAGGTGATATTAGTAGCAAAAGGTTTTACTCATAAATTTGGCATTAACTGTGAGGAAAATTTTGCCCTTGTTGCATGACAAGAGACAATCAGATCAGTTCTTTCCTTAGCTGCCCACAAAGGATGGAACATTCAACACATGGATGTGAAAAGTGCTTTTCTGAATGGATACTTGATTGAGGAGGTTTATGTTCAAAAACCTCAAGGCTTTCAAGAACAAGGAAAGGAGAACCTTGTTTACAAATTGAAAAAGACACTTTATGGCCTCAAGAAAGCACCAAGAGCTTGGTACTCATGCATTGATGGCTATTTCAACGAGTATGGATTCACTAGAAGCAAAAGTGAACCAACTCTATACTACCTAAAGCATGGTGTAGACATTCTCATAGTTTTTTTGTATGTGGATGATCTAATATTTATGGGTAGTAACACAAATGAATATGGAGTTTAAAAACTCCATGATGAAGCAGTTTGATATGAAAGATCTCGATTTAATGCGATACTTCCTAGACATGGAAGTGCATCAATCAAATAAGGGGATATTCATATGTCAAAAAAAGTATGCTCGAGACATGATAAAGAAATTTGCCATGGATCAGTGCAAATCAGTTGCAACTCCAACTGGACATGGAGTCCAATTGAGCAAGGATGATGAAGCACCAAAGGTTGACATGACCACTTACAAGAGCATGGTTGGGAGTCTGATGTTTCTCACCAACACAAGGCCCGATATTCAATATGTTGTTTCTCTAGTTTCAAGGTTTATGGCAAGTCCATATGAGCTGCATCTATAAGAAACTAAAAGAATCTTAAGATATGTAAAAGGTACATTGGATTTTGGAATCCATTACCACAAATGTAATTATGTGAAATTAGTTGGCATCAGTGACAGTGATTGGGGCAGCAATATAGATGATAGGAAATCTACATCAGGGAACTGTTTTAGTCTAGGGTCAGGACTAATCACTTGGAGTTCCAAGAAACAAACTGTTGTAGCATTGTCATCTACTAAGGCTAAGTATATAGCCATCACACATGCTAGTACTCAAGCCCTATGGTTGAGAAAATTTCTTGAAGAGATTGGAGAAAGTCAAAGTGGTCCAACTCAACTGTATTGTGATAACATAAGTGCCATTCAGTTGGCATACAATCCAATCCACCATAGCAGATCAAAGCATTTTGATATGAAGTATCACTTCATCCGAGACATGGTGGAGCAGCAGATAGTTGAGCTTAAATATTGTAGCACTTTGGATAACATTGCAGATATCTTCACCAAAGGCATGGCTAAAGCTCAATATATAAAGCTGAGAGACTGTATCTCAACTTTAAGGGGGAGAATGTTGGAAGTTAAAATGGTAAAATGGTAAAAAATTGTTTTACAATTGTAAGCTTTGGACCTTACCCTTTTACCTCCTTGGACGACAACCGAGTCAGCAGGATTGGACGGCATGGACGGCAAGAAGAGTTTGACTCCAAATTCCTTTTTTCCTTTCCTCCCTATTTTCCTTCCTCCCTAATATTTCTAAGTATTGGTTATTAGTTTATGTATTTAAGCAATGTATTTTCAAACATTTCAAGGCGAATGAATATCAAAGATTATATTTTGAGCTCCTAAATTTTTGGTTCTATAGGTTAACAAGTTGATGATATTCATGGAATCACTTTCAATCATCAAATTTCCATGAGTCTCCTTGGCAACTTTTAACCCTCTCAAAAGGGCTCTAGATTCCACCTCATTATTAGTTATAATTCCCAATGGTTCAGCGAAGGCCTTAACCAGGTTTCAAATAAATAACTTAATAAATTGATATTTTATGTAAATTAATAATAATTATAATAACTTAAAACTTCAAATAAATAAGTTATAAATTCAAGTATTTAAATTATAATATTTTTTTTTTAAACAAATTAAATTTAATAACTTGAATTAAGTTGAATTTAATTTTTTTGTATGGATGATTCAAAAAAATTAATGTACTTTTTATTTTTCCATTGCAAAAATTTACTATTGTACTTGTATAATTTATTTTGCAAGTACATTGTTGTAATGAATCAAACTCTTATAAAATATATATATTAGAATCTTTATTTATTTGACATTGAAAAATTATAATAATTTCTTTATACAATAATGTGGTGGATTGGGTTGCATGTATAGATTATTGAATTTTTTATTTTTATTAGTCAATAATTGTTAACAAAAGAATTAGATATGTAATTAAATTTTTATTTTAATAAAAAAAATGTGTTTTCAACATCTTTTATCATTGGATATGAATTTATGCAATTGTGAAGCTTTCAAATATTTCAATCAAGCTCTTCCACTTCATTATAATAAGAGGATATCAATGAAGACATCTTGAGGTTGTAAACTTGCTTGATTGTGTTCTTTCCCTTCTTTCATTATCATATGTTTATCTCTTATGCTTTATAATCATTTGATCATTGCACACAACCAATCTTGCATAATCAATTAGCATGTCTACTTGTCATCTTGTCATATTACATCATTAATTTATGTCTCTTTATCATCAATTAGAACATTATATTATCTGCATTAGGACCCTTATACCTCATTGTCAAGGATCCTCATTTAGCCATTTGGAACATTATAAGTCTTTTGTCCAAAATATTTTTTGTTGTATCAACAAGAAAAAGCACTACCAAATTTTAGGTTTAGTGCTATTGTATGTTATCCATCTGTAGTTATAGTATATTATAGAAAGAAAAAGTACTAGCTAACAAAAGCATTGATGATTCTATCATTCACCCAATGGCACTTTTGCCACTAAATTCATAGAAGTCTCTTTATCATTCTACATCTATTTATCTTATATTTTATGCAAGTATCTAATGTTGATCGAGAGAGCCACACATTCTTTACTAATCTATGTAGACCCCTTTACTATTAACTTATTTATTTTCTATATGTTTTGCAAGTTTATTAGGAAATCAAGAGCCCTAAGTGAAAGCACCATCAAACTATAGTATAACCAATGGTACTCTCACAAACCAATAGTTCTTCTATTAGTATCAAAAGCACCACCAAATACAAGTAGTGCTACCAACATGTCTACATACCTACAATTATTTTACCACTGGGGAAAAACTAGATTTTAAGTACCAATCTATTATTTTCCTCATTTTAGATTAGAGAATTTATATTCTGTCTATTTTCATCTATTTTTATTCTTAGTATTTTCTATTTTATGTTAAAGGGGAAAAAGGAAAGCAAAGAACAAATTAACATAAATCATATTAGAGTACCAACTAAAATTATGCATCTCATTATAGAAAAAGCGAATATAGTTATACTAGGGCTTGTTTATTATATTATCTCCTAGAACCCTTACTTAAAAAGATTTTTTTTTTACATTTATCATCTAATATCCAAAGAATTTAGTTTATAGTATATGTATATTGCATTGATTGATGCATTGGTAGTGAGGATAGATCCATATTAAGATTAATATTTATAAAAGGAAAATCTTGGGAGAAACGTAGGTGTTCTCTAACATAATCTACTAAACCCTAGACATAGGCTCACAACTATCACTATCCTCAAGGTGAGAAAGTGGGAGACATAGTAGATTCCTTAAGAGGTCCTTCATGGTTCTTTTTGCCTCTTCCCATATTTTGGTAAACCTAATGTGAACACCACCATGGGTCCCAAGATTTTCCTTGATCAAGCTAAACCTTAATCAAAACTAAAATATATCAAAATCTAATAAAAATAACTAAATCTATTTGTATAGTTAGAACAAATTAAATCTAAATAACAAGAACATAACCAAGTCTAGTATTACTAGGGATATTCACAATCCTCTTAGTAGCTATCATACTAGCTACTAGACTATATTGGGTGTATAGTAATCCTAGGCCACTGGTTGCCATATAGGGTATTGTGTGTACTTATGTCCAGTAAGGAGTATATTGTAGTGTGATAGTGAGAGTTATAAGGATACATGTTATTATCCCCACATACCATTTTGGCCATGTACCCAAGAGGTTACTTCCACGTATCATTGGCATCCCACATATTGACTTTCTCTCATGTCGAGAATTATATAGAGAGGGGTTAGATATATTGGAACCTTCAATTAATAGGGAAGCCCCTAAGGTATATAGGTCAATAGATATATTTATGGAAGGAGATATAAGGTTTCAAAACATATCCTCTTTTTGCTCTGTCCAAATATCTAAATAAATAAATCATCAAGAAATCCTCTTTTCTTGTATTCCCAAACTTTATAGCTAAAAAATGATACTTAACTCATAGCATCACTCATTAGTTAGACACTCTCTATATCCATACATAGAGTCACGACAAACACCCTAACCTTGAGAACTCCACCTTCAATCAAGAAGAATAGGATACAACACCTCAAGGATCCCTAAGCCTACCCATAAATAAAATGGATGAGTGGTCTTCATATATCTATATCATATAGCCCACTTCTTGCAAAAATATAGGGACATAATAGAATCCTTTCTTAGAAAAGGTATCTCTATAGGGAAATATTTATTATTGGGTCATCCTTAATACTTAACTCAAACCTCTTGTCAAAACGCCAAATGGACCAAATATTTGGGTCCCTAAATACAAACCTTAATGCATCATATTATCTCATTTATTCAAATCCATCTATCATCACCACATCCATGGATGTTGGGATATGAGTTCTCTTGCTTCCATTAGTACATGCTTCATCTATGTCTACCCTTAAGGATCTATTACAAGAAAATACCATTTACCCCACCTCTTAAAAAGTAGGTACTAGTTACACTCTCAATCAGAGTGTATCATTAAAATTCCCAACCTCTAATATTCATAATAATTTATTATATGGTAATCATTCTAATCTCAAATTTCTTAGCATCAATCTTCAAATCCTTTAATCTCAAATTTCTTGGGAGTAAATTTTATGATATCAGCTTTAACATTGTACTTTCATGTCTATCAACCTCCTCTGTTCATCAATCATAAATAAATCCCTTCTATTTCTTAATATGTACTTTATGTATCATCAAATACCATTTATCCTAAACTTCAAGCCTTAACCACTTAGAGAAATTGAAATAACAAATAGATGTCATCCAAGGGTTATCATCCAATCACAAGTATTCATATGATTATTTGTGTAATCAACCCCTAGATCCCTTTGTGTCTACTCACACTTTTTATCCTAACTTTGAGATCCCCAAGTTTTAAATGTATTAAGGAAAATAATATCTTATAAATCACCTTATACTATTTATAACTAGTAATGATATATCTTATGATGAAACATTGCTACTCAAAATATTCTTGAAGAACCTTAGTGATACCACTTTGGAATGGTACTATCAGATACTAAGGTAATCATTGAAAATATTTAGGGATATTGTTGAGTTATTTGTTAAGTGATTATTTGTCTATCTTGAGAAAAAGATCATTATTAGTGATATTTAACAACTCAAACAATCCAAAGATGAAACCTTCACCAACTTCTTAGCAAGGTGGTTAGCCCTAGTAGGAAGACTACAATATGTCCCTCCATAAAGAGACTTGCTAGATATATTTATAGGAAACCTTAATAAGCAATTGTCTTTCTACTTGGACATGGCTATTGTGTATTTCTTTGAAGATGCAATTGACATGGCCAAGATATTATGGATCGCTCTTACCAAAAGAGGGAAACTAAAGACTAAATACCATAAAGATAAATATAAATTTACCTTTAATCCAAAGGGACAATACAAGAACAAACATGTTGTAGGTGATGGATTCATGGGCTCGCACCATCTCAATAGTGTTAGTTCTATCATAAAGCTTTAATTATATTTGGTAACTTAAGCACACCTTGGATAAAATATCCCTCAAGCTTCTCATATCTTCTTTGGCTCATTAAGTCATCTTACTCAAAATTTTGAAGTTAATAATGTCACTATATCATTTATAAGGATGACATACCTCAATAATCCTTGGTTATATATTTATCATTATATATTATAGGTCATATTCATTAATCATATTTTAGCTGACAATGGTTCTAGACTCAATGGTTGTAGCCTAAACTAACCTTGTTATTAGATCTTTGATAATGGAAAATATGAGACTAATGGCACTATAGTATTACCCCTTAAAGTGGTAACTTGTACTCTTAATACTCTCTTATATGCCATACCTTATAACTTGACATACAACATTCTTCTTGGGAGACCATGGATACATGAGATGTGGTTTATCCCTTTAACATTCAAATTATTTAGGTTTATAAAGAAGGTAAAGACATTAGTGTTAGTGGATCCTAGAAGTACTTTGGATATTTTGGATAAGAGGTATACCAATAAGTTAGAACTCCCTATAGATACTTTTGAAAGCTTCCCAATTCAAATCCTAGGGCATCATTTTATCCAATGTGAAGGTTTAGTGTATAATCTTGAGCTATCTATACAAAATTATACTTTAATAGATAAATTTTATGTACTAGAAGTAGGTGGAGTTGATGTTATTCTTGGAGTGCAATGGTCATATTCTTTGGGCACATATTCCTCTAACCATCAAGAATATTTCTTGAGTTTTTAAAAATATGGGTAGGAATATACAATTAAAGTCTTGTCAACAAAGGAAATTAAGGTAGTAAATTTCAAGCATATATCAAAGCTTTAGATAAATATTACTTTGGATGTATGGAAATGATCTATAGCATGGATGCTAATCTATATAATCAAGAGAATTATTCAACCATATCTAAATTACTATAAATACATAAAATGGTCTTCTAGGATCTACCAAAAATATTTTCCCCAAATTGGGGTCTTGAACATGTGATTGAATTAGACATTTATCAAATGCTATAGAGGGGGAAAACTACCCTACCACATACAATTCCCAAAAAAAATGTTGGATTCACAAGGAGGGAACCTTTTTTTGGGTGAACCACAGGGGTATGTTGTACTCTACACTCAATTCTAGGGGGAGGGATTCACTAGGAATGGTTTAAGGACTCACTCTAAGTCCTCAGGATATTCGAGAATGTTTGATGTATTCAGTTTCAAGACAAACACCTAAGTTTGGTATTTCTAGATCTAAGCTAGAAAAGATAAAGGACAATGCAAAAAATAGAATAATGTAGTTGAAAACAGAATGTAGGCATACAATAGCTATCCTAAAATGATTCTTTATTTTGAATGTTCATTAGGGTTTAATTTTAAAAAACCTTTAAAGCAGAGATATACAAAATAAGTGCACTAAAATTATCCCTAGATGAAAACTAAATGCCTTTCACTTTTATATGCCTAAGAATCAATAATTAAATCATATTTTCAACCAATAGAATGATTAGAGTACTTATCTAAACCTATGGTTGATTTAGCATTTTCTGCCTCTTGTTCGATGATATCAAGAATACATATTTTTGTAAGATCACTCATGAAACACTAAAAAATAGAATTAGCATTAGGGGGCATGCTTAGGCCACTATGTAACAGATCTTGGAGTTGCAACAGTCAAGCCCCCTAGGTCCTTTTAGATGACCTTTTAATACAAAAGCAAAAATTGACCTTTGGAGAATTAATCATAAAATAAAAATACAATAGCAAAGAACAAAAAACAAAGTGCATCAATATGATCCAGAAGCAAGATAGAATGCAATGGCGAAAACAAAATATGGAAATTACCCCCGGTGTGCACTAGGGAAAATTTACACCTTGTGGAGTGAGTGTGATAACGCAACAGCAAAGTCGTGCCCTAATTGTATGAGGTATGATTTTGCTTTTGTAAATTAATTTACCCTAATTAGGGCAGGAAAAATTGTGCCTCGCTAATACTGAGCGCGATATTGCTGTAGACCAATGAAAAATAAAAAGCGAGTGCAGAAGATAAAATAAATGCCAAAAATAAAGTAAGAAAACCCTAATGGATGTCGCAGAAGTAGGTAGATATATCAAAGTATTCGATCGGACACTCTATCTCTCCGAACTACACCATGGATCCACCAAGTCACACATTAAATCAATCCAATACATGCAATAGAAGATCAATCTAAAATTCACACTTCGGGGTTAGCTTGTAGTAGAGAAAACAAAGGAATAAGAACGAACTATCATAAAGATTTCAAGCTTAATTAGTAATAAAAAATTTGCACTTAAGATCACACATCAGAACATTACATATTGCATCTTATTGATTTAGCAAGAATATTTTTCCTTTTATAGACGAAATTGGAGGGAAAATGTGGGCAAAAAGAAACTCAAAATTGATGCTAAAATACGTTGGAGGGTTTAAACCTGGGTCTAAGTGGGTTCAAAAGAATAAAATTAAATTAAATTAAAAAATAGGCTAAATGGCAATGTCGCGCCCCATCCTAATGGGGCGCAATCTCACTGGCATGAAGTCGTGCCTCGTAAAGATGGGGCACGATTTCGCTAAAAGATAAACAAATTAAAAAAGGGAGGCAAAGAGGTCTTCCCTTGATCTTGGAAGGGGTTGAGGGCCTCTTAAGGATACTAAGGAAGATTACCCACTCAAATTGGGTCAATTTTTTGTGTCTACATTTTGTCCCCTCTTTGATGCATTTATGACCTGTTGAGTGGTATTTTCACCCGATTGTGAAAACACACTCTCCGATAGGATTTGTGCACCAAATCCTCTCTTGCAAATAAATTAAATAAATAATTTCTCCAAGGTCTCCGCTATATTAGCATTTACATATACGTATTAGTAATCTCAAATAAAGATATTCAATTTAAATGCTTGGAACACCTTAGTGATTGCAAGTAACTGTTAACAAGGGGCACTGTGGTTTATTTCACTCGAAATTATAATGATTTTTATTTTGATGAATTTTAAAGTGTTTATCTTAATGACTGCAAATTAAAATAAAAGTTAAACTTTCTGGAAATAAAAGTGCAGGAAAGATAAAAATAAAATGTAAAGAAAATGAATCTAGAGTACATTCAAGGGCTGCAATCCTATCTGACAAAACTGAAGATAATGAGGTTTTCTGCATACAACCTAACCTATTGAACATGCAAACTAGCACAATCCAGGTAAGCTAGGTGCTGGTTTCTGGGGTTTTAACTATGGTTTTTAGATTTAGGCATTCGCATGAAGCAACCAAGAGAACTTGCATTAAACTTCATCTATAAACCTAAAAATCTGAAAGGGGAAAGATAAAAATTCAATCTTGCATGTAGAAAATAACTCCTTTCTTGCCAATGAGATGCAACTCTAAAATTCTGTATTAAAAATGATGTATCAGTTACAATGACAGAATGTTTCTAGTTTTGACAAAACCAGAACAAGTGGAGGAAAACGCTCCAAAGCATGCCCAGAATGGCTTATCACCCTTGGCTTTGCAACTCTGCTCATAGCGAATTCTGACCCTTGTATCAATCTGTGCCTATGCTTTTATACTTTTTGGTGCGGTTCTCTGCTTTGCTCCGTGACGCTTCGTTTCATTTCCCAGACTGCATCGCTTCATTTTCCATGCCTCTTTGTTGTCTTTGAATTTCTGTTCTATGTTGAAACGTTTAATATTTTCTGTGAACTATAACACCTCTATAACCCTTACACCTTTATGCCATGTGTTCCACGCTTTTTTGCATGTTTTGTAACTGCCCCCTGTGAATCACGACAAAAAAAATAGCATGTCGTGATATCGCGACATTTTTTTGCATGCAGCTTTGCTTTCTTACCTGTACCACAAAAACAAGACATGTCACGAAATCGTGACATTTTTCTTCTACATTCATTTTGGTTGCTCTCGATCACGAAAATGCGACATGTCGCGATATCGTGACAGATTCTTTCATTTACTCCTTCCATTGCTTTGCAGCTGCGAAAACGCGACATGTCGCGATATCGCGACAACTTTAGTGCCTTGCCCTGTTTGACTGGTTTGACCATGATTTTGTGACATGTCGCGATATCGCGACAATTTTGGTGCCTCATCTTCTCTCTCCTCCATGAACAGCAATTTCGTGACATGTCGCGATATCGTGACGGTTTTCGATCAACACCTCTTCTTGCTTGCTTTGACCATGATTTTATGACATGTCGTGATATCACGACAATTTTTACTTTGTGCTACATTATGTTGCTCTTAGCCGTGAAAACGTGACATGTTGCGAAATCGTGACACTTTTCATTTCTGAGCAGTGACAGAGCAACACGTGAAATCGCGACAACTTTTCATTTCTGAGCAGCGACAAAGCAACACGTCGCGAAATCGTGACAACTTTCATTTCTGAGAAGCGATAGAGGAACACGTCACAAAATCATGACAACTTTCATTTCTGAGCAATGACAGAGCAACACGTCACGAATCGCGACAACTTTCATTTTTGGCCGCGATAGAGCAACACATTGTGAAATCGCAACAACTTTCATTTCTGAGCAGCGACAGAGCAACACATCATGAAATCACAACAACTTTCATTTTTAAGCAGCGAAAGAGCAACATGTCATGAAATCATGACAATTTTTCATTTTTGGCCACGACAGAGCAACACGTCGCGATATCGTGATGTTTTTCATTTATGGCCGCGACAAAGCAACATGTCACGATATCGCGATGTTATTTTCGTTTCTGGCCGCAATAGAGCAACACGTCGCGATATCGCGATGACTTTTCATTCTTGGCCATGATAGAGCAACACATCATGATATCGCAACAACTTTTATTCCTAGCCGCGATAGAGCAACACATCACAATATCGCAATAACTTCTCTTTTGTGATATTTTGCTCTTTTCCTTGATTTTTTAGCATTTGGGCCACTACAGTTTTCTTGGAAAGCATGTAAAAAATGTGGGTCCCCAATTTTAGGGTGTGTTGTGGATCAGCCATAACAAATGGTGACTCTGCTGTCAAATGCTCCTGAGAATTTTGGTGAGAACCCAACCTGAAATATGCAAGCTTAGATACAGGCGTCAGCACATAGAAGATAAACAAATACCGATAGATCGAAATACATGAAACATCAGAATCATAAGTATTAGCTCGGTGTGTGCAATGTGTTTCATTCCCTATCATTTGAACTTGATCAACATTCCATTGTCAGTTTTACTTATGATTTGTATGCAAGGCTATGAATGATTTGTGTAGGATTTGATGCATGATGAAGATGCTAGAGACATAACAACCTGCTTTACAAAGGCTCAAACCTTCTAATATCATGAAAAAACATATTCAAGCTGTCAAACCCTCTTAGGACCAAATATATGTATACTGAATTAATTTATCTAGATCCCAAAGTTGGTTATGTGCCACTACCATCTTGAACCCATGTGCAAGTGTGAGTGAAATCAGAACTTTGGGGAATACGATTCCCAACCTAAGCGAGATGGGAATTTAACCCTATCCTTACTATTCTGATTTGGAGTTTATTACCTCATCTTGAACAAAATGATTTAACCAGTTATGGATGAAATTTTCAAGCTAATCTATCCATATGAGCAGTCAGTGGTCTTGCTTTTAGACAAGACATGATGCCACGCATGAGCACTTAACCCCATAATCCATGATTTGGCTTCATTCATTTTTTTTTTTTCTTGGACCTTTGGGATGGCTACCCATCCTTGCTAGGGACATGTAGTACGATCCCTCCAATCCAATATTAAAATGAAATGGGAAACATTAATTTTTATTTCTTGGACCTTTGGGATGACTACCCATCCTTGCTAGGGACATGTAGTACGACCCCTCCAATCCAAGATGAAGATGAAATGGGAAACATTAGTTAATTTTATTTTTGTTTCTTGTACTTTTTGGATGACTACCCGTCCTTTGCAGAGGACATGTAGTACAATCCTTCCCATCCAATTTTTATGATAAAATGAAAGATGGAAGCTTTGGGGAATCGGATTCTCAACCTAGGTAAGATGAGAATTATGCCCTATCCTTACTACTCCATGAAGGTCAAATCAGAGCTTTGGGGAATTGGATCCTCAACCTAAGCGAGATGAAGATTTAACCCTATCCTTACTACTTTGATTTTAGGCTTTAAGCATTATGGGAGTGGTAAAAACCACTGTTTTAAGGATTATGTTGCATGATAGGACAAACATGGACTATTCCTTTTGCCTCACCTTTTCTTCCAAGTATGGTTTTAACCATTTTTCTCAAGACTCTCTTTAATATGCGTAGAACATGCTTGGTTCAAGATAGTTCGGGCATCAGTTCCCAACCTTAGGATTTTTTATGTTTTATGTTATAGAATAACCCTAAGAGGATTCAACACCTTTTCAATGATTGTACATGACATGAAGATGCAACTAAGATGAAATATATATGCAGTGTGGAATATAACATGAGATATGAATGCATTGCTTCTTTTGAAATGTTAATGGAGTATACATCACCTACTTTACCATAATGTGAAAAACTGACAACTTCATGCATCACAAGTTCCAAACAATATTCTTTAATGTGTTTGCAATATTCGTGGAGCTTTCTGCAATACAATTCCGATGTTTCATATTTTCCTGATCTTAGGCATGAGTTGACATCTCAAATAACAACTTTTCATCATTTTTTTTTTTTTAGACAAACCAAACATGTCAAATAAACACAACTTAAACCATGATTAAACTAACAATCCCAAAAAAAAGGAAACTTGAAAACACAAACCAAAACCAAAAACCAAAAATTATATACACTATTGTACAAGATGGTGTAAAAATTTGGGCCATCATTTGCTCGGATCCCAAATACGGTTAGCACATTTCGAAAGACATTGAACATTAGGCGCATACCCAGATTTGCAAAAATGCAAGAATAATAGTAAGCCAAACAATATTCCAATTCCCATTATGCCTTTCTCACTCTGCCAACTTGCTTGGATAATGTTAGCAATTTCATTTTGAAATTTTAATTCATTGAATTGATAAGACAATAAATGGTTTTCAATATTTTCTTGTCTATTCATGAAAGTATCCACTTCATAATTCAATTCATGATTTGAAATTAGGCCTTCCTTTTCAAATGTGAGATGTTGCAAATAAGAGCCCATTTCTAAAAGTCTTGAATTCAAATTATTTTTTAGGATTTTAAAGCAATCAAAATAATTCAAGACTTGACAAGCATCAACAAAATTTGACATTTCCCCATTAATGATATTAGCATCCAAAGGGACATCATGTAACCCATCACTTAGAATTTTTGCAGCTACTACCAAAGGTAAAGATTTCCCCTTGTCATCCATACTCAACCCATCATGATTAAAATTTACCATAACTTGATGAGTGTTAGTAGCATTTTATTTTTCTCGTTGTCTTCTTCATCGTCCAACACCTGTTCAAAAACACCAAAGTTAGGCACCCAATCAAATATGCATCCATATTTTTCAAAACAAGAGCCTAGTTTTTCAAGATATGTGTCGTGTGACACCTTTCCATGATCAATGGCTTGAGTTGCCTCAAAATCCACATTTTCATTAGGATCATCAATAGTATCAAACCCACACCATTTAGGGTTTGGCAATTTCCTCATTTTGAGATGGCCTAAACATTGTAGAAGCAATAGGTGGATCAATATTTTTGATTTTTGGCCCCTCAAGTGGAACAAAAACAATTGATTCTCCTTCTTCATCCCTGGTAGTAGAATCATTATCCTTCTCCAACCTTTGATGTGATTCCAACCCTTCTTCCAAAACATTCTCATATTGTATAGGACTTGTAATATCCTCATATGAAAGGGCAATTGTATTATACTACATATCAATAGGCACACAAATTTCATCAGAAGGTTTGGAGTGAGCATACTCTTCCCAAGAATCATAATGATCATATTTCAAAATCAAATTGTGATGCTCAACTATTTCTTCATCATCTTTTAATTTATCAACATGTTTCTCATCAAATTTATTTTCTCCTTCCTTAGATGGTTCAATTACTTCCAAAATTGGGTTATTGCTTGTATTCAAATTGATAAGGTTATCATAATCCACATGTGTAACCCATGATTCACGTTTAACATAATTTGGAAGGTGTGAATTTTCTTGGTCATTGTTTTCAACAATGTCATCCGACGTGTCATCCGAGACGGATTCATCCTCATAGAATTCATCTTTTGATGAGTCAAGGGTTCCCAATTTATCACATGTTTCAATACTAGTTGGATCTAGCACTCCTCCCTTGCCTGAAATCATCATATTGTGAAAATCATTGAAATTGATTTTAGAAACATCTTTTGAGTCAATATGAGTATTTTGAAGTTGATACATACTTAAGAAAGATGATTGATCTTGCATAGCAGGTTGAGGATTTTGAAATTGATTGAAGCTTGGGAATGATTGTTGATTCTGAAATTGATTCACACTTGAACTTGGTTGAGGTGGATAAATCATTGGGTGGGTAAAGGAGGAATTAAATGATTGAAGATTACATGATCCAAAACCCACACCATAATTTTGACAACTCAATTGTTGCTCAATTGCCATTGCTTGAGTATAGGCTTGTGACAAAGATGTGATTTGAGGCATCCCTCGCAAATATGTGGACATGGGTGAGTCAAGAGCATTGATGTATATTTGGAGAGCCACTTCTTCTTGAAGAACATAAAATGTCACTAATTGCATATATAATCCAAAGAACCTTTCAGAAAATGACTTCACATTTTCACTTGGTCCTTTTCTAATATAGACCAACTGATTGTACATGAGGATTGGGTTAACTCGCTTTTGTTGAATTGATTGAGAAATGTTGCCTCTAGCTGAGCCCAAGAAGTGATAGACCCTAAAGGTAGACTTGTAAACCAATCATATGCCACTTTGTCCAAGGTGTAAAGGAACATTTTACAAGCAACATCATCATACCAACTTGTTAAGTGATTCACAACAAATTTGAATGCTTGAATATGTTCTTCTGCAGTATTTGTCCCATTAGACAAAAATTGAGGAAGACATCTCTCAAAACCAATGGGAAAATAATGTTGAACTCCTGGTATGTTCAATGGGCTACCTGTCATACATGGTGTAAACATGGCCATTAGTAAATCTTAAAGAATATAACTTTAATACCCAAAAATTCTTTATTTTTTTTTATTTATTTATTTATTTATTTATTTATTTATTTTTAAAATCAAATCAAAGCACATTTATTCCTGTATGAACAATCAAAGCGTTAGAACGATGTATATGAATTTCTTAACAAAATCGAATGAAATAAACCGTTTCATGCCCTCCTTCTAGCGCCAATCTATTGAGTGGTATTTTCACCCGATTGTGAAAACACACTCTCCAATAGGATTTGTGCACCAAATCCTCTCTTGCAAAGAAATTAAATAAATAATTTCTCCAAGGTCTCCGCTATATTAGCATTTACATATACGTATTAGTAATCTCAAATAAAGATATTCAATTTAAATGCTTGGAACACCTTAGTGATTGCAAGTAACTGTTAACAAGGGGCACTGTGGTTTATTTCACTCTGAAATTATAATGATTTCTATTTTGATGAATTTTCAAGTGTTTATCTTAATGACTGCAAATTAAAATAAAAGTTAAACTTTCTAGAAATAAAAGTGCAGGAAAGATAAAAAATAAAATGTAAAGAAAATGAATCTAGAATACATTCAAGGGCTGCAATCCTATCTGACAAAATCGAAGATAATGAGGTTTTCTGCATACAACCTAACCTATTGAACCTACAAACTCGCACAATCCGGGTAAGCTAGGTGCTGGTTTCAGGGTTTTAACTATGGTTTTTAGATTTAGGCATTCGCATGAAGCAACCAAGAGAACTTGTATTAAACTTCATCTATAAACCTAAAAATCTGAAAGGGGAAAGATAAACATTCAATCTTGCATGTAGAAAATAACTCCTCCTTTCTTGCCAATGAGATGCAACTCTGAATCTTTGTATTAAAAATGATGTATCAATTACAATGATAGAATGTTTCCAGTTTTGACAAAACCAGAACAAGTGGAGGAAAACGCTCCAAAGTAGGCCCATAATGGCTTATCACCCTTGGCTCTGCAACTCTGCTCGTAGCGGATTCTGACCCTTGTATCAATCTGTGCCTATGCTTTTATACTTTTTGGTGCGGTTCTCTGCTTTGCTCCATGACGCTTCGTTTCATTTCCCATACTGCATCGCTTTGTCTTCCATGCCTCTTCGTTGTCTTTGACTTTCTGTTCTACATCGAAATGTTTAATATTTTCTGTGAACTATAACGCCTTTGTAACCCTTACACCTTTATGCCATGTGTTCCATGCTTTTTTGCATGTTTCGTAACTACCCCCTATGAATCGCGACAAAAAAATAGCATGTCATGATATCGCGACATTTTTTTGCATGTAGCTTTGCTTTCTTACCTGTACCCGAAAACAAGACGTGTCACGAAATCATGACATTTTTCTTGTACGTTCATTTTGGTTGCTCTCGGTCATGAAAACGTGACATGTCGCAATATCATGACAGATTCTTTCATTTACTCCTTCCATTGCTTTGCTGCCGCGAAAACACGACATGTCGCAATATCGCGACAACTTTAGTGCCTTGCCCTGTTTGACTGGTTTGACCATGATTTTGTGACATGTCGTGATATCGCGACAATTCTGGCGCCTCATCTTCTCTCTCCTCCATGAACCGCGATTTCGTGACATGTCACGATATCACGACGGTTTTCGATCAACACCTCTTCCTGCTTGCTTTGACCACGATTTTATGACATGTCGTGATATCGCGACAATTTTTACTTTGTGCTGCATTCTGTTGCTCTTAGTCGCGAAAACGCGACATGTCACGAAATCGTGACACTTTTCATTTCTGAGCAGCGACAGAGCAACACGTCGTGAAATCATGACAACTTTTTGTTTTTGAGCAGCGAAAGAGCAACACATCGTTTAATCGCAACAACTTTCATTTCTGAGCAATGATAGAGCAACACGTCGTGAAATTGTGACAACTTTCATTTCTGAGCAGCGACAGAGCAACACGTCATGAAATCATGACAAATTTCATTTTTTTCCGCGACAGAGCAACATGTCACGAAATCGTGACAACTTTCATTTCTGAGTAGCGACAGAGCAACATGTCACAAAATCGTGACAACTTTCATTTCTGGGCAACAACAGAGCAACACGTCACGAAATCATGACAATTTTTCATTTTTGGCCGCAATAGAGCAACACGTTGCGATATCACAATGTTTTTCATTTTTGGCCGCGATGGAGCAACATGTCACAATATCGCGACGTTTTTTTCATTTCTAGCCATGATAGAGCAACACGTCGCGATATCGCGACAACTTTTCATTCCTGGCCACGATAGAGCAACACGTCGCGATATCGTGACAACTTTTCATTCCTGGCCGCGATAGAGCAACATGTCGCGATATCGCGACAACTTTTCTCTTTTGTGATATTTTGCTCTTTTCCTTGATTTTTTAGCATTTGGGCCACTGCAGTTTTCTTGGAAAGCATGTAAAAAATGTGGGTCCCCAATTTTGGGGTGTGTTGTGGATCAGCCACAACATGACCTATTAAATGCATCAAAGAAATGATGTAGGCACACATTGGGAAAAACAACAAGCAAAAATGAGGTGGTTGAGTTAGAAGAAAGGGGTGATGCAAAAAATAGTGTCATTCCGAACACTTTTTAATTTGCACACAAATCAAGGCATTAGGGACATTAATGCCTCTATAGGCCAGGGTGCCCCCTCGAGTTGTTATAAAAAAGTGATGTTTCATAAAAACTTGAAAGAACTGATGCAGAAGAAAAGAGAGAGAGAAAGAGCGACAATTGATCGAAGAAAAAAGGGAGATAAAAAACAAAAAATAGGGTTAAAAATGGTAAACAGGGGTAAAACCTAATTCATTTTTATTGCAAGGAGGAGAAAATAGAGCTCTAGGAGAAAAGGCAATGGCGCTTCCAGTTCATCGAGCAGGGACTACGAGAGGCAAGGTTAGGGCTCGAGAATGGGTAAGGAATGTCTTCGTTCCTCTTTTCACTTTATTTTCTTCTTGATTTTCTTAATTTAATTAGGGTTTTAGGAATTTTGTAGGGAAAATCACAATAAAAGTTGACAAATTTTGTGCCACAACCTGGGTGCAACTTTGCGGCCTGAGTATGATTTTACCTTGGGAAAAACATGACGAAATCGTGCCTGGCATAAACTAGGGGTGACTTCACAAAGTTGTACCAAGAAAATAGAGGGCACGACTTCGTGAAAGCAAAGTTGTGCACCCTGAAAAGGGGACACAATGTCACGAAAACCTAGGAAAGAGAAAAAAAGAAAAAAAGGAAGAAAAAGAAAAAAATAAATAAGTAAAATCCAAAGTGTAAATTGCAAATTGAAATTTCCTTATGTTGAATTAAAAAAAAATTATTTAATTTTATTTTATGATGGAACTGATAAAATTTTATGTTGTTTGTTGAGTGCAGCTAGGTATTCTCAAGAGTCAAGAGTGGTAAGCAGGAGCTTTGGCAGAGCTAGATGCTCTGGGGCTAGTAGAGAGGGCTAGACTGGAGGTGATTGGGCTGGACCATGTGGTGAGGATGTCATAGATCAAGACGGATAGGGATGTGCTAACCACCCTAGCAAAGCGATGGTATCTGGAGACTTCTACATTTTGATTACCAACAGGGGAGATGACCATCACACTGGAGGATGTGTGGCAGATCTTGAGGATCCCATTAGGGAGAACAATATTTAAAGGGCCAAATATAAGGTAACTACTTTGCTAGGTGTGATAGAGCACCATAGTAGTTGATGACTTGGTTGACCACTACAAAGCAGACCCTCTAATTGTGGTACTCTTAGGAGTGGTGGTTGGTCTCTTGACTTGCCACACTAATAGACGATACTTGCCATGGGAACTAGAAATAGTAGTGGTAGACATGCGATAGTAGGGATTCTGCTTCACATGGGGTCCCTATGTGTTGGCCCACCTAAAATACATTGTACAACATCATGTATAAGAAGCGTATATGACTAGTGTGCATGATATTGCTCCAGGTGTGGTGTTGATAGCACATCATAGTGCAAAGACCGTTAGCACTACTAGGACCATCACCTGATCCGAAGTGGCTAGCAACATACAGATGGACTAGATCCCTATAGAGGACCATGAGATCCTATGCAAGAAACCTACCACTAGCAAGGTGGGTGATCGATGAGTTACGAGATACACATCTCATCTACAAACCATGGAGACTTAACCCTGGTTGGGCAGACGACGAGATAGAGTTGGTGAGGGTGAGGAGGATTAGATGGCTATGGTCAGAGAGGGGAGAGATTGAGGTGCTTAGGTTTGATCGAGTCCTATGGTAGTTTAGGATCTTATAGGGAATCCCAGACTTGGGGGATTACTAGTACTAGAGGTTGACCCAGGATCCAGCAAGGGTTGGAGGTGAGCCAAACCTCACCAGATGGGCTAAGGAGGATCAAGATAGAGTCTGATACGGGTTCGAATTGGGGTGGTAGATGATACCATCCTAGGAGTAGGTATCATAGAGGGAGAGATAGGAGATTCCCCCACACAGTAAGAGGGGCCACGGGTCAGAGACCCTAGGGAGGCATCCACATCAGTAGCGATAGGAGTCCAGAGCCAGGATATGGAGGAGTTGCAAGTATAGCTAGCTTCTCTACAAATACAGATGGTCTAGCTACAAACTAAGAGGGACATTGCATTGGCAAAGGTTACCCGGCTATAGGGAGAGGTAGCCTAGTTGGATGGAGAATGCCAGTGGGCCAAGGATAAGGGTATGGTTTTCATTAGGAGCATCTAGGTAGGGGATGCAGTGCAGCTCATTCAGGTGGAGTTGCGATGTACCGATGATAGGTTGGAGACAACCATCTAGAGGGCCATGTTTTTTGAGATGGCTTACTACGTAGTTGTCCCTCTAGAGTGAATTATGGAGCTTCCTCCATACCTTTAGTCAATGAGCATGACACAATCCCAATCACATGTACCAATAACATTGCAGTAGTCGATGGTACAACTGATATTACCTCCACCCTAGGGAGGGCCAGATGGAGCTGGCTCTCAGAGCCAGGATAGGCTAGGCTAGGGATCAGGATGATACACTAGTTTTTTATTATGGTGTGCATCCTTAGGTTGAGTGTACTGGGTTTGGATTGTGGTAAAACAACCTTACATGATGTACTCTCTTCTCTACGAGTAATACATAGATACATATTTTGTTGTGATTTTATGTGTTCTATGTGTAATGTTGTAATGCATGTTTTTATATATTTTTCTTGTTTATTTTAAGTATTTTTATGTATGCAAACTATCCTAATGCAAACTATATGAAGGATGAAATGAATGCAAACATAATAAGAACAAGGAGAAGAAGGAAGGAGAAACGAGATCAAGCAAGAGAAAAAAAACAAAAGAAAGAAAGAAGAAAAGGATATAAGAAAGAAGAAAGAAAAGAAAGAGAAAATAGAGAGAAAAAAGAAGATAAGAAGAGCAAACAGGGAGGTCCAAAGGTAAACCATAATAAAAGGATAAGAATGAATGATCCAAAGTATAAGGCTAGTGTAGGTTACTGTGAACCAGTGTAGCTCGACAGTGTAGATTGGATAGATGAGGCAACTAGAATTGCTATGGGTGTAGCACTTGCATCAATGTGAAAAAGTGTGTGGAGATTTGAACCACTATGGGTGGTTTCTCTCTTATTAATTTCTATTAGGTAATTACCTACTAGGAAGTATGCCAAGGTCTGCTAAAAATGACCAAGGAGCTTATCCTGTAATGGGGTTTTGAGCCTTCTGAGTCAAAAGAGAGTATAACCCAATAGAATATCATGAGTAGTGCAATACCCGCTAGCATGTACAAGTATCCCATATGGGTTGTAACATGTGTAAAAATATTATGCAAGTACTATCCTAGAGGGGACTATAAGAAACATTTTTTACAGCATTATGAAGAAATCGAGGAAAGGAGAATAAGCGATCATAAGAATAAAAGGAGGGAGAGAATCCGTAGGGGGATATTTCTAGGCATTAGAGTTCTAGTGAAAAGTGAAATGCATATGAGCTATGACCTAACTAGGTATCATCACATGCCATTGTTGCAGGATCCCCAAAATCTATATGAGCAAGCAATCATGAACAATCAATCATGCATTTATGACAGACAAACATGCAAGGTGTTAAGTTAGATGTCAAGAAATCATGCAAGGATGACAAGCAATAATGCAATATGAGCAAGAAAGTTAAAAATGCAATGGAAAATACAAATGCAACTATATGAAAGCTTTTTTTTTCATTTATGGAGAGTTAAAATCAATTCAAAGCCTAAATTCACCATACATCTTATCAAAGTAAATGGGTGTGCCATGAGGTGTTGGATTGAAGACATCCTCAAAATTATGGAGAAACTCTTTTAAGGCTCTTCATTCAACATTCATGGCACGATAATCACAACATTTCCTAATAGCACCATTCCTTTTAACATAAAAGTTATCATACAAATATTTCTCATTCTCTAGCATAGAAGGAAAGTTATCTTTAGAACAGACAAAGCCAACCATATTACAAGATATTATTTTTGAAGGAAAAGAAAAACTAGCACTTTTATTATCATCTATTGACAACTTTTGATATTCCATATATTTTGCATAAGTCATAAGATGGTCATCATCCTCAAAAGGTAAATGTTCATTCTTATTAGGTATAAAACCTATACCACATATCCCAAGCCAAATCTCAATATCCAAGGGTTCTTGAATATCCTTTTACTGTGGTCCCAATCCTTTACTTGCATATCCCATACAATATAGGATCTACTTAGGAAGGGGATAGTCATTAGTGAGATAGCATTGAGAAAAAGAGCGCTCATTGAGAGATGGGTTGCTACCATGAAGATTTTCTTTAGAAGCCATACCTTCGAAGATAAAAGCACACGTGCCAACGTGTACAACATTACCTTTCTTATGAGGCAAGCCCATAGTTTGAGGTGAAGGTGGTAGCTTGGCTAGATCCATAATAGGCTCTTGAAGAAACTGATTATCATGATCTGAGGAGAAAGCATGGGTCTTATGTTCTTCACTCACTTTTAAACTTTGAAAATATTCAGAAATTTTTGATGAGGAACATGGGGAAATGGTTAAAGAAATAGAAGGATACAAATAAGAATCAATTTTAGCTAACTCTATATTTGAACATAATTCAAATGGTCTATGGTCACTCGGAATGGTGATAACTTGATTCTTGAATTCAAATTTAAGACATTGATGAAAAGTAGAAGGAACAACCTTCATAGCATGGATCCAAGGTCACCCAAGAAGAATATTAAAAGATGCAGGACAATGTACCACATAAAACAAAGTATCCAATATTCTCATCCCCACTTTTAAGGGGATATATATGACACCATAGGCCTCTTGGAACTCATTGTTAAGTCTTCCTCTTTAAATCCAAATTTTTGAAAGAATTGATATGTACACAAATTGAGGTATGAACCATTACCAATCAAGGCTCGCTTTATAAGGGTATCCCTAATAATTGTGGTGATGTAAAGTGATGAATATCCATTTAAATTTGAGGAAGGTTTTGCATTATCTGAGAATGAGACATAATGTATCCCAAAAGAACCTACGGTGTCAACTATGGCATCAAGAGGGATATCTAGGGAAATAGATTGTTGTTGGAAAAATTTCATCAAAGCATTTATGTGATCAGGAGAAGTTTGCAAAAGTTCTAACACTAATATATTTGTTGGCATACTAGCTAACTGCTTCTGAAGATCAAATGAATCCTGTGACTATGGCCTCAATACTATAGGTAGAATCCTTGTAGATGAATCTCTTCTCTGATTCTCCTTTAAAAATATATTGAGCTGAGATATTAAAATTTGTCCTTGCTAATGTCACTGATTCTGAACCTATTTCCTTTTAGTTATCCCAACCATACCAACCATATTTCTATGGCATAGGGAATAATCTTGATGATCCATTTGATTGGATGCTTGTTACTCATGCTTAGGTAGAGGATCCTTAAATATTCCCATATCTTGGTTTTTTTTTGGAACTTTTTGAGTAGGAGTTTGACTACTCATTGATTGGAGATTTCCTAAATCAATGCATCCCGCATCAATTAAATCTTGCACCACATGCTTCAATTTCTTACAAGTGTTCATCCAATGTCCTTCTACTCTATGATAAGTGTAATATTGACCTGCCTTATACCAATGAGATGTAGTCTCTGGTTGTCTTACTAGAGTTAACTCTATTGATTTAGCATCCAATAGTTGCTTCAAAACTGCTTCCATAGGGATATTAAGTCTTGTGAAATTCATTTGAGGATGTTTCTGAAGCATAATGTTTTGTAGGTTGTTAGTGTCATTGTTAACAGGTCTACTATCACTATTACCTCCTATATGCTTATTCTTAGGTTGATACTTATTTGGCTTATCTTATTTGATCTTGAGCTAACCTCTTATAATGAGATCTTGTTCCACTTTTCTTGCTAATTCAATTGCTTCTTCTAAAGATGTGATAGTAGTAGTTTCTAGAGCATAAGATAACTGTTCTTGTAAATTACCAATGAATATATCAAGCATATATTTATGAGATATAGGTTGTCTTAATCGGCCAACTAAAATTCTCCAATGAGCTAGAAATTCTGAAAAAAATTCTTCTTTACTTTACTTTAAATCATATAAATCTCTCATTGTTACTTCATTTTTTATGTAAGCAGTAAACTGATGAACAAACATCTCTGTAGTCTTCTCAAAACTCTTCAAATAATAGTTGAGAAATTGATAATACCACTCTAGTTCCATTCCAGTAAGTCTCTTTGGAAATATTTTTAATAAGAACATATCATCATAAATAAGATCATGACAAGCTATCTTGAATCCTCTCAAATGCTCTATTGGATCTTCATTCCCTTTATATATTGGCAACACTAGAATAGGAAAATGCTTAGGGTAAGGTCTAGCAGCAACAATAGGATCCAATGGATGACTACACATATCTTTATAGTTGGATGTAAACCCCGAAGGTTGAATCATATCCATCCTGAAAACCAATTTATTCACAACACTTGTCAAATTTTGTATTTCTGGACTATTATTATGTATGTTCCCCAAATTTCACAAACGAGGAATGTATGTATGTTAAAAATCTGATGTTGGATTCAAAATTTGGATACTTTGGTTGTATGTGGCACTTTGAGGACAACTAAAATTTGGTGGAACAGAAGCAATAGTATTGATATTAGAGGATACAAGAGGAAATTGAGAATAAATTTATGGACCACTACTAGTTAGAGGAACTTGCAGATTCCCTCTAATATTGGTGGTATTAGTAATGGCACAATTCACTTGGTTCTTAAAATTGTTTTGATGCAAGGATTGAGATGTAGGAATATCATGATGAAGCAAAGGAGACCTATTGGGAGGGTAAGGAGTAGTGTCCTCTTTTTCAAAACGAGCTTCTCGCTCCATATATTCCAACAACTTTTCCTTATGAGCTTTCATGAATTTCCAAATGTGATCAAATGATGAAAATACATAACTCCCATTAGGTCTAGCAAAAGGATCAGGATTAGTTTCAGTTTCCATGTCTACCTCTTCTTGCTCTTCTAGATCTACATTAGGATTTTCCCTATCAATCTGATCATATTCCAAAGGAACATAATCAAACTCTAATTGTTTCTTCTGAATTCTACGAAAATGAGCCATTAAAAGTAGTGAAAAAAATAGGGGAAAAAACTAACAAGCAAATTTTAATTACTTAAATATTTTTCCAAACAAAATTAATGATATTTCTTAGCATTTAAAAGGAAAAAGAGGTGTTCATGTCGAGTTCACCAAATATGTAGAGGGGGAAAACTTCCCTACCGCATACAATTCCCAAACAAAATGATGGATCTGCAAGGAGGGAACCTTTTGTGGGGTGAACCATGGGGGAATGTTGTACTCTTCACTCAGTTCTAGGGGGAGGGGTTCACCAGGAACGGTTTAAGGACTCACTCCAAGTCCTCAGGATATTCAAGAATGTTTTATGTATTCATTTTCAAGACAAACACCTAAGTTCGGTCTTTCTATATATAAGCTAGAAAAGATAAAGGACAATGTAGAAAACAAAATAATGTAGTTGAAAATAAAATGCAGGCATATAAGAGCTATCCTAGAATGATTCTTTATTTTGAATGCTTAATAGGGTTTAATTTTGGAAAACCTTTAAAGCAGATATATATAAAATAAGTGCATGGAAATTATCCCTAGATGCAAACTAAATACCTTTCACTTTAAGATGCCTAAGAATCAATAATTAAATCAGATTTTCAACCAATAGAATTATTAGAGAACTTATCTAAACCGGTGGTTGATTTAGCCTTTTCTGCATCTTGTTAAATGATATCAAGAATACATGTTTCTACAAGATCACTCCTAAAACACTTAAAAATAGAATTAGCATTAGGGGGCCTTCTTAAGCCGCTATGTAATAGATCTTGGAGGTAAAGCAATCAAGCCCCCTAGGTCCTTTTAGATGACCTTTTAATACAAAAGTGGAAATTTAACTTTGGAGAATTAATCATAAAATAGAAATACAATAGCAGAGAATAGAAAACAAAGTGCAAAAATATGATATAGAAGTTAGATGGAATGCAATAGTGAAAAAAAAATCTAGATATTACCCTCGGTGTGCCCTAGGGAAAAATCATGCCTCGTCTGGAGTGGGTATGATAATGCAGTAGCAAAGTTGTGCCCTACCTGGATGGGGCATTATTTTACTTCTGTAGATTAATTTACCCTAATTAGGGCAGGCGAAGTCACGCATCGCTAATGTCGGGTGTGATATCGCTATAGACCAATGAAAAATAAAAAGCAAGTGTAGAAGATGAAATAAATACCAGAAACAAAGTAAACAAATCTTGATGGATGTCACAGAAGCTGGAAGAGAAGATTGAAGTATCCGAGCGGGTACTCTATCTCTCCGAACTACACCATAGATCCACCAAGTCACACAAAAAATCAATCCAATCCATGCAATAGAAGATCAATTCAAAATTTGCCCTTTGAGGTTTTCTTGTAGCAAAGAAAACAAACGAAGAAGAACAAACTATCATAAAGATTTTGAGCTTAATTAGTAATAAAAAAATTACACTTAATATTGCACATCAAAACTTCACATATTGCATCTTATTGATTTAGCAAGAATATCTTTTCTTTTATAAATGAAATTGGAGGGAAAATGCAAGAAAAAATAAACTCAATACCGATGCTAAAACACACTGGGGGGTTTAAACTTGGGTCTAAGTAGGCTCAAAAGAATAAAATTAAATTAAATAAAAAAATTAGGTTAAATAGCGAAGTTGAGCCCCATCCTAAAGGGTGTGATCTTGCTGGCATGAAGTCGTGCCTTGTAAAGGCGAGGCACGATTTCACTAAAAGATAAAAAAGTTAAAAAAGAGAGGCAAATAGGTCTTCCCTTGCTCTTGGCAGGGGTTGGGGGCCTCATAGGTGTACTAAGGAATATTACCCACTCAAAGTGGGTCAATTTTCCATGTCTACAAGGGCCTATGATGGTTTACACATAATATTTCTATAAAATAGAAATTGACAAACTATTACAAGAATTACTAAATTCAAGGATTATCACTTCAAGAAAAAGCTCATATATATCAACTATAGGGTTAGAAAGGAATAATGATGGGTCTTATTGCCTTTGTATAGACTATAGATAATTGAATAGCATTACCATAAAGAATAAGTTTCCCATGCCCAATATTGATGAATTGCTAGATGAGCTTCATGGAACCACAACCTTTTCAAAGACTAACCTTAGATCATACTATTATCAAATACCAATTCAAGTAGAAGATGAGGAGAAAATATCATTCAAGAATTATCAGGGACATCATCAATTTAGAGTGATGTTATTCGATCTATGTAATACTCCAGTTACAGTTCATGTACTAATAAACAAAACATTTGACAATTACCTTAGAAAGTTTATTATTTTCTTTTTTGATGATATTTTAGCCTACAACAAGTCACTTGAGGAATACTTAGGACTTCTAGATACTATGCTTGATATTTTAGCAAGGAAAACCTATTTGTCAAGCAATCTAAGTGTGAGTTTAACAAGCCATATCTAGAGTACTCAAGGCATATAATTCTCACTAAATTTATTTGTACTTATCTAGTAAATATTAGGGTAATAAAATAATATCTAGTACCTGCTACATTGAAGAAATTACATGTATTCTTAGGCCTAAAAGGATTCTATCATCCATAAGTATATAAATTCTCCACTATAGCCCGATCCTTAACAAATTTAACTAAAAGGAATGCTTTTACATGGTGTATGAAGCACAACCAAATTTTGATAAGCTAAAGGAGGGATTATCATCCACTCCAATATTGACTACACTATATTTCTTTAAGCTATTTATCATTAAATATGATGCTTTAGGTTTGGGTATTGGAGCAGTATTACCTCAAGAGTATCTAGTCACATATGAGAGTAGGAAGCTAAATGATAAGGATAAATACTTTTCTATATATATCAAATAGATGATAGTCCCAATTTATGCTATAGTAAAATGGCATCAATTCATGTTAGAAAATAGGTTCTTTATTAAGACATACAACATGAGCCTGAAACATTTATCATCACAAGATACACTCATAGAGGAGCAACAAAAGTGGGTAGATTGATTGCATGCTTGTGACTTTGAGATACTATACAAAAAGGTAAAGGAGAATGTAATAGTTGATGCATTGTCTCGTTGGGATGATATTCCAATAAAAAAATGTTATGCTTATTAGCCCTAATGCATGGTTAGAGGAGCTTCTAACAGATTTTGTTAGTGACCCAAGAATCATATAATTGCAAAAGGTAATTAGTGATGGAAAGAGAGGCAACTTTGGAGTATCATAAATGGGGTAATCTTCTATAAGGATCGTATATATACACACACACACACAAACACACACACATATATATATATAATGAAAAACTCAAGTACTTTGAAAAGATATCATCAGCAATGATCATTCCAATCCATCAACGAGGCATGTAATATTCATCAAAACTTACAAGAATATCTAATCAATTTTATATTAGCCTAGAATAAAATTAGATATTGAGATGTCTATTACTGAATATGACATTTTCTAGAGAAATAAGGTTGAGACTATCACATCTCTAAGTCTTCTACAACCCTACCTATTCCCCAACCAAAAGTGGGAGGTGATTTATATGGAATTCATCACTAGGCTATCTATATCTAAAGTTAAGTATTCCATATTTGTTATTGTGAACCGTTTAACAAAATATGATCACTTTGTTCCATTGACAAGCAAGTGTTCATTGCCTTGCATGGTGGACCTATTTTCAAGCATATATAGGTTGCATAGATTTAAAAAATACATCATATATGATAAAGCTCCTAAGATTTTAAAAAAATTATAGCAAAAGCTATTTAGATTAGCAAGAGTGACTTTTAATATGATTATTACCTACCACTCCTAAATAGATAGGCAAATGAAGGTTGTCAATAAGTGTTTAGAGGGGTGCCTTTCAATCTACATAGGAGAAATACAAGTGAAGTGGGAAAATGGTTGTATCTTGTATAATTTGGTATAGTAGTGCATAACCATACATAAAAAAAAAATATCACCATTTCAATCCTTGTACGGGTACAATGCGCCTTTGCTAAAATACTAGATTTTATAGAATGTGAGAGTGCCTACATTAGGGGATTGCATTCAAGAGATATAAGATATCTTGAGGATTATGCAGGAGAATTTGTCAACAACTACAAATAGTATGAAGTAATATACTAACTAGCATAGGACAAGAGGTAATTTGCAATAGGAGACATGGTGTTTGTAAGGATACAACCCTATAAGCGGACTACACTTAAGAAGTAAGGGAAACAAAATATACAAGCTAGGTACTATGGAATATTTTGAGTGAGAACAAGAAAATGGAAAGTAGAATGTGTGCTAGATATTCCAAACAATAGGAATATACATGATGTCTTCCATATGTCTTTCTTGAAGAAAGAAATCAGGAATAACAATGTGATATAGAGAAATTTAAGTGTAACACATGAGGAAGGAAAGGTATTTGTAGAACCAAAATATATTCTAGAGGTAAAGGAGAGGAAGCAAAAGATAAGGATAACACATAGGTACAATATTAAATAAAAAGGGTATCCATAGAAGGATGCAACAGGGAAAGGGGGAGATTTGTTCCACAAACATCCAAAACTACAACAAACATGAAGAGCACCTGTGGTGCTAAAAACAAAATCCCTCAAACACATTGGATATATTTGCATAAGTTTATTGTTGAGTTTTTGGTTATGAAATTTTTATTTTGGTTCATAGGATGTGGGAGGTCTTAGGTTCAAACTTGTACACAATGTAGGTTTTTGTAGCAAGTATGTAATAAAAGGGTGTCACATTAGGACTTCAAGGAGGTCACCTATTCTAGCACTACTCTAGCCCAAGCATACTTAACTAAAAAGTTTATTTTAACTTTGAGGATAAAGCTTCTAATGGAGAGAATATGTTTTGTTCCTAGACCCAACATGTTTTATTTGGTGTACTAGGATTAATTAGTGTAGGGGTGTGGTATAATATTAAGACATTGTCTAATTATTTTACTATTACCAGTATTAAGTTATAAAGCTTAGGATTTTATCACATTTTGTGCATGACTAGGGATTCCTCGACACATACTATTTATTGGAGAGATATTCTTATTTGGGTATTATGTATTGTTAGATATTTTCTACAAATGAATGAAAACCATTTCAAGGCTTCTTTACCATTTAATGGAATTGTAGGTGTAATCCATATGGTTTGTAGGTGGCCCCATTTCATGAGATAAAGTATGTACTATTATATTTCAATATTATTAATTCAATTCCATCAAACATCATATTACATTCACCAATGACTCTTAATATTGCTAAAGTGTGGGCTATATTGAGTAATAGATAAGTTATGGTTAAAAAAATGGGGTGTTTTCCAACAATCTTGGGAAGGGCAACTAGGATAAAAATTATACCTGAATAGTTTATCACTTTGAAGTATCATATTGAATTTATCTTAAGACAATAACAAAAGAATTTTTCTAAGTGATGTTTTTTTTTTTTTTTAATTATAGTGTTTGTATTTATAGCGGGTTTTAACAAGGATCCCAAAACCTGATTACATAAGAAATGGGCCTAGGGCATCAATCCCTTGAAACTGAACACCAAAATAGAAATCCCGCCCAGCGTGATAACAGTAAGCATGAAACAATCCCTCTCAGCGGGAAACAAACAAATAAGAAAGAAAGTAGTTTTGGAGATCCCGCCCAGCGGGGAGTAGCCAAAAACCACCATCGAGAAGATCCCGCCCAGCAGGAAGCAAATAAAAACCGTTACAATAAAATCTTGCCTCGCGGGAAGCAGTCAAAACCACCACAAACAGTCCCGCCTAGCGGGAAGCAACAGGGAAATCCCGCCATCCGGGAAACCAGCAGAAAATAAAGGATCCCGCCTCGCGGGAAAATCGACAGATTTGGCGGATCTCACCCTGTGGAGAAACCATCCCGCCCATCAGGAAAACATTTCGCTCAGCAAGAGCCATCCTGCAGGAAGCCGACAGCCAGCACAGAGAGGATCCAGCCCATCAGGAAGTGACCAGAGAGTTGCACCACAAGGAACCCACCCCGAGAAAACAGAAGAGGATCCCAGCAGCAGGGACCAAGAATCCCGTCCAAGCATAGAGCCCATCGAGGATTCGCAAGAAAAGGGGGAAGCTGTCCAAACCCTAAACCATCACCTCCATCGCATCGAGAAACGTAGGGGACCAGATCCACGTGAATAACCTGCAAAAAACCCCAAGGGGAATCCTGAGGGAAAAAGAGAAGGGATCCCCAACCAAACAAGGATCCCTGGGAAGCACCAGTCTGAAAAAACAACCAAGGAAACCCTAGCCGGTCGGGATGGGCGCAGATAGTGGAGAAGGATCTCCCCCCAGGAGATCATCTACAAACAACCACTCCCCGGGAGGGATGACCTGGATTGAGCCAGGGACTGGCCAGGAACTAGGAGCCATGGGAGGGGGAGCAGGGGAGGGACCAGAGCCCTCCCCTCTCTACTTTCTTCCCTCTCATCCCTAAGTGATGTTGTTTTGCCTGGTTGAATAAATTTAGTTATCCAAATTGATAATCACTATTAAATTCAATCATAAAATGATGTAAGAAATACCAATGCCCATGCATAGTTCCTACTACTTCAGAAGTAAAAGGAGTTATCAATTCCAAAATAGTTGGCATCAAAAGGCAGATCGAGAGGGAATGACAAGAGATAATGTTGTCCTAACTATTTAGATTATGATACACACTCAAAGTACTAATTATTTTGGTGAAGAAATATACTATCTCCTAAAATTTCCCCATGAGGCTTTAAATTGGAAAATACCCCTTAGCAAATGCTTCCCATATATCTCATTAACTCTGTCTAACTTACTATGTCTACATAAGTGTTGGAAAATGTTGAGTTGAAACATTAGCATCAAAAGGGTGGGAAACTATTTTTCTGATCCAATTAATGGGACTGTCTTTCACTCAAAGAGGGTTATTTATTTCTATAAATTTTCTCCTCCCCCCACAAAGATAAAAATAAAGAGAATGCCCCATATCACACAGGAAAAAATCTATTAAGATACATTTATGTCCCCATTTATTTACATCCATTTCCTTTAATATTGGTTGAAAATATTTCTAACGTCAATGGTTTCTTCCACAAAGCTAATAAGATGAAATTTCAACCTACAAATATAATTATAGAAAGGCAATGTCTAATATCTGGACTATTTAGGATAAGCAAAATTTTCTTCCTTATGATCCCACAACCCAATGGATAGGATAGAGCCTAAGATAGACCTTGTTGATACTATTTTCTTAGACTTCATTATCAACATAAGGTTTGGTAAGAATGGCTTAAGTCCAAAAGATCTTTTATGACTCAAATAAATGATAGTTAACAATGAAGATAAGGGATCCAAAGAAGAAGGTTTAAATTTATTCTACCATATTTTCCACAACCATGTTCACTTTATTTTCACCCCATTTCTCTTATTACCCTCTCTATTTTCTCTTTCCCTCTTATTTCATCTACTCCCACTTCTTGAAACTCCTCTAATTTTTTATGTTGTGTCCATCCCACATCAAGTGTAGTCCTAGTCTTAGGATCACCAAGAGGTTTACCTATTAAAAATGTAGGGTTGTTTCATGTCATTTTTGCTCTAGTTTTTCTTATCATCAGTGATATTGTCATGTACTATTCTATCCATACTACACCCATACTTTGGTCCCCCATATCTCAAGTATTATTGTATCATGCCATTGTCATCATTCCAGTATTTCACACCATTCATCACAACTTGGTCCACACCATCACCCATATGGTTGTGGCAAATTGATATCGTTGTAGAAT
Source organism: Wollemia nobilis (assembly GCA_028583015.1). Classification (NCBI taxonomy): domain Eukaryota; kingdom Viridiplantae; phylum Streptophyta; class Pinopsida; order Araucariales; family Araucariaceae; genus Wollemia; species Wollemia nobilis. Next base: position 13,582,300 of record JAQPPZ010016724.1, read on the forward strand.
CAAAATTTTCAAGTCAACTCACACTATGAAGGAACACCTCAACATTAGACATCCATTTACCATCTATCATTTTCTAACCTGGTGAAAAATATCCTTTAAGAAAAAAGATATAATATAAGTATTAGTCATCGTGTATGGGACAAGAAAATAGTTTGATCAAGACATAATTGATAAAAAGAGCTTCAACATTTATTGCAAACATGATCCACCACTTTTGGCTAATGAAATAAAGAGGGGAGCTATTAGTCATCAAGGCACTTTTAATATAGAATATGAAAGTTAAGATCTAAGTGGAGGGACAAGACAAGTCACTTTAGGACTAAGTTTGCTAAGGCACATCTAATATTTCTTAGATATAGTCCCTTTATTATAAGATATACTCCACGTATCTCAATAAGTGTTAAGCTTTTCTTTTCAAGGACAATCAAGCAAGTGGAAGATGAGCTAACAACCAAGGCAAGGTACACTGAAGAACTTATATAATGAAACAAATAAAGTAATTGGGTAGGTTAGATAAGAAAATGGTAATCATGTAGTTGAAGGACATATCCTATGTATAATGGAGACCCTAACAATATAATTTTTCTATGATGCTATTAGAATTACAATTAAATAATTGAAAAAATGTGTAAGAACTGCTAAATAAGGGATTGCAAATAAATCCACAATGGAGGTGTCCATAGATAGTATCACCTTTTGCTTCAAAGGAGATTTTTGAACCAAAAATACAATTATAAAATTTAATAAATTGAAGAGGATCAAGGGAAAAGCCCCTCATAATATCAGCATGAGTAGTTGGTTTCAAACATCAAAATATAGATGATCATGGTGCACCATTCATACTAATTGAAACGTAGTTTTGAACCTATTACCCTAGAGTTAAACAAAGGTGACCTAGAATTTTTCAAATTTACAAGGATTCCAATTTCGAAGACTCCATTCCCAAGGATAAAAACAATGTTTGGAATCCATTACCAATCGAGTTTGGTATCTCATTAGGTCACCATAAATATAGTATCTTAACTACTACCTTATAATTCCTATAAATTAGCCATAGGAAATGGATTATGCAAACCTAGGAACAACATTACATGATTTGTAAAATTGAAATAGTTTGGTTATATCTAAAATAGATTGGTTGGCTTGCAAGAGAAATTTGCTCACAAAATTAAACTAATTGGATTGGAGTGATTCACTTGAAAAAATGGACCGATTGACTCAAGGGAAAAATTTGTTTACAAAATGGACTTATTGGCTCAAGGGAGCAATTCGCTCAACAAAAGTTGTCGATTCACTTAGTAAAAAGTGTTGATTCACTCAAAAAAATGTGTTAAATCACTCAAAAATACAAGCAAATTACTTGTTAAACACAAGTGAATCTCTCCCCAAACCCAAGTGGATCGCTAGAACATTCACAAAGGTAAAATAAACATAGATTCCAAGGAGAATATTTCAAAAAGTGACTTTTTGGAATGTAGCAATGCATTAAGTCATTGTGGAAGCCTTCTAAGCCTATTAGATCCATGATTGAAGGTATGTAACTTTTTAAGGTACAACATTTTGCTAAAGTTACCACCAAATATTTACTTTTACTAGGAGCAATTATTTTTCACCCTAGGTAATTTAGGGGTAAATGTTTACTATAACTAGGATCCAAAGGTCCTCATTGGGTTTATCATTTGGTCATAAAAATTTAGAGCTATAATTTGAAATCCTTATTGTGATTTGTACTAATGAGTTTGTAAGCAATTGACAAGTCCTTATGTATCCCATTAGTGGTGCCACCCTCTTAGTTTTCTAAGTGTGCAACTATTGTGTCATGGACCTTATAACCCATCTTTCCATTCGCTTATCAATTTTATTATCAAACAAATGGGTGGACATTGATGCTATTCAAATTCTCATTTGTTTATTGATCATACAGTTTCCTCTCAATGATGCAAAAATCATATTTTCTTTTAGTTTCTTGCACTCTAAACTTCTCATAATTTTATTTCTTGCATTTTACTTTTTATGCACTTTATTTTTGCATTTTACTTTCCATGCAATTTAGTTTAGATTAATGTAGATATTTTATATGAGGACAATAGAGATCTCACCTAAATACGAAGGCCAAGAAAATTCATTGGCAACCCCGTTCAACCTTGTTGGAACTTAAATTGGGGGCAAAAAACCTTAATTAGAAGTCAAGAAAATCCCCCAATTCAATATAGCCCTAAAAATAAAAATAATCCTCTATAGTACTTACTTTCTTATGTTACCTTGAAAATCCTAAATTGCCATATATATTCTCCATACTCCTTTCTTTATCATGTTTATCATAAAATCCTAAAGTGCAAAGGATAAACTCTTCACTATTTTTATTTTTATTATAAGGAAATGATTTAAAATAGTAAAGTAAAATGAACAAAATTTAGATAAATTAATCTTGACCTCTTTTGTCTTCTTCAATTTAAAATTTTCCTCCAAATATTCCTTCACACCTTTAATTCCTTTTTAATTTGAATTGTACATTGAAATTCATCAACATTTATATCCTTATTTGTTTCTCCTAATGTTGGTTTGACTAATCCATGATGGCCTTCACTATTTTATGTAGAGGGGGTCTCTATCACCTTTTTTAAGTGGAAAATCCTTTAATATGATTGAACTTCCATTTTAGTATGATCCTCATGCTTCACCTTGGTCTCATGACCAAAAATTTCTCCCTTTCTCAAAGATTTTTAATTTGCAATCTCTTGCCAAATGTCCAGTATCATAACATTTGAATGTAATGTTTTCGTAATCCACTTTTTAATCTTATTCTCTTGATTTAAATTTAATATTAATAGATTGTAGAAAATATTTAGAAATATCCATGGCAACAATACAAATACAACATGCTTTTTCTCTTTAATAGTTTATCCCTCCTATATGAACTCTTCTAGAGTAGTTTAGTTGAAGCTGACAAGAAAATATTGACTGTCTGAATCAAAGTTTGAATAAGATTTACTTTAATGTTTTTAATTGGTAGTATTTATTTTATTTTAAACATTAATGTGTTTTCATATAAAATACTTATTGTAATTCTTGTGGTTGCAGTTATGGGTAAGGAAGGAAACTAGTAATCTAGATCTGGTAAAGCGGACTATGATAGCATAAATCTGTTTATAAACTCTAAATCTCTAAAGAGTTGTGATTTTTCAAGGTTGGGGGACCCAAGTACAACCCCTTGTTCTCTATCAAGAAAAAGAAAAAACTCTCCTAAGGTATTGCAAATATTCTTCAAACCCTCCTTATTGATAAGTAAATATGAAAGTCTAAAAGCCAAACCCACATTAGAAGTATTTTAAAAGATTATCTTCATAAATAAATTTCACTTTATGGTCTCAAATATAGAATATATCTCTCTAAATCATGGGCTACCACCCATTATTTTATCAATGATTTTTGAATTAGAGAAAAATCCATTTAGAGGAAGTCCTAAATTACTTTGAGTTTAATCCCCACTTCCATTTGTTCCAAATTAGAATATTTGAAAAATATAACAAATATCAGTTAAACTTACATATTAACCCCATCCTTTTAAGAAATATTATGTTATGGTTGATCATATCATCCTTAATAACTTCTTATGTAACATATGTTGTTTTTGTATGGATTACCATACACTCATTCTTTCTCGTCCCTTACAAGAGCATTCATACATTTGGTATCCTTCTAGTTAAAGTTTTCATAAATGCTTTTTGGGTTACCTAGTTTTTTCGTATAAAAATCCCTTATTTTAAAAAAAAAATATGCAAGGCTCACTCCTTCCTTGTTTGTACTCTCTTCTTCTTCTTCCCCAAAGATCTCAAATATGAAAACTTGAAACTCACTCCATGCTCACAATCTTCCTACATATATTAAATTTGAAAATAAATATCATTATACATTATTATTATAAAAGAAACAATCAAAAGACATTAACCTAACCTGTTAAATTCCTCAACTTTCAAGGAGGACAACAAGGTTTGAATCTATCCCAAGCATGCATAATTATTTTTATTTTTTATTTTCTAATAAAGCTATGTGTGGTTTCTATTGGGGACCACTACCATTACAAAAATAAAACATTACATTACTCTCATTACATTTATAACCATTTAATTAAAGCATATCCAACTTTTATTTTCTATTAGATATATTCTCATTTGCCTTTATATCAAATATATTCTCCATATTCCTCAAACTGTTAAATTTCCACAATCAACTCCTTTTATATCAGATGCCTTTTGAAATTTAGATTCTATCAAGATGAAATTCAACACTATAAATGGCTAAAATATTTGTTGTCCAGCTTCTATATTTATAAATACCTTATCTATAACAACCTCAAAACTTCTTAGTACATTTTATTTTAGGGTTCTTATTCATTCCCCTAATATTCCGAGATATTATTTTCATTGTTATTTTTTATTTTTATTTGTTGGTTTAGCCTCACTTCTTGTTAACACTTGTGATATTTGCTTTTGTTCTCCCATATCAATATCCCTTTGGAATTATTTTTCTCTTTATTTTTTCTTCTTGGGTCTTCCTCTCTTTTTTTATTCCCAACAATACAATACTTTCATCTTCATCAATCTCTTCTATCTTCTCACATTGCTCATAGTAAAACTTATCATCTTTAGGTTTGTCTTATTTTGAAGGATATAAAGTGCAAGGAATAACCTCAAAAGCACAATCTTATTTGTGTTGCTCTGGAAACCCTAAAGTGCAAGGATGTTGTTTTGTAGCAATTACCTTCTTATTATGCCCTAAAAACCCTAAATTATTATGGGTTTCCTCTAACCTCATTTCTTAATTATTCAACTCTTGAAACCTTAAAGTGTAAGGGATAACATCTCCACCATTTTTACTTTTATTACCTCGAAAGGGTTCTATACTACTTGATAAAAATGAAGATTTACCTGGAATAAATACCTCTTTTTTGTGTGTATTTTAGGATTTATCTCCACAACTTTTGCATCTTTAATTTCTTCTGAACTTGCCAAATGATATTGTAGATAGTCTTTCTTTAATCCTTTTTTGGAGTGGAATATCATTGATTTTATCTATAACTTCTATTATTGTATGATTTCCTTCATCTGTCTTGAAGTTTATCTCACAGATAGAATTGTTTGTCTCTTTATTCATAGTTTTTACTTTGCAAAATCTTGCCATGTGTTTAATCTCATAGCAATTGTGGCAACGAAATGCGATATTTTCATAATCTACTTGTTGATCCCATTCTCTTCATTCAAATTTAATCTTAATGGATTATGGCAAAGGTTTTGAAATATCCATAGCAACACATATTTGAGTATATATAACATGCTTTTGCTCCTTAGTAGTTGGTCCTCCTTGATGAATTTACCTAGGGGATTTTTAGTATTCTTCAAAGTATTCTTATTTATAAGCTTATATGGAAGTCCAAAAAGCCTAACCCACACTGGAAGCTTCTTAATAGTTTTTGTCTCAAAAGAAATAAATTCATTTCATGGTCTCAAATAAAGTGTATTTCTTCCCCTAAACCATGGTCCACCAACCATTATTTTATTCCTATTTTTTTATTGGAAAAGATGGTGAGGAATAAACCTTTAGGAAGAAATATCATAGAATAAATTGAATTCAATCCCCACTTCCACTCGATCCAATTTTGAATCTCCAAAAACCTTGTCCATGATCTATGGAAATTACATATTAACCCTCCACTTTTAAGAACCATTATATCATGCTCAATCATCCCATCCTTGATACTTCTAGTGTAACATTTGCTACCTAGATCGAACGTGGATCGAACTTGCCATGTATTTGCTCTTCTACTTATCTCTAACTTGGGCCTCCATACTTCTAACTAGGACATATTGATTTCTAGCTAGGTCATCCTAACTTCCCATTAGGGATTTCAAATATGATTTTCTTTCCATAATAGTTAATTGTGCTCTCTATTAGCTTGTACTCCCTCTTGGTTCACAATCCCTCTTGGCTTGCACTCACTCTCAACTTACACTTTATCCTACCTCACACTTGCTCTTGACTTGCACTCCCTTCTATCTCACAATTGCCCTCATCTCTTCTTTTTCTTGAAGTTTCTTTGCTTCAACAGTTTTTTGGAAATAATGTTCCATGCATTCATGGTAAGGGTTTGAAGCATCGGTGCATTCTAGATGAACCCATATCTCTTTCGCTATGGCTAAATATTGGCTTGCACTCCCTCTTAGTTTACACTCCCTCTCAGCTTGCACTCTTTCTCAACTTGCACTCTCTCCTACCTTGCACTCTCTCCCGGCTTGCACTCCCTCCTAGCTCACAATTGTCCTTATCTCTTCTTTTTCTTGGTGTTCCTTCCCTTCAAAATATTTTTGGAAATTATGTTCCATGCATTTGTGGTAAGTATTTGAAGCATTGATGCGCTTTGGATGAATCCATCATTCTTCTACCATGACTAAATTTTGTCTCACACTTCCTCTTGGTTCACACTCCCTATCGGTTTGCATTCACTCCCAACTTGCACTCTCTCCTAGATTTTCTTCAATTTAATCTTTTAAATTCTTCTAAGATCTAGAATAAGAAGTGGAATTTGTTCCTTGATCACACTTAGCTTCCTACTTCCTACTCACACTTCTTTATTTTATTAAATATTAAAATAAATATCATTATACATTGTTATTATAAAAGAAACAATCAAACAACATTAACCTAACCTATTAAATTCCTCAAGTTTCAAGGAGTACAACAAGGTTTCAATCTTGCCCAAGTTTTTTTTATTTTTTTATTTTTAATAAGCTATGTGTGGCTTATATTGGGGGCCACTCCCATTATAATATTACATTTCTCTCAATACATTTATAACGAGTTAATTAAAGCATATCCAACTTTACTTTTCTATCAAATATATTCTTCATTTGTCTTTCTATCAAATATATTATCCATATTCCTCAAACTGCTAAGTTTCCACAATCACATCCTTTTATATCATATGCCTTCAAAAATTTAGATTCTATCAAGATAAAATTCAACACTACAAATGGCTAAAATATTTATTTTCTAGCTTCTATATCTATAAATATCTTGTCTATAACAACCTCATAATTTCTTAATACCTTTTTTTTAGGGTTCTTATTCATTCCCCTAATATTCCAAGATATTATTTTCATTGTTATTTTTTATTTTTATTTGTGGGTTTAACCCCACTTATTTTTAACACTTGTGATATTTGCTTTTGTTTTCCCATATCAATATCCCTTTGGGTTTCTTTTTCTCTTTTCTTTTGCTTCTTAGGTCTTCCTCTCTTTTTTTCATTCCTAACAATAATTTCATATTCATCAATCTCTTCAATATTATCGCATTGTTCATAGTAAAATTTATCATATTTAGGTTTTCCTTATTCTGAAGAATCTAAAGTGCAAGGAATAACCTCAAAAGCACAATATTATTTGTGTTGCTCTGGAAACCCTAAAGTGCAAGGATGCTCTTTTTTAGAAATTACCTTCTTATTCTACCCTAAAAACCTGAAATTGTTATGGGTTTCCTCCAACCTTATTTCTTCAATATTCTTCTCTTCAAACCTTAAAGTGCAAGGGTTAACATCTTCACCACTTTTACTTTTATTACTTTGAGAGGATTCTATACTACTTGAGAAAAATGAAAATGATTTACCTAGAATAAACTTGACCTCTTTTGTTATCTTGGTTTTAGGATTTATCTCCACATCTTCTTTTGCAACTTTAATTTCTTTTAAACTTGCCACTATAGATAGTCTTTTTTGCCTCTTCTTTTGGAGTGGAATATCATTGATTTGATCTAGCTTCTATTATTGTATGATTTCCTTGCTTCATCTTGAATTTTATCTTATGGATAGAATTTTTTGTTTCTTTATTCATAGTTTTCACTTTGCAAACTCTTTCCATGTGGCCAATCTCATAACAATTGTGGCAACAAAATACGATATTTTCATAATCTACTTGTTTATCCCATTATCTTGATTCATATTTAATATTAATGGATTGTGGCAAAGTTTTTGAAATATCCATAGCAACACATATTTGAGTATATATAACATGCTTTCGCTCCTTAGTAGTTGGTCCTTCCTTGATGAATTCCACTAGGGTATTTCCAATATTTTTCAAAACATCCTTATTTATGTGCAGATATGGAATTCCAAAAATCCTAACCCACTTTGGAAGCTTCTTAATAGTTTTTGTTTCAACAAAATAAATTTCATTCCATGGTCTCAAATAAAGTGCATCTCCTCCCCTAAACCATAGGCCACCAACTATTATTTTATCCCTAATGTTTAAATTGGAAAATATTATGAGGAAAAAACCTTTAGAAAGAAAAGTCATAGAATAATTTGAGTTTAATCCCCACTCCACTTGATCTAGTTTTGAATCTCCAAAAACATGGCCATGATCTATGGAACCTACATATTAAACCTCTACTTTTAAGAACCATTATATCATGCTCAATAATCTCATCCTTGATACTTACTTCTGGTGTAACATATGCTACTTGGATCAAAATTACCATGTATTTGCTCTTTTTCTTATCTCCAACTTGGGCCTTCATACTTCCAACTAGGGCATCCTGACTTCCCATTAGGGCTTTCAAATATGAATTTCCTTCCATAATAGCTAATGGGGATTGTTCTTGGATTGCACTCCCTCTTGGCTTGAAAAATCTCCTACCTCATGCTCACTCTCGACTTGCACTCCCTCCTGGCTCACAATTATCCTCGTCTCTTATTTTTTGGGGTATTCCTTCGCTTCAAAAATTGTTTTAAAAATAATGTTCCACCCACTCATAGAAAGGGTTTGAAGCATTGATGCATTAAAAATGAACCCATTGCTCTTTCACCATGGTTAAATCTTGTCTTGCACTCCCTATTAGTTTACACTCCCTCTCAGCTTGCACTCACTCCAAACTTGCACTCTCTCCTACCTAGCATTTAATCCCAACTTGTGTTCCCTCCTGGATTAAAATTATCATTGTCTATTCTTTTTCTTGGTGTTCCTTTGCTTCAAGATGTTTTTGGAAATAATGTTCCATGCATCTTTGGTAAGGATTTGAAGCACTGAAGAACTCCAGATAAACCTATTGCTCTTCCACTATGACTAAATTTTTGCTCACACTCCCTCTTGTTTCACACTCCCTCGTGGCTTACATTTTCTCCTAGCTTGCACTCTCTCCTATATTTTCTTCAATTGTATCCTTTAAAATTTTCCTAAGATATGGAATAAAAATTGGCACTTGTTCTTTGATCGCACTTTACTTCCTACTTATTGCTCATATTTCTTTATTTTATTAATATTAAAATAAATACCATTATACATTATTATTCTAAAAGAAACAATCAAAAGATATTACCCCAACCTGTATTCCTCAACTTTCAAAGAGGACAACAAGGTTTTAATCTTGCCCAAGAATGCATAATTGTTTTTATTTTTTATTTTTTAATAAGCTATGTGGTTTCTATTGGGTTCCACTCCCATTACAAATACATTTTTCCTCAATACCTCAATCCCAATGATTTTAATTCTATAGTTGAGCTCATTGAAGTTAATTATACCACTATATCATTTTATGAGGATGACATCCATCAATAATCCTCGGTTAGATATCTATCATTATATATTATAGACCATATTCATCAATCAAATTATAGTTGACAATGGTTCTAGACTCAATGTCTATAGCCTAAAGTTCATCCACCACGTAAGGCTAACCAAACAAGATTTGGAAAAATATAACCTTGATATTAGATCTTTTGATAATGCGAAATATGAGGCTAATGGCACTATAGTATTAACCCTTAAAGTTGGACCTAATACTCTTAATACTCTCTTCTATGCCATACCTTGTAACTTGACATACAATATTCTTCTTAGAATTATATGGATCCATGATTTGTGGTTTGTCCCTTTAACATTTACTTTTTTAGGTTTATAAAGAAGGTAAAGGCATTGGTATTAGTAGATCCTAGAATTACTTTGGATATTTTGGATAAGAGATATGCCAATAAGTTAGACCTCCCTATAGATACTTTTGAAAACTTCCTAGATCAAATTCTAGGTCATCATTTTATCCAATGTGAAGGTTTACTACATAATCTTGAGCTATCTATATAAAATTATACTTTAATAGATAAATTTTATGTACTAGAGGTAGGTGGAGTTGATGTTTTTCTTGAAGTGTGATGGTTATATTTTTTGTGCACATTTTCCACTAACCATCAAGAATATTTCTTGATTTTTCAAAAATATGGGTAGGAATATACAATTAAAGTTTTATCAGCAAAGGAAATTAAGGTAGTATATTCCAAGCATATGTCAAAGCTTTTGAAAAAAATCACTTTGGATTTATGGCAAGGCTTTACAACATGGATGCTAATCTATCTAATCAAGAGAAAATTTTAACAATCTCCAAATTACTAGAAATACATAAAATGGTATTCTACGATCTACCAAAAAAGCTTTCTCCAAATGGTGGTCTTGAACATGTGATTGAATTAGACCCTTCTAAAGGGGCTCTAATGGTCTACCCATATAGGTATGGCTATTTATAGAAAATAGAAATTGATAAACTATAAGAATTACTAGATGTAAGGATCATCACTCTAAGTAAAAGCCCATATACAATAGTTATATTGTTAGCAAGGAATAAGGATGAGTCTTATTGCATTTGTATAGACTATAGATAATTTCCCATCTCCAATCTTAATGAATTGCTATATGAGCTTCATGGAGCCATAACCTTTTCAAATATTGACCTTAGATTAGGCTATTATCAAATACCAATTCGAGTAGAAGATGAGGAGAAAATAGCTTTCAAGAATCATCAATCACATCATCAATTTAGAGTGATGTCAGTCAATCTATATAATACTCCAGCTACATTTCAGGCACTAATAAAAAAAATATTTGATAAGTAATCAGAAATTTTATTCATTTTTTTGATGATATTTTAACCTACAACAAGTCACTTGAGGAACACTTTGATACTATGCTTGATATTTTAGCAAGGGAAAAACTATTTTCCAACCAATCTAAGTGTGATTTTAAAAAGCCATCTCTAGAGTACTTAGGGCATATAATTCTCACTAAATTTATCTATATTGATCCAACAAATATTAGGGCAGTAAAAATGTCTAGTACCTACTACATTGAAGAAATTACATGGATTCTTAGGCCTAGTAAGATTCTATCATCCATTTGTATAGAACTTCACTATAGCCTACCCCTTAAAAATTTAACTAAAAGGAATACTTTTACTTGGTGCAGTGAATCGTAACCAATTGTTCATAAGCTAAAAGAGGCATTATCATCCACTCCAGTACTAGTTACACTAAATTTCTTTAAGTCATTTATCATCAAATTTGATGCTTTAGGTCTAGGTATTGAAGTAATATTATCTCAGGAAGGATATCTAATCACCTATGAGAGTAGGAAGCTAAATTACAAGGAGATATGTTTTTCACATATAGCAAAGATATGTTAGTCATACTTTATGCTATAGCCAAATGGCATCAATTCATATTAGAAAATAAGTTTTTTACCAAGACATACCACATGAGTCTAAAACATTTATTATCACAAGGTGCACACACAAAGGAGCAATAAAATTGGGTAGATTGCTTGTATGCTTATGACTTTGAGATACTATACAACAAGGTAAAGGGGAATGTAACAGTTGATGCATTGTCTCATTGGGATGATATTCCAATAATAAATGTTATATCTATTAGCCATCATGCATGGTTGAAGGAGCTTATTAAAGATTATGTTATTGACCCAAGAATCATACTATTGTAAAAGGGTATTAGTGATAGAAATAAGAGGTAATTTTAGAGTATTATAAATAGGGCAATCTTCTATATATATATTTAATGAAAAACTCAAGTTATTTTAATGGATCTCTTGAGCATGGTCATTCCACTCCATCAAAAAGGCATGTAATATTCATGAAAAGTTTTCAAGAATATCTAATCAATTTTATATTAGACTAGAATAAAGTCATATATTGAGATGTCTATTAGTGATTGTGACATTCTATAGAGAAATAAAGTTGAGACAATCCCATATCTAAGTCTTATCCAACCCTACCTATTCCCCAAATAGAAGTGAGAGCTTATTTCTATGGAATTTATCACTAGGCTATCTATATCTAAAGGTAAGGATTCCTAATTTGTTATTGTGGTTCATTTAACAAAATATGCTCACTTTGTTCCATTGAAAAGCAAATGTTCATTGCTTAGCATGGTGGACCTATTTTTCAATCATATATGTGTTGCATGGATTTCAAAAAGGCATCATATATGATAAAGATATTAAGTTTTTGAGAAATTTGTAGCAAAAGCTATTTAGGTTAGAGAGTGACTTTTAATATGAGTATTGCATATCACTTTCAAATAGATGGGCAAATGAAGGTTGTCAATAAGTTCCTAGAGGGGTGTCTTTCAATGTACACATGAGAAAGACAAGTGAAATGGGTAAAATAGTTGCATCTTATAGAATTTGGTATAGTAGTGCATACCATACATCAATAAGAATATCACCATTTAGAACCTTGTATAGGTACAATGTGCCTTTGCCAAAAGACCATATCATACAAAATGTGAGAGTGCCTATAGTAGGGGGTTGCATGCAAGAGATAGAATATCTCTTAAGGATTGTAAGGTGAAATTATCAACAACTACAAATAGGATGAAGCAATAGACTAACTAGCATAGGGAAAAAAGAGAATTTGTAGTAGGAGACATGGTGTTTGTAAGGATACAACCCTATAAGTAGACAACACTTAAGAATTAAGGAAAATAAAAGCTACAACCTAGGTTCTATGGACCATTTTTTAGTGAGAGCAAGAATAGGGAAAGTAGCATATATGTTAGATATTCCAAACAAGGGGTATATACATGATGTATTTCATGTGTCTTACCTGAAGAAATAAATCAAGAATAACAATGTGATGTAAAGAAATTTAATTGTAACACATAAACAAGGAAAGGTAGTTGGAGAACCAAAATATATTCTATAGGTAAAGGAGGGGAAGCTAAATATGGGGATAATGCATAGGTACAAGATTAAATAGAAGGGGTATCCATAGGAGTATGCAACCTGGAAAGGGGAAGAGTTTGTCCACAAACATCCAAAACTACAACAAATATGAAGAACACTTGTGGTGCTAAAAAAGAAAGAAAATCCCTCAAACATATTAGATATATTTGCGTAAGTTGATTGTTGATTTGTTGGTTATGGCATATTTATTTTGGTTCATAGGATGTGAGTGTTAGAGTAATATTCCATTATTTGGGATATTTACCTATTTCCTACATTAGGTAGAATTTATTTACCGCATGGTAAAAAGTAGTTTGTTACTTTTTACCACTCACATTTACTTTTACCCTAGGATATTTACATTGTTAGTAAATATCTAGGTAGTTAGTTATTGTAGTCATTTTGACTACGTTAGTTTTTAATGTCGATGTTATTACCATCATATTAGTTAGCTTTTTAGTAGCATTTTTGTTAGGCTTGTCCTATATATATTTTTAATCAATATCAAAGCTAATGTTTTGGGCTCCGACTTTCATGGTACCAGAGCGTGGTTGAGCGGAACCTGTGGAGTGAGCGTGAAATTGGACAAGGTGACGTGACTCGTTCCAATTGAACTAGGGGCCCAAATCCTGAGACTTGGAATCCCTGGACAAGCATGCTTTCCGAGGCACGAGCTCATTTTCTCGGTGAGGCATATGATTGGCACAGATCCTAAGGCATTCATTTCTTATTGGACCTACTGGCATTGGCATTGGATCCTTTTTCCAAATGATGTCTGCTATTGGTCAAGCTTGACTGCTTCTAGTCAAGCTTGACTAGACCAAACTTCGAGCAGTGGAATTTTTGACCGCTGACATCATTCAGAGCAGGCATCTAATATCTAAAGCATCCACCTCTGATCAACATGGAAGGCCAAATTCTTTGGTCAACACACTTTGAGGTACGGTTCCCCTTTGGATGGGATAGAAATTCATGTGATCTGGCACTAACAATTGAATCTCATGTAGACCATCGAAACCTCGCAGACGTAACCTAAAACTGACCAGACAACCCGACAAGCTCTAATGAGCTTGATCTGAACATATCTGACCTACACGTATCCCAAAGCCACGTGGTACTAATGTAGACAGATACCTAGCAGACATGAGGTGATTGACGTCATTTGGATGATCCAAATGGCACATGGTTCAAGGCAATGATGTGGACCCTACAAAGCTGATTGGGTGCTAAAGTGTCTTCATCACTGTTGATGTGGCACTATACTGACTAGACTGGTAAGCATAAACTTCAAGATGTGATGTGGCTACTGATGTGGCACTGTGCTAACTAGATTGGTGGGCGTGAACTTCGAGATGTGACGTGGTGCGTTTCTGTTTGCTGGCTCGGACATGTCGTGGCATGCTCTGATTTATTGGTTACTTGCAACAAAAGGACGGGGGATTCGAGACTACCCACAGGTAGTCAAAGTAATAAGGAGGCATTCCTCGTTTTAAAGAGGGAAACATTGCCCACACGGGCAATGTAGAACTAAAAGTACCTATGTTTTTTTCCATTTTACACTGCCCAAAAAGGAGGAAAGCATGTATGTGTGCTTAGGTTTCTAAAGGTACGCCTAACACGATTGATTTCTCGGGTCGGGCTAAGGCGCTATAAATAGTAAGGTCTCGATTTCAAACCCCGTCGGGGTCTTCCGCCCAAGTTAAAATAAACATTTTTTTTTAATTTTACAATTATTATTTTTAATTAAAGTTTTTAAATCAATTTTTATATATTTAAATTGATTTTTAAATAGATGATTATATTTTTATTATTACTTAAAATATTTTTCATTTAACTTTATTTTAAAAATTTTGCAAATTAAAAAGCAAAAGAGGGCATTTTTTTTTTTGCAAATTCAAAATTTAAAGGAGCTTTTGTTTTTCTCCAAGGGGGGATATAAGACATAGAAGAGCACCTACTTTTATTGCAAATAAGAAAACCCTAAAATCTTCTCAAACTTGTTAAATTTGCAAACATGAAAGGGGACAAAATCAAACACATTTGATTCTTTATTGCAAATTTGGAAAACAAGGAGACTCAAAATTTTGTAATATTCAAAGGCAAAGTGTGCATTTGTTTTCTCCAAGGGGGGATATAAGACATAAAATTGCACATTCTTTTTTTGCAAAATTGAGAAGAATTTGAAGCCTTGGGTTGATTAAAACCAAGTCGTGTGTCGATTGGTTCTAGAAGCCTTTCAAACGTGGGTCGTGTGTCGACTTGTCTTGGAAGGAGTGCTAGTTTTGTTAATTTTGCAAATCAAGGGGGGAAGACAAGAAATTGATCTTCTTTGCAAAATTGTAACACAAAAGTGAGGAGCACTTTAAAACAAAATCAAACTTGTTAAATTTGCAAAACAAAAAGAAAAGGTAATTTGTTTTATGTCACATTATTTGCAAATATGGAAAACAATAAGAGATAAAATATATCATTTTTTTGCACAACACGCATCCAAATTTAGTTGCAAAAATTAAAAGGTGCATTTTCGATTTTACTCGATACCTTCATTGGCATATTAGGTGCATTTTTGGTTGCATCTGAAACCTATGTGATAAGAATTTTGTGGGCATTCTTGTTTGATTATTGCATTAGTTTTTACAATTATAAGCCATGGAATCAAGGACACTCAAACCCTAAAATTTCACAATAAATTTGTGTCAACCATTGCACAGGTTTAAATCCAATTACACTTGATATTCTCTCCTAAGAAAAAAACCCCTAATTCAATCTTATTTATTTGCATTAATTTCCTCAAACTGATTATTCCTCTTCAAGAGGATTTTCAGGCAGGTGCCATTAAATATATTTTTGAGTGAATTATCTTTCATCTCTTATTTGTTTGGCTTAATTTCCTCAAACTAATTATTTCTCTTCAAGAGGATTTTCAGGCAGGTGCCATTAAATATCACTTAAGAGTGAAATAAAGATACATCTTAGTGCAAATTCTAGGACCTTCATCATGGCAACTATCAAATACTTAACTAATACACAATTGCTTAAAGGTCCTAACTCTTCAACATGGAAAACTAAGATGAAAGCCATATTGACTATAGAGGAAATATGGGGTTTAGTATATGGCACTGAACCAAGACCCGCATCACCAGGAGTAGATCAAAAAGCATGGGATAAAAAGAACAATTGTCTTCTTATGTTTATCCTCCTAGCTACTGCTGATGAGATCTAGCCTCACATAAGTGAAGCTAAAACTGGTAAAGATGCATGGGATGAACTTAGTACCATTTTTTAAGGAAATAATTAATCAACTATTCTAAACCTTCAAACACAACTTCATACACTCCATATGAAGACAAGTGAATTAGTAGAACTATTCCTCCATAGAGTGTCAGAACTAAAGTCTAAGCTCAATGCCTTAGGAGCTAAAGTAGAAGACACCATTTTGACTTCAATAATATTGAGGGTTCTTCCTAAATCCTATAAAATGTTGATTACATCCCTTAATGTATCACAAATATCATTCATATTTGTGGAGTTAGTCAATTTGCTTCAAACATAGGAAGCAAATCAACTCCAAAACAATGAAGTGTCAAACAATGCACTTTACTCAAACAATCAGGGTGATAAGAAGAAAGGAAACTTTCAAAAGGGAGGATCATCTTCAAAAGGTAAGGGAAAGAAAACTCAAAAGAGGTTTTTCTCGTATTGTAAAAAGGATAACCATGACACCAATCGGTATTGGTTTAAAAACAAGCAAAATAAGAAAGGCAAAGACACATCATAGAAGCAACACAAAGGCAATATTGCTAGTGAAGTTTCTAATTTCAATTCTGATTCTGGTTTAGAAAAAGCACACAGAGTGCTCTTGGCTAAGATAGTATTGTAGAGGGAAATGCAAATTTGTCACCTTAAGAAAGCACCATTTCCTTTCTCTCTCTTTTAGGCTTCATAAATAGCATAAGTTTTTTTTGAAGTACTAGAAATAAAGGGGTGATTGTACCTTTTTTTAGGCTTCATAAATAACAAACTCTCATTGTTTGAAGTAATTGTAACAAAAGGAGGAAATTTTCTGGTGAAAAATTTTCCTAGGAGGCAATCTTTGTACATTCCTTCACAAAGCTTCTTAAGTTGCACATCTTTTGCAATTAAGGGCAGATAAAAATTTATTTTCTTACTTCACACATTTTTTTGTAAAAATGGAAGTAGACTTATAAGGGTGCATTTTCGACAGCGACCGACACCTTAGTCACACTTATTTTAGAAATTTCATTACATGTTTTTGCAATAAGGGGGGAAACTTATAAGGGTGCATTTTCGATAGTGACCGACACCTTAGCTACCTTATCAAAACTTTTGCAAACTCATATTGTAACCGAATGAACCTCGTATGAAGTGATCTACTCTACTACACCTAGCGATTGTAATGGCTGGTTACCCATGCAATTCGGTTGGATGACAAGATTACAATAAGGACATTCGTTGATGTGAAGACAAAGTGAGGAATGACCCACTTTTCTTTTCTTAGGAGCAGCCAAAGCACTGTGACAGAGCAAGAACCAGTAGATCGACATCTTTTTCACTGTTTTTGGGACAGTTATATACATTACCCAAATAATGTAATAAGGGGGGATGTTAGAGTAATATTCCATCATTTGGGATATTTACCTATTTCCTACATTAGGTAGAATTTATTTACCGCATGGTAAAAAGTAGTTTGTTACTTTTTACCACTCACATTTACTTTTACCCTAGGATATTTACATTGTTAGTAAATATCTAGGTAGTTAGTTGTTGTAGTCATTTTGACTACGTTAGTTGTTAATGTCGGTATTATTGCCGTCATATTAGTTAGTTTTTTAGTAGAATTTTTGTTAGGTTTGTATTATATATATTTTTAATCAATATCAAAGCTAATGTTTTGGGCTCCGAATTTCAGTGAGAGGTCTTAGTTTAAACTTATACACAACGTAGGATTTTTTAGCAAGTATGTAATAAAAGGGTGTAACATTGGGACGTTAAGGAGGTCACCCATACCAATACTACTTTAGCCCAAGCATGCTTAACTACAATTTTTTTTTTAACTTTGAGGATAAAGTTTCTAATGGAGAGGAGATATTGTGTAGATCCAACATGTTTTATTTTTGTGTACTAGGATTAATTAGTCTAGGGGTGTGGTGTAAAATTAAGACATTGTCTAATTATTTTACTATTACCTACATTAATTCATAAAGCTTAGGGGTTTAATAACATTTTATGCATGACTAGGGATTCCACCATACATGCTATATATTGGAGAGATATTCCTATTTACAAATTATGAATTATTAGATATTTTCTACAAAGGAATGAAGACAATTTCAAGACTTCTTTACTATTAAATGGAATTGTAGGTTCAATCCATATGGTGTGTAGGTGGCTCCATTTCATGAGATAAAGTATGTACTTCTATTATATTCCAACATTCTTAATTATTTTCCATTAAATAGAATATTACATTCACCTATGACTCTTAATATTTTGCTAAAGTGTGGGCTACATTGAGTAATAGAGAAGTTAAGGTTTTAAAAATAGGGATGTTTTCTAAAAATCCTAGGAAGTGCAACATTGATAAATATTATACCTGAATAGTTTATCACTTTGAAGGATTATATTGAATTTTTCTTAAGACAATACCAAAACGATATTTTTGAGTGATTTTGTTTTGCCTAGTTGAATAAATTTAGTTATCTAAATTTCTAATCACCATCAAATTTAATTATAAAATGAGGTAAAAAGAAGAGATGCTATTACCATTTAGAAACAATAATGCCCATGCATAGTTCCTACTACTTGAAAAGTAAAGAGAGTTACAAATTCCAAAATAGTTGACATCAAAAGGTAGACCAAGAGGGAATGATAAGAGATAATATTGTTCTAACTTTTTAGATTATAACACACACTCAAAGTACTAATTATTTTGGTGAAAAATAATATTATCTCCTAAAATATCCCCATGAGGCTCTAAATTAGAAAATAGCCCTTGGCAAAGGGTCCCTATATGCCTTAGTAACACTACCCGACTTACTATGTCTACATAGATGTAGGAAATTTTTGAGTTGAAACATTAGCATCAAAAGGGTGGGCAACCATTTTCAGATCCAATGAATGGGACTATATTTCACTCAAAGAGGGTTGTTTATTTCTATAAATTATCTTTCCCATTGCCCACAAAGAAAAAAATAAAGACAAAAATCCATGTCACCTAACCAAAAATATCTCAAGAGACATTTAGGTCCTCATTTCTTTACATCCCTTTCTTTTAAGATTGGTTGAAGATATTTATAAGACCAATGGTTTCTTCCATAAAGCTAATAAGATGAAATTTCAACCTAGAAATACAATGATAGAAATGCAATGTCTGAGATATAGACTATTTTAGGGTAAGCAAAAATTTCTTCCTTCTGACCCCACAATCCAACGGATAGGATAGAGTCTTAGATAGACCTTGCTGATATATCGTCTTGGACTTGACTATCAACATAAGGGTTGGTAAGAATGGCTTAAGTCCAAGAGAGCTTTGATGACTCAAATAAATGATAGTTAACCATGAATATAAGGGATCCAAAGAAGAAGTTTTATAAATAAGTGAGAAAAAATGATAAGAATGAAAGCCACTAATCTAGAAGTATAAATTTATTCTACCATATTTCCCACAACCATGTTCACTTTACTTTCACCCCATTTCTCTTATTCTCTTCTTTATTTTCTCTTTCCCTCTTATTTCTTCTACTCCCACTTCTTGAAAGTCCCCTAATTTCTTTTGTTGTGCTCATCCCACCTCAAGTAAGTTTAGCCCTAGTCTTAGGGTCACCAATAGGTTTACCTATTTAAAATGTAGGATCGTTTGATATGTCATCTTTGCTCTATTTTGTCCTGTCATAAGTGATATTATCACGTACTATTCTATCCACCCTACACCCATCCTTTGGTCCTCCATGTTACAAGTGTTATTGTATCATGTCGGTTCCATCATTCTAATATTTATCACCATTCATCACCACTTGGTCTACACCATCACCCATATGGTTGTGTCAAATTTGTGTCATTGTAGCATCAATTTTTCAATTTAATTCACACTATGAAGGAACACCTCAATATTAGAAATTCATCGGTCATCAATAATTCCTTAGCCTAGTGAAAATGATCCTTTAAGAGGAAATATAGAGTATAAGTATCAGGCACCATGTAGTGTATAAGAAAATATATTGATCAAGACAACATTGATAAAAATAGGTTCAATATGAATTGCAACCATGATCCACCACTTTTGACTAATTAAAGTAATACTGGAGCTATTATTCATCAAGGCACTTTTAATATAGAATATAAAAGTCAATGTCTAAGTGGTGGGACAAGACAAGTCACTATGAAACTAAGTTTGCTAAGGCACATCTAATATTTCTTAGATCTAGTCCCTTTATGCTAAGGCATACTCCATATATCTAAATAATTATCAAACCTTGCTTTTCAAGGGAAATCAAGTAGGTGGAAGAGGAGCTAACAACCAAGGCAAGGTACATTGAAGAACTTCTCATCCAATGAAAAAAATGAAGTAGTTGGATATGTCAGATAATAAAATGGTAATCATGCAGTTGAAGGACATATCTTATGTGTAAGAGAGACCCTAACAATATAAGTTATCTATGATGTTGAAAAAATATGTGTAAAAACTCCTAAATAAGGGATTATAGAGAAAGCCAAAGTGGATGTGTCCCTAGATAGTATCACCTTTTGCTTCAAAATAAAATTTTAAACCAAAAATATAATTACGAAATTTTATAAATTGAAGAGGATCAAGGGAAGAGATCCTCATAGGGTCGGCATGAGTTAGTTTCAAACATCAAAATGTAGATGATCAAGGTGCACCATCATATACTAATTGGAAGGTATTTTTGAACCTATTACACTAGAGCTAAACAAAGATGATCTAGAGTTTTTCAAATCTACAACAAGGATTCCAATTTTAAAGACTCCATGCCCAAGGATAAAAATTATATTTGGTATCTCTCACCATTCGGTCTTGGTGTCCCATTAAGTCACTATACATATAATATCTTAACTACCTTCTAATTCCTAGAAATTAGCCATAGGGAATAAATTTTGCAAACCTAGGAACAATATTACAAGATTTTCAAAATTGATAAAATTTGGGTAAGTCTCCAAAATGGATTGGCTAGCTTGCAAGAGAAATTCGCTCATAAAATTGAACTAATTGAATAGGAGTGATTCACTTGAAAAATGAATCTATTGACTCAAGGAAGTGATTTGCTTGCGAATGGACTTATTGGCTCAAGGGAGTGATTTGCTTACAAAATGGACTTATTGGCTCAAGGGAGTGATTCACTTAGCAAAATTTATCGATTCACTTAGGAAAAGTGTTGATTTGCTTAGTAAAATGTGTCAACTCACTCAAAATTTTAAGAAAATTCCCTATAAAATGCAAGTGAATATCTCCCCAAACCCAAGTGAATCACTAGAACATTTACAAAGGTAAAATAAAGCATAGATCCCATGGAGAATCTTTCAAAAAGTGACATTTTGGTATGTAGTGATGCATTAATTCATTGTGAAAGCCTTCTCGGCCTATTAGAGCCATGATTGAGGACATGTAACATCTAAAGGTGCAACATTTTGCTAAAGTTTCCACCAAATCGTTACTTTTAGTAGGAGCAATTATTTTTCACCCTAGGTAATTTAGGGGTGAAATTTTACTAAAAATAGGGGCCTAAAGCCCTCATTGTATTTATCTTTTGGACATGAGAATTTAGAGCTACACTTTGAAACCCACATTGTGATGTTTTTTTGTTTGTGGAAAACACCCCAATTGGGATGCCACTTTTGGGTAAGTCCCAAGGAAGCAGTGATATCTATTCTACCAAAATAGCCCAGGGCTCGCACCTCACCTGCCCCCTTGGCACACTCAAAGAGCATACCTAAAATAATAAAAACACAAACAAACATACAAAACACAAAACACACACAAAATAACCACAAAAACAACACATAAACACAAAAATAAAATAAAAAGCATACAGAAAAAATAAAAACATAAAACACAAAAAAAATACCAAAATGTAAAAAACACCAAAAACAATACTCAACCAGTTCCTCATGCACTTGCTTTTCTAGGGTTTCCCATAGAGGCTCCATAAGTATTAACTTTTCCAAAATCCTTATGTATCCCATTAGTGGCACCATCCTCCTAGTTTGCTAAGTGTGTAATGGTTACTTATCAATTTCATAATCAAACGAATGGGTGGACATTGATGTTATTCAAATTCTCATTTGTTGATTGATCATACACTTTCCTCCCAATTATGTACAAGTTGTATTTGTTTTTATTTTCTCATACTCTAAACGTCTCATAATTTTATTAATTATATTTTACTTTTTATGCATTTTTATTTTTTACACTTTACTTTCCATGCAATTTAGTTTAGATTAGTGTAGAGGTTTCATACAAGGACAATAGAGATCTCACCTAAATTTGACGTCCAAGAGAAGTCATTGGCAATATTTTTCAACCTTTTTGAAACTCGAATTGGGGACACAAAATCTTAATTTGAAGTTAGGATAATTCCCCAATTCAACAAAGCCCTAAGTGTAAAAACCATAATCTATAGTACTTACTTTTTATGTGGCCTTGAAAACCCTAAATTGCCATATATATCCTCCATACTCCTTTCTTTATCAAGTTTTTCATAAAATCCTAAAGTGCAAAGGATAAACTCTTCACTATTTCCATTTTTATTATAAGGAAACGATTTATACTAATAAAGGAAAATGAAGACGATTTAGATGGATAAATCTTGACCTCTTTTGTCTTCTTCAATTGAAATTTTACCTCCAAATATTCCTTCATACCTTGAATTCCTTTTGAATTTGAATTGTACATTGAAATTCATCAACCTTTATATCCTTCTTTGTTTCTTCTAATGATGATTCAAGTGATCCATGATGGCCTTCACTATTTGATATAGAGGGGCTTTCTATCACATTTTTGGAATGAAAAATATTTTAATATGATCAAACTTCTGTTGTAGTATAATCCTCGTGCTTCACCTTGGTCTCATGACCAAAATTTTCTCCCTTTCTCAAAGTTATTGCAAATATTCTTAAAATCCTCTTTATTCTTAAATAAATCACACCCTATGATCTCAAATATAAAATATATTTCCTTAAATCATAGGCTACTACTCATTATTTTATCAATGAATTTTGAATTAAAGAAAATGATAAAAAAAAAATCCTTTTAAAAAAATCATTTAAAATTTATTTTTTAAAAACTAAAAACTAAATTAAAATAAAAAGTTTAAATAATCTTCCTCAATTACTTATAAATTTTAAATTAAATAAAAGGAAAATCTTATACAATCTTACTTAATCCGACTTTTCTATTTTATATATATATATAATGAATTAATTTTTACTCTAAAATATTAAACTTTTGTAGTAGCATCCGGAATTCTGGTTAATGGAGAAACCCACTTGATTTTGGACTTATCTTCATATCTTCTTCAACGTCACCCAAAGTCACGAAGCTTTTGTAGAAGCATATTTTGGACTTATCTTCATATCTTCTTCAACATCACCCAGAGTCATACTTAATCCGACTTTTAATTTTATATATAAATAATGAATTATTTTTTACTCTAATAGATGAAGCTTTTGTAGAGGCATCTGGAATTCTTGTTAATGGAGAGACCCACTTGATTTTGGACTTATCTTCATATCTTCTCCAACATCACCCACAGTCATATGAAGCTTTTGTAGAAGCATCCGGAATTCTTGTTAATTGAGAAACCCGCTTGATTTTGGACTTATCTTCATATCTTCTTCAACATCACCTAGAGTCATATGATAGGGACTGGCATTTATGGAAGAGAGGTCCACCAGTAAGCGAAATAAGAGAAAGTACGTGGAATTGTAGACCCATCGAAAAGAATACTTTAAATTAAGCACAAGAGAAGGAGGGGAGTTTTTTTATAACAACATTAAAAACTAACATTGCAGAAGGTACGTAACAAAAGCAAAAAGTCCTGCTAGCATATACTTTTTAACGTAAAACAATCCATTAATCTTGGAGATTGCAAAGGAAACCTGTCTGAAGGCATTATAATACAAGCTGAAAGTACAAAGCCGCCTCATCATCAAAAGCAGAGATTATAAGAACGAAGGGTAGTTAAGGACGGAGTAAGACTAGTAACAAAGATTAATCTTGTTATCCTTTCCTTTGAGGTTGGTGGAAATTTACAATCATAAATAAATCTTCCAATACAAACGTTGGAGTTAGTGCTAAATTTTGGTTTAGTATGACATGCAAGAATAGGTAGATTGGTAGCAATTGATATTGTTTTTGTTTACTTAATTTTTATTTATAGAGGTTTCTTACCCAAAAAGGATTTAATATGTGTAAGATGTTTATATCAAATTTAAGAATTATTTAATATTAACCTACACATTTATTAATTTAATTTATAATATTTAATTTTAAATTATAAATATAAAAAAAAAATTAAAATAATTATTATTAAAATTTAATTTATAATTTATTATTTAATTAGCAATCTACGGTAGACTGCTATATTGCTGATAGAAAGAAGACATATCTTATGCAAAAATAAAAATATATAATATTGGTTTTGAGGGCACCACCAAAACAAAAACCAGCAACATTGTTCAATCATTACATACTAAGTTAAAAACCAACAACAATTTGGAAATATGATTTTTATTTATGTTTTTCTCATCAAGATGGGAAGTTCTACAATTATTTTTCTTGTACAATGAAAGGATAGGAACCCTTGAAACAAAATTAATTGGACCACTTTTCTCTTAAGGAATATATTATTGGGTTTTGTTAGTCTATGCTTCTAATTATTTTTCTATATGTTTGGCTCTTTGGGATTTGATGGACAATAATCTACCTTCTACAAAATGGATTATAATTAGGGACCTTAAAATGGTAATGTCATGTCATTATAATAATTGAGAATCTTCTTCACTTCCTTTGTATATTGTAAAATTTAAAACTTGGGTATCTTGCAAGAATAAATTAGGATTTTTTAGTATTCTTAGGAATTTGTATGAATTGGATAAGCACTATTTGTTTACTTGTATAGTAGAAGTTCTAAAAATGATGTTGCAATGAGTAGGTTGGATAATTTTTATCATTCTAATGTCTTTACAAACACTAAATTTTCCCTAGATTCAAGGTTTTCTATGGTTATCATTGCTCCTATTTTGGAAATCTCTTCTTTAGCAACCTCCTTAGTTAAGAGGAGGGGACATTCTATTTTCATTTTAAATAACCTTGACTGCATTATTGGGATAAAATGAATTCAGATTGAAGAAGAGAATCATTTTTTTCATGGTGAGTGGATCTCCTTGTAGGAGAGAGTCATATCCAAGCTAGTGACTTTTCTTCATGTGTTTGATAAATGTCATGCTAGAGCTCACATAAGGTTTAGGAACTCACCTCCTACTTTTATTGTGGTATGAAAAGCTTTGGCTCATGATCCTACTTATCAATATTGGTAGAATTAGGTTACTACAATTGAGTCCAATCTGCTTAGAATTGAGTAATACAAGTCAGTAAGTGATAGATTCAATCTAGGATTCAATGGATAAACCCAAGAGACAAAGGTTTTAATATTTTTCAAAACTTTAAATCATAAACATTAAAAAATGTATATATTTAAAATTAGGTACAAAAACAAAAACTTATTGATGGAGTGTAGTGATATTGCATTTCTTATGTCACATTTCCTTTAAATAAGATGTAAAAATTCTTGATCAATCTTTTGTTTGACATTGTTGCTTGTATTCCCTACAAAATATTTAAAGAGTAAAGAGACTTTCTTGACAACCCTTATCACTTAAGGAGTTGATTAATGCATTTTTTCCCATGCCTAAAGGAAATACACTAGGCATTGATAGGTTACTATTAATTTTATAAGGAAATATGGGACGTCATCAATAAATATTTTTATATGATGTACCAAGAAGTAGAAAAGATGGTTATTTATGGGTAATGATCAATTATGACTTAATTAAATATATTCTTAAGGGATCCAATAAGGATAAGATGCTTGGATGGAGGTTGATTATCTTATTCAGTGTAGTATATAAAATAATACTAAAGTATTTAGCAAGAAGCATTATTTTTATTGCTCAATTAATTGTATTCCTAGAGAAAATATTTTTTGAGAGGAAGATTTATTCTTAACTACCTTATTTTTGCTTAGGAATCCCTTGGTTGTGTAGCTTAATCTAGTCAAGATGTGATTTTTATTAATCTAGATTTTGATAAGGCATATTATAGGATTATATCACCTTTTAATTTGTAAATGATGTAACGGTTAGGGTTTGGTATCAATTGTTGGGGGTATTACATTATTTGGTACCTTACAATATTAATACAAGGACCTTGTAAATAATTTATATTAGGGTATATTTAAGACTATAGTAGATGGCATGTTATTAAATGCGGAGTTATGTGTGTGAGGTATCATGATTGTAAGTGTGAGTTATGTGAGTAAGTGTCAAGTTTATAAGTTAGGAGTTATTATTTATATGCAATTATGAGATACTTTATCTTTAGGTAATATGTGAGATTAATTTGTTATTATGTAAGAGAGAAATGTGAAGATTTGGATCTCCCGTGAGCATAAATATATGAAGAGCTTATGTAAGTGTAAAGGTCAAGAGTATTTTATGTAAGTGTAAAGGTCAAGAGTATTTTATGTAAGTGTAAAGGTCAAGAGTTGTGTGAACATGAAGATTTTTATGTATGTATATACTGAAGACAAAGCTTTGTAATATGTAATCAAACAAGCATTGCATATATGCATTGCTTATAGTAGATATTATCAATAATATTCAATGAGTTTGTTGTTCATTGTTATGTGCATATTTTGAGAATATTTGATATTGAGGCCTTGTGGAATTATCTTATGAAAAATAGCATTAAATTGCTAATAGTGATATCAGATCTACACTATTATGCTTGGTAAGAGCCACATGTGTAGCAAGACCATGATCAGTGAGAAGAAGAAGCTTGAATGTGATCCATGAGGAAATCAAAGCAATGAACGTAAAGAAACTAGATGTTGACTGACCCAAAAGTAGGTAGTATTTGATGGATTGGACAAAGAGAAGATAGGCATTGAAAGATTGAAAGTAAGTAGCGTTTGATGAGTTGAAGAACCAAGCATTAATATACCAAAGGAAGGAAACATTTAACGGGTTGTTAGAAAGCTGGAAAGGTATGAGAGCATATTTTAATCTCTAAAAACATTGGATAAAAATACACATATATTGAGTAGTATCTCCTAAGGAGGACATTTGAAGATGTTTAAGTAACCAAAGAGCATGCATAAAGAAGTTGGAGATCCCAACCCAAGTTAGGAGCATGTAGAATTGATATGTCTAAATCACTTGCAACAAACAAGTAGTCATTACATAATCAGAGCATTTTAAGGTAAATATTACAAAAGGGGTATAATATTTTTATGTAGATTGCAGAAGATTGTAGAGTGTGAACATCGAAAATAAGACAGTGCATATAGAGGTATTTTTATCATTGATTTATTTAGTGGAACTAAATTCAAGGAGGCTTAAATTTTATTAAGATAAGAGGAGAAAATAATTGTGGGAGATGTAAGAAGAAAGTTAATAATTTTGGAAGGAAGAATAATTATTAAGGAGAAAGAGTTATAGCAACACATAGATTAGAAGAAGAGGTACACTCATTTTAGTCGTCAATCATGACATCTCAGATTATATATAGCTTCTTGGTGTTAGGATCCATGATTTGATATCCTTTTGACTCACTGTTGTATCCAATGAAGATAGATCGCTTAGATTTTTCATCTAGATTCATTTACATCTACTTTGGAATGTACATGAATGTTGTGCATCCAAATATGCAAATGTGACACGATAGGTTTGATACTCGTCCATACCTCTTTAGGTGTAACATCAATTAATGGAAGTGTGGGTATGTAATTCCACAAATAAATTACAATATAAATAGCTCCTACCCAAAATTTTGTCTTCGATTTGTCATCGTTCAACATGCATCACACCATATCTTGAATAATATGAGTATGCCTCTTTGCAAGTTTATTTTT
Source organism: Wollemia nobilis (assembly GCA_028583015.1). NCBI lineage: Eukaryota > Viridiplantae > Streptophyta > Pinopsida > Araucariales > Araucariaceae > Wollemia > Wollemia nobilis. The sequence goes on from JAQPPZ010016724.1 coordinate 13,610,519, forward strand.
TTGAGGCATGTAACCAATAGTCAACTATCATTTAATGTCATACTACTTCAAGAAAGTAGAAAAATTATTACTTGTTTACTCCCCCTTCAATTTGAATGGAGTAAGAGAATAGGAAGACTAATAATCTGTTCTACATGACCTTTGAACTACCAAAAATAATGGAAGTATTTATCCTTCATATTTGGGAAATAAACCCACAATTATTGTGTATGATCATCAACAAACAATAAAAAATATTGACAACTACTAAAAGTTGGATCCATAGATCCACATAGATTAGTGTGCACCAATTTGAATGGATTCATCCACTTTGTAATTGCTTGAGCCAAATGGGATTCTATGTTATTTTTTGGCTACATAACTCATACAAATGTCATAAGGCTTTGTTAATGATAAAATTTATTTTACCATAGCATGATTGCTGAGTGATTTTAGGTGGTCAAAACTAAGATGTCCAAATCACCTATGTCGAAGTGTGGTAGCTTCATTGACCTTGGTTTCCAAAGCTTAGTTGTCTTGCATTACAACTATAATTTGGAACTTCTTGCCTATCCTAATAGTGTGGGTAATGATTTTCAAACATCAATATTGTTCTTGAGTGAGATAAAAGTTTCTTAGGGCCTATTTTGAGAAATTCAACTCGAAAATTACGATCAAGCAATTGATTCACAAAGAGTAAGTTCTTGGTGAGGTTAGGCATGTAGATGACAAGTATATGAACTAAGATGCAAATAAATGTCGTTGATACCAGTAATGATATATGTTGAATTATTATCAAGTGTAACCTATCCATGATAAGATGAATGGTCAAGACTCATGAACCATTCTTCTAGCTTGTGATATTTCTAGAAGCTTCTAAATCAACATGCCAAACTAAGTAAGGTTTTGAAGCAACATCATGAGATTGAATAGAATAGACATAGTCATATCCTTCTACATCAAAATAAGACTCCACTACTACTTACCATGTTGGCATTGAGGTGTATTCCTCTTGTACTAGTGAGGACCCTTATGCTTGCCTCATAATGAAATATTTAGTTTATTATTCAAAGAGCCTTATGAGAAAAAGTTTTACCTAAAATCCTAAAGTATATGATCAAGTTTTGCCCAAATGAAACAAGTGACATTCAAACATGAATAGTTCCCTTGTCCTTATTGTTATTGTGTTCTTTGCCTTGGAGGGTCCACCACCTTTATTCGACTACATTAGCTTCTTGCCTTTTTGATGCATGACTAAAGCACATTCATATTCAGTTTGTCTCTTGAATTATTTCCTCTTGTTGAAGTAAATTTATAAGAGTCTCAAATGTGGATCTCATGGGTTTCTAACTAATCATATTTAGAGTTGTTACCACAACATTAAATACAAGTGGAAGTGCTTCTAGAAGTACTGGAATAGACACATCATCACTAATAGTTTTTCCTAACACTCATAGCAAGACTCGTAACTCAAAAATTTCATGGAGATAACCCTCTAGCTTTTCATAGTTTTTCATTTTCAAGTAATGCAATTGACTTTTACGTGTATAATTTGATTTTGAATTTTGGATTCGAACATCATACTAAGTTTATCTTGTACATCCTTAGCAGTTATTGTATCACAAATGCATGGATGGATCTTACCAGTCACATCAAATATTATGATCAATCAAGCATTTTGGTCAACTTTGTTAAAATTGCTTTGTTCATTAAGGTTAATGACATGTCTTTACATAGTACAAGCTACCACTCCTTACAAATATTTGAATTTAAGGTGAATCTTCAACTTTATCTTTTATGCAAAATATTTATCACCTTTCAACAATTGAGAATAAAAAACCAAACCTTAAAAAAATTGACATTCATCTTAATTTTTACAAAACTAGAAAATTTCAATTCCACTTTATTGCGCTCAAGAATAACTTTCCAATGTATATATATAAACCTTTACTAGAAAAATTATAAGAAATCAATTGTAACTTTTGGCGAAAATGTATGGGGGTCTGAAATCAATTTGCACCAAATCACATTCAAATCAGAGAATATAATAAAAAATGTTTACATGTACAAAACTGCTCCTTCCATTTACTTTATATTAAATAGAGTTCAAATAGATTTAAGGGCAAAATTGAAGCATGTGGGATAAATAATTTATGTCCCCCAACAGAAAACCTGCTCCTAGATGACTTAAGCCCTTGGTCAATAGACATTGCAGCAAGCATGAACTCATCATGGTCATTCATCGTCTTGATCGAATGGTTTGTAATTACATGTAAATTTATAGACCTCTCCCTAAAATTGCTTCAACACGTCTTCAGATGTCTCTCTGTCATGATAACATGTACTTTAGCTGCCATCAACTTCAAATAATGTAAACATGTAGAAATAAACAAGCAAAAACAATCACCCAAAATATCTTTGTCTGTAGAATTTTCCTCTGTGCTCGAACTCAACAATTGTCACGTTTGTAACTTTCACATATAAAATTAAAGGGTTTCTCTTCTATATTGTATGGTTCACATTAATAATGTTATAAAAAGTTGTTATAAAACTCATAACAAATATAATTTAATAAAATAAAATTAGAGTAATATTTTGTTTAAATTAATAATAATTATAATTATTTAAAATTTAAATAAATTATAAATTTATTTTTGGTACTATTAATAATATAGAGGGTTTTAATTAAAGGGATCCTACAATATGTACAATCGAAACTCCACCCAGGTGAAAAAGGACCAAAACTAAACATCGATAGACAACGTGGTGCAAACCAAAAAGAGACTGCACAAAACTAATACCCAAGAACACGTACGAAGAGGAGAACCGAGATGGTTCTACCACAACCTATCCACCTCTTGAGATATAGAAGCAACCAAATGAGAAATATCCTTGGAATAGTCCAATGCAGACTTCATAAAGCTCTATATTTTTCTTTGATTGATATCAATGAGCTTCATATTATGAAAAATAGAGGGTTTCTTATCTTGGGCGTCCTCTGAGGCATAAACCTCATCAACCGATTTCTCCTGATGTTGATCTCTCCTTAGAACATTGAAATTAGTAGGGGGAGAGAGAGGGAAGGAGCCATCATCCTCACACATTTTGTTATGTAGACATTTAGACTTGCGAGTGCCACTGCCCTCAACCACATAGTTCAGCATCAGGTCCACATCCATAAGCCCATCATCAACCACCATAGGAGATGAATCAAACCTAACAAAGGGGCCAAATAAGGGAGCACGACTACTGCCACAGACGCATTAGCATGAACCCCCTTAGCAGAAACCTGGATCTTCCTCGAAACCTTTTCATGACTCAAACCAAAGGTAAACGAGAAAATATCATCACTACTATTAGTAGCAACCTCTGATGCCACCTTAGAGCCACCAAAAATAGGGCAATATAAATCCATGAATGGCTAAAGGATATCATAAGTTGATAAACCATGTTCTCAAGTCACCTGTTCAAACATGATCAAATCAAGGCCTTGATGGAGAGGGGCCTGATCACGATCGCCTTGCACGTTGTCAAAGGATTTTTTCAAAAATTGGAACAGAAACAAAGGAATACTCATGCGAACATGGCGGCATAAGTGATTTAGTAACATAGCATGAAAACTCCTAATTATCTTATAGGTAGAATCTAAAGTGAAATAATCCATAATAACCCTAGCAACTCGATCCTAGGGAGGGGACAGTGGCAATGCGTTGAAACCATTATGGGCACTAGGAAGAAATTCCTCCTTATCAAGGAATAGACTAATCTCCTATAGCAAAAAATGTTTGCCATGATTGTGATAAGCACCATCAAGAATTAAACCAGTGGTCCTACTAATCAGCTCCGTCGTGAAATGACCACAAGCCAATCCTAACCCAACCATCCTTCCAAGTTGCCACCATCCAATTAGTAAGCACCGTATTATGCCCATGAAATTTTTGAATACATTCCAGAAGACCCCCTCTGCTAGAATAGATTTGACTTCATCATCAAAGGTAATGGACGCAGGTTCCAACCAGGACTTAATCAGCTTTTGTTTAGGAGAAAATATCTTCGTATTACCCATCAGCACCAAAAACCAGTTCCTCCCAAACACAGGCAGAAGAAAAGAAACACAACCAGCCAAGCTCGAACCAACAAGAATACACAGGCGGAGGAGACCCCATAATGGAACAAGATATAAATACAAGATCACCACCACCATAGTCAAATGTTGAACATTAAAGAAGGAATTGGAACTCACCAACGAGGGAAACCAAGAGATCCCGAGAACCAACAAGAAGAAAAGCATGCCATACTCAGGCAAGAATATAAATTTGATTGTTTAAAATATAATGAGTTTTGTGAAATAAATTAAAAACTTATATTTAATTGAATTTAATTTGCTTTTATGGATGATTTAAATTTTTTTTATGTACTTTTTATTTGTCTATGGTAAATATTCTTCTCTAGCATTTATTGTACTTGTAGATTTTATTTCATATTGTAATTATATTATAGAATAAGTTATTCAAACTTTTTTAAAACATATATTGGAATATTTAAGGTGGTGGATTAAGTTGTATGTATAAATTATTGAATTTTTCATTTTTATTAGTTAAATATGTTTATTGTGTATTATTTTATATTAAAAATTAAATGCTATATTTTTAACCAAAAAATTTTGGATATGTAATTAAAATTTTATTGTAATAGAGATTTTTTTTTTTTTTAATTTGGTTATATGGAATTGAAATGAACCTCACTTGTATTACATTGTGATCATGTAGTGGTATTACAATAATTTGGCAATTATGTATGTATGGATTGAAAATATTTAAAACCTAATCTACTTTTTGAAATTCAAAGAATTTAATGGATTGATTGATCTATTTTTTAAGGTTCATTCATAAGATTAGGACCTTGTTTTAGGATGTGAAACTAATTGTTCTTATTGCTAATGTCAAATCTTGTAGGTTTAAATATTAAGGTTCATCCATGGGATTCAAACTTTAGTTTAAGGTGTGAAAATCATTGTTCCTCACCACTTATCCCAAGTTCTATGTGCTTTCCAAAAAAAATATTTTTTAATAAGCTATGTGTGGCTTCTATTGAGAGCCACTCCCATTAAAATAATAATAAATTACATTGCTTTCATGTTAGTTAAACCATATTTAACTTGTATTTTTATCAAAAATAATTATTTATCTTTGTAACAAGTAATCTATCAAATTACATTAGATCCATGGGTTATAGTTCTCAACTTTCGAGGAGAAGACCCAATTTTGAATCTTGCCAAGTGATTTGTGTGTAAGTGTCAAGTCAAACTATTGTAATACCATTATGTGGTCATGATGTAATTAGGGTGGAGCCCAACTCCTTGACATCATTTTTATTAAAATATAATATCTCACTTGACCAATTGCTTTTTAAAAGTAGTGATTGATATATTGTCACATCGAATTGTATACCGATGCAAATTGATAAAGCAAACATATGAGAAGATGTACAATGAAGATAAGATGAAAGTGATTGGTGTCAAAGCTCACATAAAATTTTGAAAAATCCATGATTATGTGGATGTTTTTTATCATGATGTTTTTTGGAACAAGAGGAAAAGTGATTATTACTTTCATGATAATAAAAAATTCATTAATAAGCTTGGATTCATTGATTATTCATTAGCTACTTTGCTTAGATGCACCATTTACTTTCCTATCACTCATTCAAAGTGTTGCTTGTTTCAAGGGATAGTTTTACTATAGTAATCTTAAAAAAAAATCTATCACCCTCTATTGAATCAAATATTGAAAGCACATGAAGGTAAAGGACCTTCATACCAAATAATATAATACGAGGGTTTTTGGAAGTATTATATTATTTGATACCTTGCAATAATATTACAACCACCATGTAAATAGTTTAGTTTAGAGTGTACTTAATCTTTGAGTATATAGTAGAAGGTGTCATGTAAGTATGGAGTTATGTAAGTGAGGTGTTATGCTAGTAAGTGTGAGTTATGTATGTGGATTGACATGTTAATAAATGTAGCGTTATGAGTTCTATAAGAGTTTGCCCTTTAGTATGTGCAATCATGAAAGTCTTTGTTCATATGTGAATATGTGAAACTTATTATGTGATATTTCTCCCATGAGAAATATAAAGTGTTATATCTCCAATGTCTATGAGGAAATGAAAATTTTGTGTAAGAAAAAATATCAAAAGTTTTTTGAATATGAAGAATCTTGTATCCATGTGTATATATTAAGGTTTAAATCAGAAAATAGGCTTTGTATTATATTCCATAGCTTAAATAGATATAGTTATTAATAATATATTGAGTGAGTGTTATTTTTATAAATTAAATTATGTACATATTTGTTCTTGTTCTTGAGATCGTGTGTGAGAGTGTTAAATTGCTAACACAGTAGACATTATTGTTGACAAATTTGTACTTAAATTTATCAGTGCATATAACACATGCATATATTATTGTTAAAACTACAAAATACCTCCCTCCAATAGGTAACACCACCTCTCTCCAGTTCAGTTCTATATTAGTGATATATCAAACAACATATTTTTCTATGCCTTAGCATGTCATGGATGGTTTTACCTCTACTTAGCACAACCAAGACAACTCTATAAACTTGAGATGATGAATTTTGATGTAGACGACATGATGCTTGGATTTATTTTTACTCCAAATGGCCCTATTCGAATTGAAATAGCAACAGACGACTCTAAACAGCTTTATATGACCCGATCAATGCTCTAGATGATTCATATTCTTCAGACGACCTAGGTTTTCCCCTTCAAAAGGCCCATACTCTTTAGGTGGACCTCACACAACTTTGGTATGACTTAGAAATAGATTTTTATTACATGAACATTATATTATTAATAGCTCATATAGTCCTTCTATTGGTTTTCATAAAAAACAAATAACAAAATAGAGCATTAAAAAAATAGAGTATATAAAATAGGGCACTCTAATTGCTATTGCAATTTTAACTATACATTTGTTACATTGCCAAAATGATTACATTGTTCAAGTATTTATAGGCTTGAAGCCTTAACCAAGAAGCTTCATAATGAACAATCTAGAACAGAGTATTGTAGAAAAATCTGGAAACTTTGACTTTATATAAACAACTAGAAACTTCTGGAGACTTTGTAATTCTAGAACATTTCTAAAATTTGGAAAGTTCTAGAGGTTATTGTAACTACATTAAGCATTATTACTAACATTCTCCCCCTTAATGCTTAATGTAGTGACTCCTAATAACTGTCTCATTCTAACAAAATTTTCTTTGCATAATGCTTTAGTAAAGACATCTGCTAATTGATCATAGCTATTACAAAACTTTAATTCAATTTGTCCTGTTGCTACAAGACTCCTGATAAAATGATATCTAATATCAATATGTTTAGTAATTATAAAAAAAATATTTTTTTATAGGCAATTGTAGATTTGTTGTCACAATAGATAGTAGTTATTGCATCTTGTTCACATTTCAAATCTGCCAAAATTCTCTTTAGCCAAATTGCTTGACATGCTGTTGTTGATGCTGCAATATACTCCGCTTCTGTTGATGATAGTGAAACAATTGTTTGTTTTTTTGACAACCAAGAAACTGCACCAAAACCTAAGCTAAAAACATATCTTGAAGTACTCTTTCTATCATCAATACAACCTTCCCAAACACTATCTGTGTATCCAACCAATCCAAAATCATCAGTTGGCTTATATAAAATACCAAAATTAATTGTGCCACACACATATCTGAGTATCCTCTTTACTACACAAAAATGGGCTTCAGTTGGATCTTGCATATATCTTGAAGTTAAGCTTACTGCATGCATAATGTCAGGTCTGGTGGTTGTAAGATACATAAGACTGCCAACTAAACTTTTGTACATTGTAGCATCCACCTTTTTACTTCCATCATCTTTGACCAACTTTTCATTCTGATTCATAGGTGTATGCAGAGGTTTGCAATTTTTCATTCTACATTTATCAAGCAGGTCAGTTGCATACTTTTCTTGTGAAATAAAAATACCATCATTCAACTGTCTTACTTCTATGCCAAGAAAATAGTGCATCATACCCAAATCAGTCATTTCAAATTCATGCTTCATAGCATTTCTAAACTCTTGTATCAACACCTCGCTATTGCTAGTATAAATCAAGTCATCAACATATAAGCAAACAACAAGTAGGTCATGAGTACCTCTAAATTTGATATACAATGTGGGTTCACTTTCACTTCTATTGAAGCCATGTTTCAAAAAATATCCATCAATTCTGCTATACCAAGCCCTAGGTGCTTGTTTGAGGCCATACATGGCTTTCTTTAACCTGTAAACTTTATGCTCTTGTCCTACAACTTTGAAACCTAGTGGTTGTTCTACAAATATCTCTTCATTCAAGTAACCATTCAAAAATGTTGATTTAACATCAAATTGAAAAACTGACCATTTAAATTATGCTGCCAAAGCTAAAACAATTCTAACAATATCAAGTCTTGCAACAGGAGCATAAGTCTCATCATAATCTATACCTAGTTGTTGAGAGTAGCCTTTAGCTACCAATCTAGCTTTGTGTCTTTCAATTGACCCATCAACATTATATTTTGTTTTGTAAACCCACTTTAATCCAATAAGCTTCTTTTCTGGTGGAGGATCCACAAGCTCCCATGTTCCATTTCTTTCAATGGCAGCAATCTCTTCCTTCATGGCTTCATGCCAAACTTCATCTTTCACTACATCTTCAAAATTTCTTGGCTCTACTTGGATATTAGTCAATAAAGCATAATTCATGACTGAACTGAAACCAGAAGTTCTTTCATAAATTTCTTTAAGATATTTTACCTTCCTTGATGGAGGACTTGTAAGAGGACTTGGGCTAGATGATGAAGATGATGAACTTGATGGAGTGGCTGTGGAAGTTGAGTTGCTGCTTGGCCCAATAGGATGAGGTTCCACTCTTGGGTTGCTACTTGGTCTGGCAAATTGAGGCACCACTTCTGGTTTTGTATCCATAAATACTAGATTTTCTTGTTGTACATTTCCATCCCACTGCCATGCTTCATTTTTAGCAAAAATCACATCACGACTGACAATCAAGTTCCTTGTCAAAGGATTATATAGCCTGTATCCTTTTGTTTCCTCACTATAGCCAATAAAAATACATATTTTCACTTTTATCATCAAGTTTCTATCTCTTTTCTTCAAGTACATGAGCATATGCAATACAACCAAATATCCTGAGATGTGCTACACCGGGCTTTCTTCCACACCATGCTTCATGAGGAGTCATATTCTTTATAGATTTTGTTGGGCATCTATTCAACAAATAGATAGAAGTAGCTACAACTTCAACCCAAAAATAATTTGGAAGACCCTTTGCTTTAAGCATACTTCTGGCCATCTCCACAATCATTCGATTCTTGCGTTCTGCAACTCCATTTTGTTGTGGAGTATAACTTGCAGTCAATTGCCTACAAATACCATGTTTTCTGCAAAAATCTCAAAATTCATTGGAGGTAAATTCTCCCCCTCTATCTGTATGCAGGGTCTTTAGAAAATACCCACTCTACTTTTCCACGTTAGCTTTAAACTGCTGAAAAATAGAGAAAGCTTCTGATTTTTCTTTAATAAAATATGCCCAAGTCTTCCTACTGAAATCATCAACAAAAATGATAAAATACCTACTTTTGTTTAGTGATAAGGTCTGCATTGGACCACAAATATCTGCATGTACTAGCTAAAGTGGCTCCTTAGCTCTCCAATCTCTTCCTACTGGAAAAGAATCTCGATGCTGCTTTCCAAGAATACAACCTTCACAAATTTGATCATCACATTCAATCAATGAAAGACCATTCACCATGTGCTTTTGATACAACAAATTTAGCCCTCAAAAATTTAGATGCCCATATCTCATATGCCACAACCAAGATTTATCATCTAAAACAACCTTCAAGGCTTGAGTTTGTGCATATGCCAATCTCAAAGGAAATATTCTATTAGGTAGCATACTAACTTTTGCTACAATCTGGTTGCTACCAACTTTATCATAAATAACACATTCATTATTCTCAAAAATAACTGAATATCCCTTCTGAATAAGTTATCCAATGCTTAAGAGATTATGGGCTAACTCAGGCACATAGAGAACATCATGAATAAACTTTTGCATCCCCTATCTTGTTTTGATTGAAATGGTCCCTTTGCCTTTGACTTCAACTTCATTTCCATCTCCAAGTTTTACTTGGGAATTAATAGAATCATCTAACTTGGCAAAGATATCCCTATTTCCAGTCATATGACTACTACACCCACTATCTAGGAGCCATACATCATCAGATATTTCTTTTGCTATATCACATGCCAAAAATAAATTATTTTGTGCTTCCTTCTCTTCAATATTTTGTCATGTTCTTTCTTCTTTTTCCAACAATCAGAAGCATAATGACCAAATATTTTACAATAATAACATTGAGTTTGAGATTTATCAGAATTACCTCTTCCTCTATAATTTGTTCTGCCTCTGCCATGTTGGTTTCTACCTCCATCTCTACTTGAGCCTATGCCACCATGTCCTCTTCCTCTAAATTTTTCTCTACCTTTGTTTGAGGATGATCCTTCAAATTCTCTTCCTTTTCTTTGGAAATATTAAGCTTTGCTTGAATTTTTTTTTTCAATTGGCATATCTACAGGCCTATTTATCCTCTGTTCATGACTTAGAAGTGATCCCATCAACTCACTAACTGATAGTTGTGATAATTATTTTGATTCTTTAATAGCAATTACCACAACATCATATTTCGGAGGCAGGTTTCTTAAAATTTTCTCTATAATATTCTAATTTGTTAGATTTTCTCCATGGGATCTAATTTGATTTACTAATCCCATAACACGATTGAAGAAATCTTGTATAGACTCAGAGTCCTTCATAAATAAATTTTCAAAATTCCTTCTAAGTTGTTGAAGCCTTACAACTTTTACTTTATCTATACCCTGATATGACACCTGCAATAAATCCCAGGCTTCCTTTGACTTTGTGGTTGCAACTATTCTGGGAAATATGGACTCATCCATGGCTTGTTGAATAAAAAATAGGGCTTTTGAATCCTTTTTTTATTCTCTTTCAATTGATCCTTTTGTGCCTTTGTCCATGTGGCTAGAGCTTGAGCATTTGTTGGCTTTGTATATCCATTTTCAACTATATCCCATAAGTTTTATGACTTGAAAAGAGTCTTTATTTTTATGCTCTAGAAGTCATAACTCTCCCAGACTTAATTTGTTTGCAACCATTAGAAAAAACAACTTTTTTAATGCTATCAAGTATTGGTATTTCAAAGCAAAGATTGTAAATACCGTGCTCGATATTCTAGGCCTCCCATAGAATGGATACCCCAGGATTCAATCGAACAAGATCTGATAAACACCAACTTCTCCTCTGGAAAAAATCATGAATCCTCTCACCCAACTATAATCCTACCACTCTGCTGATGGCATAAATCAATTGCACATAGTTCTTGGCACTTGTTACCCCTTGGCTCAAGGACTTTTAGCCATCGCTCTACAAAGCTATCAATATGTATGAGCAAAAAATAATCATGACCTATAGCAACAAAAGAACCCATGCTTCTGTGAAACCCTAGCTCTGATACCAAATATTGATTTTCATAAAGAACCAATTAACAAAACAAAGCATAAAAAATAGAGTATAGAAAATAGAGCATCATAATTGTTGCTGCAATTTTAACAATCTATTACATTACCAAAATAATTACATTGATTATGTATTTATAAGCTTCAAGCCTGAAACAAGAAGCTTCTAGAATGAACAATCTAAAAATAGATTATTTTAGAAGTCTGGAAACTTTGACTTTCTGTAAACAAGACACTTTCGAAAACTTTGTAATTCGAAAACATTTTTACAATCTGAAAAGTTTTGAAGGCTATTGGAGACTATTGTAATTACATTAAACATTATTACTAACACCTACAACAAACAAACACTTAAGAAAATTAAGTTAGATGACCCTTCACGTAAATTCACACATATCAAATGACCTTTGAGTTTTGAAACCACCTTATTCTTCAAACTTGGATGAGCTATCTCTACTAGATAGTATGTTGGTTGGTGTTTTATTTCAATGATTTTTAATTTTTTCTTTAGAAAAAATTAAGTTAATTTGTATCATTTCAACGAACTTAACTTAAATCATAAAAAAAAACCCTTATTATTATTATTATTATTATCATCTAATTTCATGAAATTATTTAAAAAAAAAAAATTGGATGGCTTCAATACCAAATTCACTCATATCAAATGACCTTTGAGTTCTGAAACGACCTTGTTCTTCAAGCTTAGCTGGGCTTCAATACCAAATTCACGCATATCATATGACCTTTGAGTTTTGAAACGACCTTATTGTTCAAACTTGTACGAGCTTCAATACGATTCTTGAATTGGTATCTGAATTGATATGTCTTTCTAAAAAAAATCAGATTAAAATTTATAAAACCGATCGCATTATATCTTAATTATAATTAGCATCTTATTTTAAGAGAAGACTACTCACAAGTCTACATGGCCTTCTTATCTTAGAAGGCTTACAACACGTCAGCTTTTTGAACATGATTTTGATAACAAGACAACCCTATCAACTTCAGATGACGACTTTTGCTTCAACACGTCTTCAGATGTGTCTCTGTCACGATAACATGTCCTCGCCATCAACTTCGAACAATGTAAACATGTAAAAATCAACAAGCACCCAAAATATCTTGTCTGCAAAATCTTCCTCCGTGCTTGAGGTCAACAACTGTCACGTTTGTAACTTTCACACAAAATTCAATGGATATCTCTTCTATAGTGCTGGTTCACCTTTATAATGTTATAAAACATTGTTATAAAATTCATAGCAAATATAATTTGCTACAATAAATTTTAAATTAATATTTTATTTAAATTAATAATAATTATAATTACTTAAAACTTCAAATAAATAAGTTATAATTTCAATAATTAAATTAAAAAGTTATAAATTAGAGTATTTAAAAATATAATAATAATTTTTTTAAATAAATCAAATTTAATAACTTGAATTTAGTTGAATTAAAAAGTTATAAATTAGAGTATTTAAAAATATAATAATAATTTTTTTAAATAAATCAAATTTAATAACTTGAATTTAGTTGAATTTAATTTATTTGTATAGATGATTCAAATTTTTTCTAATGTACTCATGGGAAATATCTACTATTTATTTAGTGTACTTGTATGTATTTATTTAATGTAATTTATTTTTTCTATTATATATATATATATATATATATATATATATATATATTTGAATCGTTATTTATTTGAAATAAAAAAATTTACGATAATTTTTGTATACAATAATGTGGTGCATTAGGTTTCATATATGGATTATTGAATTTTCTACTTTCATTAGTCAATAATTCTTAACAAAAGAATTGGATATGTAATTAAATTATTGTTTTAATAAAGAAATTATTTATTTTCAGCATCTCTTATAATTGGATACAAATTTTATGCAATTGGGAAGCTCTCAATCATTACAATCAAGCTCATCGACTTCATTACAATAAGAGGATATCAATCAAAATATCTTGAGGCTACAAGCTTGCTTGGTTGTGTTCTTTTCCTTCTTGCATTTATCATATGTTTATATTTTATGCTTTATAATCATTTGATCATTGCATACTAATCAATATTGCATAGTCAATTAGTGTATCTACATCTCATCTTGTCATATATCATCAATTAGAACATTATACTATTTGCATTAGGACCCTTATACCTCCTCGTCAAGGATCCTCATTTATCTATTTGGAATCTTATATGTCTTTTGTCCAACACATTTTTTGTTGTATCAACAAGCAAAAGCGCTACTAAATTGTAGGTTCAGTGGTGCTATTGTATGTTATCTCTCCATAATTATAGTATATTGTAGAAAGCAAAAGCACTAGCTAGCAAAAGAATTGATGATTCTATCATTCACCCAATAACGCTTTTTCCACTAAACTCATAGAAGTTACTTTATCATTCTACATCTATTTATCTTATCTTTTAAGCAAGGGTCTAATGTTGATCGAGAGAGTCACACATTCTCCACTAATCCATGTAGACCCCTTTACTATTAACTTATTTATTTTCTATTTGTTTTACAAGTTTCTTGGGAAAGCAAGAGCCCTAAGTGAAAGCACCATCAAACTATAGTACCACCAATAGTGCTTTCACAAACCAATAGTTCTTCTATTAGTAGCAAAAGCACCACTAGATACAAGTAGTGCTATCAACCTATCTACATCCCAACAATTTTTCTACCATTGGGGCAAAAACTAGGTTTTAAGTACCAATCTATTATTTTCCTCATTTTAGATTAGAGAATCTATATTCTATTTATTTTTCTCTGTTTTTATTCTTAGTATTTTCTATTTTATCTATTAAAGGGGCAAAAGGAAAACAAATAACAAATTAACATGAATCATATTAGAGGATCAACTACAATTATGCATCTCATTAAAGAAAAAGTAAATGTAGTTATACTAGGTCTTATTTATTGCATTATCTCCTAGAACCCTTACTAAAAAAGAAATCATTTTTAAATTTATTATCTAAGATCCAAAGTATTTAGTTTATAGTATATATCTATTACATTGATTGATGCATTGGTAGTGAGGATAGATCCAGATTAAGATTAAGCTTTATAAAAAAAAATCTTAGGAGAAACATATGTGTTCTCTAACTTAATCTACGAAACTCTAAACTTAGGCTCACAACTGCTGCTATCTTCAAGGTGAGAAAGAGGAAGATGCAATATATTTCTTAAGAGGTCCTTCATGGTTATTTTTGCTTCTTTACCATTGAATGGAATTGTAGGTGTAATCCATATGGTGTGTAGGTGGCCCCATTTCATGAGATAAAGTATGTACTTCTATTATATTCCAACATTCTTAATTTATTTCTATCAAACAACATATTACATTCACCAATGACTCTAAATATTGATAAAGTGTGGGTTACATTGAGTAATAGAGAAGTTATGGTTTTAAAAAATGGGATGTTTTCCAACAATATGTTGGACATTTTGAGCTCATTTAGTTGTCATTGATGTCAAGGTGAAAAGTTGTCATTGATGCCAAAGTGAACACATGAAGTTATCATTACCACCATGGAGTACATCATCATTAACACTAGGAAGCAATGCAAAGAGATGGAGAAAAGTTGTCCAAATATGTTTTTAGAAGGGTTTTATGTTAAAACCATGATGGCACATTAAAAGGTTTTTTTATTTAAACAATAATGATAGTTCTCTAATATTGTGATGGCAGAGTTAAGGTTTTTATTAAAACCAAGGTGGCTAATTAATTTTCATCAACCTAGTGAAATGCAAATGACAATTTGATATTAACTCAAGAGGGCTTTAATTTTTATTAAAGTCTAAAGTTTATAAATTAAATTTATAATATTTAAATTCTTTTGAATTTAAATTAATTATAAATTATAATTTATACAAGCCGACGTCATCAAATTGAATCATCCATCGACATTGTATGCAAAGCAAATGAAGGGTATTTAAACCCTAAGACAAACCTTAGGGAATGGTGTGTATCGAATTCTAACAAAGTGAAAATCTGAAGCCTCCAAAATTTGCGAGTGGTGTATTTGTCAGGGTTATGCATAAGGGTTCAACCCCAAACTATAGTTATAAAAATTTGGCGAATTAGTTTCAAAATCCAGGCGAATAGTATCGAAATGCATGTATAAGGTTAATTATTATTAGGGATAATGTTGGAAATTTAAACTTAAAATAGACAAATTATTATAAAATTGGGGCGAATCGACCCCCCCAAAAAATATCGCACCTAGAAATTTTTGGCTATTGGGCCTTGGTCAAGGGTCCCAAATTTTAGCCAATTCCAAATTTTTAAAATCCTAATTTTAGCCAATTGGCTATAAATAGCCGCTATGCATAACCCTGGTATTTGTCGAAATAGGACAACGCATTCTAATCAAGGCAGAGCATCGTGATCGAGGCAACGCATGGTGTTCAAATCAAGGGATAGCGCAAAGGGAGAAGCGCTCGCAGTCTAGCTTGGCACTAGATGTAGGAGAAGGCCAAAGGCTTTGAAGCCTTTGTGAGAAGGCTTAAGCAATCTTAGAGCTTAAGCTAAGCATGTGGAGCATTTATATCACACGACTAGCTTGCCGTAACTAAGGCGCCAGTTGTGGAGAAGGCGCAAGTTTGAAACTTCAAAAATTGTGAAAAGGGAATTCACCAAAGGTTTTTATAATTTGATTTTTGATTTTTGCATAAAACTAAGGTTTAGGAGGAATAAGGGTATATTTGTGGTATTTGATTATTGTGCTAAGGTTTTAGGGGTGTACGTGGAATTTGATTAATTGTGCTAAGGTTAGGGAGTTATAAGGTGATATTAATTGATTTACCTAAGTGGTAAATAGGTGCTTTATTAAAGTAAATATTATTTTACCTTAGAAGATAGAAATTAAGTTGGAATATCAATTTTGTGAAATAGAAAAATTGAAGAGGAAATTTTTTTGAAGATATTATTGTTAAATGTTGCTATTGAGAAGGAGATATAAGGTGTATTATGAAATTGATCTATTATTGTATTTTATGAAATATAACACTTGGTATCTAACCTTTGGCACTTGGCAAAGAAGAAGATACTCCTGAAGGCAGTTTTTGAAGATCATCCTCCAATCAAGAAAAAGGTATGAGCATATTCTTCCATAGTTGAATTGATTGATTGGTTTTCTAGAAAATAAGTTTGGAGTGAAAAGGATTTGATTAGGGTTACCTATTGAGTGTGTTGAGTGATTGCTTCAAGGTTTTCTGGAATAAAGAAGTGTGGTTAAAACCTTGTTTGATAAGCATTATTGTTGAAGCCATTAATGAGTGAAGAACTTGAACAAGGGTTTTAAAAGAATATGAGTATCATTGTTATGTGATATTGGTTGTTGAGCATTGTTGGAAATATTTTGAGTAAGTGATCATATACTTTGACTAGGGTTTGTGAGCAAGGATTATCTCATTGAGTCATTGATTGAGTAGAGTTGGTTGAGCCTAGTCAAGTGGATGTGTGAAGTGATTATTCAAGTTCCATAAAACAAATTATTCTATATTCTGAATTGATTTGAGAAAGTGATTGAGCATTGAGTTGAAGCATATTGAGTCTCTAACAATTCTCCTTATGTTTCTAAGAAAGTGATTGAAAGTATTTGAGCAGATTTGAGGTAAGTCTTTGAGAAGACTTGTGGATAGTTTTGGGTAAGCTTTTGTGGAAGCTTACAATATAGATTGGACAAGTTTTGAGTGGACTTGTTGAGTAAATTGGACAAGTTCTGAGTGGACTTGTTGAGCAGATTGGACAAGTTCTGAGTGGACTTGTTGAATAGATTTGAGCAAGTTTTATGTGGACTTGTTGAGCAGATTTGAGCAAGTTCTATGTGGACTTGTTGAAGCAAATTTGAGCAAGTTCTATGTGGACTTGTAGAGCATATTGAGCAAGTTCTAGAGAGGACTTGTAGAGTAGATTGAGTAAGTTCTAGAGAGGACTTGTAGAGCAGTTTGAGCAAGTTCTAGAGAGGACTTGAAGAGCAGATTGAGTAAGTTCTAGAGAGGACTTGTAGAGCAGTTTGAGTAATTTATAGAGAGGACTTGTGGATAGATTAGTGTGTGCTTTTATGGAAGCTTACAAGGCAGATTTGATATAAGTCTTTGAGAAGACTTGAGAGCAGATTTGATGGATTTGTTCAAACCTTGAGTTAATGTTTATGGCAGATCCAAAAGAGTTGATACAAGCCTTGATTTAATGCTTGAGGAAAGAGATAGAGAACAAATTTGTGCTAGATCGAAAGACTATGTTTAGTGCATATTTGAGAGCAAGATTTTGGTGCATATTTGAGGATAAGTTTGTGTCAAATCAGAGACAGAGATAGATCAGATTTATGCTAGACCAAAGGACTGTGTTTAGTGTAGATTTGAGATAGAGCTTTGGAGGTGATAGAGTAGAGAGGACAGTAGTCTCCAATGGATAGAATCCATTCGTCAAGGTAGTAATGACATGTCTTTTGAGTGGGTACAAGAGTCTTCAGTGGAGAGATATCCACAAGCTAGTGTAGTGGAGGCAGTAGTCTTCTAGAGGATCACCAGCCAGATCAGAGGAGAAGTAGTTCTCCTGTGGATAGAGATCCATGACCTTGATCTAGGGATTGGTATCTCCATTGGATAGAGGTCTATAAACATTGTAATAGGGAAATGATTCCCAAGATATTTATTGAGAAAATATTAGTGAAATATTTTCTCCATGGAGTAGCCCACATTGGGTGAACCAAGTTAAATTGGTATCTTCGCTGTGTGTGATGATTTGTGCATTTCTTTGCTTACTGTTGTTGATATTTTTATCTTTACATTACATAATATTATTGGAAAGAAAAGTAAAAAGTGGTTTTATACTATTCACCCCCCTCTTAGTATAAGCTTGTGTTCTTAAATTGGTATCAGAGTTGGTTCCTTCAAAAAATTTTTAACAACTCGAAGGAAGATCTTACAAGGACACAAATAGCAAAGAAAGGCAAAAGTAAAACCATGAGATACAAGAAGAAAAGAACACATGGTCATAAAATAAAAGGAATATGAATTCAATATTGTTTTTTTGGGAGGAAGAATAGAAATAAATTCAAGAGATGAATCAAGCAATGGAGAAATAACCAGGTTGAAAAAAAATTGTACCAAATGTAGGAATACAGGTCACCATGCAGCTTATTGTCCACAAGAAGGTGAAGAATATTTTTTTTGTGGTCAACTCGGTCATGATGCAGGTTATTGCAATGGTTTTAGTAGTGATGAATATGAAGATGATATTTTGAGAAATGAAATCCTAGAGGTTGGTTCAAGAAAGGATAACAGGGACAATCAAAATAGGTATGAAGAAAAAACTCTACTTTCAATAATAGAAGAAAAATAATATGCTCCTATAGAAGATCAAAGAAAGAAAGAAGATGAAGATTCAAGAAAAAAAGAAAAAAATGAAGCCACTCTTAAGGAAATTGTTGAATTGAAAAGAGAGAATGTAGAATTGAAGGGTCAAATACAAGAAGATGATAAATGTAAGACAAAGCTTCTACAAGATCTCTCTAAATTGAAAGATAATATTTAAGAGGTAAGGAAAGTTGAAAAAGGTATGGTTGAACAGTCAAAGGTAAAAGAGATAGAATGTGAAAGACTTATGGTTACTCTTGAAGAATTAAAAATGGAGAACTCAGGACAGGTTTATGCATAGTGGTGAATATTCACCAATTGGGCAAATATTAGGATTTTCAAAAGTGAAAATTTATGAATATGAGGACCCTCGACATCAGCCCATTCACCAAAAATTTTCAAGACCAATGTTATAGGGACATGAACAAGAAATAATATTTTCAAAAGGTTCCAAAATGTATGATTTCAGGGTTCATGACTGAAGAGGATATGGCTTCACTAAGAGAAATCCTAAGATATTTGCACCTCAAAGGAATAATAACATTAAGTGTTATAAGTGCAATAATGATGGTCACACAATAAAGTGGTGTAGTGCATACATTCCATAAATAAGTATGAACAAAAATAGGAACAAGAATAGGAACATAGATATGAACAAAAACAGGAACAGGAATATGGACAGGAATGGGTATAGGGACATGAACAAGAAAGAGGATTTTCAAAAGGTTCAAAAATGTATGATTTCAAAAGTATGGAAAAAGAAAGCTGAAAAAGGAAAGGAACATTGCATGATGGGAGTAGAGATACTCCCACCCCAAAATTAACCACCTCATAAGGAAGTGGGGGAAGAGCTAAGCTAAGAGACTCATTTTTAGCCCCAAGCCCCAAAGGTGACCATTTTCCATTGATGTCAAAAGGTGGAGAGATTATATTAAGGGAGAGAGATCATAGTAATGGGGAGCAGTTTCCCAGTGGGAGCATAATGAAAAGTTCAAATAAAGGGTAAAAATTTATTGGGTTGCCATCAATGACAAAGGAGAATATTGTTGGACATTTTGAGCTCATTTAGTTGTCATTGATGTCAAGGTGAAAATTTGTCATTGATGCCAAAGTGAATACATGAAGCTATAATTACCACCATGGAGTACATCATCATTAACACCAAGAAGCAATGCAAAGAGATGGAGAAAAGTTGTCCAAATATATTTTTATATGGGTTTTTTATTAAAACCATGATGACACATTAAAAGGTTTTTTATTAAAACCATAATGATAGTTCTCTAATATTGTGATGGCAGAGTTAAGGTGTTTATTAAAACCAAGATGGAAAAATTGATTTTCATCAACCCAGTGAAGTGCAAATAATAATTTGATATTAACTCAAGAGGGCTTTATTTTTTATTAAAATCTAAAGTTTATAAATTAAATTTATAATATTTAAATTCTTTTGAATTTAAATTAATTATAAATTATAATTTATACAAGTCGATGTCATCAAATTGAATCATCCACTGACATTGTATGCAAATCAAATGAAGGGTATTTAAACCCTAATACAAACCTTAGGGAATGGTGTGTATTGAATTCGAACAAAGCAAAAATTCAAAGCCTCCAAAATTTATGAGTGGTGTATTTGCTAAAATAGGAAAGTGCATTGTAATCAGGGCAGAGCATTGTGATTTAGGAAGTGCATGGTGTTCGAAGCAAGGGAAAGTGCAAAGGGAGAAGTGCTCATAGTCTAGCTTAGTGCTATACGTAGGAGAAGGCCAAAGGCTTTGAAGCCTTTGTGAGAAGGCTTAAGCAATCTCAGGGCTTAAGCTAAGCACGTGGAGTGCTTAGCTCACACGGCTAGCTTGTCATAGCTAAGGCTCCAGTCATGGAGAAGGCACTAGTTCAAAACTCCAAAAATTGTGGAAGAGGGGTTCACCAAAGGTTTTTATAATTTGATTTTTTATTTTTGCATAAAACTAAGGTTTGGGAGGAATAAGGGAATATTTTTGGTATTTAATTATTGTGCTAAGGTTTTAGGGGTGTATGTGGAATTTGATTAATTGTGCTAAGGTTAGGGAGTTATAAGGTGATATTAATTGATTTACCTAAGTGGTAAATAGGTTCTTTATTAAGGTAAATATTATTTTACCTTAGGAGATAGAAATTAAGTTGGAATATCAATTTTGTGAAATAGAAAAATTGAAGAGGAAATTTCTGTGAAGATATTATTGTTAAATATTTCTATTTAGGAGGAGATATAAGGTGTATTATGAAATTGATCTATTCTTGTATTTTTTGAAATATGACACTTGTTATCTAACCTTTGGCACTTGGCAAAGAAGTAGATATTCCTAAAGGTATTTTTTGAAGATCATCCTCCAATAAAGAAAAAGGTATGAGCATATTCTTCCATAGTTGAATTGATTGATTGGTTTTTTGGAAAATAAGTTTGGAGTGAAAAGGATTTGATTAGGGTTACCTATTAAGTGTGTTGAGTAATTGCTTCAAGGTTTTTTGGAATAAAGAAGTGTGGTTAAAACCTTGTTTGATAAGCATTGTTGTTGAAGCCATTAATGAGTGAAGAACTTGAAAAAGGGTTTGAAAAGAACACAAGTGTCATTGTTATGTGAGAGTGGTTGTTGAGATTTATTGGAATAATTTTGAGTAAGTTATCATATAATTTGACTAGGGTTTGTGAGAAAGGATTATCTCATTGAGTCATTGATTGAGTAGAGTTGTTTGAGCCTAGTCAAGTGGATGTGTGAAGTGATTGTTCAAGTTCCATAAAAAAAACTATTCTATATTCTGAATTGAGTTGAGAAAGTTATTGAGCATTGAGTTGAAGCATATTGAGTCTCTAAAAATTCTCCTTATGTTTCTAAGAAAGTGATTGAAATTATTTGAGCATATTTGAGGCAAGTCTTTAAGAAGACTTATGGACATCTTTGGGTAAGGTTTTGTGGAAGCTTATAATATAGATTGGAAAAGTTTTGAGTGGACTTGTTGAGTAGATTGGACAAGTTCTAAGTGGACTTGTTGAGCATATTGGACAAGTTCTGAGTGGACTTGTTGAGAAAATTTGAGCAAGTTCCATGTGGACTTGTTGAGCATATTTTGAGCAAGTTCTATGTGGACTTGTTGATCATATTTGAGCAAGTTTTGTGTGGACTTGTTGAGAATATTTGAGCAATTTATGTGTGGACTTGTTGAGGTAAATTTGAGCAAGTTCTGTGTGGACTTGTAGAGCATATTGAGCAAGTTCTAGAGAGGACTTGTAGAGCAGATTGAGTAAGTTCTAGAGAGAACTTGTAGAGCAGTTTGAGCAAGTTCTAGAGAGGACTTGTAGAGCAGATTGAGTAAGTTTTAGAGAGGACTTGTAGAGCAGTTTGAGAAAGTTCTAGAGAGGACTTGTAGAGCAGATTGAGTAAGTTTTAGAGAGGACTTATAGAGTAGTTTGAGCAAGTTCTAGAGAGGACTTGTGGATAGATTAGTATGAGATTTTGTGGAAGTGTACAAGGCAGATTTGATATAAGTATTTGAGAAGACTTGAGAGCAGAGTTGATTGATTTGTTCAAAACTTGAGTTAAGATTTAGGGTAGATCCAGAAGAGTTGATACAAGCCTTGATTTAAGGCTTGAGGATAGATATCGAGAACATATTTGTGTTATACCGAAGGACTGTGTTTAGTGTGGATTTGAGAGAAATATTTTGGTGCAAATTTGAGGACAGGTTTATGCCATACCAGAGACAAATATAGAACAGATTTATGCTAGACCTAAGGACTATGTTTAGTGCATATTTGAGACAAAGCTTTAGAGGTGACAAAGCAAAGAGGAAAATAGTCTCTAGTGGATAGAGATCCATTAGCCAGGGTAGTGAGGATAGGTCTTTTGAGTGGGGATAAGAGTCTTTAGTGGAGAGAGATACACAAGCTAGTTCAATGGAGGCAGTAGTATTCTAGAGGATCACCATCCAAAGTAGGGGAGAAGGATTTCTCCTATGGATAGATATCCACAAACTTGATCTAGGGGATTGGTATCTCCATTGGATAGAGGTCCATAAATATTGTAATAGGGAAAGTATTCCCAAGAGATTTATTGAGAAAATATTAGTGAAATATTTTCTCTGTGGAGTATCCCACATTGGGTGAACCACAATAAATTGGTATCTCCATTATGTGTGTTGATTTGTGCATTGCTTTGATTACTGTTATTGATATTGCTATCTTTACATTGCATAATATTGATTGGAAAGAAAAGTAAAAAGTGATCTTATATTGTTCACCCCCCTTGTTAGTATAAGCTTGTGTTATTCATAATCTTTGGAAGTACAACTAGGATAAAAATTATACCTTAATAGTTTATCACTTTGAAGGACCATATTGAATTTATCTTAAAGATAATAATAAAAGGATATTATTAAGCGATGTTGTTTTTATTGGTTGAATAAAGTTAGTTATCCAAACTAATAATCACCATCATATTCAATCATAAAATAAGGTAAAAAGTAGAGATACTATCACCATTTAGAAACACCAATGCCCATGTATAGTTCCTATTACTTCAGAAGTAAAGGGAGTTATCAATTCTAAAATAGTTGGCATCAAAAGGTGGATTGAGAGGGAATGATAAGAGACAATGTTGTTCTATATTTTTATATTATGCCACACACTCAAAGTACTGATTGTTTTGGTGAATAAATATACTATATCCTAAAATATTCCCATGAGGATCTAAATTGGAAAATACCCCTTGGAAAAGTCCCCCCATATATCTCATTGACACTGCCCAACTTACTATGTCTACATAGGTGTTGGAAAATTTTGAGTTGAAACATTAGCATCAAAATGGTGGGTAGCTATTTTTTCTAGCCAATGAATGGGACTATATTTCACTCAAATAGGGTTGTTTATTTCTATAAATTCTCTTCCCCCCTCCACAAATAAAAAAATAAAAATAAAACCCATCTCACCTAGCCAAAAATATCTCAAGAGACATTTACGTCCCCATTTCTTTACATCCTTTTCCTTTAATATTGGTTGAAGATATTTCTAAGATCAATTTTTTCTTCCACAAAGCTAATAAGATGAAATTTCAACCTAGAAATACAATGATATAAGGGCAATGTCTGATATTTGGACTATTTTAGGGTATGGAAAAGTTTTTTCCTTTTGACGCCACAACCCAATGGATAGGATAAATTATAAGACCTTGTTGATAGTATTTTCTTAGACTTGATTATCAACATAATATTTTGCAAGAATGACATAATTCCAAGAGATCATTTATGACTCAAAGAAATGATAGTTAACAATGAAGATAAGGGATCTAAAGAACAAGGTTTACAAATAAGTGGGAAAATTTTTATAAGAATGGAATCCACTAATCTAGAAGTATAAATTTGGTCTACCATATTTTCCACAACCATGTTCACTTTACTTTCACCCCATTTCACATATTCTGCTCTATATTTTCTCTTTCCTTATTATTTTATCTACTCCCACTTCTTGAAATTCCTCTAAATTTTTATGTTATGCCCATCCCACTCAAGGAAGTGTAGCCCTACTCTTAGGGTCACCAATAGGTTTACCTGTTCAAAATGTAGGGTTGTTTCGTGTTATCTTTGCTCTAGTTCAAGAATACAAGCTTATACTGAGATGGGGGGTGAACAGTATAAGACCACTTTTTACTTTTTCTTCCAATTCAATATTATATTATGTAAAGATAGCAGCATCAATAGCAATAATCAAATAAATGCACAAAAAACATACACAATAGAGACACCACAATTTATGTGGTTCACCCAATATGGGCTACTCCACGGAGAAGATATTTTACTAAAACTTTCTCAATCAATATCTTTGGGAATCACTCCCAATTATAATTTTTATCGTCTCTGTCCAAAGGAGATGCTAATCCCCTAATCTCAAGTTCGTGGATCTCTTCCACAGGATAACTCTTTCTCCTTATGCTCTGGCTATGTGATATTCTAGAAGACTTTGTCTCTCTACTACACTAACTGGTGGACCTCTCTCCACTTGAAGACTCCTCACTCAAATCTGTCATAAACTATGCTAGCTGCTGGATCTCTATCCACTGAGACTCTATCCTCTATACTTTGTCACCTCAAAATCTCTATCAATAGGCTCACTAAGAAACTTCTCAATAGTCTCACACAGAACCTACTTAACAAGCTCACATAGAACTTGTCCAATGTTGAATAACAAGTTCACACATAACCTTTCCAATGATGAATAACAAGTTCATACAGAACCTATACAATGATGAATAACAATTTCACACAGAACCTATCCAAATATTTTCTAGGAAGCTCAACAAGAACTTGCCCAAATATGCTCTAATAAGCTCACCAAGAACTTGCCCAAATCTGCTCCAAAAAGCTCCACACATTTTCCCATAAAACTATCCCAAAACTATCCATAAATGTCTTCTCAAAGGCTCAATCAATCATGCTTAAGTAGCACTCAAATCTCATCCACAAGTATATCAAGGCAAAGCTCACAGATGAACTTGACAATGAATTGCAATGTACTCTTCAATGAATGACAACAATGATCCACAATTCTCTCAACTCATAGAAGCATAAAGAGAATTTTTAGAGACTCAATATGTTCTAATCTCACTCTCAACCCAAATCAATCTCAACTCAACTCATAGAAGCATAAAGAGAATTGTTAGAGACTCAATATGTTCTAATCTCAATATCAACTCAAATAAAATCAAATCAATCTCAACTCAACTCAAGTCAATCTCATAGAAGCATAAATAGAATTGTTAGAGACTCAATATGTTCTAATCTCACTCTCAACTCAAATCAACCTCAACTCAACTCAAGTCAACCTCAACTCAACTCAAGTATTATAGAACCATAAAGAGAATTGTTAGAGACTCAATATGTTCTAACTTTAATCTCAACTCAACATAGAATGATGGAATCATTTATTTCATAGAACTTGAACAATCACTTCACACATCACTTGACTAGGCTTAATCAACTCAACTCAACCAATCATCACAAGGGACAACTCTTTCTCACACAACCCTAGTCCAAGTATGTATCAACCAACTCAAATTTTTCCAACAATTCTCAACCACAAATCTCACATAACAATGATACTCATGTTCTTTTCTAACTCAATTTCTTTCACAACCAATGGGCTTCAACAACTATGCTTATCAAACAAGGTTTAGACACAACTCTCAATTCAAAAAACCTTGAAGCATTCAACCAACCACTTTCGAAAAGGAAACCACAAACAATCCTTTTCTCTCCAATGATATTTCAGAAATCAACCACCATAAACAATCAATAGAAGAATGTGCCCATAACTTTTATAAAGATGAAAAAAAAAAACTCTTTGTAAATCTGCCACAACCACAAAATTCTTTTGCCAATCTTCACAAGGGTTAGTAGATCACAAAATAATCAACATTACTCCAATTTTCAATAATCATCACCAAGGCCTTTAATTGCACAACTTCCTTATCTCTCCTAAAACCACTTGTACCATAAAATAAAATAAATCAAAACATTGCATAACCTTTTCACTCCCAAAACCACTTATACCATAAAATAAAATAAATCACAATATTGCATACCTTATGACCTCATGAAATAGTTAATCCTCTTGAAAAAGAACAAGGCAAACTTCACTTTTGGAACCCCTTTTCAAAATCATAAATATCTCTTTACACACACCTTATTTCTCCTTCTAAATAATTTATTCAAATAGCCCTCGAAATAAGCTTTTCGACGATATATAATATGCCCCCTTTCCGAAATAAATTGAAACCTTTACATATATATATGCCAACCTCCATTAATTGCACATAGGTCGGCCCTCCATTAATTGCACATAGGTCGGCCCTCCATTAATTTAAACTTAAACTTTAAACTTTAATATCTTCATCATCGGAGGTCCTTTTTCGATGAAACAAAATTCCAGTTTGGCTTTTAATAAAAGCCCTTTCCACATAAGCCCACCATGGTTTTAAATAAAACCTTTTATTTTGCCTGCCTTGGTTTTCATAAAAACCTTGTATATATCCATGCTCTCCAAAATATCATAGATGATTATCTATGAAGTGCTTTTGCCACAAAAACTCAATGTGACATCAATGACAACATAAAATAACTCAAATTTCCAACAATATCCCCCTTTTTCATTGATGGCAACACCTCTAATGCAAACACCACAATCACTGCAAAAACCATATCTAATAATCAAAGCTGCTCCTCCTAACTCAATACTCTCTATGGAGGCTGATCCCCCTAACTCAATACTCTCTCTTTGGAGGTTGCTCCCCCTAACTCAAATATCTCTTTGGAGGCTGCTCCCCCTAACTCAAATCCCTCCCCCTTTGACATCAATGGCAAAAATGACACCTGTGGGGCTAAAAGATATGACTCTTAAGCTTAGCCCCCTCACCCCATTTTCTTTTGAGGTGGTTAATTTTGGGGTGGGAGTACTTTTACTCCCATCTCATTTTTTTTCTTTCCTCTATCAACTTCCTTCCATGTTTTTTTGATATCCTTCTCTTGATGAATTATTTTATTTTCTTGTCTGGAACCTTTTTGACCTTCTTGCCTTGAACCTGTTTGGAATTGAGTCCTACACCATATTGCAATATGCCCAAAGTTATTGCAATTAAAACACTTGATATTGTAGCCTTTGGTTGGTGCCCATGTTCAAAAATCATCCTTAAAATAATTTCCATATCCATTCCTTTCCTGAACCTTATATTGTATAGTTCTATTTTCATTACCATTATAACCATAACTTCTAAATTATGTAGCTCTAAAACCAAAACCATGTTGCTCATTTCATTTGCACTAAAAAGCTCTATGACCAATCCTGTTGCAAGAGAAGCAATGTCCCTGAAAACCATACCTTCTTCCATTGAAGTTTCTTCTAGCAAAATCAAACTTCTTTGATCCATAAACCCTACAGTGTATAGCCCTATGTCCAAATCCATTACAAAAAAAACAATATCCTTGAAAATCCCTTTGTTCATGCCTTGGTTCCTCATAAATTTCTTGACCATTATCCTTATGATCATCTTCAACTTGTGCATTGCATTTTTTAACCTTCTTTGTAGCATATATAACCTCTTCCTTATCTTTCTCTTCAAGAATTTATTTTCCCTTTGAGCTTGATTCACCTATCTCAAAACAAAAAATAAACTAAATATTTGGAGCCATAAGAACTTTGGAACATTCCTTACAAATATTAGGTGCTTCTTTGCTTTCATATTTTAGAACTTCCTTTCCTTTTGAGTGTGATTTTTCTTGGAAGTAAGATACAACCTTAAAATAAATTTTCATTCCTTTTTGAATATTTTCATCTAATATATCATGTCTTGTCGTGGTTACCTTTAGTTATTCATTCATCCTTTCTTCTATCCTTTTTGCATTTTGAAGCTCTTCTCTGAGATTACTGATTGTTTGAAGTAGTTCTTCTCTGATTTTGATATCTATTCGAATCTTGTTTTCAAGATTCCTGTATTCTTCTTTTAGCCTTTTGATTTCTGATTTTTTTCACTTGGATCATCCTCTTCCTTTTTTACTACCAAAAATGAGACTTCTTTGTTTTCACTGCTACTGGAATTGTCACTAGAACTATTTCTTTCTTTTTCAAATATACTTTCCTTGTTGTAATTGTTGTAGTATGTGCAATCATCATCTATATGCCCAAAATCTCTGCATATGAAGCATTTTAGTATCCTTAGACCTTTCTTGTACCTATTTGCTTTCTCAATGGCTATGGCAAGCTCTTCATGTCTTTCCTCAATAGGCACATCCTCTTCTTTAACTTCAATACCTAGGAATAGGTGTTCTTGCTTTTCTTCACTTATGCCAAAGAATGTACATTCTTCTTCATCTGACTGATCTTTATCACTGTAATTTGAACTATCACTTGCTTCTACAATGTAGTAATATTTCTTTGCCTTATGAAAAATTTTCTTCTTCTCATACCTATTTTTCTTGAATCTGTCATCTTTGTCATGCTTATGCTTTCCATCTTCTTTTCTTCTATGATCCTATTTTTCATCATCATTGATTTCTTCATGTGGACACTTGTATGCATAGTGACCAATATCACCACACTTGTAGCACCTGACTTTCCTTATATCTCTAAAATTCCTTGAGTCCTTATTCTTTTTTATGAAGTTAGCTTCCTCATCATTTTATAAAACTCTATCTATTTCTGAAACTTTCCCTGTCTCTTTTTTTGAAGCCTTGAATGCAATCTCTTTTATTGGAGCTTGATGCTTACTTACCCTCATCTCATAAGTTGTGAGAGTACCTTGCATTCTTCTATTGTAAACTTGTTAATATCCATTGTTTCTTCTATTGTTGAAACCTTTGCATCATATTTCATGGGAAGTGATCTCAAAATATTTGAGTAACTTATGATTCTTTCATCTCAAAACCGAGGCCTCTCATAGTGTTAGTAATCTCATAAACTCGAAGTAAGAACTTTACAATATCTTCAAAATCTTCCATTTTCAATTCCTTAAATATTTTTCTATGATTTTGTAGTTTTGCCAACTTTACCTTGGAATCTCCTTCATAACTATTCCTCAACTTGTTCCACATCTCATTAGCTAAAGTACATACCATGACCTTTGCAAAATCTGTCTCACATAGCCCACTCAAAATACAATTCATTTCTCTTGCATTGATCTCTACCAATTTCTTGGTAATCTTATCTTCCTCGGGATCATCGTCAACCTTATACTCTTTTTCAATCATCTGACATACCTCATATCCTTGTGATATCAAGTAGTTATTCATTCTAATGCTCCGAAAAGCATAATTGTTACCATTAAATAATGGAGCCTTATTTGAAGATAATCCTTTCTATGAAGCCATCTATGTTCTTGTAGAAACTACCCTCAAGTTGTTAGAATTTCTGAAGGAACCCGCTCTGATACCAATTGAAGAACACAAGCTTATACTGAGAGGGGGGTGAACAGTATAAGACCACTTTTTACTTTTTCTTCCAATCCAATATTATGTTGTGTAAATATAGTAGTATCAATAGCGGTAATCAAAGCAATGCATAGAAACCATACACAATAGAGACACCACAATTTACGTGGTTCACCCAATGTGGGTTACTCCATGAAAAAAATATTTTACTAAAACTTTATTAATCAATCTCTTTGGGAATCACTCCCAATTACAATGTTTATGGATCTTTGTCCAAAGGATATGTTAATCCCCTAATCTCAAGTTTGTGGATCTCTTCCACAGGAGAACTTTTTCCCCTTCTGCTCTGGCTATGTGATCTTCTAGAAGACTATGTCTCTCTGTTGCACTAACTGGTGGACCTATCTCCACTCGAAGACTCCTCACTTAGATTTGTCTTGAACTGTGTTGGATGTTGGATCTCTATCCACTAAGACTCTATCCTCTATACTTTGTCACCTCTAAAGCTCTATCAATAGGCTCACATAGAACTTATCTAATGCTAAATAACAAGTTCACACATAACCTGTCCAATGTTGAATAACAAGTTCACATAGAACCTGTCCAAATATGCTCTAGCAAGCTCACCAAGAACTTGCCCAAATATGCTCTAGCAAGCTCACCAAGAACTTGCCCAAATCTGCTCCAACAAGCTCACTAAGAACTTGTCCCAAATCTATCCACAAATTTTCCCACAAAATTGTCCCAAAACTATCCACAAATGTCTTCTCAAAGGCTCAATCAATCATGCTCAAGTAGCACTCAAATCTCATCCACAAGTATATCAAGGCAAAGCTCAAAGATGAACTCAACAATGAATGGTAATGTACTCTTAAATGAATGACAACAATGATCCACAATGCTCTCAACTCAACTCAAATCAACTCATAGAAGCATAAAGAGAATTTTTAGAGACTCAATATGTTCTAATCTCACTCTCAACCCAAATCAATCTCAACTCAACTCATAGAAGCATAAAGAGAATTGTTAGAGACTCAATATGTTCTAATCTCAATATCAACTCAACTCAAATCAAATCAATCTCAACTCAACTCAAGTCAATCTCATAGAAGCATAAAGAGAATTGTTAGAGACTCAATATGTTCTAACCTTAATCTCAACTCAACATAGAAATATGGAATAGTTTGTTTCATAGAACTTGAACAATCACTTCACACATCACTTGAGTAGGCTCAATCAACTCAACTCAACCAATCATCACAAGGGACAACTCTTTCTCACACAACCCTAGTCCAAGTATGTATCAACCAGCTCAAATTTTTCCAACAATGCTCAACCACAAATCTCACATAACAATGATACTCATGTTCGTTTCTAACTCAATTTCTTTTACAACCAATGGGCTTCAAAAACTATGCTTATCAAACAAGGTTTAGACACAACTCTCAATTCAGAAAACCTTGAATCATTCAACCAACCACTTTCAAAAAGGAAACCACAAACAATCATTTTCCCTCTAATGATATTTTAGAAATCAACCACCATAAACAATCAATAGAAGAATGTGCCCCCACCTTTTATGAAGATGAAAAAAAAAAAAACCTCTTTGTAAATCTACCTCAATCACAAAATTCTTTTTCCAATATTCACAAGGGTTAGTAGATCACAAAATAATCAACATTACTCCACTTTTCAATAATCATTACCAAGGCCTTTAATTTCACAACTTCCTTATATCTCCTAAAACCACTTGTATCATAAAATAAAATAAATCAAAACATTACATAACCTTTTCACTCCCAAAACCACTTATACCATAAAATAAAATAAATCACAAAATTGCATACCTTGTCACCTCATGAAATAATTAATCCTCTTGAAAAAGAACAAGGCAAACTTCACTTTTGGAACCCCTTTACAAAATCAGAAATATCTCTTTACACACACCTTATTTCTCCTTATAAATAAGTTAGTCAAATAGCCCTCGAAATAATCTTTTCGACGATATATAATATGCCCCCTTTTCGAAATAAATTGAAATCTTTACATATATATATATATATATATATATATATGCCAACCTCCATTAATTGCACATAGGTCGACCCTCCATTAATTGCACATAGGTCGGCCCTCCATTAATTTAAACTTAAACTTTAAACTTTAATATCTTCATCACCGGAGGTCCTTTTTCGATGAAAAAAATTCCATCTTGACTTTTAATAAAAGCCCTTTCCACATAAGCCCACCATGGTTTTAAATAAAACCTTTTATTTTGCATGCCTTGGTTTTCATAAAAAAAAAAATTATATATCCCTGCTCTCCAAAATATCATAGATGATTATCTATGAAATGCTTTTGCCACAAAAACTCAATATGACATCAATGATCCATGTGACATCAATGACAACATAAAATAACTCAAATTTTCAACACCAGTTTTTCCTATCATTATTGATATTGGCACATACTATTCTATCCACCCTACACCCATCCTTTGGTCTCCCATGTCACAAGTATTATTGTGTCATCACATTATCATCATTCTAATATTTCTCACCACTCATCACCACTTGGTCAACACCATCACTCATATGGTTGTATCAAATTACTATTATTGTAGCATCAAAGCTTTCCAGTTAATTCACACCATGAAGGAACACCTCAATATTAGACATCCATCGACCATCTATCATTTCCTAACCTGGTGAAAAATATCCTTTAAGAGGAAATATAGAGTATAAGTATCAGGTATCGTGTAGGGGATAAGAAAATAGGTTGATCAAGACATCATTGATAAAAAAATATTCAACATATACTACAACCATGATCCACTACTATTGGATAATTAAAGGAAGAGGGGAGATATTAGTCATCAGGGCACTTTTAATATGGAATATGGAATTCAAGATCTAAGTAGTGGGACAAGACAAGTCACTTTGGGGCTAAGTTTGCTAAGGTGCATCAGATATTTCTTAGATATAGCCCCTTTATTATAGTACATACTCTATGTATCTCAATAAATGTCAAACCTTTCTTTTCAAGGACAATCAAGCAGGTGGAAAATGAGCTAACAACCAAGGCAAGGTACACTGAAGAACTCATCTAATAAAACAAATAAAGTAGTTGGATAGGTCAGATAAGAAAATGGTAATCATGTAGTTGAAGGACATATCCTATGTATAATGGATACCCTAACAATATAAGTTTCCTATTATGCTATTAGAATGATAGTTGAAGAATTGAACAAATATTTGTAAGAATTGCTAAATAAGGGATTGTAGATAAATCCAAAGTGGAAGTATCCATAAATAGTATCACCTTTTGCTTCAAAATAAATTTTGAACCAAAAATATAATTATAAAATTTAATAAATTGAAGAGTATCAAGGGAAGAGCTCCTCATAGGATCAACATGAGGAGTTGGTGTCAAACATCAACTTTTAGATGATTAAGGTGCACCATCACACACTAATTGGAAGGTAGTTTTAAACCTGTTACCCTAGAGCTAAACAAAGGCAACCTAGATTTTTCAAATTTACAACAAGAATTCCAATTTTGAAGAATCCATGCCCAAGGATAAAATAATATTTGGAATCCCTCACCAATTGAGTTTGGCATCCCATTAGGTCACCATAAATATAGTATCTTAACTACTATCTTCTAATTTCTAGAAATTATCCATATGAAATAGATTATGAAAACCTAGGAATAACATTACAAGATTTAAAAATTTGATAAAATTTTGTTATCTCAAAAATATATTGGTTGGCTTGAAAGAGAAATTTTCTCATAAAATTAAACTAATTGAATCGGAGGAG
Organism: Wollemia nobilis; assembly: GCA_028583015.1. NCBI lineage: Eukaryota > Viridiplantae > Streptophyta > Pinopsida > Araucariales > Araucariaceae > Wollemia > Wollemia nobilis. Next base: position 13,644,296 of record JAQPPZ010016724.1, read on the forward strand.
TGATTCACTTGAAAAAATGGACCAATTGACTCAAGGGAGTGATTTGCTTACAAAATGGACTGATTGGCTCAAGGGAGTGATTCATTCAGAAAAAGTTGTCGATTCACTTAGTAAGAATTTTTTATTCACTTAGAAAAAAAATTCAACTCCCTCAAAAATATGATTAAAATGCTTGTTAAATGCAAGTGAATCTCTTTCCAAACCTAAGTAAATTGCAAGAGCATTTACAAAGGTAAAATAAAACATAGATCCCAAGGAGAATATTTTAAAAATTGACTTTATAGCATGTAGCAATGCATTAAGTCTTTTTGGAAGCCTTATAATCCTATTAGAGCCATGATTGAAGGTTTGTGACATTTGAAGGTACAACATTTTACTAAATTTGACACCAAATTTTTACTTTTGCTAGAATAAATTATTGTTCACCCTAGGTAATTTAGGGGTAAATATTTACTATAAATAGTATCATAAGGTCCTCATGGTATTTATCATTTTGCCATGAGAATTTAGAGCTACACTTTGAAACGCACATTGTGATTTGTACTAATGAGTTTATAAGAAATTGAAAAATCCTTATGTATCCCATTAGTGGTATGCACCTCCTAGTTTTCTAAGTGTGCAATGGTTATGTCATGGACCTTCTAGCCGATCTTGGAATTCACATATCAAATTCATAATCAAACGAATTAGTGGACATTGATGCTATTCAAATTCTCATTTGTTGATTGATCATGTGGTTTCCTCCCAATGATACAAAAATTGTATTTGCTTTTAGTTTCTCACACTCTAATCTTATCATAATTTCATTTCTTGCATTTCTCTTTTTGCAATTTACTTTCCATAAAATTTAGTTTATATTAGTTTAGAGGTTTCATATAAGGACAAAAAAGAGCTCACCTAACTCTTAAGGCCAAGATAATTCATTTCCAATCTTGTTCAACCTTGTTGAAACTTGAATTGGGGGCACAAATCCTTAATTAGAAGTCAAGACAATTTCCCAGTTCAACAAAGCCCTAAGTGTAAAAACCATCTTCTATAGTAATTTCTATCTTATTTTGCCTTGAAAATCCTAAATTGCCATATATATCCTCCATACTCCTTTCTTTATCATGTTTTTCATAAAATCCTAAAGTGCAAAGGATAAACTCTTCACTATTTTAAGTTTTTATTATAAGAAAATGATTTATAATAGTAAAGGAAAATTAAGGTAATTTAGATGGATTAATCTTGACCTCTTTTGTCTTCTTCAATTTAAATTTTACCTCCAAATATTCCTTCACATGTTTAATTCCTTTTGAATTTGAATTGTACAATGAAATTCATCAACCTTTATATCCTTCTTTATTTCTTCTAATGTTGATTTGAGTGATCCATGATGGCCTTCACTATTTGATGTAGAGGGGCTTTCTATCACTTTTTTGGAATGGAAAATCCTTTAATATGATCATTAAACTTCCATTGTAGTATAATCTTGGTGCTTCACCTTGGTCCCATGACCAAAATTTTCTCCCTTTCTCAAAGGTTTTTACTTTATAATCTCATGCCATATGTCTAGTATCATAACATTTGAATGTAATGTTTTCATAATCTACTTGTTAATATCATTCTCTTGATTTAAATTTAATCTTAATATATTGTGGAAAATGTTTTGAAATATCCATGGCAACAATACAAATACAACAAGCTTTTGTTGTTTAATAGTTTATCCCTCCTAGATGAACTCTCCTAGAGTAGTTTAGTTGAAGCTGATAATAAAATGTTGATTGCCTAAATCATATAATGAATAAGATTTACTTTAATGTTTTTGATTGGTAATATTTATTTTATTTTAAACATTAATTTTTTTTCATATAAGCTACTTATTATAATTATTGTGGTTGCACTTATGGTTAAGGAAGGAAACTAGAAATCTAGATATAGTAAAGTGGACTATGATAGCATGAATTTATTTATGAACTCTCAAGCTCTAAAGAGTTGTGATTTTTCAAGGGTGATGGACCTACGTACAACCCCTTGTTCTCTAGCAAGAAAAATAAAAAACTCTCCTAAGGTATTGAAAATATTCTTCAAAACCTCATTATTCGTCAAATCATTCTTATTAATAAGTAAATATGGAATTCTAAAAGTCTAACCCACATTAGAAGTCTTTTAATAGTATTTATCTTCGTAAATAAATTTCACTCTATGGTCTCAAATATAGAATATCTCTCCCTAAATCATGGGTAGTATTATCAATGATTTTTGAATTAGAGAATACGATGAGAAAATTTCCTTTAGAGGAAGTCCTAAATTACTTTGAATTTAAAACCACTTCCACTTGTTCCAATTTATAATCTTTGAAAAGTCTAACAAATATTAGTTAAACTTACATACTAACCCCACTCTTTTAAGAAATATTATGTTATGGTTGATCATCTCATCCTTAATAACTTTTGGTGTAACATATGTTGCTTTTATATGGATTATCATACACTCATTCTTTCTCATCCCACATTAGAGCATTCATGTTTTTTTTTGTTACCTAGTTTTTTTGCATAAAAATTCTTTATTTAAAAAATAAGAAGAAACAAAGCTCACTCATTCCTTGTTTGCACTCTCTTCTTCTTCTTCCCCAAAGATCTCAAATATGAAAATTTGAAATTCACTCCATGCTCACACTCTTTCTATATATATTAATATTAAAATAAATACCATTATACATTATTATTATAAAAGAAACAATCAAAATACATTAACCTAACCTGTTACATTCCTCAACTTTCAAGGAGGACAACAAGATTTGAATCTTGCCCAAGCATGCATAATTGTTTTTTTTCTAATAAGCTATGTTTTGGAGAATATTATATTATTTGATACATGCTAATGCACCACCATGGGTACATGGTTAGATTAGGTTGAGTGTCTTAGATGAATAGTTGAGTTTTTAATTTATGCAATGTAATAAAATTATAAATGCACAAGTATTATTAAAGTGTGCAAAGTATTCAATAATGTGAATGTGCATATTAGTCCATGTGTACATGTGTCCATTGATTAAAAATATTCATATGAAGAGTCAAGTTACAAGTGAACGTCAAAGAGAACTCCATATATGTGAAATATAACCAAGAGTTACAAAGTATTGAAGAGTCATAGCCATCCAAGTGTCATTGTAGAAATGCTATATATACATGGTGTAGCCTTGAGTTATGATATACCTTCTAGAGGTTTTCTAGACACTTACAAGAAACTTTTTTACTGATGGTTTCTAATATACTCTCATTAAGATTTTTTTATAATAGAATATAGTGCACTAAGAGTTGCATACATTTTGAGAATTTACTGTGTTAAATCCATTTATATTTTGTTGGAAATTTTGAGTTAGTTGTGTTGTCATTGATGTCAAGAGTCAGTGTCAGGAATCAGTATAGGACTTGGCAGAAGAAGGGTTAAAATATTTATATTTTAATCCCAAGAGATTTGATCTAAGAGCTCCAGTTGCTTGGTCAAAAGGATGGTTAAATACCCTGAAGAAAAGGCCTAAAGGAAATAATATTATAATATTTATTATTATAATATTAAAGGCAGTCAGAAAAGGCCCAAGGGCGAAAGAGGAAAACACCTAGGCCCAATGGAAATAATATTATAATATTTCATTATAATATTAAAAGTTTAATTATGCCTAAGGTAGTTTATAAATAATTTATAATGTTTACATTATAAAATTATTTATAAATAATATTTTTAAATAACCCAAAGTTGGGTTAGGTGCCAAAAATCATTTATCTCCGTCGACGTGCATTGGAAGGCATTTAATTAATTATTTTTGTCGACGTGGGAGGAGGGAGGCATATGGTATAAATACCATAGCCTTTCCCCAAAGGAAAGCAAGTCTTCAAAAAATTCAAGCGCATGCGAATTAAGAGGGAATGCGACATAATTTCGTGAGCAAGAAAAGCTAAGGAGAAAGATTTAATTTTTATTAACCTTCAAGTTCTATGGAAGTCAAAGCGATGAAAGTGAAAGGGACCACCAACCAACGATGGTTGGGCTAGTGGTGATTTCAGAGTGTGCAAAGGTTTTGAAGAACGTGAAGGTGTTGCATTCGATACCCACCGACGATGTGAGACAAGAGCCTTTTGGCTCTTGGTGGGCAAGGGAGAGTCAAAGCACTTTTAGTGCCTTTGACTCCCACGTGAGCACTTAGCTCATGCGGCTAGGGAGTCGTGGCTAAGGTGTTGCAGGCACTTCGACCAGGGATCGATCCCACGAGAGCGCACAAGGAGGTATTTAATTTTTAACTATAGTTTGCATTGCCCAAGGTCTTTGGTGGCGCTAAGGTGCATGATTTTTTGTGCTTGGACTATAGTTTTGAGGGGGAAATTTATCAACGTGAGTTATTTGATTTTGCTATAAGTGTTTGAGGGAGTTATAAGGTAAAGAGAATTAAAATATTTTATTTTTGATTTTGGTGATTGAAATTTATTTTATAAGTTTGGAGATTATAAGGTGTATCAAGGAAATTGTGGTGTATTTTGTTATTATGAAAATGTTGACTTATATTGTGTAAGTTTGGAGATTATAAGGTGTACTAAGAGATTTGATATTTTGTTTGAGAAATAATTATTGGAAAAATTATTTTGTGGAGATATTGAGATAGGTTGTGGATACCTAACCCTAGTGTTGGCAAAGAAAATTTAATTGTGATTAAGACAGGTTTTGAAGATATATCTCCATCAAAACAAAAGGTATGGGCACATTTTCCTTGTGAGTGAAATATTGTTGGATTGGATGTTGTGGATGCTAAGTTGGAGTGAAAAGGATTGTTTGATAAGCATTGTTGAGTTTGGTTTTGAGATATCCAATATTAATTGGTGAAGGTTTTTCTGGAATGAGAGTTGATGCTAGAAACCTTGTTTGATAAGCATTGTTGGAAATATTGAGTGAGCCTTCATGTGCATGATTAGGGTTTGTGAAAGATCATGAGTATCATTTTTATGTGAACTATATTGAACTAGGGCTTGTGAAAGATCATTGTATGTGAGGTTTGTTTGATAAGCATTGTTGACAAAGCTTTCATTGAGTGATTGGTTGAGTGGAGTTGATTGAGTATAATTGATTGGGAGTGTTGGAGTGATAGTTCAAGTTCTGTGAAACAAATTGTTCTTTATTCTTAATTTATTTGAAGAGAGTTTGAAAGTGATTGAGCATTGTTGTGAGTGTGAAGCATATTGAGTCTCTAACAATTATCTATATATTTTTGTGATATTAAACAAGTTCTAGAGTGGAATTAAGGATAGATTTGTGTGAACTTTTATGGAATATTGCAAGTAGATTGGACAAGTTCTAGTGAGGACTTGTTGAGAAGATTTGAGGTAAGTCTTGGTGAAGACTTGTTGAGTAGATTGAACAAGTTCTAGTGAGGACTTGTTGAGCATATTTGAGGTAAGTCTTGGTGAAGACTTGAGAGTAGTTTGAGCAAGTTCTAGAGAGGACTTGTGGATAGATTTAAGGTAAGTCTTTGAGAAGACTTGAGAGCAGAGTTGATTGATTGATTTGTTCAAACCTTGAGTTAGGGTTTGGGGCAGATCTAGCAGAGTTGATTTGTGATTAAGTCAAGATTTGTGTTAAGGCTTGAGGATAGATTTGAGGATAGATTTTGGTGTAAATTTGAGGATAGGTTTATGCCAAAATAGAGATAGAGACAGATATTGAGAAGATTTGTGCTAGATTGAAGGACTATGTTTAGTGTAGATTAGAGATAGATATTGAGTAGATTTGTGCTAGATCGAAGGACTATGTTTAGTGCATATTTGAGATAGATATTGAGCAGATTTGTGCTAGATCGAAGGACTATATTTAGTGTATATTTGAGACAGAGCTAAGAGTAAGCTTTGGAGGTGACAGAGAAGAGGATAGTAGTCTCCAGTGGATAGAGATCCATTAGCCAGGGTAGTGAGGATAGAGATATTCTGAGTGAGGATAGAGTCTTCTATGGATAGATATCCACAAGCCAGTGTAGTGGAGGTAGTAGTCTTCTAGAGGATCACTAACCAGAGAGGAGAAGGAGTTCTCCTATGGATAGAGATCCATAAACCAACTAAGGGGATTGGTGTCTCCTATGGATAGAGATCCATGAACTTGATTAGGGGATTGGTGTCTCCTTTGGATAGAGGTCCATAAATATTGTAATAGGGAAAGGATTCCCAAGAGATTTGTTGAGAAAATTTTAGTGAAATATTTTCTCCGTGGAGTAGCCCACATTGGGTGAACCATGTTAAATTGGTGTCTCTATTGTGTGTGGTGATTTATGCATTGCTTTGATTACTACTATTGATATTGCCATTGATATATTGCATAATATTATTTGGGAAAGAAAAGTAAAAAGTGGTCTTATACTTTTCACCCCCCCTCTCAGTATAAGCTTGTGTTCTTCAATTAGTATCAGAGTGGGTTCCTTCGGAAGAGTTTAACAACTTGAAGGAAAATCTTACAAGAACACAGATGGATTCTCAGAATGGATCATCAAGGAATTCAGCACCATTGTTCGATGGGAACAATTATGCACTATGGAGCACAAGGATGAAGTTTCATCTAATGGCACTTGGAAATGAAATATGGGAAGTAGTTGAGAATGGATACACACCACCAACAACTCCACCTATAGATAAATATGGTAAGATTCTACATCATTACAATTCAAAGGCAATGAATGGAATTTTGAGAGGTTTGCATGAAATAGAGTTTATAAAGGTTATGCATTGCACATCAACAAAGGAAATTTGGGATAAGTTGCAAGGCATATATGAAGGAGATAAAAAGGTCAAAAGGGTAAAGTTGCAAAATTTCAAGAGAGCATTTGAAGACCTAAATATGAAGGATGAGGAAAACATTATGGCATATCTACTTCGTGTGGATGAGGTTGTTAACTCCATGCAAGGACTTGGACTTAAAGTTGAGGAAACAAATGTTTGTGATAATATTTTAAGATCACTTCCAAAAAGGTTTAGTGAAAATATTTTAGCTATAGAAGAGGTAAAAGATATTGAAATTTTGACAAGGGATGAATTACATGGCATTCTCACAACTTTTGAGATGAGAATAAAAGAGGAACCTATTCCCTCGAAAGGAAGCAACCTTCAAAGTTACTAAGAAGACAAAGGGTAAGAAGTCAGATTCAAGCAATGAGTCATCCAGTGATGAAGAAGCAAATTATGGCAGAAGGAACAAGGACTCAAGAAAATATAAAGGTACGAAATCAGTTAGATGTTTCAATTGTGGAAAATATGGTCACTATGCATCTGATTGTCCAGAGGCTAGAAATAGCAATGATGAAGAAAAACAAGATCATAAGAACAGGGAAACAGGAAAACACAGGTACCAAAAGAAAAATAGGGATGGACAAGGCAAGCAAGGAAAGAGGTTTTTCCAAAGGCATAAGAAGAGTTTCTATGCAGACAAGGTAGGTAAGAGTTCAAGTGATAGTGATGAAAGTTCCTCAAATAATGATGAAGATGAAGTTCTATTTCTGGAAGAAGAAAAATATGATGTTAGAAAAAGGGCACCAATGATTCTCAAGTGTTTTAGATGTGGTAACTTTGGTCATCTTGAAGATAGTTGTACAAGGAATGGATTTAGTTTCAATGATGATGAATATGAAGATACACTTGAAGGACCAGAAGAAAGTTTACTTTTGGCAATAGAAGAAGAAGGAGGTGATCCTATTGAAGACAAATCAGAAAGGAATGAAGATGATCCCAAAGGCAAACAAATAGAGGAAGAATCATAGAAAGGAGAAGTTGATCTTGAGGGTGAGCTTATTCATGCCCTTGATGCATTAAGGGAGGTAAGAAAGCAAAACTCAAAACTCAAGCTTAAATTTCAAGAATGTGATGAAGAGAAAGGAAAGATTATAGAGGATCTAACTAACTCAATAGCTAAGACAAGGAGATTCAAAGAGAAGTTAGAAGCAAAGGTTTTAGAATGTGAAAGGTTAGAGCATGAGGTAGCTTCACTAAGGAAGGAAGTAAAAGAGTCTAAGGACAAGTTACACAGGTTTGGGAGAAGCTCAAAGAAATTGGATAAGATTATCAAGACACAAAAACCTACATCAAACAAGACAGGTCTTGGTTTTGAACAGGTACAAAGAAAACAAGGAGAGGAGTCAATCTCAAGCTCCAAAGAAGAAGAAGCTTTAGAAGAAGAGAGTGTAAGAGAGAGTGAGACTTCTGAGGATGAGTTGGACAATAGAAAGTTCAACAAGGAAAGGAACAATGCACAAATGAGGAACAGATGGAACAAGAAACCAACACAGGGTAAAAGAAACTAAGAGACCAATGGGGTCAAGGCAAGGTAGTTTCAATGGATGATGCTTCTCATGTCACAGTTTTGGGCACAAAGCTACATAGTGTAGGACACATGAAAGACAAGAATATAGGAATTTTAGAAACAGGTATCTTTTTCAAGGGTATTGCTACTCTTGTAATCAGTTTGGTCACAAGGCAGTAAATTGTAGGGTTCATGATAGGAATGGATATGGTTTCACCAGAAGAAACTTCAAGATAGTTGCACCTCCAAGGAACAACAACATTAAGTGTTATAAGTGCAATAATGATGGGCATACAAAAAAGTGGTGTAGAGAAAAAATTCCAGAGACAAGCAAGAACAAGAATAGTCAGAGGAATCAGAAGGATCAGTTGAGGAAGAAAGTAGACAAAGGCAAATATCAGTGCATGCTGGGAGTAGAAATACTCCCACCCTAGAATTAACCACCTCAAAAGGAGGTGGGGGAGGGGCTAAGCTAAGAGTCTCATTCTTAGCCCCGAGCCCCAAAGGTGACCCTTTTCCATTGATGTCAAAGGGGGAGAGATTTGAGTTAGGGGGAGAGCATTCAATTAGGGAGAGAAGTTTTGAAAGAGGAAAAGGTTTGATAAAAAAATGGGTTGCCATCAATGACAAAGGGGGAGATTGTTGGAAATTTTGAGTTAGTTGTGTTGTCATTGATGTCAAGAGTCAGTGTCAAGAATCAGTACAGGACTTGGCAGAAGAAGGGTTAAAATATTTATATTTTAATCCCAAGAGATTTGATCTAAGAGCTCCAGTTGCTTGGTCAAAAGGATGGTTAAATACCCTGAAGAAAAGGCCTAAAGGAAATAATATTATAATATTTATTATTATAATATTAAAGGCAGTCAAAAAAGGCCCAAGGGCGAAAGAGGAAAACACCTAGGCCCAATGGAAATAATATTATAATATTTCATTATAATATTAAAAGTTTAATTATGCCTAAGGTAGTTTATAAATAATTTATAATGTTTACATTATAAAATTATTTATAAATAATATTTTTAAATAACCCAAAGTTGGGTTAGGTGCCAAAAATCATTTATCTTCACCGACGTGCATTGGAAGGCATTTAATTAATTATTTCCACCGACGTGGGAGAGAGGGAGGCATATGGTATAAATACCATAGCCTTTCCCCAAAGGAAAGTAAGTCTCCAAAAAATTCAAGCGCATGCGAATTAAGAGGGAATGCGACATAATTTTGTGAGAAAGCAAAGCTAAGGAGAAAGATTTAATTTTTATTAACCTCTGAGTTCTGTGGAAGTCAAAGCGGTGAAAGCGAAAGGGACCACCAACCAACGATGGTTGGGCTAGCAATGATTTCGGAGTGTGCAAAGGTTTTGAAGAACGCGAAGGTGTTGCGTTCGATACCCATCGACGACGTGGGACAAGAGCCTTTTGGCTCTTGGCAGGCAAGGGAGAGTCAAAGTGCTTTTAGCACCTTTGACTCCCATGTGAGCGCTTAGCTCACGCGGCTAGGGAGTCGCGGCTAAGGCGCTGTAGGTGCTTCGACCAGGGATCGATCCCACGGGAGCGCACAAGGAGGTATTTAATTTTTAACTATAGTTTGCATTGCCCAAGGTCTTTGGTGGTGCTAAGGCGCATTATTTTGTGCTTGGACTATAGTGTTGAGGGGGAATTTATCAACGTGAGTTATTTGATTTTTCTATAAGTGTTTGAGGGAGTTATAAGGTAAAGAGAATTAAAATATTTTATTTTTGATTTTGGTGATTGAAATTTATTTTATAAGTTTGGAGATTATAAGGTGTATCAAGGAAATTGTGGTGTATTTTTTTATTATGAAAATGTTGACTTATATTGTGTAAGTTTGGAGATTATAAGGTGTACTAAGAGATTTGATATTTTGTTTGAGAAATAATTATTGGGAAAATTATTTTGTGGAGATATTGAGATAGGTTGTGGATACCTAACCCTAGTGTTGGCAAAGAAAATTTAATTGTGATTAAGACAGGTTTTGAAGATATATCTCCATCAAAACAAAAGGTATGGGCACATTTTCCTTGTGAGTGAAATATTGTTGGATTGGATGTTGTGGATGCTAAGTTGGAGTGAAAAGGATTGTTTGATAAGCATTGTTGAGTTTGGTTTTGAGATATCCAATATTAATTGGTGAAGGTTTTTCTGGAATGAGAGTTGATGCTAGAAACCTTGTTTGATAAGCATTGTTGGAAATATTGAGTGAGCCTTCATGTGCATGATTAGGGTTTGTGAAAGATCATGAGTATCATTGTTATGTGAACTATCTTGAACTAGGACTTGTGAAAGATCATTGTATGTGAGGTTTGTTTGATAAGCATTATTGACAAAGCTTTCATTGAGTGATTGGTTGAGTGAAGTTGATTGAGCATAATTTATTGGGATATTTGGAGTGATAGTTCAAGTTCTATGAAACAAATTGTTCTTTATTCTTAATTTATTTGAAGATATTTTGAAAGTGATTGAGCATTTTTGTGAGTGTGAAGCATATTGAGTCTCTGTTGGAATTGATTCTTGAATCCATAGGATTCAATTGTCACACAGCAAAAATCCATTTAAAACCAACAATCTATTACAGGCTCTGGTCAACCCACCTCTTCATTCTAATAAACACGGTTATTTGCTAAAGGAAAACTACATAACGGGTAAGGAAACCCTAGAGGTAATTATATGATAAAATTTTGATTACACGCTCCAGATTAATGTTACATTATGTGTATTAAAATGACCAAGCAAGAAAATAACCATTTGTTATGCCTTATGTAGACCGATGCCTAGATTCATTGGGTTGTTATAGCAATTTAACAATAATTTTTACATGAACAAAAAGAAGGGGGAAAATAAATTTGGTGCTCTTAGACTTATTCGAATATCGTAATAAAACTAAAAGTTGACCAACAAAATAAATGTGTATAATGCATTCAAATAATGTAATACATTACACAGTGACACACAGTACCAAGAAAAATATATAATAGAAATGAAACTCAGAATTGTATTGATTTTATAAAATATTACATGCAGAGTGGGCAAAATGACTTTTAACTCTGTTTTTCTCAAACAAATACATCAATACAATGAAGAATACTCTGTTCAAATAATGTAACAGGTCTCTCCTACTCTCTTTGTTCCAATATGGTAACAATAGAGTCTCTAAATATCAGGCTCAATAGGATAGGAAATAATCTCAACTTCTTGAGCACTTTCCTATCAAAATCTTGCACAATAAAGGGAAGAAAGAAGAATGAATGAGAAAAAGACACAGAAAGGAGATACAATAGCACAACTCTAAAGGGCACTCAAGTATACCTCTTAGAAAAAATGTTATTCTCTAATTGATTGATGATGAATCTGAACCTGTCTACTTCCTTTTATTGTTGTTGGTTCTTGATTCTATTATTTTTGGTTTGGTTCTAGCCTTACACTTGTCAATATCTTAGTTGATATTCAAAACTAGTATAGCTGGCTTACACTATCTCTTTTTTTTTATTTTGTACACTCTTATTTGACCTTTTAAAATGGTAGCTTACTTTAACCAGTTATGGTGGTATTGGAAGAGTCTGTTCTTTCTTCCACTACTTCATTTTCAACTATTTTTTCTTGAACTACCCCTTTTTGAGTACTTGACTCTTCTGCTACTTCGAAGACTTATTCTTTTGGTATAGGTCCTTGTTTAATTGTAATATTTGAACTTATTCCCAACTGTTGACTATATGTTTCAACATTTTTCCCCTTTTGACCTCATTATAGCCATTATATTCATTTACTGATTAGTCTCCAAACTTTTGGGTCAAAGGTTGCAGCAAACCTTAGCATGTACATTTCTTGCAAAATTCTATTTTTTTGTATGGCCAGAATGAGCTTGTTTTTCTCATATTGGAAGAGCAATGTATCCACAGTATTCACTACCAATGTAGATTGTCTATTCATTTCTGACTCATCATCTGAATCACAATTAAATTTTTCTATTGTATGCCTGAGTAGCTCTTCTATACTAGGGGATTCTAAGCATTTTTCTAAGGACAAGCCTATATATACCATTTTTCTTGTGGCATATTCTATTAGATCATTCATTTTAGTTACAACATGGATCCACATTTCTCAGTTTGCCCCAAACATGGCTGCTTTCAAGAACTCAAAATTAAACTGGATTTTACTGCCATCATTTGTTATTATCTCTTGGTCTTGCAACTCTTCAAAATTATCTCCTATTAAATCAAGGGTAGGACAAATGACTTTAAAGTCTTCTTCCTTCTATTGTATTAATTTTTGTATTTCTTGAGCAGTTATCTGAATCACCCTAATCTATTTAAACATCTCGATAATCCCTTTGGCATGAAATTGTATTTTCATTGACATGTCCTTCTTCATTGCATTTAGATAATAGGCATGATTATGAATCCTTACCACTGAAGGGGGTTATGCCTTTGGAGTGTCCTTTTGTGCAAATTCTTCTTGTTTTTTATTTATTAATGCTCTCATTTCATCTTTTTCCTTTTCTTCTTTTTCAATTGATTTCTTAATTTTACAATTTTCTCAACCAGTTGGTCCATGGTTTGATTTGCATTGCCTTGACAACTTTGACCATTTCACCTTATTTTCCTAGTACTGATGAGTCCCCGGTATCCTCATTGAATTTGAAGACAAGTGGATCTTGTGGGGCAGTAATATTTACTTCTACTATATATGATACAAATGTTTCTAATCATGGTTCATCTGTAAGTTGTTCTCCTATATTTACCATCCCTGCCATTACCTGTAATTCCTGTTCATTTGCAGTAGGGAAAGTAGTTTGTTCATATTTCCTTTCCAAAAAAATTGTGTATAAGGTATAATTTTTTCTTCTTTTCTGTAGTGGTTATCTCTGTTTATCTCTTCACTTGGTGACTTCGAAACATACCCAAAAATCCACCAGTTCTTCTCATATTCATATGTATTACTGATGGAACTTTAATCTCCTGTCCATTTATTTTTAAAGAGGTAGGGATGGCCATGGGTGCCAATTTATTCACACTTGTTACAGCTAATACTCTATCAGAAATGGGAATTATAACCTATTCTGGGAGAGAATATTTTTGAACAGGTGTGGTCACAATTTCTTTTCCTTTGGTTGTGCTTGGGTTTTTGGAAACCTCTTGGGAAGATAACCTAAATAACATGCTTCAAAAACTCCCTTTGATTAATATCGATTAATCAAGAAAAAGAGGGGTGGTTAGTAATGTGTTAGGACCATTGCTAATGTGATTAAAATTTAATTAATTGAATGCTAATTTAGGCTTACCATTAGATTTACCTTTGAAGCGTGCACCACCATTGGATTATTTCGAGAGAGAGTGCATTCATTGGATTCGTTAGAAGATGTCCTTTGGATTAGCCTTGCTTATATCTTATCATTTTTACTTTGACTCAATCGTCGACATCGGATCCTTTTAATATCAATGGAGCGCTACCGTTAGATTTTCTTTCTTTTTGTCGGTTTATCTTTCGATTGGCTCTTTTAAGTGCCACCATCCAATTAAGTAAGAATGAAGAACTACCCTTAGATTTAGATCGATGTGCTTGTCATATAAATCACATTGATCAATTCCCTTTAATTTGGCATGTGATTAATCATGTCATTCATTAGTTTATCCTTGGTAACTAGTGATGAATGCGCATCATCAGATCAAAATTTTGATCAAGCGCTATCGTCTAATTTCTTCAAGCTTATGTCGGGATGTTTTATTACGTCAGGCACATCCATACAATTTTTCTTTGATGAGGAGTTGTCATTAGATCTCCTACAAGTTGCACACTCGATAGCCAAAAAGGGACGCATTATTATATTTGATTAATCTCGATTTAAGCCGAAAGGGGGTAATTAGTGATGTATTATACCCTCACTAATGCATGATTAATCTTAGCTTTACCTTCATGTTTACTCGGTCCTTATTGTTCCATCGTTTAGGTTTTAAATTCGACGCGACCGTTGGATTTCGGTCAATGTCGACATGGTCATTGATTTTCTTCAACCTGCGAGGTTAGTTACCAAGGGGCATATGATTTTTAAACTTTGATTAAGCCAAAAGGGGGATAATTATCAGATGCATTAGACCCTCGCTAATCTCATTTAATATATTTAATTAATTCTTGCGGTCTTTTACATTTTTGATGTGCCTTTATGTGAACGTCGTCGTCCGATCAGATTTGGATCGAGCGCTATCGTTGGATTCATCCAATTAGCTCAATGTTTATGGGGGTGCATGTTCCTTGGATTTTAGTAATAATTCTTTCGAAACATTAGATTTTAATTTCTTTGGCCACATCATTTTAAAAGGTTGATTAATCAAGGTGAGCGCGTCCATTGAATTTTACTCTGATGAAGTGCTACCCTTATATTTGTTTTAAGGTGTTCAATTTTTAACACAACGGGGCACATACCCTTAAGCCTTAATTAAATTCTTCAACATTACTTATGCTTTTTGGGTTTTAGACCAAGGTATTTTATTAAATTTCCCCCTTACTTTTGAATACTTTATGACTTAAAGATTCAACGTTTAACTTAGGTCAGAGCATGTTAATTAGTTCGGGGGACTAACTTTGTCTTCTTTAAGGGTCAGGTTTTATTAAGAGGGATTGACCTTTGTAAAAAATAACCATGATTTTTATCAAAAGGTGCACACATAGCAATATCTAAGGTTAGACTTCATCAAACAAACCCATAAGAAATTAATTTCTCTTAATTAGATGCAAAGAGACCAACAATGCTTGCTTATTTTGATGAAACCAAAAATTTAAATTTTGGGGTTTCAAATTTTGAGTCAAATTTGGCTCCAACATAGGCTCTAACTGGGACAATGTGCTGAAAACATGAGGCACTTGAGAATCACATAATCTCCTGGTTTTATTGCAATTTTGGATAAAAATTCAAATCATCAAGACTGATTAAACAAAGCTCGAAAACTAAAACATAATAATTTTTAAAATAAAAACTATACAAGCAACGGGACATCAATGTAATAGAGTATTGAAAAACGACAATTCCTTTTATTAAAATTTGGAAACTAGGGTCAAAATTTTAGGAATAGATGAGAGTTTTAGATATATTGTAATGTTTGTTTTAGCTAAGTCATAGGATATGATTACACAAAATTTATCAAAGCTATTTTTTTCATCATGCTTTGGCCCATGTGTGGGTTTGTGTATTCATTTTGATTTCTAAGTCTTTCAGAACTTCGCCCTAACTGAGAAAAATAGTTAATCCTAATATGTGATTTCACTTTTAAAATTTTACACCATTCTGTAGGGCTCCAATGTGTGTCAAGCGTCTATAGCCCCGGTGGAGTTGCTTATAATCCCATATGTTTTTACCCTACTACTAGTCAATCATCTATAGCCCTGGTAGAGGTTTTCCAAGATATCTTAGGCAATGACTCAATTTATTTTATTTTTTATTTTTATTTCTCGTTTGAGAAGTATTTGATATAAGTAAATTGTGTAAAGAGTATGCCTGAGTTGGGGATTAGTTTCTAGCTAAAAGGATGAGTGTAATGATTTTTAGCTTAACCACCCTCTCTAATATAACTCGGTTCTTTGGACTTTTGAAGTCACCTTAAGTATCATTTGCAATGTGAGACTTTGACATGATGTTCCAATCATCTTTGTTTTCATCCTATTTTATCTCATATCAAATAACTATTGCATAAACACTCATATTTGAAAAGAATGTAAACCTCATTAGAGTCTAAAATAAATCTCCTTTTTTCTTTATTATTTTTGGTGGAATCAATAGTAATGTATACTCATCAAACTAAGAATATTATGTGTAACAATAAACTCAGAACTAAACCAAACAGGAAAAGAAAAGCTTAAAATACATCACTCTATTCTTGGGGTTTTTGTTTTTCTATTTCTTTTTTTATATTTATTTTTTACCTTCAACAAGGATTGTACATTTTAAGGTGTTGGCCATTAATAGGGATAGCCATTGTTTCTCCATGTAAAGTCTGTAACTTGTAAGTATTTTTCCCTATAACATGGGCTATCTGGTATGGACAAATCCATTTAGGTTCAAGTTTTCCCTTTTCACCATGCTTATCATTTTAGGGTCCCAATAGATAACTATATCTCCTTGAGAAAAATGAGCACCCTTGGCTTTCTTATTAAACAATTTCATGGTTTTCAGGGTTTGTCCCATCATTCTATTAAGGGTTTCTCTTCTTTGCTCTTCTAACAGGACAATTTGGTCAAACCTTATCTGTAAGGGATTAGGGTCTTCATGGTCTTGCAACAGGAGGAAAAGTGCCAATTTTTCTATTCTTGAATGTAATAAGGCCTTCTCTCCATACACCATATCATAGGGGGTTCTTCCTGTGTTTCTTTTTACAAACAACCTGTCATCCCATAGGGTAAATTTAAGTTCATTGTCCCACCCTTTTTTGTTCTTACCTAATGATCTTTTTATTATAGTTATTACATTCTTATTTGATGACTCGGCTAGAAAATTTCCTTGGGAGTAATAATTATCAGAATGGGACAACTCAATTCCATATTCAAAAAAAAACTCTACCATTTCATATGAAACAAAATATTGTACATTATCTGTAACCATTTTTTGAGTAACTCCAAAATTGGTCAGAATTTTTTCTTCAAAGAATCTGATGATAGTGGCAGAATTGGATGTTCTTAGAGGTGCAACTTCTACCCACTTTGTAAAGTAATTTGTTGCAGTTTTGATCCACTTGTGATGGCCAGATGAATTAGGCTTGATATCTCCAATTAAATCAATGCCCCATTGGGTGAATGGTGCTTCAATGATTACTGGCTTGATGGGCATAGCTGCTAGCTACTCTTTTCCTACAAAAACCTAGAAATTATAGCAATTCCTAACATATTTATATACATCCTTAAAAATGGAAGGCCAATAATATACTGCTCTCATAATTTTATTAGTTGTGGCTCTTGGAGCAAAATATCCTCCACAAAAACCATCATGAAATTCATTAATTATTTCTTGAGTGATTGGTTGAGCAAAAATTGTAAAGATCATTGTATGTGAGGTTTTTTTGATAAGCATTGTTGACAAAGCTTTCATTGAGTGATTGGTTGAGTGAATTTGATTGAGCATAATTGATTGGTAGAGTTGGAGTGATAGTTCAAGTTCTATGAAATAAATTGTTCTTTATTCTTAAAATATTTGAAGAGAGTTTGAAAGTGATTGAGCATTGTTGTGAGTGTGAAGCATATTGAGTCTCTAACAATTCTCTATATGTTTCTATGAGATTAAACAAGTTATAGAGTGGACTTAAGGATAGATTTGTGTGAGCTTTTGTGGAAGCTTGCAAGCAGATTGGATAAGTTCTAGTGAGGACTTGTTGAGCATATTTGAGGCAAGTCTTGGTGAAGAATTGAGACTGGTTTGATCAAGTTCTAGAGAGAAATTGTGGAAAAATTTGAGGTAAGTCTTTGAGAAGACTTGTGAGCAGAGTTGATTAATTGATTTGTTCAAACCTTGAGTTAAGGTTTGGAGCAGATCTAGAATATTTTATTTGTGATTGAGTCAAGCTTTATGTTAAGTCTTGAGGATAGATTTGAGGACATAGTTTGGTGCATATTTGAGGATAGGTTTGTGCCATATCAGAGATAGATATTGAGCAGATTTGTGCTAGATTGAAGGACTGTGTTTAGTGTAGATCAGAGATAAATATTAAGTAGATGTGTGTTATACTAAAGTATTATGTTTAGTTTAGATTAGAGATAGATATTGAGAAGATTTGTGCTAGACCGAAGGACTGTGTTTAGTGCAGATTTGAGATAGAGATTGAGCAGATTTGTGCTAGACCGAAGGACTGTATTTAGTGCATATATGAGACAAATCTTAAATAAATATTTGGAGGTGACAGAGCAGAGGAGAGTAGTATCCAATGGATAGATATACATTAGCTAGGGTAGTGAGGACAGATATATTCTGAGTGAGTATAGAGTCTTCTATGAATAGATTTCCACAAGCCAGTGCAGTGGAGGCAGTAGTCTTCTAGAGGATCACCATATAGAGTAGAGGAGAATAAGTTCTCCAATGGATAGATATCCATAAACCAGCTATGGGGATTTGTGTCTCCTATGGATAGATATCCACAAACTTGATTAGGGGATTGGTGTCTCCTTTGGATAGAGGTCCATAAACATTGTAATAGGGAAAGGATTCCTAAGAGATTTGTTGAGAAAATTTTAGTGAAATATTTTCTTTGTGGAGTATCCCACATTGGGTGAACAATGTTAAATTGGTGTCTCTATTGTGTGCAATAATTTATGCATTGATTTGATTACTATTGTTGATATTTCCATTGATATATTGCATAATATTGTTTGGGAAGAAAAGTAAAAAGTGATCTTATATTGTTTACTCCCCCTCTCAGTATAAGCTTGTGTTCTTCATATTCTTCATATTAAATTGCTTTATTATTCTTGTTACATTTGACATTGCTTTATATTAAATTCTATTTATTTATGTTATTAATTTCTAAGGTTATCTCATTAAGTATTACACATCAAAAGCTAATAGTGGTATCAAATCCACAAGGGATATTGATAGGAGATAGAGATATTGCATTTATAGGAATTTATGAAAATATATCTGGCTAGAGTCTTTCCACAGAGTTGCAAAAAAACTTGTGAAGACTAGGACTTAGTATTGATTCCACTAGTTTGAAAAAATCAACTAGTGAAGCTTATTAATTTTTTAGATTTGAAAAAATTAGATTATCCTCTTCTAATACTTTATTGCAGAGAAGAATTGATTCAAATAATAATTTGTAGAATTGAATATTGAAGAAGTTGAAGAGACCCAAAGGAGGTCCCATTGAATAACTTCCATATTTGGAAGATTGAATATAGAGAAGGACTAGAAAAGGTCCTTAAGAAGAATTGAGAAGCTACATAATTTGAAGGCCTTAAGAAAACTTGAAAGGATAAAGGAGGAAACTAGAAAAACCCCATTGAAAGAGTTGAAGAAGTGGTCATTATAGAATATTTAAAGAAAGATCAAGGTAGTAGATTGCAACTAGGATAAGATCCTAAAATGAAGAATTTGGGACAATTATCGCCATCTAATAACAAGCCCAAAAGTAAGAAGTATTTGGAAATAAAAGTCAAATATAGATTTGAGTACAAGAGAAGATATTAAGTGGCAAGGGAGCTAAACTAAAGGTATAGTACAAAGGTCAAATAAAAATGAAACAAGGGAAAACATCGTAGGTCAAAGAGCCACAAAAGGAGGACACCCAAGGGTCAATAAAGCAATAAAGCATTACCTAAAATATAGACATCGAATTCCACCTTAAGAAAGTATTCCATGTACCTTTGGAGTATTTGTATCACTCACCTAGAAGAAAATCAAAAGATTAAACATTGAAAGTGAAGCCAAGAGCTAAGTGCCACACCTAAGGAAGAATCGTTGAAGTTGAACTAGTGTCATGAAAAATGGAAGCTAATCAACGCACAGGCATAAGATGAATGTATTAATTGCACATGCCAAATAAAGTCAAACGTTACGTAACAAGTGGTTATACTCAACTATACATGATGACTAAAGAGCCTTATATTTTATCAGTATATAATCACTGTATTTGATGGATTAATCAAGATTTTTTTAAGTTGAAGAAGTTATACAAGGAATGTTTTCACAATGCAATCAAACGTTTTGTGTAACAATATGTTGAATTCGGGTAAAATCTTATTTTATTTATTAAAAGAGGCAGAGTCAAATTGCTTCTTGTCCTCGATGATGCCTTGAATATTTCCAACTTGCACCACATAGCTCGTGGTCCTCTACTTCACTGCAGAATAGTAACAACTTTTTGTTGTTGAATGAGGTTTTTCAACTTGTGTGGCAAAACCTTGATGGTCCTACATATACGTTCTTTCCTAGGTATACGTTTAACTAGAAATAAATCATATATTCAAAGGCTTCAAACACCAATTAGTCATGAGTCAGATTCATGCTCATTTACAAGAGAATGGCAATTTGGTGAGTTATCCAGTGAATCATGTTACGTCTACAAGCTCCATCTGGGGTACTGGCACACATAACTTGGATGCACCAAACCCATCTAACTTGAGATTTAATTTTATTGGAGAGCTATCTTTGGTCGATAACACCAACAAAATTGTTGCAACGATTGGTAAGATCAGTTAGGACCAATTTTTCTATATATTGATGGTAGATATAGATGGAATTTTAAAAGGATGTGTTTGAAACAACGTTGGTTCTTGGTCACTCTAGAGGATGGTAGGTTGGAGTAGTGTAGAATTCATTGAAATAATCATGTGCCTATGCCATTGAAGGTATTATTTAATTTAATATTTAATTTTCTAAAGTTTGGAGATATAAGGGATAAATGATATTTGATTTTATTAAGGTTGAATTTAATTATTTTATTTTTACCTTTATATTAATAAGGTAATTAGAGGAATAAGGTATTAAAGTGAAAATTAAAATCTTCAAAATCAAATTAATTATTTTTGGAAAGTGTTGAATGAAGTTGAAAACTCAATTACAAATTTTTGAGAAAGTTTTGTAAACAACTTATCATTTTAATATTTGTAAATATTTTGAAATTTGGAGATATAAGGATTCTCACATCAAATTAGGGTTACTTGCAAATATAGTTTACAAAATTCTAAATTTTTTATCTGGGAGATAAAAGGGATTCACTTTAGAATTCGAAAGTTGTAAATTATATTGATATCTAGTCTCTCATTCAAAATTAAGGAGAAAACTTAAATATTGAAACTATGTCATCAAACTAGGGAGTTATAAGGTAGTCAACTTCAAAGGAACATGGCAAAGAAAAATCAAATGAAAAAGAAAATAAATGATCAAAAAATAGAAATAGAAATACATGAGTTGAAAACAATTGAAATAGGAAACTTATGTTTTCAAGAAGAACAAATATACATTCAAGATGTCCAAGAAAAATAATTAGACATTCAATAAAATTGAAAAAGGGTAGAAAGATTAAAATGCCATTCACAACACTTGATATAAGAAATTGAAAATGATACATCAATAAGAGAAAAGAGTGTCTTACAATCAATGTTGAGAGAAATTAAAAATAAAAATTTCTTAGCACTTAGTAATTATCAGAATGAAAGGCCTGATGAGGCAAATAAATATTCCAAAAGTAGTTTTATACTACCTAGTGCTATAGGAGATTAGATATATATATGGAATTACTTTATAATGAATTTCTAATAGACAATAATAGAATATAAAAGGACATGATTAAATATTTAAAGAACAAGTTTATTGATGAAATAAATACTTTGAACAATAAGCTTGTTGATACTACTAGTGAAGCAGAAAAAGAGGAATTTGTAGCACTTCATAAATGCATGCAAAGTGTTCTTAAATATGCTTCTTGTAATACAAATGACTTAAGGCCTATTATGGTAGATTAAATTTGCAATACTATAGAATAAAAAACATTGATAATTGATGCATGTTGGTAGGGTACCTAGGAATAGATATTTGGGGATATATTATTATATTGTATAAGGGTTGGCATGGGCTACACATAACCCAAGGTTGATTGTATTATAATATTATATTATATTTTAATATAATATAATATTAGTAGTACGCTCTCCAAAGTAGAATAAGAATATGGATATATAAAGAAGAGATATTTATCATTGTAAGGAAATTCATATCATTGAAGAAGAATATTATGTAATCGTCATGCCCACGAAGTGGCCTCTCATCTTGGGAGATCTTGTGGAGTTATTCCTTCCTTAAGGATTATTATTGGTGTTGCCCTACCTTAATGGTATTATCTATCTCTCTCTCATTTGTGGATTGTTATTGTGGATAATGTATTGTGGATGAATGATTTGATATTTATGCATATTGGTGAATGGTTCATGTTTAATAATAATAAAGCTATGCAACAAGTGGTATCAGAGTAATGATTTTGGCAAAGTGGGGATTTTTGTGTGAAACCCTAGAATTAGGGCAATTTTTTTTTTTGGAAAAAATGTCTCATCTTTCAGGAGCTATATCTCTGCACAAGTTGATCTGATTCAAGCGATTCTTGGATCAGATTGTGCAGAATTTGAAGAGCTTTAAAATGAGTGGTCATATGAAGTAATCCGAGTAGTATTGAGGGAGATACGACCTTTTGAATTTAGTCATCCGAAATAAGGATAGTGACGAATTTCGCAGATTTTTTCTAAAAAAATGTCTCATCTTTCAGAAGTCATATCTTTACGACAGTTAATCCGATTCAGGCGATTCTTGGATCAGATTGTGCAGCATTTGAAGAGATTTAAAATGAGTGGTCATATGAAGGAATCCGAGCAGTATTGAGGGAGATACGAAATTTTGAAGTCAGCCATCTGGAACAAGGAAAGTGACAAATTTTCAAATCGCAAATTTATTGAAGACGAAATTTTTTTAGTTCGGGTAAGCAAATCAGTTGCAATTTATTTTGTTGGGAAGAAAAATTGTAGATCTAGTTGTCTATGGGATTTTTGGCTTCGACTTGGTGGGAAGATATTTATTTCCATAAAACCCTAGTTTGCATTAGGGCATGATATTTATTATCAAAAAACCCCTAGTTGCATTAGGGCATGAACAATGGTACTCCAAATTTTTTATGGAGAAGATGATATTGATGCTAGAGAATGGTGGAAAAAATTTAGATCTCTATATTGTAATGCCTCATGGGAGAAATCCATGCTTGGTATATGTCTTCAAGGGAAAGTTTTGTTTTGGTGGATAAAGTTTTATGAAGAAAGGAATAATGAATACACTTGGGATGAAATAGAGCATGCATTCTTGATTAAATGGGACCCATATTATGTAGATCGCATAATAAATTTCATCGAAGACCTTGAAAAGAAACTACAGGAAACTCAAAATGAGTGAAATACAATAAAAGGAGAATGGGAAGTTTTCAAGAAACAAAATGAAGACTATGAAAAATAAATCAAATTACTCAAGAATAAAGAGGAAAAGGTCAGGGAATATAAACAAGATGTCAATATGTAGACAAAGGAAACCATACCTTTGGTAGAAGATAAATTAGAAAATGGACAAAGGAATTTGTTTGAATCTAAAAAGTCTATTTTGTAGGTTCATGGAAGCATTCAAAAGGAGCAGGTTATTATTTCCATTGACCCTGGTAGCAGATTTAATTTTACTAATATTGCTTTGGTTAAGAAGTTGCAAGTTCAAGCAACAAAAATTAAGGACATACGACTAGAGGGTGAGCATGTTCAGATTTTTGAAGATTTGAAGATCACCATGGATAAATATGTTTTACATTCAGATTTCCATGCTATTGAGATGGATGATGAGGATATTGTTCTTGGTTATCCTTGGTTAGATTCTTTGGGTACTGTTAACATTAATGTGCAAAAGAAGTTTATGAAGTTATGGTACAAAAAAAGAAGATAACATTGCAAGATATTTCTCAGCTTTAGGAGCATGGATACAAGGAAAATCAAGAAGTGGTTGTAGAAAAACAAATTGAAGAACATGAAACAGAATACAAGAAGGCAATAGTAGCAACAGAGTCCATGAAAGAAGTAGCAGTAACTAATTCAGTGGAAATAACATTGCAGGATATTTCTCAGCTTGAGGAGCAAGGATACAAGGAAAATCAAGAAGTGGTTGTAGAAGAACAAATTGAAGAACATGAAATAGAATCCAAGAATGTGATAGCAGCAATAGAGTCCAAGGAATATTTGATAGAAGAGCACAAGGACACACCAAACAAAGATAACATGAAAAAACAAGGTGTAGAAGAATTTAAAATAATGAACCCAAAGGTTGAAAAGTCAAAGAAGGTAGAACATCAAGTAAAGGTTGCACCATATCGCCATCCACACCACCATGAGCGAAAACAATATTGGAGGCATGGTTCAAGGCAACAATATTATGGTTCTACATGTAATCAGCAGGGCACCAACTATGGCAGTGTTTGGCAAATAAAGCATAGTGATCATGGTTTTCAGCATGGTTCATCAACATCAAGGAACAAGTGGACCCATCATTCAAGTTATCAAAATACAGCAACAGAAGCATGGAGCCAACGAAGTAGATTTGGATACTCAAGTAACAAAATGGCGTACCAGCATCATCGGGTCTCACTTGGATGGATGGATGAGCGAGATTGGTACCAATTGCTAACATTGCTTAGCAAATCATACTATCAGGTTTCTTCATATGTTTTGAGGACGAAACATTTTTAAGGAGGGTGGCATGGTAGGGTACCTAGGAATAGATATTTGGGGATATATTATTATATTGTATAAGGGTTGGCATGGGCTACACATAACCCAAGGTTGATTGTATTATAATATTATATTATATTTTAATATAATATAATATTAGTAGTAGGCTCTCCAAAGTAGAATAAGAATATGGATATATAAAGAAGATATATTTATCATTGTAAGGAAATTCATATCATTGAAGAAGAATCTTATGTAATCGTCGTGCCCATGAAGTGGCCTCTCATCTTGGGAGATCTTGTGGAGTTATTCCTTCCTTAAGGATTATTATTGGTGTTGCCCTACCTTAAGGGTATTATCTATCTCTCTCATTTGTGGATTGATATTTTGGATAATGTATTGTGGATGAATGATTTGATATTTATGCATATTGGTGAATGGTTCATGTTTAATAATAATAAATTTATGCAACACATGTTGTGATACTAGTCATCTTCTTCAAAAATGAAAAGATGCAAATTATGATTCTTGTCAAAATGAAAGAAAATATTGTGATGCAAGCAATGACACTAGTGATTTAAAATTCATGTTAAATATACAAGAACCAATTATATCATAAATAATACCGATATATGAAGATCTTGGATATATAGGTTAGACTAGTAGTGATGAACAAGGAACTAAATTCATGATAGGGAATAAAGCCATCAAATCAGTGATAGGGATTGATAAAAAAATTTGTAGTAAAGGACAGAATGGTAAAAGTAATTTAGTAATAGAAAATTAATGTAGTCATTGTGGTAGACATGGACATACAGTAGAGAAATATT
Source organism: Wollemia nobilis (assembly GCA_028583015.1). Taxonomy (NCBI): domain Eukaryota; kingdom Viridiplantae; phylum Streptophyta; class Pinopsida; order Araucariales; family Araucariaceae; genus Wollemia; species Wollemia nobilis. The sequence goes on from JAQPPZ010016724.1 coordinate 13,669,662, forward strand.
AGAATTTTCATAGTTGTAAAATTTGTGGAGGTACCAATCATTCTCAAAGATATTGTTGGTACAAAGAAAATCATTTTTTTGAATGGATATACACAATGACAAGAAAATTCATTAATGGATTTCCTCAAAAATATTTCTCAAAATTTAGATATGGGAAAGGTATGAACTTCTTCAACAACATGATTAGAAGGAAAACAGTAACAATGCCAAAGTCAAAATATAAAGTAAATGAAAAGGATGAAGCTCAATATCAAATGCAAGGTCACTTTATGAATGAAGACAAATATGAAGATCCAATATCTGAATAATGTCATACAGGGGGATTTTAGAGACTATTACATTATTTGGTACCTGCTAATGTGCCACCATGGGTACATGGTTAGATTAGGTTGAATATCTTAGATGAATAGTTGAGTTTTTACTTTATGCAATGTAATAAATACACAAGTAAAATTAAAGTGTGCAAAGTATTCAATAATGTAAGTGTGCACATTAGTCCATGTGTAGATGTGTTCATATATTAAGAAGAGCCATATTAAGAGTCAAGTTACAAGTGTATATCAAAGAGAGCTCCATATATGTACAAGATAGCCAAGAGTTGCAAAGTATTAAAGAGTCATAGCCATCCAAGTGTCATTGTAGAAAGACTATATAAACATGGTGTAGCCTTGAGTTATGATATGCCTTCTAGATGTTTTCTAGACACTTACAAGAAGCTATTGTACTATTGGGTTCTAACATACTCTCATTAAGAGTTTTTTGTAACAAAATATAGTGCAATAAGAGTTGCATACATTTTGTGCATTTTGTGTGTTGAATGTAATTATATTCTTCATATTATATTGCTTTATTATTATTCCTATTACATTTGATATTATTTTATATTGCATTATATTGATTTATGTTATTAATTCCTGAGGTTATTTCATTAAGTATTACGTATCAAAATCTAACACTATGTGTGGCTTCTACTGTAGGCCACTCCCATTACAAAAATAAAACATTACATTGCTCTCATTACATTTCTAACAAGTTAATTAAAGCATATCCAACTTTTCTTTTCTATTAGAGATATTCTTCATTTGCCTTTCTATCAAAGATATTCTCCATCTTCCTCAAACTGCTAAGTTTCCACAATAAACTCCTTTTATATCAAATGCCTTCCAAAATTTAGATTCTATCAAGATGAAATTCAACACTACAAATGGCTAAAATATTTTTTGTCCAACTTCTATTTCTATAAATATCTTGTCTATAACAACCTCACAATATCTTAACAATTTTTTAGAGTTCTTATTCATTCCCCTAATATTTCAAGATATTATCTTTAATTTTATTTTTTATTTTTCTGTGTGGCTTTAGCCCCACTTCTTGTTAACACTTGTGATATTTGCTTTTGTTTTCGCATATCAATATCTCAATAGGGCTAACCAAACAAGATTTGGAGAAATATAACCTTGTTATTAGATCTTTTGATAATAGGGAAATATGAGGCTAATGGCACTATAGTATTACCCCTTAAAGTAGGATATTGTACTCATAATACTCTCTTCTATGTCATGACTTGTAACTTGACATACAACGTTCTTCTTGGGAGTCCATGGATCCATGAGATGTGGTTTATCCATCTAACATTCAATTTTTTTAGGTTTATAAAGAAGGTAAATGCATTGGTGTTACTAGATCCTAGAAGTACTTTGGATATTTTTGATAAGAGATGTATCAATAACTTATATTTTCCTAGAGATACTTTTGAAATCTTCTCAGTTCAAATTTGAGGGCATCGTTTTATCCAATGTGAAGGTTTAATGCATAATATTAAACTATCTATATAAAATTATACTTTAATAGATAAATTTTATGTATTAGAGGTAGGTTGAGTTCATGTTGTTCTTGGAGAGCAATGGTTATATTCTTTGGGCACATATTTCACTAACCATCAGGAACATTTCTTGAGTTTTTAAAAATATGCGTAGAAATATAGAATTAAAGTCTTGCTAGCAAAGAAAATTAAGGTATTAGATTCCAATCATATATCAAAAATTTAGAAAAAAATATCACTTTGGATTTATGGAAAGACTCTATAGCATGTATGTTAATCTATCTAATTAAGAGAATGATTTAGCCAACTCCAAATTACTAGAAATACATAAAATGGTATTCTAGGATCTACCAAAAAAGCTTTCTCCAAATGGTGGTCTTGAACATGTGATTGAATTAGACCCTTCTAAAGGGCCTTTAATAGTCCACCCATATAGGTATGGCTATTTCCAAAAAATAGAAATTGAGAAACTATTACAAGAATTACTAGATGCAAGGATCATCACTCTAAGACAAAGCCCATCTATAGCAGCTATAGTGTTAGCAAGGAATAAGAATCGGTCTTATTGCCTTTGTTTACATTAAAGAGAATTGAATAGTATTACCATCAAGAATAAGTTTCCCATCCTCAATATTTATGAATTGTTAGACGAGCTTCAAGGATCCACAACCTTTTCAAATATTAACCTTACATTAGGCTATTATCAAATACCAATTCAAGTAGAATATGAAGATAAAATAGAATTGAAGAATCATCAAGGACATAATTAATTTTAGTGTGATGTCATTCAGTATGTGTAATACTCCAGCTACATTTCAGGTACTAATAAATAGAATATTTGATATGTAACTTAGAAAGTTTATTATTTTCTTATGTGACGATATTTTAGCCTACAACAAGTCACTTGAGGAACACATAGATACTATGCTTGTTATTTTAGCAAGGGAAAAACTATTTTTCGACCAATCTAAGTGTGAGTTTAACAACCCATCTCTATAAATAAAGGGATTGTATTTCACGCAAAGAGGGTTGTTTATTTCTACAAATTGTCTTTCCCACCCCCCACAAAGAAAAAATAAAGAGAAAACCCCATCTCACCTAACCAAAAATATTTCAAGAATCATTTATATCCTCATTTATTTACATCCCTTTCCCTTAAGATTGGTTGAATATATTTCTAAGACCAATGGTTTCTTCCATAAAGCTAATAAGATGAAATTTTAACCTAGAAATACAATGATATAAAGGCCATGTCCGAGATATAGACTATTTTGAGGTAAGTGAAAGTTTCTTCCTTTTGATCCCAAAACCCAATGGATAGGATAGATTCTAAGATAGACCTTGTTGAGTGTATCATATTAGACTTGATTATCAACATAAGGATTGGTAAGAATATCTTAATTCCATGAGATCTTTGATGACTCAGATAAAGGATAATTAACCATGAATATAAGGGATCTGAAGAAGAAGGTTTACAAATAAGTGAGAAAAATAATGATAAGAATGGAAGCCAATAATCTAGAAGTATAAATTTATTCTACCATATTTCCCACAACCATATTCACTTTACTTTCACCCCATTTCTCTTATTCCCCTATTTTTTTTCTTTTTCCCTCTTATTTCTTCTACTCCCACTTCCTGACATTCCCCTAATATCTTTTTTTGTGCCCATATAAGCTCAAGTAAGTGTAGCCCTACTCATAGGGTCACCAATAGGTTTACCTATTCAATATGTAGGGTCATTTGATATGTCATATTTGCTCCAATTTGTCCTATCATCAGTGATATTATAACATACTATTCTATCCATCCTACATCCATCCTTTGGTCCCCTATGTCACAAGTGTTATTGTTTCATGACATTGTCATCATTCCAATATTTCTCACCATTCATCACCACTTGGTCCACACCGTCGTCCATATGGTTTTGTCAAATCAGTATCATTGTAGCATCAAAATTTTCAAGTTAATTCACACTATGAAGGAACTCCTCAACATTAGATATTCATCGACCATCGGTCATTCCCTAATCTAGTGAAAAATATCCTTTAAGAGCAAAGATAGAGTATAAGTATTAGGTATCATGTAGGGGACAATAAAATAGATTGATCAAGACAACATTGATAAAAAGAGCTTCAACATATATTACAACCATGATCCACCACTTTTGGCTAAAGGTAGAGTGGAGTTATTCGTCATCAAGGCACTTTTAATATAAAATATGAAAGTCGATATCTAAGTGGCGGGACATGACAAGAAACTTTGGGACTAATTTTGCTAAGGCACATCTGAAATTTCTAAGATCTAGTCCCTTTATGCTAAGGTATACTCCAAATATCTCAATAAGTGTCAGACCTTCCTTTTCAAGGACAATCAAGAAGGTGGAAGATGAGCTAACAACCAAGGCAAGATACACTGAATAACTTCTTATCTAATGAAACAAATGAATTTGTTGGGTAGTTCAAATAATAAAATGATAATCATGTAGTTGAATAACATATCCTATGTGAAGACAAACCCTAACAATATAAGTTATCTATGATGTTGAGAAAATATATGTAAGAATTCCTAAATATGGGATTACAAAGAAATCCAAAGTGGATGTGTCTCTTCAAAGGAAATTTTTGAACCAAAAATATAATTATGAAATTTAAAAAATTGAAGAGGATCAAGGAAAGAGACCCTCATAGAATTATCATGATAATTTGGTGTTAAACATCAAAATGTAGATGATCAAAGTGCACCATCATACACTAATTGGAAGGTAGTTTTGAACCTATTACCCTAGAGCTAAAAAAAGGTGACCTAGAGTTATTTAAATGTACAATAGGAATTCTAATTTTAAAGACTCCATGCCCAAGGATAAAAATAATATTTGGGATCTCTCACTATTTGAATTTGGTGTCCCATTAAGTCATCATAAATACAATATCTTAACTACTACCTTCTAATTCCTAGAAATTAGCCATAAGGAATGGATTTTGAAAACCTAGGAACAACATTACAAGATTTTTATTAAATTGGCTAAGTATATAAAATGGATTGGGTGGCTTGCAAGAGCAATTCATTCACAAAATTGAACTAATTGGATAGGAGTGATTCACTTGAAAAAATATATCGATTGACTCAAGGAAGTGATTTGCTTGCAAAATGGACTGATTGGCTCAAGGGAGCAATTTGCTTAGCAAAATTTGTTAATTCACTTAGTAGAAGTGTTGATTCGCTCAATAAAATGTGCCAACTCACTCAAAAATATGAGAAAATTACTTGTAAAATGCAAGTGAATCTCTCCCCAAACCCAATTGAATTTCTAGAACATTTACAAAGGTAAAATAAAGCATAGATCCCAAGGAGAATCTTTTAAAAATGACTTTTTGGCATGTAGAGATGCATTAAGTCATTTTAGAAGCCTTCTAAGCCTATTAGAGCCATTATTTAAGACATGTAAGATTTGAAGGTACAACATTTTTCTTAAGTTACCACCAAATCTTTACTTTTACTAGGAGAAGTAATTTTTCACCCTAGGTAATTTAGGGGTAAACATTTACTATAAATAGGGACGTAAGGCCCTCATTGTATTTATCTTTTGGCCATGAGAATTTAGAGCTACACTTTGAAACCCACATTGTGATTTTTGTTTTTGTTTGTGGAAAACACCCCAATTGGGATGCCACTTTTGGATAAGTCCCAAGGAGGCAGGGATATTTATTCTACCAAAATCACCCGAGGCTCGCACCTAACCTACCCCCTTAGCACACTCAAAGAGCATACCTAAAAAATAAAAATACAAACAAAAAAACATAAAAACTCAACAACAACAACAAAACAACAAAAGACAACAAAACAAACACAAAAACAATAAAAAATGCAAAACACAACAAATAACTACGAAACACAAAACACACGCAAAAACAACGAAACACACACACACACACACAAACAACACAAAATAGAAAAAAAAAACCAAAAATAATACAAAACAACACACACACTGAAAAACTAATAAGGGAAAAATAGAATACAACTTTGGTATTTCTAGGCCAGTAGGCTTTTCAGATAAGATTCACCAAAGGAAACATAAGAATGATCAGTCTGAACAAGGGAACAAAAGTACCTTGAGCAAACCAAAGAGAAGCAAAAAAAAGAAAAAGAAACTAGGTATCTCTAGTACTGGAGCCATCTAGAGAAATGATAGAAAGAAGAGCTTCCTTTATTTATGAATCCCACCATCTAAGAGGGTGGTCATGGTAAGTAAGATTACCTTTATTCAATTTATAATTAGCTAAAGCATCAACACTCCTATTTTGTTCTATTACCACATGATTGTATTCAGATTTCAAAAGGCTCATCTGGATTAATTGAATCTTCTCAACAATTCTTTTTATTCTCTAATCAGCCTTATAATTTTTAGGAGTCTTCAACAGATTAATCATGACTTGAGAGTTGGATTCAACCAGCATATTTTTCCATCCAACCTTAGCAACCTCTTGAAGGCCTCTAAGAATACCATACCCCTTCGTGGTATTTAGACAACACTTCTCAATCACTATGATAGTAGAGTTTACAGACCTCTCCCTATGATTGCTTCAACACATATTCAATATAGAGTTCAGATCTCTCTCAACAATTTCTTCAACACGTCTTCAGATGTCACTCTTTCACGATAACATGTCCTTGCCATCAACTTTGAACAATGTAAACATGTAAAAAATAAACAAGCAAAAACAAGCACCCAAAATATTTGTTTGTATAATCTTCTTCTATGCTTGAACTCAATGATTACCACATTTGTAACTTTCACATAAACTTCAAGGGATATCACTTCTATAGTGTTCACCTTTATAATATTGTAAATCATAGTTAAAAAATTCATAACAAATATAATTTACTATAAATAAATTTTAAATTAATATTTTATGTAAATTAATAATAATTATAATTACTTAAAACTTTAAATAAATAAGTTATAATGGCTACGTAAAAGGTTTACCCCAAGGTTATAGGAACGACAAAGGAGCGAGATTCAAACCCATGAAGAGGCGTTGAAAATTATAACGTGTTACCAATTCCTCTAGTATAATAAAAAAATATTAAATTAAATAAAATAAATAAATAAGTTATAAATTCTAGTTTTGTAATGTTGTTCCTATACAAGCTGTCTATTTTCAGTGGCACATTTCTATGTTGGAATTTCTTTCCACTTTAATATATCTTCTTCTACTATTTAAAATATAATAATTTTTATGAAATATATTAAATTTAATAACTTGAATTTAGTTTAATTTAATTTGTTTGTATGGATGATTCAAATTTTTTAATGTACTTTTTATTTTGCCATTACAAAGATCTACTATTTATTTATTGTATTTGTAAAATTTATTTTGCAAGTATATTTTTGCAATTGTACTACAAAATGAGGTAATTTTAGGGCTTGGCCTTTGTCCAGTTGGTCAGTGGACCTTATTTTGTAAAATGGTTTTGGGTCAACCAGTTAAAACCCGGTGTTAATTATAATATTCTCTTACTTACCAAAAAAAAAAACTCTTATATTAACTCTTATAAAATATATATACTGGAATCCTTATTTTTTTTACATTAAAAAAATTATGATAATATCTTTATACAATAATGTGGTAGATTAAGTTGCATGTATAAATTATTGAATTTTCTATTTTCATTAATCAATAATTATTAACAAAGAAATTGGATATGTAATAAAAAATTATTTTAATAAAAAAAATTTCTTTTTCTTTTCATTTGGTTATATGGAATTAAAATGAACCTCACTCATATTACATTGTGATCATGTAGTGTTATTACAATAATTTGGCAATTATGTTGTATCGCTTGAAAATATTTAAACCTAGATCTCCTTTTTGAAGTTCAAGAAATTTAATTAATTGATGATTTTTTTTAAGGCTCATCCATAATATTAGGACCATGTTTTAGAATGTAAAACTTATTGTTTCTCATCACTAGTGCCAAATTTTGTGGTCCTAAACATTAAGGTTCATCCATGGGATTCAAACTTTGGTTTAAGGTGTGAAACTCATTTTTCCTTACCACTTGTCCCAAATTCTATGCACTTTCAAAAAATAAATTATTCTCTTAATAAGCTATGTATGGCTTCTATCGGAGGCCACTCCCACAAAATTAACATAACATTACATTTCTTTCAAGTTAATTAAATCTTCTTTGACTTGTATTTTTATCAAAAATATTTATGTCTTTGTAACAAGTATATTCTTCATCAAAGTTGCAAGCTTACTACAGTGGTAAGGGCTTTGGCCTCTCTTCGAAAGGTACAAGATTCAAACCCCACTCAGTATGAGGGGACAAAGGCCCCTCATAAAAACCTATGCAAACTCATTGAAAAAAGTATATTCTTCATCTATCAAATGGCACTAGATCAATGGGTTATACTTCTCAACTTTCAAGGAGAAGACCCAAGTTTGAATATTGCCAAGTGATACATGTGTAAGTGTCAAATTGTTGTAATACTACTATGTGGTCATGATGTAATAAGGGTGGGGTCCAACTCCTTGACATCATTTTCATTAAAATATAAAATCTTAGTCAACCAATGGCTTTCTAAAATTTTAATTTCACCAAGACAAATATCAACACTATAATTACCTAGATAGCTTTGTACTTCATTTTCTTCTCTAAAGATATTATGATATTTCTAACATATTGCCTCCAATGATTATTTATGGACATAAAATTAATGTTACTTTTGATCCAATCCCCACATCCATTTTTTATGTCACTAATAACAATTTGTAAATTCTCCTAAATTGAAATATTTCCATCCTTTTTCTAAGGCAATTTCAATCCCTATAAAATATATCATATCCTCTATGGTTCCATATGATTCTAAGTAAATAAAGAGAATTTTGACCTTATTATTTAGGAACACACCACTTCCACTAGATTCTCTTAGATTATCTTTGGAAGCACAATTAAAATTAATTTTGATAAACTCAACTTTTAGATATTTCTAGTTTACCATAGATTGAAGAATATCCTTGTGGTAACTCCATTGTTGTAGTTGAACCTTCCATGTATATTCAAATCCTATACGCAAGAGGCTAGTATATATTTTTCTAAACTTGAAAGTTCCCATGATGAGCGTCATGTCTATAACCATTATGTGAGGCAACAATAGGATTACAAACTTGGGCATGATTTTTAGTTTTTTTAAATATAATATTCCTTTCAAGCCATAAATTACAAAAAGTATGGTAGGATTAATCATCCTGTTGGCAATTTTGCATTTTGCCACATTGGAAAATTTGTTGGAATATTTTGATACAATATTTTAATTATGGTGGTATTATTTCAAAGACAATTTCATATGTTATTGATTTCTTTCCATGTGTGTTGTATTTATTTTTGTGTTGATTTGGGTTTACCCCACTATGAATACATTGAAAATGAAGGCATCTGAGAACTTGTGAAAAATAGAAAATAAAATAAGGAAAGGCCTAGTTAGAAACATGAAGGGCTTGAAAATGTATTTATATTTTCTCCAAAGGTGGGGTGAACGCCCCAATTGCCCTATGGAAGGGTGAATGAAATTTTAAAAGGAGTATGAAAACTTCAAAGGTCGAGCAAAGATATAAGCATTCGCGTTTGCCCCTGTTGTGGGACGAACATGTCATTCACCCCTTCCATGGGTGAATGTGCCCCATACCAAATTCCAATCATGATATCTAAAAATGAGCTATAATTTGTGTTTACCCCAAAGGTGGGGCGAATGTCTCTCATTCACCCTTCCCATGGGTGAACGTACCTTGGGAACACCTTGTAATCATGTTTGCTCCAAAGGTGGGGTGAACGTCCTGTTCGCCCCTCCCATGGATGAATGAACCATAAGAGTAAAAAAATGTTGTGTTTGTCTTGTTTGATGAGTGAATGCATTTTAAAAGGAAGGCTTATGCGTGCACAAAGGGAAAATTAGGCGAGGCGGTTTTGCTTGAGGTGAACGCAATTCCTGGATGAAAAAGAAGAGTTATGGTCAAATTTCCAAGGGCATCTGATTTGTGAGCATTGAATAATGGTGGCATTAAGTAACTCATATCGTGAATCCCGAGCATAGAAGAAGTTCAATGAGAAGATCAAAATAATCTTCATGATTTTCAAAGCATAAGGATGTTTCTAAGGAATTTAATATTTCCCAAATTATCTGTGCATCGACTCTCAAGCTATTGCTTTCTTGGAAATTATTCCCTAAAATATGGATCACTATTTCTAAAAAAAATACTTTGGATGATTCCAAGGACAGTGTTTCTCATTCTTGTTTTTTATCTGGGATCATTTTGTTCTCTTGTGCATTTAATGAAAGAGGCGAAAACCTCTATAAATACTAATCAAATTTCTATTGTAAAATGAGGTTAGACACTTTGCAAGAATACTCTCCAAGTTCTCTGCATTAATACAAGGAATCAAACTTAGAAATTTGCAAGTGATCTTGTGTGCAATTTCTTTCTATACTGTGCATTTCTATTTTACATTCATCTTTCTTGGTTGTTGAATTTAAATTCTGCATTTGGATTTAAATATTTCTAGTAGGGGAGTGAATGTTGGAGTGTTATTCTAGGAGTTATTACTACAAAGTTATAAGTAAATTATGTTGTATTTTCCTCTGTTAAATTCTATTTCATGCTTGGGAGATTTTCTTGCTATTAGTCTACCCTGAATCCTAGACTTTGTCTTGTGGCCATATTTCTAGTTTTTTTTTCCATATTTTCTATTTTATTTCCTACATCCCTAGTCTTCTACCAGTGTAGGATTTAGTTCAGGAACCTGCCCTCTCTAGAGATTAACACGGGGGACATCTCTTTCCTCTGGCCTTTCAATTTTGGTCGTATCTAGGGTGCACAAATGCAGTGTTTGTTGATTAGGCAAATATTTGACCAAAAATTGTTGGCACGCCTGGTGGGACCTCAAAGATCCACTTCCAATAGTATGAAGATTTGATTTTTGCCTTCGTGTTATAACATTAGAACATCTGGTGACTTGACTATACTCAAAATTCTCTAAATGTGAGGGCAACGAATTTTGTGTCTCATGAACACAAGATTGAAGGCCAAAAATCCAAATCATCAAATTGAGTTCTACGAACTTGATATTCAAATTTTGGGGGAACATCCTCAATTGGCCACATTTTGGCATATGTCCTCATTATCCCATATATCCCATATTCCATCTGTTACATCCTCATGGTTAGCAGGTGTATTCTCTACTCCTGTAAGCCTAGTAAGTACTACCACAAGTTTCCCACAACCTCTGCCCCATACAACCACTAGTGTTCCTCAGCCTACGTCACATATACCAGTCCATATGGCTCAAAATCCCCCTCTAAGGTAGTTACCAACATGGAATAGCTTAGGATCTTTGAATCTGCAAGTACATAATCTAGTCTCACAAGTCGCTTTGAAAGCTTTGCCGGCCTATGATGGTACCGTTAAAACTACATATGAACATATTCAAGATATGGCTTCTTTTGCAACCATTCATGACATAACAAACAAGTATGTGATGATAAAATTATTGGTATTGTCTCTAAGAGGCAAATTACTTTATTAGTACCAATCATTGTAACCTAATACCATTACATCATAGGATCAGCTGGCATATTTTCTAATTAAAAACTTTCATGAATAAGTCGATCCATACTCTTTACTACACCAGTTTACGATGATTCAAAGACATCTACAAGAAGAGATAGTTGACTTCAATGTCAGGTTTGCATGAAGCTGGCAGAGAGTCCCTAATGGATTACGGCCCACACATGAGCAAGTTACATTCTACTATATTAGGGTGTTTATCATTGAAATTGGTATGGTTTTATGATAGGCCAATGTGACTACATTTCTAGACTTGTATATGCAAGCTCAAAAGGTTGGATCTGACTTGATTGATGTAGGTAGGATTCCCCTGAAGATGACTATGTCTATTGTCCCTGACCTTCCATAGTATTTGTATTCAAGCACATTTTCACAACACATGTCTTCCATGTACCCAGTTTCCTCATGGAGTTCTAGCCCACCTCATGTTGCTCCAATCCCTGTCCTAAAATGTTCAACCTCAAGTTTTTCTCAGTTGCCAATGCAATTAGTTCCCCAGTTTCCAGTGCTTGTCTCTTTCCTAGTATTACCAGCATCCCTGACTCCCTTACCATTACCTGCATTGCAAGCACCCTTACCTTTGCAAACATCCACTCCACCGTCTAATCCTGATCCCCTCACAGCGTTGTTACAAGAAGTAAAATCTAATAACACCACCTTAATAACAATATCTAATGAGCTTACCATAGTAAGGAAGAAGCAAGTGGAGGTCAAGTTTCGATCTAGGAGATTTCAGACCCCACCTATTACAAGAGAACAAGTTTCTACAAGTAGAGGCCCTGAGAAGGGCCCAACAGTAATGGCAAATTAGGAGGCTAGCACAAAAGAAAAAGTATATTTGTGTTCGACATGTAATGATCCTCATGGAGAAGAAACCTACATGGTGCATATGAACTATGTGCAAATGCTAGCAGAAAGTTCCACTAGATGACAATTTAATATGATTAGAGAGGCCAAACACAATTTCATGATGCCATCCTTGGAGCAAATTTTCATACTCACAAGGTCTGGAAAGAAACCAGTAACTGTAGATTCGGCAGAGCTCAAACCTTTGAAGGTGACTACAGAACCAAAGGTACAAGATGAAAAGTGGCCACCTCCAACGAAAGCACCTGGTGTGAGAACTAAATAGCAAGAGTCTATCAAGTTGAGAGACTTATTACCTAAACCAACTCAAGAGAAACTATAAAATAAAGCATCAATTTTACAACCTACAACAGTTACTTAAACATAGAACAAAACAATAGAGCAAGCCAGGGAGCGACTTAAGTACCCATCCTTGACAAAAATACAAATAGTATAGGCTACTCAACAGTACCGAGACAAATATGAATGAGCTCCAGAAGAGAAGGTTTTGGCTACTTCAAGTTACAACATCATAGAGGAAATGAAGAGGATCCCAGCTAAATCTAGCTTGTATGATGCGCTGCAGTTGCCAGGACAAATTGATTTGTTGCAATAATCCTTGAATATGGCTAAAGATCAAAAAAAAAATCCTTCTCAAATGGTCCTAGAATAAGAGCTACCCACTTCTGCGATAGGAAAAAATAGGCCTCCCCCATTTTATTTATCTTTGAGAATGGAAGGGTGGATTGTACATAATTGTATGATCGACTCTGGAGCTACAACTATTGTCATGCCAAAGGTAGTATGTGAAGTGATGGGGATGGAATATACGAGAAGTAATCTAGGAGTGTTGCAGTTGAATGGGACTCCAATCAAAACTGTGGGAGTTATCAAAGACATCCCTATCGTACTCCACACTATGTCACAGATCACAGTCATTTAAGTAGTAGTAGTTGACCTGGATCCATACTTCAGCATGTGCCTCTCAAGGGAGTTCACAACTAAGCTAGGAGGATACATTTCCTTGGATTATTCACATTTAGATATACCATTCAAAGAAAAATGGATTCATATCCATAATGAAAAACCTTCACCTTTTCATATTGAAAGGTTAGAAGAGGAAGAACAATCCCCAGGCATAGTGAACATGATGACTGAAGAACTAAATTTGGTAGAAGAAGCATTGTGTGAGCTTCACTTGGAGGATGAGTTTTTTCTCATAGATTTTAATGCAATGATCAGAACAGATATTGGTTGTTACACAATAAATAAACCAGAGCAAGGTGAAAAGCAAGTTCCTAATTCAAATACTCCTAACACAAATCAGTTATGGAAAATGTATTTTTATGGTGCTAGGTGTAAGAATGGCATAGGATTTGGTGTTGTATTGATCTCCCCTCAAGGTATACAAAAGACTTATTCTTATAGGTTGACTTGAATTTGTACAAAAAATGTAGCTGAGTATGAAGCATTGTGCGTTGGATTGAAAAAGGCTAAAAAATTAGGCATTAAAAAACTACAAATTTTTGGCGACTGATATTATTGTCAACTAGACAACTAATAGGTGTGTATCAAAGCAGCATTACCTAAAATATTATCGTAATAGGGTCTAGGATTTGTTTGAATATTTCATAGATTTGAACATACAGGCGATTCCTCAAGAGTGGAACATACATGCTGATATCTTAGCTTCCCTTGGATTATTCCCCCACATAGCAAGTGGTTAGAAAGCCCAAGACTTTCATGGTTATTTATAGACCTTCGGTCCTAGATAAGAGTCTTTATTGGCAAGTATTCAACAATTATGAACAAATAGTCAACTTTCTGCTTTGAGAAGCTGCTAGCGCAGATGACAGAATACTTGCTAAGGAGGAGAAGGAAGGGATGATTTAGTTAAATAATAATCACATTCCCAGAGGTTTAATCTTACTGGAAAGTTTGTTTGATCAAAATGATAGATTTGATAAGCACAAGATTAAGGTATAAGCCAAGGAGTACAAGAAATTGCAGTTGGAACCAAAAACGATTATTAAGATCAAGACCGATTGTGTGTTAGAAGAGCTTGAAGGCATTAAAAATATGTGCTACAAGTACCCCAACATTGTGGCATGGATTTAATAATATTTAAATGGATATGATAAGGATGTGATTCAGAATACCATAGAACTACAGAAGGGGGTAAAACCTTTTCAGCAAAAGCAACGTCCTGTTAATCCCAAGATTGAAGTGCTCATGAAGGCAAAATTGTTGAAGGTGCTAGAGGTAAATATTATTTATCCTATCAAGAATTCAACATGGGTGGAAAATTTAGTCACAATAAGGAAGAAAAATGGATACATAATGTTGTGTGTTGATTTTTGCAACTTGAACCAGGCATCGCTCAAATATCATTATCCTTTGCCTCAGATAGATCAGATTCTTCATGTGGTCGCTAGTGCTCATATATTTTCACTATTATATGGCTTCTTCGGATATAATCAAATCTGGGTATAGTATGAGGATCAGTACAAAACAACATTCACTACTAAGTGGGGTACGTTCACCTACCAGCGAATGCCCTTTGGGCTCTCAAATGTTGGTGCTACCTTCCAAAGATCCATGGACATCACCTTTAGTGAGTTACTAAACAGAATTATTGTGATATATCTTTATGATATGACTATGTTTTCCCACTATAGAGAAGATCATTTTGCTCATATAAGGTAAGTTTTTGAAAAGTGTCATGAGTTTGGTATCTCCATCAATCTAAAGAAATAAATTGTTGTTGTCAAATAAGGGAAATTGTTGGATCATGTAATATCACAAGAGGGATTGGCGATAGATCCTACAAGAGCCGAAGCGCTCATGAAATTGTCACTACCCACTAATAAGAAATATTTTTCTTTAGTCAAATAAACTTCATCCGCAAGTTTATTATCGATTTTACCCAATTTGTGAAACCCATGACTGAGCTTTTAAAAAATAATGTTGATTTTAAGTAGACGAAAGTTAGGAGACGAGCTTTTCAAGATATCAAAGAAAGAATAACCCAATATCCAGTTTTGATTAATCCTTACTATTCGAAGGACTTCATTCTTTATGCAGTAGGTGAGCATGAAAGTTATGTTGCAGTATTGACCCAGAAATAAGAAGATGGTGAAGAAAATACCATTGCTTTCTTGAGCCAAGTTATTGCACCACATAAGGAAAAGTACAAATTTATTGAGAAATAGGTTTATGCCATGATGAAATCATTAAAAAAATTGACACTTTGTTTCTCATAGAAAGACTGTTGTTTATGTAATTCATCCTGATGTTCGAAACTTCATACTGCAAGGAGAACTAGGTGATAAAATGGTAGGATTGGTTTCTAAAATTCAAGAGTACGATGTGGAGATCCGACCAAAAAAATTGGTTCACGAATATGCCTTATTTCAAGATTTAGCTAAGAGTGTTGTCGCCAAAGCATTGGATATGATTCACGAGGAAGACAGGTGAAACAATTTGCGCAAATCATACTACGAGTGACCATGATTGGACAAAGGAGCTAATTGACTATTTTGCTTCTCGGAGATATCCAAATCATCTCAATGCCTCACACTGTCGAAGGTTCAAAATGCAAGGACTCAAATATGTATTGTTGCCTAATGGATTATATCATAAGAACATTGATGGAGTTCTTTTGATGTGTGTAAAAGCATCTAAAAATGAGAAGATTTTGGAGGAATTTCATTCTAGACTATCTAGAGGCCATTATGCAAGCAGACCCATGGCTTTAAAAATTATCCGAGCAGGTTATTATTGGCCTACTCTGTTCGTTGACGCTCATAAAATAAGTCAGCAGTGTGATAGTTACCAATGATATGTGGGCAGAATTAGGAAATGAGCATTGCCTCTATGCCCAATCTAGGTGTAAGCATATTTCTAGCAGTGGGGTCTTGATTTTGATCCACACTCTTCTGTAGAGCACAAGTATATCCTAACAGCGACAGATTATTCACCAGATGGGTAGAGGCTATTCCCACTAAGAAGGTCGATCAAGCTATTGTTATTTTCTTTCTAGAGGGGCTTATTACTCATTTTGGCGTACTAGATTCTATTGTGACTAACAATTGCACTCCATTGATTGGAGCCAAAATTATAGATTTTGCTAGCAGATATGTCATTTATTTGAAGACATCATCTAACTATTACCCATAGGGGAATGGGTTGGCCAAATCAACCAACAAGAATTTGCTATGAATATTGAAAAGAATAATGGGAAGTAACAAGAGAAGCTGGCATTTATTGTTAAATCAAGCACTTTGGGCAAATCGTATCTCAAATAAAAATATATCAAGACTTCCCCATATGCCTTAGTTTATGGAAAATAAGTTGTTCTTCCCTCTCATATTGAATTACCCATACTCCAAACATTGTAATTGTTCCAGAATATGGATGAATAATGTGGCGCTATGAATGTAAGGATAGCACAGTTGTTGTAGTTGGAAGAGAATAGGGAATAGGCTTATCTAAAATTTGCCAAGCATTTGAAATAGATGAGTAAGTGGTTTGGAAATAAAATGATCGATCGTAGTTTCTAGGTGGGAGATCTTGTTTTAAAATGGAATGAAAAGAAGTCCAATATAGGGAATCACCACAATTTTGATGCCATATGGGAGGGACCTTTTCAAATTGATGTGATAAATTCAATGAATGCTTATCATCTCCATGATATGGAGGGTCTTGATCTTCCTATCCTTGTAAATGGCCTTCATCTGAAGGCTTATTTCAAATTACGACATTCCAAGTGAGTTAACATATTGTATATATGTAAATAGTTTTCTTTAAATGGTTGTTATTTCACTATAGTTATATATATATATATATATATATATATATATATATATATATATATATATATATATATATATATATATTTTAAATATACGCTTGTTGTGGTGTAGTGGTAAATTCCCTGGGTGTTGGTAGAGGCCGACCTAGGTTCCATTCCCCTTGTCTCCATCCTGCAAATATATGGTATAGTTAGGAATGTCCTATGTCTTGGTAGAGGCCGACAAGGCTCCATTCCTCTTATGCCCAACCTATTGAAAGTGGCACCTCGAAAGGGGTGTTTTCCACTATAAATTAGTTTTACCCAGGTGTTGTAGGTGAGTTGGAGAGGAGAGGGCAATCCTCCAAGGGAGTTCCTAGGTTAATCTCCACCCTTCCAAAAAACTAAATTAGGTACCCAAAATCCAATTGATAATGTTGGTGCGGGTAGGGTTGGGTGCAACCCCCGGGTGACTTTGACAGTGTAGAACCCCCTGTTCGTGGTCTCTTAGACCAAGGTGGCCTCGCAAGGGGTTTTTCGCTTTAAAAAAATATATATGTATATATATATGAAGAAAAAATAATAAAAAATAAGGATAAGAGTTTTCATCCAGAGGACGTCTTCATAAATATAAATCAATGAATCATAAATGTCACGTTTGCCTCTGGTAAATTAAAGCTTGGCTATTCATGGTGACTTAAACATACAACATGTTTGGGGAAAGAGAACATTGAGTTAACATCGTGTTCATTCTAGGAAATGGGCGAATGGATCCTTCACCCATGTTATGAGCGAACGCGACGAAAAGGGTGATGAAACTTTTGCTTTTTGAAGTTGAAAATTAAAAGTGCACATCCTTTTAAGGTTATATATATATAAGCTCTTTTAAAGGGTAAAGAGAATTTAAAAAAATCGTAAAGCACAGTTAAAAGGAAGATAGAAAAGAAAGAATGTCCTATTTTTTTTAAGAAAAATCTGATTTTTCTAAGGTTTATGCAAAAATGTGAAAGTAGGTAAAGTATCCTTTTAAAATACCATTCGCCAGGAGATTTTTAACAAGTTGAAAGCACCCAAGCTTAATAAAACAAGATGTTTTTACCCCAATTTCGAAGTCACCAAGGGAACATTAAATTTTTCTTATACCTAACATGATTATATTGCAATAGTTTCATAAGCACGTTGCGTAGGAAATCATACCCCTTAGTTACGTGGCAGCAATCGGAGAACAAGGGTGCAGGTGAAAGGGAGTTAAAGTAAAAATGTGCTTTGTACTTTCCAATAAGTGGTGAATATTGGATGATTGGATATTAGGCGGTTGATTTAGCTTTCCCAAAAAGCTTCAGGTGGCAGGGGACAATTTACGATGAAATTACATGGCAATTTGGACACACTTTTTTAAGTGGATCTGACAACGAATCAGAGGATAAGTTTTTGGAACATTGAGGATGGTGCCCGATTAGCAGTTCAATGTCACTTTCCTCTCAAAAGCACCCAAAATTAAACCGGCATTTATTGTGACAGTTGCGGAAGTAGTTCTATATAAACCCTGAGGTAAAATATTGTAGTTTATTTTCTATTTTTAAATTTTCATCGCTGCATATTGCATTTTAGCTACAGGGAATTTCATAGGTTGCTCATGTAAATCTGTTAGAGAATAAAATGGGGAAACATAGTAAAGAGCCCAAATATGTCACAGAGGTCATAGAGCCCAAGAAATCCAAGAAAAAGGAAGGATTTTCTAGAGCCAAAAGGGCTCAAAAAAATGATTATGTATATCTGGACCCATATGAAGATGATATGGCAAATATTAGAGACTGCCTCATCACTCATAGAGGAATCAAAAGATTAAGGCAGGAGGAATCAAAAGAAAAGGATGACATTTTTCTACTTACCCAAGGTGTAGTTGTACGGTTTTTCGACTTCACAAGTAATCCATTTTTATTTTCATATTTCAACATGGACCACATGTTTGCCATGGAATTTGTGTGCCAGAATGATCATGTGAATGATATATATGGTTCTAAACATGGAAAAAATACTACATGCAACATGTTGCTCAAATTCAGCAGCATAGAAGTGAGCCAAGTTGGGCAAACAAGGCTCTTGATGGTGGTGCTATAGGATTTAGGCTTGATTGAACTGCTGCAACATTGGTGATATGACCCCCTGGGTAAGTTCTTAGCTATCATGAAGACCAAATCATTTCATTGTTGTCCTCGACCTGATATCTAGAAGAGGAGAAACAATTTTGATGGGCCATATATGAACTAGAATATCGATAAGATGATGACCCTCCCACCATGGCATGATTATTATGACCATAAAGTAAAAAATAATCCCGCCAAGTATAAGATCCAGATTCCTTAGTTTTATTCATTTCTGTTAAGGGAGCCAAACTTGATTGGACTGAGGAGAAGATAATGAATTGGTGGATTATGCTGATTTATTGTGGAAATCCCATGGCTCCTTACGGATTGAAACTGGATGAGAAATTCTCAAATACTTATGATGAGTTTGTAGACTCATATCAACCCATCACCTTCACCAATATTTTTTCGCAAAGCTTTCAGCATTTTGATAGTGGTGAAGGTGAAACTAAACAGGAGTGTCCAGTAGTTGAAGACGAGACCTCGAAGGAATAAGAATAGTAGTATGTATTTAAAAGGATGTCTTAAAGAATTAATTGGTAAAAATATGAGACACTCACACCTAAAAAGCACAATTTACCATAGGCACATCCATTTCCAAAGGTGGCAAAGAGGCCAAGAACTAGCATAGTTATGACTTCTATCATTGTGGCTCTAGTAGTTTTTATCGCTATCATTTCTACAACAATAGTTGTAACTATCCCCATGGTTGCTAATGTGGCAGATGTGGCCAATCCTTCACTTATGAAAGAGCCCTGACCAAATTCATAGAATTATTTTTGATGACGCAATCACTAGTGGAATATCATCAGTCGAAGATCTCTCATGTTGAAGTTATGGACAAGGAAATTGGAGAAAGGGCAAAAGTACAAGAAGAAGAATCAATTTCACAACCGCCTCTATTGCCGCAGCACTCAATGCTTGCGCCCAAAGGTACGTTTCTTCTTCCCTCTTCCTCTTCCTTGGAGCAAGTAGTGATTTCCACTTCACTTCCATCTGTTCTATTTTTATCATCCATGGTCTCCATTTCTCTGCCCTTTGGTATGCCATCCACGTTTATCTCATTTCCATATTATTTAATTTTTTAAGTCCCTATTGCTCCTATTCCCATTCCTTCATCTTCCATTTCTTTCATTTCATATGCTTCAGTGTCAAATCCCTTTTCATATCCTTACCTTTTTGTTCCTACCTCCACCGCCATCAAAGTTGTAAGTACACAATCTTCTCCTAGAGTAAGCGTAACCACAGTCGAACCACCTTCCTCCAAGACTGTCATTTCTATTCCACCTACCATTTATGTTCCACATCTTCTAGCCATGTCCTTTGATCCTACTGGGTCTAGTCACTCAGAATTTTTGGTTCCATTCACCCCATTCTTGGAGCTATAGACAGTTCTTGAAGTACAGGTGGCCCATAAGCAGCCCGACGTAGAGAAGATCAATCGAGTATACATGAGCTCTTCATAGTAGTTGAAGAGTATGCAGTGCAAGAAGGCCTTGGCTCTAGCTCAACCAATTAAAAATGTTACCTTTGACCCCATCACGAAGGAAGCCCATATTATGACAATTACGCCATTGGCTCAAAAGCCCCAAGGAGAGTTTTTGATGGGTGATCTCATTTTTGAGACTATAACAAAATACCTTACATGGATAGATCCTATGGAAAATATAGGTAATATTCAAGTTGATATGAGCTCAGTGTACTTACATGGTGAGCATTTTAAGGAGAAATATTTTGAAAGTCAGAATAAAATAATTGAGATCAAAAATGCCCTGGCAAAAAATAGAGCCCAAGAGGAGAAGATGACCACTAAAAATGACTACTTGCACCAGTAGGTTAAGGTTCACTTGAAGGAGTACGACACCGCTAGGATTGAGATGCACAAGCTTCAGCAACAACTCGAAGAAGTGAAGAACTAGTTAGCTGAGAAAGCAGTATAGGCCTCAGGTTTTCGTGTGATAACATCAAGGGAACCCACCTTCGCTCTGCACAAAATTGTGAAAAGTTGGTTGTGCAAGCTGTTAAGGTGCTACAATATTTGTGGGAGGCACGAATATAGATTTAGCTGGGGTAACAATTAATTGATACTTTTGAGGAAATATTGTTGTTGTATATGTAGATGGTAGTAAAGATATAGGCACTGATTAATACCAATTTGCACATTCTCCCCCTCAGTAAGATGGATTACGTCTGGTCTAAGGTGAAAGTTACACTGTGCAATTATTTCTAGTGTATGGACCTGATATAGGAAGGACGGGCCATCCTCAACACTATTGAATTTGAATATACTATTTCAATGTCTCATTTTGAGACAATTGATGAGTTGGGATTCCTAACCTTTGTGGATAATTGGGGAGAACCTCTTTCCATGGATCAGTTGGAAGCTCTCTGGAATAATTTTGTTGAGAATACTTCTAAGATTGATGTTTGGGAAGAGCCTATCACAGAAGCACATGTGTTGCCATTGATGCATAATTATATGCGCTTGGAACTATCATTATACGAGTTGGCTCAATGAGTGAAGAGCCTCAGTTTGACAAATGTTTAGAATTTGCATTTCATTTATGAATCCCTTAGTGTCCCTTGCCTATTCTCTACTCATGCTTGGGAAGAGGCGATCACTACCTATGAGGTCATTACTGAAACCATCAAAGAGCAAGAGGAGCAGGCAGAAGTAGAGTCCATAGTAGCGTAGAAGGCAGTCGAAGAAGAGGAGCGGGCTGAAGTACTCAGAGTAGTGGAAGAAGCTAAGCAAAAGGAGTGTGTAGAGGAAGAGGCACATCAAACAATGTCTATAGTATCGACGAGTGTGCCAGATAAAGACCCTATTGCCCAATTAATGAAGGCTTGGGATCGCTTGCATCAATGCGAGCTGGATACCCCTTGAGTCGCCAAAAATATTAGCAATTTTGCATTTTACCACATTGGAAAATTTTTTGTAATATTTTGATACAATATTTTGATTATGGCGGTATTATTTCAAAGACAATTTCATATGTTCGTGATTTATTTCCATGTGTGTTGTATTTATTTTTGTGTTGGTTTGGGTTTGCCCCATTATGAATACATTGAAAATGAAGGCATTTGAGAACTCATGAAAAATAGAAAATAAAATAATGAAAGGCCTAGTTAGAAACTTGAAGGGCTTGAAAATGTATTTATATTCGCTCCAAAGGTGGGGTGAATGCCCCAATCACCCTATGGAAGGGCAAACAAAATTTCAAAAGGAGTATAAAAACTTCAAAGGTCGAGAAAATATATAAGTGTTCGCATTCACCCCTATTGTGGGGTGAACATGTCGTTCGTCCCCTCTATGGTCGCACACGCCCCATACCATAGTGCAATCACGATCACCCAAAATGAGCTACAATTTGTGTTCACCCCAAAGGTGGGGTGAACGTCCCGTTCACCCCTCCCATGGGCAAACGTACCTTGGGAATACCTTGTAATCATGTTCATCCCAAAGGTGGGGTGAATGTACCATTCACCCATCCCATGGGTGAACGAACCATAAGAGTAAAATAATGTCGTGTTCGTCTTAGTTGAGGGGCGAACGCATTTTAAAAGGAAGGCTCACATGCGCACAAAGGGAAAATCAGGTGAGGCGGTTTTTCTTGAGGCGGATGCAATTCCTGGACGAAAAAGAAGAGTTATGGTCAAATTTTTAAGGGTGCCAGATTTGTGAGCATTGAATAATGGTGGCATTAAGTAACTCATATCATGAATCCTGAGCATAGAAGCTGAATGAGAAGAGAAAATTAATCTTCATGATTTTCAAAGCATAAGGATGTTTTCAAGGCATTTAATATTTTCCAAATTATCTATGCATCGACGCTCAAGCTATTACTTTCTTGGAAATTATTCCTTGAAAGATGGATCATTGTTTCTAAAAAAGAAGATTTTTGATGATTCCAAGGAGGGAGTTTCTCATTCTTGTTTTTGATCTAGGATCATTTTGTTCTCTTGTGCATTTAATGAAAGAGGTGAAAACCTCTATAAATACTAATCAAATTTCTATTGTAAAAGGAGGTTAGACACTTTGAGAGAATACTCTCCAAGTTCTCTGTATTAATATAAGGCATCAAACTTCTGAATTTGCAAGTGATCTTGTGTGTAATTTCTTTCTGTACTATGCACTTCTATTTTACATTCATCTTTCTTAGTTGTTAAATTTAAATTCTACATTTGGATTTAAATATTGCTAGTAGGGGAGTGAATGCTGGAGTGTTATTCTGGGAGTTATTACTGCAAAGTTATAAGTAAATTTTGTTGTATTTTCCTTTGTTAAATGCTATTTCATGCTTGGGTGATTTTTTTGCTATTAGTCTACCCTAAATCCTGCACTTCGGCCTATGGTCATATTTCTATTTTCTTTCCACATTTTCTATTTTCTTTCTTTCATCCTTAGTCTTCTACCAGTGTAGTATTTAGTTCAGGAACCAGACCTCTTTGGAGATTGGCATGGGGGACATATCTTTCCTTTGGCCTTTCAATGTTGGTCGTATCTAGGGTGCACAAACCCAGTGTTTTTTTATTAGGTAGATATTTGACCAACACCTCCAAATGATGCATAATGCTTTAGATAAATAAATAATCTTATATTTCATCAACTCTTTCAATGTTGATGGATATACCTAATATATTTTCATTCTTTTAAAGAAGTGACCCCAAATGGTATAAACAAAGGAACAATGAAGAAGTAAATGATTTGATGTTTCTAGATCCTTCTTGCACAAGGAACACCTAAAAGGCCCATGATATCTCATCTGTAAAAATCTTGCTTAAGGTTGCTAAAGAAAGGAATGTTGAGACCTTAGGGAGACCCCCAAGTGACCAAATATCATTCCAAGGAAAATTATTAGTAGTAGAAAATTCTAATTTTAGTAAATTCTTATATCCCAACTTGATAAAGTATTCACCATATTTTAATAAATTCTAAACTAATAGAAATTTATAATATAGAATAGTTAGTAGAGAGGAGCAGAGAAGGTGCTAATAGAAATCTATGATATATAATAGTTGCTCAAGTAATATAATTTGTTATCTTTGGACCTTTACAATCTAAACATGTATGGTTCAATGATTGCTATTTTAGATTATAAATAAGAGGATAAGGCTTCAACTAAGCACTAGACCAAAAATTGTAGAATCCCCACTATTGAATGACCATATAATATGTTTCTTGATTAATTACAAACTATATAATATGATATTCCATGGTGTCAATCCTCTAGGTAGGGTTTATTTCTGTAGACACCCAATTTCGAGTGCATCATCAAAACCTTCAAACTTACCAACATTTTAATAATCCAACCAATTGAACATCCAAATCAAGGTAATCATATTCAATCCTAAATCGGTAGTATTTAGCAAAACATTTTGGAAGTGATAGCACCAATAGTGATTTTGCTTTCTAATAGTGCTTTTGTGCAATATTCAAATTTCCATCATTTCCTACCCAAACTAACCAGCAACGATCATCTTGGAATTACTATAAGAGCATTAGCATCATCAACACTATCACTTATAATACTTTTAACTATAAAACCCAAAAAACAGAGTGTTGATAGTTAGTACCTACCAAGTTGCCCACCAAATAAGAGTGTGATCACACTAGTCTAATATGTTGTTTCAATAGCAACTTGGCTAATAATCCAAAGCTCCAAAACTTTCCTTTTCTATCTTGTATCCTTAATTGTAATTGGAGCCTTTTGAAGTCTTGTCTTCAATAATTCTATCAACTTCTATGCAACCATCCCCAAGGGATCCTCAAAGGAGGTACAGATTCCTATGAAGCGAAACCCTAGGGATTCCAAGCCATGAACAATGATCTTATAATAGTAAATTTTCCAAAACTTCATGTGATCAACATCTCTCATCATTAGATATGAATCTTATGCAATTGTGAAGCTCTCAATCATCCCAATCAAACTCATCCACTTCATTATAATAAGAGGATACCCGTCAAGACATATTGATGCTACAAGCTTGCTTGGTTGTGTTCTATCCCTTATTGCATTTATCATATGTTTATCTTTTATACTTTATAATCATTTGATCATTGCATACTAACCAATTTTGCATATTCAAATAGCATATCTACCTGTCATCTTGTCATATTACATCATGAATTTACGTCGCTTTATCATCAATTAGGTTATTATACTCTCTCTATTAGGACCCTTATACCTCATGGTCAAGGATCCTTGTTTAGCCATTTGTAACATTATAAGTCTTTTGTCCAAAACATTTATTGTTGTATCAACAAGATAAAACACTATGAAATTATAGGCTCAGTGTTATTGTATATTATCCCTCCATAGTTATAGTATATTATACAAAGCAAAAGCATTGATGATTCTATCATTCACCTTGCGACACTTTTTCCACTAAAATCATAGACTTAACTTTATCATTCTACATCTATTTATCTCATATTTTAAGCAAGGGTCTAATGTTGATCGAGATGTTAGAGTATATCCTAAGTTGTTACTAGGATATTTAAGATAGTTTTGTGTGGTTGAGATCAACTTAGTTTGTTATGATCTGATGGATCATATTGTACACCTTTGTTATTTAAGCAAGGTCTCTTTCATTGAATAATAAGAAGTTTTTAACCTTGTACATCGATGCATAAATGCATAGGCACCATTTATGCATAGAACAAACACCGTGATCCAGTTGGGTTCCACATGTGCTTTGGAAGTGGTAGCTTTTTAAATTTGTACTTTCTAAAAGTTTCATTGGTCGGGTGCACCTGGAGGGATCTATATTCTCTATGAAAAGCAAATATAGTTTTGTTCTCCCATAGATATTTTGGAATCATGCGAGAGGACTTGGAGTTAGATGAGAAGGTGAGGTATCTCTATGAGTCCTAGATTGTGAAGCATGGAAAGGCCTACAATGGCCTCGACGAGAAACATGTTAGGTTTAACATGTTCATGGATAACCTCTTGTACATCAATGTGTAGAACCACAAGAACATGTTGTACTATCTCAAACTCAAAGAGTTTGCAGATTTTAGTCATGAGAAGTTCAAGGCTTAGTATCTCGGCACCAAGTTTGATGTTAGCAGACATCTCAAGAAAGGTAATGCTCTATGTTTGACAAGTAGTTGTTAATGTGATCCTCAAGGTTGCTAACTTCAAGGGAGCAAGCAAATGCAAATCTAGGGTTCACATTGGGTTCGATCCAGGAGGAGAATTTGTGGTTCAATCCTGTGTGGAGGCATTGTGTTTTACTTCCCATTGTGGAGGAAATGATGGATACCTTGATTTCAAGATTCATATTCTCATGCAGCATGTGGAAAGCCATGAGGTTTTTGGGTGTTGGCTCTAAGGGTGCAAAAAAATTTTTTTGCCTGATTTCAGTTTTTTTTTAACTGCGAATAAGGTTGATGTGGAAATAATTTTTTTCCATCGACTCTTCTCTGCTCGTCGATCAGAATATTCAACACATACAACCCAACCCAGAATTTAAATTTTTTTTTGTTGAAATTCTTTCGATGCAGATACGTATGCACATCATTGATGACCATTTAACGGAGATGCTCGATCCTTGTGAGCAGTTGTGAGTTGTGCACGAGCTCTTGTTGGAGGAATATGATGTGGTGATGAGGAGTAGGTCATATTTGTCATAGCTTGGAGTGGTTTTTTGGCATGTTGCATCACAAAGGAGTGAAACATGGAATGCAAGTTGGTGTTGTGGGTTTTGATATCTTAGTCTACATAGAGTCTCACCATGTTCATAGTCATTATTCTCATCCTCTAATCCATTCTGCATTGCTAGGAGTTTACGGTGCTAGCAAGATATTCCAGGATTTAGACCACTCACAATCGGGTGCCACTTGTAGAGTTTGAAGATCTAGATGCCCAAAATTTGGGTAATTGTAATGCATCCGCAAGCATTTCTCCCTATTTCTATAGATGGAACAAGAGTTTTCTTTTGTTGGGCACTCAATTCGTTAGCATCAAACAAAAGGAAGGAGAAAAAATAAATTTTATTTCTAAAGTTTTTAAATGTGCCTAATATTTCATGGAGGTACAATGACGTCTTTATGTCAGGCTACTTCACCAAAATTAATGACCCAGTCTGGGAATTTCAAATTAATTGGAAACACCATCAAATTAATGCAGTTTTTTTCATGGATATGGTCCAGCTCTGTAGATGATGTACCAGTTGTGCTAGGTGATGGGATCAAACGTTGAAAGAAATTTAGTTGGTCGAGGGCCTTCCTATTTATTTTCAAAATATATACTCATAGAAATGGTATTGATGTTGTATGTGTTGGCTATTCAAATGAAGCCGAGGGAAAATATTTTCCATGTGGGACCCCCATGCTTGTTTATGCCATACTTTCCACTTGTCTCCATGTGATCGTACACGGTAGTTGTGTTGTAGGTGGAACCCATGTGCCTTTTTCATGATCGGTAATTGTGGTAGTTGTGGGTGGGACCCACATGTCTTTTTTGTGTGTTGAAAGCATGATATAAGGGGGGAAAGTTTTTCTTTCATTGCTTGAAAAATATGGGGCCTATTAAATGAATTTTTAACATATTTTTTATTCTGAAGAATATTTCGAAAGATTCCCTTGTGAGGGAAAATGGAGAAGTGTTGTTTTTCCTATAAATGAAGACCACATTAACACCTGACCATAAGGGTTTTTATAGTCATCGAGATAGTATTTCTGAGCAGGACACATTGGTGGTGTCCAATTTCCATTTTGAGGTAGTTTAACCTATGTTTTTGGGCCTCAATATGTTGTATAATGGAGGTTTTTTTGATCCTATGTCTACATTTATAAAGTTCCTTTTTCCTGTTTGGTTGTTTTTCCACATAGTTTGGACCTTGTTATCATCCCATTGTGTTTGTATAGGTGGACACCACATATTTATGCTTGTGGAGTCATTTTGGACTACCCTTGCAATTGTGGTGCTTCTTTCTCCATCCTATCTTCTCACTCTCCTTTTGTGAGACACTAAGACACTTTGATTTAAGGGGATTTTATTTTGTGATTTTTTCATGGTTCATAGCCTTGTTCTTTCATAGGGTCTATATTTCATGATTTTTCTCTCCTCATACCTTCTTGGAGTGGGAGATTTTTGATGTATACCTCCTAGCTTATTTTTTCTTCATGAAAGACATTCAGTTCGACAATGAGAAATCTATACATTTTGGGAACATCACATGGATCCTTCGCAGGACCTTTTTTATGGAAGTTTTCCTATGGGGGTGTTGAAGAGGACATCTTCCTCTCCATACTCCTTCCATATCTTCCTTCTTTTTCTTCTTTCTCTTTTGGCAGATGATTTTTTCCCATGTGGTTTATTCTTCATCTTTTTTTATGGATATATTGTACAAGAGTACCTTATCAAGCCTTGTTGTCAAGACTCATATCTATGGATATGCCACTTGTTTGGTTTTTTTATTTTTCACTACCTCCTAGTACCACTTAAGGGAGGGTGTTAGAGTATATCCTAGTACCACTTAATAGGGGGTGTTAGAGTATATCCTAAGTTGTTACTAGGATATTTAAGATATTTTTATGTGGCTGAGATCAACTCAGTTTGTTATGATCCAATGGATCATAATGTACACCTTTGCTATTTAAGTAAGGTCTATTTCATTGAATAATAAGAATTTTTTCATTCCCTACACGATACAGCGACACATTCTCCACTAATCTATGTCGTCCCATTTACTATTAACTTATTTGTTTTCAATCTATTTTGCAAGTTTCTTAGGAAATTAGGATCCCTAAGTGAAAGCACCATCAAACTGTAGTACCACCAGCAATGCTTTCACAAACCAATAGTTCTTCTATTAGTAGCAAAAGCACCACCAAAAACCAATAGTGTTATCAACATGTCTACATCCCAATAATGATTCTATCATTGGGGAAAAACTAGGTTTTAAGTACCAATCTATTATTTTCCTTATTTTAGATCAAAGAATTTATATTCTGTCTATTTTCATTTGCTTTTATTCTTAGTATTTTCTATTTTATCTATAAAATGGGGAAAAGGATAAAAAATAATAAATTAACATAAATCATATTGGAGGACCAACTATAATTTTGCATCTCATTAAAGCAAAATCACATATAGTTATACCAAGGCTTGTTTATTACAATATCTCCTAGAACCCTTACTAAAAAAGAAATCATTTTTATATTTATCATCTAATATACAAAGAATTTAGTTTATAGTATCTATATATTAAATTGATTGATGAATTGGTAGTGAGGATAGATCCAAATTAAGATTAATATTTGTAAAAGTAAAATCTTAGGAGAAACATAGTTGTTCTCTAACTCAATCTACTAAACCTTAGACTTAGGCTCATAATCATCGCTATCCTCAAGGTGAGAAAGAGGGAGACATGGTAGATTCCTTAATATATACTTCATGGTTCCTTTTGCCTCTTTTCATATTGTGGTAAACCTAATGTAAACACAACCATGGGTCTCGATATTTTCCTTGACTAAGCTAAACCTTAATCAAACCTAAAATCTATCAAAACTCTAATCAAAATAACTAAATCTATTTGTGTAGCTATAACACATTAAATCTAAATAATAAGAACATAACCAAGTCTAATATTTCTAGGGATCTTCACAATCCTCTTAGTAACTATCATACTAGCTACCAGGCTATTTGGGTGTATAGCAATCCTATACCACTGGTTGGCCACATAGGGTATTGCACGTACTTATGTAAGGAGTATATTGTACTGGTATAGTGAGAGTTATAAGGAGGCTTGTTATTATCCCTCACATACCATCTTGACCATGTATCTAAGAGGTCACATCCACATGTTGTTGGAATCCCATATATCAGCTTTCTTTCATGCCAATAAGGATATAAAGAGGTATCATATATATATAGACCTTAAATATTTAGGGAGTCCCTTGAGGTTTGTAGGTTAAATAAATATATTGATGGAAGGAGATATAAGATTTTAAAATACCACCTCTTTCTTCTCTAATCAAATATATAAACAAATCAAACATCAAGCAATCCTCTTTTCTTGCCTTCCCAAAATGTATGGCAAACAAACAATACTTGACTCATAACATCTCTTATTAGTTAGAAATTATCCCTAATCCCCCTATATAGAGTCATAGAAAACACCCTAACCTTGAGAACCCCACTTGTTGTTGCCATTGCACAACATACCCCAATTAGGGACTGTATAATTGACAAAATATCTAACATCTATAGATTATAATAATGAAATCAACTTGATAATATGGAATTTATGTAACCATCATGACAAGAAATTGAAAATTGAAATTTCCCTTGTCATAAATATTCAATAAATATCTTTACAATGAGTTACAATAGATCCCTCTTAGGGATTCACCAAATTGATACAAAATTAATCAATATTTCAAGAGTAGATGTCTTGAAAAGATCTTCTGTAATCTCCTTAAACTGATTATGGAGGGTTTTCCTAGTGACCTCCGCTAGATGATACCAAGAATGATGATATTTATGATGAATAGTTCTTGATAAGGCTTGTAATATACACACATAAGCACATACAAAGCATCAATAGCAAATGTAAAGCCTCTCAAATGATGTCTATTTCATGATAATGCAAAATGGAAATGAAATGCGTAAAGCAGTAAAGACATGCATGAAATACCTAAAGCAATGATGCTAAATAATATTAGAAATAAAATTAAAGGCTAATAAAACTGATCTAGATGATAAGATAGAGAAATTTTCACATCACAGCAAGGTCATCATTGATAAAAATGGTGGGCTCTGCTAGCCATCCTTGGATCTGATGATGATGCCTACGGGTCACTATCGGGCATAGCAACTGCCAAATAGAGACTATGTTCTCTGAGTTTGATGTGTGGCAACATCCAAAATGCTCATCAAATCGATTGACAATCTTGGTGTGTTCTTGAGGAATTACTTACAGCAGGATTTGAGTTGAATTTGTGGTGAATTGGTTGCAAATAGTGGTGAAATTGGCTCTTCAAACTCTAATGCACTCTATGGATGTGAATGCAAACTTCATGATGAATTATCGATAGCACCTTGACACTTATGAGAGATTGGTCTCTCTGTTAGAAAATTTGAAAGTACTTCATTATGGTAATCTAAGATTTTTATGAAGGTAGGGCTCCATTTTATAGAATTCTAAATGTCAATCTTGGCTTCCTTGAGAATCCAAGAAGCTGTTAGGATCAATAAGGGTAATAGAACATTCGAGAAGCTTCCCAAAACTATTCATAACTACCTTTTCTCTTTAATGGTCATTGAAACTAAATTATGTTCGGCTCGAGATCTCATGCTTGTTATAGGTGAGTCCATATTCGATCATATCGGTCCAACTTGAGGGTCGTTATTGGGTCCAACAATCGCCAAGCAGCTACTAGGGGGACAGTGGCCCAAGCTGTAAAGGATTAATTTACCTTATTTTAGTGGTTAGAACCACTATTAGGTCTTGTGAAGGCCCAAGATGAATCATATGGCCTGAAAAGGTGTCCACATGAGTAGTCTCCTCAACATGACATGTTTTAGATGTCTACAAATGTTCCTTTTTGGGATGTGTTGTTTGAAAGCACAACAATGACCAAAAATATATAACCTAAACTAAAACTAGAGATTTGTTTTGATCCTTGATTTAGTCAATATAAAATACCCTGCTCATGAAAGAGCATGCATCTTTGAATCATTACCTCCAAAAAAATGGTAGGCTTTGAGTATTGCTTTAATGAATTTGACAACAATTGGATAATGTTGTAAAGCTACATGTTCAGATTGCCAAAGGTTTAATTTATCATTTTATTTTTTCTTCAGAAAATAGGGAAGATTATGATAGTTTTTAGCAATGATTCTTAGACAAATTAAATTAACATGATTAAGTGTTTGATTATTGACTTTGATTATGATTGTTATGATTATGACTACCCCCTCAAGTGACACATTGATGAGGAGATGTAAAATGATGAAAGCGGTGAGTTGCTTGACCAAGATGACTTGGATGAATTGACCAAAGGTATAGGCTTCTTTGGAGCATTTTGAGATTTTGACCAAAGGAAACCAGGCATATTTGGAGTATTTTGAGATTTGACCAAAGGAAACTAGGCATATTTGGAGCATTCTTAGATTTGACCAAAGGAAACTAGTCTTATTTGGATCATTTTGAGATTTGACCAAAGGAAACTAGGCATCTTTGGAGAATTTTGATATTTGACCAACGGAAACTAGGCATATTTTGAGCCTTTTGAGATTTTACCAAAGGAAAATAGAAATATTTGGAGCTTTTTGAGATTTGACCAAAGGAAACTAGGCATATTTGAAGCCTTTTGAAATTTAACCAAAGGAAACTAGGCATATTTGGAACCTTTTTGAAATTGAGATAGTGAGGCAAAGGGTGCAACCTTTTGAAACCATAGCAATTGATTAAATGAATTTATTGAATGCAAGTCAAAGGGTGCAACCTTTTGAAACCATAGCAATTGATTAAATGAATTGATTGAATAAAAGGCAAAGGGTGCAACCTTTTGAAACCTAGCAGTTGATTTATGAATTGATTGAATGTAAGGCAAAGGGCACAACCTTTTGAAATCTAGCAGTTGATTATACTGATATGCAATGCAAAGGACGTAATCTTTTGGAAACCTAGCAATTAATTATGATTATATGTAAGGAAAAGGGTGCAACATTTTGGGAACCTAGCAATTGATTTGTTATGATTATATGCAAGGCAAAGGGTGCAACCTTTTGGAAACCTAGCAGTTGATTATGATGATATGCAATGCAAAGGGCACAACCTTTTGGGAACCTAGCAATTTATTTGTTATAATTATATGCAAGGCAAAGGGTGCAACCTTTTGAAACCTAACAATTGATTTGATTGCTTAGCAATTTAGGATATTTTGCTGATAATGCCCTAGTTGATGTGAAAATGTTTGTGTGATTTGCAATTTTGATGTTTTGGGCCATTATATATGATTAAATGTCCCTTATAAAGATCAAGATACTAACAAAATGAATGCATTGATTGCTGGTTCGAGGCCATCTTGGGGTACGATGGCATCAATGTTCAAATTCTAGGGCCATCATGATATATAACAGTCATGCTAAAATGCAACCATCTTCCAAGTGAGCGACTACTAAATTTGAAAAATATAAAAGCAATTTTGTGAATTTTAAAACTCATTTTTACAATTGGCAATGAGATAAAAGTGAGCTTTCATGGAGGAGAGAGATAATTTTATGTGAAACGCTATCGAGATCGAGACAGATTACTATTGCAGATCAACCCGAGGCATCAATGAGTGACAGAGCTAGAGCTCCTAAGGTAGACTCTCCATTTGACCCTCGTGATCTGTGAGATTTTAAAATGAACTTCACTAATTAATGGGCTTAAATGAACCACATTAAACTGCAAGTAATGAACCTCACCCCTAGTTTAGAAATTTTGCTTAGGTTATCTTAAGGGGATGGAAGATTCAATTTTTTTGTATTTTTGGATTGGGGACAAGGCCCCACGTGTGGACTGCTATGGGGCCATCCTAGGCAGGAGCAGTGCCCATCTGGCTAAAAATGAGCCATCAGGGGGGTTGGTGGCCATGTTTAAATTCCAATTGTTAAGAAATTAATCATTGGCAATGGTCATCCAAGGGTCCAGCAGTGGCCTCGATGGTCGTCGTGGCCCAGAGCGACTACCAACCTTAAGTAACAATTTTTATTTTTTGATGAATTTTGCTATTTTTTTGAATTTTCTAAGTGATATTTTTTTTTATGAGTGTTTGATTGTTTGCTTTGAATTATAGGTTTTTGGGTGTCAAACTCTGATAGCTCGGGCTAGGGAACCTAACCGTTTCTTGGAGTTATGACTGATGCTTAATGATGATGAATGGGAGTGGTTTGATGTGATTGGCATCAAATAGGTTGTGTGCTTACCAAGTGTAATGTCAGATCAATCTTACCTTACGACATTGGCTCATCGTTGGAACAACAAGACAAACACATTCCATCTCCCCACTAGCAAGATGTCGATGACATTGGAGGATGTATACAAAATTTTTAGGATCCCCATCGATGGATTGGCTATCACTTCTTTGATATAGGATCATAAGAGGATTCTAGACTATGTTTTTAGTGGTAGAGCGACTAAGGTGTTGGGGATATATACCACGAAGGAGTCTTAGTTAGCAGATGGTATGAGCAGTGCATCTTCTCTCATCGACAGGTAGTATCCATGTACATTATCTCTAATGTACTACTACATGTCTCCTCAAGAATGAGGTTCCCTTGGAACCTCCTAGACATGGTATAGGACCTAGTGGAGTGTGACCTATAGTACTTGATGATTATGGAATAAGGGAGCACACTGTTGGCATATCTCTATGATGAGTTGTACAAGATTCAACGTAGGGATTGAGTGGGAGTGTGATGTAGTATGCTACTCCAGGTCTAGGTATGGGAGCACATCTAGGTAGATTGGCCTACTAGATTACCTATGTCCTGAGCTGATTTAGGGGACAATGAGATTGACTACATAGCATGATGGCCACAAGATTAAGAGGTTGGTCGAAGTTAACCACATGGAAGCATCTTAACACATTATATGAGGTCACTAGAGGGATTTTAGTGTGAGCATATTATATAGATGTCCTACTTGGATTGTCCTGATTGACTCAAGGTGACATAGTATCTGGCTAGGGTGAGATGTGGCAGATGGCTCATTGGATGCCATGAGAATGAGAGATAGTATATCTATTACTATAGGGTGACTAGACAGTTTGGTTTAGCTCATGATGTGCCAGATGAGCCAGTCCTCTATCATCGTAAGTAGGTCAATATGTAATTTGAGTCACCTCAGGTGAAGAAATTATTAGAGAAGGTGGACCATCCAGTTGCAAATACAGGTTTAGAGGATCCAAGCACCACTATTGAGAATGACACCTAGTACATTTCTTAGTTATGGTATGGTGGTAAACCTATGGGTAGACCTACAGCAGCAGCGAAGGATATTGGAGATGATGAGCGATGGGTATGTCATAGGACAGAGGGTGAGTGGGGGTAAGAAATAGGACAACCAGATGAATCCCAGGAAAAGGAGAAATATGAGGAGGATTCCTTGAGTGATGAGGTAGCATAGTTGCGAGCACAACTACAAGATATATGGGTACATCTATAGACTTCTCAAAGGTATTTTATGGACAAGATACATCTCTCACGACTACTCAGAGTTAGCTGAGTGTTGGACAACGACTATTGTGGGGATACACTAAGGAGAGAGCTACTCTCCAAGATCACGTGGATATTGCTATAGCTATAGTGTTATGCACAGTGGTGAATATTCATAAATTGGGCAAATATTAGGATTTCTAAAATTGGAAATTGGTGAATATGAGGATCCTCGACATCGGTTCATTAGCCTAAAATTTTTAGGACCAATTTTTTCTTAGGTTCAATTCACCACATTATATATCCAAACATAGGCATATTTGTACTCGTTGGAAAGCACTTTTTGAGCCTGATCTAATGGTGGTGTTTTTATAAATTTATAAGGTGATTTAATAGGTAAAAATATATCTTAAATATGACCTTACTTTTTAGGGCTTCAAATGCACCAAAATTTGGTGTGAAGATTATTGATTTGATTTGCTTAGGATTCGCCTTCATTTTGATTAGGATTCACCATTTTTTTACAAGTATATTTCGAGTCCAACCCCTTATGCATAACCCTATATAGTGATGATAGACACTCTACGAGCATAGATGGTGGCCAAGACCACTGAGGAATATGCTAGGATTGCATAGCAAGATGCTCTTAGGGTACAATTAGTAGTCGCACCTATAGCTCAGGCTACACCATCCACTCTAGCCACATAGGGGCTAGCAGCATTAAGTGGGGATGCAAATATTAGGAGACTATGTAGCCTCATTGAGGAGGGTTTGACTCAGTGTATAGCAGATGTAGCATACATCATTACCCTAGAGACTTAGGTTAGGCTATGCATTGGCACTCTACTAGAGAGATCTATAGCAGTGGGATCCTAGTGGGCAAATATGGGGTTGAGGGTGGATGTGACTATGGGGTACAGGCCCCACTTAATATGGTATGATTTCCTTATCATCTTTTAGAGTAACATCAAAGGATCTACATAGTCTTCGAGCAGTTTTTTACCACTATGTACTTGGACATATTCACTCAAAATATATACATATATATGATATCCTCTTTTATGGCTCATTATGTGTTATGGTTTTGATTTATGTTTATGTTATGGATGCATTAATGGGTATAATATCTATATTATGATGTGATTATGCTACATGTATGTGATGTGCTAATATATATATATATATATGATATCATATTTTATGGCTCATTATGTGTTATGGTTTTGATTTATGTTTATGTTATGGATGCATTAATGGGTATAATACCTATATGATGATGTGATTATGCTACATGTATGTGATGTGCTAATGACATGCAATAGTTAAATGATTGATGTGTGATTAGATGTTGTGATCTAGATGTGTGGATGTACTACTATGTATGCTTATATAGATTCAATAGTGAATGTTTAATGCATGTCTTAATTTGTTTTATTGATTTATGCATTTAATTTCTATTATATGATATGGTGGATGAAATGTGATATGTAATGCATTAATTTCATGAGGATGGTCTAATGCAAATGTTAATACTTATAATATTTAAGCATGTATACATCCATATGTGAGATGAAATTATGTGATATGTAGGGGCTTTACCTATAAGCTTTTGCAAACTAAAAATATATGCATAAAATAATCAATGTTCATATAAATATCATTGTTGATATCCATTCGGATCTATCCTATCCTATGAACACCCCTTAATAAACAAAAGTTTATAATAAAGGTTGTGATTGTTTGATGAGGTGATTTTTTGCTATAAGGTATTTTTGGAGGTTTTCCATGAGACTCAAACACCCTAGTTGATTTATCAGAAGTAGTATAATGACTACACAAGACTCTTAAAAGATACAAGCCTGTTAAGATGACCCAGATATTCATTATCCTTGTGTGTGCAAGGTGAATATATTATATGAGGTATAATACTACCATATTTCCATGAGAGTTTCATTCAACCCATTTTTGTAATAAGGATCTCCATATGATCATCATTATCCTTAGTTTGGATGTAATTAGGCTAGACTACTAGGCAATACAAGCCTCCTAAATCTAGCTCATCCATAAGTTGACATTGGTCTATAAAGAAGAAGGTCATTAATATGATAGACATATCACCATGCGTAAGGCTACTCCATTTCTATGCAGGTTTTATTCAACCCATTTTTGTAATGGAGATCACCCCATGGCATTTGAATACTTATGATTATAAGGTTTCAAGCTCATTACCCCCTTATTTTATTTTGATTGCTTGGGATACTTGCTCATGCTTAGTGGTGAATAACA
The DNA here is from genome assembly GCA_028583015.1 of Wollemia nobilis. Classification (NCBI taxonomy): domain Eukaryota; kingdom Viridiplantae; phylum Streptophyta; class Pinopsida; order Araucariales; family Araucariaceae; genus Wollemia; species Wollemia nobilis. The sequence goes on from JAQPPZ010016724.1 coordinate 13,707,347, forward strand.
CTATTTATTTTACATAGTAGTGTGCATTAATAACTCAGATAGCAGTAGTAAGCAAGAGCACAAGTCACCACACACAATAGAGACACAACATTTTATGTGGTTCACCCAATGTGGGCTACTCCACGGAGAAAATATTTTACTAAAACTTTCTCAATCAATCTCTTTGGGAATCACTCCCAATTACAATGTTTATGGATCTTTGTCCAAAGGAGATGTTGATCCCCTAATCTCAAGTTCGTGGATCTCTTCCACAGGAGAACTCTTTCCCCTTCTACTCTAGCTATGTGATCTTCTAGAAGACTTTGTCTCTCTACTGCACTAACTGGTGGACCTCTCTCCACTTGAAGACTCCTCACTCAGATATGTCTTCAACTGTGCTGGTTGTTGGATCTCTATCCACTGAGACTCTATCCTCTGTACTCTGTCACCTCCAAAGCTCTGTCAATAGGCTCACTAAGAACCTGCTCAATAGGCTCACATAGAACCTGCTTAACAAGCTCACACAGAACTTGTCAAATCTATGCTAGCAAGCTCACCAAGAACTTGCCCAAATATGCTCTAGCAAGCTCACCAAGAACTTGCCCAAATATGCTCTAGCAAGCTCACCAAGAACTTGCCCAAAACTTTAAACTCAATATGTCTCTAACACTCTCAACCCAAATAAATCTCAACTCAACTCATAAACATAAAAAATTTAAACTCAATATGTACTCTACAAATACTCTCAAAAATAACTCAACAACTCAACTCAAATTCAACTTCATAGAAGCATAAAGAGAATTTTTAGAGACTCAATATGTTCTAATCTCACTCTCAACTCAAATCAATCTCAACTCAAATCAATACTCATAGAAGCATAAAGAGAATTGTTAGAGACTCAATATGTTCTAATCTCAATCTCAACTCACCATCAAATCAATCTCAAATCAATAACTCAAGAATCTTATAGAAGCATAAAGAGAATTGTTAGAGACTCAATATGTTCTAACCTTACTCTCAACTCAACATAGAATAATGGAATAGTTTATTTCATAGGACTTGAACAATCACTTCACACATCACTTGACTAGGCTCAATCAACTCAACTCAACCAATCATCACAAGGGACAACTCTCTCTCACACAACCCTAGTCCAAGTATGTATCAACCAACTCAAATGTTTCCAATAATGCTCAACCACAAATCTCACATAACAATGATACTCATGTTCTTTTCTAACTCAAGTTCTTTCACAACCAATGGGCTTCAACAACTATGCTTATCAAACAAGGTTTAAACACAACTCTCAATTCAGAAAACCTTGAAGCATTCAACCAACCACTTTCGAAAAGGAAACCACAAACAATCCTTTTCCCTCCAATGATATTTCAGAAATCAACCACCATAAACAATCAATAGGAGAATGTGCCCATACCTTTTATGAAGATGAAAAAACCTCTTTGTAAATCTGCCACAATCACAAAATTCCTTTTCCAATCTTCACAAGGGTTAGTAGATCACAAAATAATCAACATTACTCCACTTTTCAATAATCATCACCAAGGCCTTTAATTGCACAACTTCCTTATCTCTCCTAAAACCACTTGTACCATAAAATAAAATAAATCAAAACATTGCATAACCTTTTCACTCCCAAAACCACTTATACCATAAAATAAAATAAATCACAATATTGCATACCTTGTCACCTCATGAAAGAATTAATCCTCTTGAAAAAGAACAAGGCAAACTTCACTTTTGGAACCCCTTTGCAAAATCAGAAATATCTCTTTACACACACCTTATTTCTCCTTCTAAATAAGTTAGTCAAATAGCCCTCGAAATAAGCTTTTCGACGATATATAATATGCCCACCTTTCCAAAATAAATTGAAACCTTTACATATATATATATGCCAACCTCCATTAATTGCACATAGGTCGGCCCTCCATTAATTTAAACTTAAACTTTAAACTTTAATATCTTCATCACCGGAGGTCCTTTTTCGATGAAACAAAATTCCACCTTGGCTTTTAAGAAAATCCCTTTCCACATAAGCCCACCATGGTTTTAAATAAAACCTTTTATTTTGCCTGCCTTGGTTTTCATAAAAACCCTGTAAATAGCCATGCTTTCCAAAATATCATAAATGCTTATTTATGAAATATTTTGGCCACCAAAACCAAATATGATCCATGTGACATCAATGACAACATAAAATACCTCAAATTAACTCAAATTTCCAACAATCTCCCCCTTTGTCATTGATGGCAACACCTCTAATGCAAACACCACAATCACTACAAAAACCATCTCTAAGAATCAAAGTTGCTCCCCTGACTCAATACTCTCTATGGAGGCTGCTCCCCCTAACTCAATACTCTCTTTGGAGGCTGCTCCCCTAACTCAATGCTCTCTTTGGAGGCTGCTCCCCCTAACTCAAAGCTCTTCCCCTTACTCAAATCTCTCCCCCTTTGACATCAATGGCAAAAGGGACACCTATGGGGCTAAAAGATATGACTCTTAAGCTTAGCCCCCTCACCACCTTCTCTCTTGAGGTGATTAATTTTGGGGTGGGAGTACTTTTACTCCCATATCACATTGTTTCTTTCCTCTATCAACTTCCTTCCATGTTTTTCTGATATCCTTCTCTTGATGAATTACTTGATCTTCTTGTCTAGAACCTGTTTGACCTTCTTGCCTTGAACCTATTTGGAATTGAGTCCTACACCATCTTGCAATATGCCCAAAGTTATTGCAATTAAAACACTTGATATTGTAGCCTTTGGTTGGTGCCCATGTCCTAAAATTATTCTTAAAATAATTTCCATATCCATTCCTTTCCTGAACCCTGTATTGTGAAGCTCTATTTTCATGACCATTATAACCATGACTTCTGAAATGTGTAGCTCTAAAACCAAAACCATGTTGCTCATTTCCTTTGCACTGAAAATCTCTATGACCAATCCTGTTGCATGAGAAGCAATGTCCCTAAAAACCATACCTTCTTCCCTTGAAGTTTCTTCTAGAAAAATCAAACTTCTTTGATCCATGGATCCTGCAATGTATAGCCCTATGTCCAAATCCATTACAAGAAAAACAATATCCTTGAAAAGCCCTTTGTTCATGCCTTGGTTCCTCATACCTTTCTTGACCATTATCCTTATGATCATCTTCAACTTGTGCATTGCATTCTTGAACCTTCTTTGTAGCATCTAAAACCTTCTTCCTTGCCTTTCTCTTCAAGAATTTCTTTTCCCTTTGAACTTGATTCACCTATCTCAAAACAAGAACCAAACTGAATATTTGGAGCCATAGGAACTTTGGAACTTTCCTCACAAATCTTAGGTGCTTCCTTGCTTTCATCTTTTAGAACTTCCTTTCCTTTTGAGTGTGACTTTTCTTGGAAGTAAGATACAACCTTAAAATAAGTTTCCACTCCTTTTTGAATCTTTTCATCTAATGTATCATGTCTTGCCATTGTTACCCTTAGTTCTTCATTCATCCTCTCTTCTATCCTTTTTGCATTTTGAAGCTCTTCTCTGAGATTACTGATTGTTTGAAGTAGTTCTTCTCTGATTTTGACATCTGTTCGAATCTTGTTTTCAAGATTCCTGTATTCTTCTTTTAACCTTTTGATTTCTGATTTTTGTTTACTTGGCTCATCCTCTTCCTTTTCTATTACCAAAAATGAGACTTCTTTGTTTTCACTGTTGCTGGAATTGTCACTAGAACTATTGCTTTCTTTTTCAAATACACTTTCCTTGTTGTAATTGTTGTAGTATGTGCAATCATCATCTATATGCCCAAAATCTCCACATATGAAGCATTTTAGTATCCTTAGACCTTTCTTGTACCTATCTGCTTGCTCAATGGCTATGGCAAGCTCTTCATGTCTTTCTTCAATAGGCACATCCTCTTCTTTAACTTCAATACCTAGGAATAGGTGTTCTTGCTTTTCTTCACTTATTCCAAAGAATGTACATTCTTCTTCATCTGACTGATCTTTATCACTATAATCTGAACTATCACTTGCTTCTACAATGTAGTAAGATTTCTTTGCCTTACAAAAAATTTCTTCTTCTCATACCTATTTTGCTTGAATCTATCATCTTTGTCATGCTTATGCTTTCCATATTCTTTTCTTCTATGACCCTATTTTTCATCATCATTGATTTCTTCATGTGGACACTTGTATGCATAGTGACCAAGATCACCACACTTGTAGCACCTGAATTTCCTTATATCTCTAAAATTCCTTGAGTCCTTATTCCTTTTGATGAAGTTAGCTTCCTCATCATTTTCTAAAACTCTATCTATTTCTAAAACTTTCCCTTTCTCTTTTTCTAAAGCCTTGAAAGCAATCTCTTTTATTGGAGCTTGATGCTTACTTACCCTCATCTCATAAGTTGTGAGAGTACCTTGCAATTCTTCCATTGTTAACTTGTTGATATCCATTGTTTCTTCTATTGTTGAAACCTTTGCATCATATTTCATGGGAAGTGATCTCAAAACCTTTTGAGTAACTTCTGATTCTTTCATCTCAAAACCTAGGCCTCTCATAGTGTTAGTAATCTCATCAACTCGAAGTAAGAACTTTGCAATATCTTCAGAATCTTCCATTTTCAATTCCTCAAATATTTTTCTATGAGTTTGTAGTTTTGCCAACTTTACCTTGGAATCTCCTTCATAAGTATTCCTCAACTTGGTCCACATCTCATTAGCTGAAGTACATACCATGACCTTTGCAAAATCTATCTCACGTAGCCCACTCAAAATACAATTCATTGCTCTTGCATTGATCTCAACCAATTTCCTGGTAGTCTTATCTTCCTCGAGATCACCTTCAACCTTATACTCTTTTTCAACCATCTGCCATACCTCATATCCTTGTGATATCAAGTAGTTCTTCATCCTCATGCTCCATAAAGCATAATTGTTACCATCAAACAATGGAGCCTTATTTGTAGATAATCCTTTCTATGAAGCCATATGTGTTCTTTGTAGAATCTTCCCTCAAGTTGTTAGCCTTTTCGAAGGAACCCACTCTGATACCAATTGAAGAACACAAGCTTATACTGAGAGAGGGGGTGAACAGTATAAGACCACTTTTTACTTTCTCTTAACCAATATCAATTAATATCTTAGTGTAAATATAGTAGTATTCAATAACTATAGTAAAGCAAGAGCACAACACCATACACAATAGAGACACCATAATTTACGTGGTTCCCCCAATGTGAGGTACTCCATGAAGAAAATATTTTACTAAAACTTTCTCAATCAATCTCTTTGGGAATCACTCCCAATTACAATGTTTATGGATCTCTATCCAAAGGAGATGTTGATCCCCTAATCTCAAGTTCATGGATCTCTTCCATAGGAGAACTCTTTCCCCTTCTGCTCTGGCTATGTGATCTTCTAGAAGACTTCTCTCTCTCTTGCACTAACTGGTGGACCTCTCTCCACTTGAAGACTCCTCACTCAGATCTATCTTCAACTTGGTTGTTGGATCTCTATCCACTGAGACTCTATCCTCTATACTCTATCACCTCCAAAGCTCTATCAATAGGCTCACTAAGAACCTGCTCAATAGGCTCACATAGAACCTACTTAACAAGCTCACACAGAACTTGTCAAATCTATGCTAGCAAGCTCACCAAGAACTTGCCCAAATCTGCTCTAGCAAGCTCACCAAGAACTTGCCCAAATATGCTCTAGCAAGCTCACCAAGAACTTGCCCAAATCTACTCTAACAAGCTCACCAAGAACTTGCCCAAATATCCACAAATCTGTCCCAACACTATCCTCAAATATGTCTCAACACTATCCTCAAATCTATCCCAAAGGCCTTCTCAAAGGCTCAATCAATCATGCTCAAGTAGTACTCAAAATGAACTCAACAATGAATGGCAATCTCAACTCAAATTCAACTTCATAGAAGCATTAGAAGAGAATTGTTTAAGAGACTCAATATGTTCTAATCTCACTCTCAACCCAAATCAATCTCAACTCAACTCAAAAAAACACAAAAAAAAAAAAACTCAAACTCAATCTCATAGAACCATAAAGAGAATTGTTAGAGACTCAATATGTTCTAATCTTACTCTCAACTCAACTAATAATAATGGAATAGTTTATTTCATAGAACTTGAACAATCACTTCACACATCACTTGACTAGGCTCAATCAACTCAACTCAACCAATCATCACAAGGGACAACTCTCTCTCACACAACCCTAGTCCAAGTATGTATCAACCAACTCAAATGTTTCCAACAATGCTCAACCACAAATCTCACATAACAATGATACTCATGTTCTTTTCTAACTCAAGTTCTTTCACAACCAATGGGCTTCAACAACTATGCTTATCAAACAAGGTTTAAACACAACTCTCAATTTATAAAACCTTGAAGCATTCAACCAACCACTTTCGAAAAGGAAACCACAAACAATCCTTTTCCCTCCAATGATATTTCAGAAATCAACCACCATAAACAATCAATAGGAGAATGTGCCCATACCTTTTATGAAGATGAAAAAACCTCTTTGTAAATCTGCCACAATCACAAAATTCTTTTGCCAATCTTCACAAGGGTTAGTAGATCACAAAATAATCAACATTACTCCACTTTTCAATAATCATCACCAAGGCCTTTAATTGCACAACTTCCTTATCTCTCCTAAAACCACTTGTACCATAAAATAAAATAAATCAAAACATTGCATAACCTTTTCACTCCCAAAACCACTTATACCATAAAATAAAATAAATCACAATATTGCATACCTTGTCACCTCATGAAAGAATTAATCCTCTTGAAAAAGAACAAGGCAAACTTCACTTTTGGAACCCCTTTGCAAAATCAGAAATATCTCTTTACACACACCTTATTTCTCCTTCTAAATAAGTTAGTCAAATAGCCCTCGAAATAAGCTTTTCGACGATATATAATATACCCACTTTCCAAAATAAATTGAAACCTTTACATATATATATATGCCAACCTCCATTAATTGCACATAGGTCGGCCCTCCATTAATTTAAACTTAAACTTTAAACTTTAATATCTTCATCACCGGAGGTCCTTTTTCGATGAAACAAAATTCCACCTTGGCTTTTAAGAAAAGCCCTTTCCACATAAGCCCACCATGGTTTTAAATAAAACCTTTTATTTTGCCTGCCTTGGTTTTCATAAAAACCCTGTAAATAGCCATGCTTTCCAAAATATCATAAATGCTTATTTATGAAATATTTTGGCCACCAAAACCAATATCAATGATCCATGTGACATCAATGAAAACATAAAATACCTCAAATTAACTCAAATTTCCAACAATCTCCCCCTTTGTCATTGATGGCAACACCTCTAATGCAAACACCACAATCACTACAAAAACCATCTCTGAGAATCAAAGTTGCTCCCCCTGACTCAATACTCTCTATGGAGGCTGCTCCCCCTAACTCAATACTCTCTTTGGAGGCTGCTCCCCCTAACTCAATGCTCTCTTTGGAGGCTGCTCCCCTAACTCAAATCTCTCCCCCTTACTCAAATCTCTCCCCCTTTGACATCAATGGCAAAAGGGACACCTATGGGGCTAAAATATATGACTCTTAAGCTTAGCCCCCTCACCACCTTCTCTCTTGAGGTGATTAATTTTGGGGTGGGAGTACTTTTACTCCCATATCACATTGTTTATTTCCTCTATCAACTTCCTTCCATGTTTTTTTGATATCCTTCTCTTGATGAATTACTTGATCTTCTTGTCTAGAACCTATTTGACCTTCTTGCCTTGAACCTATTTGGAATTGAGTCCTACACCATATTGCAATATGCCCAAAGTTATTGCAATTAAAACACTTGATATTGTAGCCTTTGGATGGTGCCCATGTCCTAAAATTATTCTTAAAATAATTTCCATATCCATTCCTTTCCTGAACCCTGTATTGTGAAGCTCTATTTTCATGACCATTATAACCATGACTTCTAAATTGTGTAGCTCTAAAACCAAAACCATGTTGCTCATTTCCTTTGCACTGAAAAGCTCTATGACCAATCCTATTGCATGAGAAGCAATGTCCCTGAAAACCATACCTTCTTCCCTTGAAGTTTCTTCTAGCAAAATCAAACTTCTTTGATCCATGGATCCTGCAATGTATAGCCCTGTGTCCAAATCCATTACAAGAAAAACAATATCCTTGAAAAGCCCTTTGTTCATGCCTTGGTTCCTCATACCTTTCTTGACCATTATCCTTATGATCATCTTCAACTTGTGCATTGCATTCTTGAACCTTCTTTGTAGCATCTAAAACCTTCTTCCTTGCCTTTCTCTTCAAGAATTTCTTTTCCCTTTGAACTTGATTCACCTATCTCAAAACAAGAACCAAACTGAATATTTGGAGCCATAGGAACTTTGGAACTTTCCTCACAAATCTTAGGTGCTTCCTTGCTTTCATCTTTTAGAACTTCCTTTCCTTTTGAGTGTGACTTTTCTTGGAAGTAAGATACAACCTTAAAATAAGTTTCCACTCCTTTTTGAATCTTTTCATCTAATGTATCATGTCTTGTCATTGTTACCCTTAGTTCTTCATTCATCCTCTCTTCTATCCTTTTTGCATTTTGAAGCTCTTCTCCGAGATTACTGATTGTTTGAAGTAGTTCTTCTCTGATTTTGACATCTGTTCGAATCTTGTTTTCAAGATTCCTGTATTCTTCTTTTAACCTTTTGATTTCTGATTTTTGTTTACTTGGCTCATCCTCTTCCTTTTCTATTACCAAAAATGAGACTTCTTTGTTTTCACTGCTGCTGGAATTGTCACTAGAACTGCTGCTTTCTTTTTCAAATACACTTTCCTTGTTGTAATTGTTGTAGTATGTGCAATCATCATCTATATGCCCAAAATCTCCACATATGAAGCATTTTAGTATCCTTAGACCTTTCTTGTACCTATCTGCTTGCTCAATGGCTATGGCAAGCTCTTCATGTCTTTCTTCAATAGGCACATCCTCTTCTTTAACTTCAATACCTAGGAATAGGTGTTCTTGCTTTTCTTCACTTATTCCAAAGAATGTACATTCTTCTTCATCTGACTGATATTTATCACTATAATCTGAACTATCACTTGCTTCTACAATGTAGTAATATTTCTTTACCTTACAAAAAAATTTCTTCTTCTCATACATATTTTTCTTGAATCTATCATCTTTGTCATGCTTATGCTTTCCATATTCTTTTCTTCTATGACCCTATTTTTCATCATCATTGATTTCTTCATGTGGACACTTGTATGCATAGTGACCAAGATCACCACACTTGTAGCACCTGAATTTCCTTATATCTCTAAAATTCCTTGAGTCCTTATTCCTTTTGATGAAGTTAGCTTCCTCATCATTTTCTAAAACTCTATCTATTTTTAAAAATTTCCCTTTATATTTTTTGAAGCCTTGAAAGCAATATCTTTTATTGGAGCTTGATGCTTACTTACCCTCATCTCATAAGCTATGAGAGTACCTTGCAATTCTTCCATTGTTAACTTGTTGATATCCATTGTTTCTTCTATTGTTGAAACCTTTGCATCATATTTCATGGGAAGTGATCTCAAAACCTTTTGAGTAACTTATAATTCTTTCATATCAAAACCTAGGCCTCTCATAGTGTTAGTAATCTCATCAACTCGAAGTAAGAACTTTGCAATATCTTCAGAATCTTCCATTTTCAATTCCTCAAATATTTTTCTATGAGTTTGTAGTTTTGCCAACTTTACCTTGGAATCTCCTTCATAAGTATTCCTCAACTTGGTCCACATCTCATTAGCTGAAGTACATACCATGACCTTTGCAAAATCTATCTCACGTAGCCCACTCAAAATACAATTCATTGCTCTTGCATTGATCTCAACCAATTTCCTAGTAGTCTTATCTTCCTCGGGATCACCTTCAACCTTATACTCTTTTTCAACCATTTACCATACCTCATATCCTTGTGATATCAAGTAGTTCTTCATCCTCATGCTCCAGAAAGCATAATTGTTACCATCAAACAATGGAGCCTTATTTGTAGATAATCCATTCTATGAAGCCATCTGTGTTCTTTGTAGAATTTTCCCTCAAGTTGTTAGCCTTTCTGAAGGAACCCGCTCTGATACCAATTGAAGAACACAAGCTTATACTGAGAGGGGGGTGAACAGTATAAGACCACTTTTTACTTTCTCTTCCAAATCAATATTATGTTGTGTAAAGATAGCATTATCAATAATAGTAGTAGTAAGCAATGCACAATAACCATACACAATAGAGACACAACAATTTAATGTGGTTCCCCCAATGTGAGGTACTCCACGAAGAAAATATTTTACTAAAACTTTCTCAATCAATCTCTTTGGGAATCACTCCCAATTACAATGTTTATGGATCTTTATCCAAAGGAGATGTTGATCCCCTAATCTCAAGTTCATGGATCTCTTCCATAGGAGAACTCTTTCCCCTTCTGCTCTGGCTATGTGATCTTCTAGAAGACTTTGTCTCTCTACTGCACTAACTGGTGGACCTCTCTCCACTTGAAGACTCCTCACTCAGATCTATCTTCAACTGTTGGTTGTTGGATCTCTATCCACTGAGACTCTATCCTCTGTACTCTGTCACCTCCAAAGCTCTATCAATAGGCTCACTAAGAACCTGCTCAATAGGCTCACACAGAACCTACTTAACAAGCTCACACAGAACTTGTCAAATCTATGCTAGCAAGCTCACCAAGAACTTGCCCAAATCCTCTAGCAAGCTCACCAAGAACTTGCCCAAATATGCTCTAGCAAGCTCACCAAGAACTTGCCCAAATATGCTCTAACAAGCTCACTAAGAACTTGTCCAAACACTATCCTCAAATCTATCCCAAAACTATCCTCAAATCTATCCCAAAGGCCTTCTCAAAGGCTCAATCAATCATGCTCAAGTAGTACTCAAAATGAACTCAACAATGAATTCAATCAAAACTCAAAATTAAACTCAAACAATCACTTCAACAATACTAAAAGAGAGAATTGTTAGAGACTCAATATGTTCTAATCTCACCCTCAACCCAAATCAATCAAATCAATCTTCAAATAACTCATAGAAGCATAAAGAGAATTTTTAGAGACTCAATATGTTCTAAACTCAATCTCAAAAAACTCAAAACATCAAACTTAAATTTCTATTTTCTACTATCTCAACATAGAATAATGGAATAGTTTATTTCATAGAACTTGAACAATCACTTCACACATCACTTGACTAGGCTCAATCAACTCAACTCAACCAATCATCACAAGGGACAACTCTCTTACACAACCCTAGTCCAAGTATGTATCAACCAACTCAAATGTTTCCAACAATGCTCAACCACAAATCTCACATAACAATGATACTCATGTTCTTTTCTAACTCAAGTTCTTTCACAACCAATGGGCTTCAACAACTATGCTTATAAAACAAGGTTTAGACACAACTCTCAATTCATAAAACCTTGAAGCATTCAACCAACCACTTTCGAAAAGGAAACCACAAACAATCCTTTTCCCTCCAATGATATTTCAGAAATCAACCACCATAAACAATCAATAGGAGAATGTGCCCATACCTTTTATGAAGATGAAAAAACCTCTTTGTAAATCTGCCACAATCACAAAATTTTTTTGCCAATCTTCACAAGGGTTAGTAGATCACAAAATAATCAACATTACTCCACTTTTCAATAATCATCACCAAGGCCTTTAATTGCACAACTTCCTTATCTCTCCTAAAACCACTTGTACCATAAAATAAAATAAATCAAAACATTGCATAACCTTTTCACTCCCAAAACCACTTATACCATAAAATAAAATAAATCACAATATTGCATACCTTGTCACCTCATGAAAGAATTAATCCTCTTGAAAAAGAACAAGGCAAACTTCACTTTTGGAACCCCTTTGCAAAATCAGAAATATCTCTTTACACACACCTTATTTCTCCTTCTAAATAAGTTAGTCAAATAGCCCTCGAAATAAGCTTTTCGACGATATATAATATGCCCACCTTTCCAAAATAAATTGAAACCTTTACAATATATATATATGCCAACCTCCATTAATTGCACATAGGTCGGCCCTCCATTAATTTAAACTTAAACTTTAAACTTTAATATCTTCATCACCGGAGGTCCTTTTTCGATGAAACAAAATTCCACCTTGGCTTTTAAGAAAAGCCCTTTCCACATAAGCCCACCATGGTTTTAAATAAAACCTTTTATTTTTCCTGCCTTGGTTTTCATAAAAACCCTGTAAATATCCATGCTTTCCAAAATATCATAAATGCTTATTTATGAAATATTTTGGCCACCAAAACCAAATGTGATCAATGTGACATCAATGACAACATAAAATACCTCAAATTAACTCAAATTTCCAATAGGAGGTTGTCCTTTTATCAATGATCATCATTTTAGACCATATGCATAATAAGATGATAAAGGAAAACCTTTCACTTACGGTGAATTAGACCACTTTGTAGTGTCATCTTTCCTTGTTCAAACTAGGATTGTTAATTTTTAAAATTGTGATGGAATTTTGATATATGCAAGGTACTATCAAAACTAGACCTCACATTCTAAAGCCAAGATAGCTTTCTACAAAATATGAAAAGATAACTAGGGATGGTTGAATAACAAAAGAACCCTAGTATACACCTTATAGCAACTCATAATTTGTTTTGAATAAAACAATTACTCACAAGGAAAATATGCACGATAAGGATGTGTGGATGCATGATTGGCATACAAACATGGTGTCATTTGTAAGAATATCAACACAACCTATCCTAATGTAAGTACAATGGATGAATATTCCTAATGCAATGCAACTAATGAGTGCATTTATTAAAAATGCATGATAACATAATCCAAATATTTTGTATTGTTTTTATGTTTTTATGTTTTGTGATTTGTTTGAAATTTTTGATGATTTTTATTGTTTTTGATATTTTGATTATTTTATGATTTTAGGGGGAATGTGTGATACCTTATGTACCCCCAGCATGTGTTGTGATTGATGAAAGTGGGGAAGGTATGATACCTTCAAAATATCCAATTTGCTTCATCAATTATGATGTGGATGGTAGGGAAGGTGTTGATGAACACAAGCTTATACTAAGAGGGGGGGAACAATATAAGAGCACTTTTTACTTTTCTTTCCAAATCAATATTATGTAATGTATAGATATCAATATTAATAGCAATAATCAAAGCAATTCACAAATCACCACACATAATAGAGACAACAATTTAACATGGTTCACCCAAATATGGCTACCTCCACGGAGAAAATATTTTACTAAAATTTTCTCAATCAATCTCTTGGGAATTCTTTCCCTATTACAATGTTTATGGACCTCTGTCCAAAGGAGATGTTGATCCCCTAAATCTGGTTCATGGATCTCTATCCATAGGAGAACTCCTCCTCTGCTTTGGCTGGTGATCCTCTAGAATACTACTGCCTCCATTGCACTGGCTTGTGGATCTCTCTCCACTAAAGACTCTTGTCCTCATCCAGAAGACCTATCCTCACTACCCTGGATTATGGATCTCTATCCACTAGATACTATTGTCCTCTCTTCTCTATCACCTCCAAAATTTAATCTCAAATTTGCACTAAACACATTCCAGTCGATATAGCACAAATCAGCTCAACAAGTCCACTCAAATCTGCACTAAACACAGTCTAGTCGGTCTAGCACAAATCTGCTCAATAATTCCACTCAAATATGTACTAAACATAGTCCAATCAGTCTAGCACAAATCTTCTCAATAAGTCCACTCAAATCTGCACTAAACATAGTCCAGTCAGTCTAGCACAAATCTGCTCAATAAGTCTACTCAAATTTGCACTAAACACATTCCAATCGGTCTAGCACAAATTTGCTCAACAAGTCTACTCAAAACTTGCTCAACTCTGCTCAAAAAAATCCACTTATAACTTTCTCAAATCTGCTCAACAATTTCACTCAGAACTTGCTCAAATCTGCTCAATAGGTCCACTCAAAACCTACTCAAATCTTCTCAATATGTCCACTTAGAACCTGCTCAAATTTTCTCAACAAGCTCACACAAAACTTATCCAAATCTGCTCAACAAGTTCACACAGAACTTGTCCAAATATTCTCAATAAGTTCACACAGAACTTAACCAAATATGTATTATAAGCTTACATAAAAGCTCACACAAAAATAGTCCACAAGTCTCCTCAAAGACTTACCTCAAATCTGCTTAACAAGTCCATACAGAACTTGTCCAATCTCATAGAAGCATAAAGAGAATTGTTAGAGACTCAATATGTTCTACACTCAATGCTCAATCACTTTTAATATCATAGAAGCATAAAGATAATTTTTAGAGACTCAATATGTTCTATACTTAATGCTCAATCACTTTCAATCTCATAGAAGCATAAAGAGAGTTGTTAGACTCAATATGTTCTATACTCAGTGCTCAATCACTTTCTCAACTCAAATTAGAATATAGAATAATTTTTTTTATGAAACTTGAAAAATCACTTCATATAACCACTTGACTAGGCTCAACCACTCAACTCAACCAAATGCTTAATGAAACACCCCTTTCTCACAAAACCTAGTCCAAGCATATATCAACCAACTCAAAATATTTTCAACAATTCTCAACAACAAATCTCACATAACAATGATACTCTTGATATTTTCAAACCCTAGTTCAAGTTCTTTGCACAACAACTCACTTCATCACAATTATTATAAAACAATATTCACATAACAATGATACTCATGATCTTTTCAAAACCCCAACTCAAGTTCTTCATACAATCCAATGGCTTCAACAACAATGCTTATAAAACAAGGTTTTAATCACAACTCTTATTTCCAAAAAATCTTGAAGCATTAATTCAAATAATTTTGAAATGGAAACCCTAAAAAAATCCTTTTCACTCCAAACTTTATTTATAAGGCCAATCAACAAACTCAACCAAGGAAGAATTTTCCCATACCTTTTTGCTTGACAAGGAGTAGATCTCACAAATCTTCCACACTCAATTTCTTCTTTTCCAATCTCAATAAGGGTTAGAAGATAATAATTTCCTCAAAAAAACACAATACAAAATGATATCAAACAAAATACACCTTATCACTCCAACTTCAAAATAATATCAATACCCTCATAATAATCTCTTTGGCAAAAATCCTTTTACACATAAAATCAACGTTCTCTAAAAATCACAACCTCTTACTACCTTATTACTCCAATTTAAATATAATATATCCTCTTTTATAAATCACAATTCAACACATAAGAAATTGATATCACTCCTTATTTCTCCTAACTACTAATTTTATTGCCTAACTAAAAGCATTTTAACAAACCCCTGATCACTCCTAATAAAGACTTTAATTAAAACTTTAGGCAATAAAAATATAAACAAAAATTACCTTTGCCTCTCCACGGGTTTTGAACCCTTAACTTCTGCCTTCACGAATCCCCTAGCCATGGGATCCTCAACCACGTGCGCTCAATGCACATTGAGAACCAAAATGCTCTATGCGCACTATCTTCCTTCCCTAGCACCTTAATCGAAAAACGTAAACCACAAAAACCTTTCTCTTTGGCGCTTACCACCAATGAGTTTCAAACGCGAGCTCTTGCTTCCACCAACATTTTTGCAGATCATTAGCTTCCAATGGACCACCGTGTCCAATGTGCTTAGAAATCTCCAACCTCTTCACCTTATGCCTGGCGATTAAGATGAAAATATTTTTCGTCTTCTTCCTCAACGAAGCTCTTGAAATCGCATACAAAATATTTCAACCTTGGCGCATATCAATCGTTCGAGAGATAATATTCAAGGTCTTTTGGCCTCCCTTTTTATACACGAAGTTACCATTATCTTCAAACGTTGGCGCTCCAAATTTTCAATGACATCGACGCATTTGTCCTTTGTAATTTATAAAAGATTTAAATTCCAAGGAATTTAAATTTTATAAATTATAATTATAACCTTTGTATTTTAAGGCCTTCTCTTATTGCATAACTTTGTATTGATGATATTTATTTATAAAATTTAAATTTCTTTTGAATTTAAATATTTTATAAAATAAATATTAGACCTCCTTTGAAATTTGCAATAGGCCTCCTTGGGTATTTATGAAAACCCATTTTAACTTATGCTCTCATATAATATTAAATATTATGGAGCCCTTTTGCCTTTAACTTTTGCACTGTTGAAGCTTCTTCCTGAATATTTGTGACACCTTTGACGACTTTATTTTTTTTTGAATTCCTTGATATTAAAGATGACTTCATTTTTTGACATCAATGACAATTTTAACTTTTAGGACTCAAAATGTCCAACAATATCCCCTTTGTCATTGATGGCAACCCAAAAAAAATTTACCAAAAACTTGAATTCTTCTTCTGCGTTGCTCCCCCTGGGACACTGCTCCCCCTGGCTCAATGCTCTCTCAAGTATCAAATCTCTCCCCAATACTCAAATATCTCTCCCCTTTAACATCAATGGAAAAGGGTCACCTTTGGGGCTCGGGGCTAAGAATGAGCCTCTTAGCTTATCTGCTCCCCCACATTTTGTTAAGGTGGTTAATTTTGGGGTGGGAGTATTTCTACTCCCAGAAAACACTATTATTTATCTTTCTCCTCTTCTCTTATTTTTTAAATTTTTTGAATCCTCTGACTGTTTCTATCCGTTTCTATGTTCCTATCAATGTCATCATTCATGTTCCTATTCTTGTTCTTGTTCCTGTTCACATCCATATTCCTATTCATGTTTCTGTCCATGTTCATGTTCCGATTCTTGTTCTTGTTCATATTCATGTTCCTGTTCCCATTCCTATTCATGTTCCTGTTTCTGTTCCTGTTCTTGTTCCTGTTCCTATTCCTGTTCCTATTCTTGTTCTTATTCCTATTCATGTTCATATTCTTGTTCATGTTCTTGTTCCTATTCATACCTATTTCTAGAATGTCTGCTCTACACCACTTTGTTGTATGACCATCATTATTGCACTTATAACACTTAATTTTATTATTCCTTTGAGGTACAAATGTATTAGGATTTCTCCTAGTGAAGCCATATCCTCTTTTGTCATGAACCTTGCAATTCATTGCCTTGTGACCAAACTAATTACATGAGTAACAATACCCATGAAAAAGTTATCCATTCCCATATTCCTATCTTTCATATGTCTTGCACTGTGAATCCATGTGCCCAAACTTGTGACATGAAAAATATCTTTCATTGAAGTTTCCTTGTCTTGACCTCATAGGTCTCCTATTCTGAATGTTGTTCCATTTGTATCTTCTTTGTGCATTGTTCCTATTTTTATTAAACTCTCTATTGTCCAACCCATCCTCTGATGTCTCATTTTATTTTCCACTATCTTATTATAAATTATATTCATCTGAAGTTTCTTCTCCTCCAAAACTTGAAGTTGACTCTCCTTCCCATTTCTTTTGATCCTTTTCAAATCCAAGACCTGTTTTCTTTGATGTAGTCTTTTGTGTCTTGATGAACTTATCCAAGTTATTTGAGCTATTTTTAAATCCCTTCATCTTGATCTTGGAGTCCTCTAAATATTCTTTTAGTAGTGCCACTTCTTGTGCTAACTTTTCACATTCCAAGGTCTTTGCTTCTAATTTATATTTGAACTTATTTGCTTTACCCTTTGATTTTTCCAAATCCTCTATAAGCAATCTTCTTTCTTCATCACATTCTTGAAACTGAATTTCAATTTTAGAGTGTTTCTTCCTTACCTTCTTTACAGTTTCAAGGGCATAGATGAGTTCTCCCTTGAGATCATAACCATTCTCTTTTGAATAATCCTCTATTTTTTTACCTTTTTCCACATCATTACTCTCTTTAGGCTTGTCTTACATAGGATCACTTTCATCTTATTCTAATAATTCCATTAGAATATTTTCATCCGGTCCTTCAAATGTATTCTCATACTCATCATCACTAAAAATATAACCATCCCTTGTACAAACATCTTCAATATGTCCAAAGTTACCACATCTAAAACACTTGAGAATAATTGGAGTTTTCTTAACTGGTTTTTTTTCTTCAATCATAAACAGAACTTCATATCTATCATTATATGAAAAACTAGCATCACTATCACTTGAGTACTTACTTGCATTATCCGCATAGTATCTCCTCTTTTGTCTTTGAAAGAACTTCTTTCCTTGTCTGCTTTTTCCATCCTTGCTTTTATTTTGATGCTTATCCTACCTATATCTTTTTTATTCCTTGTACCTATGATCATGTTTTTCTTCACCATTGTTGTTCTTTGGTTCTTTACAATCTATTTCAAAATGTCCAAATTTTCCACAATTGAAACACTTAATAGATCTTAGATCTATGGATCTTCTGAAACATTTATTTCTTCTACCATAATTAGCTTCTTCATCACTGTATAACTCACTACTTGATTTTGGCTTCTTACCCTTTGTTTTCTTGATTGCTTTGAATGTTGCTTCCTTCTGGGGAGGAGGATATTTTGTTATTATCTCAAAAGTTGTTAGCATACCAAGCAACTTATCTCTTGTCAAATTATCACCATCCATTGATATTTCTATAACAGAAACCTATTCACTAAATCTATTTGGAAGATATCTTAATACTTTATCACAAACATATGATTCATCAATCTTCATTCCAAGGCCTTGCATATCATTAACAACCTCATCAATTCAAATTAGATAAGCACTAATATTTTTCTCTTCATTCATTCTAAATTTTTCAAATTATCCTTTGAGATTTCATATCTTTGCTTTCTTGACACTTTTATCTCCTTCATATATACCTTGCAATTTATCCCATATTTCTTTTTGCAGTTCTACAATGCATAACTTTCATAGACTCTGTTCTACACAAACCTCTCACAAGTGCATTCATTTCTTTTGAATTATAGTGTTGTAGAAGCTTACCTTCCTTATATGTAATAGGATTGACTGTTGGATCATATCCAAATTCCACTACATCCCAAACTTCATTACCAATTGCCATTAGGTAGATCCTCATCATCATACTCCAATACATGTAGTTATTTCAATAAATTGGTGCTGAGTTAGTTGAGGACACCTCCTTAGGATCCATTATGTTCTTGTTAGTTTTTTCTTCAAGTTTTTAAACTCTTCTAAAGGAACTCGCTCTGATACCAAGAACACAAGCTTATACTGAGAGAGGGGGAACATTATAAGAGTAGTTTTTACTTTTCTTTCCAAATTAATATTATGCAATTTATAGATAGAAATATTAACATTAGTAATCAAAGCAATGCAAAAATAACCACACACAATAGAGACACCAATTTAATGTGGTTTACCCAAATATGGCTACCTCCATGGAGAAAATATTTTAATAAAATTTTCTCAATCAATATCTTGAGAATTCTTTCCCTATTACAATGTTTATGGACCTCTATCCAAAGGAGATGTTGATCCCCTAAATCTTATTCATGGATATCTATCCATAGGAGAACTCCTTCTCCTCTGCTCTGGCTGGTGATCCTCTAGAAGACTACTGCCTCCACTGCACTGGATTGTTGATCTCTCTCTAGTGAAGAATCTTGTCCCCACTTAGAAGACCTATCCTTACTGACCTGGTTGATGGATCTCTATCCACTGGAGACTACTGTCCTCTCTACTCTTTCACCTCCAAAGCCCTATCTCAAATCTACACTAAACACAGTACAGTCAATCTAGAATAAATCTGCTCAACAAGTCCACTCAAATATGCACTAAACACAGTGCAGTCAGTCTAGCACAAATATGCTCAATAAGTCCACTCAAATCTGTACTAAACATAATCCAGTTAGTCTACCATAAATTTTCTCAATAATTCCACTCAAATTTGCACTAAACACTGTCTAGTCAGTCTAGCACAAATTTTCTCAATAAATCCACTCAAATTTGGACTAAATACAGTCTAGTCGGTCTAGCACAAATATTCTCAACAAGTCCAATCAGAACTTTCTCAACTCTTCTCAAACAATTCCACTTAGAACTTGCTCAAATATGCTCAACAAGTTCACTTAGAACTTGCCCAAATATTCTCAATAGGTCCACTCAGAACCTACTCAAATCTTCTCAAAAGGTCCACTCAAAACCTGCTCAAATCTTCTCAACAAGCTCACACAAAACTTTTCTAAATTTGCTCAACAAGCTCACACAGAACTTGTCCAAATCTACTTAATAAGTTCACACATAACTTAACCAAATTTGTATTGTAAGCTTCCACAAAATCTCACACAAAATTAGTTCACAAGTCTCCTCAAAGGCTTGCCTCAAATCTGCTTAACAAGTCCACACAAAACTTGTCCAATCTCATAGAAGCATAAAGAGAATTGTTAGAGACTCAATATGTTCTACACTCAATGTTCAATAACTTTTAATCTCATAGAAGCATAAAGAGAATTTTTAGAGACTAAATATGTTCTATACTCAATTCTCAATCACTTTCAATCTCATAGAAGCATAAATAGAATTGTTAGAGACTCAATATGTTCTATACTCAATGCTCAATCACTTTCTCAACTCAAAATAGAATATAGAATAGTTTGTTTTATGGAACTTGAAAAATCACTTCATACAACCACTTGAATAGGCTCAACCACTCAACTCAACCAATTGCTTAATGAAACACCCCTTTCTCACAAACCCTAGTCCAAGCATATATCAACCAAATCAAAATGTTTTCAACAATGCTCAACAACAAATCTCACATAACAATGATACTCGAGATTTTTTCAAACCATAGTTCAAGTTCTTTGCACAACAACTCACTTCATCAACAATGCTTATAAAAAAATCTTCACATAACAATGATACTCATGATATTTTCAAAACCCTAACTCAAGTTCTTCACACAATCCAATGGTTTCAACAATAATGCTTATAAAACAAGGTTTTAATCACAACTCTTAATTCGAGAAAACCTTGAAGCATTAAATCAAATAATTTCAAAATGGAAACC
This sequence comes from Wollemia nobilis, assembly GCA_028583015.1. Taxonomy (NCBI): domain Eukaryota; kingdom Viridiplantae; phylum Streptophyta; class Pinopsida; order Araucariales; family Araucariaceae; genus Wollemia; species Wollemia nobilis. The sequence continues at coordinate 13,728,357 of JAQPPZ010016724.1, forward strand.
CTAACCAAATACTTTTCACTCCAAAATTTATTTAGAATGCCAATAAACAAACTCGTCCAAGGAATAATTTGCCCATACCTTTTTTCTTAACAAGGAGTAGATCTCACAAATCTGCCACACTCACAATTTCTTCTTTGCCAATCTCAATAAGGGTTAGAAGATAATAATTTCCTCAACAAAACACAATACAAAATGATATCAAACAAAATACACCTTATCACTCCAACTTTAAAATAATATCAATACCCTCATAATAATCTCTTTGGAAAAAATCCTTTTACACATAAAATCAATACTCACTAAAAATCACAACCTATTACTATCTTATTACTCCAATTTAAAAATAATATATCCTATTTTATAAATCACAATTCAACACATAACAAATTGCTATCACTCCTTATTTCTCCTAACCACTAATTTTATTGCCTAACTAAAAGCCTTTTAACAAACCCCTTATCACTCCTAATAAAGACTTTAATTAAAACTTTAGGCAATAAAAATATAAACAAAAATTACCTTTGCCTCTCCACGGGTTTTGAACCCTTAACCTCTACCTCCGTGAATGCCCTAGCCATAGGCTCCTCAACCATGTGCACTCAACGCACATTAAGAACCAAAAGGCTCTACGTGCACTATCTTCCTTCCCTGGTGCCTTAATCGAAAAACGCAAAGCATGAAAACCTTTCCCTTTGGCTCTTACCACCAACGGGTTTCAAATACGAGCTCTTGCTTCCACCAATGTTTTTGTATATCATTAGTTGCTAATGTACCATCGTGTCCAACGTGCTTAGAAATATCCAACCTCTTCACCTTATTCCTGGTGGTTAAGACAAAAATATTTTTTGTCTTCTTCCTCAATGAAGCTCTCGAAATCGCATACAAAATATTTCAACCTTGGCGCATATCAATCGTTTGAGGGATAATCTTCAAGGTATTTTGGCCTCCCTTTTTATACATGAATTTGCCATTATCTTCAAACATCAGTGCTCCAAATTTTCAATGGCGTCGGTGCATTTGTCCTTTGCAACTTATAAAAGATTTAAATTCCAAGGAATTTAAATTTTATAAATTATAATTATAACCTTTGTCTTTTAAGCCCTTCTCTTATTGCATAACTTTGTATTGATGATATTTATTTATAAAATTTAAATTCCTTTTGAATTTAAATATTTTATAAAATAACTATTAGACCTCCTTTGAACTTTGCAATAGGCCTCCTTGGGTATTTATGAAAACCCATTTTAACTTATGCTCTCATATAATATTAAATATTATGGAGCCCTTTTTCCTTTAACTTTTGCACTGTTGAAGCTTCTTCCTAAATATTTGTGACAGCTTTAACGACTTTATTTTTTTTCGAATTCCTTGATATTAAATATGACTTCATTTCTTGACATCAATGACAATTTTAACTTTTAGGACTCAAAATGTCCAATAGGTTTGTCACCTTGAATATCCCTAGTGTGGATTTTGATTGATGCAATGTGATTGGCTTGGCTAGGAGTGATAGAAACAGACTCCCCCTATTGTGGCATGAAATTTTATGAAATGCCAATGTCCTAATGAGGTAAAACAAGAGAACCGTCTTTGTGGATCTCATTTCGTTCTATCATATCTTCGATCACATTCTTGAATGAATAGTTGTTGTGGATGTTATGCCCATTTATATGATGATAGGTACAATAAAGGCTTTCATTGTGTGACCCAGGTTTAGGTGTTCTTGGTTTAACTTTCAGTAATGTGATTACATGGGCCTCATACAGTTTTTGAAATAGGGTCGAAGTAGTCATCAAAAATTTGATGTACCGATGAGGTATCTTGTTAGGCTTATGAGGATGCAGCTAACCTTGGGGTTGCAGATGGGATGATGTGGCCTGAAATATAACTGACTGAGATGAATTAGGTGAGTTATCTATGGGAGGGGCCTCCCAATCAATAATATTGTAGATCGTATTTTTGAATAAAATGCAATTATTAATGTCATGACCCTTTTGTCTATGGTAAATACAAAAGTGATCCTCCCTATAACCCCTAGGCTTAGTCCTATTTATATCTAAAGTGCATATGTTAGATATATTGATTGACATAGCTTCTTGTAACTTTTAAAAAATAGTCGACATGGGTTCAAATAATGGACTTTGAGTGTGACATTGGCGTTTTAAGCAAGGTAGACTAGGTAAACCAGTTTGATAAGGTGGTTGAGGTACATGTATCTTAGTAATCAATTTAGGTTGTTATACCTACTTTTCTAATGTAGGTGATGAATCATTAGTTGTACCTCCTTTTTTATCCTAAGTGGTGACAGATTCACCTATTTAAAATTGATTATGATCGATCATGTCTTGTATTTTGGTCTTGAAGTCATAGCATGATTGAATATCATGACCATTTTATCTATGATATAAGCAATATAACTCCTCTTTATATCCCTTAGGTTTTGGATGGTTTGGATCTAAGAGGTGAACCTCAAGAAAAGTAATGGTTTTTGTTTTGCATAATCGATTAAAAATCGATATCAAATAAATGGATAATGGTGTGTAAACGCGAGGTGAATGGCATTGTTTCTTTGGTACCTAATTTTGTAAGGATGCATTTTGTATTTGTGGTTGAAGTAATTTAGCCTTACATTCAACTTGTTGTTGGAGATCCATGTTTGTGAGTTGATGTATGATTTGGTGTAAAGCATCATTTTTCTGATGCATTTGTGTTTCCACTTTAGCTAGGTGATCTAGAATGTGTTGTAAGACTAATGGGGATGCTTATTGTATAATTTTTGATGAACTCATATGACAATTGATATATGATGGAGGTGAATTGAGTGCAGGTGCTAGAGGACCCTTAGGTAAATGTGAATCATAAGTCTTCACTATCTAAGAAGATGTGGATGTGTCACAATGATCCTATTTAGTGGGTGTGTACACATAATTTTGATTTTACTTAATTTTAGCTCTTGTTTCACTTTAGAGTGTTCAGTTGTAGCAGCCTAAGTACCCTCATTTTGGCATAAATGATACACTTGTTCTTGTTCTTGTGAAGATGTAAGAAATTAACTAGGTGTGACTAGTTCTAGAGGTGGGAGCACTTTTGATGTAGAAGCAATGTTTAATGAAGCTACCGATGGTGTTGATTTATTTAGAGAAACTTGGTTCTCTATCTTGACATTGACCATTTCCACAAACTCATGAGAAGATGTATTGGCACTTGGACAAGTCATGGATGGTTCATAAACTTGTCTAGGGTGATCTGCTTGTCCCCCATGTTTAGGTAAATAATCGAGGATGGTATCAATGGGTGGTGACTTGACAAGAGGTCAATCTAAATCCTCAATGGACTCAATGGTAGGTGTAAACGTAACATTTGCCACTATGTACTCTTCAAATTCAATTTCATATGAGTAAACTATGAACTGTAATGTGGTGGATGAAGATGGTATGATATGATCTGATTTTTCCATAACCACTATAGGTTCTTCCCCTTTGATAGGAGTAACAACGTATTTTAATGATATGTTTGAGATAGTTGTGAGAATCTTCATGGTTGGCTTTGTTGATTTATCCTTGCTTGGATAAACTAAATTTGAAGAAGGAGTAGTAGGAAAAACCAATGGTACTGGCAGTGGTGGAGGTAATTCCACAACGAACCATGGGGTTGCATCTAGACTTTGGATAAATTCATTAGATTTAGTGTTCAAATATTTGGGTGACACACTAGGCTCCTATGGATGGTCTGCCTGTTAATAATGCTTAAAAGGGTTGGGTCGGCATGAACCACATGGACCTTACTTTCATGAATGTATTTAATGCGTTGGTGCACTATGGATGGTATGCACTCCATGGCTCTCATTCATGGCCTTCCAAGCAATATGTACTATCTTGAACCCTCTAAGACAGCACAATATAGATATGATATTTTGTCCAACCTGAATAGGGAGTATGATTGTGCCAACTATGGTAGATACAGCATCGTTAAAGGCTTGCATAGTGAATATAGACATTCTAATGTGGGAAGGTATAATGTTGAGATGCTTCAATGGAGTTGTGGTGATAATATTTATCATGGAGCCTATGTCGATCAAAACTTGTTTAAAATAAATCTTATTTATCCGTGCAATCATGTGCAAAGGAGATTCTGGTATGTTTGCAAACATAGGTTTGATCTCGTGGTCCTAAAAAGTGATAACATGATATTTGTACATTTGTATATGTCTCATGAATTTTGTGAAAGCATCAGGATCATAGGGTTGCACCTCAATTGAACCTAATATTTTCATGAGAGTTTCTTGATACTGAGGAAAATGTTGTATTAACTCGCTCATGGACATGTTGTCTGATGGCGTAGGTGAACTTTGTGTAGACCCATTTTTATTGTGACCAACAGTTAATTTGGTGGGCTTTGTATGTTTATTCAATGTGGCAAAGGTCATGACGTAGAGGGAATGTGGACTTCCCTATTAGACATCATGATAGACTAGCTGTGAGTGTTAATAGTCTGAGGTCAACACTGACTGACATAATTATCCACTTGATCACGTGAATAACCCATTGATTTTCTCCTAGTAGAGTTATGTTGGTGTTATGATTCCCTATGTGAGGTTTTAGCTTCATGATGACTATCAAGGTGTCGTACATAAATGATGAGATCCTCAGGAGAATAACGAATGAGGCTACTATCAAGGCCTCATGTGGGGATGAGGAGATCCTTAGGAGAATATCGAAGGTGTTCGAGGCCTCTCCATAAATTTTTTGCTTTGTCAACTTGTGATTGAGCTCGACTATGCGTGTTTATCATGTTGTCATGATTAGGAAAAGAAAAAATAAAACAAATAAAGTAGACAAAGTAATTATCTCTTTTAAGGATTATTTTTGTTTCCTAAAACTAGCTTGTGTGTTATAATTCATTGAATTTATGGTCATTCCCTTGTTCTATTTTGAAATATGTAATGCTCAATGTTTAAGGGTTTTCACCTATACGCTCTCACACACTAATATAGTGATGAATTCCAGATTGTGAAACCCACCAAAATATGAAGATGAATCCCATATCTGGTGAGGGAGCATAGGTCCTACTAGTCCTCATCCAATTCATCATTATTAGCGATACACCTTATGAATAAGAGTGCATGAAATTTTTCATGGCTACGACTTGGTCAAAACAAGGGTACAAAAATCCACAATACAAGCCAAACAAGTGGTAATGAAGGCCACCATTGGTCTTGATCAATGGTTGGATGTCACTTCCAAACCAGTGATGTTAAATTTACAATGTGAAGTGTGTGTGGATTCCTTTTATTTTATGCAAAAGGAAAATGCAAGATAAAGCATACAATGACTTTTCACTAATGCACAAAAAGTATGTTTTAAATTAAAGCATTTTAATTTCAAAAACTTGAAATGCAACCCTAAATGAAAATAGCCTTTAAATAGGCCATATGCAGGTAAGCCCTAACAATCAATTTAACAGGGACCATCTTTGTGTAAAATGGTCTACAGTAAAGACCGTTAAACATAGAGTCAGTCATAAATGGGGGATGTTGTATCTTGGGGTGGCTAACAGTAGAGGCCGATGTTCCCAGTAGCGATTGCTAGAAGAAAAATAGAAACTTGAAATTTCCTTAAATTTTTCTAAATGTTCTACTTAAAATTATTGTTCTATCTTTTTCTAGAAAAACACAGTAAAATCAGGCTCAAAAACACTTACAAGTGTAGCCATCGTCTAACGAATATGCTACAAATTTATTTTATGCACTTTTCTTTGAGGTCGTCAGATGTCAAGGCAACAATCCTACTAGCCATTTGAGGGGACATCGGTGGCCACTATGAGTCGTACCAACTTAGAACGACAGTACCTAAAAGTTCAAGAAAAAAAAAAACCATAAGTTAGAAAAAAATAATGAAATTGTGGGAATAGTCCCGCACGTGATCACCACTATAGAATTGATAAAAGATCTAACCTCTATGGATTGTAATAATGAAATCAACTTGATAATATGAAATTTATTTAACCATCTTGACAAGAAATAGATAATTGAAATTTCTCTTCTCATTAATATTCAAGAAATGTCTTTACAATGGGTTACAATAGATCCCTCTTAGGGATTCACCAAATTGATAGAAAATTACATCAATATTTCAAGAGTAAATGTCTTCAAAATATCTTTTGTAATCTCCTTAAACTGATTATGGAGGGTTTTCCTAGCGACCTTTGCTTGATGATACCAAGAAGGATGATCTTGATGATGAATATTTTCTGATAAGGCCTGTAACCTACATACATAAGCACCTACAAAGAATCAATAGAAAATGTAAAGCCTCTCAGGATGAGGTCTATTTCATGATAATGCAAAATGGAAATGAAATGCGTAAAGCAGTAAATAAATGCATGAAATACCAAAAGAAATGATGCTAAAGAATATTAGAAATAGAATTAAAGGCTTATAGAACTAATCTAGATGATAAGACAGAGAAATTTGCACATCACAGTAAGGTCATCATTGATAAAAATTATGGGCTTTGCTAGTCATCCTTGGGTTCGATAGTGGCGTCTGCGAGCTGCTTTTGAGCATAGTGGCCACCAAATAGAGACTCTGTTATCTGAGCTCGATGTATGGTGACATCCAAAATGCTCATAAAATCAATTAATGTTCATGGTGCATTCTTGAGGAATGATTTACGACAATATTTGAGTCAAATTCATGGTGAATTGGTTGCAAATAGTGGTTAAATTGTCTCTTCAAACTCTAATGCACTCCATGGTTGTGAATGCAAACTTCATGAAAAATATTGGTAGCACCTTGACACTTATGAGATATTGGTCTCTCTGTTAGGAAATTTGATAGCACTTCATTATGGTAATTGATATGGATTTGTATGAAGGTAGGGCTCCATTTTATAGAATTCTAAATGGTAATCTTGGCTTCCTTGAGAATCCAAGAAGTGGTTAGGATCAAGAAGGGTAATAGAACATTTGAGAAGCTTCCCGCAACTATTCATAACTACCTTTTATCTTTAATGGTCATTGAAACTATATTCTATTAATCTTAGGATATTGTGCTTGTTATAAGCAAGGTCATCTTCAATCAGATCAGCCTGACCTCGAGGCCATCATTGGGTCTAGCGACCACCAAATAGCTGCTAGGGGGATAGCAACCCAAGTTGTAAAGGGTTAATTTGCCCTATTTGAGTGGTTAGAACCACTATTAGGTCTTGGGAAGGCCCAAGATGAATCATATAGCCTAAAAAGGTGTCCACATAAGTAGTCCCCTCAACATGACGTGTTTTAGGTGTCTATAGGGACCCACTTGAAATTTTGGTTTTAATTCTAAATTTTATTTACATCATTTTTGAAATTGCTTACATCAAGGTGTCAAAATTGCTTACATAGAACATTTTGAAATTGATTGCATTGAACATTTTGAATATTTGCATTTCAATGTCATTATTTTATATTGAATATTTCAAAAAATTGAATTTCAAAGGTTTACCCTAAGGTTCAAAATATTAAATTAAATTTTAGGGTTCTTTAAATTTCGTCATCTTGCCCTAAATTTACTACAAAATTGAAATTGTCATAACTTTTGATGAAAAACTCCATTTAAGATGATATAAATCCTGATGGAGATATCTTGAGCTCATATTTATAGTGGTACCAGATTTATAGGGTTTTAGATATGAACCTTTTCCAAAAAGTAATTTTTTGTTGCAACCAACAAATTTTAAAATACAATCTCTTGATCCACAATGAATTTTTGAGATATCTCAATGGTTTTGAAAACCCATTTGGCCCATTTAGAAACATAAGAATTTTTGTGACAATTTTAGACACTTTTAATCTTTATCATAATTTTGCACCACATGAAATTCACTTCCAAACAATTTGAATTTGTTTTCAAGTATTAAAAATCATTGTCAGGGAATGATAAAATTCTTTGCAAGCCATTAAAATGCAAAATACATAAAGCCAGAGTCTTTGAAATCAATGTGTAATGTCGAAAGAAAAATTTTCCAAGTGTGAGAAATATCAAAAAAATGGGAAATGTCAAACTCAATAGAGTCCCAAAATTCCGTCAGCTAAGAAATGAAAGTTTTTCTAAGGAAAGAAAGTGTCAAAAAATTTGGGAGAGTGTTAGACCTTGATATAGTCCCAAAATCCTGTCACTCAACAAGGTTGGAAAAAATGTTATAAAATTGGGAGTGTTGGACCCTAATGGAGTCCCAAAAGTCTTTTGGTTATGAGGAAACAAGTTGAAAATTGGTTGTGTGGAAATTATCTTAAATATTATACCCTAGCAGAGAGTGGATTGGCCCTGAGAGTCCGTTAGCTTTTTCAAAAATATTGGATCCATTTAGAGTCCGGTGGTAGGCCGATTTTCCACAAAACACTAGTTTTCTCTTTGTCGTGGCAGGTTTTTGGGATCCATCCGAAGTCTGGTGGTAGCCCAAATTTCTAATAAGCATTGGTTCTCTGTAATGTGGTGGGTTTATGGGACCCATGCAGAATTTAATAGTATCTTGAAAGTCCATTAGTTTTATATGAAATATTGTGCCATGTCACTAAGAAAAGTAGTACCAAAAAACCCGATTATTGAAATCAATATCCGTACGTTAAACAATTTACTTGGCACTTAGAAATCAAACACAAAATGAAACCCTAATTGGGATTCTTTAAATAAGTTTTTTCTAAAGAACATTAGAACTTAATATTAAATATATATAATATATATATATAAAAAAAAATATAATATATATATATATATATATATATATATATATATATATATATATTGCCCAAAACAAATTAATAGCTAAAACCTTAGAAGAGAATATAAAAATTATATTTTTAAAAATTAAAGCTAATGTCAAAATTTAGAAAATATTTTAATAAATTTCAAAATCAATCATTTTAACAGTCTTATTAATAGCTAGTATATGATATTTTTGTCATTGAAGTGTTTTAAGTTGGTTTATCTTGTGTCCCAAAAATTTTTCCACTATGTGATCAAATTTTTTTAAGTGTTGTGAGTGTTGAAAAATTGGGAGAGTGTCGAACCCCAATGGAGTCTCGAATTTTTGTCCACTATAAACAAAGAAATGAAACCCAAAAATTAAAAATTCCATCCGACAATTTAAAATTTTATCCGACAATTGAAATTTCTACCCGACAATTGGAAATGAACATTCATATGTTAAAAAAATTAAACCCAACACTTAAAACTTGGCTAAGGTATAAAATTTGGCAATTGAAAGTCAAGTCTAGATATTGAAATTTTTACCATGCACTCAAAAATTACATCTAACAATTAAAAGCTTCTTAATGGATGTTGTAAATATGAATGATGATCAAAATTCCATAAAATAAAATGATGTCTCTATTGCAGGAAAGTTAAGGATTCAAATAAATAAATAATAAATATAAGTAAATAAATGAATAATTAAAATGGTTAAGTCATCCATCATTTTGTAATATTTTTACTAATGTTTTCTTTATTCTATGATTTACAGGCAGAAGATGAAGCCAAGTCAAGCATAATGTAGTGAACATCAACTAGGTTGCAATACTATCAAATGTGTGACAACTCATCAGGAAAGATATTCATTGAACCTGGACCTAATTCTAGCTACTTAGATGGATGACAACTCAGCTACCTAACCTAAAAAGGACATGTCCAAGGCAGTTAGAAGAATCCACGACATAGAATTAAAGATCAAATTTTGAAAGAATCACAAGGTGACAAATCATCTACAGATAGCTCATTTGTATAACTATAAACTACTAACGTACAACTAATGTACAACTAAAAACCATTGAAGTACAACTATCAACAACTAAAGTACAACTGTATTTCATTGAAAGTACAATTATAAACCACTAAAATTTTGAAATTGTAAGGCTATAAATAGCCATGGGGACCCCATTCCAAAGGGTTAGAGTCCACTATAGCAATATATATTTAAATTTTCTTTCTTATTTGGTAGTTGGTGGATATCTGAACCTTTGAGATTTAGTCTTGCAATCACATGATGTTGATAATTTTGAGAATGTAATGATTGAATATCTTAGCTATACAATATACTCGAATTCTTGGTGTGATTTGTGCATGTTGATGGTGGTTGCATTTAAGTCAATTCTAGTGTGTTGTTTCTTTTCCATTTGAAGATGGCACCACTTTGATCTCATATTGTGCAAATGTTGGTTGAGTTAGAGCTGGTTTAAATTCAGATTTGTTGCTTTAACAAATTCAGAATACACCTTAAAGAATGCAATTGCTTGTTTTATTTCTTTCTTTAACCCTTTCCTTTTGAATTTTATTTGAAATCCATTTAGATTATGAGTAGATTAGTTGAACTTAATATTCTAAAGCTTATTTTACATTATTATGTGCCTAGTTTTATAATTTTTAGAATATACATTGTTTTGCACTATAATGATCATGATTATGAGCTAATGAATGAATGTGTCATTGATGATCATAAGGTAGCAAGCTTATAATATTACTTTTTTTGCAATTTATTGGTGAAAATCCATGACACTAAATGTTGTATTATGATAATTGGTTGAATATTAAGCTAGATTTATGTTTTACATGTTTAAACAATGAATTGACACTAACCCTTGTTAACAATTATATGTTCCTTTGAGTTATCCATCTGATTCCCTTCTCTCATGCTTTGATTTAGAATATTTGATAAGAACATAACCAGGTTAGACCAACCTTACTAGAACCTTGGGGAGATTGATTATTTCCTTTCAAGAGAGGACATCCCGAATGAGTCCTAGATATTGGTATATGTTTACAAAGTGGGCAAATGTATCACTCAACACCACCCTCAATCAAGAAGAAGAGGACACAACACTGTAAGGATACCTAAGACCTATCCATAAATAAAATGGGTGAGTGGTCTTCAAATTTATAGATTATATAGCCTACTTCTTGCAAAAACATAGGGACATAATAGAATCCTTTCTTAGAGAATGTACCTTTATAGGGGAAGATTTATTATTGGGTCATCCCCAACAAGCTAACTCAAACCTCTTGTCAAAAATCAAATGGACCAAATCTTTGGGCCCCTAAATACAAAACTTAATGCATCATCTTATCTTATTTATTCAAATCCATATATCATCACCACATCAATGGATGTTGGGATATGAGTTCTCTTGCCTCCATTAGTACATCATCTATGCCTACCCTTAAGGAGCTATTACAAGGCAATGTCATTTTCCCCACCTCTCAACAAGTAGGTACTAGTTACACTCTCAACCAGAGTGTATTGTCAAAATTCCCAACCTCTAATATTTTTTAATCATTTATTCTATGGTAACCATTCTAATCTCACAAGCATGGGAATACGATTTGGGATAAAAATATAACATCGCAATTTCATAGCATCAATCTTCAAATCCTTTAATCTCAAATCTCTTGGGAGTAAATTATGTTAGCTTTTGAAGCTAAATACTTAAGATAAAATAACCACAAGATCTAAAATAAAGTTTCAATATGAAATATAAGATAATGACAATATTCTAAACATATAAAACTAATAAATAACTTCAATAATAACTCATAATTACCATTAATAAATGCTCACAAAAATTGTATCTCTATTGAATAAAGATCTCAAATACACCATACTTCCACACACTCTAATTCTACAGTATATATCTCACACTCACACACATAGATACATATATAATGGAATGTGAATATTCATATGGAGCACTCTTGGCCTTCACTCTTCTAGAGACTCTTCATCTTCATATTTCTATTCTATGGACTCGTGTGCACATGGATTATTATGCACATTTATATTACCAAATTACTTTGCACACTCTAATAATACTTGTGCATTTGTTACATTGCATAAAGTAAATACTCACACTCTAATCTAGGACACTCTCCTAATCTAAAGATATACCCAAGGTGGTACATTAGCATGTACCAAATAATGTGATATATTCCAACACCCCATGTATTACATTATTTTGTTAGTGAAGACTGTAGTCTTCAATATGGTTATTGGTCTCTGATCTGAAACTTGTGCTCTTCTTTTCTACTTTCTTCATTTTGCTCTTTGTTTGTATCTTGGTCAAGTAAATTATTAGTATCTTCATAAAATACTATATTTTCTAAAATTGCTTTAACTTCATGTTCTTCTGTAGATTCTTCTAGTTCTTGAATTTCTTGAATATCTTGAGCTAAGTGTCCCTTTTGTTTCTCTTCTCTATATTCTAATTGAGGTTGACTATATTGATTCTAATACTGAAATAGTTGTTGATGTGGACTATATTAACTTTTATATTATCTTGGTTGAAATGACCTATTTGATTGGCTCCCAAAATTTGTTTGATTCCTTTGATATTGATTACTTGGATTGAATCTACAATAATTTGTTCTATGTCCTCTCTTTTGGCATACTTGACAATATCTATGTCCTCTTGAGAATTAAGCAATGTTTCCTTGTGGATTATCTTTTGAGACTAAGGCATTGTTAGTCATTTCATATTTGACTAAATTCTCTTCATATTCTTGTAGTATATTGACTAACTCATCAAACAATGTATCTTTACTTAGAATTTGCAAAGATGTAACTAGATGCTTGTAGTTTTCAGGAAGTGCTCTTAGAATTACTTGAACAAGAAACTTGTATTCTACCTTCTCTCCTAAGGTTAACAATTTTTCTTTTATATTTGCCACTTTTCTTAGAAACAATTCTATACTTTCACCACTATTAACTTTTATAGAATGCAATTGATTCTGGAGATTCAAGATAGTAGCTTTATTCTTTCCTTCAAATATTTTGGCTAAAGTATTCCAAGCTTCTGTAGAAGCTACTGTTGAACTAATGTATGGATGTATATCATTTGTAATTGTAAATTTTATTATCATGAGTGATTTTTCTTCATCTTATTCATACTTTTGAATTTCCTAGGATCTTTAGTAGGTTTAGTTTTTCATACTTTAACTATATCCCAAAGATTTTCTACTATCAATATTGATCTGACTTTGTTTTTCTATGAAGTGTAATTAGGACCTTTGAGTAAAGAAAGAATTTATGTGTTGTCATTATTAACACTTGTATACTACCTTATATATCCCTAATGTTTGGGTAATGATCAACCAATAGCTTGATAAGGGTTTCAATTCCTCAAAAACTAAAAAAAAATTAATTCTAAATTTCTCAATCCTATGTTGGTGTTGAATTCCTTATAACTCCAAATTTAAAAATTCTATAAAAATATATTTGCAATTTTTGTATTCCTAATTTGATGTAGGAAAACTTATCTCTCCAAACTTATCAAATTGCAAATATTTCAAATTGTTTTGTAAACTCAAATAATCAAATTACAAAATTTCAAATTAATTCCTTCAATTCTTCAAATCAATTTTCAAATCTTCATAAAACTTTCAAATAACAATAATCAGGTTTCTAAGGTTTCAAATATTACTTCAATATCTTCTCTCCAATAATCAAGTAAATAAAATAATTTCACTTTAACCTTAGAAAATTAATAATTTTATCTAGCCTTATAACTCCTATCTTGGGCATATAATTAATTTCAAATAAAATAAATTACCTCCAATCTTGAGGCACAAATTCTCGTGGTTAAAAATGTTTGATCTTCTCTTGATTGACGCTCCTTCTCTACTACATGTATGGATCTCTTACTCCTATGTGTTGTACTATGGTTTGCTTTATAAAAATAGCTCTCTCTCCTCTTTTACTGGTCAACTGACCTAAAAATATTTTAAAGGCGCTCAAATTAAAACTCAAATACGTTAGCCTTGTTGCTATAGTAGAAGTGGTAGTAGTAGTGATAGTGGTGTAGACTTATTTTCAAACTTGGGTTTGACCCTTCAACTCCCTTTGTTGGTACCTCTTGGATGAACCTTTGCATGATCCAAATGGAATGTCTTCTCCTTGCTTACACTTAGACTTCAATAAATTCGCTTACTTGCTTTCGCTCCTCTTTCAGGTGTTCTTCAATATCAAACTCAAAGTTTTGCTATATTTGGTACCTCAAATCATGCATTAATATACTTGTTGTAAAAATTTGAATTACTCCAAGACTATTGATGCTTCACTTCTCATGCGCCACATGGCACTCAATATCTTATACTTCTTTGATTTTTCTCACTTTGTCCTCCTCAAGCGTTTCTATTCCCCTTACAACATTACTCTACCCAGTTTGGTGAGATTATGACAAATTGGATGTTACACTTTACAAGTGTCTTACCTCCAAAAAAAATTCAAATGTCTCCTTCAATCTTGGTGGTTGGGTTTTTCCCTAGTTCATCCTCTTCCACACTTTATCTTCTCTACGCACATCCCTTCAATGTATTTTGCAAAAAAGTCTCAATTGCCTTTGTTTGAGCTCCTTGAGTGGAGCTATGGCATTAGAACTTCAGCTTGGTGGCTTCCTTTTATTTTCTAGCGGCTCTTCCTTGAGCTATGGTGTCTCTTCCAACTCGATGGTGTTTTTACTTATTCAAACCGGTGGCTCCTCCTTTTCTTGCTCGGTGATTCCCTTGGTGTATTTAGACACTCTAAAATTTGCTCTATTTTGAGCCCTTATTTGGTCTTATATTTGCTTAGTAAATCTACCCTTATTTGGTTTCTTTTCACTTCAACAAATCTACAATTTATAAGCTTGTGAAAATAGCATTTAATACTAATATTATTTCCTCCTTGTTTCTCCTTTTCAAGCAAACTCTAACTTTGATCTTTGCTATTTTACTTTTTTAGATTTTAGGACAAGAATGCTACCACCTTCTTTTTCTTGAAGACTCTCTATTTCAAATTTATTATTTTGAATTTAATAAAGCTAATATGGTGCTCTCAAATACTTAACATAGATTGGTTTATTTCTTGAATAATAAAATTTTGTAGCACTAATATCGCATACATTTTTAGCCTCCTTTTGTAGCTAATCTCCTTGGTGATTTGATTCACCCTTTTGTTGTTTCGAATTTGTAAATTTTGCAGCTTCACTTCCTTTCACTTTGTTTCTCTAAACTTATCAATTTTGTAGCTCTCATTTCTACCCAGCTATTATTTTGCTCCCTATCCAAAACTCTCTCAAATCTACCCTGAAGTTATCCAAAATGTAACTCACTCTTCTCCTCCTTATCTTGTTGTCCAATAATCTCCTCTATATCCTTCAAATTATTGTCTTATTTTGTTTTCAAGCCTTCCTTCGATTGGTTTTTCAAGGGATCTTCAAAATCTGCCCAAATTATTTCCAATATGTAGTTCTATATCTTCTTCAATTTGATGTCTTGTGATCCTTCAACTTCTACCTCAAAAATCAACAACCTCCTTCTTTGAAAATCAGCCTTCAAAATGATGAGGCCTAGAAATGCCTCAATCGTAACATGTTTTGAACACTAAAATTTTCTACAAACTCTTATGTTTAATCTGATATGCTAGTTAAGTTGATTCAATATGTTGTGTATTAACTATTTGCATGATAAATGTATCTGACATACTATATTCTAATTTTTACAGCTTTTTGCATAAGTTTTATGTTATTTTGTTGACTTGCTAAATAAGATATGCTTAGGTTGATAGCAGCATTTCAGTAATCATGTTTTGATATGTCTCAAACATTTATTTTACCTAAATCTGGCAACAGTGCAAGCAAACTGTTACTGTGTAGCAAAAACTAGTTTTTCCCATGTAAATTCCAGCCAGCTGCTAACGAATGGCAAGGCATGGAATTCACATATGGAAAAAGATGAAGGACATTGAAATATGATCCTGAGAGATAACCCACCTGATAAATGCAAAGGAAATAATTTAAAGAGCACACATTTGTTCATTTCGAAGTCTCTTTGGAATGAACAGATGTCTTCAGAATGAGCCACTTATCTTTGGAATAAAAACAGAATGTGCTTTTTGACTTTTTGACTGATTTTTGATGCTGCAAAAAGGGAAATAAAGATTGAAAAGGGTAAGGAAAAATATCTCCCATCTGACTTTGTCCTCCTTGCCGACCAAAGCCACCATTTATGGAAATATCAAGTTTGATCTTCTTCTAGGATAAAACCAGGAATTGTTGTAGCATAATAGGATTAGATCTTTTGAGATATTCTCAGTTAGTTAGTAGATCTTAGGAAATCTATAAATATGGCTCTCGTTCAGGTTGAGCTAGTAGAATATAGAGAAATCAGAGAGTAGAGAAGTATAGTAGGAAATAGGCAATAATCAGAAAAGTGATTGTTATAGTCCTGTAACAGGTTTTCAGCAGAATTATTGTAATCATGTTCTTGAATCAATAAAGTGCACTATTTCTATTCATATTATTGTATATGAGTGTGAGTAAGATCTAGAGAGAGAGAGAGACTCATACCTTCTTCTGGACAAGGAGGCTAGCCACTTCCAGACCTAGGAGGAGGACTAACAACAAGTTTTTATTCTGATTTTGCTGCAGCAGAATGAGTTGTAGAACTTGTTATTCCATTTCTTTGTAAACAACTAATAGTATTTGCAATATTAGCTTATTTTATTTTTATATTAATCTTGTGATTAATGGTTTGGTTGTAATATCCACTTTTAGCAAATATTTCAATTTATTGCAGAATTTCATTTTTAGAATTTATTGTTTTTTGTAATTTCTTGCATTTTGTGTGTTGTTGTCAACCCCTGCACAGAAGATTGACAACCTTTTGTTACAGAGCCTTGATAGGGTTTCATTTCCATTCTCTAATTAGGTTTCCATTGTTGCAAAAGTAAATAGATTTCGTTTATGCAATTATAATCAGACTTCTAATTCTGCAACTGTTATTTCTGCAACTTAATTAGGTATCATTCTGCAATTGTAATTAGGATTTCATTTCTATAGTTAATGATTAGTTTCCATTTTTGCAACTATATTAAGGTTTAATTTATGCAATTTAGATATAGGAATGTCCTAAATCCCCCACATAATTGGTTTCACCAATAAGACTTGTTTCTCCAGATTGACCTAAGTTATAACTCTATTCACCCCTTCTTTCGTAGATAGCCTTGTACACTACCTTGGATTGACAAATTCATTGAGAATTAATGATTTGTATAACGACTACGCATAATTTTGGTGTTGTTTTTAGGGAATTGTGTTGTTGTAAGGTGACAACAGTCCAATAGCTATTAATTAGACTGAGCTGTGCAGATTCAGGATAAAATTTGAATAGAATAGTTGGTTAAAGTAACAACTATTGACCTATAATTTATGTCATTTAAGAGTAAACATGAATGAGTAATTCTAGGTATGAAAAAGGTAGAATTACCCAAAAGGATCCTTGGCTTGTTCCATTAAGAAGATCTTCACGCCTAAGGGGTGAATAACCTATGTTTGAATTGCCAGAAAGATTGAAAGAAAAATTGCCAGTCTCACCATCATTAGAACATTCTGAGAAAAAAAAATCACCAGTCTCACCATCATTAGAACATCCTAAGAAAGAAAAATCATCAGACTCATCATCAACAGAGGATCTTAGACCTCTTGAGAGTGAAATTTGGATAGGTTTAATTATTCCCAAGGAACAAGAAACTATGGCAGAGGGAGGAAATCTAGATAGAGATGGCTAACATGGCTATGTATATAATGAAGGAGATGATCAGGATATGCCCCAACCTTCCAGAACATTTGAATATCCTATCCGTTTGAATCCAACACAAAACTCTCCCATGAAAACCATTTCACCTTTAGTACTTCCAACCTTTTGAGGTGTTGTATCTGAAGATCCCGATCAATTTTTGTTTGAATTCAAAGTAGTGTGTCAAACCTATGACTATGTAAATGACAAACAGAAACTTAAGGTTTTTCCCTCAACACTCAAGGACTCAACATTAAGTTGGTTCATGAGCTTAGAGCCAAATTCCATCCAAACCAGGGATCAAATGGAAACTATTTTTTTAGACAAATATCAGGAGTAGTGTCATGTAAGGAATAGGAAATATGAGTTATTCAGGATTAAACAAGAAGATGATGAAACATTAGAAGACTATCTTGATAGGTTCTCCTTTGTTCAAAGGAGATGTGGACTTGTAGAACCAGAGTTATGTAAAACCATATTTTTAAGAGGATTACAAGATGAATCTAGAGAAGTATTGGATTTGATGGGAAAAGGGGATGTAAATACTCTTAGTAATGAGGAAATTGTGGATCTCTATAGGAATTAATCTTGCACTAAGTAGGGAATAAGAATTAAGAGTACAAATGGCACTGATGTGAAGGACCTAATAGAGGAACTTGTAAATTTTAAAACTGATATTCTAGTGCAATTGAACACAACTTTGGGGGAAATGTCTGCAAAAGAAAAAACCACAGAACCTTTGGAAATTTATTGCCTAATATGTAGAAATAAACATGATTTGCAGGAATGTTCTTTGAATAAAACATCTATCTCAGTATTTGTAGTATCTATTCAAAAAATCATTCAATTGATAAATGCCACCTGCTACCACAACTCAAAACTATGTTAGAGAATCAGACTGAGGAACTCAACTATGTTGGACCAAAACAAGGGGGAAATTTCTCTCAATACCAAAATCCCCCTCATTTTCCTACAAATTGGGGGCATAATCCCTAGACTATGCTTTGGTGACAATCAGAACCACCCCAACGTCCTTGGAATTATCCTCAATGGATAAATTTCCAAGAATGGCCACAAACAAATTGGAATAATTCAACCTGGAATCAGAATTAGAATAACCCATCATGGAATTAAAAAAACCCATCCTAGAATCAAAATCAGACTAATCCACATTGGATGCAAAATCAACCATAGTGGAGTCAGCAATACCAGTCATGTCCAAGGTAGCAAAGAAATCAATGTCAAACTCAGCATTTGCTGCTTGCACGTAATCAAAATTTTCAAGAAAAATAGAACCAACCATAGCAAACACAAGTGAAACAACCTAAACTTCTAGCTCAATCAGTCACTAATCCAAACAACATGATATAGGCATCCCCTGTTTATGTGGTTGAAGCTGAAGAAAATGTTGAAATAAATGTTCTTGATTGTAGTAACATCCAACTTCATTTAGGAAAAGTTGTACCTGAACCTGTTTCAAATAAAATAAAGGAAAATGAAGAGCAAGAACCTTTAGAACCAGTTAGAATTAAACCAACAATAGAGAAAGAAGAAAAAAAAATAGACCCACGTGCAGAACAATTACCTTCATCAAGGATAATTCCATATCCTGAAAGATTCAATACCACAGTAGAAAATTTTGAGTCAGACCTGGTCAAGGAACTTAGAAAGTTAACTATATCATTGCCCTTATTGCAATCCATTAAGGATATACCAGTGATTAAAAGTATTTTTCGACATTTATGCATTAGAAGAGCAGGAAGAAAAAAGAAAGCATTTTCCAAGACTGTTCAGGTTGAAGGAAAGATAGCTGATCTCTTGTCTAGAAAACTAGTACCTCCAAAGTATAGTGACCCAGGAAGTCTAGTTATCATAGTTACCATAGGTTCAGTACCAATATCAAATGTCTTAGTAGAACTAGGAGCTGCAATAAATTTCATGACAAAAGATATAATGAAAAAATTATAGCTCAAACATCTCAGCCCTACATTTATAGTTTTAGAAATGGATGATAGGTCAGTTGCAAAACCTGAAGGTATCATTGAAGATGTTCCTATAGAAGTTTCTTCTTGGGAATTCTTTGTAAAAAAAAATTTTTACAGCTAAGAAATTTAGCACATGGATAGCCTATCATTTTGGGAAGACCTTGGCTTGCAACTACAGCAGCCTTCATAGACTACAAATCTGGAAAAATGACTATTTCAAATGGTATTGATCTAAAACAGGTCTCTCTGTATCCTCCTACAAAACCATATAGCAAATTTTTAGGTCAGTTATGGTTTCCTGATTCATATGAAGAATCATAGGAGGTTATTTCCACACTAGCCACCTTGGTAGTAAGGGAACACACAGAAGACCTCCATGACACAGAAACTTTAGAAAATGAAAATATCCTAATGAATTTTTTGCATGAACAAGGGTTAGAAGAGGAAGCAGTAAATATCCATCAGTTGTTAAGGAATGAGGAGAACCAAAATTTTGAAGGTGAACCATCTGTACTATCACAAGAAAACTCTGTTTCACTACCACATGGGTGGCACCATTACCTAATTTTTCCTTCTCACTGTTCCATACAGGATATGCTTCCATCGAGAAGTAATGAAACAAAAACTTCTTATTTCCTCCCATCTCAGCAGTGTCCTCTTAATTCCCTAATCACCAGGTATGAAGAAGTGAATTCAGTCCTTCCAAATACAAAACAAATAGAAGTCTAGCCAGGCAAATTTTTGTACATTTACAATTGGCTTACTAGGGAAGAGGAAGAAAATTTGATAGCTGTCTTGTAGAAGAATGTTCATGCTTTTGCTTGGGACTATAAAGATATGTCAAGAGTTCACCCTGATATATGCACCCACATAATTTATACTAAAGAATTCAAGCCAATAAGACAACCCCAGAGAAGACTAAATCCTGCCCTAAGGGATATTTTAAAGGAAGAAATTGAAAAACTTCTGGAGGTAGGATTCATTTACCCAATTTCTGATAGCCAGTGGGTCTCTCCATTGGTTATAGTTCCTAACAAAAATGAAAAAATGAGAGTATGTGTAGACTATAGAGAGCTGAATAAAGTGACATACATAGACCATTTTCCATTGCCTTTCATAGATCAGGTGTTAGATACCCTTGCTAGAAAAAAATACTTTTGTTTTCTTGATGGATTTAGTGTATATAATCAAATTCAGATTGCACCTGAAGATCAAGAGAAAACAACCTTTACCTATCCATGGGGAACATATGCCTATAGGGTTTTACCTTTTGGTTTATGTAATACCCCAACAACATTTCAATGAGCGAGTCTTAGCAATTTTTCTGATCTAACTACCAACAGTGTTGAGATATACATGGATGATTTCACAGTATGTGGATAGACTTTTGACTTTACATTAGAAAATCTTGACAAAGTTTTAACTTGCTGTGAAACATACCAATTATCCTTGAATCCAAAAAAATGTTTTATGATGATGAAGGAAGGAATAGTTCTTGGTCATCACATCTCTCTTCAAGGGATCCAGGTTGATCCAAAGAAGGTGGAAATTATCAATAATCTTCTTCCTCCTAAAACTCAGACTGATGTCAGAAGCTTCCTAGGACACATTGGTTTTTACCGTAGGTTTATTCCCAGATTTAGCACAATAGCCAATCCCATGTTTGCCCTATTGACTAAATATTTTGAATTTTCCTGGACTGCAAGGTGTTAGGAATCATTTGAAGCTCTAAAAGATAATTTAGTAACTCCACTTGTGTTAAGAGGACCTAATTGGACATTACCATTTCACATACAGGCTGATGCTTCCAATACAGTAATTGGAGCAGCATTAGGACAAATTGACAATGGTGAACACTATGTCATCTACTACATTAGCAAGAATTTGATAGGAGCTGAGAAAAATTATACCACAACTAAAAAATAATTCCTAGCAGTGATTTATGTCATCAACAAATTCAGGCATTACATCACAGGTTATCAAATATTTATTCACACAGATCATACAACCATTAAGTATTTGATGAATAAGCCTATGGTAAGTGCAAGAATTATTCATTGATTACTGTTCTTGCAAGAATTTGATATCACTATAATCAACAAACCAGGAAAAGCTAATGTTGTAGCAGATTTCTTGTCCAGATTGCAGAACACAGATGAAGGGGAAGTAGTTGAAGACACCTTTCCTAATGAAAAATTATTCGCTATATCAGTCCAATCACCTTGGTTTGTAGATATAGCCAATTATTTGGTCACAGGGAAATTTTCTCCACATTTCACTTCAAAACAAAAAAAAAACAATTGATCAAACAGAGTTCTTATTTTGAATGGATTAAGGGTATACTTTTTAAGTGCAGTCCTGACCATGTGTTACGTAGGTGCATCCGAAAGGATGAGGTATATGATATCCTTAGGGCTTGTCATGATGAACCCTCAGGTGGACACTACTCTGTAAAAAGAACAATTAGGAAAATATTAGGGACAATATATTATTGACCATCTCTTCACAAGGATGTGAAAAAGTACATCAGGCATTATGATGCATGCCAATGAATGGGGAAACCCACTCATACAAATGAAATGCCACTGCAGCCTCAATTGGTTTTAAAGCCATTTGAGAGGTGGGGGCTTGATTTTGTAGGACCTATTGATCCACCTTCTCAAGAAAAGGTGCATATTCTAGTATGCACTGATTAATTGACAAAGTGGGTAGAGGTGCATGCTTTCAAATATGCTCATGAAGAGAAGGTCGTTGATTTCTTGTATACTTAGATTTTTCAAATATTTGGAGCTCCCCGATCTATCACCACAGACCAAGGACCCCAATTTTCATCTAAATTCATTGAGGCATTTATAGAATTATAGGAAATCAAACATAGAAAATCATCACCTTATCACCCACAAGAAAATGGCCAGGTTGAGGTAACTGTTGACAATTCTGTCACATTACACAAGGGGTAGAAAAAAATAAAAAAAAATTCCTTTTGTAAAAGTGTTTCTTTTGTTGCTTTAAAAGCATTTGTAAGTGTTGCAGCAATTTTGGCTTTCAATGTCATCCCCTTGTACACAGAATGAAGAAGGAAAAGCTTCACTGCCAAACAGGCCAAAGAAAATAGCTCCGCCAAAAGAAAGAAAAGTTGTCGCGATATCACGACATGAAAATGGTCGCGATATCGTGACATGTCGCATTTTCGCGACCGCAGCAAATAAGAGGGAGCAAGAAGCGAAAGTTGTCACGATATCACGACATAAAGAAAGAAAGAGCAGTCAGAGGCAAAAGTGTCACGATATCATGAAATGTCGCAAAATCACAGCTGACAGCAAGACAAAAGTGCAAAATGAAAAGTCGTTGCGATATCGCGTTTTCACGGCCGACAACAAGGAAAGAGCACAGCAAAGGAAAAGGCATCATGATATCGCTACGTGTTACATTTTTGCAATGCAAGAAGCAAAGATGAGCCAAGAATTTCATCGCGATATCGTGCACGTCACGCTTTTGTGGCTGATAGCGAAGAGAGGAGCAGAGCCAAGAATGTCGTCGCGATATCGCGCATGTCGCGTTTTCACGGCCGACATAGAGCAAAAGCGCCAACAAGAAAAATGGTCGCGATATCGCGCATGTCGCGTTATCGCGGTCGAAAGCGAGAAGAAGCGCCAAAGGACAAAAGTTGTTGCGATATTGTGCATGTCACGTTTTCACGACCAACAGTGAAGAAAAGGCATAAGAACGAGAAAGCGTCGCGATATCGCGCATGTCGCGTTATCGCGACCGACAGCAAGGAGGAAGGGCATAAACAAAAAATGTCGCGATATCGCGCATGTCATGTTTTTGCGATGCAAGAAGCAGCACTGAGCAGAAAATGAAAAGTGGTCGCGATATCATGCATGTCGCGTTTTCACGATCGATAGTGAGCAAAAGTGCCAGCAAGAAAAGTGGTCGCGATATCGCGCATGCTGCATTTTTCGTGATGGGCATGCACTCCAAACCAGGTATTTTCTCAAGACCATCAAAGTGCCTCGTAAATGCATTTTTTCTTGCTTGATAAATGCGTTGCTTTTTTCTAACAATTGGAAGTGAAGTGTCAGTCCCTGAAGGAGAAGTTCGGTGAGCATGGCGGCCACTCGAGCATTGCACCAGGGATGCTCATGCGGTTAATTAATGCATACTTTCATGGTTGACCCGGTCACAGTTGTCTGTTCTGGTAATGGATTAGAAAGCTCAGTCTCGAGGTCTACGAGAATCCGACTTCTCAGATCTCAAGAATACTTCACCATTTTGTGTAATAATGACTCAGAGGGTCGGGTCCTCTATAAAAACCCAAATTTTATAATGTAAAAGTGGGGGGAACTTTCTGCTAGAAAGTTGTTGTAACTTGATGTCCTATGATTAATACTAAGATATTTTGAGCTCATTTATTCTCTTTTATGCTGCCTTCCGTGCTTGATTCTTCCATATCTCTTTGTTTGTAGACTGAGATGCTGAACTCTGCGTCCGGGGTGCAATCAAGGACAGTGTCCTGAAACTCGTTCGAAAGGATACATAGGAGTAGATAAGTGTTGTGTTGTCTTTCTTTTATGCTGCCTGCCTTGCTTGATTCTTCCATCTCTCCTCATCTATAAACTGAGATGTTGAACTCTGCATCCAAGGTGTGATCGGGGACAGTGTCTTGAAACTCGTTCGAGAGGATACATAGGAAGGTTGACACTGCATTTCTTTTTTTTTTATATTGGTGTTCCTTGCTGCTATTCAAGTTGCTAGTTGATGATCGTGCTTCTTGTTCTCTCCCACCTCAAATCACAACTCTCTCTTCCCTTAACCCCTTTTTATTTATTTTTCTAACCCTTATCCCTTTTATCTCTTTCCTGCACTCTTGTCTTCAAACCCCAAAAAGTAGTTTAGCATAGGAGCCGGCCTTTCTTCGAAGATCGACACGAGGGGCATCTCTTCCTCTTGGCCTTTCAATGTTGGTCACAGGTCCAGGGCGCACAAATCATCGAAAGTTCTTTCCCATGCAAATTTGATGACCAATAATTTTGGCACGCCGGGTGGGACCTAAGGTCCCATATTTTTAACTCAATCCCATTTCACTGGGGCCACTAGTTCTAATTAGTTCCTGGTGTGACCCGGTCAGTCTCACCTGACTAGTGGTAGTGAAATCTGATGCTCTCATTACCAGAAGACTTATAGCATCTGGCAACTCTGTTCAACTCAAAAATCTCCAAGTCGTAAAGACCAGTTCCCAAATCTGTGCCTTAATGGCAAAAGTCCCCATGTTTTAAGGAAGCTCGAGTTGGTGAATCTCTGGCTTGCCTCCATCTATTAAAATCACCTGGCGACTTTGACTGAGCTGAAGATCCAGATTTCTCGATCGTAGGCACCTTTTAAAGTTGAAAGAAGATATCTCGGAGGAATCAAGGTTCGGTGAGCAGCCTTGACCTCAAAGGCAGAGAAAATTATGTTCACCTGGCGACTCTGACTTAGTGGCGAGGACCGTGATCTCTGTAGGCCACTGCTATAATGGAGAGGGTATGTTATCCCAGCTGGGATGTTTATAACCCTCTGAATCTTCAAAGTTACCATGAAATTCCTAGAGGCATCTTAAAAAATGTTCCAAAATATGATGGCGCTAAGGGAATGGCCCTAGAGCACCTTGAACATCTTGTTGATTTAGGGTCCATCTATGACATACTCCATGAAGATGTCATGATTAGGCTCTTGATCCTGTCTCTGGAAGGAATGGCACTGCAGTGGTACAGACTGCTCAGGCGTAAAAGCATCTGCTCGTGGTATGACTTAGTGGGAGCACTACTCAAATATTTTGATGGCTCCCAAGACCCCTTCCAACTATCAAGCATACCTCATTAGGAGGTAGACCAAAGAGAGGAGCAGATCCAAGTAGTAGCGCTTGAGACCAAGGAGGGCACATTTTTACACCATTTTTATGTCCCAGTGGATAGCACGTAGACATTCAGCCAGAGCCCATTAGGCATGCCTCATCAAGAAGCTGAACCCGAGGAGGCCCTAGAAGATCACCCTTTGCTGGAGGAACCCTATTACCCCATCAGAAGGATGGAGGAACCTGTACCCAGCCTGCAGCTAGTAAATTCATCAGCATGCTGGTATTGGTTCCAGCCCCTACCACAGCCACTACCCCAAGAAGCCCCTCACACTGAAAACTTCTTTGCCACATGTTTCATCAATAGCGCAGGTACTGGCGGGAGTGATAACTCACTATGTTGCTTCCTGTTTGTGGCATGGACAGCTTCGGGAAGAAACCAGTCGGACTTCAAATATCAACTGAAGTTCAATCTAATCTGGTCTGAGCACTGCAGATTCACCAGATAGACACCCGAGGTTGAGTCTATGATGGCGGTATGTCTGTCATGCTACAAAATTTTGAATAAATTGTAAATAGCCTGGATAGTAAATAAGAGCTAAAAGCACTAAGGTTGCTTAGGCATGAACAAAAAATTATATGTTGTCAGTGTATGATCAGAGAAGAAGATAATGAGAATGACTCTGTTGCCTAATGGATAAAGGCCTGGGATCTCTGCATTCAAACTAGAAAAATGCCCCACGAGCCGCAAAGAATGTTGACAATTCTGTCACATTACACAAGGGGTAGAAAAAAATCAAAAAAAAAAATTCTTTTGTAAAAGTGTTTCTTTTGTTGCTTTAAAAGCATTTGTAAGTGTTGCAGCAATTTTGGCTTTCAATGTCATCCCCTTGTACACAGAATGAAGAAGAAAAAGCTTCGCTGCCAAACAGGCCAAAGAAAATAGCTTCGCCAAAATAAAGAAAAGTTTTCGTGATATCGCGACATGAAAACGATCGCGATATCGTGACATGTCGCATTTTCGTGACCGCAGCAAAGAAGAGGGAGCAAGAAGCGAAAGCTATCACGATATCACGACATAAAGCAAGAAAGAGCAGCCAGAGGCAAAAGTGTCACGATATCATGACATGTCACAAAATCATGGTCGATAGTGAGACAAAAGTGCAAAATGAAAAGTCGTCGTGATATCGCGCATGTCGTGTTTTCATGGCCGACAATAAGGAAAGAGCACAACAAAGGAAAAGGCATCAAGATATCGCTACATGTTGCATTTTCACAATGTAAGAAGCAGAGATGAGCCGAGAATGTCGTCACGATATCGCGCATGTCGCATTTTTGTGGCTGACAGTGAAGAGAGGAGCAGAGCCAAGAATGTCATTGCGATATCGCGCATGTTGCATTTTCACGGCTGACATGGAGCAAAAGCGCCAACAAGAAAAATGGTCGCGATATCATGCATGTCGCATTATCGTGGTCAGAAGCGAGAAGAAGCACCAAAGAACAGAAGTTGTCGCGATATCATGCATGTCACGTTTTCATGACCAACAGTGAAGAAAAGGCATAAGAACAAGAAAGCGTCGCAATATCGTGCATGTCGCGTTATCATGACCGACAGGAAGGAGGACGGGCATAAACAAAAAATGTCGTGATATCATGCATGTCGCGTTTTCGCGATGCAAGAAGCAGCACTAAGCAAAAAACAAAAAGTGGTCGCGATATCGCGCATGTCGCATTTTTGTGACCGATAGTGAGCAAAAGTGCCAGCAAGAAAAGTGGTCGCGGTATCGCACATGTCGTGTTTTTGTGATGGGCATGCACTCCAAATCGGGTATTTTCTCGAGACCATCAAATTGCCTCGTAAATGCATTTTTTCTTGCCTGATAAACGCGCTGCTTTTTTTTGACAATTGGAAGCAAAGTGTCAGTCCTTGAATGAGAAGTTCAGCGAGCATGGCGACCACTCGAGCATTGCACCAAGGATGCTCAGGCGGTTCATTAATGCATACTTCCGTAGTTGACCCGATCATAGTTACCTATTCTGGTAATGGATTAGAAAGCTCAGTCTCGAGGGCCACGAGAAGCCGACTTCTCAGATCTCAAGAATACTTCACCATTTTGTGTAATAATGACTCAGAGGATTGGGTCCTCTATAAAATCCCAGGTTTTATAATGTAAAAGCGGGGGGAACTTTCTGCTAGAAAGCTGTTGTAACTTGATGTTATGCGATTAATACTAAGATATTTTGAGCTCATTTCTTCTTTTTTATGCTGCCTTTTGTGCTTGATTCTTCCATATTTCTTTGTTTGTAGACTGAGATGCTAAATTCTACGTCCAAGGTGCAATCAAGGACAATGTCCTGAAACTCGTTCGGAAGGATACATAGGAGTAGATAAGTGTTGTGTTGTCTTTCTTTTATGTTGTCTACCTTGCTTGATTCTTCCATCTCTCCTCATCTGTAAACTAAGATGCTGAACTCTGCGTTTGGGGTGCGATCGAGGACAGTGTCCTGAAACTCGTTTGGGAGGATACATAGGAAGGTTGATACCACATTTCTTTCATTTTTCTCTTGGTGTTCCTTGCTGCTATTCAAGTTGCTAGTTGGTGATCGTGCTTCCTGTTCTCCCCCACCTCAAATCACAACTCTCTCTTCCCTTAACCCCTTTTTATTTATTTTTCTAACCCTTATCCCTTTTATCTCTTTCCTGCACTCTTGTCTTCAAACCCCAAAAAGTAGTTTAGCATAGGAGCCGACCTTTCTCCGGAGATCGGCATGAGGGGCATCTCTTTTTCTTGGCCTTTCAATGTTGGTCATAGGTCCAAGGTGCACAAATCACTGAAAGTCCTTTTCTGTGCGGATTTTATGACCAACAGTAACAAACAGGGAACTAGAACGAATCTTGACAAAAATAGTAGCTTTTCATAGGAGAAACTGGCTAGATAAATTACCTAAAGTAGTGTGGAATTACAATACTAATTGGAAATCCACTATTGGATTCACACCTTATGAACTAGTCTTTGGTAAAATGCCCCTCTTACCTATTGAATTTGAGCTACTAACATTACACATAGCATTAGAAATTAGAATTGAATTATCACAGGCACAGACAGACATGATTCTGTAGCTAAATGCATTGGATGAACTTAGGTTAGATGCTATGCATCAAACTGAAGGAATTCAGGAGCAGAGGAAGTTGTGGCATGATAGTCACATTTAGCAGAGGAAACTTCAACAAGGATATTGGGCTTTACTATTTGATTCTCGTTATGAGGACTTCCTTGGAAAGCTAATAACTAGATGGATTGGACCTTACTAGATTGAAGAGGTATTTGACAATGGAGCAGCTTGTTTATCTCCTATTGATGGGTCACAGAGAAAGTTGGTAGTTAATGGACATCACCTTAGGGTGTACCATACACCTATAACTAAAGAGGAATTCTTGCAGCAGCTTGACAGTTTGGATACACAACAGGTGGAATAAATTTCCTCTTCCACTTCAAAATAATCAGCATGATCATGGATTTCAAGAAAAAGTAGAAAAATACAAAAAAAATAGAAAAAGCAGAAAACAAAAAAGATGAATAAAATCTGATTATGAATTCCTTCATGGGCATGATTTCAGGGAAATCATGAATTCCTTCATGGGCATGATTTCAGGGAAATCATGAATTCCTTCATGGGAATAGTCAGAATCAAGAAAAAAGAGAGAAAAGGAGAGGTAAAATGAAAAAAAAAATGAATAACTCAGCAATGAAAACCTTTTCTAAGGCACTACTGGGATGGTATGCATGAAAAAAAAAAATTTGGCATACATAACCTTGAAAATTTCTAAACCATCATTGTACAAATTCACCAACTGCACTTGTTTTGAAATATTGCAAAAAATATCAGTAGAACATCAACAAAAGCAGTCATTCTTCAAAACTTGCATTAACTTGTTTTAATCAGGTATATATTTCTTATATTTATTCATTGTAAATGATTGGTATATAGTATATAACAATTAACCATTAACATAAAAAGTATCCATAAGAGTTGGCATACTTAAAACATGTTTTCAGCATGAGAATATTGATTTCTGCCTAATCTTCGAAATAAGAATACCAAAAATAGTGCCTATATCTTCTTTAGATTAATTGTTGTATTGTCTTCAGATTGAAATTGTCTTCAGAATGACAGAGAATGAATGTTGCACTTTGTCTTCGAAATGAAGCTTTGTCTTCGGAATGACGATTTGTCTTTGAAATGAAGCTTTGTCTTTAGAATGACGATTTGCCTTCACAATGAAGCATCATCTTCAGAATGAAGCTTTGTCTTCAGAATGAAGTAGGATTTGTCTTCAGAATGTAGCAAGATTTGTCTTTGAAATGAAGTTCTGTCTTCAGAATGACGATTTGCCTTTGTAATGCAGCCTAATCTTCGAAAAGAGGATTTGTCTTTGGAAAGAGGATTTGTCTTTGGAATGAGGATTTATCTTCGAAAAGAGGATTTGTCTTCGGAATGAGGATTTATCTTCGCAAAGAAGCATGATCTTCGAAATGAAGACTTGTCTTCAGAATGAAATCATAATCTTTAGAATGAGGTTTTGTTTTTGCAATAGATCATAATCTTCGAAAAGAGCATTCAATATAACATCTCCATGTGGCATCCAAGGAAGAAAAAAAATAAGATCAAGTAAAAAAAAAATTGGTTGCATATGATAAATGAACACGTGTCAGTTAGGATGTGGTTTGTCTTTGCACCCATTTAGAAAGTACCAAAATCATGGGAGATGTGACCAACAGTATGCCACCATTTTTTGATACTAATAAACATGCACGTGAAAGTCTGTAGGCAAAAAAAAAAAAACTAAAAATGAGTAAGGTGGATCTGACGGCAAGGACATCTGTGCAACCATTGATGGACATGTGTTCGAAGCAAAAAAATAGAAATGTGTGCCACCATTCTTTTCGAAGACATATTTGCTAATGCAAAATGATTATGAGGTACAGTGCTCAGATACAGTTCTTTTCGAAGAATAAAAATAGGGCAATTGAAAACTTGGAACCAAACCTTACAAGTCTACAAACACCAGAAACCAGATGGATTAAAGAGAGAGAAAACATCATTGAGATGCAAGAAAGGAAAATTGCATAATTATAGCAGGAAGTGGTAGAATTGAGAAAAAGGTTGTCATAATCTAAAAAATAGCCAACTGTATCCATTGATGAGGATGATTTGGCTCAATTTCTTATGGATTTATCTAGGGCAGATGACTCTATTGATGCAGACATAGGTGCTCATTCTAAAGCAGTACCCTTTCATTCTGAAGAAATGCCTTCTCATTCTGAAGCATTACCTTCTCATTCTGAAGATGCTTCATAATTGGCAAAGAGCATAGAAAAAGATACTGGAGATGAGTCACCAGCACAGGAACAGTCCGCAGCATCATAAAATTGTTCAAGTAAGTATTCCTTCTATTTATGTCCCTATATTTCAAATCGTTACACCTTCAGTAGAAATAGCAGATAAGGGGGTACAAGTGGAATTACTATCTGATGACCAACCAATAGAAATAGCAGATGAGAGGGTACAAGTGGAATTATTGTCTGATGACCAACCAATAGAAATAGCAGATAAGGGGGTACAGGTAGAATTGTTGGCATATGATCAACCAGTAGAAGTGGTAGAAAAAGGGGTTCAGGTAGATCTGCTACCTAGAGTTCCACCTGTAGTTAGACCACCTAATACTATGTCCCTAGAACAATACAATGCAGACATAACTAGTTTGGTGATTAGATATGAGAATCTTGCCACTAAGACTGAAAATTTAAAATTAGAAGGAAAATAGCTAGAAGCAAAGGAAACAAAGATTCAGGCATTAAAATAAAGTGTCTGATTTATGTCAAATTGCTGAATTTTTAGTTCAATTCAGACGACCAGCCAGATTTTACAGTCTTATTCTAAAGGAAAAATACCTCAGATGGCAGGTCATGAGGATTAGCTCAGGTATCCCATATAAATTGGACACAACTATAGATTTCTTGGAAGCATATTTTTACAGCCCTATAGAGCAAAAAAATATTCTATGTGAACTGTTTTTACACAGCTTCTTTATTCTAGAAGAAGTAGAATTTCACCCTCAAATTTACATTGGAGATGTTCAATCAAGGGCATTCATTTCCACTTTGCAGAATCAGTTTTATTGGGACCAAGATAAAAGGCAAAATAAATAAATTGAAACAAGAGCTGAATTGTTAGTCAGAGCAATTCAGCCAAATCACCCAAATATCACCAGATAGCACTTCACCATGATGAACAGGGATGATGTAAAGAGGATGTACTTGAAAAACTTGAGGGACTATGTGATCAGATTCCAAAAATTTTGTAATGACAATTTTGTGCCAGCATTATCAGTCTGTAGAAACAGAAGGGCTGAACTTTTCATGTCTTTACAAAAAAGAGAACCCATCTCCCCCATCAACTTAGAATGGTCTAGAATAAGGACAGAAGGAGTGATACAGTTGATTGAAATCATGCAACATCAATGGATAGGTCTTAGATTTAGGCCTTCAACCATCATCACTCCAGTTCCATTCTACTTTGAAGAAGATGCCCAACCTAATGAATAGTTTAAAGAATGGCTCAGAAACCTTTAGGAGAACAGGGGATATTATATAGGCAAGAAGTTGTTCTACAGGTCATGGAATTTGAACATGGACATATGTGATTCCATAGCCCAACAGAATGCATTAGGACATGCATTAATATAAGTTGGGGGGAAAATGATGAGGCCTGGAAATGCCTCAATAATAACATGTTTTGAACACTAAAATTTCCTACAAACTCTTATGTTTAATCTGATATGCTAGTTAATTTGATTCATTATGTTGTGTATTAACTATTTGCATGATAATTGTATCTGAAATACTATATTCTGATTTTTACAGCTTTTTGCATAAGTTTTATGTTATTTTGTTATGACTTGCTAAATGATATATGCTTAGGTTGATAGCAGCATTTCACTAATCATGTTTTGATATGTCTCAAACATTTATTTTACCTAAATCTGGCAACAGTGCAAGCAAACTATTACTATGTAGCAAAAACTGGTTTTTCCCATGTAAATTCCAGACAACTGCCAATGAATGGCAAGGCATGGAATTCATATGGAAAAATATGAAGACCATTGAAATTTTATCCTAAGAGATAACCCACCTAAGAAATGCAGAGGAAATAATTTAAAGAGCACACATTTGTTCATTCTGAAATCTCTTTGGAATGAACAGATGTCTTCAAAATCAGAATTGCAGTCTCTTCGAAATGAGCCACTTATCTTCGGAATGAAAACATAATGTGCTTTTTGACTTGTTGACTGATTTTTGATGCTAGAAAAATGGAAATAAATATTGAAAAGGGTAAGGAAAAATATCTCCCATCTGACTTTGTCATCCTTGTCGACCAAAGCCACCATTTATGGAAAGATCAAGTTTGATCTTCTTCTAGGATAAAACCAGGAATTGTTGCAGCATAATAGGATTAGATCTTTTGAGATATTCTTAGTTAGTCAGTAGATCTTAGGACATCTATAAATATGGCTCCCATTCATGTTGAGCTAGTAGAATATAGAGAAAGCAAAGAGTAGAGAAGTATAGGAGAAAATAGGCAATAATCAAAAAAGTGACTGTTACAGTCCTGTAACAGGTTTTTAACAGAATTATTGTAATCATGTTCTTGAATCAATAAAGTGCACTATTTCTATTCATATTATTGTAAATGAGTATGAGTAATATCTATAGAGAGAAAGAGACTCATACATTATTTTGGACAAGGAGTCTGGCCACTTTCAGACCTAGGAAGAGGACTAACAGCAGGTTTTTATTCTGATTTTGCTGCAACAGAATGAGTTGTAGAACTTGTCATTCCATTTCTTTGTAAAAAACTAATAGTATTTACAATCTTAGCTTATTTTATGTTTATACTAATCTTGTGATTAATTTTTTGGTTGTAATATCCACTTTTAGCAAAGCTTTCAATTTATTGTAGACTATCATTTCCAGAATTTATTATTTTCTGTAATTTCTTGCATTTTGTGTGTTGCTGTCAACCCCTGCATAGAAGATTGACAACCTTCTATTACAGAGCCTTGATAGGGTTTCATTTCCATGCTATAATTAGTTTTCCATTGTTGCAAGAGTAAATATATTTTCTTTCTGCAATTATAATCAAACTTCTAATTCTGCAACTGTTATTTCTACAACATAATTAGGTCTCATTCTGCAATTGTAATTAGGATTTTATTTTTGCAATTAATGATTAGTTTTCATTTTTGTGACTATATTAAGGTTTAATTTATGCAATTTAGATATATAAATGTCCTAAATCCCCCACACAATCGGTTTCACCAATAAGACCTATTTCTCCAGATTGATCTAAGTTATAACTTTGTTCACCCCTTCTTCCACAGATAGCCTTGTACACTGCCCTGGATTGACAAAATCATTAAGAATTAATGATGTGTATAACGACTATGCATCACAAAATATTTTATGGTTGTCCTCAAATTTCTCAAATCTAGTGGCCTCTTTTATTCTTTTTATCCTCCAATATTCTTTTCAAATTTTGAATTCAAATTTAGCCTCTTTCGCTAGCCTCTTCCTCAAGAATATGAATGTCTTGAGGTCTTCAAAAACTCTTTCCAAAATTTGGCAAACTTCATGCCAAATATTTCTTCCTTTTGGTGTTGTTGTTGGATGGTGACAATTGTCCCAAATTCTTCTTTCTATGAGATTCTCTTGCTTGCAATATTCTACCTTGAGCTTTCTTCAAATCTCCTCCAATGGCCACTTCTTCAACTCCTTCAATAGGGCTTCTTTAGCCTTCTTTTTTCTTCTTCCAAATTTGCTTGAAACCTCTTCGCTTGGGTTTTCAAAATTCTATAGCTTCTCAAATATCCTTCTTTCTTCTCTATTATATTCTTTCTCCTTCAAACTTTCAATGGATCTTTTTACTTAGACCTTCTCAATATTCTTCCTCAAATCTGTAATGGGAACCTCCTTCTTGGGTCTCCTCAATATTTAGTCTTCAATATTCTATGGGGACTTCCTTCACGGGTCTCCTCAATTTTTAATGTCTATAATCTTTAATATGTAGTCTTCAATCTTCAATGAGACTTCTTTCTTAGACCTCCTTAATATGCAATGTCTACTCTTTTGCTACAACTCAAAACTAATCTCTGCATGAGGAAAGCACATAGACTTTTAGGCAACCGAAGGTAAAATTATTCTTTATCTATTGTAGGAAGCTTCTCAACTTTTGAGAACTAATTTTTTGCAAAAAAAACTTAGATAGTATCAACCAAATACATTCAAATTTCCAAAATTCTAAAGTAAATAAACTTCACTAGTTATTCTCAAAACTAGTAGAAAGAAATCTATGTTGAATCCTAGTCTTCACGAGTTTTCCTTCAACCTTGTGAAAAGAATCAAACAAATAGAAATATGGAAGCTTCTTCAATCTATCAAAAATTTTAATAGGACCTCATTCTTGGGTCTCTTAATCTCATCAATGTCAAGGTCTATCTTCAAGACCTATAAATTTCCTTCTATTCCAAATTTGCTCTTAGAATAGGTAAATCTTCAAACCTCACTGGTTTTCCTTCAACACAATGAAAAATACTATCTTCCCTGGTTTTCTTTTCCAGAGGTAATTTCTTGAACTTTACTGGTTTCTTCTTAACCAGTGGAAATCCTCTTTGTAACTTTAAAACGTGTGTAAGACAAAACCTTGTTGTAGCTCTAATACCACTACTAACTTTTGAAGTTAAATACTAAAGATAAAATAACCACAATATCTAAAATAAAGTTACAATATGAAATATAAGATAATGGTAATATTCTAAACATATAAAACTCATAAATAACTTCAAAAATAACTCATAGAATTTTCATTAACAAATACTCACAAAAATATTATCTCCATTGAATAAATATCTTAAATACACCATACTTCCACACACTCTCATTCTACAATATATATCTCACACTCACACACATAGATACATATATAATGGAATGTGACTCTTCATATGGAGCACTCTTGGCCTTCACTCTTCTAGAGACTCTTCATCTTCCTATTCTATGGACTCATGTGTACATGGACTACTATGCACATTTACATTATAAAAATACTTTGCACACTCTAATAATACTTGTGTATTTATTACATTACATAAAGTAAATACTCACACTTTAATCTAGGACACTCTCCTAATCTAAATATGTATCCAAGGTGGTACATTAACATGTACCAAATAATGTAATATATTCTAACAATTTGTATGATATTAACCTTGACATTGTATTTCCATGTATATCAACCTCCTCACTTCATCAATCATCAACAAATCCCTTCTATTTCTTATAATGTACTTTATACCTCATCAAATCTCATTTATTCTAAACTTCAAGACTTAACCACTTAGAAAAATTGAAACAACAAATGGTTGTCATTCAAGGGTTATCATCCAACCACGAGTATTCATATTATGATTTGTGTAATCAATCCATAGATCCCTTTGTGGATAGTCATCCTTTTTCTCCTAACTTTTAAACCCCTAAGTTTAAAATGCATAAAGGAAAAGATGATCTTGTAAATCACCTTAGACTATTTAGGACTACTTATAATGATGTTTCTTATGATTAAACATTGCTACTCAAAATATTCTTGAAGAACCTTAGCAAGCTCACTTTGGAATGGTACTATTAGATACTAAGGCATTCCTCTAAAATATTTAGGGATATTTTTGAGTTTTTTGTTAAGTAATTCTTTGTCTATAATGAGAAAAATATCACTATTAGTGATATTTACAACTCAAACAATTCAAATATGAAATATTCACCAACTTATTATAAATTTGGTGAGCCCTAGTAGAAATACTACAATATGTCCCTCCACCAAGAGACTTGCTAGATATATTCATAGGAAACCTTAATGAGCATTTATCTTTCTACTTTGATATGGCTAGTGTGTCTTCCTTTAAAGATGCAATGACATGGCCAAGATATTAGAGACCACTCTTACCAAAATATGGAAACTAATAACTAAATCCAATAAAGATAAAGATAAATATCCTTTCAATTCAAATGGGCAGTACAAGAATAAACATGTTGTAGGTGATGGATTCATGGACTCACACCATGCCAACAATGCTAGTGCTATTGTGAAACTCCAAAATCTTGTCTTAGGGGAGCCTTAACAATAGAAACCAAAAATGATGTACTCCCAACTAGATAAACCTTATTCTACCACCCTATTATAGCTTCTAAAATCTATAATGATAGAGCTTCTGCATATCAAACTTGTTGAACCCAAAAAAATGCTCCATGGTTTCATGTCAACGAGTAGTGTGTCTTCCATCACATCAATGGTCATGTGATCAAAAAATACATGGGTCTCAAGAATGTGATACATGATCTTATCAATCATGGTCAATTCTTTCTCAATGGATGTAACCCTTAACCTTCAAATCAAGATCTTAAAATCTTCAAAAAATTGTTGCTTAATCACAACCAAATTCAAAATGCAACAAAGAAAATTCATTATAGGGGTGTCTTACCTCCAAATTAAGGGATTTTAGGGACATTCCATTATTCTAATCACATCTCTCACATATGTGTTAGGACAAGAAAACAACATAGAAAGCAATCATCTGATTAACCTTCATGACCTCCTCTTATACTTCACATGAAAAGAACTCCACCTAAAGGAACTCCTCTAACTATCCAATTAGAGACCGAGGTCAAGGTTACCTTTAATTTGATATGGCAACTTAAGAGCACCCTAGACAAAATATCCCTCAAATTTCTCATATCTTCTTTGGCTCATTGAGACATCTTACTCAAAATTTTGAACGAATAGATCATTCCTCAAGACCTCAACCCCAATTATTTTACTTCTATAGGAGGGCCCATTGAATTTAATCATACCACTATATCATTTTACAAGGATGACATCCCTTATAATACTCAATTAGATATATTTCATTATATATTATAGACCATATTCATCAGTCAAATTTTAGTTGACAAGGGTTCTAGACTCAATGTTTGTAACCTAAAGTTCATCAACCACTTAAGGCTAACCAAACAAGATTTGGAGAAATGTAACCTTGTTATTAGACCTTTTTATAATGGGAAATATGAGGCTAATGGCACTATAGTATTACCCCTTAAAGTGGGATCTTATACTCTTAATAATATCTTCTATGTCATGCCTTGTCACTTGACGTACAATATTATTCTTGGGAGTTCAAAGATCCATTAGATGTGGTCTAACCCTTTAACATTCATTTTTTTTAGGTTTATAAAGAAGCTAAAGGCATTGGTGTTAGTGGATCCTAGAAGTACTTTGGATATTTTTGATAAAAGATATGTCAATAAGTTAGACCTCCCTATAAATACTTTTGAAAGCTTCCAAATTCAAATCCCAAAGCATCATTTTATCCAATGTGAACATTCAATGCATAATTTTGATCTATTTATATAAAATTATACTTTAATAGATAGATTTTATGTACTAAAGGTAGGTGGGGTTGATGTTGTTCTTAGAGTGTAATGGTTATTTTCTTTGGGCACATATTCCATTGACCATCAAGAACGTTTCTTGAGATTTCAAAAATATGGTTAAGAATATACAATTAAAGTCTTGGAATGTAGTAGATTCTAAGCATATATCAAAGCTTTATAAAAAATATCACTTTGGATTTATGGCAAGGCTCTACAGCATGGATGCTAATCTATATAATCAAGAGAATGATTCAACCATATCCAAATTACTCGAAATACATAAAATGGTCTTCTAGGATCTACCAAAAATGCTTCCCCCAAATAATGCTCTTGAACATGTGATTGAATAAGACCCTTCTAAAGGGCCTCAAATGGTATGCCCATATATGTATTCCTATTTATAGAAAATAGAAATTGATAAACTATTACAATAATTACTAGATGCAAGGACTATCACTCCCAAAAAAAGCCTATATATAGTAGCTATGTATTAGCAAGGAATAAGGATGGGTCTTATTGCCTTTGTATAGACTATAGAGAATTGAATAGGATTACCATCAAGAATAAGTTTCCCATGCCCAATATTGATGAATTTCTAGATGAGCTTCATGGAGCCACAACCTTTTTCAAAGATTAACCTTGGATTAGGATATTATCAAATACCAATTAAAGTAGAATATGAGGATAAAATAGCATTCAAGGATCATCAGGGACATCATCAATTTAGAGTCATGTCATTTGGTCTAGTAATACTCCAGCTACATTTCAAACATTAATAAATAAAATATTTGGTAATTACCTCCAAAAGTTTGTTCTTATATTTTTTGATGATATTTTAGCCTACAACAAGTCAGTTGAGGAACACTTAAAACTTTTATATACTGTGCTTTATATTTAGCAAGGAAAAAACTATTTGCCAATAAATCTAAGTGTAAGTTTAAACAAGCCATCTCTAGAGTACTTAGGGCATATAATTCTCACTAGAGGTATTTGTATTGATTTAGCAAATATTAAGGAAATAAAAGAATGTCTAGTACCTACTACATTGAAGAAATTACATGGATTATTAGACCTAATAGGATTCTATCATCAACTTATATAGAACTTCTCCACTATAGCCCAACCTTTAACAAATTTAACTAAAAGGAATACTTTTACTTGGTGTAGTGAAGCCCAACCAGCCTTTGATAAGCTAAAGGAGGCATTATCATCCACTCCAGTACTAGATACACTAAGTTTCTCAAAGTCATTTATCATCAAACATGATGCTTTAGGTCTGGGTATTAGAGCAGTATTATCTCAGGAAGGGCATCTAATAACCTATGAGAGTAGGAAGCTAAATGACAAGGAGAAATATTTATCCACATATAGCAAATAGATGTTAGTCATAATTTATGCTATAGTCAAAAGGCACCAATTCATGTTAGAAAATGGGTTCTTTATTAAGACATACCACATGATTTTGAAGTCTTTATTATCAAAGTGTACACTCACATAGGGGTAAAAAAAGTAGGTAGATTGCTTGCATGTTTGTGGCTTTGAGATACTATACAAAAAGGTAAAGGAGAATGTAATAGTTGATTTTGTTGGAACTAAAATATGAAGAACACAAGCTTATACTGAGAGGGGGGGTGAACAGTATAAGACCTCTTTTTCCTTTTTCCTTTATATTACAAAATAGTAAAGCAATATACCCACAACAATATCAAAACAATACACAATATCATCCACAAAGTGACACCAATTTTTACTTGGTTCACCTAGAATGGCTGGGCTATGTCCACAAAACTTTTCTCTAAAAGTTATATCAAAGTTCTTTGGGAATCCTTCCCAATTACAATGTTTATGAGCCTCAGCCCAAAGGATATACCTTCCCCAAAATAGAATTTATGAGCCTCTGCTCAAAGGAGATACCTTCCCCTCTACTCTAGAAATGATCCCTCAGAATATCAACTGTCTCTACCTCTTGCCAACATGTGGAACTCCTTTCCACCGAAGACCTCCTATCCTCAATGCTTTAGCCTAAGAGACCTCTGCCTTCTATGATCACGTCCACAGCAGCTTAGCAACCAAATTTGTTCTCAGGTTCTTCTCAAAGAACCAATGCACCTCTGTCCTCAAGTTCTCTGATAAAACTATCAAACTTAGTTCATAAGTCCTCTGCTCTTTCTATGCAATCCCAGTCGCACTTGATCAAACTTCAACCTTTGCATCTCTGCGCAATCACAGCGGCATCATCTTCACACACTCTGCTTCCTTTATGATCTTTCACACTTAGAATGATTTGATAAAATGCACTCTACACACTACGATCAAATTCACACTCTGCTCTCAGTGATCGAACTTCTTGCTCTGCACACTATCTATGAACGTCGCACTCCCATCACACACATCAACTCTCCAAACAGCCCTCCTTTTATAACAGAATTTACATGATGAAAACTTTAATATTAGTCGGTTGTTATACCAAAAACAAACCCTAATATATGTTGGTTGTAAGCCCTAATTTTTTTTGGCTAAAATTCAACTTTGTCGGCTTCACTGCCTCTAAAACTCTTCTGTAGCTTCTACCACGAAACTACAACATATCGTGATGTCACAACACCTTTGCAACCGTACACTTTCTTTTGGATTTTTTCACGATATCACGACACTTCAACCTTTGACGACTTCAATCAAGCTCCTGTCGTGATATCGTAACACTTTTGTCTTTGTCAGCATCAACTTTGCTTTTGTCGTGATATCGTGACACTTCTCCCTTCGTCGGCCTCCTATCTGCTTTTGTCGTGAAATCGTGACACTTTTGCCTCTGCAAACTTTGACTTCACTTTTGTCGCGATATCACGACACTTCTGTCTTCATAGCCTTCCTCTCTGCTTTTGTTGTGAAATCATGACACTTTTGCCTCTACAGACTTTGACTTCACTTATGTCGTGATATTGCGACACTTCTGTCTTCATAGCCTTCCTCTCTACTTTTGTCACGAAATCGTGACACTTCTCCTATAGAAGACCTGCATTCTATTTTTGTCACAAAATCACGACACTTTATCCAACCGAACCCTGCCATCTCATTCTGTCGTGAAATTGTGACACTTTCTGCATCTATTTGCTTTCTCTTCAACCTGTCGCAAAATCGTGACGCTATCAACTTTTCGTACACTTTCTTTGCAACCTATCACAAAATCGCAACGCTTTCATCTTTCGACTCTTCCCTTTGCTGCATGTCATGAAATCATGACAGTTCTTACTTGGAACATTTTCATCTGCAGCATGTCACGAAATCGTGACACTTTTCGAGTTACTTTCTCTCTCTTCAAACTTGTCATGAAAAAGCGACAATTCACACTACAGACTCTCTCTTCTGCACCATGTCACAAAATTGTGACACTTTTTCGTCCGTTCAACCTTCCTTGCAATATGTCACAAAAATATGACATGTCACGAAATTGTGACATTTTTCTAACTTGCTTCTCTCTCCTGCTTAAGTCACGAAAATGCGACATGTCGCGATATCGTGACACTTTTCCAACTTACTTTCT
The DNA here is from genome assembly GCA_028583015.1 of Wollemia nobilis. Taxonomy (NCBI): domain Eukaryota; kingdom Viridiplantae; phylum Streptophyta; class Pinopsida; order Araucariales; family Araucariaceae; genus Wollemia; species Wollemia nobilis. Next base: position 13,769,839 of record JAQPPZ010016724.1, read on the forward strand.
TTCGAACCTGTTAAGCCATAACCTTCATCAAAACAAATTATTTTACATCAAATCAAATTCCTTCAAAAGATTCTTGACATCAATGACAACTTATACACTTGAGCAAATGCAATGTACCCAAAATTGCCAACAATCTCCCCCTTTGTCATTGATGGCAAACCTTTACTAAAAACACGTCTCAAGAGCCAAAACTGAAATCGACTGTGCTAACAACTGAGAAATTGTGCCCACATCTGAGAATATTCCTTTGAAGTTTTGCTCCCCCTAACTTGAAGCTTTCCTCTTCACTTGAAGCTCTCCCCCTTACTCATATCTCTCCCCCTTTGTCATCAATGGCAAAGGGTCACCTTTGGGGCTCGGGACTAAGAATGAGCCTCTTAGCTTAGTCCCTCCCCCACCTCCTGATGAGGTGATTAATTTTGGGGTGGGAGTAAAACTCCCATTAGGCACTGATCATCATTAGCATCTATAATTTCTTTGTCAGACCTTCTCTAGAACTCTTTGTCCATATTCCTGTTCCTGTTCCTGTTATCATTCCTGTTCTTATCCATGCCTTGATCCTTGGACCTATTCATACCACTGTTCTTATTCCTATAACTTGGAAGTTTAGCTCTACACTATCTAGTTGTGTGACCTTCATTGTTACACTTATAACAAGTAACAATGTTATTTCTTTTAGGAATACCTATTCTTTGAATCCGCTTGTTCTGACTAACCCTGTTCCTGTTATTAGCCTTGTAAAAAATTGCCTTATACCCAAACTGTTTACAAGAGTAGCAATACCCTTGAAAGAAATTACCACCTCTGAAACTATTATTTATCTTCCTTACTTGATTCATGCAATGCGAAGCCATGTGACCAAACTTGTGACACGTAAAACATTTGTTGTGAAATTTTCCTTTATTCAACCTCTTGGGTCCTAAAAACTTCTTCTCATCCTGAATTCTATTTTCTATTTCTACGCATCTATCATTCAAAAACTCATGATCTGAAATGCTTTTCTCATCAGAACTCTCTTCCTTTTGGAGTCTCTTACTAGACTCTCCAACTTGTTCCTTGTGAGGCTTAACAAAACCAAGGCCTATTTTATCTGTTGTTTTTCTTTGACCTTTGATGAGTGACTTAACCTTTTTGGAGCTATCTTGGAACCTGTAAAGCTTATCTTTGTACTCTTTAGTTTCCTCTTTTAAAGAATCCATTTTCTGTTCCAACTCACTATACTCAAGAACCTTAGACTCTAACTCATCCTTGAGTTCTTGCGTCTTAGCTATAGAGAAAACAAGATTTTCTATAAGATCATCTCTCTCCATACAACATTCATCTAACTTATCCTTGAGTCTAGAATTCTTCTTTCTTTCCTTTTTCAAAGCACTAAGAGCATTAAGAAGTTCACTTTCAAGATCCTTTATTTGTTTCCTTTCTGAATCATCAAAGCCTTTTTCAGATTTCTTATCACTAGAGGTGCTACCCTTTTCAAAAACCATACATGCATCTTCCTTATAGTTTTCTGAAGTATCCTCATACATACTAGAAACCAAATCATCATTTGTGCAATCATCCTCAAGGTGATCAAAATTTCCACATCTAAGACATTTCATGATAATGAATCTATGTTTCGGTTCTTCCTCTTTTTCAGATATGAACAACATCTCATTTTCATTATCACTTGAAGAACTTTCACTATCACTACTAGAACACTTACTTGCTTTGTCTAGGTAGAAACTCTTCTTGTGCTTGTGAGAATACCTCTTTCCTTGATTGTTGTGCTCATATTTGTTCTTCCTATGATGCTTGTGCTTTTTAGAATCCTTGCTCTTAGAATCCTATTTATCTTCATCACTTTCATTCTTGAGAACAGTACAGTCAGTAGCATAATGACCAAACTTTCCACAATTGAAACATCTTATATTTTTCACACTTTTGTGCTTTCTAGAGAACTTTCATTTCTTGCTGTAATATGCCTCTTCAATACTAGAAAAATCATCACTCTCTTGAAGTTGTTTACCTTTGGATTTCTTGGTAGCCTTGAAAGCTGCCTCTTTCTTGACATCAACCTTCACTTGAGTTCTCAACTCAAATGCTGCAAGTATACTATGGAGTTCATCCTTTTTAAACTTATCCAAATCTTTAGCTTCCTCAATAGCAGAAATCTTTTCACTAAATATATTAGAAAGAGATCTTAAAATCTTATCACAAACATCATTTTCAGCAAGCTCAATACCTAAGTCTTTCATGGAGTTAACAACCTCATCCATACGAAGCATGTAGTCACTAATATTTTCATCATCATTCATCTTGAGTTGTTCAAACATACCTTTGAAGTGTCTCAACTTGGCCTTTCTGACATTTGTATCACCTGTATGAGTAGTTGTTTCTACATTTCACTAGCTGTCTTGCAGTGAATTACTTTGGTGAGATCTGCTTTCTGTAAGCCTTTTAGGATTGCGTTCATTGCTTTTGAATTGTTGTGATGTAGGAGCCTTTCTTCTTTAGTATTTGGACCATGTACAGGAATAGTGTACTCATCTTAAATTACTTCCCATACCTCATTACCAAGTGCCATTAGATTAACCTTCATCCTTGCACTCCAAAGACCAAAATCTGACCCATCAAGAATAGGTGTTGCATTGCCACTTGAATAATCCATTGTGTTCTTTACTAGCTTTTCCTTCAAGCTGTTAAAATTTTCGAAGTAACCTGCTCTGATACCAATTGAATAACACAAGCTTATACCGAGAGGGGGGGTGAACAGTATAAGACCTCTTTTTCCTTTTTCCTTTATATTACAAAATAGTAAAGCAATATACCCACAACAATATCAAAACAATGCACAATATCATCCACAAAGTGACACCAATTTTAACGTGGTTCACCTAGAATGGTTGGGCTACGTCCATAAAACTTTTCTCTAAAAGTTATCTCAAAGTTCTTTGGGAATCCTTCCCAATTACAAAGTTTATGAGCCTCGGCCCAAAGCAGATACCTTCCCCCAAATAGAATTTATGAGCCTCTGCTCAAAGGAGATACCTTCCCCTCTGCTCTAGAAATGATCCCTTAGAAGATCAACTATCTCTACCTCTTACCAACATGTGGAACTCCTTTCCATCGAAGACCTTCTGTCCTCAATGCTTTAGCTTAAGAGACCTCTGCCTTCTATGATCACGTCCACAGCATCTTAGCAACCAAATATGTTCTCAGGTTCTTCTCAAAGAACCAATGCACCTTTGTCCTCAAGTTCTCTGATAGAACTATCAAACTTAGTTCACAAGTCCTCTGCTCTTTCTATGCAATCCTAGCCGCACTTGATCTAACTTCAACCTTTGCACCTCTATGCAATCATAGCGGCATCATCTTTGCACACTCTGCTTCCTTTACGATCTTTCACACTTAGAATGATTCGATGAAATGCACTCTGCACACTACGATCGAATTCGCACTCTACTCTCAACGATCGAACTTCTTGCTCTGCGCACTATCTGTGAATGTCGCACTCCCATCACACACATCAACTCTCCAAACAGCCCTCCTTTTATAACAAAATTTACATGATGAAAACTTTAATCTTAGTCGACTGTTATACCAAAAACAAACCCTAATCTACGTCGGTTGCAAGCCCTAATTTTTGTTGGCTAAAATTCAACTTTGTCGGCTTCATTGCCTCTAAAACTCTTCTGTAGCTTCTGTCGCAAAACTACAACATGTCACGATATCACGACACCTTTGCAACCGTACACTTCCTTTTGGCTTTTGTCATGATATCGTGACACTTCAACCTTTGACGACTTCAATCAAGCTTTTGTTGTGATATCGCGACACTTTTGTCTTTGTCAGCATCAACTTTGTTTTTGTCATGATATCGTGACACTTCTCCCTTCGTCGACCTCCTATCTACTTTTGTCATGAAATCATGACACTTCTGCCTCTATAGACTTCGACTTCACTTCTGTCATGATATCGTGACACTTCTGTCTTCATAGCCTTCCTCTCTGCTTTTGTCGCAAAATCATGACACTTCTACCTCTACAGACTTCGACTTCACTTCTGTCGCAATATCGTGACACTTTTGTCTTCATAGCCTTCCTCTCTGCTTTTGTCATGAAATCATGACACTTCTCCTATAGAAGACCTGCATTCTATTTTTGTCACAAAATCGTGACACTTTCTCCAACCGAACGCTGCCATCTCAATCTATCATGAAATCGTGACACTTTTTGCATCTGTTTGCTTTCTCTTCAACCTGTCGCGAAATCGCGACGCTATCAAATTTTCGTACGCTTTCTTTGCAACCTGTCACGAAATCGTGATGGTTTCAGCTTTCGACTCTTCCCTTTGCTGCATGTCACAAAATCGTTACAGTTCTTCCTTGGAACATTTTCATCTACAACATGTCGTGAAATTGTGACACTTTTCGAGTTACTTTCTCTCTTCAAACTTGTCACGAAATCATGAGAATTCACACTATGGACTCTCTCTTCTGCACCATGTCATGAAATCGCAACACTTTTTTGTCCATTCAACCTTCCTTTCAATATGTCACAAAAATGCGACATGTCGCAAAATCGTGACATTTTTCTAACTTGCTTTCTCTCTCCTACTTAAGTCACGAAAAATGCAACATGTCACGATATCACGACACTTTTCCAACTTACTTTATTTCGAACCTGTTAAGCCGTAACCTTCATCAAAACAAATTATTTTACATCAAATCAAATTCCTTCAAAAGCTTCTTGACATCAATGACAACTTATACACTTGAGCAAAGGCAATGTACCCAAAGTACCCAAAATTGCCAACAATCTCCCCCTTTGTCATTGATGGCAAACCTTTACTGAAAACACGTCTCAAGAGCCAAAATTGAAATCGACTGTGCTAACAACTGAGAAAATGTGCCCACATATGAGAATCTTCCTTTGAAGTTTTGCTCCCATTGACTTGAAGCTTTCCTCTTCACTTGAAGCTCTCCCCCTTACTCATATCTCGGGACTAAGAATGGGCCTCTTAGCTTAGTCCCTCCCCCACCTCCTGATGAGGTGATTAATTTTGGGGTGGGAGTAAAACTCCCATTAGGCACTGATCATCATTAGCATCTATAATTTCCTTTTTGAGCCTTCTCTTGAACTCTTTTTCCATATTCCTGTTCCTGTTCCTGTCATTGTTCCTGTTCCTGTTATCATTCCTGTTCTTATCCATGCCTTGATCCTTGGACCTATTCATACCACTGTTCCTATTCTTGTACCTTAGAAGTTCAGCTCTACATTGTCTAGCTATGTGACCTTCATTGTTACACTTATAACAAGTAACAATGTTATTTCTTTTAGGCATACCTATTCTTTGAATCCGCCTGTTCTGACTAACCCTGTTCCTGTTATTAGCCTTGCAAAAAATTGCCTTATGCCCAAACAATTTACAAGAGTAGCAATACCCTTGAAATAAATTACCACCTCTAAAACTGTTATTTATCTTCCTTACTTGAGTCATGCAATGCAAAGCCATGTGACCAAACCTATGACACGCAAAACATCTATCGTGAAATTTTCCTATATTCTACCTCTTGGGTCCTGAAAACTTCTTCTTCTCATCTTGAATTTTGTTTTCTATTTATGCGCATCTATCATTCAAGAACTCATGATCTGAAATACTTTCCTCATCAGAAATATCTTCTTTTTGGAGTCTCTTACTAGACTCTCCAACTTGTTCCTTGTGAGGCTTAACAAAACCAAGGCCTATTTTATCTGTTGTTTTTCTTTGACCTTTGATAAGTGACTTAACCTTTTTGGAGCTATCTTGAAACCTGTAAAGCTTATCCTTGTACTCTTTAGTTTCCTCTTTTAAAGAAGCCATTTTCTGTTCCAACTCACTATACTCAAGAACCTTAGACTCTAACTCATCCTTGAGTTCTTGCGTCTTAGCTATAGAGAAATCAAGATTTTCTATAAGATCATCTCTCTCCATACAACATTCATCTAACTTATCCTTGAGTCTATAATTCTTCTTTCTTTCCTTTTTCAAAGCACTAAGAGCATTAATGAGTTCACTTTCAAGATCCTTTATTTGTTTGCTTTTTGAATCATCAAAGCCTTTTTTAGATTTCTTATCACTAGAGGTGCTACCCTTTTCAAAAACCATACATGCATCTTCCTTATAGTTTTTTGAAGTATCCTCATACATACTAGAAACCAAATCATCATTTGTGCAATCATCCTCAAGGTGACCAAAATTTCCACATCTAAGACATTTCATGATAATGAATCTATGTTTCGGTTCTTCCTCTTTTTCAGACATGAACATCTCATTTTTATTATCACTTGAAGAACTTTCACTATCACTACTAGAACACTTACTTGCTTTGTCTAGGTAGAAACTCTTCTTGTGCTTGTGAGAATACCTCTTTCCTTGATCGCTATGCTCATCTTTGTTCTTCCTGTGATGCTTGTGCTTTTTAGAATCCTTGCTCTTAGAATCCTATTTATCTTCATCACTTTCATTCTTGAGAACAGTACAGTCAGTAGCATAATGACCAAACTTTCCACAATTGAAACATCTTATATTTTTCACATGTTTGTGCTTTATAGATAACTTGCCTTTCTTGCTATAATATGCCTCTTCATCACTAGAAGACTCATCACTCTCTTGAAGCTGTTTACCCTTGGATTTCTTGGTAGCCTTGAAAGTTGCCTCTTTCTTGACATCAACCTTCACTTGAGTTCTCAACTCAAATGTTGCAAGTATACTATGGAGCTCATCCTTTTTCAACTTATCCAAATATTTAGCTTCCTCAATAGCATAAATATTTTCAATAAATATATTAGGAAGAGATCTTAATATCTTATCACAAACATCATTTTCAGCAAGCTCAAGACCTAAGTCTTTCATGGAGTTAACAACCTCATCCATACGAAGCATGTAGTCACTAATATTTTCATCATCATTCATATTGAGTTGTTCAAACATACATTTGAAGTGTCTCAACTTGGCCTTTCTGACATTTGTATCACTTGTATGAACTACCTACAGCTGTTTCTACATTTCACTGGCTGTCTTGCAGTGAATTACTTTGGTGAGATTTGCTTTCTGTAAGCCTTTCAGGATTGCATTCATTGCTTTTGAATTGTTGTGATGTAGGAGCCTTTCTTCTTTAGTATTTGGACCATGTACAGGAATAGTGTACTCATCTTAAATTGCTTCCCATACCTCATTACCAAGTGCCATTAGATGAACCTTCATCCTTGCACTCCAAAGACCAAAATCTGACCCATCAATAATAGGTGTTGCATTGCCACTTGAATAATCCATTGTGTTCTTTACTAGCTTTTCCTTCAAGATGTTAAACTTTTCGAAGTAACCTACTCTGATATCAATTGAAGAACACAAGCTTATACTGAGAGGGGGGATGAATAGTATAAGACCTCTTTTTCCTTTTTCCTTTATATTACAAAATAGTAAAGCAATATACCCATAGCAATATCAAAACAATACACAATATCATCCACAAAGTGACACCAATTTTTACGTGGTTCACCCAAAATGGTTGGGCTACGTCCACAAAACTTTTCTCTAAAAGTTATCTCAAAGTTCTTTGGGAATCCTTCCCAATTACAAAGTTTATGAGCCTCGGCCCAAAGGATATACCTTCCCCCAATCAGAATTTATGAGCCTCTGCTCAAAGGAGATACCTTCCCCTCTACTCTAGAAATGATCCCTTAGAAGATCAACTGTCTCTACCTCTTGCCAGCATGTGGAACTCCTTTCCATCGAAGACCTCCTATCCTTAATGCTTAGCCTAAGAGACCTCTGCCTTCTATGATCACATCCACAGCATCTCAGCAACCAAATCTATTCTCAGGTTCTTCTCAAATAACTAATGCACCTCTGTCCTCAAGTTCTATGATAGAACTATCAAACTTAGTTCACAAGTCCTTTGCTCTTTCTGCGCAATCCCAGTCGCACTTGATCGAACTTCAACCTTTGCATCTTTGCGTAATCACAGTGACATCATCTTCGCACACTCTACTTCCTTTATGATCTTTCACACTTAGAATGATTCGACAAAATGCACTCTGCACACTATGATCGAATTCGCACTCTGCTCTCAACGATCAAACTTCTTGCTCTGCGCACTATCTATGAATGTCGCACTCCAATCACACACATCAACTCTCCAAACAACCCTCCTTTTATAACAAAATTTACATGATGAAAACTTTAATCTTAGTCGGTTGTTATACCAAAAACAAACCCTAATCTACGTCGGCTGTAAGCCCTAATTTTTGTCGACTAAAATTCAACTTTGTCGGCTTCACTGCCTCTGAAACTCTTCTGTAGCTTTTGCTGCGAAACTACAACATGTCGTAATATCGTGACACCTTTGCAACCGTACACTTTATTTTGGATTTTGTCATGATATCGCGACACTTCAGCCTTTGACGACTTCAATCAAGCTCCTATCGTGATATCGCGACACTTTTGTATTTGTTAGCATCACCTTTGCTTTTGTTGCGATATCGCGACACTTCTCCCTTCATCGGCCTCCTATCTACTTTTGTCACAAAATCATGACACTTCTGCCTTTGCATACTTTGACTTCACTTCTATCATGATATCATGACACTTCTGTCTTCATAGCCTTCCTCTCTGATTTTGTCATGAAATCATGACACTTCTACCTCTGCAGACTTTGACTTCACTTCTGTCACAATATCGTGACACTTCTGTCTTCATAGCCTTCCTCTCTACTTTTATCATGAAATCATGACACTTCTCCTATAGAAGACCTGTATTCTATTTCTATCATGAAATCGTGAGACTTTCTGCATCTGTTTGCTTTCTCTTCAACCTGTCGCAAAATCGTGACACTATCAACTTTCTATAAACTTTCTTTGCAACCTGTCACAAAATCACGACGTTTTCAACTTCTAACTCTTCCCTTTGCTGCATATCATGAAATCGCGACAGTTCTTACTTGGAATATTTTCATCTGCAGCATGTCGCGAAATCGTGACACTTTTCGAGTTACTTTCTCTCTTTTTGAACTTGTCGTGAAATCACAACAATTCACACTACGGACTCTCTCTTCTGCACCATGTCACGAAATCATGACACTTTTTCGTCTGTTCAACCTTCCTTGCAATATGTCACAAAAATGCGACATGTCATGAAATCGACATTTTTCTAAATTGCTTTCTCTCTCTTGCTTAAGTCGCGAAAATGTGACATGTCGCAATATCGCGACCCTTTTCCAACTTACTTTCTTTCGAACCTGTTAAGCCATAACCTTCATCAAAACAAACTATTTTACATCAAATCAAATTCTTTCAAAAGCTTCTTGACATCAATGATAACTTATACACTTGAGCAAAGGCAATGTACCCAAAGTACCCAAAATTGCCAACAAAATAGATGATATATTATTGATACAAGAATATTACAATATATAGGCAGAAGGCCTATATGAAAACATGACAAGTTTCAAGAACACATATCATAACATACAAAAGACAAAGTACACATTAATTATAACATCCCCCCTTAATGTGTACTTTTTTAAAATAGAACCCTAACATTCCTCCTTTATTACATTAATTTGTTCTAAGCTCATGCTCTTTGCACTTGGCTATCCAACTATGAATAATGCTAGATCAATGATGTATTCATCTCATTTTGTTGCCTCAGGGTTAGCCACTTCCTCGGGTCTGTTACCTCTAAGTCAGCCATCTAAGTGCCTCAAGGTCAGCCTCTTGGGTTTGTTGCCTCTACAAGTCATCCTCTAGGTATGTTGCCTCTCGTAGGTCACTAACTAGGTTCACCATGAATATCATCCCCCCTCATGGTGAAACTCAATCTAGAAGGTGTTGGTATCTACCAAAAATACACCTTAATACAAAGGAAATACAAGCCATATAAGAGTGTCGATATCTGCCAAAAATGCACTCAAAAAATACAATAAAATGAGCCATAGAATCCAAATGTGGAGGAGAAGAAGAAATAAGAGAATAGAATCTTCTAAAGTGTCTATGTTTGTAGTCTTTAGAAGTTGATCCAAAAAAATCCTTAGATAGAGTCTAGGGTGTCTATTTCTATAGTCCCTTGAGTAGGTGTCCTTATGGTGACCGTCTCATCCCATCGGAATGCATGGGTAAACAGCCACTGCATTCACTAGGTACTATAGAGAAGGTGACTAGGTATGGATCACATACAAAGTGCCTTGGGAGTTTTGGGTTCAACCGAGATTGCACTCCATGATACAAAAATTTAAGACCAAAAAAGACAATTGGAATAGCCTCAAAATTACAACCACCAATGTGTTCATCTCAAAAAAAACCTTTCTAACGACTATAAACACCCTTATGTTCAAGTGTCAATGGGGCCTTCATATTGTGGGAAAACAACAACATCAGGAATCTAAAATATTCCTAGCATAAGATAATATTCCCTTGAAATATTCCTAGCATCGCTCTCTGGCAAAATACAAGGCAAAATTAAAACATCTTTTCAAGTTTTTCCTTACAAGGGAATTACATGGGTCTACTTGGACCTTCCACTCTCCATGTGGAAAATACATTAAAAAAATGCACCCTCTTACTTTTAAAATTGCATATGAAAACACTTATCAAAGATGTCTCCTTGATTTTTAAATAAATAGCTCCCATTTTTAAAGAAAATGTCCCAACGGAGGCCCTCCCATAGTGCACATGGGACAAAAAAGGGCCCCATAGAAAATTTAAGAAAACATTTCAAGATGAAAAAACCTCTTGATCATTGAAAAACACCATTTCTTCATCGATCGTCAGTCGCTGGAATACAACACACAGCAAACGACAGAACTAGTTATAGTCACATTTAGTAGTAGTAGTTTTTTCATATCACCATAGAGTATTCCATTTGAATGGCAGCACCCATTGCTACAACCTCATCTAGATTAGTCTTGTAGCCATCTCTCAGCCTCTTGCATAGTATGATTTTTTTTTAGATTCTGCTACAGATTTAGTGAAACCATCATGAGGAAACAACGCCAACAACTTGGTTTTAAGGAGCACACAAGCCTTGCAAATGTGGGCCTCCAACTAGTGCCTGGGTGGCCACACACAAAATTTTTCTATGCCAATGACCATACTCTACTATGATTTCTACATGATCTTAGTGCACTTATCAAAACTGTGATACAAAAAAACACAATGCGCGATGCCTCTAGATCCTCGGTTGTCATCGCCTGGGCCAAAATGGCATTGACTCTACAAATACATCTTCTCTTATTGTGCCATTGTAGATGACTTGGACAATGATGCTCACATTCGATTTATGGAGATGTGATTTTTTTGTTGTCAAATATGTTGATGGTGATCATCAAGCATGCATAGGCAATAATCACAACGGGCAACAAATTGGTCGTCAACAATCATACAAACTCAATGAAAAATGTGCACTTGATGCTAGGACACCCACATGACTTCTGCAAGTACTACAGTAATTTATGGAGTGTGCCATCAGGAAAATACAAATCCTTTAGTGGCAGCTAGCATTGGCATGGCTTTGAAATCAAAATTACCCTATTTATCACGTTAGGAGTTGTATCTATCAATAATATTTTTGATAATCAAATTATGACCAGGTTATCAACCATGTTCATGCAGTGCGGTTTCCAATAGCAACACAGCAAGACATTCTACGACAAAAAAAATATGTGATTTCCACCACCATATCTTCCATTGCCATCGATACATGTTTCTTCGGTATTCCTTCATCGGATTTTATGGGGTGCGGGCAGTGCAGTTTGACTATTTTCACGTTGAGCTCCCCATACCATGAATGCAAAGTGGTAGGGCATCACAATGCAACAAGGTCTCGAGCTCTTCATTTTTTACATGACTATGATGGTGTGCAACTTCACCATTTGTCAGCACCTTCTTAAAGCTATAGTAAGCTTGGAAGGCATTACAAGAGAATGTGTGTAATGGTAAAGACCTCCTATTGAATAAATTATGTGGCACTCCGTCACCATCCTAGAACTCCATGGCAACCAGGAACAAGCTGAATGAGCCACCAACTATAGTGCACCAAAATTCTAGATTTGAGCCCTTCAAAAGTGGATTTGGTGTTGGGGATATGCTAATATTGCATTTGTAGTCTTCTTGCCCGATGGCAGCATCGATGTCAACAATATGCCAAAAAATTGACAAATTCGTGTAGGGGGGCCGCCTCCTCACGCTAGGTGGATTGAAAATCGACCAACATCTCAGTGATGTAAACCGAAAAAATCATCATGACAACCAACACTCTCCTTGACCACACGTGGAAATAGAGCTCCTCAATTTTTCTTCAATTTGTCATTATTTATGTACTAGTGTGGATTTGGATTTTTAATAATGTCTCGTGTTCTATAGTAGCAATGTTGGTTGCATCCATGATTTTTAGCTGAAATGGAAACAACCACAAAAAATATCCATGATAGGGGCTTCATTAAAGCAAGAAAAAAAAGAGGGTCATTGGGGCATGTTGATAGGATCAATATCATAGAGAAAAGCTTTTATCGAACACTCTTGAGCCAAAACCAGGCCAAGGAATGAAATCCAATCATCATAGACTCAAAAATAGGGCTCTCAGATAGAGCTTAAATATAAAATTAGAAAAATATAGAAAATATCAAAGCAAAGGAGGATTCTTCCAAAAATAATATAGCTCCTGGTGCACTCTGCTAGACTCGTTCAGAAACCATCGTTGTAATCTGTGCAACCCCAACGACATCATAGGATGGGGATTACTCATAAACCATAAACTGAAACTTAACACAGACATCCTCAATATCCCCAATATGATTTTTGTATCCATGATAGACTATGATGTAGACCCACTTGGATAAGACATTTTAGTACCAACCTCCAAAATCCTGGCATTCGGAGATCTTGGAGATAAGTTTAGAATGGATATACAATCTGAAAGCTTGCCCTCCACTTTACATATACTTGGCATCTAAATAAGCCATGTTTGGTAAAAATAAAGCCCCATGGAAGTATTGGCGTTGTCCTTCAACACATTACAGAAACACTTGGGATTGTTGTCATGAACTTGCTTGATGTTCCCACAACAACTGTTTGGTGGGTCAGCCTCGATCCCTTCCAAAAATGGAAGACACAGCCCCAGTCCCTGCAGAGTCTTCGCACATTCATTCTCATCATTCTACAAGTCCCCCACCACAACATAAAATAATAACATTACCTCAAAAATAATATATAGTGTCTTTGCCATGATTAATCTGAACTAATCATTGGAAACAACATCTTGTAGAATTGCAGCAGTAGAAACTGTATGCGGTCTTTATCATCATGTGGAAATCATAAAAAAAAATACATGACACTATATTCATATTACCACCATAATAGCACACCATATAATTTGCTACCATAATAACCATCGAAGCCACTACAGCTCATTATGACTAGAAATACAAATTTGTGCATCCATCGCCACTCCATTCTCTAGATGTTGGGGAACCGACTGAGCAAAACCTGCATCATCATAACACAATTGTATAGCTGGATGTTGTAGAATGTAGTTGTGCTCTAAATTCTTGTAGATCTGATACTTCCCATAAATGTGTGGCCCACCTACCCACGCTCACTGTAGAAGCCATTTCAATTGTCTCAATACCAAACAACACCACAACGGATTTATCGCCATCGTAGCACAATCGAAAATTTTCAAAAAAAATGATCTGATGATTTTTGATGAATCTTCATTGTTTTAATATCTCCAAGTAATTGAAAGTAAACTCTCATGCTCGATACTGGAATAAGGATACTAGTCAGCAACATGTCCTTGGTGTAAGGTAGGTTCTACGTCGGCGCACTAAGATCAGTCTGCCATGACCGCCATGTATTCATGCAGTAGAAAATTGAAATAGACTAAAATATGCTATTGTTGCTCAAACTTCAAATCTAAAAAAAAAATTGCATACAATAGATGACCCTAAAAAATATCCAAATCTTGGAGTGTATCCCATTTTTTATTTCTCTGTCAAGAAATTACTTCTACGAATAGATACCTCTAATAAATCACTTAAAAAAAATTAGCCATGAATTTTTCTCAATAACTTTCTGGTTTTTGATCCATCATAGGATGGAGAGCATACTCCCTCAGTATTGAAAAAAAATTGCAAGACTTCATTATGGGAATGGGGGAGAAAAAATGAGGGGGGGATTTCCCTCATGGAAATCCCCCCTCAAGCTCACAAGCTCAAAAGAGTGCTTGGGGCGCTCTGATACCAAATGTTGGGACTAAAATAGATGAGATATTATTGATATAAGAATATTACAATATATAGGCAGGAGGCCTATATGAAAACATGAAAAGTGTCAAGGAAACATGTCATAACATGCAAAATACAAAGTACACATTAATTCTAACATATGCATTGTATCAGTGGCATGAAATTTTAATAATAAATGTTGTGTATTATCCATCATGCATGGTTAGCAAATTTTATTATAGATTATGTTAGTGATCGAAGAATCATAATATTACACAAGGACATCAGTGATAGAAAGAAGAGGTAACTTTGGTGTATCATAAATGGGGTAATCTTCTATAAGGATTATATATATAATTAAAAACTCAAGTCCTTTGAAAAGTGCTCTTGAGCATGGTCATTCCACTCCATCAACAAGGCATGTAAGATTCATGAAAACTTACAAGAATATCTAATCAATTTTCTATTAGCCTAGAATAAAATCAAATATTGAGAGGCATGTTAGTGAATGTGATGTTTTCCAAAGAAATAAGGTTGAGACAATCCCATCTCTAAGTATTCTCCAACCCCACATAGTCCCCAACCAAAAGTGGGAGGTGATTTCTATGGACTTCATCATTGGGTTATCTATATCTAAAGGTAAGGATTCCATCTTAGTTATTGTGGATCATTTAACCAAATATGCTCACTTTATTCCATTGACAAGCAAGTATTCATTGCCTAGCATGGTGGACCTATTTTTCAAGTATATATAGGTTGTTGGATTTCTAAAATGCATCATATATGATTAAGATCCTAATTTTTTGATGAAATTACAACTACAACTATTTTTATTAGTGAGAGTGACTTTTAATATGAGTATTTCCTACCACTTCAAAATATATGGTCAAATGAAGGTTGTCAATAAGTGCCTAGAGGGGTGCCTTTAAATGTACACGGGAGAAAGACAAGTGAAGTAGGTAAAATGGTTGCATATTTTAGAATTTGGTATAGCAATGCATACCATACATCAATAAGAATATCACCATTTATATCCTTGTACGGGTATAATGTGCCTTCACCAAAAGACTAGATCATACAAAATGTGAGAGTCCCTACAATAGGGGATTGCATTCAAGAGATGGAAGATATCTTGAGGACTATGAAGGAATGTTTATCAACAACTACAAATAGGATGAAGCAACAAACTAACTAGCATAGGACAAAAATGGAGTTTGTAGTAGGATACATGGTGTTTGTAAGGATACAACCCTATAAGCAGACAACACTTAAGATGCAAGGGAAACAAAATCTACAACCTAGGTACTATGGACCATTTTTAGTGAGATTAAGAATAGGAAAAGTAGCATATGTTCTAGATATTCCAAACAAGGGAAATATACATGATGTCTTCCATGTGTCTTTCTTGAAAAAATAGATCACGAATAACAATGTGATGTAGAGAAAGTTAAATGTAACACATGAGGAAGGAAATGTAGTTGTAGAACCAAAAGGCGTTCTAGAGGTAAAGGAGTTGAAGCTAAAGAAAATGATAATGCATAGGTAAAATATTAAATGGAAGGCGTATCCATAGGAGGATGCAACATGTAAAGGGGAAGATTTTATCCATAAACATCCAAAACTACAACAAATATGAAGAGCACTTATGCTGTTAAAACAAATCCCTCAAACACATTAGATATATTTGCATAATTTAATTGTTGAGTTGTTGGTTATGGCATATTTATTTTGGTTCATAGGATGTGGGAGGTCTTAGGTTCAAACTTGTACACAATGTAGGTTTTTGTAGTAAGCATGTAATAAAAGGGTGTAACATCGGGACTTCGAGGAGGTCACCCATCCTAGTACTACTCTAGCCTAAGCACGCTTAACTACAAAGTTTATCGTCACTTTGAGGACAAAGCTTCTAATGGAGAGATGTTGTATACCTAGACCCAACATGTTTTATTTTGGTGTACTAGGATTAATTAGTCTAGGGGTGTGGTATAATATTAAGACATTATCATAAATGTAAGCTTACTACAGTGGTAAGGGCTTTGGCCTCTCTTTAAGAGATCTAAGGTTCAAATCCCACTTAGTATGAGGGGACTAGGACCCCTCATAAAAACCTATGTAAAATCATTGAAAAATATTAAGACATTGTCTAGTTATTTTAGTATTACCTATATTAAGTCATAAGGCTTCATCGCATGCTGTGCATGACTAGGTATTCCCCCATACATGTTATGTATTGGAGAGATATTCCAAATATTATGTATTATTAGATATTTTCTACAAATGAATGAAGACCATTTCAAGGCTTCTTTACCATTGAATGGAATTGTACGTGCAATCGATATGGTGTGTAGGTGACCCCATTTTATGATATAAAGTATGTACTTCTATTATATTCCAACATTTTTAATTCATTTCCATCGAATAACATATTACATTCACCTGTGACTCTTAATATTGCTCAAGTGTGGACTACATTGAGTAATAGAGAAGTTATGGTTTTAAAAAATGGGGTGTTTTTCAACAATCCTAGGAAGTGCAACTAGGATAAAAATTATATTTGAATAGTTTTTCAATTTGAAGGATCGTATTGAATTTATCTTAAGACAATAGCAAAAGGATATTGTTGAGTGATGTTTTGCTTGATTGAATAAATTCAATTATCCAAACCTATAATCACCATCAAATTCAATCATAAAATGAGGTAAAAAGTAGAGAGGCTATTATAGTTTGGAAACACCAATGTCCATTCATAGTTTCTACCACTACAAAAGTAAAGGAGTTATCAATTCCAAAATAGTTGGCATCAAAAGGCAGATCAAGAGGGAATGATAAGATACAATGTTGTTCTAACATTTTATATTATGACACACACTCAAAGTACTAATTTTTTTGGTAAAGAAATATACTATCTCCAAAAATGTCCCCATGAGGCTCTAAATTGGAAAATCCCCCTTGGAAAAGGCCCCCATATGCCTCATTAACACTACCCGACTTGCCATGTCTACATAGGTGTTGGAAAATTTTGAGTTGAAACATTGGCATAAAAAGGGTGGGCAACTATTTTTCTAAGCCAATGAATGGGACCGTATTTCACTCAAAGAGGGTTGTTTATTTCTATAAATTTTTTCTCCCCGCCCACCACAAAGAGAAAAATAAAGAGAATATCCCATCTCACCTAGGAAAAAATCTCTTAAGAGACATTTAGGTCCCCATTTCTTTACATCCCTTTCCTCTAATATTGGTTGAAGATATTTCTAAGATCAATGGTTTCTTCCACAAAGCTAATAATATGAAATATCAACCTACAAATACAATGATAGAAATGCAATGTCTAAGATCTAGACTATTTTAGGGTAAGCAAAATTTTCTTCCTTCTAACCCCACAACCCTATGGATAGGACAAAGTCTAAGATAGACCTTGCTAACAGTATTTTCTTAGACTTGATTGTCAACATTGGTGGACATTTTGAGTCAAAGTTATCATTGATGTCAAGGAACGAAGTTGTCATTGATGTCAAGGAATAAGCTATCATTGATGTCAAAAGGTCAAGAGGAATAATGCAAATGTTAAAGGCAAAAGAGCTTCATAATATTTTTAATATTATGTGGAAGCATATGTTAAGAGGGTTTTTATTAAAACCTTGGTTGAGCAAAAATAAAATGTTTTTCATAAAAACCCAAGGAAGCCCAAGGAGGTTTTAATATTTATTTTATAAAATATTTAAATTCAAATTGAATTTAAATTTTATAAATAAATATTATTTATACAAAGTGGTAAAATCAAAAAGGGCTTTGATAAAGCCAAAAGGATTTAAAAGTTAATTTATAAAATTTAAATTCTAAAGAATTTAAATAATTTATAAAATAATTATTCAAATTTCGAAGGTGCCGACATTCAAAATTAAAGGAGAATATTATTATATATACTATATGCCTTAGTGGCATTTAAATCATCCTTCGTTCAAAATAATAAAGGGTGCAATTGTTGTTGTGAGAATTCGTGCGAGGAAGAAGACAAACACCTTGTCTTAAGCACCAGCGAAAGGGTTAATATTGTTGTGGGCTAAACCATCATATCCACCGAGGCAACATGGCCTAGTGGCAAGTGGACAAAGTGCTAAGGCATTTGTGGGCGGAGTGATCCACGATTGATTCACGGTGGCAGCATTTTATGTGTGTGTTTTGAAGCATCAAGGGAGCAACGTGTGATTTTTTATTTTGGTGCATGCGAAAAAAAATATAGAGCATGTTGTGATCTTGCTTTCCAAACAAGAGCCTAGCTTGTGCGATGGTTGGAGTCATGGCTAGGGCGCTGGTAGAGGCGGCGTCGTGAGTTTGAGTCCAACCAAGGAAAAGGTAATAAATTTTTTAATGTGTTGTGATGCCTAAGGTTTTGACATAAGGTCCTAGGGATTTAAAAGGGTTAGTTAAAAAGGTTTTTAATTAATCATTATTTTTGGTTAATTGGAGGAATAAGGAGTTGGCTTTATTTTTGAATAAAGTATTTTTGACATATTGGTTTATTGAAGATTTATAGTGTTGAGAGGACTTATTGCCATTGAGTTATTTTGAAAAGGAGATTGTAGTGACATTATTCTTGGTATTGAATATTATTTTAATTGGGAGATTATAATGTGTATTTGGTTAATCATTTTTGTAAATGTTGATGGATGTTTTCTTTAAGATGGAGTAATAAGGTGTATGTGTGGTTGGTTATTTGCATTGTATATTTGAGATAGCTTATCATATTCTAACTCCTTTGATCTTGGCAAAGAAGTATTTGTGGTTGTGATAGATTTTAGAGGTTCCTTCATCATCAAGAAAAAGGTATGAGCATATTCTTCCATAGTTGATTTGATTTATTGGTCTTTTGGAAAATAATTTTGGAGTGAAAAGGACTTGATTAGGGTTTCCTTATTGAGTGTGTTGAGTTAATGCTTCAAGGTTTTCTGGAATAAAGAGTTGTTAAAACCTTGTTTTATAAGCATTGTTGTTGAAGCCTTTGGTTGAGTGAAGAACTTGAACTAGGGTATGAAAAGAACATGAGTATGATTGTTATGTGATATTGGTTGATGAAGCATTGTTATAAATATTTTGAGTGAGTGTTTATATACTTGGACTAGGGTTTGTAAGGAAGGATTGTTTCATTGAGTGATTGGTTGAAGTAGAGTTGGTTGAGCCTAGTCAAGTGGATGTGTGAAGTGATTGTTCAAGTTCTATAAAACAAACTATTCTATATTCTAAATTGATTTGAGAAAAAAATTGAGCATGGATGATTTTTAAATATATTGAGTCTAACAATTCTCTTTATGTTTCTATGATATTGGACAAGTTCTAGTGTGGACTTGTTGAGCAGATTTAAGGTAAGTCTTTGAAAAGACTTGTGGATAGATTTGGGTAAGCTTTTGTGGAAGATTACAACATAGATTGAGGAAAGAGTTGAGAATAGAGATTGATAATAGATCTAAGGATAGATAAAAGGATAGAGTTTGGTGCAAATTCAAGGATAGGTTTGTGCCAGACCAAAGACAGATATTGAGGACAAATTTGTGCTAGATCGAAGGACTGTGTTTAGTGTAAATTTGAGACAGAGCTTTAGAGGTGACAGAGTTGAGGACAGAGGTCTCCAGCCAGAGCAATTAACACAAGTGTCTTCCATGTATAGAGTTCCATTTGCTAAGGGCAGTGGAGGCAGAGGTCTTCTAGAGGATCACCAGCCTGAGTAGAGATTAGGATATTGGTGTCTCCCATGGATAGAGATCCATGAAATTGATTTAGGGGATTGGTATCTCCTTTGGATAGAGGTCCATAAACATTATAAGGAAATTATTTCCAAGAGAATTTATTTGATAAAATTTTATAAGAAATATTTTCTTCGTGGAGTATCCCACACTGGGTGAACCATGTAAAATTATGTCTCTCATGTGTGTGATGCTTTGTGTGATTTTTATTGCATTAATATTGTTGATGCTATTATTTGGATTAGAAAGCAAAAAAATATATCTTATACTTTTCACCCCCCTCTCAGTATAAGCACATGTTCTTCGCTTGGTATCAGAGCGGGTCTATCCATGAAAAGACTAACATCTTGGAAGAGGATCCATCAATAACACACATGACTTCAAAAAATAATAGGAGACTATGTTTGACATATAAGAGGAATTATTTTCTGCTCTTAGAAATTTAGAAAGAATTAGAGAGAAGAATTCAGGTTTGAAGAAACAAATTCAAGAGGATGAAGAAGCAAGGATGGAACTTCTACAAAATATCACAGAACTCAAGATAAGGGTGGAAGAAGGAAATAAAATTGAGTAGGATATGACAATTTTGTTAAGAGCAAGAGAAACATAATGTGAAATACTAGAATAAAAATTTGTTTATCTAAGGAATGAAGTTGAAAGGACCAAGGTCCTACAAGACGTAGAGGATAAGAAATCACAAAGGGAATCAAGTCTTCAAAAGGCAGAAACTTCAAATAAGGAGAAGCAAGCAAAGTATATCAGAAAGGAAGAAAGCAAATAAGAACCTTGGATAATAGTTAATCATAAGAGAAAGAATACTCCACCACAAATTCCAAGGCATCCAAACAAGTTACATAATTTCTTCCATGGTTATTGTTTTTCTTATAATAAATATGGTCATAGAACCGTACATTGTATGAATCATGCAAGAAACAATGTCAATAGAAATTTCAATTATTTCGCACCTCTTATGGAAGATGATATTATATGTTACAAATGCAATAATTTTGGGCACACTAGAAAAATAATTTCAACAACTAGGAAAGATGAAAGGGAAAATATTAAGGCTATATCAATGTTAGTTCAAACAACCCTTCATGCTCAGGATAAAGAAGAACAATGGTATATTTATAGTGGTTGCTCTAGTCACATGACGGGAGATAAAAATAAATTCATTGTACTAAAAGAAACCAATAGAGGATCAGTAAGTTTTAGTGATAATGGATCAGCAAGGATTGGTGGAAGAGGAACTCTAAGTTTAGATTATGGAAAAATAAAAACATAAAATGTGTTATATGTTAAAAGGTTAAAGCAAAATCTGCTAAGTATAATTCAACTTTGTGATCAGGGGTATATGATTACTTTCCATCCAGATAGATGTGAGATAAGAAAATTAGAAATTGGAAAAGTCATTGCCAATGCAAGAAGAACCCCAAAACATTTATACATGCTCAATGAGATCAAAGGGAAAAAGTGTTTTCTATAACAATAATATGAGATTTGGTTGTGGCATAGAATATTGGGTCATTTGAATTTTTATAACATAGTCAACATAAGCAATAAACAGGCAGTCAGAGATTTACCCAAAATAAGAAGACCTCAAAGCAAAATTTGTGCACCCTGTCAACATGGAAAGAAAACTAGGATAACATTTAAATAAAAAGGATATGTCATCTGAGTCATGAATTCTAATACATACTGATCTATGTGGTCCTACAAAAATACAAAGTATTTAGGGTGAGAGCTACTACTTATATTATTTATAGATGATTATTCCAGAATGGTTTGGGTAACTTTCCTGAAAGAGAAATCAGAGGCCTTTGAAAAATTCAAAGCATTTAAGGAATTGGTTGAAAATGAAACTGACAAAAGGATTAAGTGTCTGAGATCTAACAGAGGAGGAGAATTTACTTCAAATGAACTTGTAGAATTTTGTGAACAACATGGAATCAAAATAGAATATTTAGCAGCAAGAACTCCTCAACAAAATGTAGTTGAAAGGAAAAATAGGACTGTTGAGAATATGGTTGGAGTTATGCTAAATGAGTCTAAGATATCAGATGGATTTTGGAGAGAAGCAGTAAACATAGCAGTATACATAATCACTAGGGATAAAATGATGTTAAACCATCACAAGACTCCATATAAGCTTTGGAAAGGAAGACCGACCATTGTAAAACACTTTAGGAGTTTTGGAAGCAAGTGTTACATAAGACGTGAAGATCAAAACTTAGTGAAGTTTGATCCAAGATGTGATGAAGGAATTTTTCTTGGTTATTCTGCAAAGAGAAAATCCTACAAATGTTTCAACAAGAGAACACACACCATTATAGAAAGTATAAATGTAACAATTGATGAGAAGATAGATTCAAGAGAATCAGTTCAACAAATTATGTATCAGGAATATGGGAGTTCTAAAAAGGATTTTTGTGAGGAAAAAAATAAAGAAGAAGAAGAAACACAAAGACTTCTTCCTAAAAATTCATCCAGATATGTACAAAAGCATCATCCAAAAGAATAAATCATTGGAAATCTAGATGAAAGACAGACAAGGAGAAGGATAATAACACCATCTCAACAAGTAAATTTTTCTTTGCTATCTAAGATTAAGCCAAAATACTTCACTCAGGCAAGTGAGGATAAGTTTTGGATTAAGGCAATGGATGAGGAATTAGATCATATAGAAAAAATCAAGACTTGGAAATTTGTTCCATGACCAAAGGTAAAAAATGTGATCGACACAAAATGGGTATTCAAAACAAGTTAAATGAATATTGACAGGTGGTCAAGAATAAAGCAAATTTAGTATGCAAATGTTATGCATAGGTAGAGGGAATTTACTTTGATGATACATTTGCTCCAGTTGCATGGCTTGAAGCCATAAGAATTTTTCTAGCCTTCTCAAGTTTCAAAAACTTCAAGGTATATCAGATGGATGTTAAGTCAGCATTTCTAAAGGGTGTTCTAGAAGAAGAATTTTATATTGAACATCTAGAGTGATTCATATTAGAAGATAAACCAGATCATGTATACATATTAAAAAAGGCACTTTATGGTCTAAATAAGGTTTCGAGAGCATGGTACTCAAGATTGGATAAGTATCTTCAGGAACAGGAATTCAGCAATTTGTACATAAAAATTGAAGGGAATGATCTACTAATTGTGGTTGTTTATGTAGATGACATTATATTTGGAGGAAACAATGATAATATGTGTAAATAATTTGCTAAGAACATGCAAAATGAATTTGAGATGTCTATGCTTGGTGAATTGTCCTTCTTTCTTGGACTTCATATTTCACAATCAGATAAAGGGGTATTTCTCTCACAAGCCAAGTACATAAAAGAAATGTTAAAGAAATTTAGATCATAAGATTGTAAACCAGTAAGTACCCCCATTGTCACAGGATGCAAGTTAAGTAAGTGTAGGCCCAAAATGGCCACATACTTAGGAAAATTTTGAAAATTTTGCCTAAGTCATGAAGTTCTCAATCCGCACACTTTGCAGTGTATTTTGGAGCGGATCCGCAACAAAGGCCACGAGTCCACCCAACACTTGGTAAATTTTCGCACTTGGAGCGATTCTACAAAGTTTCTTTTGTTCTTGGCTCCGAACTGGCGACGCATCCCGAATCCACAAAAATTTTTGAAGAAGGATGACGTCAGCGTAAAATAAGTGTGGATTGGTGACCGCTTGATATTTTGAATACTTTGTGAGTGGCTAAGTGTTGGAAAGCCCGATTTCGGAGAGCGCAATGAACATTTTTACCCGAAATGGTGACAGAAGGTGGAAAGCTAAGCATAGAAGATGTGGATTCATGACAAAGCATATTTTTGACTAACTCTCTTCTAGAATGACAACAAGCAATGATGTACTCTAAAGTCAGTGCGGATTGGAGGAAGAGTCACTTTGCATTGCAATAGGCCCGGAATGGTGTTCACTAACCAATGTACTTGCTTTGATCTAGAATGGAATCCATAGAAGTTTCAAAGGAGATATGATGTCATCAAATTTTTTGTGTGGATTGGTGAATGTTTCATCACCAAAGAAGGAAAATGAAGGATAAAGAGTGGATTTCATCCCGCTTCACTTTTAGAGCATTTTAATGTCGGATTGGCATTCCATAGTTTTTGAGGTATAAAAGATGATGTCATTAGTTTTTTAAAGTGGAATGGTGTTGTGTTCTCCCCCACCATTGTAACAAGCTTATATCAGATTAAATCATAGCCATACGATGGGGAGATCAATGATGGAGATTTTTCTAAGAAATCTAAAGAGTATAAAAGCAATCTCTCACTAGAGCTATGACAATCAGTTGGAGGAGGAAGCCAAAGCATCAAGGGTTTCAAGAAGATAGAACCAGATATGGTTATAGATCGATGATGGCAGAGGGCTTCCAAGAAGGATCAATGATGCATACACACTCTCCAATGGCCAGAACTCCAGTTAGCATCGAACGACCAACAAGTTGTAGATAGTTTGAGCTGCCATGGTGGTCCACTTGTAGTGGATTTCCTGGAGGATGAACCAGTAAGAGAATGCCAACAAGAACTCTCTGTTGAGCTATCAAATTTAAATCTTTGTAATGTTCCTTGTAATTTTAATTTTGCAAAACTATAAATAGAGGTCGAACCCTCATTTCTAAGGGTCGGCTCTAGTGTGTTTGCCTATGCTACTATAAATATTCCCAAGGGCTAATGAAAGGAGCATTACATTGATCTTCACCTCAAATTTTGTGTCTTCATATTTTGATATCAGAGGTTCGAATTCTTTAGTTGCATTTTTATGAATACTTGAATGGTTAGTTTATGCCAAATTAATGGATTACTAGTTGCTAGGGTAATTGAAATCTACTTTTGAGTTTGATCTTTATTGTTAGGGAGTGCATTTCTATAAAATCTAGATATTGGTGAATTTTGTTATTTGGATTATCATTATTTAGATATTGAAATTATTGTCTACAATATTTCTCTGTTGTTCTTTAATGAATGAAAGTACATTTAATTTGGGATAATGTTGATCCGAGTAATGTATCTTTAAATTGGTTTTTTGGAGCTTTTTGTTGTAGTGCAATGTTGTTAGCCTATCCATCCACTATTGTTCACATATCTCTAACCCTAACATTTTCTTACCCTAATCTCAAAACCCCAAGTGAGCATAATTGTGTCAACATCCTATTTAAGTTGACAAGGAACCAACCTACTCTAGAGGTTGGATCGAAAACTCTGTTTTGGTCCATCCAATGTTGAGTGTTGAGCTGTAGCTATCGGGTGCAAGCCTGGACAGAAAGTAGGAAGATAGACAGCCGTAGTGTTGAGTAAAACTTGATGCAATTCAGTGCCCAACAGTTTTTGGCACACCTAGTGGGACCAGTTCACAAGGAACACGAAAACCCATCATATGAGTTATTGTTTATCTCTACCCGAAGGAATCAAGATTTGGTGAATTATCTTGACCTTATAAGTGGAGAATAGCAAATTCACCTGGTGACTCCCTAGTCCTTAAACCCAAAAAAATAATTACCCCTGTAGACCAATGTCCTTTCATGTATACCAAGTCTTTCAAAAGGAATAACCCTGACTCCTATTTTTATTGTGAATTACCTTATAGAGGGTCTACGGTTATCAGAAGTTTGAATCAAGACTTCCTCTCAGAAGAGGAGCTTCCTGAAGAAAACCCTATAGTTAACCCAGTAGTCCCTCCAACAGGATCTGCACCTAGAAATATGGCACAAAATGTGGCCCCTAATCAGCCATTACAGAAATACCCCAGCTGGAATACAGTTGGTCCCCTGAGATTAGCCCAAATGAATGCCATTCCCCAGGTTGTATCCAAGGCTATCCCCACTTATGATGGATCTGGGAAGATAGCCTATGAGCACTATCAAGATATTTTAAACCTAGCAGCAATTCACAACATAAAAGAAGAGGATATTATCGTAAGAATCCTGGCCCTATCCTTCAGAGGAAAGATTTTACATTGGTTTAGAACCCTGGAGGATAATACCATCACTTCATGGCAAGCATTAGCTGAGCCTTTTGTGGAAGAATTTAATGAATCTACTAACCCTTTCTCCCTACTTAACCAATTTACATCCATGCAAAAAACTCAGCAAGAAACTATCTCAAATTTCAATTTGAGATTTAGCAGAACATGGAAAATAATTCCCCCACAGCTAGACCAGCTACATGTTTGGCATATATGTATTATATCTAAGCTCTTGGATCAGATCTAGGGTTGCAAACACAACAATATAGAGTAGAGACCTTCCCCCAAGTTTATAATGTAATAGTTCATGCTGAGAACATCCTAATTAATGTGGGAAGACTCCCCCCAAAACTGTGCTACCTTATAACACAGAAACCACTAGTAGCCAAAGTCAAACTACAAACCCTTCTTACATGGATCCCCTTTCTTTATCATCTCCATATCCACAAATGAATGCAATCCCTCAACCAAATCCAACATCCTCTACAACTCCTTTTCCTCCCCTTCCTTCTCAACCATCTCAAGAGTTTTTTGCTATTCTTGATATACAAAATACTCTAAAAACTCTGAGTAATAGAATGAATTCAATGGAAAAGAGAGACCAAGAAAGGTTACAATAGAGGAGGTTTCCATATGTGAACAAAGATCAGAGACCTGGTCCTAGTAATAGTACTGGGGTCAGAGTGAATGCAACATATGAGGAGCCAGAATGTTCTTCAGATACTACTCTTGCTAATATTTGGTGTTTAGTATGCAATGATCCCCATGACTCACAGTCTTGTGTTATGTACCAACACCATGTCCAACAAGCTATGGATCAAGCTGAAAGAAATCAAAAGGGGAGAGTAAACATGTTATGGCAGTCTGATCAAATCATGGTTGGAAAAGAGTTGGATGAAGAAGGCCCAATTGTTGTTATGACAAGGTCTGGAAAGAAATCCTTACAAGTAGATCCCCAAAATATGGGGCAATTCCAAGTCCCTTCTCAAAAAAGGATTGATTCCCCTCCTCAAAGCAGTGATACTTTCCCCATCCCTCAAGCTAAAGGTAAAGAGAAGACAGATAATCTTCCTAGGAGGTTGGATAAGGAAACTGAAAGAGACCAAATAAAATCTAAATATGAGGCTCAAGAAAGGCTTAGATTCCCCTCTATTACCAAAAGGTAGAGAGTAGAAGCCACTCAACAGTATAAAAGGAGATATGGTGAGCTAGAAAGAAGGCCTGAAAGACCTTCCCTGACTAAATCTGAGTATAATATTGTTGAAGAGATGAAAAATATTCCATCAAAAGCTAGCCTGTATGACACTTTGTTCATTCTTGGTCAGATCGATCTGCTTAAGGCTTCCCTCAACAAGTATCCATAAAATAGGTAGGCCACTACAATCCTTAGTATGCCATCAGAAAAGAAAGAAATATCACCTACTATTTTAAAGAATAAGCCCCCTCCTTTCTATATATCCCTGAGGATGGAAGGTTGGGTAGTCCAAAATTGTATGATTGATTCAGGAGCATCAACTACAGTCATGCCTAAAGAAGTCTACGAAGAAATGGGTATGGAGTATACCCGATCTTGTCCTAGAGTATTACAATTAGATGGGACACCTGTTAAGATAGTTGGAGTCATAAAATATGTGTTAATGAGGCTGCACAGAGCCCCTGAGGTAACAATAGTACAAGAAATAGTTGTGGTTGATCTAGAACCCTACTTTGGATTATGCCTTTCAAGGGAGTTTATTGCAAAACTAGGTGGATGTATGTACATGGATTATTCTAGTATGGTAATTCCTTTCAAAGGAAAGAGAATAAGAATAACACCTAAAAAACTGGTAGCTTATCATATTGAAAATATTGAAGAAGACATGTGTAATATTAATCCCCTTGAAGAATTTGAGCTTGTGGAAAACATTGAAGAGTTGGATATTGAGGATGAGTTGCCTTTTAGAGAGGATTACAGTCAGTTTGGAACTGGTATGGGAACATATAGTATCTCAACTGAATTAGAGAAGAAAATCCTTGCTATATCCAATCAATATCTGAGAGATAAAGAAACATGGATCATGCACTTTGATGGTGCTAAATGTAGAAATGGTGCAGGAGCTGGTGTGGTCTTACAATCCCAATCAGAGGGGACAAAGAATTTTGCCTACAGACTAACATGGTCATGTACAAATAATGTTGTAGAATATGAAGCCATGTGCCTTGGATTGATACAAGAAGAAAGCATGGGCATTAATATTTTAAACATATATGGTGATTTTGAGTTAATAGTCCATCAAGTAAGAAACAGGTGCAGCAGTAAGCACCATTACCTAAAAGCTTACAAAAATAGGGTATGGGATCTGATGGAATCCTTTGATGCCCTGAATTTAAATTTTATTCCCAGAGAAAAGAACACTCTAGCAGATTCCTTAGCAATGAAGGGAGCTAACTTCAACCCTATCGTAGACTATAGGATCAAGAGAGCCAAGGGAATCAAAATGATTTTCAGACCTATAGTACCAGACAAGCAGATTTTTTGGCAGGTTTTTGAAAGTGATGAGCAGATAATTGACTTTCTGGTAAGAGAAGCATGTCTCTCCACTATCCAAGAAGAAAATCTAGAAGAAATTGACCAACAAGATGTCATTCAACTAAGGAACAATCACATTCCTAGAGGATTGGTCACCCTAGAGAGCTTATTTGATAATGAGGATAGGAAAAAGACCAGAACCATGAAAGTCAGTGAAAAAATCTATAAAGAAGTTGAAGTCGGTATTGAAAAGAAGCTCAATGTTGGAATTAAATGTTCACCAGAGGAAGCAGAAGATATCAAAGCCTTATGCTTAAAATACCAAGATATTGTGGCTTGGTCATATGAAGACCTCAAGGTATATGACAAAAAGGTTATCCAACATACTATTGAGCTAGAGCCTGATGCCAAGCCTTTTAGGTAGAAGCAAAGGCATGTAAATCCAAGGATTGAAGCCATCATGAGAGAGGAGCTCTTAAAGTTATTAAAGGCTAAGATCATATATCCAATAAAACATTCAACCTGGGTAGCCAACTTGGTACCCGTGAGAAAAAAGAATGGTGATATATGCTTGTGTGTAGATTTCAGAAATCTTAACCAAGCATCCCTTAAGGATCACTATCCCCTCCCTCAGATTGATCAAATTCTATAGGTAGTGGTAGGGGCTGAGAGGTTCTCATTACTAGGATGGTTACTCTGGATACAATCAGATTTGGGTGAAATATGAAGATCAGTATAAGACAACATTCACCACAAAATGGGGCACATTTGCCTACCAGAGAATGCCTTTTGGGTTGTCCAATGCGGGAGCCACATTTTAGAGAGCCATGGATTATGCCTTTGGAGCACTGATCAACAAAGTCATTCTGATTTACTTGGATGACATGACTATGTTTTCCCATGATAAGCAAGATCACCTATCGCACCTAGAGCAGGTTTTTCAAAAATGCAGAGAATTTGGTATTTCACTCAATCCTAAAAAATCATTCTTTGCAGTTCATGAAGGAAAGCTGCTAGGTCATGTGGTCTCAAAAGAAGGTATGGCCATAGATCCAGATAGAATCAGAGCCATTCTTGCTCTTCCATTGCCTACAAACAAGAAGACTTTGTAGTCTTTTCTAGGCCAGATCAATTTTGAATTCATAGAAACTTGCACAGAAATTTAGGCCTATATCTGAGTTACTCAAGAAGAATGTTGAGTTCAAATGGACTGAAGTTAGGAAATAAGATTTTGATATTATCAAGCAGTCCATTGCAATAACCCCAGTGCTGGTAAATCCAGATTTTAGTAGATATTTTATCCTTTATGCATATGGAGTTGAAGAAAGTTATGCTTCAGTGCTTACTCAAAAGGATGATCAAGGTGAAGAGCATCCTATATTATTTTGGAGCCAGACACTCCATGACTACCAGGTCAAATATAACTTCATTGAAAGACAAGTGTTTGTTGTGATGAAGTCATTGAAGAAGTTCAGGTAGTACTTGGTACAAAGTAAGACCCTGGTATATGTGGTTCATCCAGATGTAAGAAGTTTTATCCTACAGGGTGAACTAGGAGATAAAAGAGCTGGTTGGATTACCAAAATCTAAGAGTATGATGTAGAAATACATCCCACCAAGTTGGTGAGAGGTAGAGCTCTATGCCAAGGTCTAACAGAGGCTGCAACATTAGTAGAAGTGATAGCTTGTCAGATAGAAGAAGATCATATGGAAGGAGTACAAACTGAAAACTCTGATTGGGTAGACCAGATGATCAAATATTTTCAAACTGGAGTATGCCCCCCAATATAAATACATCCCAAAGGAGGAGATACAGGCTTCATGCTTTGAAATATGTATTACTACCAGAAGGCCTGTACAAAAGAAATTTGGATGGAGTTCTTCTAAAGTGCTTAAAATATGATCAACAAAAGAGGGTCATTGCAGAGTTCCATGGAGGACCAACTGGTGGACATAGCTCAGGTAGGATTACAGCTTTGAAAATCATAAGGGTAGGCTATTATTGGCCTACTATATTTACTGATGCTTTCAGGGTCACCAGGGCCTATGACAAATGTCAGAGATATGTTGGAAGGACAAGGAATGCTTCATTTCCCCTCAAGCCCATACAAGTTGAAGAACCTTTTCAACAATGGGGACTGGACTTCATAGGGGTTATTAACCCTAATTCCTTAGTAGAGCATAAGTTTATCCTAACTGCCATAGATTATCTTACCATATGGGTAGAGGCTATTCCTACCAAGAAATCAGATCAAGATGTTGTGATCAATTTCATGGAAAATTTGATTTCGAGATTTGGAGTTCCAGAAGCCTTGGTGAGTGACAACGACCTAGCTTTCATAGGAGCCAAGTATATTGAGTTTTCCAGCAAGTATGGCATTACTCTTAAAAATACTTCAAATTATTATCCATAGGGTAATGGACTTGCAGAATCTACCAACAAAAACTTGTTAAGGATTTTGAGGAAATCACTTGAAGGAAATAAAAGAAGTTGGCATCTGTTGCTGGACCAAGCTTTGTGGGCTGATAGGATTACTATAAATAAGTCCATTAAGACTTCCCCTTATGCACTAGTATATGGCAAAGAGGTAGTGTTACCCATCCATTTGGAGATTCCAACACTTAAGCTTGTCAATACAGAGGAGGAATCAGAAGAAGATCCGGTAAAAACTAGGTTGACTCACTTACTACAATTGGAAGAGAATAGAGCTCAAGCGTATAACAATTTTCAAAAGCATTCCTCAGATATCAAGGCATGGTTTGATAAGAAATCCAGATTCAGAAAATTCCAGGTTGGAGATGCAGTTCTCAGGTGGAATGTTGATAGAGCAAAACCGGGCAAGCATGAAAAGTTTGATTCTTTTTGGGATGGCCCATTCAAAATAGTAGAGGCCAAGGAGTCCAATGTGTTCCAGCTTGAAGATCCTGAAGGGAACATACAGCCGATTCCAATAAATGGTTTTCATCTCAAGCTCTACTATGTGTAAAATATGAGCTCATTGTAACATATGTATATACATTGTATTATTATTTCCCTTTCTTTTTACACTTTGTACAAGTTCAAATAAAAATTCTTGAAAAAATGGCTAAGTGTTGAAAAGTATTCGGCAAGGTCCCATTCCGCACTCAAATACATGTATATCCTAGCGGAACGGTGAGCGCTTCTGAATCCGCATCAAAATGTACTGAAATCCTAGTGGAATGGTGCAAGAATCCTTTTCCCACGTAATGAAGAGTGCCAAGTATCAAAAGAAACAAAAGGGTTTCCAATCCAGGGATTTTCCAAGCTAAAGTGTAGCGGAGCAGAACCAAGGTGAAAAATCGTGCATGGAATTGGCTAAGTGTCAACATAATTAATGACTTCTCTTATTCATCGATTTCAAAACCAAGGTGGAGCCAAGCAGTAACTTCGCAACCATGCCATATGGAGAGGAAATAATGATCCTACATTCAATGCTAATGAACTCATGCTCAAACCAAAGAGTAGCCGAAGAGACGTAGTGAGGTGGCAGTGCGGTTTGAATTTTTGACCAATGAAAATTTAGAATGCCACCGTTGAGCCATCGAGATGAATGAGTGGAAGTTGGAAAGTGTGCCAATGGGTAGATTGCGCAGCAACTACATTAATGGTGGAAGATATGCATGCTCCAAGAAATAAAAGAAACAAAAAGCACACACAATCTTCATTCAGTAGCTAATTGCATCCACCGAGCGGTACAGTTTGAAACAATACTCTGAGATTTTTCTATGAATTACAGAGAGAGAAAAGTTTTGTTGCTATCAAGATGGCTTCAGAGGATGTCCAAGAGTTCGAAACTCCGGAGAGAAGGGTAGTGCCTCCATACGTCGACAGAGCAGAAGTTGTGGCAGATACGGAGATGGTCCTCATGGAGAGAACAAAGCTCAGGAGGAGCATTAACGATAGATACAAGAAGAGAGTCGCTTTGTCTATAGAAGGTAGATGTGTTGTCCTTTCTTACTTATCCTTTTACATTTGTGATTTTGTTCATCCCTATCCAGAATTAATAGCTGCAATAGTTAAATTTTACGACCCAATGGCCAAAGCAGTGAAAACTCACAAAGGGAAAACCCTCTTTAGTATCACCGCCTCCTTCTATCACAATATTTTTGCCCTAGGGTCAGAACCAGCTGTAAAACCTAAGGAATTTAAGGTAACTGAATAGGCTGGGTATTATTCCCTAGAGAAGTGAGTGAATGAGGGAGAGTCATTTAGGATATGGGTTTACAAGCAGCTCAATGCTAAGCTCAAGAAGAAATTACCCGAGGTCCCCATTCTTATCGATGAATTTCCAAACCCTGTACTGTTCTCTATGTTAGCCTGTATGGAGGGTCTAGATTCTGATATATGGGTGTACAGCTGGAAAATTACCATAGCCTACTGCATTTCCAATGAAATAATGTATGAGAAAGGTGCGGAGGAAAAAGGGACTAGGGTGATTTATTTTGATTGGCCAACTTTTCTTGCACAGAGGATACATGAACAGTTGGTAAGGATGAAAAGGGGCTCTGATGCTCCTAGTTTTAGGCATTTCTCGAGTCTGGTATGGATGTTTTATGCTGCCATTAAGGACCAGATGCCTTGGATTCCGATCAGGGACAAAACCAATGATGGAGAACCCCTGCTGGTTTATTACTGGATAAGTCATTTGAGAAGTAGTGAGTCTTTCTATAGATTCAACTTGGAATTTCTTGGACCCACCTTGAAAATAATGTATGGAGAGTGCCCTAGATTGCCACCCTTGGCAAAGAAAATTTTGAGAGTAAAGGGTGTTGAGGAAGGAGATTGGTACTTGTTGACTGAGGGCACAGTTATTAGATTGTATGGTTTCATGGGTAAACCTTTTCTCCTGCCTCATTTTGTCATAGAAAGGCTCTTTGCCTTGGAATATTTGAGGTAGGCAGAGTATATTGATTTGCATTATGGTTCTGGGAGAAAGAGAAAATATCTGCTTACATATCACATTGTGGAGGACATTACCATCACAAAGAAGGGGTAGAGTCAGCTAATTGACCAATACCTTGATAGGTTAGGTCTATTTTATATCCCCCAAATATGGAGTTATGACCCTGATGGTATCTTCACTACAAGAAATGTAGCCCTAAATGGAGAGAAGGCTTATAAATTTGAAAAGAGGCCTAGGGCTCATTTTGAACAAGGTAAAAATAATTATGAGACCGCTCTTTTAGAGTGGAATGTGTCGAAGATGGGTCAACTACCTCCGTGGTTGGATTTCTATGAGCAGATTGTTGATTATGACCCTGACCAGAAGAAGAGTCATCGGCTTACAGAAGCCACCATTCATGACATTGAAGGAAAAACCTCAAAGAAAAAGGACCCTCAACCCGAGGAGGATGTTGCCGAAGAAGTTGAGGAAGAGGAGCAATGGAACGTAGCTAAGATATCATATTGGTGGAGAATGAGAATTGAAATTGGAAAACCTAAGTCTAAGTTTGGCATGAAGATTGATAAAGAGTTTTCCAAGAAATATAATGAAAATATCAGAACCTGGAAGCAGAAGGACATTAGAAACATAGTGTTGATAGTTGAAAGGTCCCAGGAAAGTTCTGAATATCTCTCTCCACCCACAGATCAGGAAGCCCCTATAGAGGAGTAGGAAACTCCTTTGACAGCAGCTGAGGTCTTGAAAACTTTTCATCCTACCACTGAACAAGTGGAGAAGTTTCCTAAAGGAGCACAACTTTTGAGTAAAATGCAATATTCTAGTGAAAAAGTTGTTAGTACTCTAGTCATCGAAGCAGTGTCTAGGCCTAAATTCTTAGCTCTGGGGGTCAGCCTCCAGACACAGATATTGACTGGAGGAAGAAGGATGAGAGTTTTAGGTTCACCCCCTTTCTTTTACCCCTGCAACATCAGTAGAATTGCATCATATTTCTGAGCAAGTCTTGCTTTCTGGAGCAATACAAGGAGATGTATCAGAAGAAGATTCTGAGAGTGAGATGGCTTCCTTTCAATTGATCCATAGAAGAACTAAAATAGCCCCAGAGAGAAGGGAAAAGGAGGTTTCAAAGAAGTAGATATTGGATATGGAGGAGATTGCAAAAGAGGTAGCTATTTCTACTGTAGAAGAATTGACTCACCAAGAGCAGCAGTAGGAA
This sequence comes from Wollemia nobilis, assembly GCA_028583015.1. Taxonomy (NCBI): domain Eukaryota; kingdom Viridiplantae; phylum Streptophyta; class Pinopsida; order Araucariales; family Araucariaceae; genus Wollemia; species Wollemia nobilis. Next base: position 13,804,451 of record JAQPPZ010016724.1, read on the forward strand.
ATAGAGGTGGAGCAAGAGCACCCTACATCTGTAGGTGAAGGTATGGTTTCTAATCCCTCTTCTCCTCTACATCCTCTTGAATCCCCAAAGAAGTCTCCCTCCCTTTTTAGTCAAGAGAATGTGACAAAGGTACCTTCTCCCTCTCGTAGTCCACCCCATATTTCATTGGTTGTCACTGAAGTACAAGTCACCTCTATTCCCCCACAATCACCCCAAATCCCACTTCCAAGCATCTGAAGTTCCCACTTCATCATCTCCCATCATTTCATCTTCATTATTACCACCACCATCAAAGGGACACAACATTCCAAGTACCACCATTCATTCAGTTGTTAGTCTTGCATCGGTTCCTATGAGTCTACCAATAGCAACAACAATAGTAGTTACAGAGTCCACTATCATTACAGAGACTATTGTGAGTACTCCCACACCTCCATTGTCAGTAGTTTAGTCCACCCTTTCATTTTTGGTATCTTCATCTCCCTTGGCTGCTAGTTTTTTAAGTCCTATCACTTTGCCAAAAGAGCAGGCAGCCACACAGAGAGCAAATGATTTTTGGGCAGAGAAGCTTTCTAAGCCTTCCAGCAGGATGGTTGTTAGAAGAAGAAGCATGTATGTTGATCCAGTGTCTCACCAGAGAGTATCTAGATCTATGACTCCACTTGTAAATAAGCCTGAAACTAAAATGACTATCCAAGATTATCGAGTGGAGGAGGTCACAGAAGATATTGAGAAGCTTCCTGAAGAAGATGAGTTGATCATAGCCAGAGCCCACTTAGACACCTTCTATGTAAAAAATGATATATTCAGAGAGAAGGTGAGCAAACTGGAGCAACAGATTGAAAAGCTTTAGAAGACTCTGAGCAATCAGAAGGAAGTAGAAAAGGCTCTAAAAAAGAGGTCAAGGGCTGGCAAGAAAAATTCCAAGAGGTCAATAAGCTCAAGGATCAACTAGGAGAGCAAATGAAGTTGAATGAAGAACAAGCAAAAGAAATTCAAAGTTTGAGACATCAGCTTCAACTTGAGAAAGCTAAGTCTTCTAGATTTTCCAAGGTTGATTTGAAGAATATTAGAAAAGAGATGCTCTCCGAAGTCCAAGAAAAATGTTCAAGGCTTCAGCTCATGATTGATTATCTTGATGATGCCAGCCACCTACTCCCCAATGTTCAGAAAGATCTAGATCAGATCACTAGAGAGTTGCAGCCTATGGTGATTCCTAGGAGAACAAATGTACAGGTTGGTTGATAGTAGACTCAATGATTCTGCTAAACCAATTCCCAATAAAGAATGGAATCTCACTAGAGTTGCTACCAGAATTATGGTTGAGAAGCACAGGGCACTTCTGAAAGCCTGGTTGTTGTTTGACAAGATTGAGGGAGTGATTAGGGATGTTGTTGATATGAATAAATAAATGATTCAAGTTGGCTTCAAAGGCCTATGGATGGAGGATCACAACTTGTTATCCATGGAAGAGATCCAAAAAAGCATCAATGAAAATTTGTAGGATGAATCTAGAATTGATTCTCTTGAAGAGCCACTACCCCAAGAACAAGTTGTCCAATTAATTGTTAATTTTACCAGATTAAGAGATCTCATGGAAGATCTAGTGAACAGAGGGAATGCTGCTAATTATGAGGACATTGGAGAATTACAATATGTCTATAAGCAGCTCAAAGAGACATCAAACCCCTCTAAAGTAGCCTGGAAATAGGCTTTACAATCTCTGAAATTGATGATTCAGTTGTTTGGTGATTCTTCTGGAGGAAGGCATCAAAAGGAACCTTCTCCAAGAAGAAGAAGAAGAAGAAGAAGAAGAGAATGAAGAAGAGGCCGAGGAAGAGGCCCATGAAGAGGAAGACCAGGATGGAGTTGTTATAGGCCCGGAAGGGGCCCACACTTAGTTTGTTTTTGTTTTTGTACATATGTGCAAGTTTTGCATTTTTGTTTTTTGCTCTGACAATTGTCAGAAATAAGCAATAAAGGCATGAAGCCTAGAGAGGCACAAAGAGCAGCAGATTTTGTGTGAAGGCATTTTTTGCAATAAGGCCTTATAAAAGGAGTAGAGTTATGCCTAATTTTTGAAGACAATGGCAACAGGCCTATATTTTTGGTATACTCTCTTTATAAGCGGATGAGTCACGATGTTTTTGGCATCATCTCTATATGAACCTTTACCCTCTAAACAAGTTGTTAGATTTTTCAGAGGGTAATGTTTGTATGGAGGTTATTCTTTAAAGCATATTTTTGAAGATGAGCATTTTTTACTCCTAAGGCCCAATGGATAAGACTCTGAGTTCTATGGCTTTGCAAGAAAATCCACCTAGGAGGCACCAGAATGTAGGCCCAAAATGGCCACATACTTAGGAAAATTTTGAAAATTTTGCCTAAGTCATAAAGTTCTCAATCCGCACACTTTGTAGTGTATTTTGGAGTGGATCCGCAACAAAGGCCACGAGTCCACCCAACACTTGGTAAATTTTTGCACTTGGAGCGATTCCGCAAAGTTTCTTTTGTTCTTGGCTCCGGATTGGCGATGCATCCTGAATCCGCAAAAATTTTTAAGAAGGATGATGTCAGCATAAAATAAGTGTGGATTGGTGACCGCTTGATATTTTGAATACTTTGTGAGTGGCTAAGTGTTGGAAAGCCCGATTCTAGAGAGTGCAATGAATATTTTTACCCAGAATGGTGATAGAAGGTGGAAATCTAAGCATAGAAGATGTGGATTCATGACAAAGCATATTTTTGACTAACTCTCTTTCGGAATGACAACAAGCAGCGATGTACTCTGAAGTCAGTGCAGATTGGAGGAAGAGTCACTTTGCATTGCAATAGGCCCGAAATGGTGTTCACTGACCAATGTACTTGCTTCGGTCCAGAATGGAATCCATAGAAGTTTCAAAGGAGATATGACATCATCAAATTTTTTGTGTGGATTGGTGAATGTTTCATCGCCAAAGAAGGAAAATGAAGGATAAAGAGCGGATTTCATCCCGCTTCACTTTTAGAGCATTTTAATGTCGGATTGGCGTTCCGTAGTTTTTGAGGCATAAAATATGATGTCATTAGTTTTTTAAAGTGGAATGGCGTTGTGTTCTCCCCCACCATTGTAACAAGCTTATATCAGATTAAATCGTAGCCATACGATGGGGGAGATCAACGATGGAGATTTTTCTAAGAAATCTGAAGAGTATAAAAGTAATCTCTCATCGAAGCTATGATAGTCAGTTGGAGGAGGAAGCCAAAGCATCGAGGGTTTCAAGAAGATAGAACCAGAGATGGTTACAGATCGACGATGGCAGAGGGCTTCCAAGAAGGATCAACGATGCATACACACTCTCCAATGGCCAGAACTCTAGTTAGCACCGAACGACCAACAAGTTGCAGATAGTTCGAGCTGCCATGGCGGTCCACTTGCAGTGGATTTCTCGGAGGATGAACCAATAAGAGAATGCCAGCAAGAACTCTCTGTTGAGCTATCAAATTTAAATCTTTGTAATGTTCCTTGTAATTTTAATTTTGCAAAACTATAAATAGAGGTCGAACCCTCATTTCTAAGGGTCGGCTCTAGTGTGTTTGCCTATGCTACTATAAATATTCCCAAGGGCTAATGAAAGGAGCATTACATTGATCTTCACCTCAAATTTTGTGTCTTCATATTTTGATATCAGAGGTTCAAATTCTTTAGTTGCATTTCTGTGAATACTTGAATGGTTAGTTTGTGCCAAATTAATGGATTACTAGCTGCTAGGGTAATTGAAATCTGCTTCTGAGTTTGATCTTTATTGTTAGGGAGTGCATTTCTATAAAATCTAGATATTGGTGAATTTTGTTATTTGGATTATCATTGTTTAGATATTGAAATTGATGTCTGCAATATTTCTCTATTGTTCTTTAATGAATGAAAGTACATTTAATTTGGGATAATGTTGATCTGAGTAATGTATCTTTAATTTGGTTTTTTGGAGCTTTTTGTTGTAGTGCAATGTTGTTAGCCTATCCGTCCACTATTGTTCACATCTCTCTAACCCTAACCTTTTCTTACCCTAATCTCAAAACCCCAAGTGAGCATAATTGTGTCAACATCCTGTTTAAGTTGACAAGGAACCAACCTACTCTAGAGGTTGGATCAGAAACTTTGTTTTGGTCCATCCAATGTTGAGTGTTGAGCTGTAGCTATCGGGTGCAAGCCTAGATAGAAAGTAGGAAGATAGACAGCCGCAGTATTGAGTAAAACTTGATGCAATTCAGTGCCCAACAGTAAGGATGATGAATCTCCAGAGGTAGATCAGAGATTAAACATATCTATGATTGGCAGCTTATTGTATGTTACAGCTACAAGACCAGACATAGTATAGTCAATGGTATTAGTGGCAAGGTTTCAGGCAGCACCTAAGAAAACACATGTGGCAACAGTAAAAATAATTTTGAGGTATCTAAAAGGGACTATGGATTTTGGGCTTTGGTATCCCAAAAGTGACAGTTTCACACTAACAACATATGCAGATGCAAATTGGGTTGGCAGCATTAATGACAGAAAAAACACAAGTGGAGGAGCATTCTTTCTTGGAGACTTTTTAGTCTCTTGGCTAAGTAAGAAGCAGGTTTTAGTATCCTTATCTACAGCAGAAGCAGAATACATTGAAGCAATAGCCAGTTGTACACAAGTGTTATGGATGAAGAGAACCTTAGAAGACTTCAAGATAAAACATGATCATTCTATTCCCATACTATGTGATAATACAAGTGCTATAATTATCTCAAAAAATCCAGTGATGCACTCCAGGACAAAGCACATTCTTATTAAGTATCATTTTCTGAGAGAATAGGTGACAGATAAATAGGTCAGGTTGGAATATGTTACTACAAAGGAACAAATAGCAGATATTTTCACTAAGCCACTTTCAAAGGAAACCTTTGAGTATCTTAGAGGAAAATTGGGAGTAAGACTCCCACCCCATAATTAACCACCTCAAGAAGAGGTGGGGGAGGGTCTAAGCTAAGAGACTCATTCTTAGCCCCGAGCCCCAAAGGTGACCCTTTGCCATTGATGTCAAAGGGGGAGAGATTTTAGTAAGGGGGAGAGATTTGGTATTTGAGTAAAGAAGAGATATTTGAAAAGATCATTGAGCCAAATGGAGCAATGTCCTAGGGGGAGCAAAACAAAGAAAAGGTTAAGTTTCAGGTAAAATGAATTTGGGTTGCCATCAATGACAAAGGGGGAGATTGTTGGACATTTTGAGTCAAATTTGTCATTGATGTCAAGGAATGAAGTTGTCATTGATGTCAATGAATAAGCTATCATTGATGTCAAAAGGTCAATAGGAACAATGCAAAGGTTAAAGGCAAAAGAGCTTCATAATATTTTTAATATTATGTGGAAGCATATGTTAAGAGGGTTTTCATTAAAACCTTGGTTGAGCAAAAATAAAAGGTTTTTCATAAAAACGCAAGGAAGCCCAAGGAGGTTTTAATATTTATTTTATAAACTATTTAAATTCAAATTGAATTTAAATTTTATAAAGAAATATTATTTATACAAAGTGGTAAAATAAAAAAGGCTTTGATAAAGCCAAAAGGATTTAAAAGTTAATTTATAAAATTTAAATAATTTATAAATTAATTATTCAAATTTCGAAGGCGTCAACGTTCAAAAGTAAAGGAGGATATTAGTATATATACTATATGCCTTAGTGGCATTTAAATCATCCTTCGTTCAAAATAATAAAGGGTGCAATTGTTATTGTGAGAATTCATGCGAGGAAGAAGACAAACACCTTATCTTAAGCGCCAGCGAAAGGGTTAATATTTTTGTGGGCTAAACCATAATATCCACCGAGGTAGCATGGCCTAGTGGCAAGTGGACGAAGTGCTAAGGCGTTTATAGGCGGAGTGATCTGTGATCGATTCGTGGAAGTAGCATTTAGTGTGTGTTTTTTGAAGCGTCGAGGGAGTGATGTGTGATTTTTTATTTTGGCGCATGCGGAGAAGAATATAGACCACGTTGTGATCTTGCTCTCCAAACGAGCACCTAGCTCGTGCGACGGTTGGAGTCGCGGCTAGGGCGCTAGTAGAGACGACATCGTGAGTTCGAGTCCCACCAAGGAAAAGGTAATAAATTTTTTAATGTGTTGTGATGCCTAAGGTTTTGACATAAGGTCCTAGGGAGTTAAAAGGGTTAGTTTAAAAGGTTTTTAATTAATAATTATTTTTGGTTAATTGGAGGAATAAGGAGTTGGCTTTATTTTTGAATAAAGTATTTTTGACATATTGGTTTATTGAAGATTTATAGTGTTGAGGGGACTTATTGCCATTGAGTTATTTTTAAAAGGCGATTGTAGTGACATTATTCTTGGTATTGAATATTATTTTAATTAGGATATTATAAGTTGTATTTGGTTAATCATTTTTTGTAAATGTTGATGGATGCTTTCTTTAAGATCGAGTAATAAGGTGTATGTGTGGTTTGATATTTGCATTGTATCTTTGAGATAGCTTATCATCTTCTAACTCCTTTGAGCTTGGCAAGGAAGTATTTGTGGTTGTGACAAATTTTAGAGCTTCCTTCATCATCAAGAAAAAGGTATGAGCATATTCTTCCATAGTTGAGTTGATTGATTGGTCTTCTAGAAAATAAGTTTGGAGTGAAAAGAACTTGATTAGGGTTTCCTTATTGAGTGTGTTGAGTTAATACTTCAAGGTTTTCTATAATAAAGAGTTGTTAAAACCTTATTTTATAAGCATTGTTGTTGAAGCCTTTGGTTGAGTGAAGAACTTGAACTAGGGTATGAAAAGAACATGAGTATGATTGTTATGTGAGATTGGTTGATGAAGAATTGTTGGAAATATTTTGAGTGAGTGTTTATATACTTGAACTAGGGTTTGTAAGAAATGATTGTTTCATTGAGTGATTGATTTAAGTAGAGTTGGTTGAGCCTAGTCAAATGGATGTGTGAAGTGATTGTTCAAGTCGTATAAAACAAACTATTCTATATTCTAAATTGATTTGAGAAAAATATTGAGCATTGATGAGTGTGAAATATATTGAGTCTCTAACAATTCTCTTTATGTTTCTATGAGATTGGAAAAGTTCTAGTGTGGACTTGTTGAGCAGATTTGAGGTAAGTCTTTGAAAAGACTTGTGGATAGATTTGGGTAAGCTTTTGTGGAAGCTTACAACATAGATTGAGTACAAAGTTGAGAACAGAGATTGAGAACAGATCTAAGGACAAATTAGAGGATAGATTTTGGTGCATATTCAAGGACAGGTTTGTGCCAAACCAAAGACAAAGATTGAGAATAAATTTGTGCTAGACCGAAGGACTGTGTTTAGTGCAGATTTGAGACAGATCTTTGGAGGTGACAGAGTTGAAGACAGAGGTTTCTATCCAGAGCAAGGAAGACAGGTGTCTTCTATGGATAGAGTTCCATTTTCTAAGGGCAGTGGAGGTAGATGTCTTCTAGAGGATCACCAACTAGAGCAGATATTAGGAGATTGGTGTCTCTTGTGGATAGAGATCCATGAACTTGATTTAGGGGATTGGTATCTCCTTTGGACAGAGGTCCATAAACATTATAGGGAAAGGATTCCCAAGAGAATTTATTTGAGAAAAAATTATAAGAAATATTTTCTCTGTGGAGTAGCCCACATTGGGTGAACCACATAAAATCATGTCTCTCATGTGTGTGATGCTTTGTGTGATGTTTATTGCTTTAATATTATTGATGCTATTATTTGGATTAAAAAGAAAAAAAAAATTATCTTATACTGTTCACCCTCCCTCTCAGTATAAGCACATGTTCTTCAAACATAAGGGTTGGTAATAATAGCTCAATTCCATGATACCTTTGATGACTCAAAGAAAGGATATTTAACCATGAAGATAAGGGATCCAAAGAAGGTTTACAAATAAATGAGAAAAAGAGTGATAAGAATGGAATCCACTAATATAGAAGTATAAATTTCTTCTACCATCTTTCCCACAACCATGTTCACTTTATTTTCACCCCATTTATCTTATTCCCGTCTCTATTTTATCTTTCCCTCTTATTTCTTCTACTCCCACTTCTTGAAATTCCCCTAATTGCTTTTGTTGTGCCCGTCCCACCTCAAGTATGTACAACCCTAGTCTTAGAGTCACCAATAGGTTTACCTATTCAAAATGTAGGGTTGTTTCATATGTCATTTTTTCTCTAGTTTATCCTATCATCAATGATATTGCCATGTACTATTATATCCACCCTACATCCATCCTTTGGTCCTCCATGTCACATGTGTTATTTTGTCATCCCATTGTCATCATTCCAATATTTCTCACCATTCATCACCACTTGGTCCACACCATCACTCATATGGTTGTGTAAAATTAGTATCATCGTAGAATAAAACCTTTTCAAGTTAATTAACATTATGAAGGAACACCTCAATATTAGAAATTCATCGACCATTTGTAATTCCCTAACCTGATGAGAAAGATATTTTAAGAGGAAAGATAGAGTAGAAGTATCAAGCACTATATAGGGGACAAGAAAACAAGTTTATCAAGACATCATTGATAAAAAGAGTTTCAACATATACTACAACCATGATCCACCACTTTTGGATAATGAAATAAGATGGGAGCTACTAGTCATAAAGGCACTTTTAATATAGAATATTTAATTCAAGATCTAAGTGATGGAACAAGACAAGTCACTTTGAAACTCAGTCTGCTAAGGTGCATCTAACTTAGATCTAGTCCCTTTATGCTAAGACGTACTCCGTGTATATCAATAAATTTCAAACCTTGCTTTTCAAATAGAATCAAGCAGGTGGAAGAGGAGCTAACAACCAAGGCAAGGTACACTAAATAAATTCTCATCCAATGAAACAAATGAAGTAGTTGGGTAGGTCAAATAAGAAAATGGTAATCATGCAATTGAAGGACACGTCCTATGTGTAAGGGAGACCCTAAAAATATAAGTTGTCTATGATGTTATTAGAATGATAGTTGAATAATTGAGAAATGATATGTAAGAACTACCAAATAAGGGATTGTAGAGAAAGCCAAAGTGGAGGTGTCCTAAATAGTATCACCTTTTGCTTCAAAGGAATTTTTTGAATCAAAAATATAATTATGAAATTTAAGAAATTTAAGAGGATCAAGGGAAGAGCCCCTCATAGGATCAACATGAGGAGTTGGTGTCAAACATCAAAATGTAGATGATCAGGGTGCACCATCACATACTAACTGGAATGTAGTTTTGAACCTGTTAACCTAGAGCTAAACAAATGTGACCTAGAGTTTTTCAAATTTACATGGATTCCAATTTTGAAGACTCCATGCCTAAGGATGAAAACAATATTTGAGATCTCCTGCAAATTGAGCTTGGCATCCCATTAAGTCATCATAAATATAGTATCTTAACTACTACCTTCTAATTCCTATAAATTAGCCATAGAAAATAGATTTTGCAAACCTAAGAACAATGTTACAAGATTTGCAAAATTGACAAAATTTGGCTATCTCCAAAATATATTGGTTGGCTTGCAAGAGTAATTCACTCGTAAAATTGAACTAATTGGATGGAAGGAGTGGTTCACTTGAAAAAATAGACTGATTGACTCAAGGGAGCGATTTGCTTACAAAATGGACTCATTAGCTCAAGGGAGCGATTCTCTCAACAAAAGTTGTCAATTCACTTAGTAAAAAGTGTTGATTCACTCAATGAAAGGTGTCAATTCACTCAAAAATACAAGCAAATTGCTTGTAAAATGCAAGTGAATCTCTTCCCAAACCCAAGTGAATTGCTAGAACATTCACCAAGATAAAATAAAGCACAAATCCCAAGGAGAATCTTTCAAAAAGTGACTTATTGGTAGGTAGGGATGCATTAAGTCATTGTGGAAGCCTTTTAAGCCTATTAGAGCCATGATTGAAGGCATGTAATATTTGAAGGTACAACATTTTGCCAAAGTTACCACCAAATATTTACTTTTACTAGGAGCAATGATTTTTCACCCTAGGTAATTTAGGGGTAAAAGTTTATTATAAATAGGGGCCTAAGGCCCTCATTGTATTTATCTTTTGGCCATGAGAATTGAGAGCTACACTTTGAAACCCACATTGTGATTTGTACTAATGAGTTTGTAAGAAATTGACAAGTCCTTATGTATCCCATTAGTGGCACCACCCTCCTAGTTTACTAAGTGTGCAACGGTTGTCTCATGGACCTTCTAGCCCATCTTGTCATTCACTTATCAATTTCATAATCAAACGAATGGGTGGAAATTGATGTTATTCAAATTCTCAATTTTTTATTGATCATATGCTTTCCTTGCAATGATGTAAAATTCATATTTGCTTTTAGCTTCTCACACTCTAAACTTATCATAATTTTATTTCTTGCATTTTACTTTTTATGCATTTCCTTTTTTGCACTTTACCTTCCATGCAATTTAGTTTAGATTAGTGTAGAGGTTTTATATGAGGACAACAAAGAGCTCACCGAAATTTGAAAGCCAAGAGAAGTCATTAGCAATCTCATTCAACCTTCTGGGGGCACAAAACCTTAATTACAAGTCAAGACAATTCCCTGGTTCAACAAAGCCGCAAGTGTAAAAACCATCATCTATAGTACTTACTTTCTTATGTTGCCTTGAAAACCCTAAATTGCCATATATATCCTCCATACTCCTTTCTTTATCATGTTTTTCTTAAAATCCTAAAGTGCAAAGGATAAACTCTTCACTATTATTAGGAAATGATTTATACTAATAAATAAAAATGAAGACGATTTAGATGGATTAATCTTGTCTTCTTCAAATTAAATTTTACCTCCAAATCTTCCTTCACACCTTTAATCCCTTTTGAATTTGAATTACACATTGAAATCCATCAACCCTTATATCCTTCTTTGATTCTTCTAATGTTGATTTGAGTGATCCATGATGGCCATCACTATTTGATGTAGAGGGGCTTTCTAACACTTTTTTGGAGTGGAAAATCCTTTAATATGATCGACATTTTAGTATGATCCTTGTGCCATGACCAAAATTTCTCCCTTTCTCAAAAGTTTTTACTTTGCAATATCTTGCCATATTTCGAGTATCATAACATTTGAATTTAATGTTTTCATAATCCACTTGTTAATCTCATTCTCTTGATTTAAATTTAATCTTAATAAATTGTGGAAAAGGTTTTAAAATATCTATGGCAACACATATACAAATACAACATGCTTTTACTCTTTAATAGTTTGTCCCTCCTAGATGAACTCTCTTAGAGTAGTTTAGTTGAAGCTAACAAGAAAATGTTGATTGCCTGAACTAAATAATGAATAAGATTTACTTTAATGTTTTCCATTGTTAATAATTGAGATAAAATGATGGAGACGTTGTTGATTCCCCTATATATGTGTGTGTTTTATTTTATAACATTAATGTGTTTTCATATAAACTATTTATTACAATTCTTGTGGTTGCACTTATGGTTAAGGAAAGAAACTAGCAATCTAGATCTAGTAAAGTGAACTATGATAGCATGGATTTGTTTATAAAAATCCCAAGCTCTAAAGGAAAGAGTTGTGATTTGTTATGGATGGGGTACCTAAGTACAACCCCTTGTTCTCAAGCAAAAAAAGAAAAAACTCTTCTAAGGTATTGCAAATATTCTTCAAACCCTCCTAATTGATAAGTAAATATGGAAGTCTAAAAGCCTAACCCCAATTAAAAGTCTTTTAATAATTTGTCTTTTTAAATAAATCTCTCTATGGTCTCATATATAGAATATCTCTCCCATTATCAATTATTTTTTAATTAGAGAAGATGATGAAAAAAATCCTTTCCGAGGAAGCCCTAAATTATTTTGAATTTAATCCCCACTTCCACTTGTCCAATTTAGAATCTTTAAAAAATCTAACAAATATCAGTGAAACTTACATATTAAACCCACCCTTTTAAGAAATATTATGTCACTTCCGATGTAACATATACTACTTTTATATGGATTACCATACACTCATTCTTTCTCGTCCCCCACTAGAGCATTCATACTTTTGGTATCCTTACTTTTTAGTTAAAGTTTTCATAGATGATTTTTTTTGTTACCTAGTTTTGTCTTATAAAGATCCTTTATTTTTAAAAAATTTATCAAGATATTAAAAAACAAATGCATGGCTCACTCCTTTACACTATCTTCTTCCTCTTCGCAAAGATATCAATTATGAAAACTTAAACTCACACAATGCTCACTCTTCCTACATATATTAGATATTAAAATAAATAATATTGTACATTTTTATTATTATAAAAAAAAACAATCAAAAGACATTAATCTAACCCTCTTAAATTCCTCAACTTTCAAGGAGGATGACAAGGTTTGAATCTTGCCCAAGCATGCAAAATTGTTAATTGAAGGATAACAAAGTTAAATTCCTCAACTTTCAAGGAGGATGACAAGGTTTGAATCTTGCCCAAGCATGCAAAATTGTTAATTGAAGGATAACAAAGTTTAAATGTTATCAAATGACACATAAGTTCAATCTATTATATTAAGACTACGTAACTATAAAATAATAAAGTAATTTTTTTTCATCTTATAGACCATATGAGACATTATTGTTTACCTAATATATGGTTATCAATGTCCATATTTTTTTAGAGAATATTACATTATTTGGTGCATGACAATGTACCACCATGGGTACATGGTTTGATTAAGTTGAATATCTTAGATTAGTATTTGAGTCTTTATATTATATAATGTAATAATGTATATGAAATGGACAAGTGTCTCGTAGTTAGGTGTGCATGTGCACAAGTGTCCTATAATTAGGTGTATATATGCGCAAGTGTTCATTATGTAGAGTGCACATGTGTCCTTAGAATAAGAAAGTGAAGAGTTACATACTATTATATATTGGTGACAAAACATTGTAATATGTATTGAAAGTGCATTGCTCATAGCATGCATTAGACAACCTTTATTCAATACCATTTTCATTATTTTCATAAGCTTTCGTTAATAACAATTTTATAAATAGTTGCAAAAGTTTCTAATGAGTTTTACATTATTAATATATTGTTAGTATCTTATACTTGATATAGCATGCTTATTTTAAATCTTGTGGTTGTTCATCAAGTATTTAGTATTAAAAGCTAACAATACTCCGATTAAGAAGTTTGGTGTATAACCCTTTTCAACCATAATTTCAAGCATGATATACAACCTTACCCTTCAAGATTTAAACCTTAGACCTTTCCTTAGAATTTTAAATTTTCCACTATTAAGTTACCATTTTTATTTCATACTACCGATTAAAATTTTAAAAATATGTCTCGAGGGAATAACACAACGGTTCGGGCTTTGGCTCTTCTTTGGGAGGTCCAAGGTTCAAACCGTTGCATGAAAAAATGTGTAAAAAGATGGGTGTGTAGTGGTCGTAAAAGTTTCTCACACTAACCAAGTCAAAAAAGTAAATTAAAATATTATATATAATTCATTTAAAATTTAATTTTAAAAAACTAAATTTAAATTAAAATAAAAAGTTTGCATGATCTTCCTCAATTTATAATTTTTTTTTGGTTACATAGGAGAGTTGGCTACAGCCACTATTTTTAGTAACTCGCAGTGCAGGGTTCAAACCACAAGGGCTGCAACCACCAAATCTATCAGTCTCGTTAATTGTTGACCTAGCATGAGATGGGGACTGCCGATCACTCGGGATTCGTACCGTCATCATCGGTCTGGCGTGCACTCAGAAGATTCAGAGTAGACTACTAACTTTGCAAACTGGCACCACCAAGGTTTGAACGCAGGTCTCTTCTCAACAAGTGCCCATCCAGACTAGCACTTACCAATCCACCTAACCCTTGGAGCTCTCAAAAAAGTTTCTCACACTAACCAGATCAAAAATATATATTAAAATATTATATATAATTCATTTAAAATTTAATTTTTAAAAACTAAAACTAAATTAAAATAAAAAATTTGCATGATCTTCCTCAATTTAATTTTTTTTTTTTTGTTACATAGGAGAGTTGGCTACAACCACTATTTTTAGTAACTGGCAGCGCAAGGTTCAAACCACAGGGATTGCAACCACCAAACCTATTTGTATTGTTAATTGTTGACCCAGCATGAGATGGGGACCGTCGATCGCTCAGGGTTCATATCGTCGTCTCGATCTAGCGTGCACTCAGAGGATTCAGAGCAAACTACTACCTTTGCAAATTGACACCACCAAGGTTTGAACCCAAATCTCTTCTTAGCAAATGCCCATCCAAACTATCACTTACCAATCCACCCTTGGAGCTCTCAATTTATAAGTTTTACTCTAAATTAAAAGAAAAGAAAAATTTATAGATCTTACTTGATACGACTTTTTGTTCTTGACAGGCTGGAAACTATATTAAATTAAAAACTAAAACTAAATTAAAATAACACGTTGGCATGATCTTCCTCAATATATAAATTTTAAATTAAATTAAAAGAAAAGGGAAATCTTATAAATCTTACTTGATACGACTTTTTATTCTTGATAGGCTGAAACCATATTATATTATATAAATAAAAAATAACTTATTTAAATAATTTTTTTAATTTTTTTTATTAATGATATTGTTAGAAACTTTTACAATGCTTAAGGTTGAGTATTTTTATCCCAACTTAAATAAGGGTGAAAGCTTCCCTTACCAATAGGGACCATGCACACACCCACCCCCTCAGGCACTCGCCCACATTGTAATTTGAAACTTGGACCTTCCAAAACCCACTACTTCTCACAAATAAATTTACTTTTTCACTTAAACCAATCTTTCTTGATGGCTTTTTATTAAAAAAATTATTTTCAAATATCTTGAACTAGACCTATCACAATTTTAGAGTTTCTTTCCGTTGCTCATCACCTTTATATATATATATATATATATATATATATATATATATATATATATATAAACCAATCTTTCTTGATGGCTTTTATTAAAAAAAATATTTTCAATATCTTGAACTAGACCCTATCACAATTTTAGAGTTTCTTTCCGCCAAATTTAATCATTGCCTTTGCTCATCACCATTAATTATATATATAAGTAATTATAATAAAAAATAAATTGAAAAGTTTAAGGGATGGAGATTTGGGTTAAAGTTTTGAGTATTAATATGGTTTTCAACCTTGGAAGATCAATGCCAAGCATTGACATGCAATAAGGAATACATGTGATAATAGCTCCTCTCAACCGATTGTGCAGGTTTATGTTGAGAATGGTCCACAAAGTTTTCCTGATGTAATTCTTCCTTAATTTGATTTTGCATGGCATTGATGTATTTCTTTGGATTGAGTCTTGCCTTGCGATTTAGGTTAATTTCGTTGGATTGAGTCTTCCCTTGGGGTCTAGGTTAACGCAGCTTGGACTCCTTGTGGAATCAAGCTAACGATGGTTCAAAACCTTACAAAGAGGTTTTTTTTTGTTTCTCTTTGCAGAAAGAACCCATGCTAAGGCGATTTATGAGCATGGCCCTTGGTATATGAGAAGCTCTCTGCCTGTTTTTTCTCTTTGGACCGTGACTTTTCTAGTTTTGAGAAAAGATCTACCAAAGTCCCTATGTGGATGGAATTCCCAAGACTCCCTATACCTCTGTGGCCCTTTCTCAATCGCATAACAACCCCTCTCTATGGCCTTTTCTCAATCGCATAACAACCCCTCTCTATGGCCTTTTCTCAATCGCATAACAACCCATCTAGGATATATCAATTTGGTGGAGGCAAACAAATTTTTCTTATGCACGCTCTCAAAAACGTGTTTGCTTTGAGATTGATATTTCTCGAGATCTCAAAGAGACTATTTGTTAAACAACGAACCAAAGTTTATTCAGCAGCAGTAGGTATAAATAATGAATTACAATGCCGTGAATAGCACTGAGCTGAACGGCGTAAACAGAGAACTGTTACAACAGTGTAACAGTATGCCAAAATGTAAATAGGGACAAAATAATATTAGTACGCTAACATCCCCCTTTATTACATTATTTGGGTAATGTAATAACTAATAGCTATACTAACATCCCCTTACATCATTTTGCAATACAAAGAGAGCTGCGAAACAATTCAAATTTGACACGTCCAAGTGCCTTAGTGAAAATGTATGCAACTTGAGCATCGGTGGGAATGTGTTGAAGCTGAATTCGGTGCTTTGGAACTTCATCTCGAATGAAATGACATTGTGTGTCAATGTGCTTTGTTCTTTCATGATGGGCTGGATTCTTGACGAGGTTCAGAACACCCTGATTGTCGCAAAACAAGTGTATTGGAGATTTTGATGGATGGCCCATACTTGTCAAAATGCGACGTAACCATATCACTTCGCACACAGCTTCACGTGCGGCACGATATTCTGCCTCTGTTGATGAAATAGCAACCACATGTTGCTTCTTGTTGTGCCAAGAGACAGGACCGGATCCCAGATGAAAAATGTATCCAGAAGTTGACTTGTGATCATCAAATGATCCGGCATAGTCGGAGTCCGTGTATCCTTGCAAGAAGAATTTGTTGTTCCTCTTGTATTCTAGGCCATATTCCATAGTACCACGGACATAGTGAAGAACACGTTTTGTTTGCTTTCCAATGAGTGGTCTTAGGCTCCTGCATGAACCTCGAAAGATAGTTGACGACAAATACGAGATCCGGCCTAGTATTGGTCGGATATATGAGACTCCCAATCAAGTGTCGATAGAGAGTACCATCTACCGAGGTGAGTCATCATATCGCGATAATCGAAGTCCATTCTCCATCGGAGTTTCCATTGGCTTGCGATCGGTCATGCGATATTTTTCCAGCAATGTCTTGGCATATTTTTTACGAGACACTTTGATGGAGTGCTCCTTACGGCTAAATTCCAGGACCAAGACAAGTAATGGAGAAGTCCGAGATCTGTCATCTCAAAAGATTTGCACAAGTTTCTTTTGACGATAGAGATCATAGTTTACGAACTCCCTGTAATGAGCGAGATCATCCACATAGAGTACAAGCAACACTATCTCAGAACCCTGTTTCTTGAAATAGAGGTTTGCATCTGACGGACATCTCTTAAATCCATGCTGCATAAGGTGATTGTCCATTTTTATATACCAAGCTCGAGGAGCTTGTTTCAGACCATACAAGGATTTGACCAATTTGCAAACTTTCTGCTCTTGGCCTTCCACTTCAAATCCTTCAAGCTGAGTCATATAGACTTCTTCTTGGAGATCACCATTTAGAAAGGCACTTTTGACATCCATCTGGTGAACTTTCCACCCATATTGTGCTGCCATAGCACACATAACTCGAATTATGGTCATCCGAGCAGTAGGTGCAAAAGTTTCCTCGTAGTCAATGCCTTCTTTTTGAGCATAGCCCTTTGCAACAAGACGGGCCTTATGCTTATCAATTGTTCCATCTGCCTTGTACTTGACTTTATATACCCATTTGCAGCCAATGGGCTTCTTTCCATGCGGCAAATCAACAAGCTTCCAAGTTTTATTCTTCATCAGAGACTCATACTCTGTATCCATAGCGGCCTTCCACTGAGGCTCACTGAGAGCATCTTGCACTGATGCAGGTTCAAGACTATCTATGGTAGACATGAATGCCCTGTCATCATCAATATCCATATCCTCAACTTCTATACTTGGAGTTACAGAAAGTTCCTCAAAAGATTGACAAAGATCATCAACCTCACCAGTTTCTTTGGCTTCTTTTTCCTTTTGAGCCATACTGCGTGTACGAGGTCTATCCAAATTCAAATTGGGAGGAGTGGATAAATTTGCATCTCTGATTGTATTTGTACACCATTTAGGATTCTTCTTCGGTGGAGTTGAAGATGTAGAAGGACCTCCTGTCTGTGTTGATGAAGGAATCTTCTCTTCCTTAGTTTCCACAATATCTTGGTGTACTTTAGATGTGCTCTGTGATGTGAAAGCTTCATCAAAGACAATATCTCTGCAGATATGAATTTTCTTGGTCAAAGGATCTATCAAACGATATCCTTTAGAGTGCTCAGAATAACCAAGAAAAATGCATCTCAGTGTTTTCTCATCTAGCTTCTTCCTTTTCTCTTTCGGTATGTGCATGAAAGCTTGACATCCGAAAATACGTAGATGATATATGGAGGGTTTTCGACCACTCCATGCTTCCTGTGGAGTCATTCCTTTTAGGGCCTTTGTGGGTGCCCTATTCAATGAGATACTACTGCAGTGGTGACGACTTCCGCCCAATATTGTTGCCCAAGAGTAGCTCTCGTGAGCATACAACGAACCATTTCCATGATAGAATGGTTCCTTCTCTCAACAACTCCATTTCTTTGAGGAGTATAGGCGATTGTTAAGCTGTCTCTTGATTCCATGCTTATCTAGGAATGCAAAAAATTCATTAGAGGTAAACTCTCCCCCTCGATCTGAGCGGAGGGTTTTAATAGAAGCTCCTGACTCCTCAACGGATTTCTTGAACTGCTGGAAGAATGCAAAAGCTTCAGATTTCAGTTGGAGAAAGAAAACCCACATCTTTCGTGAGTAGTCATCTACAAATAACTGAAAGTACCTCTTCCCTCCACAACTGTTGGGTGTGAAAGGACCACACAGATCGGTATGAATTAACTCCAGAGGTTTTCGTGCTCTTGTTGAGCTCTTCTCAAATGGTACTCTATCTTGCTTTCCTGCCAAGCGGTAGAGCATACTGGCAATGTGGCAAAAAGGGAAGGAAGACCCTTTACCATCTCATACTTGCTGAGCTCAAGTAAGTAGCCAGAACTAAGATGCCCATATCTCTTGTGCCATAGGGAAGTTGCCTCCTTGGTAGAGACAGTCATGGCAACATGTGGAGTAGAGATAGCATCTAGTGCAAATAAGTCGTGCTTATATGAAGTTGTTGCAATCTGCTTACCCTTCCTGGTAATGGTACAACACTTCTTTCCATTCTCAACACGAAAGTTGACAACCATATTTCTATCCAGGATTTGTGTCATTGACAACAAATTGTTGGCCAATCCCGGAACATAGAGGACTTTATCAATCTGACACTTGCCATCAGGAAGAGTGACTGAAACTGTACCCTCTCCCTGAACCCTGTAGGTTTTATCATCGACAATGGTGACGGGTTTGCCCTCTTTGGCCACAAATGATTCAAACCACGATCTATCGCTAGTCATATGTTTGCTAGCTCCAGAATCGACATACCAAATAGGATCCCTTTGTGTGGAATCTGTGGTAGTCATGAGCACCTTGTGTGCCCATTCAGAATCTGAGTCAGATTCTTCAACAGCAACATTCACCTGGGGTTGCTTGTTTTTATTTTGTGGTTTGTTTTGGCCTTTCTGCTTGTTCTTATGCCAACACTTGTTGGTGTCATGGTTGTCTTTCTCACGGATCTTGCACCACCTCTTCTTCTGTTGAGGTTGTTTGCCTTTTCCTTTCGTATCCTGTTGAGAATTTCCTCCTTTCTGAAAGTTGCCTCCTTTTTGCCCATTACCTTTCTTCCTAGAACCACCTTCTGTTGGTGTATAGGGCTGTATTGGAAGAATCATCCTTGTGAAGTTGGCATGCCTCTTGTTGTTGAAGTAGATTGACCAACTCGATGTAGGTAATTTGTCGTTGAGACACCTGGATGGAGGTTATCAACATATCAAATGAAGAAGGTAAAGCTCTCATCACAAGTGAAATGAGAAGCTTTTCATCCACAATATCTCCCAAAGAACTCAATTTCTCTTTCAACTCAGACACTCTGCACAGAAAGAGTTCAACTGTTTCACCCTGTCTCAAACTCAGGTTATGAAGTTGTTGTTGAAGATGAAGAATGGTGGATTCATTCTTCCCTCATAGATGGTTCTAAGGGCATCCCATGCCTCTTTACCACTTGCTTTGTCAGCTATATGAGGTTGCACTTCATCTGAAACAACAAACAAAATGAGCACCTTTGCTCGACTGTCTTTCTTGTCAAAAGCTATCTGATCTGCTGAAGGACCTGTGGATCCTGCTGTTGGTGAAGGCCTAGTTGTTACTCCAGTAACAATATCCCACAAATCTTTCATTTGGAGAATAGTCTTCATCTTATGTTTCCATGGTGTATAATTTGGACCTTTCAATAACTGATGCGGATCAGTCATTAACTTTGCAACAACGGCCATAGTGAAGGTTCCTTATATCACCAATTGGTCCCCCTTTCTATATACCTTTTGCTAGGCCAATATACCGTACAAAATACCCGCCTTTACGTGAGGGAAACTATAGGTATTTAGAAAGATCAACAAAAATCACTCGCCCTTACGTGAGGGAGACTATAGGTGAGTTTTAGAGATCATACGATACGTGGAACATAAGCGATGCGAAAGGGAATCGCCTTGTTGATGGCACCTACCATAGAAGATTCTTCTCATGCGTGGGGCGTAACTTCCCCTAAACACTATGAAGAATACTTCGTCAGGATTTACGCCTAAACACAAGTGCGATAAAGGGTAGTGGATGGAGTTAAAAATGCAAAAATAGCGTACTTATTCCTCCCCGACGATTTATAGAGAACAAGCTCAGACGTCGTTGTAGCAGCTATATTATGCGACGGATACAGTAGCCAAATCACGACGGCTTTACACTGTAAGTGCTGGCGGAGGTATCACAAATACCGAACGCTGCAGTGCAATAAATTGCACGGATGGGTTTTAATTATTCCGGGGACTTAAGGAGTGTTTTGATTTTTAAGTTTTTAATGTTATAGTGCAAAAATGAAATATGCAACATACAACATAAAAAAAACTACCCACAAGAATAACCCACAAGGTGTCGGTCCACGACTAGAAAATGCACCTTTTACAATTTGCCAAATTGCTATTTTTCGAAAAATTACTCACTATCCCCCTTTGATTTTTGAAAAAATATCCCCCCTTAAAAGACTTTCTTTAACAAAGCATTTTAATAATTATTATTTATTTAAAGTTAAAAAAAATAATTTTAATTTATATAGTTTTTAAAACTTTAAAAAATAAATTAAAAATAAATTTTAATTTATAAAGTTTAAAAACTATTAAAAAATAAATTAAAATTAAAAAATTTAACTAAAAATAATAATAATTAAAAAAACGTTTGAAAAAAAAATATACCTTGGGGGAGTCGGCGGGATTTGAACCCCCGACCTGCAGGCTCCCTGAGCCTTACCGCACGGCTCACGACCACGTGAGCCAGCGGGCTGATCCGAGAGGATCAGTCAACCTCCTCTCCTTTATCAACCTCAGAATGCTCCTCCTCCGCAGCAACCTCCTCTGCAACTCGCGGCCGCGGCTTTGCTTCGTCGCGCGTCGCTGTTTCCGCTCGCTCGCACTGTGTAAAAAAAATTCGCCCCGGCAATTGAAATTTTTTTTTTTTTTTTTTATTTTCGTTCGGAGCGGACGTGCGGGGGTGCTCCCTCCTCATCTGCGCAATCCGCACTGGCTCTGCTGATTTTTTTTTTTTGGGGGGAGGTTTATACCCCGCGTGAGCGGGAATTTTAAATTTTAATTCCCGTCGCGCGCGGGGGGGGTCACGGGATGCGCGCGCGCAAATTGCTCTGATACCATGAAATAAAACACGCATTGCGTAGCTGGCTCTAATACCATGTTAAACAACGAACCAAAGTTTATTCAGCAGCGGTAGGTATAAATAATGAATTACAATGTCGTGAATAGCACTGAGCTGAACGACGTAAACAGAGAACTATTACAACAGTGTAACAGTATGCCAAAATGTAAATAGGGACAAAATAATATTAGTACGCTAACACTATTGACATGCAAGTTGGTGACATAGGTCCTCTACATTAATTTGCCCAACACATGTTTTCGGTGTCAATCCTCAACACACAAGATCAAAGATTGTCCCTTATTCCGCATAACAAGGACAAGACCGAGTGCGCTCACTCCTCAACCTCAAGAGGATGGTTGGACGACTGTGGGAGAGTGTAAAAATGCACGTTTGGTTGCTTCTAAAGGTACACGGTCTAAGTCAGCACATGTTTCGAAGTTGTAAAACTACTCAGTCTTAACAAATTCATACCCCAAAGGATACAATAGTGGTTGCTTCAAAGTCTACCCAACTGACCAATCCTCCAATACATTCCCCTCATCCAACGCAAGCTGCTCACGCAGCTTGAGAAAGAGATTTGTAGAAGAAGATGTTGCTCCAAAGAAGCGACTTCATATGACCAATGTTCAATTGAATAGTTATGTTCTTGATTCATCTAACAGTTACAGTGTGTTGGAGTATCTTAACGACGACGACGATATGTCATTGGAAGCGAAACATCATCGACAGAATTAGCAATTCTTGCAAAAGAAGCAAAATCTAAAGATCCCTTCCTTTCTATGTGGTTTCAACATTCTTGTACATAATCGTAGTCCTTGACAAAGGAAAGAAGATAAAGACTCTCTAACCGAAAAACGGTTTCACCCATTCAACCAAACAATTCCAATAGCTTTGGGACGTTGGTGTTGAAAAAATAGGATAACCAAATAGTAAGTCTACTTGGTGTCTAGAATTACAATTCTAAAGTTTAATTCTAAATTTTAAAGTTTTTTTACTCTAGTTTTTTTTTTTTTGCTTAGTTATGTTGTTTATTCATCCTGTTTTGATCGTATAGGTGAACATTGTGCCTTTTGATCGTATAGGTGAACATTGTGCCTCAAGATCCAACTCTTTTTTATTGTAACCTCTTTTTATTTTTTATTGAATATCATTATCGATTTCAATAAAAGAAATTAAGTTAGCCACTATTTATCGGCTAAAATTAAGATTTTCAAAATTTGAAATTAGTTAATATTTGGATCCTTAGCCCATTAGCCAAAATTGCTCTAATTTTATAATAATTTGACCATGTTTAAATTTTCAACATTGCCCCTAATATTAGAATCTTTGCACCTAATATTTTATAATAATTTAACCATTTTAAATTTAAATTTTCAACATTGCCCCTAATATTTGTGAATTTTTGTGCCTAATAACATTGAATCTTCTATATACGTTCAAACACTATTCACCTAGATTATCCACCAAATTTTTATAAATACATATTAAAATTGACCATAATCCTATCCCACCTTAATAAACTCTTTTTATTTAGTTTATGTTTTATTGACTAGTGTTGTTTTCCACTTTGAGGACTAGCGGTCAAATTCAAAACTTTGGCTTAAATTTACTTCACTAAAAAAAATTAAAAAAAAAACAAATTATACCATTATATAAAAAGGAAAGCTATTCATTAATCGCATTATCAATTAAAAATATTAAAAATAATAAATTAACTGACTGAACCAAAGGTTTGTCACCAGTTCTAAACCTTTTAATAAAGTGAACATTGTATAGCTTTTGTGAATAAGGCTGTAGTACTATTTCTAACATTTCAATACAACTTGAAAAATGTGTGTAAAAGGAAAACGACAAGAATAATTTTCTCGTATAAATTGGCTTTGAATCTTGTCATTCTTGTTTTTTTTTAGATTCGTTTCTTTCCTATTGTGCCGTAGAAATTTTAGCATTTTACCCTTTCGAACAGACAAAATCTCTGGCTTTATTTATAGCAACAAATTCGAAAAAGGTTACTGTCATCTGTAACAATAATATTTATTTAGGGTTTAAATTAATATAGTTTTTAAAGGAAAATAAGGTAGAATCTATATAGAGACAACAACTCTCAGATTGAAAGAGATTTGGCCGAAAGATGGTGGTTTGAGATTTTAATTTTTTTTAAAAGTTCCAAAATTCAAAGACTCTTAAAATAATTGATTTACTCTAAAAGATGAAGCCTTGTAGATGCATCTGGAATTCTTGTTAATTGAGAGACCCACCCGATTTTAGACTTATCTTCATATCTTCTCCAACGTCACCCAGAGTCATATGATAGGGACTGGCATTTAAGGAAGAGGAATCCACAAGGAAGTGAAATAAGAGAAAAGCATGTGGAATACTAGACCCATCGAAAAGGATAAGGGGAACCATAAAGTAAGCACAAGAGGAGAAGGGGAGGTTTTTTATAACAAAATTAAAACGTAGCAAAAGCAAAAAGTCGTGCTAGCATATACTTTAACATAAAACAATCCATAAATCTTGGAGATTGCAAAGGAAGCCTGTTTGAAGGCAATATAATACACGCTGAAAGTACAAAGCCTCCTCATCATCAAAAGCAGAGATGCTCTTGAAGCCTATACATCATTCATATTGAATATGAACTTCTCTAAGATTGCTTTGACTGTGATCTCCTTAATCCCAAAACATATTCCACTCAAACCATTATTTGCTCCAAACATCATCCACAAAGCCTCTTAAGCTCATTCGTATATAGCCAACACTTAAAATTTTATATGACATATATTATTTTTTGGCTAGTGGGTTTTTTTGTGGGGTCGATCTGGTGAACAGTCTGCTTATCTGCTGAACTAAATAGAAACCATCAAACCAAGTAGGGGTTGAACATACTGCAAGCTATGTACAGATATTCACTATGACATTCCATCTCCATTGATGTAAGGCAGATATGAGGGGGCCCATGAATCTTGAAAACAGGTTGTGCAAAGCCACCATCAATAGATCAATGCCTTCATCTGTCCAAGGCACTGATGACTACCCTGGCATTTGGCACAACCAGGGCATTAGCATATTACCCCACAATAATGCAATCCTTACTCTTAGAAAGGATGTGTTTGAGATGGATTGAATTTAAAGACTAACCAGTCATAAACAGTTGGACTTCTTGGTTCTGCTTTTTGTCGCACTTCAGAACCTGGTTTTCTGGGAGTCCCTCTCAGAGTTCTCCATGGATTGTCTCGTTCTCCTGGTGTCACTGAAACACATTGCAGATGGACCCAATAAGAAAAATATGCCATACTTGAATAAACAAATGTTGATTTTAGGAGGTAACATCACAATAAGGTAAATTAGGTCACAAACTAGCTTTATGCTTAATTGGAGTATTAGATCACAATAAGGTAAATTAGGTCGCAAACTAGCCTTTATGCTTAATTGGAGTATTAGATCACAATAAGGTAAATTAGGTCGCAAACTAGCCTTTATGCTTAATTGGAGTATTAGACCCCGTTAGACTTTGGTGAGTCATTCATTATTGTCAGGCAGTTGTAAGGCCCCTAATTTATCCATGCACACCATGTTTGCTAAAAACCAAACACCTGGCCGGCATTCAGTCCAATACAATAAATGTCATAGAATCTAGTGCATATGTCGGTAAAATTTCCTTTTTAATCGCCTTAATAGACATGGGATGGATGCATTTAAGGCAGTCCGACACAATAAATGTCGTAAAATCTAGTGCATATGCGGTAAAATTGCCTTTTATATTAGCCTTAATAGACATGGCATGCATTAAAGACATTTCTGTGGTTCAGACCCAAAAACCCAAAGCACCTACAATTTTGCAAGCATCCAAACATTTTTGTACATCATTTTAATTTCAATTTATTTAAGATTTTGAATAAGTTCAGGAACCACTTCTCCATAGAATTTGAGAATTACCAAGAACCAGGCACTTCTAACATGACACTCTTACAACCAGGAACACATCTCACATGAAACCGAACAACGGAAGAGTAAACTTCAGAGGCCTTGGAAGAAATTTGAATAGTGGAACTACACTGGTCCACTTGACAATTGACCCTACACTGGTCCGTAGACTGCACTGGTCCACTTGACAATTGACCCTACACTGGTGCCGTATAATAATCTAATGTATTGTTAAAGATAAGATAATCCCCCAAAATCAGTTGGATCAATTCTACGGTGGGCAGCTAGTGACACACTAATAATCTAAATATCTTTATAAGAGATAAGGGGACTTGCAGTTCACTTCCGAATCCCCCAAAATCAGTTAGACATGTTATCAGTGATCAACTGGGCTATAACTAGAGTCCCTCCTTTCATAAGCATAATAGCATCAGACCACCATTGGAAAACAAAAGAAACCGTATCCCCCAAAATCAGTTGGATCATGTTATCAGTGATCAACTGGGCTAACTATAGTCCCTCCTTTCATAAGCATGATAGCATTAGACCACCATTGGAAAACAAAAGAAACCAAAATAATCGATAGGGATATATAGCTTTCAATTTATAAAAAAAATTGATGATGTAGGTTGCATTTGCTTCTAGACATATTATAAACAAAACTCGATTATGTGCAAAGGGAGCTTATCCGACAATTAGAGGCTTGCTCGTAGAGGGTGGGATCTAAAAATCTAGATTTAACTTTTTGCCTTCATGATTACTAGAGCTCAACTTCAACATAACATGTTACGCTGTGATCTAGATATCCACCACCTTTAATTGACGACGCTCAAGTTCAAGCACAGAGAGGCCTTCAACACCAGTATGGCCTACTGGCTAGGCTGGGGCCTAAAAACCTAATCTATCTTGATCATTTACCTACATGGTTGGAAAAACTCAGTTTCAAGCACAGTGGGTCTTAACACACACCGATTAGTCTTAATGGGTAGACTAAAATTAAAAATCTACCCTTAATCATAGGTACGCTGAACACTACCGTTTAACTTTTTACCCCGATTTGTCATGATGGGTGGGTAGGCCTGAACATACACGGCCAGAAGTATCATACTTACATGAAGCTGGAGAAAGAGGAGGGCTGGCAGCCACTGGAGATGAAAGAATATCAGGATTATCCACAGAAAGTGAGCGAAGATAAGGTGGCTTCACTATAGTGATGCTCCGTGTTACATGGCCTGACTCCTCGTTAGCTCTCGAGAATTCTGCACTTGATCTGCGCTCCCTCAGTCGCCTTAACGCTTCCTCAACATCTGTTGAGATGAAATCAACAAATCATAAACTGAAGATCTAAGATATGAGAAAGAGAACAATGAACAGTAAGCCCTTATGTTCACAGCTCTAACATCTAAACATTATTGAGAACAGGAAACACAGTTCCACAACGCCGTAATAAGCACAATCACTGCCCTTCTAAACATGAAATTTGCATTTTCTCACTTCTTAGAAGTGTTTTTCTTTTTTTTTTTAAATCACATCATCTGGTTTGCAGCACACCCAAGCAAACCTGGATAACACCACTTTCACAGCATCTGTAAACTAGACACAGTTAAGAAATGTATTTTTGAAAAATATTTTCAGGTACAACAAACCATAAAACCTACTACTGTTATAATGGCCACGGATGATCCTACAACCTTGCAACCACAACACCAAAGAATCCTCAAAGGTAACCATGACTTAATTCCCTTTTTAACTGGAAATATCAAAAATTTGCCCCAGATCCTAAACACTTTAGCTCTAAACATCTAGATCTCAACACTAGACAATAATTCACCACACACAATTTCAACCCCACACAGTTTAAACTTCTCAACTTCAACAAAATTCAAGGCCGAAGCAGAAAGCCCCAGAACTAATACAAATACATAACCCCAACAAAATTAAAAAAAAAAAACCCACATTTCGTCATCTCAGCTCACTCGCTTACACTACACTTCCAATTCATTTCGTTAATTCAAGAATCTCAAAACTGAACGCCCATTAAAGCAATTACCTAAACCAACATTTTGACAGACTGCAGATCTGAAAAGCTTCATACCCCATCTCATCTTCCATACCATCCAAAACCTTGAAAAACTACAAACACCCTCCATCATAAACCTCATAAGTCATAACAACATTTCCAGTGTAAGCAAGATCCGATTAAACTATTACCAAACACATTTTGTTCCACCAAATCTCTCCACAGTTCCAAATACCTTTAAAAAAAAAATCTAAAAAAACTAGCTATCAAATTTTGTTAGAGATTCTATCAAATTATTACCAATCAGATGTTTGTTCTAGCCTATCAAGAAGAAATCCTTCCAACTTTACAATACAATCCAAAAGAAAAAAAGAGATCCTTCCTTGCTACATTAGGAAAACCATGCGACAAACCTGGAGAGGCAGATGCAGAACCAGTGGGCATGGTGGCACTTTTTCTGAGCTTTCCCAGCCCATTATCAGGCTGAGGACCAGCTACAGTGTCATCCCAAAGCTTATCCAAAAGCCCCATTACTCCCCCCAAATCTAAAACCCAAAAACACAAAAATCCCAAAAGCCTCGCTCTTTCCAAAAACTCTCCCAAACACTCTCCCAGATTGTGATTTTTCTTCTTGCTCTACCCTCCCGGATGGCAATTTAAAGCAAAGGAACTCCCCTTAATTATCCAAAAGTTTGCTAAGGATGACGATGACCGTTGCCAAACCATGGCCACCTCAGCATGGGTGATATTCTTTTAGCGATGACAGCGGCGCGCAGTGAGTAAACTTGCCACTGCCGTATCTGATTATGATGTGACGTGTATTGTCTGGGTCTGATTTTTCTCTCCTTTGCCACGTCAGCGGATAAGAATTGTGGACCAGCTCACGATTGACCTGCCCAGATTTGATCCCTCACAGCACCCTCCGGGTGTCGTGGAGACCATATCACCCCTCACGTGATGTGAGATATTCCCTTTTCCTTGGCATTTGATTATTTGGGCTCTCCCGTTTTCTGGGGCCACCCTCCCTTGGATATTAGGTCGTTTGTGAGGCCGGCGACGTTGTGGGTCCTGATGATAAGAACGAGTAGTAGTCAAGGACGGAGTAGGACTAGTAGCCAAAGATTAATCTTTGAGGTTGGTGGAAATTTACAATCATATCTAAGTCTTGGAATACAAACTTTGATTTTAGGTTCTATTAATTTGGTTTAGTATGATACAATTTTGAAGTTAGTTCTATTAATTTGGTTTAGTATGATCTGAAAAATAGGTAGGTTGGTTGGTGTCGTCAGTTCCATTTTTAGAGATTTTTTAGACAATCAATTTAGCTTCTTTCGGTTAGGATTTATAAAAGTTTTTTGGTTTTTAATAATTTAATATGTATAATTTTTTATTTTAATTTTAAGAATCGTGTAATATTGATTTAATTTATAACATCTAATTTAAATATTAAATTATAAATAAAAATAATTCACATTTTATATTTGGATATATGTTATGCAAAAACAAAAATATGTAATATTGGTTTTGTATTTTATCCAAAAATATGCAATATTGGTTTTGTATGCATCACCAAAACAAAAACTAACAAGGTTCAATCATTACATACTAAGTTAAAAACCTAATCATTATTTTATAGTTGGGCATTAGCAATCATAAGCTAACATGATCAAAGCCAACTTGAAGATTTTAAGGATATTGGCCTAAAGGAGGTTCAAAGAAAAAAAACAAAATTATTAATAGTTCAATTCAAATATTGATAGGAGGTATCTATAGAGATAGGTTTCAATCTAAAACTACATTTAAAGATAAAGGTTTATTTGCAATTGCAAACTAGGCCATGGAGACCCCTCTTAGACAAGAATTGGAATGAAATTTCAATATTCTTTTTTAATTTTAAAGGGTTTATGTTAAAATAGTGGAAGTCACGAATGTTGTTTTATAATATAAGCCAAATATTCTAGTACTTCTTGAGATTAAATGTAATAGTTGGCAGCTTGACCTTGCACTTTAAATAATTTGGAAATATAGTTTTTATTTATGTTTTCCTCATCAAAAGGGGAAGTTCTACAATTTATTTTCTTGTACAATAAAAGGGTGGGAGCCCTTAAAACAAAATTATTTGGGCCACTTTTCTCGTAAGGAAATATTATTGGGTTTTGTTAGTCTATGCTTCTAATTATTTTTCTATTTGTTTGGCTCTTTCAGAATAGATGGACAATAGTTTGCCTTCTACAAAATGGATTATAATTAGGGACTTTAATATGGTAACATAATGTCATTATAAGAATTGAGAATCTTCTTCACTTCCCTTGTATCTTGTAAAATTTAAATCCTGGGTATCTTGTAGGAATAAATTAGGATTTTTTAAAGTTCTTAGGAATTGGATAAGTACTATTTGTTTACTTGGTATATTAGAAGTTCTAAAAATAATAATTTTTTTTAAATAAAGGGGTAAAAATTTATTGATAAAAAGTCTGGATTACAAAGTACAACTGAGCTTCCAACCATGACTCAAATAAACATCCAAACAGGCTAAAACCACTAGACTAGAATGACACCCGGAAAAGACAACAAGAACAAACCACATTAAGTCTATAAATCCTTGTGGATCAACTCCCATAGGCATTGAGTCCCCAGACGGGAGACTCTCCCAATTATCGATACTCCAAGGATCCAACAGCTCAGAAGCCCTTTTGGTCAGGTAACCAGTAACCACATTCCATTCCCTTGGAATGTGCACAAAGGATATAAATTCGAACTCTTCACTCATTACGAGAATTTGAACGGCTACAGAGGCCAACTGCCAATTAAATTCCTCCACCCTTTTACTATTTAAAATATTAACCACAATTTGAGAGACAGACTCGCAGATAATCCTATGTCAGCCAAGAGAAAACCCCTTCCGCAAGGCCTCAAGAATTGCAAGAGCTTCCATAAAATTGTTGGAGTGAACACCTTTATAAATGGAAAAGGAAAAATTGACACCACCGATGAGAATCTCTCCCAACGCACCAATGCCGGACATGTCCGGGATTACCCCTGGACGATCCATCAATATTAATTTTTAAAACTCCTCTAGGGGGTGGCCTCCACCTACCATCTCTCCTAACCTTCTTACTGAGCTAAGGAACCCTACTAGGGCTAGAAAAGTTCACACCATCCCCAAAGAGACCAAGGGCTTGTTGTACCTTCTCCTCCCTAGAATCCAAAAGAGGGTCCACATCATATTTACTATGGATGGTTTCCTGAACCATATACAGGATCCTTTGCCAGATCTGTTGAACAGCCAAATAACTGCCCTAAAATATGCGTCGGTTCCGTTCGAGCCAAATTTGCCAAATGATGCAAGAAGGGCTCAAATTCCAAGCCACCCAAAGGAAGGGGGCCTTGGAGTTCTAAAAATAATGTTGCAATGAGTAGGTTGGATAAATTTTATCATTCTAATGCCTTTACAAACACTTGTTTTTCTCTAGATTCAAGGCTTTCTATGGTTATCATTGCTCCTATTTTGGAAATCTCTTCTTTAGCAACCTTCTTAGTCAAGTGGAGGGGACTTACTATTTTCATTTTAAATTACCTTGGATGCATTGTTGGTATAAAATCAATTCAAATTGAAGAAGAGAATCCTTTTGGTCCTAGTGATTGGATCTCCTAGTAGGAGAGAGCTATCTCCAATCTTGTGATTTTTCTTCATGTGTTTGATAAATGTCGTACTGCAGCTTGTATAAGGTTTAGGAACTTACCTTGTACAATTATTGTGGTATGAAAAACTTGGTTCAAGATCCTACTTCTCAATATTGGTAGAATTGTGTTGCTATAGTTGAGTCCAATTTGCTTAGAATTGAGTAAAATAGGTGAATAAGAGCTAAAGTCAAATCTAGGATTCAATGGATAAACCAAAGGGACAAAGGTTTTAAGATTTTTCAAAAATTTAAATCATACCTTACTGGAAAGTTCCCTTAATTCTCAGAAGGAGGTTTGGGGTTCAAGCCTGGCGGCCTACGTTGGATACAAAAACCCCCTCGACTAGCCTAGGGAACGGTTTTCCTTAATATAAAGGTTTTTTTATCCGCACTAGGTACCTTACTGGCAAGTTCCCTCAATCCTCGAAAGGAGGTCCAAAATTCAAGCCTGACGGCCTACGCCGGATACAAAAAACCCCCCTCGGCTAGCCTAGGGAATGGTTTTCCTTAATATAAAGGTTTTATTCTTCGGGAGGTCCAAGGTTCAAACCGTGGCATGGGTGAGTGTGTGAGGGGGTGGGTGTGTGTCTCCCTGGTGGATTTGTTGTAACAGGTTGGGAGATTCTTGGTCAAAATCCCCATATCTTAATATTACCAAAAAAAAATAGGGACAAAAAAAACTATTGATGGAGTATAGTGATATTGCATTTCTTACGTCACATTTTCACATTTTCTTTAAATAAGATACACAAATTCTTGACCAATATCGTTGCTTGTATTCCCTATAAAGTATTTTAAGAGTAAAGAATCTTTCTTGACAACCCTTATCACTTAAGGAATTGATTGATGCATTTTTTTCCATGCCCAAAGGAAAGACACTAGGCATTGATGGGTTACCCTATAGAATTTTATAAGGAAAGATGGGACTTCATCAAGGAAGATTTTTATATGATGTACCAAGAAGTAGACAAGATGGTTCTTTATGGGTAATGATCAACTACGACTTAACTAAACATATTCTTAAGGGCTTCAATAAGGATATGATGCTTGGATGGAGGTTGATTACCTTGTTCAATGTAACATATAAAATAATAGTAAAGTATTTATCAAGAAGTATTATTTTTATTTCTCAACAAAATTTCTTAGAGCAAATGTTATTTGAGAGGAAGATTTATTCTTAACAACCTCATTTTTGCTTAGGAATACTTTGGTTTTGTAACTAAATCTAGCAAATAAGTGATTTTTGTTAATCTAGAATCTAATAAGACATATGATAGGATTAGATCATAATTTAATTTGTAAATGATGCAATGGTTAGGGTTTGATATCAATTTTAGGCATAAATTTTCATTGTTGCTTTCATATGCAATAACTAAAGTTGTGAATGTCAAATTTTCAAAATCGAATGAATTTTAACATTTATTAGGTAGGATTGGTCATTGGCCTCTTTCTTTATGCCATAGATTTAGATGCATTAAGCTATCTTCTTGATAGAGCTTCTCAACATGGTTTGATTAAAAGCATTACCCTTCTTAAAGCGGTTAAGGTTGTTAATTCATATTTTATTGATGATTTGACACTTATCTTACAAAATGAGGAGTATAAAATTAATAATGCTTTAGCCATTTTGGATACTTTTTATTGTATAATGTGTTGGAATATTTGGAAGAATACTTGTAGTCTAACCTTGTTGGCAAAGGTCGACATTGTATGATGTAATCATATGTATGACTATAAAAAATATTTTTTTTGGTAAGTTAACAAAATTATATTAAGGAGGGCATTTGAAAGGCACCCTAACGCCTTGGTACAAAAGTTGCATCTAAGTATGTTGGAGCCAAAGACAAACAATTACATTCGAACTAAGCATAATCCTTACAACTACAAAAAGAAACATCCAAAAGTACCGAAAAGGAACTAAACGTTCCAACACATAAAAAAGAAACAAACTAAGAAAATACCTGAAGGAATTACTTGGTTGCTGAATCCTTGGTGTCATCATTTTCAAATTCCTTGGGGACTTCCTTGAAGGCTTCCTTCGTGAATTCCACCATATCATCCTCCTTGTTGTTGACTCCCGCACTGGCTCCTATGGTTTCCCCTTCATACTGGTCCTCAAGGTAGTTGGTTCAGAAGAATAGCAGATGGAGAGATTTTCTGTGTTCCTTCAACTGAGCAATGGCAACAGTGCTCGAGGCTAGTGAGTTCTCCATCTGAGTAATGGTGGCAGTGCTCATCTTG
Organism: Wollemia nobilis; assembly: GCA_028583015.1. Lineage (NCBI taxonomy): Eukaryota > Viridiplantae > Streptophyta > Pinopsida > Araucariales > Araucariaceae > Wollemia > Wollemia nobilis. The sequence continues at coordinate 13,837,879 of JAQPPZ010016724.1, forward strand.
ATGATGTATTCTTGTAATATTTTGACCACCAGGTCCTCGTGATCATCCTCAGGTTTGATGTCTTGAATTTTTTTGGTTCGGGACGAATCTTTCCTTTAGGCGCTAAGATCTTCTCACAGGGATGGGATGATCCTCCAACTTAACCTTCTTTTTGACCGACTATTTTGCATCCTTTGAACTACCATCAATTTTCCTCTTCTTGGATCCTCTTGCACTCAAAGAAGGGGTGATAGACGCTTCCTCCTCTGTAGTTTTTTTAGACTCTGCTTATTTTTCTAGTATGGGAACATTACCTTTCAAGAATTTCTCAAGTAGATGTTTGTATATCACCTTGAAGAGCCCCTGATGAGATGGCCAAGCCTCATCCTTCTTAGAGCAAGCCACCTCAATGTAATACTCCATGGATAAGTACAGATACTCAAGGATATTTATAGGCTTCACTTCCCTGAAGTGATTTACAAATGCAATGTGAAAACTTCACAGTGGAGAACTCGGGTCATCAACCATGATGTACTCCATCACAGGCTTCATAACTTCTTTCCACGGTGTTGGTAATTCCTCCCTGATCATCCCTGGTTTGATAAGCTTGCGAAGACTATATTTTGGCTCAAATTCCCTCAACTCCGTATCCCAATTGTGTTTATCTCTATGAATGGTTCTGCCCATCAAAGGTTGTCCTATAATTTTAGCTAGGATTTGGAGATCAACTTGAAATTTGACTCCATGAATTATGACAACTCCTTTCTCCCAAGTGGAGGAAAAAGTCATGTTAACATCCCAATCCATCCCAAAAAACTATTGTAGAAAGGGCATAAATCCACATGCAGTCATAATCGTCGTCGCAACTGGTTCAATCTCAAGAGTATCAGATTCTACAAAACCCATGATGATGAGGTTGCAGACCTATGGGATATAGGGAAACACAATATGCTCTATCAAGGACCTTAAAAATTTATTAAGCAGAGTAACAAATTTAGATTGATGGTGGGATTTTGAAGCAAGTGTATGTCTTGGGCGTTTCTAGAAGCTTCGCCACCTCCTCAAGCTACAACTTTTACTTGGAATGGTAACCCCAACTAATACCTGGTATCAATGTAACAAAACTTATTGGACATGAAGTTCCCAAAGCACCTAGCACCATCGAAGATGGGAATTTGTGCCACTCTTGGACACGATTGAAACATAGGGTAGACTTTATCTTTTGGAACGAAAACCTTGCAAGGAAAAATGTGAGACCAAAGCATTGAAAAAAGGCAAAAAGCTCCTCTAGATAAAGGCATGAAGAAGGTGATGAGGATGAGGAGGCGCATGAAATTAATGAGCAACGAAGTGGAATGATGATTTGACATGCGAATGGGATTTGAAAAGGAGTGGGCAAGGTGGTTCATCGAATGGCGGTGAGTTAAGATATGAAGACAATTATGATGACTAGCTACGATAATAGCCCAATCTAGTTTGGAAATATTTAAAATTTGAAAATTGGTGCTACAAACACCATTGAAAATTTGACTTGGGAAAAGCATAAGGATAGTGCAAAACAAGACCACAATAGTGCTAAGAACACTGATGACAATTTGCCTCGAGGAAAACGAACTCTTCAAGCAAGATAGGACCCTGATGGCGCTAAGTGCCATGTTGACAATTTGACCTAAGGAAAATAAATCCTTCATACATAAAGTAAAGCTAATTAAATTAAATAACATTTTGTCAGTCATTTTAAACTTTCTCTTTCATGGTAATTTCGTTAACTTCTTGTGGAAGGATATCAGTACACGTCATCAAACGAGGAGCGTTGACTCCAATATTTGCTAACCTTCCCGCCATGTCATCAAAGAGACAAAGATTTTAAGATTTTTTAAAAATTTAAATCATAAATATTAAAAAATGCATAGATTTAAAATTAGGGATAAAAATAAAAAAACTATTTATGGAGTATAGTGATATTGCATTTCTTACATCACATTTTCTTTAAAGAAGATACACAAATTCTTGATCAATATTTTGTTTGATATTGTTGCTTATATTCCCTATAAAATATCTGAAGAGTAAAGAGTATTTCTTGACAACCCTTATCACTTAATAGGAATTGATTGATGCGTTTTTCCCCATGCCCAAAGGAAAGACATTAGGCATTGATGGGTTACCCTATAGAATTTTATAAGGAAAGATAGGACTTCATTAAGGAAGATTTTTATATGATGTACCAAGAAGTAGACAAGATGGTTCTTTATGGATAATTATTAACTACGACTTAACTAAACATATTCTTAAGGGCTCCAATAAGGATAAGATGCTTGGATGGAGGTTGATTACCTTGTTCAATGTAGCATATAAAATAATAGTAAAGTATTTATAGAGAAGTATGATGTAATAATGCTTTAGCCATTTTCGATACTTTTGTTGTATAATGTGTTGGAATATTTGGAAGAATACTTGTAGTCTAACCTTGTTGGCAAAGGTCGACATTGTATGATGTAATCATATGTAAGACTATAGAAAATATTTTTTTTGGTAAGTTAACAAAATTATATTAAGGAGGGCATTTGAAAGGAATCCTAACACCTTGGTACAAAAGCTGCATCTAAGGATGTTGGAGCCAAAGATAAACAATTACATCCGGACTAAGCATAATCCTTACAACTACAAAAAGAAACATCCAAAAGCACCGGAAAGGAACTAAACATTCCAACACATCAAAAAGAAACAGACTAAGAAAATCCCCGAAGGAATTACTTGGTTGTTGAATCCTTGGTGTCATAATTTTTAGATTCCTTGGGGACTTCCTTGAAGGCTTCCTTCATGAATTCCACCACCTCATCCTCCTTGTTGTTGACTCCAGCACTGGCTCCTACAGTTTTCCCTTTGAACTGGTCCTTAGGGTAGTTGGTGCAGAAGAATAGCATATGAAGAGTGTTTTTGTGTTCCTTCAACTGAGCAATGGCAAAAATTCTCAAGGCCAATGTATTATCCATCTGAGTAATGGTGGCAGTGCTCATCTTTATGATGTATTCCTGTAATATTTTTATCGTCAGGTCCTCATGATCATCCTCAGGTTTGATATCATGAATTTTGCTGGTTCAGGACAAATCTTTCCTTCAAGCATTGAGAGTTTCTCATAGGGATGGGGTGGTCCTCTAGCTTAACCTTATTTTTGACCGACTATTCCGCATCCTTTGAACTACCATAAATTTTCCTCTTCTTGGATCCTCTTGCACTCAAAGAAGGGGTGATAGACACTTCCTCCTCCGTAGTTTGTTTAGACTCTTCTTGTTGTTCTGGTATGGGAACATTGCCTTTCAGGAATTTCTCAAGTAGATGTTTGTATATCACCTTGAATAGCCCTTGATGAGATGGCCAGGCCTCATACTTATTAGAGTGAGTCACCTCAATGGAATACTCCATGGATAAGTATAGATACTCAGGGATATTTATAGGCTTCACTTCCCTGAAGTGATTTACAAATGCAATGTGAAAAATTCACAGTGGAGAACTTGGGTCATCAATCGTGATGTACTCCATCACAGGATTCATAACTTCTTTCCATGGTGTTGGTAATTCCTCCCTGATCATCCTTGGTTTGATAAGCTTGCAAAGACTAGATTTTGGCTCAAATTCCCTCAACTTCGTGTCCTAATTGTGTTTATCTCTACGAACGGTTCTGCCCATCAAAGGTTATCCTATAATTTCAGCTAGGATTTGGAGATCAAATTGAAATTCAACTCCATGAATTATGACAACTCCTTTCTCCCAAGTGGAGGTAAAATTCATGTTAACATCCCAATCTATCCTAGAAAATTATTGTAGAAAGGGCATAAATCCACGCATAGTCATAATCATCATCACAACTGGTTCAATATCAAGAGTATTAGGTTCTACAAAACCCATGATGATGAGGTTGCAGACCTACGGGATATAGGAGAATATAGTATGCTCTATCAAGGACCTTAGAAATTCAGCAAGTAGAGTAGCAAATTTGGATTGATGGTGGGATTTTGAAGAAGGTGGATGTCTTGGGTGTTTCTAGAAGCTTCGCCACCTCCTTAAACTACAAATTTTACTTGGAAACAATAACCCCAACCAGACACAAAGCTCCTAAAGTGCCTAGCACCATCAAATATGGGAATGTGTGTCACACTTGGACATGATTGAAACATAGAGCAGGCTTTATCTTTTGGAATGAAAACCTCGCAAGGAAAAATGGGAGACCAAAGCATTGGATAAAGATAAAAGGCTCCTCCATATAAAGGCGTGAAGAAGGTGATGAGGATGAGGAGGTGCATGAAATTAATGAGAAACGAAGTGGAATGATGATTTGACACGTGGATGAAATTTGAAAAGGAGCAGGTAAGGTGGTTCATTGAATGACGGTGAGTTAAGATATGAAGAAAATTATGATGACTAGCTACGATAATAGCCCAATCTGGTTTGGAAATATTTAAAATTTGAAAATTGGTGCTACAAACACCATTGAAAATTTGACTTGGGAAAAGCATAAGGATAGTGCAAAACAAGACCGCAATAGCACTGAGAATGTTGATGACAATTTGCCTCGGGAAAAACAAAATCTTCAAGCAAGATAGGACCCTAATGGCACTAAGTTCCATGTTGACAATTTGACCTAAGGAAAATAAATCCTTCATACATAAAGTAAAGCTAATTAAATTAAATAATATTTTGTCAATCATTTTAAACTTTCTCTTTTGTGGCAATTTTGTTAACCTCCTATGGAAGGATATCAGTCCACGTCATCAAACCAGGAGCATTGACTCCAATATTTGCTAACTTGTCTACCACTTTGTTTGCTTCCCTGAAAGCATGTTGAATGATGACCTCTTGCTGATGGAGGATCAGGTTTCTAGCTTCTTCGATGTAGTTTCTGACTCTCCAAGTAGGGGTTTTGGAATTCTTCAAATAATTTACTATATTTAAAGAATCCCCTTCAACAATAACATTACTAGGAAATTCTTTGATCAATAAAATACCCCTCCAAAGAGCTCTTGCTTTAGCTATGTGATTTGACTATTCTCCCAGGCACTTAACAAAGGTAAATATAGAATTTCCTTTGTGATCCCTAAGAATCCCTCCTGCTCCAGCTCTATCGGGATTGCCTTTGGTTGCCCCATCAAAATTTAGCTTTACCCATCCTTGCGGTGGAGGACTCCACTTGATGTTGTTCCTGGTGATATGGGAAGAATTGGAGTTGGGATTATCTAGGAAAATGTGCAAAGAATCTAGTAAAGAGGCTTCAAACCTAGAAATTGGGTGAGGATCATTTGGGATAATGAGCGCATTCTCTTTAGCATAGAAAATGATTCTATTGGTGATGGATGAAACATCCTTGATAGAGCTAGAAAAAACTCTTTGATTCCTTTCAAGCCAGACTTGCCATAGGAAATGGTGAAGACAAAATTTCCAAATATGACGGAGGTAAGGATTGCAGAAAGGATGAGGCCATTGGGAAAAAAACTCTATGATTGAAGGAGGTTTGGTCCAACTGATCTAAAATCTCATAAAAAGGTTGTTAATGACGGAACTAGAGTAAGGACAAGTTAGTAATATATGGTGAATCGATTCCTAATAAGATTGGCATAAAAAACATCTATTGAGGAGCGATATTCCACGCTTGATGAGATTTTCAATAGTTAAAATTCTATTTTGTATGGCCAACCAGGAAAAAAGGAGACTTTTGGGGTTAAGTGTTTGGTCCACACTAATTTGAAAGGAATTTGAATTTCCTCAATGGTTAGGAGGAGTTGATATGCTGACTTAACAGTGAATTCCCCAATATCTGATGGTTCCCAAATGGCATGATCCCTACCATTTCCTGAGGGTAAAACATAGGAAAAGAGTAAAGCCTCTAAAGAGTTGATTTCAACTGATAGGATGGGGCGTTGTATCCTTTTCCACCTGTGAGAATTGTTGGATAAAGTCAAGAAATCAGCTACCTTGTGGCCAAATGATGAGTTTGTGACATTCTTTAGAGCTCTAAAAGTAGGATTTTCAATCAAAGGTTGGTTTCCAATCCACTTGTCTTCCCAAAAATCTATGAGTCTTCCATCCCCAACTTGCCATCTGAGACCTTTTCTCAAAATTTGTTTTGTTGAAGTTATAGATTTCCAAAAGGCTGAACCAGATGAAGGAGCCAAGTCACTTAAAAAATCATATCCCTACAGGTATTTCCTTTTAGCTATTGTGACCCATTCAACCTGTTCTTCAGACACTAATCTCCAAGCTTGTTTGGCCAATAAAACAATGTTTAAGTGGTTAATTCTTCTTAATCCAATTCCCCCTTGGTATTTAGGTCTGCAAACTTTGTCCCAAGCTACTAGATGAAATCAATTTTTATTCTCAGCCCCTATCCATAAGAACTATTTTTGGATTTGTTCAATTTTATTAAAAAATTTACTTGGAGCTTTGAAAACCGACAAGAAGTAGATAATGATACTTTGAAGGCATACCATGGTGAGTGTAGCTTTGCCTGCCTATGATATAAGGTTACCATTCCATCTAGTGAGTTTTTTTGGGATTCTTTCAATGACCCTATTCCACATTTCTTCAATAGAATTTTGCAATGTGATTTACTATCATTTGATATAATCATCCATATGGGCATTGGTTAACTCACTGCTATGACTAATATTTACTAAATCTCTTTAACACCTAGTGTTTAGTAGAAAAAGGTTTAATAAATTATAACTAGTCTCTATGTCTTATTTTATTCCATTATGTAATATGTATTTATTATTTTTGTGGGCATTAGCAATCATAAGTTAACATGATCAAAGCCAACTTGAATATTTTAGGGACATTATCATTTTGGGTGGATGAAATAAGGTCCAAAGAAAATGACAAAATAGTTAATAGTTGAATTCAAATGTTGGTAGGAGGTACCTATAGGGACAAGTTTCAATCTAAATATCCATCTAAAGATAAAGGCTTATTTGAAATTGCAAACTAGGCCATGGATACCCCTCCTAGACAAGAATTAGAATGAATTTTTCAATCTTATCCTAGAATTTTAGAGGGCTTACATTAAAAGACTAGAGGTATCATGTTAGGGATATTGTTTTATAATATAAGATAAAATTCTAGTACTTCTTGATATTAAATCTAATAGTTGGCAGCTTGGCCTTGCACTTCAAATAATTTAAAAATATAATTTTTACTTATGTTCTCCTCATCAAGAGGGAAATTTCTACAATTTATTTTTTTGTACAATGAAAGTGGGGAGCCCTTGAAACAAAATTATTTGGGCCACTTTTCTCTTAGAGAATATATTATTAGGTTTTGTTAGTCTATGCCTCTAATTATTTTGCTATATTTTTGGCTCTTTGGGATTTGATGGACAATAATTTACCTTCTACAAAATGGATTATAATTAGGGACATTAATATGGTAATGCCATGCCATTATAAGAATCTTCTTCTTTTTTCAATTGGTTATATGGGATTGAAATGGGCCCCACCCGTAATACATCATCAACACATAGTGGTATCACAACAAAGCTTGAATATTATCCATGTATCATATAGCAATATTTGAACCTTGGTCTCCTCTTTAAATCTAGCCGACTAAGCTAATGCCACATCCTAATCTTCTTCACTTCCATTGTATCTTGCAATATTTAAAGCTTGGGTATCTTGCAAGAATAAATTAGGTTTTTTTAAAGTTCTTAGAAATTTGTTTGAATAGACACTATTTGTTTACTTGGTATATTAGAAATTCTAAAATGATGTTGCAATGAGTAGGTTGAATAAATTTTATCATTACAAACACTTTTTTTTCCCTAGATTCAAGGTTTTCTATGGTTATCATTGCTCCTATTTTGGAAAGCTCTTCTTTAAAAACATTCTAAGTCAACCGGAGGGGACTTATTATTTTCATTTTAAATGACCTTGATTGCATTATTGGGATAAAATTAATTCATATTAAAGAAGAGAATCATTTTGGTCCTAGTGAGTGGATCTTCTGGTAGGAGAGCTATCTCCAAGCTTGTGACTTTTCTTCATGTATTTGATAATGCCATGCTAAAGCTCATATAAGGTTTAGGAACATACCTTCTTCTACTTTTATTGTGGTATGAAAAGCCTTGGTTCAAGATCCTACTTCTCAATATTGGTAGAATTGTGTTGTTATAGTTGAGTCCAATCTGCTTAGAATTGAGTAAAATAGGTCATTAAGAGCTAGAGTCAAATATAGATTCAATGGATTAACCAAAGAGACAAATAGTTTAAGATTTTTTAAAAATTTAAATCATAAATATTAAAAAAGGTATAGATTTAAAATTAAGGAATAAAAATAAAAAACTATTTATGGATTATAGTGATATTGCATTTCTTACGTCACATTTTCACATTTTCTTTAAAGAAGATACACAAATTCTTGATCAATATTTTGTTTGATATTGTTTCTTGTAATCCCTATAAAATATTTGAAGGGTAAAGAGTATTTCTTGAAAACCCTTATCACTTAAAATGAATTGATTGATGCATTTTTTGCCATGCCCAAAGGAAATACATTAGGCATTGATGGGTTACCCTATAGAATTTTATAAGGAAATATGGGACTTCATTAAGGAAGATTTTTATATGATGTACCAATAAGTAGACAAGATGGTTCTTTATGGATAATGATCAACTACGACTTAACTAAACATATTATTAAGGGCTCCAATAAGGATAAGATGCTTGGATGGAGGTTGATTACCTTGTTCAATGTTAATAGTAAAGTATTTATAGAGAAGTATTATTTCTATTTCTCAACAAATTGTCTTCCTAGGGCAAATGTTTTTTGAGTGGAAGATTTATTGTTGACAACCTCATTTTTTTTTGGGAATCCCTTGTTTGTGTAACTAAATATAGTCAAGATGTGACTTTTGTTAATGTAGAATCTAATAAGGCATATGAGAGGATTAGATCGCATTTTAATTTGTAAATGATGCAATGGTTAGGGTTTGGTATCAATTTTAGGCATAAAGTTTCATTGTTTCTTTCAAATGCAATAGCCAAAGTTGTGAATCACAAATTGTCAAAATCTAATGAGTTTTAACATTCTATTAGGTAGGGTTGGCCATTAGCCCCTTTATTTATATCATAGACTTAGATTCATTAAGTTGTCTTCTTGATAGAGCTTCTCAACATGGTTTGATTATAGGAATTACCCTTTTTAAAGTGGTTAAGGTTGTTAATTTATTTTATTGATGATTTGACACTTATCTTACAAAATGAGGATGATAAAATTAGTAATGCTTTATCCATTTTACATAGTTTTTATTGTATAATGTGTTGGAATTTTCGTAAGAATACTTGTCATTTAACCTTATTGACATTATAGGTTAAACATTCCAAAAGCTATAAATTATAGTAAAGTGCTTTACTAGGAAATCAATAACATTATAGGGTAAACATTCCAAAAGCTATAAATTTTGCATACAAAAGTTTTTTGAGCCCTTTTTTCAAATGTATGGTTTTTTGAGATCTTTTCATTGGATGTATTTCTTGAAGGAGTTTTATAGATGGGAGGAGATATCATTCTATGGATGTATTTAGGACCTATTACACTAACTTTAAAAAGAGAAAGTATAGTCTTTCAAATGGCAAGGGAGATTCAAATAGTTATAATTATTTTCAAGGGGAAATTTGCAATCTTCTAGATTATGAGAGAATTTTAAATGATTCCATGCTATTAGAGTATCCATTATGAGAGGAGAATATGTTGTCATCAACAATAAATTCTCTCTTTGGGCTCTTAGTTTAAATTACATGGGGTGTCAAAATTTATCTAATATAATTTTATTGGCCAAGGATGACATTACATGATTTAATTATGTGTAATCCTATGGCCAACATTATGTAATACACTTAATATGATTTGATGTAATTATCCCCATAAGGTATTGGTTAAACCACTATTAGGGTTAGTATTTACTAGACTTCTTTAATGTCTAATGTGTAATAGAATATGGTTTACTAACTTGTAATTAATATCTATCCCTTGTATTATGTGGATATGGATTATGTATATATTATTGTTGGGGATTTGGCATGAATACCCCTCAATCACTTGATCCATTACATTGGATTAATCTCATGCAATATATTTTATGTTTTTTTAAGGGTACCTTTCGACTCTTTCATTGATTTATCTTTTCTATTCCACTTATCCTTATTTGATATTACATAATATTTGAAAGGATGTATTGCTTCTATTAGTTTTTGGAAAGTATTATGAAATTTGAGATATCGAGGGCCAAGTTGTCCTTATAACCAAAACATATTTTTTGTTGGTCTAGAATAGTGATAGACTAGTTAGGATTCATTGGGAGTGGAAGTAAATTTGCTATGTGAGATTGTTTAATACTTATGGATTCCCTTTAGATTTAAGGTTTTAGTCATTGACATTTGGAATTTGATTTTAGTTAAGTTAAAAAAAGGATATCTGGGTTACAAGATATCTATTTCTCAAAGGTAGACTATGGATTATGGAGAATTTGTTTGATTCTACTTCTATATTCGATTCCTCATGTTGAATTCCATAAAATTAACATTTAAATAAGTATAATTAGAATATTTATAAATTTCTCTAGGGGTGATGGGATGGGAGTCAAATGAAAGTCATGGTTTCATGGTTACATTTTACATAGCCCAAGAAAAAATATGGGATTGTTATTATCTATCCTTAGACAGGGGATTAGTGTCACATCTAAGTGGATATCTAAATAATTAACTCCAAAATATTCTTGGAAAATATTGGTTAAAAAACACAATTAAAATGATCAAGATAATGGGGCTTCATAATTAGTTAGTCTAATGAGATCCTCAACACATATTGTTTTCTATCAAAAAATCTCCTCCATTCTAAGGGATTTAGAAAGCTTTATAAAATTTTACCAACCTTCTAGGCTGGGATGTTTCTTCTCTAAGACTAGGGATTAGCTTTACCACTTAATTTGGTGTAATAAAATTGTGTGAAGCAATGATAAGCCTTTGGCTCTTAATCCTTTGTTAAAGGGTAAATTTATTTTAAAAAGAGGGGTGAACAAGTAAATTGAATTACAAGATATTACTAAGTCTAATAAGAAGTTTTGCTAGTAGTATAGAATGTAGTTTAACTTGATTTTGTATTATAAGCATGTAATTGTTATATTCATAAGTTGGTAAGCCCTAAACTTCATATTAAACTATCCACCATGATATCTTGAAAAAATTTCAAGAATTGGTGTTGTCCAAATGGAAGGAAAATATATAACCCATTAGTCAAAATATTGTATAGATTTGTTCTACCTCCTATAATAATGACCCCCAAGCCTAATGATAAATGGAAAGTCAATTACTTTAGAAGCTTCCTGGTATAAGTTGTATGCCTAAGTCTAGAAATGGGCAGCATTAATGGCTAAGTTTGTTGGCTTGGAGAGTCATACAACATAAATTACCATGCATAGTCAAATAACTAGATTTGGTATTTCTATGTCTAATTATGTCAATTGTGGGAGGCCAAAGATTATCAAACACATTTTTTGATCTTGCCAAATGTCTAACCAAATGTAAGAGAGAGTTTAATATAAATGTCCATCAATGTTTAGTGGGAAAATTAAGTGGAAAGAGGCACTTATGGTTTCCTATAAATATCTTTATTAAATGGTTAAATGGTCCTTCAAGCAACTTGTTTTGGGACACATTTGATTTATCAAATGTTATAGTAGTTTTCATAATTCTATGAATTCTTTGATTATTGGAATACTTTAATCATACTCTAATAGCTTCCTATAGGTATCTTCTTTGGTGAAAGAATTCAAGGAAGAATCTAAGCACAATGAGGATGCAAGATGCAAGTACTAGGTATAGCTCTTTGCTATGGGTACTCAATTTGTAGAAAATAATGATATTCTAGATAGGCTTAAGGAGATTTTGGAGGACAATTCCAACTCAAATGTGATGCCAAATATTTCCACTATTAAGTTCTAATTTTTGCATATAATATAAAATGGAGGGTCTAGATCACATCAGAGGAGACAAATGAGATTTCTTATGGTTTGTTTGAAATATTTGATACTAATGTGGATACATTGTTAGATATTGATTGGTTCTTTTGAAAAATCTATCAGCTCCCACATTTTGATATTTTATCATAATTTTATATAGTATTTTTTATGATAGACTTGATTATCTTATATTTATATTATAATTATTTATGCATTTTCAATATGAAATTATAAAGTCCTTGTTATTTATTATATATAACTAACAAATTTGATCTTAATAATGATTATGGAATTTATAACATATATTTCTTTAAATAAAAATATCAAGTGTGAAAGGGAAACAAGTGTAAGCAAGGACTGAGCCTTGCCATTACTTATTCCAAATCTTTGAGGAAAATAAAAAATTAAAGGATTCTTATCATAAACATTTAGGTAGAATGGAAGAAAATTTATTTATGGAATCCCTAAATGGAAGTAAGGGTTCCCTAGCTAGAAGTAAGGATGCCATAACTAGGGTAAAGAGAAAGAGCAAATCTATAGTAATACCTATCTAGGAAGCAATACTAAGTGATTATAAAATATGAGATGATTGAGCATGATATAATGATTCTTAAATGTGGAGGTTTAATATGTAAATTTAATGGACACTAGCCAAGTTTATCAAAGATTAAAAATTGGATCAGATGGAAGTGGGGACTAAGTTGAAATTACTCCATGATTTTTCTTCTAAAAGGATCTTTTCAACATCATATTCTATACTTTTAAAATTAGGGATAAAATAATGGTGTGGCCCATGGTTTAGAGGGACAAATGGACTATATGTAAGACCATGGAATAAGAAATTTTTATATGGAAGAAAAACTATTATAATATTTTTAATGTGATTTAGAATATTTAGACTTCCAGGTCAACTTATCAATTAGGAGGTTTTGAATAATATTGGCAATACTCTATGGGGATTCATCTAGGAGAGATCAATTATTAAGGAGCAAAAGTATGTTGTATATACATAGATATGTGTTGCCTAGATTTTTAAAACCTTTGCCAAAAATGCATTAAGACTAAATTTAAATCAAGATAATGGGATCAACAAGTGGATTATGAAAACATTGCATTTACATGCCACAAATATTATGAGATTAAACATATAACAAGATATTGTAAAATGAAAACAATACAAAAAGAGATGGAAAATTTTGGTGATAATACTAACTTCAAGATAAATCAAGGAGATTATATAGTAGTTAAATTGGATTAGATCAAGGATTTTTTGCTCCAAAAAATGGTAAAGAAATACCCTACACTTCTTCAAATAGAAACAATCATCACAATTTACTAAAATCAACCATTAGAAGAAACAAAGAAAGATACAATATATGATAAATTACAATGTGTAAGCTCAAATGTAAAAGGAATTAAGGGTAAGCTCAAATGTAAAGGGTTTCCTTTAGAAGCTCCATCGAAATTGAGCTTGAGCCATCCTACCGAGGGGGGTTTCCATGAAGAGGTATGCCTTGGGTGAGGATGAGTGACCCAAGGATTATCTTCCCTGGGGATATTAAGACTGCTAAACAAAAAAGGCTCCAATACCACATCAGGGGGTTCTGTGCAAGGGATGAGCCAGGAGTTCTCTATGGAAAAGCTAATGATTTTACTTGCAATAGAGGTAGGGTCCTTGGGATTGTTAGAGAACACCCTACTGTTTATTTCTAGCCATACCTACTATAAGAAATGGTGAGTGCACATTTTCCACAAGGATTTCAACCAAGAGTTTTTGAAAGGATTGGGCCACTGAGTGAAAAGCTCTACCAGAGAGTTGGGTTGGACCCAGTTGATGTGGAAATTGGATAGTAAGTTACTCATCATAGTATAAGAGAAATCATATTTAGTGAAAATATGGTTGAAAAATTTCCAAAATTTATAGCACAAGTGGCATCTATTGGATACCATCATCCCAATCTTGGTGATATTATCAATGGTTAGAATCTTGTTTTTAATTGCCAGCCAAGAAAACACTACCACTTTAGGGATGAGGTGATTGATACAGATTTGTGTAGGAGGGAAGGGAGCTTGTTGTGGATTGAGGATAATTTGGTAGGCATATTTGACAAAAAAACATCCACTATCTGTTTCTTTCCAAATTAGAAACTCGTCTCTTCCATCTATCGAAATCATTGTAGTATTCAGCATAAGAGCCAAAGCCCTCGCTGCCCTGGTTATGTGCCCATCATTTGAGTTAATGTTGAGGTCTTTCCAACTTTTAGATCCATTGATGTTTTGGATGAAGTCTGCTACTTTGCTGCCTATGGTGCCATCAAGGATAGGTTTTAGGACAAATATCTCATCATATTCAACTAGGGGTTGATCACTAACCCACCTATCTATCCAAAATTTTATGATAGTACATGTTCCTAGCTTCCACCTTGAACCTTTTTGGAGAACTTCTCTGACCTGAATAATTGACCTCCAAAAAGTTGATCCCTCTTTGGGGATATATTCATCAGTGAATTCTTTGTGTTGAAGGTATTTTCTTTGTATTATTGACACCCATTGTGCATTGAAACTTGTGTGAATTTTCCAGGCTTGCTTAGCCAACAGAGTAGTGTTCATATGCTTGATTCTTCTAAGCCCCAAACCCCCTTGGTTTTTTGATCAAAAAACCTTTTTTCATCCAACCAAATGAATCTTTTTCTTCTCCTCAGTGCCTCCCCATAGGAATATTTTTTTTTATTTGCTCGATTTGGGCATAAAATAAAGCAGGAGCTTTCAAGAATAAGAGGAAATAGGTTGGGATGCTTTGAAGGCATGTTGCAGTAAGAGAGATTTTACCTGCTTGGGTTAGAAAATCCCCTTTCCATCTAGTTAAATTTTGTTTATCCTTTCCACCACATGACTCCACATGGATAATTTGGGATGACTATAAAAAGAGGAATCCCCAGATAGCGAGTAGGGAACTCACCAATGCTACATTGAAGAATACGCCCGATTTTAATCTGCTTGGAAAGGGGTATTGATGAAGAAGTTTTTACTTTTGTTATAGTTGATTTCTTGCCCAACCACTTTCTCATATAAATCAAGGATTTTTTTGATCTTGTCCTCCACTACTAGAGCATAGGTAGCGAGTATTGTGTCATCCACAAATTGCTGGTGTGACAGCAAGTTTAGACTCGATGCAACCCTAATCCCTATGATAGTTTTTTCATTGAAAACACTCTTAAGTGCTCTTCCTAGAGATACAATGAGTATTATAAAAATGATGGGTGATAAGGGGTCTCCCTGAATGATGCCTCTGCAACTAGGGAAATAACCTATGGGTGATCCATTAACCAAGATTGAGAAATGAGGGTTGGATATGCAACCTCTGATTACATTTATCCATTCCTTATGAAAACCAATTTTTTGAAGAACAGCCAAGAGGAAATCCTTGTTTACTCGGTCAAAAGCCTTATTGATATCTAATTTGATAAAAATGGTTGTTTTATTATTTTGGGAAGCTGAGTGGAGGACTTCATGCAAGGTGATTATGCCATCATGAATGGACCTTCCTTTGATTGAGCTACCCTGGCAAGGATCTATAATGAGTGGAAGTATTTCTTTGAGTCTTTTTGTCAAGGCTTTGGCAAGAATCTTGTATATGATATTACATAGACTGATGGGTCTGTAGTCATTCATGAATTTGCACTCAAGGCATTTATGAATTAAGGCAACGAAGGTGGAGTTGGTGCTTCTGGGGATGGCTTTGGATTTATGCATGTGAATACTGGCTTTGCAAATGTCAACCCCTATGATATCCCAGTTAGTTTGAAAAAACCTAGGGGAGAAGCCATCAGGCCCTGAAGCTTTATCAGGGGCCATGGAAAAAAGAGCCTACTTTATTTCTTTGTTGGTAAGTTCCTTTATGAGCATGTCATTCATTTAAGGGGATACTAGATTTGGAATATGCTGAAGAAGCTAATCCTAGGCCTATTTGAAAATAGTGGAATTTGTTCCTAGTATTTTTTCAAAGAAGGTGACTGCTTCATTTCTGATGAGGTGGATGTTTCTCACACTTGTGCCATCACTATTTATTAAGTTCCTGATCTTATTTGATCTTCTCTAATGAAGAATCTATGCATGGGAAAATTTTGTGTTTGAGTCCCCATCCTTGAGCCACATGTCTCTAGACTTTTGTCTCCAATACATTTCTTCCTTGGCCATAATATAGTGGTAATCGACAAGGATATTTTTCTCTTTGTTCTTGATTTGTATGCTCATATGCCTTTTTTGAATTTGATCTTCTATGGCTTTGAGTTTGTTGGTGATTTACTCCTTATTTTCAAAAATATTACCAAACACTTCCTTGTTCCAAATTTTGATGTGGTCTTTGATTATTTTGAGTTTTTGGATAACTTGAGCGATGGGGGATTCGTCCACCTGTTGTTGCCACCACCCTACAATTTGATTACGTAAATCTGGGTGGAGAACCCACATTACCTCGAATCTGAAAGGGATCCTAAAAATTAGAGGCTTGTTAGCTTTGAACATGAGAGAACTGTGATCCGATATGATTCTGGGTAGGGAAGTGAGGGAAGTATCACCAAATAGAGGTATGGCTTCTTGAGATAGAAAGAATATGTCTAGATTAACTTGGGTCAGATTATTCCATATTATTCTATTATTTCATGTGAATTGAGCTCCCTAGATTTGGATATCCATTAGGTTATTCTTAGTGACAAACCCATGGAAGTCCTGAATACTTTTGGTAGGAATGTCATTGCCTCCTACCTTATTTGATGGGTAAAGGGGGGAGTTAAAATCCCCAGCCAAAACCCAAGGGAAATTTCTAAAAGCCTATCTCATTTGACTTGGTCCCAAAAGGAACTCCTACTAAGGGGATTGTTTGGGGCATAGATATTAGACAAGATCCAACATTGATCCTTGTATTTGCAAAAAACATGATATTTATAACTCTATCTGAGGATGATATTACTCTACCATCCACTTTCTATGGATCCCAAAGGCACAAAAGACCCCCAGATGGACCTTGGTTGGGACTGAAAATGCTTCCATAATTTTTTCCAAATGGTGTTGCCCGCATTGCATGCTTTTGACTGATCTAACTTGGTCTCTTGAATAATGAGGATTATTGGTTTGGTTTCTTTTGTAACAGTGCTAACCAATCTCTGCTTGACCGCACTGTTGAGGCCCCTCACATTCTATGAGAGTATCCTCATCTGGAAACTTTAGATGATTTCTTGCCCCCTTTTGACTGTTGCATAGGGGGTTTGGGTAATTTGGGATCTTCCTTCGGGTGAGTAAACATTTTAAGTACAAGGGTTGTTTGGACTCCGTTGGCTATGTCCTCAATAGTTTGGCTTCTTATTTGCTCTTGGATATTGGGCCTTCCCCTTTTCTTGTCATTGCCAACATCAAAATAGGTTTTTTTGGAGCTTCAAGTGTTTTTGGGACTAAAATTTTCTTTTGTTTTCATGGTAGCCTCTTAGGAAAGAAGATTTTCAAGGGGGGGATCAGGGGAAGCTAGCTTGACTAGAGATAAGACAAGGCTACTGGTGGGAAGGGGATACTACAAAATTTATTTGATGGTGGGGAATTGAAGGTCAATATTTAGATCTGACATATCATTTTATTGTCGAGTGAATAACCCTGCTTTTATTTCTGAATCAAAGTGGGTGATATTTACCAGAATATCAAATCGATTAGGATGAGTGAACAGGGAGCTTACTTGAGCTTGGTCGTCTGATTTTTTTGGTTGCACTTTGTGCTTTCCTTTATTTTCCATAGGGTTTTGCCCTAGTGCTTGTTGATGAGAATTTATGCTATATATTTGCCTATTATTTTGCATTGGGAGCTTTTAAGGGAAGCGAAACCCTTGGTTCCTATAGATATGATTTCTAGAATCTACCTCCTTCTATGGTATGAGCAAGGGGTAATGGGACTTAAGGTGTCCTTGAGTACGACATTTGATGCAAAAAGCTAGTTTATTTTTATACTCTATGGCCTAGCAGTCGTGAAAGGAACCATAGACTAGATTGATTCCAGTTGGGAGCTGGAAATCAAGATTTGCGTTGACACATATTCTAGCTTGAGTCAACCTAGTGTGATCTCTATGTATCTGCCTATTCCTTGTAGGATGTCTTCATGCCAAAATTAGCTAGGGAGTCCCGAAAGATGAACCCACACTGGAGAAAAATTTATGCTTTGAGTTTCGACATTGAAATATTCCCCCATATATGAATAAAAAAACTCTTCTTCCCATAGAACCATGGCCCCCTATTAGAATGCGGGTTGCATCTTCAGGATTATTAAGGTGGATTTGAAAGAACCCTCTAGGGAGAGCTACAATCTCAATATTCCATGAAACTTTCCACCTGGTAGTGGCCCACCGTCGAATGGATTACATGTATGGTATGCCACCCACGAACTTCCCAATTAGAGAATGTTCTTCTAGGGAAACATATTCGGCCATTAGAGTTTCTGGAATCACTAAGTCTTCTTTGATCGCTATCAAAGGGCTTCAATCCTTGGTAGATTTCTACGATTTGGTACCCGTGACCTTTTCAAGATAAGATGCAGAACTAGAGGGCCCAACGCTAGTCCCCCATACCTTGGGATAGCCCTCATTCTTGTACGGGGAGTCCTTCCTCGGGTCTTTCTCTCGCCCAGCAGAAAGGTTCATTTCAACATCAACATCTTCATCAGTGCCCTCCCCTATAGCAAAGTTGGGGATCCCAGTTTGAAGTTCCCTTTCGCTGTCTCACCCGATACATTCCTACCAGAACTCACCTAAGATAAAATGCTCGCCATCGCTCTCCTCATTAATAATGGAGAAGTTAACAAATACATTCTATTAAAATTTAGACAAGATAAGAAGGTAGAAGATAATATTTTACAAAATATTCCATCAATTATCACATAGAGATAAAATGGAAGCTCGATGAAGAATATACCTATGAAGGAGATATAGGAGAAACAATTTTCATTCTACCCTAGCAAGGCACCTAACACCAATGGATTTTCAACCTTTTTCTTTCAAGAATTTTGGGACTTGCTAAAGAGTAGTATGTTGTATGTGGTTCAACAAGGCAAGAAAGAGAAGGCTATAATAATTTATATCAATTCTACCTTTATTGAATTGGTTCCCAAGAAAGGAGAGATAAAATATTTTGATATTTTTCTTCCAAAAGTATTTTGTGATATGACTTCTATGATTATTTCAAAAACATGGAAAATAAATTGAAAATCATTCTATATTGCATTATCTTAGAGGAAAAAGGTGGTTTTAGTTATGGTAAATAAATTTTTGATGGTATAATAAATATAACATCTCCATGCATTCTCTTTATTTTGTTAATAAAATAGGTATGCTTATACAATTGTATATGAACAAAGTATATGATATGGTTTGCTAGAGTTTTCTACATGTTATCATTAGAAAATTTGGATTTGATAAAGATGGGTGTGGATGAATTAGATATTGTTATAACACTCCAAAACATTTTATTTTGACTAATGTATCCTCTTCTTGGCACTTTGAATCATCTCGTGGACTCCACTATGGTGACCACTGTCTATTTATCTCTTTCATATTCTTACTAAGGAACTAGTGAGATCTTTATAAAAGGAAAAAATTGAAGGAAAAATCAAAAGTATTCAATATTTAACAAAATGAACCCCTTGAATATCATTTCCAATTTGTTGATAATACTTTTATTTTGGATGTCTCTCAATTAATGAGACCATAGAGTTTAAATCATTTTTTTTTATTGATAGATAGAAGGGGTTTTGAAAGGATTCCCAAACCTTTTACAACAAAAGAGACTATCTCTAGAAGACAAACAAAGAACAACTAAAGTAGGGAGAAAATATCCACATGACCATCTACAAACGAGACCAAAGAAAGTTTGAAAAGGGATTCCCACCCAAACAAGGAAATCCCATACCCATCAAAAATAAAATTTAAAAATAAGTGAGTTTGTAGAATTTCTAAGATGGAGATTCCTGTTTAAATTTAAAATCAAATTTTCCCATCCAAGAAACATATCACACTCAGAATTGGAGCTAATTTTGGATAATTCCACCAAAAATATGGCCGAGCCAAAAGAAACACAGAGAAGGTCCCAAAATTTTACCCAAAAAATCCATCCAAAAATCCTTAGAACTAGGGCAAGGGAGGGGGAGGAAAAATGAAATAGTGACATCCCACCTAGGGTGGGAGGTCTCCCCACACACCTCCATAAAGAAATATAGTTTAATATAGTCTTAGGATAGATCCACCAAAGAAAGAGAATAGGGACCCTCTTGGCCTTGAAAGAGACTTCCAAAAATTCAAAAAATGAAAAATATTTCCCGCTAGGAAATTCATCCGAAAAATACTTAGATCTAGAGCAAGGGAGGGGGTAGGAAAAATAAAATGGTGACATACCACCTGGGGTGGGAGGTCTCCCCACACACCTCCATAATGAAGCGTAGATTTGAAGCAGTCTCAATACAAATATGCTAAAGAAAGAGAATATGAGCCCTCCTGATCCCAAGAGAGACTTCTAGCAATTCAAAAATTAAACAAAAGGTTTCTTGCCTAGGGAAACCTTCACCATCAAGAAACCATAGGTGGAGAAAGTCCTCTGATTTTTCAAGAAGAACAAAATGAAATAGATGGGATGGCTATAAGGAAATCTAGAAAGGACACAAACTAACAACATACCTCCACCACTTGCCAGACCTCTCCAAACACCAAAATAGGATGTAAACCATAACCCTTTCTCTACAATCATCATGGAAGCACAAGGTACCCCATTTAGGACCACAAAATCTATATAAGAATAGGCTTCAATGAAGCACACTCCTCATAAAAAAAAAATAGATACCCCTAACCCCTAGAGACTGCCTATGGAGTCATCACTGAAACCTCTCTACGATGACCATCAAGAAAGCACAAGGTCTATCCCTTAACAAGACCAAAAAATACTGTTGAGAGAGGCTCACTAAAATTCCCCTAGCAAACAAAGGGCCAAGGCTATTTGGCCAAGAGATGACCTTTGGGACCCCTCCTATATGGCCAATGATGAAGCCCATGGTATCCCTTTAAGAGCACAAAAGAAGCCATAGAGGGAGGGGTCTATAAAACACCTATTAAACAAACTATACAGGACCTCACAACCCACTCCACCACTATTAGACTAGGAGGTCATCCAAGAAAACCTTTCTCCATGTCAAGAAAGTGCTTGGTATCACCCCAAAGACCACCCAAAATCATGGAGAAAGGATCCACCAGACCACCTCGAGAATTAGACTAATGGGTGATGAATCGAC
Organism: Wollemia nobilis; assembly: GCA_028583015.1. Classification (NCBI taxonomy): domain Eukaryota; kingdom Viridiplantae; phylum Streptophyta; class Pinopsida; order Araucariales; family Araucariaceae; genus Wollemia; species Wollemia nobilis. The sequence continues at coordinate 13,859,168 of JAQPPZ010016724.1, forward strand.
CACCAAAGAGATGTAAAAGATCTGCATCAAAAAAGGACCACATTCAAAAGCCCAACCAACACCAAAAAAGATAAACTTCCTAGGAAGCTCCTGGAAGACCCAAAGAAGGTCTTCCAAGGCACCAGGAAAGAAGAGAAAGGCCCTGCAGGCCTCTCCGGCCAGGATATCCACCAAAAAATTCATATAATAGAAGCAAGGGAGGGAGAATAAAATTGAAACAGTGACCTTCCACCCAGAGTAGGATGTGTCCCACTCCTCTAGAGTTTAAATCAATATTATCATGCTATAATAAGACTATTAAATAGTTAATACTAAAAAATCTAAGATATTTTTAATTAAGATTGTTCTAGATTGACAACAAACTATTAGGGATATTTTAGGGTTTAAAGTTAGAAAATTTCCATAAACATATTTGGATATTCCTTTGCATGATAAAAAAATGAGTTTTAAGACTCAATTTTGGATAGGATGAAACCTTTTTTGAAGATTGAAAAGATAAGTTCTTAATAATGGATAGAAGACTACAAATCATTAATGCTACATCATAATCTATCTCTCTTTATATATTATGTGAATTTGAATATTTCTAATGATATAGCATCTAAATTTAATACATTCAAAGATATGTGAAGAAAAAATCAACTTTCCTCTTTTAAGTTGCATAGGGTTTGTAAAGGAAAGAATATAGAAAGGGCAAACTTGTGAAATTATAGAGTTTGAAATTATGTTCAAAACTTGGTTGAAGATTATTCAAAGATCAAGGAAAGAGTTATGAAAGAATGTTATTTCAAAATATATAGGTTTTATTGATGTAATAAAATTCTTCAAAAAAACAAATTCCACGTAAGTGTTTTATAACATGGAATTTCATGTTAAAGAGTTTATAATTGATTAAGAAACATTTAGATGGTTAGTGAGGAAAATTTTGCAAACTTTTAGTCTAATTTTTGGTTGAAGCCTTGTCCTCTTATTTCTAATCCAAATGGAAAGCAATGACTTAGGCATGCTTAAATTGTATAAGTTCAAAAGTATTTTTTATCAATATGACCAACAAATATAGATCATCGATTATCAAATAGCATTAGATCAACCAATTAAATTCCTCAACTTACATGGAGGACACTTAGGTTCAAATATTGCCAAGCATTATATGCATAATACCTAAGTTGTTGTAATATCACTATGTGGTTATGATATAATATGATGTAATACATGTGGGAGACCCATTTCAATCCAATATAACCAATTCAAAAAATTCTAAATCATGGATTTCTATTAGCAACATGGTTGAAGAAGAGGATATAAAAACAAATTAAATGAGCTTCAAATTATTGTTCAAGAGTTATGTTTACCCATTTTTAGATGGAAGGATAAGTTGGTTTAGAATATATCATAACAAGATGGATACTCAATCAAGTTGGGATATAAGGCTTCAGAGCAATCAAAATTTAAACTCCTATGGATTTTCTTGAGAAGGATGTTTGGTTGCTTGAGACATTTCCTAAGACCTCAACATTCCTTTGGTTAGTAATCCAAAACAATTTTATTACAAGCAAATAAGAGGATATCATGCACCACTAGGGTGTGGCTTTTGTAAGGATATCCTAACATCAAATCATTTACTTCTTCATTTTCCCTTTGCTTATATAATTTGAGGAAACCTTTAAAAAAATAATATTATCTTAGGTGGCCACGACAACATTAAAAGAGTTGATAAAATATTAAATTAATTTCTTCAAATCTAAAGCATTACAAATTATGTGGATGACTAGTCCTACCATTATTTGTTGTAATCTACATCTTGAAAGGAATAATATAATTTTTATAAAAAAGAAAAAATAAATCTCATAATCATGTCCAAGTTGAAAATTATTGTTTTATTTTTCACCTTGTAGAATGCTCATAGGCATGATGCTTATCATGGTAAGTTTTAAGTGAGGAAAAATAAGTGTTTTCCTGTTGATTACATGATTTTAATGCCCATGAAAAGGGTCATTTGTGACAATGATATTAACATAGGTTTTATATTGATCTATGGTAAAATGAAAATTTTCAAAAGTTGGATTCATCAAAATTAATTTTGAAAGTTCTTATAAAGGAAATATGAGAAAAACTAGTAGAGATGGTGTTATCCATAACAATGAAGGTATAGTTATTCACACACATAATCTTTATTTTTACCTCTAGAAGAAGCAATATCTTATCTTAAGATCTTAAGTCTTGCAATATAATCCTCAACATTATCAAACTTAACTAAATTGTGGGAAGAAATATCTAAATCCAAGTGATTTACTTCAATTGGATAAAATTTTATAAATAAATCATGCAATTTTAGCCACACCTTAAGAGGTTCACTCTTCTCTTTGATGTGGAAAAGCAATTATGGTTATATTAACAAGGAAAAAAGGGTAAGATCTTCTTCCCTTTGTAGGTAAGTTTCTTCATCAAGGGCTACTAATTTATCTTCTTGAAAGATGCACCACAAGTTATTACTACATAATAGGCCAATCATTTAGGTTGACCAAATATTGTAATTTTATTGATTGAGGTAAGTAACTAAAACTTGATGATCCATATTACTCATTTTGACCCCTAACACTATAGTAGGTCCTTGAACTGATGCCACTAGTGCATAGAGCTCAAAATTTATTGTATTAAAAAAATGACTCAAAACCTTTAATGTGAAAAAATTAAGGCCTCTATAAATTAAATACCTAAAACTTATAGAATAAAAAACCAATTGCCGACTACAACTCAACGTATTATGATTCAATGGTGTCCTTCATTGATATTTCACCACTTTAGAATACTTAATATATACAACTATTATAAGTGTTGTTCTTTGATCAATTGGTTGGGTCTATATATTAATTTTTTTTAGTACATGGCACCTTGGATGCCACAGTAGTTGCCACATTGGCTAAAAGAACTATCCACTCAAGATTCTCTAAAAATCCAAAGGTGGAATCAAATCCTAGTTGTGTGCCAATTAAGAATATTTCTCTAACTAGCACTCCCACCTTATACATGTGAGTGGTGTGTGCTTGGCTTAGAGTTGAAGTCTTTGAGCCATCAAAAAGGAAGAAAAAGAAAAAATATTATGCCACACCCAGATTCAAACCAGTATTCTTAGCATCAAATGCCTTAGCAAATTCAAATTCACCAATAGGATAACACTCTCCATGCGATAAAAGTAAAGCACTATCTCACATGCATTGATGCACCTTCATTCTTCCTTTCATTTTGAAGCAAAATCTAGCAAATGAGACTTGAAACCATGAACCTTCCAAGAACATGCCTTAAATCTACCTTTCCTAGCTAATAGAGCATTGTAATAACACTTCTTCACTTTCCTATCTCTACCTTGACCAAGGGGTTGTGAGATCACAAAAGCCTTGAGGCATGCAACAAAGATGCACATGTGAAAACATGCATGCACAATATGACGTACAATCCAAATTCAAATATTTTGGCACCAAACCAATAAGAAACTAATGCTTTCTTCTCATTACACCAAAATTAAATTAAAATTGAAAGAGAATATTGATATTACCTCAATATAAATGAAGTAGATTTTAATAATTCTTGAAAAATGGATACTATATTGTAGAATAAGATCTCCATTTTTTTATGCCAAATACGCTTATGAAACTTGAAGGAATGAGTTTTCCTAAATATTGGAAGAAGGACTAGAGGCTCCAAGTTGACCTATGTGACAAAGTGATGTTGCTTCATACCCACTTTGATACCATGTTTGAATTCACAATATTTTTCATAAATGAACAAAAGCAATCCATCCACTCAAATATTATACAAAAAGCATAAAAGGATGAAATAAAAAATGAGACACAAATTATTGCTTGCCTATATGCAACTCAAATAATCATTGTACTATCTATGGATAGAAATCACAACATCAATACCAATACCTAATCCTCAGATTACATCAATAAGTTTAACCTAATTCAACATAACAATAGGGATTTAAGGTTAATTACAAGTTATAAGATGGCTTTATCCATGACAAGGTTAATTGCAGCCCATAATGCTTACATTATACAATGATTACCCTAAGGCCTATCCAAGATTACATCACACAATGCTAGTATTTACCATAAATCATATTACACTTCCAACATAATTTAAACATATGACCTACAACAATGTCATTTAAAAAATAATCTATGCAAGTAGGAAAACATTTTAATAATATACAAATTTAAATGCTAAGATAAATTTTGGGGTAAAAAATAAGGCATTATTTAATGGCCTTGTAACATATCTTATTCTTTATGGATGTGAGGTATGGGGTTAAAGTCTATATTGAGACTTATGAAATAAAATTGAACAAATATAAAGTCAATTATCACCAATTTATGTCCATCTTTGTAGCGCAAGTGGAGAAGGCGAGCCTGACCCTATTGAATAGGAGGTCCACGATTCGAACCTCTACAATGCAAAGGGGGACACAAAGGTTGTGTGTTAAATTCCCTATTTATAAGCATAGCTCTCGGCTTTATGAGGGGTCATGGTTGGGAGGAGACTGCTCAACCCTGTGCGTTGGTCGTAGGGGTTTCTCACACTAGACATAAAATTAAATCCATGTGTTGCAGGTGAGTTGGAGAGAGTAGGGCAATCGTCCAAGGGAGGTCCCTATTTCAAATATCCACCCTACCAAATGCACATCGGGTACCCAAAATCCAGTTGATAATGTTGGTGTGGTCAGGGTCGGGCACAACTCCTAGGTGATTTTGATGGTGTAGAACCCCATGGTCATGGTTTTTGAGACCAAGGCGGTCCTGCAAGTGGTTTTTTGCTAAATTCAAAAACAAATTATCACCAATTTATTTTAGACTAAAAGTAAATATCATATTTTATGAAGGTGGACATATTGTTGACTAAAAAGTGGAGCCTTAAAATGCTATTTACTATAACCAAAACAAACTTCATATTTATTTTATGTTGAATTGTAAAATGATTAAAATATCCATATATCAGTACCAAAACATCGATGAAAAACCAATATTTGAAAATGGGACAAAATAGATTTGCATAATTATATCAGAATTTATAATAGATTTTGGAATAGTGGATTAATGGAGGAGCAGGAAAAAATCTAAAATGTTGAATTCAAAGGTAATGCCAAGACACTGCATTTTTTTGGCAACTTTGTGGGGCACCAAGCTTGATTGATGAGAGATCCTCAATCCTATATTTATATTTTTTCTTAAAGTGTACAAATTTGGGATTGCTATAGGGTATGTCCATGCACTCCATAATTAAAAAGGGTTCTCCATATATCTCCACTTATTCTAACTAAAGAGTAGGAAACCAATGTTTCTTCTAATAGAGAATAAGCCAAATTAGGTAGGAAGTGTATGTGAAATTCCTCTCTTCCTTGGATGCCTTTACTTGAGTGTACATTTGATCAACAATATACTTGTCATAGTTAATCATTTTGGAGTGCCCTAGATAGGTTTGTACTTCATGTAGTAAGGTGACATGTTCCTCATAGGTTTTTACATCTGATATTTATTCGAGCACTATGATAATCCTTGAAAGCACCATCTAGATGTCTTTCTTGAAAATATCTAACTCCAATAGGATGCTAAAGTTAGATACCCAGGTGTTGTAGGTGAGTTGGAGAGGAGAGGGCAATCCTCCAAGGGAGGTCCCAGGTTCAAATCTCCACCCTACCAAAAAGCTGAATTGGGTATCCAAAATCCAATTGATAATGTTGGTGAGGGCAGGGTCGGGTGTGACTCTCGGGTGACTTTAACGGTGTAGAACCCCCTGTTCGTTGTCTCTCAGACCAAGGCGGCCCGGCAAGGGGTTTTTCGCTTAAAAAAAAAAAAAAGGTAGATGGCAAGTTAAGTTTCTTCAAGTAAGGGACCAAGAATTTTATTTAGTATTTGCTTTTTCCCTAGTGTATTTCTACATTTTAGGGTTATGGAACACCGACATGGCAGGGTCATATGTTGCCTTCAACATATTCCAAATGTTCTCCTACATAGATGTAAAATAACTCCTATCTCCATTGTGGGGGGCTGAAAATCCTTTCAAATGGGTTATATATTTTAGAATAGGCCTCCACTAGTTTTGAACAACTCCATACTTGGGGTACCAAATTCATAGCCAAACCACATGTCTAGATGTTGCTTATGACATGTGTTGCTTATGCTTTAGGATTCAATTTATGATTCTAGGTTAAATCATCTCAATGCTTCCCTTATAACTTACCCAATAAAGTGCTTGTAATTCCTCTCCTTAATCCTCCTATAGTGGTTGTCAAAAAACTCCTCTAGTATTAGGATGAGGGGAGGGCTATTACTTTATATTCCCTCTTCTTTTGGCCTTTCCCTTTAGATGACTTTGCTTCCAATTGTATGACTAGTACAAGTGAAGATGGAGTGGATGTGGGTGGATTCAGGGTAGTGGAAGGAGGTTATGTTGGGTTTACCTCTAGTATGGAAGAGCCTTTAAAAGTGGAGGAGCTATCCATAATGGATGAAAATATGGAGGATGGATTTTGTGGATTTTGGGAATTTTTTTATCTTATTTAATTTACATTAGTAATTTGCTTGCTTTTGCTAGCAATCCACTTGCACGATAGAGTGATTCACTAGAAAAAGACTTAACTAATATTTTTTATTTTTTAGGTGATTCACCTATAAATTCAAGTGATTTATTTTCTATGTTAAGTGGTTTGCTAGTGGGAAGAGCACTTGGAATGATTTTGAGATGACTAGTTAGATGGAGTAAGTTGCTTAAGACGCAAGAAATTTTCTTGCATAAAAAAGTGATTCACTATATTGAAGGTTACTTCTAAATGGTTTATTTAAGGATGGGAAATATTCCAAGTGAGCAATTTTATGAATTATGTAGGTGATCTACCTTGACTTTATAACTTCAACTATTTGGATGGTGCACATTTCTCAAAGGGGAGTGATTAACTATGGCCATTGATTGGTTTAGAGATTCATTATGTGGCTCAACCATATTATGGTTGACTATTAAGACCTGGTCTAATTGAGGTTATATAGTTCTTCTACTTTGATCATCAAGACAATTATGTTGGTGGTTAGGGTTGTTTGACTTAGGTCCTATGTGAACTAGGTGATAAGCTATTACTTGGTAGGCATGACTAGGGTAGCACATTTACTTGGTGCATTTTGTGGTTATACCTAAATACAAAAGTAAGGGCCCTTGTGTAGGTGGAGCCTTTTATATCCCCTACTTTGCATGCCTCTATTCAAGAAAGGCAAGTGGCCTACATGGGGTCAATTGTCCCACCTAGATGGTTGGCCTTTAATGGGTGGCTTAGTAGGTGCTTTGGTAATCAAAGTGAGTAGTTTTCTCAATATAAAAACTGAATCACTTGTTGGGTAGTACCTTTGGTTCCTTTTTCTTACAAATATAAAATATATAAAATACATAACAAAAAAAAAACTAATGAGAGGGAAGAGGAAGAAAAAGAAGATGAAAAATAGGAAATATAGAACAAAAAAGTTATTAAAAAATAATAGCCAAGAAGAAGTAGAAAAAATATGTACACATTTACATTGTCTCTCAGACAATTTGTTTTGCTAGATAGAAAGAAGATGTTGCCCATTCAATAAAATCAAGAACATTCTTCCATCCATAATGGCAAGTTTATAAGCATTTAAACTTACAATTCACATAATTTGATAGAATCCACTCCAAATAAAGTTAAAATTTTGATGTTCTCTTGGTTTTGCTTGGTCTTCATCACACTTGAATGCAATTTCTCCTTTCTTATAATCCATAATTATGGCCTATTTATCTAACCATGTTTTTATTGCTTCTTGATGTTGCATTGTCATTTTAAATTTCTTATCTCTTATCCTGTAGGGCCAATAAAGCATTCAACCTTACTTGCATTGGGTTGATGTTAGTGCCTTCAAGATATGATTTTTGTGACATTTGGAGGCAAGGGGTTTATCAATTGATTAGCAATACAACTTCCTTACTATATACCAACTTGTAAGGAGATGATCCAGTGGATACATTGGGTGTAACTCAATCCTTCCATAATGCTTTACACATTTTGGTGGGCCAGTACCTTTGTGATTCAACAATAGTTCTTTTAAGTATTTATATTATGTTTCTATTGCTTTATTCTACCAATCCATTACCCTAGAGGTAATGATTGGAGGATGTCTTGAGTAAGAACCTATATTCTATGGAAAATTTTATCACTTTAGACCATTTGAAATAGGTGGCATTGTTAGTGACTATAGTGGTTGGATTTATGAACCTGGTGATGATATATTTTAATAGCTAGACTATTGCATCTTGATTAGCTAAACCCACTTTTTGAAATTATTTGTGGTGGTGAGAATCCATTTGTGTCTTCTAGTTGATAAAGAACTAATTTTACCAATGAAATCTAGGCCCCATTGCTAGAAAGATCTAGTCATAATGGGTTTTAATGGCATCAACACTTTTCTTCTTGTTCCCATTAACATACAACAAGATTTACAATTTTTAATCCATTGGAAGTAATTAAAGAAAATGGTGGCCAATAGTATCTAACCATTAGAATTTTGTGGGCTATGGTTGGCATACAATAATGACCTCCTTGATAGTGATACTACTTGATCAGGGTTTTTGTCCTTTCTTATTTAATACAACATAACAAGACACCTTCATATGCATTCTTGAACAAGACATTATCAATACATGTATAGTGCATTTTCTTTTTTCTAAATTGAAATCTTTCCTTAGTTGTTAATCCTTCTATTATGTGTTTTATGTTCATGTACATACAAATATCACCCATCCATCCTATCTTGTCATCTAGTTCTATTTACTCTAGTAGGATGATTTGATCCTTAGGAATTTACACCACCATAATTTTATTTAAGGCTCTACCCTAGATGAGGTGGTGTGATTTATCTCAATAACTAATTCTTAAATCTTGTTAATCTATCTAACTCTCTTTTCCTTTAGTTTTACATGGATTATAACAAATAAAACATTAGGGTGTACTACAAAGATGACGATTTTGCTCTGTGATAAGTAGTATATGAACTTTCTAAGAGCCTTCATGATGGAAAACTCCTATTTTTAATGAATGTTTACTTCTCTTTGTAGTTATGGAGGATATGGCTCATAAATGATATGGGATGTTCTTCATACTTCTTATTCTTCTAGATTAATATGGTGATAATACTTTCAGTTGTTCTAAACACATAGAGCCTAAAATATTTAGAAAAATTTAGATTGACTAATACTAGGGATTTTTTTATGGCATATTTGATATCTTGAAAATCTTCTTTACCTTCATTTATCCACTATAGGGTAGCATCCTTTTTAGCATCTTGGTAATCGATTTTACCATTTGTGAAAAATTTGGCAACAAACTATATTTGACCTAGGAAAAATACCATGTTCTTTAACTAACATGGGTAAGTAGAGGTCCTATATGTATTTTATTCTATTAGGGTATATAGCTAGGCTTTCTTTTGACACTACATGACCTAGAAACTTGCCTTATTGAACCATGAAAATGGACTTTTTGGGATCCTTATATATATATATATATATATATATATATATAATTCATGTATTTTTAAGGGTTTGTAGTTTATGAGGCTTGAACTGGTGAATTTACCCAAGCAAAAAAGCAAATAGGCCAATGTACTATGCGTTCTCTTTGGAAGTAATAAGGAGATAAAATAATGAAAAACAACCTTTGAAGAAAAGGGGTTAGTATTGAAGTTTGACCTTAAGAATTGAGATCCATAAGCCAAGTTACCAACCACTATGCCAATGCTTCTACAAGATTTAGAGGAAAAATAGTTCTTACTTGATTGCATGTATGCTATCCATCAAGAAAATGCCTCTAAAAGAGCTTGCAATATTTGAACCACTAACCATAGAGCCACAAATAATAAATTTGAACATTATCCCATTGGCCCTTGGTGATATGAGAGAATAGAGGATTTCATGATGTACCTTTTGATTGAAGATCAAATGTGCAACAAATTATTAAGATTTAAATCAAATACCTTTGTCTAACAAGGAGGTGCACCAATGATTAAGCTATGATGACAATTGGAGAGAATCCTGTAAGACATCCTCCATTTGCTAGAAGGCTAATGGGGCATGTACATTGTTGTAGTTAGCACCCTTATAAATAAAATATTTTTTCATAGACCTTTAAAACAAAGAGTATGATCCTATTATATGTGCCTTTAAATCCAATACACTTGCTATTATGCCAATCTATTTGATGTAGATGAGCTCATGATATTGAATCAAAAGATAAAAATAAATATGTCTCGAGTTTTTTATTTAGATAAATGATACAGAGGATAATTGAAACCATGATTTGACACAAAATAGTGAGTGTTTTTACCATTGCACTTTCATTGCAAATATTGTTCACTCATTTTCACTTGCTATTTGGATGATAAACAAGGGTGTAACACAATAAAAAACACATGAAATGGCATGGAAAGAGGGCATGATTTTTGTAGGAAAAATTGGCACCAAAGGCAATTTAAAATTTGAAATTTTTAACTAAATTAAATCCTCCAAAAAGCTCCAAATCACATATTCAATTACGAAGAGAAGAAATCATTTTCTATATTTGAGTGATGTAGCTTCAATCCCACTTTCATACCATGTTAGAATTCATAATATTTTTCAAAAATATTCTATAATATACATTCACAATAATGATATCCAAAAAATGTACAAGAATTATTAAAGATAATATCGATAAATGAGAGACAGATAAATAAAAAAAATGAAAGGAATGAAGGGTGGTTTCTCATAGGAACCGCACAATATTTTATATATATCATGTTGAGCAATGGAGTAGTCATTGGAGGGTATTTATAGTGATACCAAATCTCTAATTAAATATTAATCTCAAGTTGACATAACTTTATTTGAAGGTTAATATGGGAGAAAGTGTAAGCTGAGAGTGAGTGCAAGACAAGAGTGAATATAAGTCAAGAGCAAGTGTGATTCAAGAGTAAGTATCACTAGGTAGCATAGAAGAAAATTCATATTTCAAAGCCCTAATGGGAAGTAACAATTCCTTAAATAGAAGTATGGATGCACACCTTGGAGATAAGAGGAAGAGAAAATATATGGAACTTTTGATCTAACGAGTAGATACTAGAAGTGATTATCAAGGATAAGATAATCAAGAATGATAGAATATATCTTATAAGTAGAGGGTTAATATGTAAGTTCCATTGATACTAGTTAGGGTTTTAAAAATTTAAAAATTGGATCAATTGGAAGTGGGGATTGAATTCAAGTTACTCTATGACTTTTCATTCTAAAAGCTATTTTCTCATCATCTTGTTCATCTCCAAAATTAGGGCTGAAATAATGGGCGGTGGCCCATGGTTTATGGGGAGAGATGACCTTTAATCAAGACCATGGAGTGAGAATTTTTCTATCAAGATAAAAACCTTTAAAAATATTTTAGTATGGATTAGGATTTTTCAGCTTCCATATTATCTCATTAATAAGGATGTTTTGAATAATATTGTAAATACTCTAGGGGAATTCATCAAAGAGGAATCAACTAATAAGGAGAAAAAGTATACTATATACACCCGAATATGTATTGCTATTGATATTTCAAATCTTGTGCCACAATGCATTAAGGTTAAATATGAATAAAGAGAATGATACCAACTAGTGGATTATGGAAATATTGCATTCTAATGTCATTATTATTATGATATTAGAGACATGGAAAGAGATCGTAAATAATGAAAAAATAGACAAAAATCTTTCATCATGAGATAAAATTCAATATGAAGCAAGGAAGTCATACTCTTAATGGAATCTAGATTAGATCAAGGATATTCCACTCCAATGAAGAGGTAAAGAAAGGATATATACAATATCATATGGAAAAGGTCATTGTATTTAATTTGGATCAATCATTAGAAGAAACTATTAGGAACCTATCCTAACACAACCATTATCATGGACTTGTCTAGTTTTGGTGTATATTTGCACCTTGGGCACCTAGTGTGCATAGGCCCATTATGATATAACCTTTACTTTTATTATAAGTAAGAGTTAATAGCTTGAATTCCCTCTTTCATGTGGTCCGGTCCTTAAACATTAGAGTTAGGTTAAATGAAAGTCTATATAAGAACATGGGTTTGGAGTAGAATGTATCTCATATTTTTCTCAAATTGTATTAGAGCTCTACTTCCAAGGAGGTTGCCATTGAAGAGGCCTATGATTCTAGTCCACTTGAATGATATAAGTTTGTTGTATTTCCATCCAAATATTTTCTTGAGAACTTTTTTTTATTTTCATTTTGATGATAATTTATTTTATAAGCACTTCCATTAATTCCCACATTGTTATTGTGGTTATTCTTATTTTATATGAAGGTTCCTAACAATTGGTATCAAATTTATTTTCAAGGTTGTTCTATAGTAACAACAACAATTATTGTCATTTCATCCATTTTTCTATTATGTAATTTTTAATTCATTTTTCATTAAAGTATCATTCAAAAATAAAAATAAAATAAGAAAAAAATATATTTTGAGTGGATTAGGTTAGAAACTAAATACCAAGGATTTTAAAGTATCATGGAGGAGTTATCATTTTTTCTAAGCTAGATGCAGTATAGTGAGGGGTGCTCAAAATCTAATACCTAGGCCTTAAATAACACCCCTATATGACTATGAGCTCCCATGTACCCTTGGGTATATAGGTAGATCTCCTAGGAATAAGAAAAACCTTCACTCATAGGAAGATATAGATCGTTTAAGTTTTGTTGTGCATCAAAAAGCATTTAGCATAGGAAGTTACTCTCATAATACCCTAAATAATGGATATTGAAACTATAGGTATGGTGGAACCCTCCATAGTTATAGATTTGTAATATTAGGTTGGCCACTAGTCACAAACAAGATAGTATATTAGAGAACCCATTAAATTAGACACACCTTGACTTAACTTATCCCTATTGAAACCTTGTTTTATATCTTTTCCCAATCAAAACCAAAATTAGATCTGAGCATACTATAGAAGACACTACAATTAGTTTGAAAGTGTAGATAATATCTAGTGTAACAATACAAAGAATATATAATTTGATAGTATAAAAAATATATAATATTTCAATATAGAGAATATTTAGTCTGACAGTGTAGAGAATAACCAGTTTGACAACCAAAGCAGATAGTTGTTAGTAGTCTACCAATAAAGCAGTTAGTTGTCATTAGTTTAAAAAGCAAAAAGAAAAAAATTACGATTTTGTGATATAGCCCATTATGATCCCCTCTTTGAATTGATTGTTTTGGGACCTATCTCAAGAAACCTAATTTTGAACCCTACCTTATAAAAATTGTCATTTTGTGGTATAGTCCATTATGATTCTCTCTTTGAGTTGATCATTTTAAAATAGAATTGTGAAATCAAAAATGAAACACCAAAATGCAATAGATAAATAAAATCAATACACAATATGTTTAAAAAAAGAGAGAATATTTTATTGATATAAATGGGGGGAGCCTCAAATATCCAATGTTACAACATGCTTTGATATTGATACAAATGTTACAAGTGTTACAAATATAGGGTTCTTCGAAATCCTAGGTCAATAAATGGTGGTGTCTTCAAATTCATCTTTGATCCCAACAAAATGAGTCAATATTTAATATCCTATGGAGGGCCACTAAAGCTTTAATAGCTTTCAATGAATATGATTCCTAGATCTACACACAGAAAACAATAACAAGATTTAGCAATACCTGTGAGGGCTCCACTATTGAGAGCCTCAAAAATAAAATTACTAAAAACCCTAGTTACAGAAATAATATTGTAAACAAATCTAAGAATACTAAAATGAATGCAATGAATAGTTTACCTTGTTTATGTTGACGTGTTATCTTCTGATCTTCGTCATTGTTGTAGAGGTTGGTGCACAGATGCCCTAGCGACACCCAAGGGGTCATAGGATTACAAAACTAGGGATGTGAATTCCTGTGAATACTTGATGATGGCAGGAAGTACCCAAAGGTGCTCGATGATGGTACAAAGCACCTAAAGGCACTTGGGGAACTTGTAGGGACGTTCGAATATTGAATCAGAAGCAGATCTAGTTCGTGCGAGGTGGACGACGGTGGATGCGAAGATGATGGTGAGTGATGGAATATGGAAGTGGTAAGGATGCTTGGATGCTTGAGGACTTAGGGCACAAGGGCTTAGGGAACTCAAGACCTCAAAAAATGGGAAAACTTAGGAGACTTAGGGGTTGAGTTGTCAAAATGACTCCTCTTTATAATCTTCCCTAGGGCATGTTAGGGTTTCAATGACACGAGATGTGTGGTCAATATTAAAACATGATGGAGGGTGGAGATTAAAGCAGGGTAAATGACATGGATTAAGGCATATGAATGGTTAGGATTAAATCATGATGGATGGCTAGGATTAATTCATACATATATACATATATTTATTAAATATATATAAATATAATATATAAAATATTATTATTATAATATATATTAAGAATATATATATAAATAATGGATAGATGTGGCGGAACACTATGGATGGATGACAAGTGGCTAGATTTTGGTGTCTACATATGCCCCAGTTTATATTGCATTGCATGAAACACAATGTGGTGCAAAAATACGAGACACTTGGTTTGGCCTGATGTAGAAGCAACTTTATTTCATTAGAATGCAAAGATGAACTTGAAGACAAAAGAATTATGATTGTGTAGCTTACCCCCTCAATTGGCAGATGAGTGATGGATGCATCTCACGAGCCAATTGAAAGATTTATGCAAATGTGCAAGTGAATGATGGAATTGTGGATGATATGAATGATGTAAAATGATGTCGTTTTTGCCCCAATGGTGGAAGGGGGTTGTTGTAAAATGCAAGTGATTGATTATGTTTTTGCCCTCACAGAGAAAAGGGATTTTTGCCAAGTGTAGATGCCATGATCATGTAAGATGTATCTCGTTGTGGAAAAATCAAAGCCAAATGTGGTTACCCCAAGTTTGGTGTGATTCCATTCTCTTAAACAAATTTCTATATGGCATCATTGAAATGCAAAGTGATGAAGATGCAACAAGAAAAAGAGTCAATTTTGGAGGGCCAGCTAGTGACTGTTAGTAAATTCCTATAATTCTAACCAATCATACTAGCTTGAGCCAGTCGCCATGATGACTATTAATGTCAAAAAGGAATGATGATATGTGATTTTGTTCGTGTTTCAGGCCCCACAAACAAGGCCATCAATGACAACTATTGAGAAAATTGTTCTTGGCATAGTTCCACTCGAAAGGTTAAGTACAAAAATTGATTTTATTTTCAACCAATGAGATATTGGATGATAAAAAATGGTCAAATTTCCTTATGATGATTTATTCATCTTATCGAATTGCATGGATGCAAATCGTTGCAAACGCCAAGGAGATAGAATAAACCACTAGATATGAGGTTTTCTTGAAATTGTATATAAAATTGGTAAATGTGCAAATGCAATGGTTAGAAAATTATGTGTGATGATGAGAAATGCATTGATTATTGAATTGATTAATTTTGTGAAATTTTGTATTGATTTGGAGAATTTTTGAAGCAATTTTGGACAATTTTGTGCCTTATGGGCGCAAATAAAAGTTAGTCATCCAAATTAATTCATATTATCACAAAATTGAATGCAATGATGGAATTGATGATGAGAATGATGAAAATGGTCATTTTGTGAAAATTTAGACCATTTTGAAGCATTTTGTAACTTGAAATGTGATTTTACAACTTTTTGTCGCAAGCAAAAATTAAGAATTCAAATCAATTTTGGTTTTCACAAAACATGAAATTATGATAAAATTGATGTATGGATGCAATTTAAAATGATGTGGTGGAGGTAAGCTACCTTTTTGGCTTAGTTTTTTCTTTTTTTCAATGTTGACACCAAACGTCGATGGGTGCTTATTAATTGCACAAACGCCCACCAGAGTTTGATGCTTTCCAAACACAAGAAGGTGTTTCAATGCACCAGGAAGCACCCATGAGCATTTAAATGCACCTGAGATAGATATAAGTATCCTATAGAGGATAAATCAAGCTCATTTGTGCATCTATGAGTTTTAGAAGCTGCATTTGAGGGAGTGGAGTGGAGTGAGTTGGTGTGCTGCGGAAGCTATGGCAATGGAGGGAGTGGATGTAGCCATGAGAGTAGATGTGCACTTTGCCAAGGTAAGTGCCTTTGAAACTCTTTTTGTTTTTGTGTATTTTTTTCTTCAGATTTTATAATGTATTTGAAATTAATGTGTTGTGTTGCAGCTGAAGATTTTGGAGGCTCAACATCAGTTTTTGCCTCTCATCCCTAAGGAGAGTAAGGCATTATGGGATAACGAGTGGGATTGGCTAGAAGATGTGGGTCTGGATGGGGTTGCCTAGATATATGTGGTGAGGGTTGATGAGGGTTATCTCTCTGCCTTGGTAGAGATATGGGATCTAGATAGGGGGATGTTTCATCTCCCTACTAGAGAGATGATTGTGATACTTGAGGATGTATACTGCATCCTTAAGTTGCCAATGGAGGGCTTACGTGTTGATGTTAGACACAATAAGAAACATAAGTTGAATCACATGTTCAAAGATGGGTGGGAGGATGTGGACGTGATGGGTGGAGGGATGACATAATTATTCATGTATGTGGATAAGAAGTTAGATGCCTTACCCACATTGGTGATGTTCGTGTTGGCCAACATAATAGCCCCGAATAACACTGGCTATCGGTTCCCTTGGAACCTGCTTGGGTTGGTGTGCGAAATGATAGCTACACCTTAGGTGTATGTGTGGGCTCCTACCTTATTGGTGTAGTTGTACCATGAGTTATATAAGGTGAGGAGGCAAACGTGCCAAGGTTTGGGTTGCAATTTACTGCTACAATACTAGGGTTGGGAGCACTTTAGTGTGGCTAGGCTTGTGGGCTTAACATATACAACATAGAATAGGGATAAGCCATATGTGATGAGGTGGCCCATGGTAGAGGAGGTGCAATTGGATCATCCTGTTTGGATGAGTCAATGATATAGGGATTTGTGGGTTAGGTTGACACTAGCCCAGGTGGTATGGGGGCCATAGCGAGGTGCCATGTGGACAAGTTATGGGGAGCATATATGATATGTGCAAAAGGATTAGTGGGTGGTTGGGAGATATCGTAGTGATGTGGAGCTAATATAGTTTTGTAGCAAGTTATTGAATGACCTACATTTGTTAGAAAGTTGCGCAATGAAATAACGGATTAATTGAATCTTTCTTTGTAAACTACGTAATTCCTTTAAGTTTGTTGGGGGAGGCATCTTCATGATGGTATTCAATTTTTTTAGATCCACCTTAATGCCTCTTTTGGAGACAATGAACCGTAGTAGTTTGTCAAAGGTAACACCAAAGACACATTTATTGGGTTTCAACCTTACATTAAGCTCTAAAAGAATATCAAAGACTTTTTTCCAATACATCAACGTGCCATGACATACATATTCCACGATTACATGCATAATATCATCAAAGATTATGTGGATGATATGCTTTTGTGTGGATGCATGTGCATATGGATGATTAAATTCAAGTGATAATGCAATGATAATGTGTATAGATATAAATGTATATGGATGATTAATACAAGTGAAAAATATTTGTGTATGCAAATGTTGGATGGATGATGAATGCAAGTGATAATGTGTATGAATGCAAATATTCTAATGATCATTCATAGTTTAGATTTTTGCTTGGCCATGTTTAGCATTATTTTTTAATCAAGGGTAACAAACTGGTGGTACATGGAATGGATGATTCATGGAATGGCATGGAAGAAGATATGGATGTTGATATGAAAAACTGACTATTTTGTAGAGACTCAGACATACTAGTGGTATCAAACAAACTCACTAAATACTACTTAATTTCTCTAAGATAAAATGTGTGTGCAATGAATTCATATACCTAATCATGAACATGGTAATGACTCGAGGTAATCAAGAACAAATGTGTGTGCAAGTGAGTTCATTAACTCATCTTGAGTAAATTGGGTGAAACCTATTATGAAGAAGACCAAGAAGCTAGCTTGTCCTTATGTGCATTCAGAGGTCTCTTTAAAAGAGACATGTCACCACACGTGAGTGTACTCCACTTCCAGTCAAGCGTCTATAGCTCTGATGAAGATTAGATCCATAGTCCAAGATTTTGATCTTTAATTTTTGGGGATGACTACCTAACCATCTGACTAGAAATGTAGTACGATCCTTACAACTTGCAAATCTATGGTGTGTGATGTAAAATATTTAGAGTTTTTAGGGGTGTTTTACCCTACTCTTTTTTTTTTTTTGGGATTGTGATACTGGTGAAAACCACTATTTTTATGGACTATGTTGCATGATGAAACAAGCAAGAGATACCCTTTTCACTTTGAAGTACAACCCAAGTATGGTGTTATACCTCTTTAACACAAGATGTTTTTAAAATGTGTGATTTGTGTTTGGTTCAAGAACATTTAGAGTCAATTCCCAAAACTCAAGAATTTTTTTAGTGAAAAATGTGTCTTGGTCCTAAATAAAACACATGTATTTTGAGGTTGCTTAAAACACTAGGAGTGGTCGAGTGACCGAAAACACCTAGGAACTATGAAAATTTGACTATATGGAATGATGCAATGAAATGGATGATGTTTGAAGGTGCCCCTGATTAAGGCAATATGATTTTATTGGATCAATTATTATATAAATTGAATGATCCCTAATATGAAATGTGAAATGTGTGAAAATTATGGTGTGAATATAATGAATGAAATGCAGCTTGTGGAATGTATGTAAATAAATTATGTGTAATGAAATTTATGTATGCCATTTTATGAAATGAAATGAAATTTTTGTAATGCTACTTGTGTAATGTAAGTTATTTTTGTGTAATAGCCATGTATATATACATATATATGAATCACATTATGCATAGAATGCTCTCAAGTGTATAACATTAAGTAGTTTGGGCTCCTCAACTCCCTCTAGACTGGCAAGCCTATAAGTTACTTTACCCACTTTTTGAGTAACAATGTATAGAACTAACCATTTAACCATGAATTTATCATGAAGCTATGACAAAGCATTGGTATTTTGTTGATTCTCTTTAAGAACAAGATCTCCTACTTGGAATTCATGTAGATGAACTTTGGCATTGTAAGAACTCTTTAGGTAGTCTTGGTAAACTCATAAATGCTCTAAAGCATCGAATTGCCTCTCATCAAAGAATGTGAGTTGGTCCAGACGTTCTTGTCTAGTGGTATTATCATCTATGAAATCCTACAATGAAATTCATAATGAGGGGATCTCAAGCTCAAGAGGCATGATTGCTTCAGCTCCATAGACCAATGAAAATGGTGTTGCCCTAGTAGGCATGTGGATGCTTGTTCTATAAGCCCATAATGCCAAGGGAATTTGTGTATGCCAATATCTATGATTTTCTTTAACAAGTTTCTTTAGAATAGCAATTAAGGTCTTATTGGTATCCTCAACTTATCCATTTTCTTGTGGGTAATAAGGAGTCGAGAAACTGTGTTGAATATTATATTTCTCGCAAAGTTCTCGAACATCCTTGTTATTGAAAGACTTGCCATTTTTAGAGATAATTTTTGAGGGAATACCAAAATGATAAATGATATGATGAAGTATAAACTCCACAATTATTGGTCCTATCATACTGGTTAAAGGAATTACCTCAACCCACTTTGTGAAGTATTTAGTGGCTGTGATGATGAATGTATTTTATCCCGAGGAAGAAGGCAAAATTTTACCAATTAAATCTAGACCCCATTGTGAAAAGTGCCAGAGGCTTTGAATAGGTTGTAATGCTTGTGATGGCACATGAGTTAAATTAGCATGTTATTGACATTGCTTACAATGTTTGACATATGTGCAATAATATCTTCCCATTATGGGTCAATAATAACCCATGCATAAAATACATTTTGCAATGGCCATTCCACTAAAATAACCACCATAAGTACCATCATGAGCTTTAGCTATGGCTCTTTGTGCCTCAACATACTCGAGACAACGAAGGAGGATTCCATCATAACCACGTCTATACAACACTTCCCCCAAGAGAGCAAAATGAACTACTTTTTGCTTGAAAGTACATTTAGCAATCCATGACATATCTAATGGAAGTGTTCCAAACTTGAGAAGGGCTACCTTTTGGTTTGATCAAGGCTCACATGATTCCAAATGGATAAAAAAAACATCCTTAGATTCAACATGGACAATTGTAGATTTAGATATTGTTGTGATAATGAGTGGTTGTATCTCTCCTAAGGAGTCCTTTGGAATCAATGATCCAAGAGAGGCCATCGCATCTGTAAATCTATTAGTCGAACATGGCAAACTATCAATTTCATACCAATCAAACTTAGAGAGCAATTTCATTGCTACTTCATGGTAAAGCTTAATGGTAGGTTCTTTGCATTGGTATTCTTTTATTACCTGTTTGACCATAAGTTGAGAATCACCAAATATACTTATACGCTTAATGCCCATACCTATAGCTACTTGAAGACTTAAGATTAAGGTTTCATACTTTGCATTGTTGTTTGTGCATTAGAAGTCTAGTTTGAATGATAAGGGGATAGGTATCCCCTAGGGTGTATGAAAGACAACTCCAACACCTGGACCTTTTTTGCACTTAGAACCATCAAATAATAGTGTAATATCGACATATTCCTCCGAAATGACATATTCTTCTTGTTCGGTGATAGTAAATACCGAATCATTTGGGAGCTCAATAATCAAGGGTTGATCACTAGGTAGTGGAGCTTTCACAAGTTGATCGACTATGACCTAACCTTTAATGGATTTTTGAATTATGAAATCAAGATTGAATTCAGTGAGAAGCATTATCTATTTAGTGGTGTGAGTGTTATTGTAAGTGCGAGACATCATATAACATAGAGGATTTTCTCTAGATATGACATATGTGGTGTGACTAAGCATGTAATATCGGAGTTTCTTAGTGGCAAAAACCACTGCTAAGCACAAATTTTCCACATAAGCGTATCTAGTTTCGTAGCTTACCAATGTTCGACTAATGTAATAGACAACTTGCTATCGATGGTTTTCATTATTTTGTACAAGCATTGTCCCTACTGCAAATTTCGTTGCTAAAATATAAATATGGAAGAGGACCCCCGAACGAGGAGGAGTTAATACTGGTGGAGAAGTCAGGTATTTCTTAATGTCATTAAAGGCTTTTTGACATTCATCTATCCATGAAAGTGGCACCCCATTTTATAGCAGGTGATTAAATGACCTACATTTGTCAGAAAGTTGTGCAATGAAATGACAAATTGATTGAATCTTTTCTTGTAAACTACGTAATTCCTTCAAGTTTTTTGGGGGAGGCATCTCCATGATGGCCTTGAATTTTTTTGGATCCACCTAAATGCCTCTTTTGGAGACAATGAACCCTAGTAGTTTGTTAGAGGTAACACCAAAGACAAATTTCTTGGGGTTCAACCTTACATTATGCTGTAGAAGTCGATCAAAGATTTTTTCCAATACACCAATGTGCTCTTGTCAAGTTTTAGATTTTACCAAGAGATCATCCACATAATATTTGATGATATTATGCATGTAATCATAGAATATATATGTCATGGCACGTTTATAAGTAGCACTTGCATTTTTAAGGCCAAAGAGCATCACCTTGTAACAAAAATTTCCCCAAGATGTAGTGAATGTTGTTTTGTGTTGGTCATTAGAATTTATTCAAATTTGGTTGTATCTTGAAAAACCATCCATGAGAGAAAGCATTTCATGGCCAATGCAGGTGTCAACAAGAGTATCAATGTTTGGAAGAGGAAAATCATCCTTAGGATACACTTTGTTAAGTGCAAACATGTATCGCCCCGTTAGGTTTACGAATGGGTACCATGTTTGAGAGCCATTCAGGATAGTCAGTGGGGATAATGAAACCCAAATCTAATAGCTTTTTAAGCTCTTATTTGACCAAAAGAGAAATTGTAGGATGCATTGTTCTAAGTTTCTGTTTGACCAACTTAGCATTAGAGTTCAAGGTGAGATTGTGGACAACCAAATTTGAATCAAGACCAGACATGTATTTATAGGACCATGAAAAAATTCCCTTCTTCCTCTTGAGGAGAGCAATTAATTGCTCTTGTTCATATTTGGATAAGCTTCTACCAAGTTTGACAATTTGGGGATTGTCTACGTCTGAATTAAGGTTCACATCGATGGTATATTTAATAGACACATGGAAACCTTCCTCATGTTGATAGGGAGTTGTGATTAGATGAATGTCCTCTATGATATCATCAAACTCTTCTGATTTATATTCATCTATGTCTACTTGGAAAACCTCAGGATCTAAATGTGAAGGTGAAGGTGAAGGTGGGGGTGATGGAGGAATGTAATTGGCTAAAGCCCTTAACAATTCCTTAGATAGGATAAATTTAACAAAGGATGGTGGCGAGGAAATCCATTCTATATCAATAAGACTCATGTCAATGTGAATTAGCTTTGCCAAATCATATGGATTATAGAAGGGGGTGAATAAGTAAATAGGGTTCATGTTGACTTAAGGGGAAAATGTATGGTTGGCCAAGGTAAATAGATGGGTGGATCCTGTTTGGTAAAACCAATGCTAGAACTCTGTTAAACCTGGATACCAACAAACAACACAAATAAATACAATGTACATGCAAAATGTTTTTGTTTTTGTTTTGTTTTTTTTTTTTAATTTTGAATTTATGTACATATATTATAGTTAAAATGGTCGATGATGTGGATCAATGAGATGGAGGTGGTGGTTCACCGGTTGGGTCAAATCACTCTTGTGGAAGAAGTAAGCGAATGATGGGCTGATGGATGGGGAACGTTCGGAGGTAAAACTCGTCATGTTCAATGTGTGGAATGACGGGTTTCGATTCATTTTCATATTCATCAAAAATAATTGACATGAGGTCAAATTATTCATATATTTCATCATCAGAATCATTAGGGTGATGGATATATTCTCCTAAACTCAATTTAAGATTTTGAAAAGCCTGTTCAAGAGAAGAAATGGATGAAAGTGTATGATAGCCTAAACTTGAACAATCATGCATTTCTTGATATGAAACATTGATAATCTCATGCATTCCCTATTTGTGTTGTCCTAGGCCATGTCCTTACCAATTAATAATGTGAAAATATCAGGATGGAAAACCTAACATATGTTGTATGTTGGTAGGTGTGGATGATTTGGGTTCATCTGGAGTAACTATATTGGATGATGAATCAAGCCCTCCATATATAAAATTAATGCTCTTAGGCATTGAACCCATGTTATATACCACTCCTATAGATAAGGGTGGATCACGTGGTGATCGTAGTCTTTAGTAGTTTGAATGCTGAGTGGTGTAACTATGATGTCTTGGACCACATATTCACCAATATCAGGATTAGTGAGGTGGACCTTGACTTGGTATGATGTTGATGGATTGGATGTAGATGGAACTAACATATGGTTGACTGATGGTATCTCACAATCCATCATTTTGACTTGTGAGATATTGGTGGATGGATATGGAGATGGTTGGGTGGATTTTTGAATTGGAAATAATGTGGAAAGAGTGGTGGAAGATGTTGATGTTGATGATGTGGCTAATGTAGATTGAGTTTGACCACATGTGCATGTAGTCAATGGTGATGAAGATGGGGGTATGGAAGTGGAAGGTTGAGAATTGGTGATGGGAAGCTCCTCAGGAATAGGGGCTTTAGATGAAGATATGGATTGGGTGGATGGCGAAGTGGTTGATGATGTGATGAATAGATGAGTGGAAGGTAACATGGACTCATAGGGGTTTGAGATAAAATTACAATACTTGAACGGTTCAATGTCTGTTAGTATGCAATGTACTTGTTCTTCATGCATGTATTTCAAGCATTGATGTAATATAGAGGGAACACATCTCATTTCCATTATTCAAGGTCATCCAAGGAGTAGATTATACGCCATGGACCCTTCCAATATGTGGAACATAGTATGCAACATTTTGACCACCACTTCGAATGGGTAAAACAACAATGCCAACTATGGAGTAGAGAGCATTGTAAAATGCTTTCAAGGTAAAAGAGGATTTGATGATGTGATCTGGTGGAAGCTTGAGATGTTGAAGGTCATATGTGGTGATGATGTTAATGGAGGAGCTGGTGTCAATTAAAACTCTTTTGAAGGATTCCTATCAATATGATCCATGATGTGTAATGGAGGTTCCACTAATTTTGATGATATTGGTTTTATCTCAAAATCATAAAAAGTAATGGAATTCCATACATGTTTGAACATTCCCCATAAAATTATTAAATGTATTAGTATCTTGATATTGAAGTTCAATGGATTTTAGAATATCCATTAATGATTCACAATGTGGAGGAGATGTTGAATTAGCTCATATATGGATAGTTTGGTTGAAGTCATTTTTAATATTGTGGTTAACTGATTGCTCAATGAGATGATTGGCCTAGATGGATGATTGGAAGGATGAATGGATTGAGATGGATGAGACAAAATATGGATTGGATAGGAGGGATCGACAAAGAATTGGATGGGAGATGATGATGTAGTAGGTCGAGATAACTTGCCTATGGAGGTATGGGCAGTTGAACAGACCACTACTAAGCATTTTGTTGATTGATGCATTGTTGTTGACATCGGGTTACTACATTAATAACACCCATAAAACCTCAGTTGAATATGATTAACTTGATTAGGAGGAGTCTTGGTTTTTGACCCTCCAATTGTTGGTTGTGCTTCCTCATGATGAGGAAGTGGTGTTTGAAAACTCCCAAGATTTTAATTTTGTTGAGTTAGAGGACTGCCAAGGTTGATAGACCCTAACTCAGTAAGGTCTTTCGCTCTATATTTGATTTCATGGAATCTATTGATATCATACCCATTCTGTCTATGATAAGGACAAAACAAATGCTCCTTGTAGTGTTCACTATATTCAGTGGGATCATTAGGTTTGACCTCAGGCAAAGGAAGTTGGTTTGTGTCATATAACCTTCATAAAATAGAGGTATAAGATTCAACCAATGGGGTATATTGATGGGGTTGTTAGAAAATTTTTTTATGGGGTCGATTTTCCACAACTAGCACTATGTTTTGACTTGATTGAGTTGTTGAGGGAACCACATGATATTCAATTTATCATGGTTGTTGTTGCATGGATTGTTGTTGAACCATTACTCGCTAGCTAATGACCACTTGATTTACTTGATTGGATGAATTGGCTAGATTGGCTTGATTAGATTTGTATTAGCTAGAGTAATTTTCTTTATATTGATATTTGTTTTGCCATTCTTTCTTCTTAGGCTTAAGAATGCCTTCTTGGATTTTTATCTCCTCAATTATGCTAGCTTGGGCAAGAGCTTCATCAAATGATCTATATTATGGGTTTTAAACAACTCTTAGTGAACAATCAGATTAGCTCCTCCATTGGTAGGGAAAATGGCAATTTAGTGATAATGGCCCTCCAATCGTTACCAAATTCATAGACAGACTCATCATCATGTTGTTTTAGATCATATATATCGGATAGTGAGACTTTTGTTCTTACATTGAGGGAGACTATTTCAAGAAATTGGTCAACCAATTTTTCAAAAGTATAAATACTATGGTTTGGTAAATGGTTGTACCATTCCACATATTTCCCTAATGTTTGAGGGAATTTTTTAAGCATTAGAGCGTCATTTCTTTGAATTCTAAAGTAGGAATGAATAAATGAGCTCACATGCGCCTTAGGGTTCCTAGTACCCTTAAATTTATCAAACTTTGGTACTATGAAGTCTGCCAGATATGGTGGTGATGGTACCGAAGGATTAATTGGTTTATTGATCAGTTGGTGTAAGGTAGGCTTCTGGTTTATCATGCCAAGAGTATATTGCATCAAACTATCAATCTATTTTTGCATAGCCTAGATTCGAGGGTCCTCCACAGGAATGTGGAAGCCCTGAATCACTTGATGATTTTGTGATGGCGAGGTGGAAAGATGTTGAGGTGTGATGAGGTGATGATAACTTGGTGGAGTGTATTGATGTTGCTAATAATGGGGTTGATGAAGGAATGGTTACAAATGAAGATATGGATATGATGTATGAGGACTTTGGTTGGGTTGGCTAATGAGAATAGAATGGATATGGGTTGGTGGTGGTGTGGGAATGGAAACCACAAAAAATTATGGTACCCAAGATGGACTTTGACTAATGAATATTGGATGAGTGGACACAGGTTGAGGCTTAGGGTTGATCACCTAAACTTGCTATTGAGCATTCTATTGCTTCTCAAGCAATTTGTTGAGGTATTCCCATGCTTCATGTATTCCATATTAGAGGTTGATGGAATGGATGTGGATGGGATTGATGAGGTAGGTGGAGAGTGAGTTACAATGGGAATTGCAACTTGATGGGAGATAGTAGATGGTAGGGACATGGGCACTTTTGAAGAAATATTAACATGTGCTTCATACAAGGGGTTACCATAGACTGAGGTGTATGAGGATGGTATGGATGCACTTTGAGTACATGATGATTGTAGTATGGAAAAATGTTGGGAAGGTGAAGCTACCTTAAAAAGAGGGTTATTGTACACCTAGGTAAATCTTGAAGGTCTACTATAGAGAAGCATCATGCCTAGGTGGACTATTGATTGGTTCTAAGATATAGTTAGCATATTTTAAAAGAGCTTCCACTTGTGCCATGTCTATATGGGTGATGTGGTGGTCAATAGTAGGTGAAGATGATTCTATTTGTGGAACAACCATGTGAAATGACTGTGTGGGTGACATAGTGTGTGATGGACCCACAAAAAAATATGAATGACTTACCTATATCACAATAGGGGGATTGATCATGAAAGTGGTTGTCAAAGGTGACGATGAACACTCCATTGCTGAAGTGGTTTGATTGGTGGACATTTGATTCATTATTTTAGCTTGATTTCTTGTTAATACCATAAAATAATGAACCAAATATAAAATGTGATGGAAAATAAAATATGGAATGAAAAACTCATAAAATAAAATAGGCAATCCAATCCTATTTTTATACAACAAATGTGTCTTACCTTATGCTCTTTTTTAATCTCATTTTAATGTTTTTTTTGGTTTTGTGTGTTTTGATGAACTAATCTAAATTAAAACGGGTAAAAACTATGGCTTGGATGGGAAATGAGATTCTTACTGGTGATGAAGTCTAGTAAGTTTTCTCAGGGGTGTCCTAAGGTGTCTAAGGGCAGATATTGGTGGATGGAGATGAAGCCCACTATCACCAAATATTAAGAAACGGTTGGTGATGAAATCCAACACATTACTATTTTAAGTATTACATGCAGTGTGTGATTCCTTTTAATATTTCCAAATTTTTATGGTGTACATACAATGTAAGGAATAACTAATTTCAAAAGTCTAAATTAGAAGTCAACACTAGAAATTTTAATTTCCCCAAAAGAAGTAGAGTAAACCACTTAAGACCTCTTTCTAAACAGAGGAGGGTTCATCTACTCTTTCACCTTGAATCACCAAATGCGGAGGTAATTTCAATATAATAATGTTGTTCCTACTTATACCAGAAAAAGGAGAAATTCCTAACCCTAAAAATGCAGACTATTGCATGCAATTAACAATTCATATGAAAATAGAATGCAAGGTTTTAATTTGTAGCACACAAAAAAACCGCAAAACTTTAATTGGAAATATGAAATGTGTGAATTAAGATGGATGTAAAAACTATTCTACTGCCTAAAATGTATATTAATCATGCTTGTTTTTATAGATATTTAATGATGTTATTTTTAACACTAAATCTAAAAAAACATAAAAATACGTAAAACAGAGGGGTTAGGGTTTTTAGTTAGACTTACAGATAAGCCTATGTATTTTTTCTTCTCTCTATGAAATGCCTCTGAGAACCTGTGAAATGCACCTGGGTGTTTCCTGAATGTCCCACGAGCACCGCATGGTATCTACACACCTTCTATGACTTTTGCGACTCTTCAAAAACCCTGGTTCTACAAAATTCATGCGATCCATTTTTTTGAAAAACTTGCAACACGAAAACAGAAAACCACAAGTTAGTAACAAGATAATTTAAAATTTAGGACTTTTTGTGGATCCCACCATGATCACCATTTGTGAATGCAAAAATGAAACACCAAAATGCAATAGATAAATAAAATTAATACACAATATGTTGCACAAAATAGAGAATATTTTATTGATATAAACGAGGGGAGCCTCAAATACCCAATGTTACAACATGCTTTGATATTGATACAAATGTTACAAGTGTTACAAATATAGGGTTCTCCGAAATCCTAGGTCAATAAATGGTGTTGTCTTCAAATTCATCTTTGATCTCAATAAAATGAGTGTGCTTTTGATATCCTATGTAGGGCCACTCAAGCTTCAACAACTGCAAATGAATATGATTCCCAGATCTGCACACAAAAAATAGTAACAAGAGTTAGCAATACTTGTGAGGGCTCCATTGCGTGAGACCCTTAGAAATAAAATTACTAAAAACCCTAGTTGCAAAAATAATATTGTAAACAAATCTAATAATACTAAAATGAATGCAATGGACGATTTACCTTGTTTATGCTAACTTGTTGTCTTTTGATCTTCATCATTTTTGTAAAGGTTGGTGTGTAGATGCCCTAGCAACATTTGAGGGGTTGCATGACTACATAACTAGGGATGTGAATGCCTACGAGTTCTCAATGATGGAAGGAAGCACCTAGAGGTGCTCATCGATGGTAGGAAGTGCCTAGAGGTACTTGGGGAACTCGAAGAGGTATTTAATGATTGAAGAAAAAGTTGTAGAAGCATATCTGGTTAATGTGAGGTGGATGGCGATGGATGCGGAGATGATGGTGAGTGATGGAATATGGAAGTGGTGAGGATGCTTGGATACTTGAGGACTTAGGGCACAAGGGCTTAGGGAACTCAAGACCTCAAAAAATGGGAAAACTTAGGAGACTTAGGGGTTGAGTCATCAAAATGACTCCTCTTTATAATCTTCCTTAGGGCATGTTAGGGTTTCAACGACATGAGATGTGTGGTCAAGATTAAAACATGATGGAGGGTGGAGATTAAAGCGAGGTAAATGGCATGGATTAAGGTAGATGAATGGCTAGGATTAAATCATGATGGATGGCTGGGATTAATTCATACATATATACATATATTTATTATATATATATAAATGTAATATATAAAATATTATTATTTAAATATATATTAAAAAATATATATAAATAATGGATAGATGTGGAAGGAAAATATGGATGGACGACAAGTGGCTAGATTTTGGTGTCTACAATAACTCCAATAATTTTTTTTAGAGACCCTAAAGTGATTAAAAATGGATGGCGGTAGAGCTACCCAAGACCTAGAGTGATTAGGTGACCAGGTTAAATAATTTGAAACACTTAATCACATATCCTTCAAGCATTATCTAAGTTAGACAAATTGGATAAAATTTATGACATCAAGAGTAATTTAATAGGTCTAAATGTAAAATATGACATTCTGGTAGGACAATCACCAAAGAGTCAAGATGATAATTATCATGGTGAAGCATAAAATAAATTACCTCTAAATATAATTTAGAGAATGCACATTCTAGAATGTCTAAAATTTTATGGAGAGGATCCAACCAATTGGTTGTATGGGGACAAAACATAATTTTCTCTTCATGCCACTTCTCATAATAAAAGGTTCACAATTGCATCTTTCAATCTAGAACATGAAGTAGTTCAATGGTACCAATGGCTAGAGAATATGCATCCATGGTTCACTTGGGCTAAATTTGAGATATAATTATTCACTTACTTTTAATGGGTATTGGCTAGGAGCTTCAGCCTTGAGAAAATGGAACTCCTCCAATATTTTATCTTTCTCTAACTCCACACACCTGAGTACTTTGTTGATATTTTTATGGAACAAGCCGCTTGGCAATAAGACATACTTAAGCACTTGCAATCTGAATATCCATCACTATGAAGCATCGATGTGTGATCGATATTTCTTAGATGAAAAGAATTCAACAAGGTCCTCTATCCAATCACAATCAATAGTATCTTGATTTTCACAAACACTTTCATTGATATATTCATTCTATATATGAACTAATGATTCTGAAGCTACACTTTTAGCCAGTTCCTGGTAGAGAGCTCATCCACGAACCAACTTAGTCTGTCGGATCTCTACATCATATTACTGAATCTTTGAGACCCATCCTGCCCTCTTGTCACCCAGTTCTCCTTGAAAAATAAAATTTATAACATCTAGATGTATGACATAGACTACCGTCTTACTCTGCAAAACAAAGTGATGAAATTTCTTCAAATATTTCATAACTGTATACACCTGCTTTTCAATGAAATTATACTTTTCTTGGTGTGGTTAAATCACTTGACTCAAGAAATCAATCGACTTTTCATCTCCGTCTTCTTGATTCTTTGTGAGTATGGCGAACTAACTCTCATGCTCACCAAATACATAGAGTGAATGGGATGCTATGGATTCTGAAGGAGCAACAGGGGGAATTTTAAAATATGTATATGAAAATTATGAAAATGAAAATTCAATTGGAACTAGTGATTGTTACACTCAATTGTTCTCACAAACATTCATCAATCATGTATATGAAAATTCACTCAACAATGCTTATCAAACAAACCTATTTACTACAACTTAGCATTTCACAACATTCAACCCAACAATATTTCACTCACAAGGAATATGTGCCCATACCTTTTGTTTTGATGGAGATATATCTTCAAAAACCTATCTTAATCACAATCAAAACGTCTTTGCCAATTCCAAGGATAGGTAGCAATAAATATCCCAAATCTCCACTCAAAATTCTCCTCAATATTTATTTCACCATACAAAAATAACAAGTGTCAAGTACACCTTATAATCTCAAAAATTTTCACGATATAACTAGCAAAGGTTCAATTAACTCAATTTCACAATAATCTACTTCAAAATTTTAATGCATAAAATAATCAAAATAACTCCCCTATATCTCCCAACTCAAAAATGCATTGTCAAATAATTAACACACCTTTCCAAAAATAACTCAAATCACTTTTAGGTCAAAATTAAGTCTTCCTAAATCTTCAATCAAGACAAAAATAAAATACATCTTAATCACCTTATATCTCCCAACTTAAAATTATATTTCAAAATAATTAACACTTCTTATCTAGAAATAATGCAATTCACTTTTAAACAATAATTAAATTCTTCACAACCTAAAAATAAAAAACTCTTTAATCACCTTATATCTCCCAAGGCACTCACAATACAACTTTAGACCACATGCACATACAACAAAAATTAAAGTACCTTTGCACACTCCTCGGTGGGATTTGATCCCAGGTCAAGCCACCGCCTGTACCCTAGCCACGACCACACTTCTATGTGAGCTAGGCACTCACATGGGAGTAAAAATAGCTTTGACCATTTTATCTCTTCGACCTGCACAAAATCCAAACAAAAGGCTTTGTCCCTTCACAACCATCGAGACTCAAACATGGGACCTCCGTGTACCCTGTGCCTTACACGTCATAAACTTACCACTAGCCCAACCGATTGGTTGGTGTCAAGGCTTTATGCCTTGGTCATTTTTACTTGCATGTTTTCAGTTGCAGTAAAAAAATTAAATCCTCTTGTCTTTATTTGTTCACGAACTTTCGATAATCGCATGTGCTCTAATATTCAGAGACTTAGTTTTTTGGTTGGCAAACCATATGGTATTTATACCATATGCCAATATTATCAAACATTGACGAGGAGGAGAATAATTTAAAATGAATTTTTGCCCACCCTAAATTTAGGGTTTAAATAATATTATTTTATAAATTAATTTATAATATAAATATTATAAATAATTTATAAACTACCTTAGGCTTTAATTTTAACCTTTAATATTATAATAAAATATTATAATATTATTTCCATTTGGCCTAGGTATTTTTCTCTTTCACCCTTAGACCTTTTCTGACCTCCTTTTAATATTATAACCTCCTTTTAATATTATAATAATAAATATTATAATATTATTTTCCTTTAGGTCTTTTCTTTAGATTTAACCATCCTTTTGACCAATCATGTGAAGCCTTTAAACCAAATCTCTTGGGCTTAAAATATAAATATTTTAATCCTCCTTTTGCCAAGTCCTGCACTGACTCTTGACACCAATGACAACACAACTAACTCAAAATTTCCAACAATATCTCCTAACATACAATCAATAAAAGTGGCTATCATAGCAAGCCAAGGTATTCCTAGAATTTGGGTAACAATTCACAATAGTTGGGGGCTGTAATACCAAAAAATGACTGGATATTCCCATGATGAAACTATTATAATAATATTTTCTATTATTCCTTCTAGTTTGGTAATCGATTGATCAACCATTTCCAATATTGTGGATATAGGATTTAGATTGTTTAATTATAGCTTTTGCATTGTATCCTTCATCATAACATTAATAGCTTCCCCTAGGTCAACCAAAACATTAGATATCTTAAGTGATGCTATGGTTACTATGACTACCGAGCTTTGTAGATCTCCATACTTTGGTAAGAATAAGTTTTCCTATAAGAAGGTTTGCCAATTTTCCATCCACTTATATGGTTTTTGGATATGCTTTCTTTTGCTTCCTTGTTTCTTAATACATATTTCTTGAATAATCTTGTTAATGATAGGTATATCTTTAATAAATTGTAGTAAAGGGATTGTACTATTTTAATATTTTAATGAGCTACAAGCTTATTGCAGTGGTAAGGGATTTGGCCTCTCTTTGGGTAGGTCCAATGTTCAAACCCCACTCGGTATGATGAGACTGGGACCCCTCATAAAAAATCATATTTTAACTCAAATATTTTTGCCATTGAATCCATGTTTCAATGGTTGGGAAAATAGTTGATGTGTTCATACCAAGTTTCAAATATCAAACACACCATATAGCTCAATGTAACTAAATTTATGTAAAAGGTAAAGGTAACCATTTCAAAACCCTATTTTCAAAAATAAATATTTAAACGTTTTAACTCCTTTACCAAGTTAGATTTTGAATAAGTAGATTCTATTTTTTTGAATCATTCAAGATAAGATACTTTTTTTGATGAAGAGGTAGAATTTTTTTGATGATAATTTTTTTCTTCTTGTCATTGTTGTTTAGGTGTAGGTGGTTCTTCATGATTATTCTCACCAACTTCCATTTCTACAATGATAGGTGGGGTAGGGTCAGGATGCGTTTATCCTAAATGTAACTAGATGTTGTCACAATCAATGACATTAAGTATATTTGTATCATCTAATTCAACCATATAGATAGACATTGTTTATCTAGTACTATTGGGATTGACCATAGGTTGAGATGGAAGTGGAGGTTTTTTTACTTGTTATTTTTGTTGTTTTTGATATCGAGAAAAATTATGGGTAGGTCCAAGCAACAAATATTGTTGTTGGTTTTGATATCAATGTTACCCTAGTATGATTTGTACTATTACATCCATTAGTGACCTTGCATTTGTGGAGGTAACCATGGTGTATTTTGTTGATTCTAATGTCGATTCATCCATCCAAGTTGAGACCATTATTGAGATGATGTCCATGGTTGTTGACCCCAAGGTTTTTGAGGAGGTTCTAAATTGGACCATGACATGGACCAAGGATTGTTTTCCAAATTCATAGGAACTCGAGAAGCATTTTGGTATGGATAATGAGAAAAATTACCCCCTTGTCTCTGTCCTACAAAATTAAGTTATTATGTAGGTTAAGTTTGTTTTTGCATGACTTATTTTAATATAGGTAACAAATCACATTAGTCCATAGGATGTCTCTTTTTATAAATACTACATATAATAGATATAAAAGTATTATTCAAAAGACATTCATGAAGAGTATTTTTCTTCCTACATCTTCGACAATAGACAACTAGAGGTTCAATAGACCTATTATTTGTATTCATTTCATCTAATGTTGTTTTAAGATGCACTAAAATATCAGTTTTAATTATTTCAAGTCATTTCTATTGCTATTGTTACCAAGTTTGGGTCTTCTTTGTCTTATACATGAATAATTCTTAAAGAGTTCAATAATTTCTTGAAATTCAAGTTTATTTACATCTCCCTTTCCCCTAAGATCCAATACTTCTCTTGATTCTTTCTACAATATTATCAAGAATACGGTTTTTCTTAGTTCAAAATCTACACCTCCACATCTCTTATGAACAAAGGCAAATCTATCCAAATAATCTTCCAAAATTTATTTTGTTTCTTGTTTCATCCTAAACAATTTATGCTTTCGATTATTTACGCCATAGTTTTACTATTCTTGATATTTTTCCAAAAAGACTCTTTTCATTTCATCTTAGGTTTAGATCGAATTAGGTGCAAAACTCATAAACCATTGTGTTACATAGTATTTTAGAGTGGAAGGAAATAGTTTAAGTTTTTTATTTTCACTTGTGTAATTATAAGTTTGACATAAGAATTTTAACTCACAAAAATTTGATTAGGATCCTTGGATATGAATCCCCTAAAATTGATAATATATAAGGTGAGATAACTTTTATGAGAACATCTTGGTTAATATTTAATTGAATGGAGTATTGGAAAGTCATGCATGAGTGCTAGTTTCACCAAAATGGAGCACATGATTGTCTCTTTCTATATTTTCTTGTCTTTCTACCATTATATTTTTCAACAAAAATTATAGATCCTTTTAAATTATCTTGAATATATAGATTTGTCAAGAGTAGGTGGTTTTGAACTACTTGTTTGTTCTCCTTGTGATTATAACTCAGGGACTCCTACACTTCTTGAAGTTGATGATTGTGATTCTTCTAAAATTCTAACATCTTCAAGAATCACTACTACAAGTAGCTCAGGAGTTGGTACCTGCTCAACCTCTCATCGTGGATTTCTTCTTCCTATGGCTAGTGGAAAGTTTTTTTGAATAAATCTTCCTCTTTCATATCTAACCCTATGCATACATCATATTTTTGAAAACTCCTATTCTAATGTCGCAATGTATTAAACACAATTATTGAATATACAACTAATTTTATGCAAAGTTGGTTGGTTCTTTTTTTTATGTATAAACTATCCTAGGAATTTTAATCTATACAACTTTATAGAAAAATAATTAGCATTGAATGACTTATTTATTCTCTAACAATGCCAATGCATTTCTTTGCAATGATTGTAAAAATGATGAGTATCATTAATGCTGTCAGTTTAGTCTTTTATTAGACCAGGGTAGCATTCTAAGGTTGTATACATTAGAGGTCTAAGAATTGCATCTTTGATACCAGGGTTCTAAACTAATAAATGAAAACGAGGAATC
The DNA here is from genome assembly GCA_028583015.1 of Wollemia nobilis. NCBI lineage: Eukaryota > Viridiplantae > Streptophyta > Pinopsida > Araucariales > Araucariaceae > Wollemia > Wollemia nobilis. Next base: position 13,894,628 of record JAQPPZ010016724.1, read on the forward strand.
ATAATGTCTTTGCAACATTCATAAATAAAAATTATACTAAATTTCACACTTTGTTAATGAAAAAATATTAGCTTTAATTATAATCTAAATTCAAAAATAGAGCAAACAACTAATTGTACTAATTGAAAAGAACTAAGCTAATCCAAACTAAAAAAAATCACAACTCATTGCTGAAATTAAATAGGAATTCAATGTTGGTATGAAACAAGAATTAATAGAAATTATATTGCAAAAATTAGATGGAAATGACAACGGTCACTTTTAGAAAAATAAAAAAAATTACATTATATTGGAAACATAAATTAACTAAGGTAAACTAAAAATGAAAGCAAACTCATCAACTTTATTCTATTTGCTTAAATAAATAACAGAAAGGAAATGAATCAGAAAAACCTGCAACTACGCTAATGATATTTCTACTATTCCAAAGAGTGGGCCCTTACTTTGAGGTCCAACGAGAGGAAAAATATTTCATCACAAAACTAGTCTAAAAAGATCAAAGTATCATATGCAAAAGAACAAAATAATTCAGATTTAAGAGAGCATGTTGAAAGTCAACTTACTACATATTTTTTTCTAACTTTATTATTCTAACTATTAACTTTACCCAATAGGCATACAATATTATTTATAGTTGAATGTCTAACTATTTATCCTATTAATAGGATTTATTTTTGGTAGTGACCTATATTTTAATTTAATACATAATCCTGTGTGTTAAATCTAACCAATTAGATTATAATAACAGATTGAGTTGGATAAGTCCTCCCTATTTTCATAATATTTTTTTTGTGGAAAAAATCCTAGAAGGGATGTCACTTTCGGGTAAGACCCAAGGAGGCGGGGGTATCTCTTTCACAAAAATCACCCAGGGCTTGCACCTGGCCTACCACCTTTGACATACTCAAAAAGCAAACCTGAAACAATAAAAAAAAGAACACACAAACACAAGCACACAAGAATATTAAAAAAAATGCTCCTTGAGTGTGTCAAAACGATAAAGCACAACCAAACATACACACAATAAGATAAAAAAAAACACAATAATAACCACATAGAAAACACAAGAACAACATAAAAAAAACATAAACAAGACAAAAATAATAGAAAGATACAAAGACAACCAACAAAAACATGAAAAACAAAAACAACCAAAACCTTAAAAAAATAATAAAATAAAATAAAAACAAAAAAAAAATCAATTAACACAAAAAAACAGAAACACAAGAACAAGAAAAATAAAAACACAAGAACAATAACAAAAAAAAAACACAACAATAAAAACACAATAATAACAAAAAACAATACAAAAACACAAAAACACAAAAAAAAAACAAAACAAAAAACACACACATACCTCAAAAAACTAAACTACCCAGACTGAACCAAAGAGAAGCAAAAATAAAGCAAGAATAAATTAGGTATCTCCAGAATTGGAGCCATCCAAATAAATGATAGACAAAAGAGCTTCCCTAATTTGTGAAGCCCACCATCTAGGAGGGTGGCCATAGTAAGTAAGATTACCTTTGTTCAAAGCCCAATTAGCTAAAGCATCAACACTCTTGTTATGATATCTGACCACATGATACTAATCAACTTTCAAAAATACCATATGGATTAACTGAATCTTCTCAATAATTCTTTTTATTCTCAAATCAACCTTATGATTCTTAGAAGGAGTCTTCAAAAGATTAATCATTATTTGAGATTTAGAGTCAACTAGAACCTTTTCTCATCCAACCTTAGTAGCCTATTAAAAGCCTCTAAGGATACCATACCCCTCAACAAGGTTATTGGAAAGAATACCCAAATTCTCAGCAAAAGTAAAAACCAGGGAGCCATTTGAAAGTCTACCAATTCCTCCTGCACTAGATTTTCCAGGGTTTCCTCTAGAGGCTCCATCAGTATTGAATTTTACAAAATCCTTAGGAGGAGGTTGCTAATTCATTGTTCTATCCATATTGCAATTTCTCACCTTCCCTTTAAGATGGTTTCCCTTAGAGGAGGTAATCTTCAATATTTGCATCACTTGATCTCATCTTTGGTGGGAGTTTTGGGGGTGATTAAGGAGCTGTTGGACTGATTAAACTAAGTTGACAATGGTCTTTTGCAAAATATAGTGAATATCCTTCCTATCTTGATTAAAAATTTAGATGTTTCTTTCATTCCAGATATTCCAAAGAAGAATGGTAGAACCCATCCAAACTAACTGCCTAATAAAATGATCAACGCCCTACTGTTTAGGCCAATCCCTCCAAAGTTGTTCAAAAGTAAAAAAATTGGACCACTGTAAGCCAAGTAAAGTTGTCATTCTCCTCTATAGCTTAGAGGCTAAAGTACCCTCAATAAAAATATGGCTGAGAGTTTCTACATTCTTTCCACACATTTCACATATAAAAGGGCCATGAAAACCACGCTTCATAAGTTGCTCACCAATAATCACCCTACGATGCAATAAAAGCCAAGTAAAGAACCTCTTAGGCCAGAGATTTTGAGCCCACAACTGAGAAAAAATGTTAGATTATTGGTTGGGACCTATTTTCACAATCTCATTGGTTATTGACTAGTTTGAAATAAATTTGAAGTCTTTAGTGTATTCTCCAACTTTGATCTATGTGCATTAGGCTCCTTGTCATCATGTGATTGCATTTTATTCTAACACAAAAGAACAACTCTATAATATTTGGTAGATCAACACCCATATTCATGTGTGTTGTTGGATATTTTGAGTCCCTAAGCTAAAATTTTGTCATTGATGTCAAAAGAGCATTTAAATGTCAAAAGGATCTATGAAGGGTTTTTGTGAAAACCAAGGTAGGTAAAATAAATGGTTTTAGTTAAAACCATGGACATCATATTTGATTTGGGTTTTTCTTAAAACCCAAGTTAGGATTTCGTTTCATCGAAAAAGGTGCCCCGGTGATGGAGTTATTTGAGTTTTAATATTTGGTTTAAATTTAAATTATTTAAAATTTAAATTTAAATGCAAAGTTTCCTGCCGACATCATCAAGCAAACATAAATTCATATTTCCGTCTATGTCTTCGAAGTGTTTTAAACACTATATAAAGGGGTGATAAATAAATCAAAATTTTATCCTTGCTCTTGTGATAAATTTTTTGGCATTTGAATAAGTCTAGGAGCTCATGCAAATTTTGAGAAGAGAAGCATGAAAGAAAACGACAGTGCTTGGAAAGTCAAATCGTGGTGGGAAGTGTGGCGCATTAGCAAATAATTTTGGTTTATGGTACATGGTAGCACAAACACTAGGGATCAAATCCCTTGGACGATGTTTTGGAAGGCGTGCGGAAAGCGCTTTGGCATTTTGTCTTTTGCGGAAGGTGGAGGAAGGTTTAAGGCACTTTGGGCCTTTGCCTTTCCAATGAGCGCCTAGCTTGTGTGGAATCTTAGCCACAACTAAGATGCTTGTGGTGTGGCTAGTCGAGGGTTCGAATCCCCTTGAGGAGGTAATTACATTTTGCATTTAAATAATTTATATTATCCCTAACGTTTCGAGTTATAAGGTAGTTAATGGAAATTAAAGTTTGTTATTAGGGCTATGATTATTATTGCAAAGCATAATTGGTTTATGATTTATTTTATGGTTATGGAGAATTAATTTTAGGAGAAATAAGGAGTTGTTTTTTAAAAGCAATTTTGAGAGGTTTATTATTTTTGATAAGGGTTTTAATAAAAGGGACTTTGGTGGATGTATTTATTAACTTGGAGTAAAAAGGGTGTAATTTTAGTAATGCTTTATTTTGTGATTATTTGAAGTCCATTAACCCTTGTTTAGATTGGAAAGGAAAGTTGTGTTTAAGTGTGGCAGATTTTGTGGACAACTTATTGGCATCAAAAAGGTATGGGCACATTCTCCTATTGATTGTTTATGGTGGTTGATTTCTAAAATATCATTGGAGAGAAAAGGATTGATTGTGGTTTCCTTTGAGAAAATTATTGGTTGAATGCTTCAAGGTTTTCTGGTTTGTGAGTTGTATTTAAACCTTGTTTTATTAGCATTATTGTTGAAGCCCATTGATGATGAAATGAACTTGAACTTGAGTTAGAAAAGAACATGAGTATCATTGCTATGTGAGACTTGTGATTGAGCATTGTTGGAAGCATTTTGAGTTGGTTAATACATGCTTGGACTAGGGTTTGTGAAAAAGGATTGTTACTTGAGGTGATTGGTTGAGTTGAGTTGGTTGATACATGATTGGACTAGGGTTTGCGAGAAAGGATTGTTACTTGAGGTGATTGGTTGAGTTGAGTTGATTAATCCTAGTCAAGTGGATGCATTTGGTTGTTCATGTTCCTAGAAACAAACTATTCAATATTCTAATTTGAGTTGAGATTGATTTGAGTTGATATTGAGGTTGATTTGAGTTGAGATTGAGATATGAGTATAGAAAATATAGTCTCTAACAATTCTCTTGATGCTTCTATTGAGTTAATATTGGGATTTGAGTATAGAACATATAGAGTCTCTAACAATTCTCTTTATGCTTCTATGAGATTGATTTGAGATATTGATTGTACATTGAGCTTAGAACATATTGAGTCTCTAACAATTCTCTTTATAATTCTATGTGATTGAGACAAGTCTTTGAGAAGACTTGTGGACTGTTTTGAGTTAAGCTTTTGTGAAAGCTTACTATGCAGATTTGAGAAAGTCCTAGAGAGGACTTATTGAGCATATTTGAGCAAGTCCTAGAGAGGACTTATTGAGAAGATTTGAGAAACTCCTAGAGAGGACTTATTGAGTAGATTTGAGCAAGTCCTAGAGAGGACTTATTGAGCATATTTGAGCAAGTTCTAGAGAGGATTTTTTGAGCATATTTGGACAAGTTTTGTGTGAAATTATTGAGCAGATTTGGACAAGTTCTGTGTGAACTTTTTGAGTAGATTTGGATAGGTTTTGTGTGAACCTATTGAGCATATTTGGACAAGTTCTATGTGAAATTGTTGTATGAACCTATTGAGCAGATTTGGATAGGTTTTGTGTGAACCTGTTGAGTAGATTTGAGAAGGTTCTAAGTGAACCTATTGAAAAAAATTGTACTAGACCGACTATACTATGTTTAGTGCAAGATATTGAGCAGAACTATAATAGACCAACTAAACTATGTTTGGTACAGTATTGAGACAGAGCTTTGGAGGTGATAGAGTATAGAGGATAGAGTCTTAGTGGATAGAGATCCAACAGCCAAGAAAATTGAAGACAGATTTGAGTAAGGAGTCTTCAAGTGGAGAGAGATCCACAAATCAGTGCAACAGAGAGACAAAGTCTTCTAGAAGATCACTAATCAGAGCAGAAGGGGAAAGAGTTATCTTGTGGAAGATATCCACGAACTTGAGATTAGGGGATCAACATATCCTTTGGACAAAATTCCATAAACATTGTAATTTGGGAAATATTCCCAAGAGATTATTTGAGAAATATTTAGAAGAAATATTTTCTCTATGGAGGTAGCCCACATTGGGTGAACCATATAAAAATTTGTGTCTCTATTGTGTGTGATGATTGGTACATTGATTTGGTTATTGCTATTGATATTGCAATTGATTATATTGATTAATATTATTTGGGAAAGAAAAGTAAAAAGTGATCTTATACTGTTCACCCCCCCTCTCAGTATAAGCTTGTGTTCTTCATGTGTAATCACAAATTTAAATTGATGCTATTGGTCATAATCAATTTCAATCACATGAATTATAGCCTTAAACAAATGCTTCCAAGGCAGGTTGACCACATGATTTTTATTTTCTTCCCACATGCCAATATTATGGAGTGCTCCATGTCTTGCTATTTCAAAGCAATACCTGTACTCTATTATTATGAAACCTGAGTTATTCTAGTGCCTAGCTGACACATATTATTTTGGAGCATAGTTGATACCATATTACTCTAATTTGCATTGCTTAGGCATGGCAACATTAAAAAATAACTCTAGAACAATGGTCCACCAAACAATTCAGGTTTATGGATATATTCACAAAACTTTAGAAAACTATTACTAATCTATTCTATCCTTCAATAATAAAAACCATGTAATTAGTTCTTAATACACACAAAAACATTTCAAAATAGATAAATGAAACATATTTTAATCACTATATTTAAAATTTAATATCAACATAAATAATGATTAAAAATTGGTAGATACTATGCTATTTTAATAAAAATGGACAAAAAAGGGTTGGACTGCTGAAAAAATAAGATAGTTTTATATCCTCATCATCCATAAAGTAAGTTATTATTAGAAAAAATAGTCTATAGAGGTGGTTGTTATTAGTTGCAAAAAGTACATAGTCTACAAGTCATTAACAATTGTTAAGCAAAGTACCAAAAAAAAAGGAAGAAAGAAAAATAAAGTCCACAAAGTATGCTATTATCAATAGTTGGAAGTTCATAGTCTACAAGCCGTTAAAAGTTGTTAAGCCGAGTGCAAAAAAAAGTAGTAGAAGAAAGTAATCTATGGAGAAGGCCATCAGTTACCAAAAATACACGATCTATAGGCCATTCAAAATTGCTTGTTTAAGTTCAGATTAATTGTTTATTGAAATGAATAAAAGGATACTTGAGGAAATTTTAAAAAATCTAATTTTAGAAATTTTAGAAATTGAGAACATGGATTTGCCAATATTCACTAGAGAGGATGATAGTGATGCTTGGAAATGGTGGAAAAATTTTATGTTTCGAGGATAAAACATTTTTTAAGGGGGATGGAATTTTAGGTACCTAAGATAGGAATTTAATATTATAATATTGTATTTAATATTATAATATTATATTAAATTTAATTATCCACATGTGTGAATAAGCGGTAGTGGTAGGTAGTTGAGTATTATATAATGTGGGTAAAAGACTCATATAGGACAGGAGAAGAATATTGTATTGTTGGGATCTCATATTGAGATATATTAAGGAGTGGCTTCCTTCCAATAAGGAGCATTGTATGGTGTTGCCTACCTCAAGGGTTTGGTTTATAATTTAAAACACATTGGAGTAAATTGTTTATTTTGTGTGTATCATTGTGAAATTGTTGTTATGCTTAATATTTATGGGTAAATATTGTTATTTAAGTAAATGTGAAGGATTTTTATGTAATAAGTAAAAGATATTCATAATAAAATTTGTCATTATGGTGGTGGTAGATAGATTATCTAAGTATTCCCATTTCTATGTGTTGCATCATCTATTTCATACATCTATTGTGGCCAATATTTTTATGGAAATCGTTTTCAATGGAATTCCTTGCTCCATTGTTAGTGACAAGGATCTCATTTTTACCAGCCATTTTTGGCAAGAATTATTTAGGCTAAAAAGTATGCATTTCAAGATGAGCATTGCATATCACCCTCAAAATGATGGAAAAATTGAAGTGGTATGGGCCCATTGGTTGTTATTGGCCGAGTGGTGGTATAATTCCACCTATCATACTACAACAAAGATGACCCCATATGAAGTACTTTATGGATAAAATCCCCCTATGATGACTTCATATTTACCAAGTACCTCCAAAGTTCCAACAATCAAGATGGCCCTTAAAAATAGAGAAGAAATTGTGAAGACACTTAAAGACAATCTAGTCAAAGTATATAATCAAATGAAGTAATAGGTGGATCAACATTGTACAAAACATAATTTTGAAAAGGGTGATATTGTGTTGTTAAAACTATAGCCATATAAATAATAGATAAGGGAAGTAAAAAATTAGTGCCCAAATAATATGGCCTATACAAAAGTTTAAAGAAAATGGGTCAAGTCACTTATCAGTTGGAGTTGCCACCGACACCAAATATTTATCTAGTCTTTCATGTATCATGTATTAAACATGTCAAGGATGAAAAACATAGAGTATAGATAGTTCTATCAAAATTATATGAATAAGGGACAACCTGACTTCATCTGGAGGTAATATTAGGAAAACATAGAGTATTATCTTCACCATAGAAAAATCAAGGAAGTATTGATACAATGGAGTGGTTTACCATAGGAAGATGTAATGTGGAATTCAGAGGATGTATTGCGACATTTTCTAGAGTTGTAGCATTGAGGACAAGCTACTTTTGAATTGAGAGGGCATGTTAGGACTCCACCCTAACCCTATTCTATTAATTAGCTAGCATTAGCATTATGTGTGTGAGTGTAACCGACTTGTGGAAACCTTAGCATTAATTTTAGGTGGGTAGCCATATTATGGCTAACCCTAGAGTTTAGTGTTACTATATATTTATATTATGGTACCATATTAGGGTATTGTAAACATTATTTTTAGTGAGTGTTTCTCAAGGATCGAAGTGGCATAGTGAACATTGATATCATTTGTGTTATTTATTTGATCTACTATTATTTTTGGTATGAATCTCTTTCTGTTGTTGGATTATATAAATTGAGTTATATCGACCATATTTGGGATTAATCTACTTTTTAGTTCTATTTTTTCTCTATTTCAATTATAAGTGCATTACAAAGTGAAATTATTGTAGTGTTTATGCAAGAAGGGATACCATTGGTCTTCACTAGTAAGGCACTATTAAGCAAAAACATAGAAAATTTGACTTATGAGAAGGAGATGATGGTGATCTTACATGCTATCAACCAATTGAGGCCTTATCTTATTGGGAAATATTTTTCCATCAAAACATAACACCATAGCCTTAAGTACTTTCTTGAGCACTGTGTATGTACATCTAAATAATAAAATGGGTTATCAAACTACTATTGGGGTATGAATCTAAAATAATTTTTAAGAAGGGTAAGGAAAATGTACTCATTTATGCACTATCCTACCAATATGAGGATTATGCCATATCTACCCCACTTTATCAATGGACCAACCAACTTCAAGTAGAAGTAACCCAATATTCCACCTTGCAATAATTGGTTCAATAAATTCAAACTAATCTTGACCCTTACCCAATACATACATGGGATGGACAATATCTATGATACCAGGATCACCCTTTGATACTTATAAATTTGCCACTCCATGAGTCTGTACTATAGGAAATGCATGCTTCTTTGATTGTAGGACATTTAGGCTTCTTATAAATATATGAATAAGCTAAATGTGTATTTTTTTTTTTAGGGATGAAAAAGGATATCAAGACCTTTGTTGTAAAATTTGATACTTTTTAGTATGTTAAGGGTCAAATTATTTGCACATTGGATATATTTTAGCCTCTTCCAATTCTAGAGACCATTTGGACACATATTTATATGGATTTTATTGAAAGGATTCTAAATTTTAGAGGTAAAATAATCATTCTTGTGGTGGTGGATTACGTTTCTAAGTGTGTTCATTTCTATCTTCTATCCCACCATTACAAGACCTCAACTATTGTAAAAAAATATTCCTTGATTTTATTTTTTCCTTTATGGTATGTCTGAGTCCATTGTATTTGATTGTGACCCCACATTCACTAGTCATTTATAGTAGTAACTATTCAAGTTACATGGCACATAACTCAATATGAGCTTGGCATACCATCCCTAGATTGATGGATAAATTAAAATTATCGACAAAGTCTTAGAAAATTATCTCCATTGCTTTACATATGAGCAACTGAATCATTGGGTCAAATGGCTTTCTTTGTATAAGTGGTGGTATAATACTTCCTTTCACTCCATGAAGATGACACCATATCAAGTTTTTTATGGACACCCTCCATTGTCAATTTTGCCATACATTCTAGGTAGTTCCAAGGTTCAAGTAGTGGATTCTACTCTTATACTCCAACATCTCAAAGATAATTTGGCCATGACACATAATCATATGCAATAACAAGTAAATCAACACCATATTGAGAACAATTTTAATATTAGGTACATGGATTTTCTATGCCTATTGTCCTATAAGCAATCATCGTTAAAACTGCATGGTAGTCAAAAAATAGCACTAGGATTCTATGGATTGTATAAAGTGCTCCAACAAGTTGGCCTTATGGTCTATGGGCTAGAATTACCATCTTCCAATAAATCTAGTTTTTATGTCTCCTCTTTAAATAAGATCCTTGGAAACTATATACAGGTCCAATCCACACTATACTAGTTGGATGAGGAAGGACCAATCATCTTAGAAATTACAAGTATTTTGGATTGACATACACATATAATTTGCAATCGTACTCTCACTGATGTTCTAGTATAGTGGCATGGACTATAGTAAAATGATGCCACTTACGAGCCACTCCATAAAATACAATATTAGTTTCCTCACCTTAAGCTTTGAGCATAAAGCTTCTTTAAGGGAGAGGGTATGTTAGGACCCTATCCTACTACAACCATTGTTATGTACTTGTCTAGTGTTGATGTATGCATCTTAGATTTCTAGTGTGTATGGGACCATTATGATGTAACCTTTACTTTTATTATAAGTAGCAATTAGTAGCTTGGGTCCCCTCTTTCATGTGGTCTAACCCTTTATCATTAGGGTTAGGGTAAATAAGAGTCAACATAAGGTCAGGTTTGAGTATAAGGTATCTCAAAATTTTCTTAAATTATATTGAAGCTCTATGTCTAAGAAGGTTGCCCCTTTGAAGAGGACTATGATATCTGTTATGCTTGATAAATACGAGTTTGTTGTATTTCCATACAATTATTTTCTTGATAACTTCAATCATTTTTATTTTCATGGTCATTTACTATATAAGCATTTCCATTAATTCATGCATTGCTATTATGGTTATGCTTATTTTTATATGAAGATTCCTAACAAAAACAAAGAAAGATACATTGGATGAGAAAGTGTTATGTACAAGTTTATATTTAGAAGGAACTAAAGGTGCAAAGGAATATGTGGAGGAAAATTTTAAATTTAAGATGAAAAAATAGATCAAGTTTATTCCAAGTAAATTCTCTTTATTTTTGTTGAGTAGTATGGAATCCTGTCTTGACAGTAGAAATGAAAGTAGTGTAGAGGTTATCCCTTGAACTTTAGGGTTATAAGAGCAACATAATAAGGAGATGAGGAAAGAGTAAATCCATAGAAATTTAGGGTTTTAGGACAATATAAGAAGGTAATTGCTATGGAGAAACACCCTTGAATGTTAGGATTTCTAGGGCATCATAAAGAAAAAAGTGTTATTGAGGTTATTCCTTGCATTTTGAATCCCTCAAAGAAACACAAAACTATAGATGATAAGTCTTGCTATGAGTAGTATAAAAATAAAAGAGATTGATGAAGATGGAAGTGTTTGTGGAAATGAAAAAAGAGAGGAAGAACTAAGAAGCAAAAACAAAGTGAAAAATAAACTCATATGGATATTGATATGGGGAAACAAATGCAAATATCACAAGTGTTAACAAGATGTGGGCCTAAACCCAAAAGTAAAAAATGATGATGAAAATGTTATTTTGGAATATAAGGGACATGAATAGAAACCCTAAAAAAATAGGTAATAGGAAATTGATAGGTTGTAATGGACAACATATTTATAGATATGGAAACTAGGTAGCAAATATTTTATCCATTTATGGTGTTGATTTTTATTTTGGAAAAAAACAAATTTTAGAAGGTAATTGGACAAGTGAGATATATCTCTTAATAAAAATGATATTGAGTTGATTGTGAAGACATCGTAGTTTAAGAAATATGGTGAATATATTTTATAGAAAATAAAAATAAAGAATGTATTTGATAAAAAGGCAAGTTGAATATCATCTAATTAACCTAATAGCAATGTAATAATAACAATGTCATGTTTTATTATTTTAATGTGAATGGCCCTCAATAGAAGTCACACATAGATTATTACAAAAAAAAACTTGACTTGAAGGTTAAAATATAATATAATAAATATAGTACACCCTTTAATCAAGGTTACCCATAGAGATAAATAAAGCAAGATCACTAAGGGTGAATATATTAAGGGTGCTCTTAGGTTTACATGAATATGACCATAGGCTTACATAAATTATGTTCAAAGGATTACATAAATGATGGCCATAGGCTTACATGAATAACACCCATAGGCATACATACACACTTGCTCGTAAGCTAAATTTATAGTGCTCATAATCACTCTTCTAACACTTTTGACCTTGTCCTAATAAGATCAAATTACATATACTTCAACACTTTTGATGAATTCCAAACCAACTCATCCTTTTATGTTTAAATAAGAAAAAAATATCTTGAAGCATCTTTTGAAGCTCTTTTGCTATTTGTTTAATTTACTTTCCTTCAACTAGGTTATGAATAAAAATCCAGGACATGGAGTTGTTGCCCACATTAATATAATATTTGAAATTTGGACCTTTATAATCTATATATGCTTGAGCCAATGGTTGCCATTTTGAGTCAAAGATAAAAGGATAATACTTCAACTAAGAATTTCATAAAAAAGTTGTAAAATCCCCCTCATTGACTGACCATCTAATATGTATCTTGATCAAATTGTAAACTATCTAATATGAATTTTCATGTTGGATATCCTTTATGTAGGGTCCATTTCTTTAATAATTTCATTGTATAAAATTAATTTATATATCTTTGAAGTAACATTTTTGCATGACACTTTCCCTAATATCTGAATAATCTCTAGCAAAGTTTTGCTCCTAAGGCCAAACTCATAAGTTTGTAATTTTGCAATTTTTATTTTGGTAATATTGAAAGCGACATCATATGACTAGGGATGGATTGAAATGTAGTATTTATGAGTTGTAGCTTTCCATCCTATTGGGTCACAAATTTGTCTTTGTGAGGCAGTCAGGGAAAAATATATATAAACAAAAAAAAAATCTTTACTTTAGGGGTGGTTCCATTTTCTACATACTTTTAAAATAAGTTGCTAATTGGATTATAATAGAATTAAAAGATAAAAATCACATGTATGGGAATAAGCTATTTTCTCATAAACATAACTAATTCTAATGCAAATAATACAATTCATCAATAAAAAACAAAAACCTTCCATACATTTGCAAATTACATAGATTATGAAAGAAAGTTTAACTTAGAATCATAGATTTCTAACTTACCTCAATGTGATTGATGAAAATAAATTGAATGAGCTGATATATCTTAGTACTTCATCCTTTTGAATTTTTAAATTTGAAAAATATTTTTTCTATTTTATACACAGACCATGGTATAAATAGGAATGCCATATTCCCTTACAAGACAAAACCACAATGCTAAAACCACAAGATAAAACTATGTACAAATGTCATGTTCTAAAAACCATAGTGTAAAATTATGTATAAATTCCTATGTTCTAAAAACCATGGTGCTACAACCATAGGATGAAACTATGTACAAATTTCATGTTCTAAAAACCACACTGCAAAACCATATGATAATACTATGTACAAATCATGGTGCAAAACCATAAGATAAAACTATGTATAAATCTAGTGTTCTAAAAACCATGGTGCAAAATCATATGACAAAACTATGTACAAATCTTGTGTACTAAAACCATGATTAAAACTATGTACAAAAATATGTATGAAATCCATCGTGAGTTATGGCACCAAAATATGCATAGCTATTTTTTTAAAGATAATAACAAAAAACACTACCAACAATTGGCTCTAACTGGGGATAACTAATCCTACATCAAGCAAAAGAACCTAGTCTTCTTGTTACTTTTTCTTACCAATGACTTATACATTGGGCCTTACAAAATTGTTCCCAAGTTTGCCAATCCCCACTTGGTGCAAGAAAATAACTCAAAGAAACTTTGTTCTACACTAAAAATTGAAAACACCTCCCACAAGCTATGTACAAAGGAAATTACCGACTTATTATTGATAAATTTTGAGAAGCTACCCATTAAATGGTAGTGTAAATTTATCACCTTCATGATTTTTAATAAAAATGAAATTCTTACTAGCAACATTTGTCACCTTGAAAGGACCAAGCCACAAAGACTAAAACTTGGTATTATGACTTGGTTGTGCACTCTTTGAATCCCACAATAATACTTGGTCATAAAACTCAAACTTTTTTTGTTTTATTCCTGCATCAAATAGCATTTTTACCCTTTCTTGATGTTTCTTCATCCTTTGATAGGCTATTTCCCTCTCTTCTTCTAGCCTTAAAATATTATTCATCCTTAACTGTATTGGTTGAAACTCCTATAACAACATGGAATTTTTCAAAATCTCCAAGGAAATAAGTTCAAGATAAATTGGCATAATAAATTATGTGCCATACACCAATAAAAATTATGAAGTGCCCAATGATCTCTTCATATTTATTTTATCTATACAAATTACAAAGTGAAGCTTTAAATGCCAATCCTTATGATTTTCAACCATAGTCCTCTTTAAAAGTTTAATCAAACTTTTGTTATAAAACCTAGGTAACCCATTTCCTTTACGATAATAATTTAATGAAAAACTATTTGTTATATTGTATTTTTAATAAAAATCAAGAAATATTACTAATTGAAAATATGATACATTATCTGCAATTAACTTAATAGGAACACCAAATCTAGGAAATAATAATTGCTCTAGAAAATTGATCCATATCTATATTTGCTCTCTTAGTGGTAAATGCTTCCATCCATCTAGTAAAACAATTTGTAACCATATATATTTTCTCTCTTAGTGGGAAATGCTTCCATCCATTTAGTAAAAAAATTGGTAGCCATATCTATATCTACTTTTAGTGGGAAATGTTTCCATCCATCTAGTAAACAAATTGGTAACTATGAAAATGTAGGAATGATTTTGTCTAGACTTGGGATTTATTGGAACTATTAAATTCATGTCCCACTGATGGAAATGTTCTTCTATGGTTACCAGTTGTAGAGGGAGTTTGATTCTTTTCTCTTTTCCTGCAAATATTTGGCATGCTCTAGGTCTAGTCGTCCTTATAACAATCCTTAAAAAGTGTTATTGAATAATAGCCAACTCTCAAAATTTGGTGTGCACATTTCTCAAGAGAAAAATGACCACCACAAACTCCTCTACGGTAATCCCCATGTATCTTCTTTTGTTCTATTTTTAAACATTTTAACCAAATCCCATCATGAAATAACTAGTACAATTTCTTTCCTACCAATTGATATCGGGCTACTTTTCATCTTAGCTTTCCTCTTTTTTGAATTTCAAGTCAAAAAGGGCTATACCATAAATAAGATAATGTACTAGAATCAAGATCCAAGAATCTTGAGTATCTATGAATAGAACAATGGATAAATCTTCTTTTTTTTTGTATGGATTTTATAATCCTAAGTGAGAAAATAACACAAGCCTCTTCCTCATACTAATTTAGTATCCTTAAAATCAAGATCAAATTCTTGATATTGTGCAACCCATGCACCTCTTTTAATTTTGAGTTCTTGTTGAGTTAAAATAGACTTTGCAGCTGCATCAAGAACGAAAATAGTAGTATGAGCATTTAAAATATAAGGTCTAAATACTTTGAATACCTTTACGGCTACAAAAGCCTAGTTTTTAAGTAAGGTTAGTTTAAATTGATGTTTTTTTAAGATGTGGCTAATAAAAGCTACCGACTACTCAAAACTTGCATCATTTTTCTAAATTTAAATCCTAGACATTATGTGATCTCAAGCATATGTAAATAGAGAAATGGTTTATCATATTTTGGATAAACTAAAGAACATAAGCTTATACTGAGAGGGGGGTGAACAGTATAAGACCACTTTTTACTTTCTTTCCAAATCAATATCAATTAATGTCCTTAATTGCAATAACCAAATATAGCAGTGTGCATTAATAACTCAGATAGCAGTAGTAAGCAAGAGCACAAGTCACCACACACAATTGAGACACAAGATTTAACGTGGTTCCCCCAATGTGGGGTACTCCACAAGCTGATCTCCTTATAATATTTCACACAGAAATATCCAATACAATGATTTCTTTGATCTGCTCAAAGCTAGGCAATAACAAGTTCACACAGAACTTGTCCAAATCTGAATAACAAGCTCACACAGAACTTGTCCAAAGCTGAATAACAAGCTCACACAGAACTTGTCCAAATCTGAATAACAAGCTCACACAGAACTTGTCCAAATATGAATAACAAGCTCACACAGAACTTGTCCAAAACTGAATAACAAGCTCACACAGAACTTGTCCAAATCTGCTCTAGCAAGCTCACCAAGAACTTGCCCAAAACTGCTCCAACAAGCTCACTAAGAACTTGTCCAAATATGCTCTAGCAAGCTCACCAAGAACTTGCCCAAAACTGCTCCAACAAGCTCACTAAGAACTTGTCCAAATATGCTCTAGCAAGCTCACCAAGAACTTGCCCAAAACTGTCCCAAATATGTCCACAAATCTTCCCCAAAAACTATCCACAAAGCTTTCTCAAAACTGTCCACAAATGCCTTCTCAAAGGCTCAATCAATCATGCTCAAGTAGCACTCAAATCTCATCCACAAATCTATCAAGGCAAAGCTCAAATATGAACTCAACAATGAATGGCAATGTACTCTTCAATGGATGACAACAATGATCCACAATGATCTCAACTCAACTCAACTCAAATCAACTCATAGAAGCATAAAGAGAATTGTTAGAGACTCAATATGTTCTAGGCTCAATCTCAACTCAACTCAACTCAACTCATAGAAGCATAAAGAGAATTGTTAGAGACTCAATATGTTCTAGGCTCAATCTCAACTCAACTCAAATCAGAATAATGGAATAGTTTGTTTCATAGGACTTGAACAATCACTTCACACATCACTTGACTAGGCTTATTCAACTCAACTCAACCCAAGTCTTATAGAACCATAAAGAGAATTGTTAGAGACTCAATATGTTCTAAACTCAATCTCAACTAATCACCACAAGGGACAATTCTTCCTCACACAACCCTAGTCCAAGTATGTATCAACCAACTCAAATGTTTCCAACAATGCTCAATTACAAATCTCACATAACAATGATACTCATGTTCTTTTCTAACTCAAGTTCTTTCACAACCAATGGGCTTCAACAACTATGCTTATAAAACAAGGTTTAAACACAACTCTCAATTCAGAAAACCTTGAAGCATTCAATCAACCACTTTCGAAAAGGAAACCACAAACAATCCTTTTCCCTCCAATGATATTTCAGAAATCAACCACCATAGACAATCAATAGGAGAATGTGCCCATACCTTTTATGAAGATGAAGAAACCCCTTTGGAAAATCTGCCACACTCAACACACTTTGAAAAGAACAAAACAACCTTCACTTGAACCCTTTTACAAAAATAGAAATATCTCTTTATGTACACCTTATTTCTCCTTCTAAACAAAATAATCAAATAGCCCTCGAAATAAGCTTTCCAACGATATATAATATGATATACTTCTAAAAGGAAAATCACCAAAAATATTTCCTTTTCACAACATGCACCACAAACCTTATCTCTCCTAGGGCAACCTTAGAAAAATAAAATATTTGGAAAAATTAATAACTTGCCTTTAACCTCAACGGGATTCGATCCCCTGTCATTGCCCCTGCACCACTCAAACCATGGTGCCAACAACCACGTGAGCCAACCGCTCACATAGAAACCAAGAGTGCAAGACCTCCTTCTTGCTTCCTCCGAACTTGCCCTCAAAAACCACGTGCGCAAAAGGTTCTCCCTTTTTACCTTGCAAAAACCAGCGTCGACGGGATTCGAACTTCGGATCTGTTGGCGCTTAAACACCTTACATGCCTTCCTCTTGCCGCTAGGCCACAAGCGCCTACGGTGATAGGTAAGGAACCTCCCTTACCTTTGTTCCCTCTTCTCTTCATTGGTTTTCGAACGAATACGACACTTATGCTCCCTTAGCGCTTCGAACGGATTATCTTCATCGAGGACTTAGAGAAAATAAAAATTTTAGTGGCATATTTATATATGCCCACATTTTTATTTTGACGTCGGCTATGACTTAATATTATTTGCCTCCTCCTTTTTGACATCGGCAATATTAAAATATTAATTTTAATTTTAATTTTAAATGATTAAAATTTAAACTTAAATATTTAAAATTAATTATCTCCTTCATCGGGGCACCTTTTTCGATGAAACGAAAATCCAACCTAGGTTTTAAGAAAAACCCATTTCAAATCTGCCATCCATGGTTTTAAATAAAACCTTTTATTTTGCCTGCCTTGGTTTTCACAAAAACCCTGTAAATAGCCATGCTTTCCAAAATATCATAAATGCTTATTTATGAAATATTTTGGCCACCAAAACTCAATGTGATCCATGTGACATCAATGATCCATGTGACATCAATGACAACATAAAATGCCTCAAATTACCTCAAATTTCCAACAATCTCCCCCTTTGTCATTGATGGCAACACCTCTAATGCAAATCACCATAGTCATTGCAAAAACCAACTCTGAGAATCAAAGTTGCTCCCCCGACTCAATACTCTCTATGGAGGCTACTCCCCCTAACTCAATACTCTCTTTGGAGGCTGCTCCCCCTAACTCAATGCTCTCCTCTCCCCTTACTCAAATCTCTCCCCCTTTGACATCAATGGCAAAAGGGACACCTATGGGGCTAAAAGATATGACTCTTAAGCTTAGCCCCCTCACCCCCTTCTCTCTTGAGGTGATTAATTTTGGGGTGGGAGTACTTTTACTCCCATATCACTTTGTTTCTTTCCTCTATCAACTTCCTTCCATGTTTTTCTGATATCCTTCTCTTGATGAATTACTTGATCTTCTTGTCTAGAACCTGTTTGACCTTCTTGCCTTGAACCTGTTTGACCTTCTTGCCTTGAACCTGTTTGGAATTGAGTCCTACACCATTTTGCAATATGCCCAAAGTTATTGCAATTGAAACACTTGATATTGTAGCCTTTGGATGGTGCCCATGTCTTGAATTCATTCTTAAAATAATTTCCATATCCATTCCTTTCCTAAACCTTGTATTGTGAAGCTCTATTTTCATGACCATTATGACTTCTGAATTGTGTAGCTCTAAAACCAAAACCATGTTGCTCATTTCCTTTGCACTAAAAATCTTTATGACCAATCCTATTACATGAGAAGCAATGTCCCTGAAAACCATACCTTCTTCCTTTGAAGTTTCTTCTAGAAAAATCAAACTTCTTTGATCCATAGACCCTGCAGTGTATAGCCCTGTGTCCAAATCCATTACAAGAAAAACAATGTCCTTGAAAAGCCCTTTGTTCATGCCTTGGTTCTTCATACCTTTCTTGACCATTATCCTTATGATCATTTTCAACTTGTGCATTGCATCCTTGAACCTTCTTTGTAGTATCTAAAACTTCTTCCTTAGTTTCTTCCTTGCTTTTCTCTTCAAGAATTTCTTTTCCTTTTGAACTTGTTCACCATCTCAAAAAAGAACAAAATTTGGTAGGCTGCCCCCCATTGGCCCCTTTTTTTTTCCCCCCCCCGTGTGATTCCCCAAACCTAAAATATGAGACCTTTGGTGCTTTGGAATCTTCCTCTTCTTTCTCTTCATTTGTGTCAAGTAGCAAATTGGCATCCATCTCTATAGCCTCTAAAATACATGTTTCCTTCTTAGTGAAAATATCTTGACCTTTTGAGTCATGTGATGGATCAAACTTCTCACGTATGGAACATCTCAATTCTTTTAGATTTTCCTTAACCTCTTGTAGTTGCTCATGGATAACATTGAAGTCTTCCTTTAGATCAACTGAGATATTATCCTCTTGTTTAACTTCTTCTATTTGGAGTGAATGTTCTTCTTCTACTTCTCTTATCCCATAGAAAAACCCTTCTTCATCTTCACTGTCACTAAGATCATTATAATCTTCTATAGCAAACAAACTCTCAAGATTTCTTTGACCATGCCTATTTCCTTGATGTGTCATCTCATCTTCACTATCATTGAAACCATTGCAATATCCTGATCTGTGATCTCTTTGACCACACACAAAGCATTGTTCTCTTTCACCTTCTATTCCTAGAAATAAATGTTCTTCCTTTTCATCATCTGATTTGTCTCTATCACTATGATCCGAGCTATCACTTGCTTCTACAATGTAGTAAGATTTCTTTGCCTTACAGAAAAATTTTCTTCTTCTCATACCTGTTTTGCTTGAATCTGTCATCTTTGTCATGCTTATGCTTTCCATATTCTTTTCTTCTGTGACCCTATTTTTCATCATCACTATTTTCTTCATGTGGACACTTGTATGCATAGTGACCAAGATCACCACACTTGTAGCATCTGACTTTCCTTATATCCCTAAAATTCCTTGAGTCCTTATTCCTTTTGATGAAGTTAGCTTCCTCATCATTATCTGGAACTCTACTTGTTTCTGAAACTTTCTCTTTCTCTTTTTTTGAAGCCTTGAATGCAATCTCTTTTATTGGAACCTGATGCTTACTTACCCTCATCTCATAAGTTGTGAGAGTACCTTGCAATTCTTCCATTGTTAGCTTGTTGATATCCATTGTCTCTTCTATTGCTGAAACCTTAGAATCATATTTCATGGGAAGTGATCTCAAAACCTTTTGAGTAACTTCTGATTCTTTCATCTCAAAACCTAGGCCTCTCATGGTGTTAGTGATTTCATCAACTCGAAGTAAAAACTTTGCAATATCTTCAGAATCTTCCATTTTCAATTCCTCAAATATTTTTCTATGAGTTTGTAGTTTTGCCAACTTTACCTTGGAATCTCCTTCATAAGTATTCCGCAACTTGGTCCACATTTCATTAGCTGAAGTACATACCATGACTTTTGCAAAATCTATCTCACGAAGCCCACTCAAAATACAATTCATTGCTCTTGCATTGATCTCAACCAATTTCCTGATAGTCTTATCTGCCTCGGGATCACCTTCAACCCTATACTCTTTTTCAACCATTTTCCATACCTCATATCCTTGTGATATCAAGTAGTTCTTCATCCTCATGCTCCAGAAAGCATAATTGTTACCATCAAACAATGGAGCCTTATTTGTAGATGATCCATTCTGTGAAGCCATCTGTGTTCTTATAGAATCTACCCTCAAGTTGTTAGCCTTTCCGAAGGAACCCGCTCTGATACCAATTGAAGAACACAAGCTTATACTGAGAGGGGGGTGAACAGTATAAGACCACTTTTTACTTTCTTTCCAAATCAATATCAATTAATGTCCTTAATTGCAATAACCAAATATAGCAGTGTGCATTAATAACTCAGATAACAATAGTAAGCAAGAGCACAAGTCACCACACATAATTGAGACACAAGATTTAACGTGGTTCCCCCAATGTGGGGTACTCCACAAGCTGATCTCCTTATAATATTTCACATAAAAATATCCAATACAATGATTTCTTTGATCTGCTCAAAGCTAGGCAATAACAAGTTCACACATAACTTGTCCAAATATGAATAACAAGCTCACATAGAACTTGTCCAAAGATGAATAACAAGCTCACACAGAACTTGTCCAAATTTGAATAACAAGCTCACATAGAACTTGTCCAAATATGAATAACAAGCTCACACAGAACTTGTCCAAAACTTAATAACAAGCTCACACAGAACTTGTCCAAATATGCTCTAGCAAGCTCACCAAGAACTTGCCCAAAACTGCTCCAACAAGCTCACTAAGAACTTGTCCAAATATGCTCTAGCAAGCTCACCAAGAACTTGCCCAAAACTTCTCCAACAAGCTCACTAAGAACTTGTCCAAATATACTCTAGCAAGCTCACCAAGAACTTGCCCAAAACTATCCCAAATATATCCACAAATCTGCCCACAAATCTGCCCCAAAACTGTCCACAAAGCTTTCTCAAAACTGTCCACAAATGCCTTCTCAAAGGCTCAATCAATCATGCTCAAGTAGCACTCAAATCTCATCCACAAATCTATCAAGGCAAAGCTCAAAGATGAACTCAACAATGAATGGCAATGTACTCTTCAATGGATGACAACAATGATCCACAATGATCTCAACTCAAATCAACTCATAGAAGCATAAAGAGAATTGTTAGAGACTCAATATGTTCTAGGCTCAATCTCAACTCAACTCAAATCAGAATAATAGAATAGTTTGTTTCATAGGACTTGAACAATCACTTCACACATCACTTGACTAGGCTTATCTCAACTCAACTCAACCCAAGTCTTATAGAACCATAAAGAGAATTGTTAGAGACTCAATATGTTCTAAACTCAATCTCAACTAATCACCACAAGGGACAATTCTTCCTCACACAACCCTAGTCCAAGTATGTATCAACCAACTCAAATGTTTCCAACAATGCTCAATTACAAATCTCACATAACAATGATACTCATGTTCTTTTCTAACTCAAGTTCTTTCACAACCAATGGGCTTCAACAACTATGCTTATAAAACAAGGTTTAAACACAACTCTCAATTCAGAAAACCTTGAAGCATTCAATCAACCACTTTCGAAAAGGAAACCACAAACAATCCTTTTCCCTCCAATGATATTTCAGAAATCAACCACCATAGACAATCAATAGGAGAATGTGCCCATACCTTTTATGAAGATGAAGAAACCCCTTTGGAAAATCTGCCACACTCAACACACTTTGAAAAGAACAAAACAACCTTCACTTGAACCCTTTTACAAAAATATAAATATCTCTTTATGTACACCTTATTTCTCCTTCTAAAAAAAATAATCAAATAGCCCTCGAAATAAGCTTTCCAACGATATATAATATGATATACTTCTAAAAGGAAAATCACCAAAAATATTTCCTTTTCACAACATGCACCACAAACCTTATCTCTCCTAGGGCAACCTTAGAAAAATAAAATATTTGGAAAAATTAATAACTTGCCTTTAACCTCAATGGGATTCGATCCCCTGTCGCTGCCCCTGCACCACTCAAACCGTGGTGCCAACAACCATGTGAGCCAACCACTCACATAGAAACCAAGAGTGCAAGACCTCCTTCTTGCTTCCTCCGAACTTGCCCTCAAAAACCACGTGCGCAAAAGGTTCTCCCTTTTTACCTTGCAAAAACCAGCGTCGACGGGATTCGAACTTCGGATCTGCTGGCGCTTAAACACCTTACGCACCTTCCTCTTGCCGCTAGGCCACAAGCACCTACGGTGATAGGTAAGGAACCTCCCTTACCTTTGTTCCCTCTTCTCTTCGCTGGTTTTCGAACGAATACGACACTTCTGCTCCCTTAGCGCTTCGAACGGATTATCTTCATCGAGGACTTAGAGAAAATAAAAAGTTTAGTGGCATATTTATATATGCCCACATTTTTATTTTGACGTCGGCTATGACTTAATATTATTTGCCTCCTCCTTTTTGACGTCGGCAATATTAAAATATTAATTTTAATTTTAATTTTAATTTTAAATGATTAAAATTTAAACTTAAATATTTAAAATTAATTATCTCCTTCACCGGGGCACATTTTTTGATGAAACGAAAAGCCAACCTGGGTTTTAAGAAAAACCCATTTCAAATCTGCCATCCATGGTTTTAAATAAAACCTTTTATTTTGCCTGCCTTGGTTTTCACAAAAACCCTGTAAATAGCCATGCTTTCCAAAATATCATAAATGCTTATTTATGAAATATTTTGGCCACCAAAACTCAATGTGGATCCATGTGACATCAATGACAACATAAAATGCCTCAAATTACCTCAAATTTCCAACACAAACCAACACAAGATATGAAGTAATGGCTTCATTTATTTTCTAAAAGGCTTGTTTTGATTTATCCTCCCATTTAAAAACTACATTTTTCTTTAAAATTAAATTAATAGGATGGATAATTTTGACAAAATATGGGATGAATCTCCTTAAAAATTTACTTTATCAAGAAATATTGAACTCCTTTCTTACTTGTTGGAAATGGTAATTCTTGGATAACTTTAACCCTATCTGAATCAATCCTTATTCCATGCTGAAAAACAATATGCCCTAAGAGTTTTACTTTTGTTACTTCAAACGCTAATTTATTTGGATTCAATAAGATTTAAATTTTTTGCACCTTTGAAAATCCATCTTCAAGTGTTCAAGGTGGTCTTGCCTCTTTTTAGAAAACATTGTCAAATCAAGGTAGACTACAATCACATTTTTTTTCAAAACTTTGAATGTAAAGTCCACATCCCTTTGAAAAGTAGTAACTACATTGATCAATCAAAATATCATCCTATTATATGTAAAAGTCCCCTAGGATGTAATAAATGTTGTCTTGTATTGGTCCTCTAGAGCAACCCATATCTAGTTATACCCAAAAAAAACATCTAACATTGACATCATTTGAGATCCATTTTGTAGTGTTTTAAATATGCAAATAGAACTCGCCATAGAAAAATAACATCAAATATGCAATAAGTAAAAATAGGTAGCACTTGCACACCCAAGCAACAAGTGAGTGCTCAAACCTAATGGGAGTTATACTCAACAAGTGATAAAAATGGAGAAATGCTCAACCCAAAAGTCTCATTAAGAGAAGAATAAGATGATTGATATCCCAGACACAATGGGGTTTCCTCCTTTTATAGGAGTGAAACCCTAGCTACATAATAATTAACATACTTGCTAAGTGAACAACTCCTATTTTTGTGTACAACCTTTCTCTTTCTTCATTTTAGAAGTTTCTATTTCATCCACAAGTATAATTGTCACTTACAACAATTATTTAAGTAATGTTGTGTTTAGAAACACAAGTCATCCCCCTTAAAGAGCTTTGACCCCAAAGCTAGAAACAACACCACATTTAAGTGCACTCAACTTAAATTAGGGCGAGGATGGGTGAACAAATAGGAAGTCCAAATATTGCACCCCGCATGGGGAAGTTCCATGGTTTGTAGGAAAAATGATGGACAATAGACTACATAAATGAAAAAGTGGCATTTTTTTTACTTCGTTGCTATAATGCAAAAACTACATATTGTCAGGAACTTGTAGCTACAAATGTGGAAATTTTAGGAATATTTCTATTGAATCCCATGTTGCTTCTTAAATGGGGTAGGCCTTCCACTTGACCTTGTACGATTTTACTCCTTTGTTTCATAGTTGCATTGTTTCTACTATAAGGACAGACTATGGCTCTAGTATGAGTCTTCCTTCATCATCAGTCATGGGAATTTATATTTATGAAACATGGGTCTTTCCAAGCTATTTATTTAAATAATAAACATGGAAGACATCATGGAGTTTTCCCTTATTGGGAATATCTAAGGCATATGCAACTTCTCCCACTCATGCCCTAACCCTATATGGCCCAAAATATTTTGGTTGCAATTTGAATTTACCTTGTTGTTTCAATGTTGACTATTTTTAAGGCTATAGGCTCACAAACACCATATCACAAATAGTATAGTATCATTTTTTCTATGCTCATATACCCACTACTTCATTTTTTTTGCTACCATAGGAAGGTTCTCTTTTAGCTCTCTAAATATACCTTGCATCTCTTCTAAGATATCTGTTGTAGCTGGTACTTTGGAATTATGATGACCCAATCTCTTGGAGGAGGATCATAACCATATAATGCCTTGAAGGGACTCATCTTTGTAGTAGTATGGTATGTTGTGTTATACCAATACTCTACCAAATGTAGCCATTTAATCCATCTCCCTTGTTTGTTGCTAGAAAACATTTGTAAGTAGCCCTCTAGACACTTGTTCACCACCTCTGATTGACCATCAATTTTTGGATGATAGGTTGTGCTCATGTTAAAAGTCACTCTTTCCAACTTAAAAATTTCTTGCCAAAAATGACTAAGAAACTTAGGATCCCTATCACAAATTATTTTATGAGGTAGTCCATGCAACTTGTAAACATGTTTGAAAAATAGGTCAACAAGACCTATAGCTAAAAACTTAGTGGTCAAAGGAATAAAATGGGCATATTTTGTAATTCAATCAACCACAACAAAAATTGCATCCTTACCCTTTGAAAGTGATAGAACAATGATGAAGTCCACCCTTGCAAAATATCATGCTGGAGTTGTACAATGCTTGGATCTACATTATAATCTTTTAATAAGTCATTGACCCAATTAGGTGTACACAATGAAATGGCATTGAGGGTTGGTCCTTCATCCCTTCAAGACAGTGCATCAACCACAATGTTTTCTTTCCCATTTTTATATAAGATCTCAAAATCATAAGCCTGCAATTTATCCATAAACTTTTGTTGCTTGTTAGACAAGGTGCCTTGAGTTAATAGATGCTTGAGGCTTAAGTGGTTAGTTTTAATGATAAACTTACTGCCCAATAAAAATTATCTCCACTTCACTACCGCATGTGTGATTGCTAGCATTTCCTTACTATAAGTGGATAACTACTTTTCTCTATCATTTAGATTTCTACTTTCAAAAGCTAGTGGATAGCTACCCTAAGAGAGTTTTGCACCAACACCTGTACCTGAGGCATCACATTCTATAACAAAGGGCTCAAAATTTTTTAGAGTAGATAAAACTAGTGCAGAGGAAAGGGATACCTTGAGGGCTTCAAAGGCTTCTTGTGCTTTAGTAGACCAAAAAAAGGCATCCTTCTTTGTTAGGTTTGTTAGGGGATGAGCCACTATGGAGAAATTTTTCACAAAGTGGCAATAGAATCCAACTAATCCTAAGAATCCACAAAGCTTCTTCAGGGTGGTAGGCACTGACCATTCCTTGATTGCTTGGATTTTAGTAGGGTTTGTGTGCACTCCTACAAAAATGATATGCCCAAGGTATTCCAAAGAGGACTTGGCAAAGTCACATTTAGATTCCTTAGCAAACAAATGTTCCTTTTTCAAGATTGCAAGGACAATATCTAAATGGACTAAGTGGTCCACAAATGTCTTATTGTAAATAAGTATATCATCAAAAAATACAAGGACAAATTTACAAATGTACTGGCCAAATACCTTATTCATCAAGGCTTGAAATGTTGTTGGAGCGTTGCAAAGGCCAAAGGGCATTACCCAAAATTGAAAATGACCTTGGTGGGTTCGAAAAGCGGTTTTCTCCTGATCTTGTATTCTGATAGGAATTTGATAGTAACCTGATCGAAGATCAATCTTAGAGAACCACTTTGCCCCATGTAGTTCATCTAATAAATCATCAATTTTGGGTATGGGAAACTTTTTCTTCACTATAATGCAATTCAGTTCCCTGTAGTCAATACATAGTCTGTATGGCCCATATTTTTTCTAGCCAATACCATAGGTGCAAAATATGGGAGTTTTCTAGGAGTTATTATCCCTACATCCAATAATTCTTGATTAAGCCTTTCGATTTTAAAATTTTGAAAATTTCCATATCTGTATGGTCGAACTACCCTAGGTACTTTAAGCGGATCAAGTTATATTATATGCTCCAAACCCCTATCTAGTGGGAGTTGTTTAGGCAGTTCTTGAAATACCGACTGATAGCCTTTAAGAAGATGTGATAAGGTTGCTTCTTTAGGGAATTATATTGATGCAGCTCAACCCCGAAAGTTCCACAAGAACTATGCAAGGTTGCAGCCAAAGATCTCCTGTAGAATTAAAATTTAAGATGCACAATAACAAATAACAGCAAACACAATATTTTATTGCCTTCAATCTGATTACAACACTTCTGGAAATAATAATAAGACTGATTGGAAAGGGAAAGAGTCCAGAAATTGAAATTACAACACTTCAACACCTCTCCACACATTCAAGGTTGCATATATAAATTGAAATACATTTGAGGAATTATCAAAATCAGTCTAAACACACAAAACAAGCTGATAAAATGTTCAAAATATAATCTAAGAACCTCCTGTGAGCACAAATCTCAACTGGGTGCCTCCTAGCTTTCACCTACAATCAGCCCTGTAACATGCAATTTCACAATATGCCCTTATGTGCTTGTATTCTCAGCAATAAAAAATGGTGATATTCAAGTGTATTCCCAGCCAATAATGTCTTCTCCCAAGCCAGGTCGTAGCTTTTTTTGTCTCCCTCTTTTTACCCCAAAATTGCCCATAAAATCTAGCTTAATCTTTTTCCCTTCCACCAATGAAATGTGGAATTTTTAAAATTCCACTACCAAGTTGTACTCCACTCCTTCATGCATCTGTAACAGTAAAATAAACCACTCCAAACACCAATTAAAATATTGGTTAATTCTCTTTATTCTAGGTGTGGAGATTTAGAAGGTGGTCAAAATCCCGAAAAAGCAGAAAAAAGCACCCCGTGCTTTATTTTCGCCCTCAACCAAAATTGGCCAAGAAAAAAAATACAAGTCATTAAATATTGGCCACATGAATTTAATTAATAAAAGAGGCCTTGAAAACCAAAAATCAAAAGCAAACAAAGCACCAAGCCAAAAATTTAAAGCAACTAAACTTGGGAAAAGCAGGATTGCTTTATTCCCAGAGATGCTCCTGCATCAAACACCCCGGGTAGAAGAATGTTTCATGAGAATGAACTCATGAACATTCAAATGGTGGTCTGAAACCATGCTTGAGCAGCTCATGAGCAGCCACCCAAGTTGCCTCTTCCATCCCTTTTCCTTTCCATCGGACCAAGTATTCTTTGTACTCCTTCCCACGAGTCTTTTTCACCACCCGAGTGTCAATCAAACCATCAATTTCTTCTTTCTTTGTAGCTGGTAGTTGCTGTTCCAATGGAGTAGGGGCTTGCAAATCTGAAGCTTTATCTCCTCCTACACTTTTCTCATCCTCATGGTACTTATAAAGATCAGCCACATTAAATATAGGTGAAATTTCAACTCCATTGGGTAGTTCAAGCTCATATGCATTAGCTGAAAACTTGCGGATGATCTTGCACGGTCCTATCTTCTTGTATTTCAGTTTGTTGTAGGTTCCTTGAGGAAACCTTTCTCTTCTTAGATATGCCATGACTAAGTCTCCAACCCCAAACTCTTGCTCTCTTCTTTTCAAATCTGCATATTGTTTGTATCTTTGATTGCTTGCCTCTAACTTATTGTGGATTTCTTGATGCAGCTCTTGTAAATAATTGGAGAAATATTCAGCTACAACACTTTTTTTCTCATATCTGCACTATCCCTCAGCTCATGAATCCCCTTAGGACTGAAACCATACACAATCTGAAAAGGACTCTTACCAGTGCTTCGATTGATAGAGTTGTTATAGGTAAACTCAACTTGTGCAAGCACTATGTCCCATTGTTTTGGCCTCCCATCAACTAAACACCTTAACAAGTTACCAAGGCTCCTATTCACCACCTCCGTTTGGCCATCCGTTTGTGGATGGTAAGCTGAACTAAAATTCAAAGTAGTTCCCAACCTCCTCCATAATGTCCTCCAAAAGTGGCCCACAAACTTTGTGTCTCTATCTGAAACTATGCTTCTAGGCAAGCCATGTAGCCTTACTATCTCCTCGAAAAACAAGTTTGCAACATGTGTAGCATCATTTGATTTCTTACAAGGAATAAAATGTGCCATTTTGGAAAATCTATCAACAACTACATAAATAGAGTCATAACCTTTTTGAGTTTTGGGCAGCCCAAGAATAAAATCCATACTCACCTCTTCCCATGGTCTTTGTGGTGTAGGTAGTGGCTGATATAACCCTGTGTTTTGACTGTTACCCTTGGCATATTGACATATCTGACATCTTTGAACCATTTTCTGCACATCCCTACCCATGCTTGGCCAATAATAAGATTCCTTTAGCTGCCCCAATGGTTTATCCACTCCAAAATGACCTCCTAGCCCACCACCATGCTTCTCCCTCATCAAATTGTCTCTCATGGATCCTCTTGGAATACATAGTTGCTGCCCTTTAAACAATAGACCTTCTTGGATGAAATAATCCAACCACTTGGTCCTATCTCCTTCAATGGGGAACTTACAAGCTGCCCATGCCTCCTTAAAGTCCAAATCTTCCTCATACATACTCTTCATGTTCTCAAATCCAACAACACTAAACTCTATCTTACTCAATAGAAAGCACCTCCTACTTAGAGCATCCGCCACTCTATTACTCTTTCCACTCCTATGCTTGAGGACAAATGAATAACTTTGAATAAACTCAATCCATTTCATGTGCCTTTGATTTAGCTTACCTTGGTTGTTCACATATTGAAGGGCATGATGATCGGTATAAAGAACGAACTCCTTAGGTAGAAGATAATGCCTCCACTTCTTGAGAGCTTGAACAATGGCATAAAACTCTTGATCATAGACTGAGTATTTCTTCTTAGCATCATTTAACTTCTCACTAAAGTATGCTATTGGTATTCCCTCTTGACTTAAAACACCTCCTATTGCTGCTCCACTTGCATCACAATCAACTTGAAATACTTTATCAAAATCGGGTAAAGCAAGAATGGGTTGTTCGGTTACCTTTGCCTTCAAAATTTTAAAACTTTTCTCTTTGCTGTTGTCCACTTGAATGCTTTGCATTCTCCCTTCATGGTTTCAGTTATTGGGGCACATATGCTACTAAAATTTTTGATAAAATTTTGGTAGAAACTTGCTAAGCCATGGAAACTTCGTGCTTCAAACATACTCTTGGGTGTAGGCCAATCAATGATTGCTTGTACCTTGGTTGGATCCATTCGTAAGCCCTCCTTTGAGATCACAAATCCTAAGTAAACTAGATCCTCCTTCATAAATTCACACTTCTTAAGATTAACCAACAACTTTTCTTCCCTCAACCTTTGGAGGACAGTCCTAACATGCTCCAAATGTTCATCCTTTTCCTTGCTAAAAACCAATATGTCATCCAAGTAAATAATAACAAACTTACCTAGGAAGGGTTTGAACACTTCATTCATCAATATCATAAATGTACTTGGGGCATTTGTGAGTCCAAAGGGCATGACAAGCCATTCATATAACCCCTCCTTTGTTTTGAATGCGGTTTTCCACTCATCTCCTTCTCTAATCCTGATTTGATGGTAGCCACTCTTCAAATAAATTTTTGTAAAATATTTAGCTCCACTTAGACAATCCATTAGATCATCCATTCATGGTAGAGGAAACCTATATTTTATGGTAATATTATTTATGGCCCTGGAATCAGTACACATACGCCACTCCCCATCCTTCTTTGGTGCCAACACTGCTGGAACAACACATGGGCTAAGGCTCTCACAAATTAACCCCTTGTCCAATAGCTCTTGTACTTGCTTATTCAACTCCTCATTTTCTTTAGGACTCATCCTATATGCTGCCTTGTTGGGTAAACTTGCTCCAGGTATCAAATCAATGCAATGGCTAATGCTTCTCAATGGTGGAAGACCATCCGGTAACTCCTTCATCATAATGTCACCATATTCTTGCAATATCTCCTTGATTTCTATGGGTAGTTCTTCTTCTTCTTTCATTGTCCCCACTTGTTGAGATTTTCCCACCAATGCATAACACAACTCTTCTTCTTGTATCTCCTTTAGAAATTGCTTTCCGGTGAGAACACACACTTGAGCATTGCTGCCCTCTTTTTCCCTTTGCTCTTTCATTGGTTTCATAACAAATTTTCTGCCATCTTTGGTGATAGTATAGGTATTGGCAACCCCATCATGAAGAGCTCTTCTATAAAATTGCCATGGCCTTCCCAACAAAATATGACAAGCATCCATAGGCATAACATCACAAGTTATTTCATCATGATAATTGCCAATCTGAAAATTAACTTTGCATTGCTTACCAACCAAAATTTGATGCCCTTTTTGTAGCCAAGTGACCTTGTAGGGGTTTGGATGATCGGTTGTCTCCAATTTCAGCTTCTCTACCATTTATTGGGACACTAAATTATCAGTGCTACCGCTGTCCACAATTACATTGCAACACTTTCCATGTGACTTGCATACAGTCCTAAATAGACTTCTCCTTTGTGTGTCTTCTATCGGTTCTTTCTCTGGCTTGAGGAGCACTCTCTTCAACATAAGAGCTTCTCCATACTCTGCTTCCACTTCCTCTTGTCCATCATCTTCAGCCTCTATGGCCAAAGCTTTCCCTGTATTTGTTCTTCTTGTTTCCTGTTGAATGAGAGGACATTCATAGGCTCTATGTCCTTGCTCTCCGCAATTATAACAAGTACCCAAAAATCCTCTTCCCCTTCCATAATCTCCTCTTCCTCTTGTTGTTTCACCTCTTCCCCTTGAGCTATCTCCTCTCCCTCTACTGTTCCAATTTAAATTATTTTGTGACCAACTTGTCTCTTCATCCTTTGATGGCTGCCCTCTTCCTGTACTCACAAATCCTCTACCCCTAGATGGTTTGCCCCTTCCTCTTAGACTTGTTGCTTGTCTTCTTGCTAATTTTTCTTCTACCTTGAGGGCATATTGATAAGCCTCTTCCACTATCTTCAACCGAATTAGACTAAGCTCATCTTGAATGGTGACTTTCAGCCCATTGATATATCTAGCCACCTTCTCCTCATCTTCATGAACACATCCTGCTCTTATGGTTAATCTGTAGAATTCTTCTGTGTAATCAGCCACACTCATGTCCTTCTATTTTAAGTTTTGCAAGGTCTTTAACAAGTTCAAGTGATAATCTGAGGGCATGAATTTACTCTTCAACTTGATGACCATTTTATCCCAAGATTTTATCTTTTCTTTGCCTTTCCTTTGCCTCTCCATCTGCAGTTGCTCCCACCATAAGGAAGCATGTCCTTTGAGCTTTGTGCAAGCATATTTAACCTTCTTTTTATCTTCTGTGGATTCAAGGTCAAAGTACTTATCCATATCTGTTATCCAATCTATAAGCTCCTCTGGCTTCAAGCTCCCACTAAAATTAGGGACATCCATTTTGGGCTTGCTGCCCATCCTTGACAATGCCTTTAGAAATCTATCTTCTGCCTCATCCTGCACTTCTGCATCTGCTTCTTCAATGACTTCCTCTTCATCTTCATCACTAATATCTTCAATAGGCACCCCTCTTCTCTGTGATGCCTCCATGGCTTCCATCCTAGCCATCATTCTCCTCATGTCTTCTCTCAATGTTGTCATATCTTCAACTCTGGGAGCTCTCCCTCTGCCACGCCCCCTATGTGCCATTATGTCAAACACTTTACCTACAACCAATAGTTTTCAAAAACAACCAAGAGCCCAACCTGGCTCTGATACCACTTGATGCAGCTCAACCCCGAAAGTTCCACAAGAACTATGCAAGGTTGCAACCAAAGATCTCCTGTAGAATTAAAATTTAAGATGCACAATAACAAATAATAGCAAGCACAATATTTTATTGCCTTCAATCTGATTACAACACTTCTGGAAATAATAATAAGACTGATTGGAAAGGGAAAGAGTCCAGAAATTGAAATTACAACACTTCAACACCTCTCCACACATTCAAGGTTGCATATATAAATTGAAATACATTTGAGGAATTATCAAAATCAGTCTAAACACACAAAACAAGCTGATAAAATGTTCAAAATATAATCTAAGAACCTCCTGTGAGCACAAATCTCAACTGGGTGCCTCCTAGCTTTCACCTACAATCAACCCTGTAACATGCAATTTCACAATCTGCCCTTCTGTGCTTGTATTCTCAGCAATAAAAAATGGTGATATTCAAGTGTATTCCCAGCCAAGAATGTCTTCTCCCAAGCCAGGTCGTAGCTTTTTCTGTCTCCCTCTTTTTACCCCAAAATTGCCCATAAAATCTAGCTTAATCTTTTTCCCTTCCACCAATGAAATGTGGAATTTTTAAAATTCCACTACCAGGATGTACTCCACTCCTTCATGCATCTGTAACAGCAAAATAAACCACTCCAAACACCAATTAAAATATTGGTTAATTCTCTTTATTCTAGGTGTGGAGATTTAGAAGGTGGTCAAAATCCCGAAAAAGCAAAAAAAGCACCCCGTGCTTTATTTTCGCCCTCAACCAAAATTGGCCAAGAAAAAAAATACAAGTCATTAAATATTGGCCACATGAATTTAATTAATAAAAGAGGCCTTGAAAACCAAAAATCAAAAGCAAACAAAGCACCAAGCCAAAAATTTAAAGCAACTAAACTTGGGAAAAGCAGGATTGCTTTATTCCCGGAGATGCTCCTGCATAAGAAATGAGTATTTTGAGATTGTGTAAAATAGTAGAAGCATCCATGCAAAAGAGGTGGGCCATGAACCCAAAGTGCCCTTTCTTCAAAATATTGACCATTTGTTGTGGATCCATAGTTTTTATCTACTTTGTTGGTAGAGATTAGATGCAATACTCTTTTTCATTTTGCTTAAAAGACAAAAACCTTTCTTGATGGTTCATACAATATGTGCCAAGGGAATATAGCCATTGGATGCCCAAGACAACATCCACTCCTCCAATATCAACCACATAAAAATTATCCTTGAGGAGATAATCCCTGATTGATAGATTCAGATCCCTTATTACACCCTCACACTGAAGTCATGTCTGTCCTAAAAATTGAATAAAAAATATCTCAAACCCATCTATATAGAGACCTAGATGCTTAGCACAAGTTTTATCCAAAATATTTAGTGTACTCCTAGGGTCTACCATAGCTAAGACTTTGGTCTTTTTGATAAACCCAAAAAACTTGAATGTATCTAGCTGATCTAAGCCAACCATTACTGCTAAAGAGATTGATGGCTCACCAGTGTCAATAGCAAGGGTTAGTTGATTCTCGGATTTAGACTCTGGTTTGACTTCTACATGTGGCTCCTCCATTTTAAGTTTTGATTCTAAATCACCATCCCTAAGATCTTTAGCCATGAAGAGTCATGTGGGATTGTAGGTATGCCCCTTGGTCCATGGTTGAGAGCATATACGACAAATATTAGTGGTTGCAGTATCTTTTTGGTCAAGTTGGCAACCACTAAACTTAGTTTGACCTTTGTCATATTGTATGTCTTCTTTGAATCTTGTATAATTCCTTATTCTAGTCACCAAAGCCTTTTTTTTTTGTGCATCAATATGCAAATTAGAACTTCGAGCAATTGTAAAGGCTTTCTCCAAAGTTTTTGGTTCAAACATTTACACCTTTGTACGAATCTCACTTCTTCAATTGGAAATAAAAATATTAAGTAATAGATCTGGTGATAAATGTACCTTTGACTCAAGCACTTGAAATTTATCGAAATACTCCTCTAAGGACATGTTATTTTGAAATAAGTGCATGAGCTAGACATCATATGGTTCATCCCAATTTTGGCCGGCCCTCTATGTTAAGGCACATGCAAAATATGTACAATCCCCTCTTGGGTTTTTTTCAGCTAATCTTGTAGCTCAAGTATACATTGAGCCATCCAAATGTTGAAGGGCTATACTTATTTTATCATTCTGATTATCAATTTGATGTGCCCTCAAGGCAAGTTTGATCTTACTTAACCAAGTATGGATTTCCACCTCTCCTTCAAATTTAAATTAGGGAACCTTCATCTAAAGATTAAATAAAGGCTTAGAATGATTTTGTGCATGTGGTGAATGCGATGGAGAATGCCTTTCATTTCCCCATGGGTTCGTTTTGACTTCCTCCTCATCAGATATGTTTGGATTTTGACTAGAGCCACCAGGTTTTGACACTACTTTTTTTTGTGATCAACAAGTCCCTTCTCAAGTCCTGAGAAAAAGCAGTAAACATTTCCCTCAACTCTATCTTGGTCAAAAATTTAGCTATCTCTGTTTTTCTCCATCCTTTAGGTATTTTTTTCCTTATTTTTTTTTTAAATAGCTATTGTAAAAATGATGTAAACCTAGCTCTGATATGTAGTGTTCTAAATATGCAAATAGAACTCACAATAGAAAAATAACATCAAATATGCAATAACAAGTAAAATGGATAGCACTTGCACACCCAAGCGACAAGTGAGTGCTCAAACCTGATGGGAGCTATACTCAACAAGTGATAAGAAGGGAGCAATGCTCAACCCAAAAGTCTCATTAAGAGAAGAATAAGATGATTGATATCTCTGAACATTATGGGGTTTCCTCCTTTTATAGAAGGAGTGAAACCCTAGCTACATAATAATTAGCATACTTGCTAAGTGAACAACTCCTATTTCCGCATACAACTGTTCTCTTTCTTCACTTTAGAAGTTTCTATTTTATCCACAAGCTAACAACTGTCACTTACAATAATTATTTAAGTAATGTTGTGTTTAGGAACACAACACATTCACTACTTATAGCAATTTTTTCGTCATAGGAATAAGATAGTTATCCTTGATGAATGCCTAAATTATATTTTTAAAATCCACATAGATTTATATTTCTCCTATTTTATTTCTAACATGCATAATGTTGGCCAACCATACATAATAGCTATTGGGAAAAATGATCATGGCATCTAACATTTCTTTATTTCCTTGTAAATGATTTCTATGGCTTGATTAAAGTGCTTGTTTTTTTTTTAAAGGCTTTACTTCCTCTTTGATAGGAATTATGTGCACCAGGTTCTTTAATTTATATCCCTTGAAATCTTTGTAGAACCAAGCAAAGATATTTTAATAATATTGAAATAAATTTATCAATTCTCTTTTCTCCTTGATTATGCATAATTTACCAACTTTAATCAACTTAGGATCTTCTGTAGGTTCAATATTCACTATTTTGGTCTCCAACGAGAAATTGCTGGTTGTGGAGGCCTTTTATTTAATGAGCCTATCATGCTAGTCAAACAAGTTCTCCAAACTGATAATATCTTTAGGGAGTTGATTAGATTTCAATTGCAATAACTCTTTTTTCTCATTTCATTCTACATAAAGTAATCCAACCTTTTGATGTTTCATATCCCTTCAAAACATATATTTTCATTATACCCTTGTGATAGAGTAAGAAAATTTTGAATATTTCTGTCATCTTTAAAAACCTACCAATAATTGATATTGTTAGGTACTTGTGGTCTTTGAACAATTTCCATTAAATATCTGAGCATTGGAAATTTTGCATTCAACATAAAAACACATGTTGAAACAACTAATGCAGCCATTACCCAGATGTTAAAGGCATCAAACATTTACTTTTTATCCCAAACTTTATTTTTGTAACATTTTAGCCTAACATTTTTTGCCTAGAACTTCTCATTTATTTGATTAATCACCACTTCAACATCTTCATATACTGATAAGCATTTATTTCCTAAGTTTTGGATAATTTTAAGCCTACATAGCAAGCCTCATAGTATTGTTTGTACAATCAAATTACAATTGTAGAGCATAAGGATGCAATTCTCCTTTTGGATCTTTCAAGACAATACATACTCCATTTCCTATTTTGCTCATACTTCCATCAAAGTTTCCATACTTGAGCAATAGAAGTATTTGGAGTCTTTCTTTCTTATTTCTCTTTATGATCTTGAAAATAAGTTGAAATATGTGTCGATTTCATCTTCCTCAAAATATACTTGATTTATACTATTTGTTCTATTGACAACATCATATCTGCATTTTATTTTGAACTAGAATTATGGCATAGGACCAGTCAAGGCTTATGTGGCCTCCCATTCTTGCTACAAATTCCCTACTCAAAAGTATCCCATAGTTTCCTAGGACTTCCACCACAACAATATTTATTAACATCTTTTTAGCTAGAAACTTAGCTAATTGTACCACACAATCTTTAACCATACATGCTACTATAACTAATTTAGAATCAAGTTTGAAACATTTGTGCTTAGTCATTTGATAGGAAAGACTTAATAACATAGCAACCATGATAGGCATAATTTTATTTGTTGAACCACTATCTAGGATGCAATTATTTTACCTTCTACCATTGATCACCAAAGATATATAACAAGGAGGATATTCATAACCTATAGATGATGCAGTACTATTCAGACTAGAACTTGCTAGTATATTTTCCATAGATAAATTTGTGCTACCCTTATCCTTGAAAAATTCAAAATACTTTTTTTTGTTACGACATTTTTGTAACACTTCCAACAATGGAATGTGTACCTATGTTTTAGCAAGATTATGAATAATATTGTATTTGAGTAATGGCTCAAGCAAAATTTCTCCTTGTGTTGCCCTTTTATCTCTATCTAAATTAGTATCTCTACTAGTACTAGCTCCTTCATTTCTTCTAGCTCCTTCATTATTTCTTTTGAAAAAAATTGCTTGGTCCTTGGTTTGGATAACATAGTTCACAACATTAGTAGCAAATCCTGTGATATCGTCATTTTAAAAATGGATTATTCTAGGTAAGATCCATGAAGCACAAATGGAGTCAGTTTGTACTTAGGAAATTGCATCATCATGAGATACATATTCTTCTTGTCTTGATGTGCTAGCAACCAAACCAATGACAACTACCCTTTTAAAAATTTCACAATTGATTTGGTCATGCTAATTCATTTAATG
The DNA here is from genome assembly GCA_028583015.1 of Wollemia nobilis. Taxonomy (NCBI): domain Eukaryota; kingdom Viridiplantae; phylum Streptophyta; class Pinopsida; order Araucariales; family Araucariaceae; genus Wollemia; species Wollemia nobilis. The sequence continues at coordinate 13,932,770 of JAQPPZ010016724.1, forward strand.
AAGGTCACACCATTTTTATCCTTCTACATCATGTTGCATAGGTATTGGTGGTGGTGGAGTAACTAACCTCAAAGGAGGTCTTTTTTGAGGAGCTAGAGGATACCTTGGCCTAAAAGGAGGACTTTGTTGACTTGGTGGTACTAGAAGAGGTCTATTTATTTGCTGCCTTTTGAGGGTATTCATTTCATTACTCAAATTTTGCAATAGATTTAGTATAGAAGTTTCATCTTGCATTCTTGTATTCTCATTCTCTTGCTTTTTTCCTTTCTTGAGATTGAAGACACCCTTTTCTATTTTGCATATTGATATAAATTATCTTCAATCATTATTGCACGAGTTCTAGCATCATCTATATTTTACACATTACTTTTCTTGAGAAGAAATAAATTTTTGGATTAAGAGGAATTATAGGAAAACAAGCAACCATCTCTTCTCTAGATCTAATTCGTATAGGAACCTTATTCTAAACCTTGTAAAATATTTCAATATACTCTTGCATTGGTTCTTTGTATTCCATTATGGGGTAATTAATATAAGACATCATTTTCATCAATAATGGATGAGAACCTCTTCAAGAAACATGTTTTGAGATCAAGCCATGTATAAAGACTACCTCTTAGTAATTCTTGAAATCATGCAGCAATAGCCCCAATTAATGTTTTATAAAAAATATCATTGCCACATATTCACATTCTACCATTAAAGTGTTGCATGTAGTCACAAATACCTTCAGGTGATCTTCTGAATTGATTGTGCCATCTCCAAAAAAATCTTGGTAAACATTTTCTATAGCCATTTGATATTGGGTGTGGATGAACAATATTCAAAGGGCCAATTTGGTTACCCCATGATTGAAATATGGGGTCTACAAGTTATTATTGAGCCATTTGACTATCAAGAAAATCTCCATCCGATTCTTCAAACGACTCTTCTTCAAAATGAGAAGATAATTCTTGAAACTTTATAAACTTTAGAAACAAAACTTGAAAAATTACAGAATGAGGAAATTGTACCAATGAAGGAACTTCAAAAGTTTAAACAAAAGTGAAAATCCTTCTTCTATATTTTTCTAGATTGAAACCAACATGTGTAACACATTCAAATGCAAGGTTAGTCTCTCCTTGTGTAGCTCTTGACCTACTAAAAGATCTATATATTTGAAAATAACCAAAAACAAGAAATAAAAAATGGTGCGGTTTACATGTACAAAGCGCTTTCATTTTCATTCCTAAGCAAAGTCGCTAAACAATTGTTGGCTCATAAATTTGTCTTTATTCGGAAATCAAGGAAAAATATATAGAAACAATTTTTTCCCTCCACTTTAGGAGTGATTCTTTTTTCTAAATATTTTAAAAATAAGTTGCTAATTGAACCATAATAAAATTAAAAGACAAAAAACACATATATCATAATAAGCTATTTTATTAGAAATATAATTAATTCCAATGCAAATAATACATTTTATCAATACAAAATAAAAACTTTCCATACATTTGCAAATTGCATAAATTATGAAAGAAAGTTTATCTTAGAATCGTATATTTCTAACTTACCTCACTGTCGTCCATGAAAATAACTTGAGTGCTCCATCCTTTTTTTTTTTTTATCTTAAAAAAAATTCTTTGTTTTATACATAAACCATGGTATAAATAGACATGTTATATACCTTTACAAGACAAAACAATGGTGCTAAAATCTTCAAATAAAACTATATATAAATCCATTGTTCTAAAAACTTAGTACAAAACTATGTACAAATCTTATCTTCTAAGAATCACAGGGCTAAAACCATAGGACATAACTATGTACAAATCCCATATCCTAAAAACCATAGGATAAAATTATGTATACATTCAATGTTTTAAAAACCAAGAAAACCACAGTACAAAACTATGTATGAAAACCATCATAAGTTATGGCACCAAAATTTGCATAACTATTTTTTAGGTAATAGCAAAAAAAAACTACTACCAATACAAGCATGGTTAAGAATTGACATTTCCAATATTCTAAATAAACTTTCATTCAATCCAAGCACAAGTCTCAAAGCTCTTTCTTTTTCATATATATTTTACTGAGGTCAATCCAAGCACAAGTCTCAAAGCATTTTTTTTTTTTCATTTATATTTTATTGAGGTTAGTGTGAGAAACCTTTACAATCTACACTCAAGGTTGGGCATCCCCATTTCAACCATGATTTTTTTTTTGTTAGGGTAGTGTGAGAAACTCCTACAACCGACGATTAGGGTTGGGCATTCCCATCCCAACCATGACCCCTTTTAAGGCCAAGAGCTTGGCTTATCAACAAGGCTAATGACACAACCATACACACCCACCTCCTCACACCTTGTCCACCCCAATCGTAACCCTTTGTAAGGTCAAGAGGTAAGCTTATCAATAGGGGTTAAACACAGCCATACACACACCTTCTTCTCACATGCTCATCCACATTGCAGTTTGAACCTTGGACCTTTCAAAGAAGAGCCAAAGCCCAAATCGTTGCTATTTCTCCTTGAGACCAAATTAAATGGGTAGTGTAATAAACCCTTGTGATCGACACATAGGGTTGAGTAGTCTCCTCCCAACCATGACCCCTCGTAAAGTCGAGAACTACACTTATCAATAGGGAATTAACACACATCCAAAAACCATAGTTTAAACTTTGGACCTCTTAAAAAAGAGCCAAACCCCAAACCGTTGAGCTATCCTCATCGAGAATTTTTCATTTATGAGACAAAGGAATACCCAAGTAGGTTGACGATTTTTTTTTTAATTTAAACCCTAAAATATCCACAAAAAACTATTGTAAGTTTAGAGTGGTGTTAATAATATTTTTTTAGATTGTGTAATATTTATTAATTTGCAAGTATCCTTCTCATATAACCAACTAGAAGTAATGGAAGAAATTCTATGACCATTAAGCCATCTCCAATCATTCCAAATATTATGGGCAGTTGTTCCCAACTTCATAAGGACCTCACAAGGGATGGAAGCCACAATTAAACCATAAGACTCTTTGAACCTAGAGGGAAGGGAACAATTATTGTAGATCTGGTTTCAAGTAAGAATTGAACAGCTACCCGGATCCCAGATATCTCTAATTCTATTAATTCTTTTCTTCAAAAAAGCTAGCCCATGAATAACATTGCATAAAGCTAATTCTATTGGATTTTAAGTTTTACTTGGACTTTTGCTCTACGTTATTGTTATCCAACCATTTATTAAATTTATTTTAGATGCATTTCCAAAAAGTTTGGATAACAATGAATAAATCATCATAATTCTATTTTATTATTATTATTATTTAAAAAAGCTAGATGATATTAATTCATTAACATGAACATTACACTATTATGGTGCTAACAATGTCCACCAACTAAAAAACAAAATGATGTGGATAAGGAGTAATCCATCACTAAATAAACATAAGAATAAAAGCTAATAGCAACAAAAAGACTATAGCTATATCTTGTTGCAAATACACCAAATATCACTCATATGTGGGAGAGCTTGTAAACTGAGGGAGCCCATAATTTTTTCATAATTCTATAGTTGAGAGAACTATTTGTTACTATTTTTTTTTTTAAATTGATCATATAGGATTGAAATGGGACCCATCCATAAGTTTACCTTGGGCTTTAGCTATAGGTTATTGTCACCCAAGCAATCATTACTTTCTTTTTCTATCATAGTTTCAAAAATTTTGGATAACAATGAATAGATTATAATAGTTCAAGAGTTGAAGAAGTTGTCTATCACTTTATCTTTTTAAAATTATATATATGAGATAGAAACATGTTCCACTTGTATTGCCTCATGTAGATATTGTACTACTATAATTAAACATTTTTGGTAATTATGCATCTACCAATGGCAAGATTCAAATCTAGGTCCCCTTCTTAAAAAATCTAGGTCTTTTAATGGGTTGAGCTCATGTCTTTTGATGTTTTGTAGCCAATTTTATAAAAAGATAAGATGACCATTTATGTTCAATATTCAAAAAGCATGGTCCAATTATTTTGTTAAACAAATATTAAATGCATGAAAATAAAACATTAATTAGTTTTAATTAGATTATACAAATAAAAACATAAATAATTGTTGAGCTAAGCTTAAGTTATTGGGACAAGTAATTTTTTAGTAAATAAGTTTATGTTCAATTCTCAATCAATATAAGAATTTATATATAGGTGATGGGTAGTTGAGTTTTAATACAATCATCTTCTTACTTCAATACATATATAGTAAAACTATAATATACTACATAAATGAACGAGTTAATCCCAACTTTATAATAAACTAAGATTTTAAATTATTCATTAAAAAATATAAATAAAAGTAACACATCATACTAAAAAAATTAGTTCATCAACGTTGATATATGCACGAGTTCATTTTTTTTTATTGAGGTTAGTGTGAAAAACCCTTACGACCTATGCCCAAGGTTGGGCATCCCCATCCCAACCATGACCTCTATTAGTTCGTCAACCTTGATATATGCACAGTTCCACAATTTAGACCCATGCCTAAGGTTGGGCATCCCCATCCCAACCATGACCTCTATTAATTCATCAACCTTGATATATGCACAGTTCCACGATTTAGAACGGTTTGAGTTCATTTTTTTATTCAAGATAGTGTAAATAACCCTTACAACCGATGCCCAAGGCTGGGCATCCCCATCCCAACCATGACCTCTCATAAAGGTGAGAATTGAGCTTATCAATAGGGGCCAAACACACAATCATACACACCCACCCTTTCATACACTGGCTCATATAGTGGTTTGAACCTTAGACCTCCCAAAAAATAGCCAAAGCTCAAACCATTAAGCTATTTTCCGAAAACAACTTGAATTCATTTTAACATTCATAAAATAAATCATCTACAAAAAATTTAAAAAATAATAAATAAAAACATTCATTAGAAAGAGATTAAGGTTCAATTCCTTTCGAGAAAATCTCTCTTATGATCAAGTCATATATATAACATCCATACCCATATGTGCACTTAATAGATGCTCTGGAGTACATAGAAATATAAAATTATTTATTAAGGTTCAATTCTTTCAAGAAAATATCTCTTATGATCAAGTCATATATATAACATGCATACCCATATGTGCACTTAGTAGATGCTCTGTAGTACATGAAATATAAAATTATTGATAAAGTTCATATCTAATTATGTTATATTGAAAGGACCGCAAGTGTATTGAACTTTTGCAAATTCTTATAAGTGCAAAGATTATATCTCATCATATATTGTAAACTGTTGCACTGTACAAAGATAATATATTTTTCTGTAATTTATCATTATATGTGTAAGATACTTTTGCAACTTTTTATTACGTATTGGAATAATAGTAAATGGGGTATTGGTTGTAAAGAAATCAGGTACTAACTGTCCAAATCCTTTTAGTACTATATTTTTAGGTTCTATATAAAGAAAGGTTCCAGGAAAAGAAAAATGGAGTACAACAAAGCAGCACATGGAAACTATGGGAAGTGAGCTCTTGATAAGAAGGATAAAGTTAACTAGTCAAACAAGGTACTTAAAATATATTTTATGCTCAATATTAATATAGTAGAGAGGACAAAGAAGCCACCTAACGTATAGGGAAAAGTGTAATGTGGCATTGTGCTTGATGGTAACATTAAAGTATTATATAAACCATGTGAAGTGAACCTTTAGACCTTTTACATATTCATTCCGGTACAATAATTAATAGATGCATCCTTTCAAAGAAAAACTTAGCAACAGATTGACAAAATAAAAAAGATGGATACCGTAAGAGCTTGTCAGCGTTGTAAAGAATTCCTTTAATATGACAGACATTTGAGTATGAATGAGTCAAAGGGAAGCCCATTAAAAAAATGGGCATTTTAATAATTCAAATACAATAATGGACGGCCATTGTGAGAGAGAAAAAGAAAAGCATACCACTTGAGTGAAGTGCCTTGTAGTTATCAACTTGAAGTTAATATCAAGACAAATCTCTCTGACTTTATAAATAAAAACAATGTGAGGAGAGTACCACAATTTCATGTCATGGACATTAACAAAATTAATGATGCCACTTGCAAGGATGCCCGTGGTTTACCGGTGTTCATGGTGGATGTGTATAAGTATTATTCAACAAAAAAAAATTAACGATCATAGTTTTATCCGTTTATTTTTTATTTTTATACATAATAGAATTGATTACATTCAGAGTTTTTTTATATTATCAAGTAGGGTTCAAATTTGGGGTTGTTCATTATAATCTTTACGTTACCTTGTTGTTTTATAACCATGAAATGGACTACCCCATGTTTAGGATTCATACCATTATTGTTGGTCGAGAAGACACTTCAAAAAATCAGATCAAACTACTATCTTTGCAACAAACTTACCCCAAAAATTTGGATCTTTTTGTAAATGCCTAAGCAAACATACACTTACCAATCCACCTAAGTTTTAAAAGTACTTTCATGTCTTTTTAAATTTATGGATATGATTATGGAGATTACCAAAAACATAACTCAGAATGTTATAGAATTAAATTAGTAGTTTATTAAATTATGTATCTTTTGAACTTACGGATATGGTTATGGAGATTACCAAAAACACAACTAACAATTTTATAGAATTAAAGGAGTATTTCCATGTGTTTATTAAATCAAGTATCTTTTTGAACTTTTTTGAACTTATGGATATGGTTACGGAGCTTACCAAAAGCACAACTATGAATGTTATAGAATTAAATAAAATTACAAGACATAATCCTTAAATTTATTAAAATTTAAATGATTTATTTATTTTAAAAAATAATAATAGACGAAGAATATATAATTTTTAAAAGAGTTATATTAGTAAACAAATAGATAAGTATTAATGTGGAACGAAATTCCAATTAGTAATATATTATAATTATATAATAATTCGATAAATTTTCTCTTTCATAGTGAGAAATTTAACCTCTTAAATTAATACCATAGTAATTTGTTGGATTTATATTTTAGATGAATAATTATAATCTTTATATATATTCAATAGGTTATATAAGATTATTAAGTGACATTAGTTCAACCGATTAGATTCCTCAATATTTAAAGAGGAGACCACACTTCAAATTTTGCCAGTTGATACTTAAATAATATTCAAGTTTTGTTGTAATACCACTATATGGTAATGATGTAAAAAAGGTGGGTCTGTTTCAATCTCATATAACTAATTGAAAAAATAGGTTATATAAGATTGAAATGGTCTTATTATATTATGACTACATAATAGTACTACAATAACTTAATAATTATACATTTATTTTTCGACAAGACTTAATATGTAAAAAATATAGTTAAATTAATAGAATACAAATTCTTGGATCCTTTAGGAACCCCTAATAAATAAATAGGATTTTTAGGAGATGTGGGTTCCATTGGTAGCTAAATATGAGGAAAAAGTCAAGGATTACATAGAATGTCTTCATGGTAGAAAGAAATGGAAACACTTTTCTTTAGATTCAGATGAAGTTGATATTCAATAGGGTCTCCTGAATTTAAATAAGTTGATTAGGAGCTTCCACATTTCCCAAATCAACTAGGAGGATTCTTTGCTATGGAACAATTCTCCGAAAGAAATATTCTCTGTCAAATCAGCCTATGAAGCTCATATTCCCCCTAGAGGATGAACTTATCCAGTGAAGAAAGTTTTATCCCTTGATTTTATATCGAAGACTGCTTGCTTTGTTTGGTTATACCTTTAGAATAAGATTTTAAAAATAGATAATTTATGCAAAAGAAGGTTCCAAATGATAAATATATATTCTTTATGCCAAAAGGATGTTGACTCATTAGACCACTTATTCAACCATTGTGAGGGTTTGAATAAATTTTTCTATGCTATAATGAACTCTCTTTCAGTCAAGTGGAGCATGCCACAAACCTTTAGAGATTTGTTTAACCAATGGAGTTCTCCCTTTGTAAGTGAGAGTTTGACAAGATTATGGAGCCTAATTCTCCCTCACTATATATGGGGTATATGGTGGGAAAGGAATAAACGCATATTTAGGAATGATATGAAGGATGAAGTATATATATTCGAAAGAATCAAAGTTGCTATTGAAGAAAATATGTCCTTTATCTTAAAGGTTGAAGGGTATGACAAAAGAGAAGAAATAATGATTGTTGAAGGGTGGAAGGTAAAACAATCCAAACCATGCATAGTGGACTTAGTCCAAAAAATAATAAACACAAGATGTAGAAACCAAGACAAGGTTGAATAATACTTAACGTTGATCGGGCAACCAAAGGAAATCCAGGAAGAGCAAGAGGGGGTAGAATGATTAGAAATGATAAAGGTCAAATTTTATGGGCTTATGCAGAAGATTATGGAGTTCAGACCAACCATATGGCAGAAGCCAAAGCTTTTTTTAGGAGTTCAATAGTTATATGATAGAGGTTATAGAAAAGTTATGGTCCAAGGGGACTCTCTAAACATTATTAGAGATTTGAAATTAGGAGAAACAAAGAATAGGTTTATACTTAACATTATAAAGGATACTTCAAGGATCCTAAAAGAGATGAGTGATGTTGTAATTGATCATATCTATAGATAAGGTAATCATGTTAGCTAATGTTATGGCCAATATGGGGGTGGATAGTGGTCAAAACATAATCTGGGATGACAACTTTCTACTGCCATTACAAAGAATAGTTGCATTAGAGGTTGAAGGTCAACCTGTTAGAATGAATAATATCAGAGATTGAATGAAGTGGGTTGTCAATTTTGATCAAGGACATTGAGCTAAAAGACAATGCTTAATCTGAGTCTAGTCTATCTGGGTAGTTTCTTTGTAATTAATTTTTTTTATTACTATATCTTTGGCATCATTCATTCATGGGAGAAAAGGTGTGTGATTTTTTCTAGGATCTCTTTTGTTGACCTGTGGTTTGTATTTTATAATATGATCAGTATTATCTTGGAAAAGGGTTAGAACCCCTTTCAAAACTCTCTTTTTCACCCAATATAAAAAAAATAGAATAAAAATTAAAATTTTCAACAAATAAATATATATTAAATTTTATAGTAAGTTGTTTTTAGTGTTTATTATATTTATTTGATATAACTTATAAAGTACAAACATACTAACCTCGAGGGCAGCCTATTTGCAAAGGTAGTAGTCTGATCTGAATCCTCTGAGTGTGCGCTAGACCGACGATGATGATACAAATCTCGAGTGACTGGTGGTCCCTTCACGTCAGGTCAACAATAACGAAGCGAAATAGTTTTGGTGGAAGCATCTCCTGTGCTTTGAACCCTGCACTTGTCGTTACTAAAAATAGTGTGGTTGTGACCAACTCTCCTATGTAACCAAAAAAAAAGTACAAACATACTTATCATTATATCTAAGGTCATGCACAAAAGATATGATAATGCATAATATAAAATATGCTTATGTTTATTTTCACTTAGATTACTTATTTCATCATTCATTTTAAGTAGAGTTTAGCTAAGATTAATTTTGTGAGTTTGGTTTTTAGTTTTATAATTGCTATGTTTAAAGCTAGTATTTTTATATACGCATGTGATAATTGTTTTTTGTTTAGTAAAAAAATATTTTTAAAGATTAAAAAAAATTATTATAATTTTTAATGTATTTTTTTAAAGATGATTATTTATTTATATAAACAAAAATCATTAATAATGTCATTTAATATATAATAAGTTTTTTTTGTTGCACAATTATTAACCTTAGTTGGATAGAGGCAAAGTCAATGGGACTCGACCTACCATAATTTTTTTTTGGTAAATTAATATTTTATATACAAAAATGAGTTTTTTAAGAGGATTCCAAAACCTTATGAAAAAAAGGGCCGTAGTACCTTGTATGAATCCTTAGACATTACCTTGATACAATAAACCAAACATAAACAAAAAAATAATAGAAAATTTTTTCGAACAGTTGAGAAACCAGGTTACAAAAAATAAATAGCAAGTCCCATCTGTCAAAAAATGCCAGCCTCCCTTGGTTGCCAATATGAAACCCACACGAGGATGGATCCAGCGTGCCCTAAATTTTTACGGTTTCCTCTTGGTCATCAGAGACCTCGCTTCGCTTGTGGATGAGCTGCTTGAGAACTTTGGTGGTGGCATTCACTGAGCTTACAATGTTGACCATCGACTTAATGGCCATCTTCATGAGGAGTTGGGGAGGGGATACTTTGTTGCCACTATCATAGTCTGATATGATATGCTCAGGAGAGGGCATCTTCTCCTGCTTGGGCCTCTTTAGTTGAGCAGAAGACCTAGGAACAAAAGGAGTGTCCCCCACGGGGTTCCACTTCCTCATGGGATTACGCCTACCACTCTTATGGGGAGAGGGCTTACAGCAGCCCACTAGACTGGCATTCCATATTTAGGAAGGCTTGAAGCATGGTTCTCAAAGACGGTTGGGGAGTTCGGGGGGGTTGGACTCCAGGGGGGAACTTCTTGAATGGGGAGGTGGTTGGTCACAACGTGGCAAACGATAACCACAAGAAGGCCTTGGTGAAGGGGTCTTGCTTGGGTTTTTTGGCACTTCTCTATGGATAAGGTAATGGAATACAAAAACTTCAAGGATATAGACCTGTTTGGGTTTGCATAGGTGATTGACGAAGCTTAGGTGGAAGCTAAGGAGGGGCTTCTCAAGGTTGTCTCATGTCATGTACTACATTATGAGGACTATGGCTTCATTTTAGAAATTGGGCAGGGATGAGCGGTACAGAGCAGATTTTTCCCAACCAAGGTTCTTGGCTCTATCTGAGAATTGGTCAATCTCCTCATACCAATTATGTTTATCTTTTTGAATGAATCATCCCGTGGGGGAAATCCGCATCACCTCACACAACAAATCCAATAAAATCCTAAAGTGAATACCATGAACATGAACCTCTTCCATGTGCCAAGTATCCATGAAATCCTTGGTGATTTTATGGTCTGAACCCTAAAATTTACACAAAAAACAAGTAAATCCTTTTGCGTCCATGAACACTTGTGTAGTGCTTCTAATGTTAAGTTGAATTGGCTCCACAAACAAAATGACCATGGGCATGGAAATAGTTAGGCTAGGGCACGGAGGAAGCTTGGATTCAAATGCCCAGAGAACAGGTTGACAGAAACCTAGAGGGGAGCAGGTCAGAAGGAGATCTGAGGGAAGAAAGGGATGCAAGGAGTTGAAAGGGACTAGGGGCGAGGAAATACGAGAAGGGGACAATGACCAAGTAGAGGTGGTTAAGAAGGATGCAGAGGGAAAAGTGGGAGGGGATCGTCAGTGAGAAGCCACCATCTACATGGGGATGCTGCACCAGTGATTAAAGCTGGCACACTTTCAGGGTGGCAAGGAAGAAAACTAAGGTGGATGGATTATTGGATTTGAAAGGGTCTCCAATAAAGTGCAGGCCACTTAGGGTTCCAACAACAATAGCATATCGAGAAGAAGCCATGAGAAAAAATAGCATGTTTGCCTTCGATGGAGATTACCTAACCAAAGGGATGATTGACATGATTACTCACTTGGCATTTCCAAATGCTTGGATCGATGGGCCTGAATAAGCTATGGATATGGATGGTACTGCCAATATTTGCTTGTCTCCTTGGGTTGATTCTGATATGGATGGATTTTTCAAGTTATCCAATCGTTTCCCTATGAGAAAAGGCCCAATGGGGGATGGTTGAGACACGTAAATTGGGGTCCAAAAAAGTGTCCTCATCTTCACTCTTTGCTGATGTGGAGCTTTGACCCATGTCACTTTGGAGCAATCTCCTTTAGATTTTCGTGATTGGTCGTATCTAGGATATCCTAAGGAAAGTCTTGGTACCACACAACCAACTATCTGAGGAGGGTTCCCATGTTGTCCAAATAGTTTGTGAGTGAAATGGCCTCTTTATAACTATGATAAGCCTTCGGGAGGTCTCTGGACTGTAAGATTTTCCTAGCCTCTTCAATTGTATTGCTTACCCTCCATGTAAAACTATTAGAATTAGCTAGGTAGTTAATGACATTCATGGAGTCTCTTTCTATGATGATATGTCTAGGATCCTCTAAGAGGAGGGAGAGGCCTCTCCACAACACTCTTATGTGATTCGTTTAAACACCCAATCATTCAAAATACACAAAGATCAACTCGCCATGGTGATTGTCAACGACTCCCCTGGATCCAACATGACCTAGGTTTCCTTTGGATGCTCCATCAAAATTTAGTTTAATCCATCATTCCGGGGGGGCTCCCACCGGGTTCTATCTCTATGGTGGACCAGGGCAAGGTATTCCCCTAATATCTTGGAATATTAGGGGAATGAATAAGAACCCTGTAAAAAGGTATTAAGAAATTGTGAGGTTGTTATATACAAGATATTTTTAGATATAGAAGCTAGGCAACAAATATTTTAGCCATTTGTAGTGTTAAATTTCATCTTGATAGAATTTAAATTTTTGAAGGCATTTGATATAAAAGGAGTTGATTGTAGAAACTTAGCAGTTTGAGGAAGATGAAGAATATCTTTGATAGAAGGGTAAATGAAGAATATCTCCGATAGAAAGACAAATTTGGATATGCTTTAATTAACTTTTTAGAAATGTAATGAGAGCAATGTAATGTTTTGTTTTCATAATGGGAGTGGCCTCCAATAGAAGCCACACATAGCTTATTAAAAAAATATTGAAATGTTATGTTTTCACAATCAAATCCTTGACATCATTTTTACTAAGAGATAAAATCTAACTTGGCCAGATGTCTTTTAAAATTTAAATTTCACCAAGATGAAGATCAACAGTGTGATTGGATCAATTATTTGGTACCCAATTTCCTTCTCTATAAATATGCTCACATTTTCAAGATATTACCTTCAATAAGAGATGATGAGCACCAACAATAACATTATATTTTATCAAATCTCACATCCATTTTTGTTGATAGAATTAACAATAATTTGTGAATCCCCCTCAATTAAAATATGTTTCTATCCTTTTCCTATTACAATTATAGTCCATGTAAAAAGTGCCCTAGCCTCTACATAGTTGTTAGTTGAAATTCCATAAGATTATGAGAAAGTGAGGAGAATTTTGCCTTCATTATTTCAAAAAACACAACCTCCGTTGGCTCTTTTCCTTTAGAAGCACTATCAAAATTAATTTTGATAAATTAAATTTTTGAACATTTTCATTTTACCCTATATCAAAGAAGATCCTTTATTTTAATGCCATTATTTCATATGGATCTTCTATGTATGTTCAAATCATGTGACCAAATTGTTACCACCTCTTTTTCCACACTTTTCCTATGATGAACACCATATATGTAAACATTGTCACATATTTTCATACCCAATATATTTTCATATTTAAAAAAATTAACTCCAAATGGTGTGAGCAAAGCGAAAATGAAGAAGTAAATGGTTTGATGTTTCTAAAATCTTCTCACACGAGGTATATCTGCAAGGTACATGATATCCTCTTGTTTGTAGATTCTCTCTTGTAAGACTCTTATTGTGAATTACTTACCAAAGGAATGTTGAGGCCTTAGTGAGATCATCTCGTGACTAAACATTCTTCTTATAAAATATTTGGAAGTAGGAAATTTAATTGCTCTAGATCCTCATATCCCAACTTGAGCGAGTGTCCACTATATTTTGAAAGATTCTAAACCAACTCATCCTTTTGTGCAAAAATTGGTAAATAATATTCTTTAAGTATCTTTTGAAGTTTATTTATAATTTCTTTGACATCTCCTTCAACCAGGTTACTAATATAAGTCTATGATGTCGAGTTATTGCTTGTATTAATATAGTCTTTGGCCTTTGGACCATTACAAGCTATGCATACCTGAGATAATGGTTTCCATTTTGAATCAAAGATAAGAGGATAAGGATTCAACCAACCATTAGATCAAAAATTTACATAATTTCCCTCAATGATTCACCATCTAACATGTTTTTTAATCAATTGCAAACTATATGGTATGAAGTTCCATGCTAATGATCCTTTGGGTAGGGTTCTTTTACTAAATATTTTTATTGCATAAAGAGAACCTATATTTTTTTAAAATAATATTTTTTCCCAATTCCTTCCTTGATCTCTAAATAATCTCCACCCAAGATTTATCCGTAATGTCAAATTCATAAGTCTGCAATTCTGCAAGTCTACTCCTCCAATATTATTTCCTTTGTAAACCCTATCCTACTTACAAAGAGGAAACCTAAATTTTTCCTCTCATCCTTTTCAAAGAAATTCTGTTTGAATTTTATCAATTTAGGATGTTATACCTACTAGGAATATTGAAAGTGACATCATATAAATAGGGATGGATTGCAATGTAGTCTTTATGAGTTGTAGCCTTCCCACCATAGTTAAAAACTTACTTTTCCAACTTGCCAAACAAGTTTTCATTCTATCCAAACAAGAAATCCAAAACTCCTTTTTATTTTCTTTACGAGACAAAGGAATACCCAAGTACGTTGATATAATTTTTTTAATTTTAAAACCTAAAATATTTATAATATATTTTTGTAAATCTAGGGTAGTGTTAATGAAAAATCATAGATTTTGTAGTATTAACCAACTATCTAGTATTTTTCTCATAACATGATAATATTGACTTAAACTCTATGGCCTCACTAAATAAGGGATGGGCCAAAAGAAAAGTGTCATCAACAAATTGGGGATGAGATTCAAAGGGACCATTTTTTGGAACTTGAATACCTTTCTTTTTTCCTTCCATTCTTACCTTTAAGAAATATCTCCTTAATGCCTTCACAAAAATAATGAATAGATAAGGAGATAGTGGATCACAATGGAAAAGTCCAAAAGATGAGTCGAAGTAACTAGTAGGAGAACCCTTAACTAAAATAGAATATTTTATAGTTCTATAGAAACATTTAATCCATTCACACTGACATAAATCAAAATAAAACTTTTTGATAATATCATGTAGAAAAATCTAGGGAACTCTATCATATGCTTTGTTAGTTTCATAAGCATACTTGTTTTTTTATGGAATGAAGAGAATGTGTGGCCTCCTTTTCAATGATTATACAATCAAGTATATTTTTACCATGAACAAAACCACATTATTCCTTTGAGATAACACAATCTAGAATGTTTATTAACCTGTTTGCCATAATTTTTGAAATGATCTTGTAAATCACATTACAAAGGCTTATTGGAAAAACATTCAATATATTTTGGAAACCAATGTAATGAAAGTGGCATTTATATCTCTTATTGTAGCCTTCCTTTTTTGAACCTCTTCAACCAAAACTAACATATCACTCTTCAATAAATCCCAATTGTTTTTTAAAAAATTGTAGAAAATCCATGAGGGCTAGGTGCCTTATTAGGTTGAAAAGAGAAAATTGATACATGTGGATCCTCCATAGATATCTTCTTCATCAAATTTTCATTTTTTCCTTGTGTGATAATTTATGGAATATTTTGCAAAATCTTATGCTATGCCAAAATAATTAATTGATTCCTTCTTTATATCTTTTCATTTTTCAATATTTCTTCCATTTGGAGTTAAAATATTTTTGTTGTAACATGCAATTTTTTGTATTTCTATCTCCTTGAGCCATTTCTCCTTAGATTTATTGAAACCAATATGACTCATTTTTCAATGCACTATGATAGTAAAAAAGTAATTATTTTCTTTCACATAAGAATCCCGATTTATTCTATTAGTTTCCACTCTCTTGTAAATTTTTGAGCTTGGATTTGATTTTTTTCTTTTCTTTAAAAATGTTACCAAAATATTTGGCATTCCAAATATTCATTTGCTCCTATAAATATTTCACGTTTTGAGAAAACTTGTGCATATATCATCCTTTAAAATTTGCTTCATCCTACGATAACATAATCTTTAGGAAGAAATCAATGTCTTTAAGCCATATAGATGAGAAACAATATGGCTTTGGATGTCCGTTATTAGGTAAATCATAAGTCAAAAGAAAGGTCTTTTGATCTGATCATACCCATAATAAAATATGTGAAGAGATTGTATACTCTTTGTAACTATTCATAGGATAACAAGAGTCTATCCAATATTTTTACTATATGAGTTTGTCCCATGTGTCTATTATCCTATGTATGTTGAAAAATTGAAAGACTAACATCCCAAAGTCCATTTGAATTGACAAATAAAGCAAAATATTGCATTTATTTAGACCATCTTCGAATACCATCCTTCTTTTCCAAAGGATATAGAACAATGTTGAAGTCACCTCCAAGATACATAGTTCATAATAAATTATCACTATGTTTGGTTAAAATATGCTAAGGTCCTTCCAACATCTTTCACGAGGAGTAACTATAGTTGAAGCATATATATTTATAATCCCAACTTTGATGCTTTTGTCTTTCCTAAAAAAAAATCCAACAACCCAATTATTTATTCTTCTAACAATTTCCCATGCCATTTGCATTTGCTCTATATTGTTGCAATACCGCCTAAATCTTATGTAGAAGAAACTGCTAGACAATCACCCTTCCTTCAAATCTTCTTAAAAGCATCCTTACATTCCTCACTATTTAATTTTATTTCTTGTATTAAATTAACTTAGGACTATAACAACCTATTAATTCCTTAATAATTTTTTTTAGGGGTCTTAATCATACCCCTAATATTCCATGATATCATTTTCATCATCATCACTTTCTATTTTTATTAGTAGGCTTAGCCCCACTTTTTGTTAATACCTATGATATTTTTATTTGGCTTTCCAAATTGACATCCCTTTGAGCTTTTTTTCTCTTTGTTCATGCTTTTATGACCTTTCTCTCCTTTATTCATTTCCATCAACATTCTCATCTTCATAAATATCTTCTATTTTTCCATATTGTCCATAATGAGATTTATCTTCTAAAGATCTACGTTGCCCTAAAGAATCTAAAATACAAGGAATAGCCTCATAAATATTTTTTTATTTACTCCCAAAAAATCCTAAAGTACACGAATGATCGTCCATAGTCATTACATTATTATGATGCCCTAGAAATCCTAGATTTCCTTGGATATCCTCCATATAGCTTTATTTATTGTGTTGCTCTTGAAAATCTAAAGTACAATGAATACACTTTGTACTAATTTTATTTTTATTGCAAGGATAATAGTTTATGATAGTTGAGAAAATGAAGACGATTTTCTTGGACTAACCTTGATCTCATTTACCTCATTTGCTTTAAAATTTACCTTCTCATTTTCCTTTGCTTTAAAATTTTCCTTCCCATATCTCTTTGCACCTTTAACTCCTTTTGTATTTGAATTTGTGCATTGTACTTCCTCATCCTTTGTATCATTTTTTTATAATGGTTGATTCATTATAATTATAATGATCTTTGTCATTTGATGACATAGAGGGGTTTTATTTGAGACTTTCTTAAAAGTGGAAAATAATTGATTTGACTTAGCTTCTCCTATGATATGAACTCCTTGTTTCACATTAAATTTTACCTCACGCCCAAAAATTTCCATGTCTTTCTCCACCATTTTGTTTTACAATATTTTTCCATGTGTCTAATTTGATGACTTTTGTGACATCAAAATACAATGCTTTTATAATCCACTTGTTGATCTCATTATCTTGATTCAAATTTAATCCTAATGGACTACAATAAATGTTTTAAACACATATCTGAGTGTATATATCATGCCTTCTCTCCTTAGTAGTTAGTCCCCCTTGGATGAAGATGCCTAGATTATTACCAATATTTTTTAAAACCTCTGTATTGATGAGTTGATAGGGAAGTCCAAAAAATCATAATCCACACTATAAGTTTTTTAATAGTCTTTCTCTCAATAGAACAATTCTCATGCATGGTCTTAATTATAATGCATATTTGGCCCTAAACCAAGGGTATCCATCCATTATTTTATTCCTTATTTCTAAACTAGAGAAGATAATGAGAAAAAATACTTTCAGAAGAAAATTCAAGGAGTCATTTGAATTCAATCCCCACTTCCACTTAATCCAATTTTAAATCTTAGAAATACCTGACTACTATCCATGGAACTTACATATTAACCTTCTAGTTTTAAGAACCATTATATCATTCTCAATCATCTCATCCTTGATAATATAATTGGGTGTAGCATCTACTACCTATATAGGGCAAGCCATAGATTTGTTCTTCCTCTTATCGCAAAATAGGGCATCCGTACTTACACCTAAGGCATCCATACTTCCACCTAAGAAATCCTTATTTTCAACTAGGGAATCCTTACTTTTAGTAAGGAATTTCAAAAATGTCTTTCTTCCTATGTTACCTATATTTTCTTCATGTAAATACTTTAGTTTTTGAGTTTCTTCTAAGATCCAAAATAAGACGTAGCACCCATCCCTTTATCACACTTTGCTTCTTATTTCTTGCACACAATTCCTACTTCCTACTCATGCTTCCTCCCTCTCGGTTCACACTCTCTCCTAGATCTAAATTCATAATATTATTCATATATATCATTTTTATAAATTAGTGAAGAAATCATTCTTGAAAATATTTGGAGATTCGAGGAAGAAGCAAGAAGAGAACGAGAAGGAGTCTAGAGAGCAAGTGCGTGCTGGATTAGCTAGAAAAGAATTATTCTGAGCTAATAGAATTTACAGGTAAACTCATTTTGAATACCTTTTCGTTCTTTGAGTGATATTGAGTAGCTTCTGGTGCATTCTATGTGTATATGTTTTAGTGGAAACAAAAAATCACTTCACTTAAAGAAAAAAAATACATGGAATGGTATTCTTTGATATGCAAAGATTCCCCATCGAGAGCAACAAAGGTGAGTGCAGTAGTGCTACGACAACAAAGTAAAAATATTTTAATAGTGCCATAGTAGTTCTAGGGAAGCGAAGATGAGTGTAGCAGTTCTAGGACAACAAAGTAAAAATATTTTAGTGCCACAACAGTGCTAGGGCAGCAAAGGTGAGTGCAACAATGCTAGGATAGTGAAGTAAAAATATTTTAATAGTGTTGTAGCTATGCTAGGGAAGCGAAGGCAAGTGCAGTAATGCTAGGGCAACAAAGTAAAAATATTTTAATAGTGCTACAATAGTGCTATGGTAGTGAAGGTGAATGCAGTAGTGCTAGGGCAGTGAAGTAAACAAATTTCAATAGTGCTGCAATAGTGCTAGGGCAACAAAAGCAAGTGTAGCAGTGCTAGGGTAACGAAGTAAAAATATTTTAACAATACCACAGTAGTGCTAGGGCAACAAAGGTGAGTGCAATAGTGCTAGGGTAGTGAAGTAAAAATATTTTAATAGTGTTGTAGCAGTGCTAGGGCAACAAAGGCTAGTACAACAGTGCTAGGGCAACAAAGTAAAAATATTTTTTATTTGGTATTTTTAAAATGGCAGTATAATTTAGGAAATTGGTTTCTTCTTTTTGATTAAGAATGAAGAGGAAAATTTGGACTTCTCAAAGGACCCCTTTAAGGGGAAACACATATTTTCAACTCTAAGGGCTAAGGGTTCCATTTTTGGATAAGATTTAAAAGTTGAAAATTGTGGGTTCTTTGGTTTTTGAGTGACAAAAATAATACTATAGGTTATCAGAATTTAGTGGAAAGAGGAGAGTCTATGTCAAAAGGTTTGGATCAAGTCAATTGTCCTATTGACTACTCATTCTTAGGTGTCTCATAACACTCTACTCAAGTGATGGGTCTAATGAATGAGCAAGCATTTCATTGCGAGGAAGAAAAACTTGAGTAGACTCCAAATAATCCAAACTCACTTTATTTGATAGAGTTTCCTTTGTTTGGTTTTGGTTTTATTGGTAAAAGTCTTGATTTAGAGGCCCTAAGTAGAGTGGGTCCAAACTTACAATTAAAATAGTCTACAACTTCGGTTACTAAAGTGCGTAAGGCACATAAAGTGTTTAAAAGAGAAGGTCGAAGATCAAAATGGTACTTGGGGAAGACTTGAGGATGGAACATGTTTTGGAGTTTTCAGAGAAGGCACTTATTGGAAAGTTTCATGGACAAAAAATAATTGATAATACACTTAATGAGTGGTTGAAGAAGGTACGAGTCCCAATCTTAGGATATCGATAAATTTTTCACTTACTTTCTAGAGGATGGATAGGTTTCCTTTTTAAATCTAAGGAAGATGCACAAAAAATTCTAAGAGGTCATTGGTATTGGGGGTTTTATTTTTTGGATTTGAAGGCTTGGATGAATTGCTTTGATCCTAGGACTAAAGTTGCTAGGAGAATCTTGATTTGGGTAAAAATTCCAGGCTTGCCAATGGAGTTATGGTAAAAAAAATCTTTGAAAGAGATTGGAGATTCATTAGGTAAAACCTTGGTTATAGATATTTCTTTCAAATTTTATGTTTTTTGGTTTGTAGCTCAAGTTTTGGTTGATATGGATAACAGTGAAGGCTTACCAGAATGTATGGATATAGTTGTAGGAAATATAGTTCATACTCAAATCTTGGATT
The DNA here is from genome assembly GCA_028583015.1 of Wollemia nobilis. NCBI lineage: Eukaryota > Viridiplantae > Streptophyta > Pinopsida > Araucariales > Araucariaceae > Wollemia > Wollemia nobilis. Next base: position 13,953,212 of record JAQPPZ010016724.1, read on the forward strand.
ATTTAAATATTCCTTTTAGATGTGTTCAGTGTCATGTTTATGGATATATTGTTGAGGAATGTTCTCAATATTTCACACATAAAGTATGGAGGAGAAAACAAATGACTAGTGGAAATTTCAAGTCAACTAAAAACAATCAAGAGATACCTATTTTTTAGAGCTCAATAATGCTCCCTGATTTGGCACAAACAAGCAAAAAGAATGTTGTTGAACCTAGAACTAAAAATATGGAGGAGGAAGAAATTTTGGGCCTAGTTTTATCTGTATTTCACTGTTCACAATCTATTAGAGAAGAATATAGAGTCATAAATAAAACTATGAAAGGATTGGAACCCGATACTATTAATTTTTTTGATCCAACATCTAAGCCTTATGACAATTACTATCCAATACATGAGAAAATATGGACTTAGGTAGTAAATAACTTTGTACACTTCTTTATGAATATTCAAAGAGAAGTTCTAGGGACAAGGAATTTTCTAAGATTTTGAACTATGGACCGATAACCTCAAACGTATTAAATAGGGATCGTGATCCAATTATTTCTACTATAAGGGAAAGTCTTTGTGACCTTTTAGGTGAATATTCTAGGGAGGTATCTATTTCAGGGGATGGTTTAGAGACAGGTTTCTCTTGTAGATATATATTATGTTCTAGGAAAAGGGAATCCAAGCTGAGAACTTGTGTAGTTTTTGGAAGGTTAGGGTTAGGTCTAGACCATATAAGGAATCTTCCACTACTTCAGCAGGTAGGAATAATTTTTGTTTCATGCACAAGAGAAAGCTTTAAGAGAAATTCAACAGGGTAAACAAAAATCTATCAAAGGGGTCCTTAGAGTGGGATAAAACCCCTCTAATATGTTTAAATGATCTTGTTATCCCTTAATATCCAAGGTCTTAGCAGTCCCTCTAAAAGACTTGCCTTATCTAGGCAGATAAAAATTCATAATTTGGATCTTCTCCTTTTACAAGAAACCATGGGGGTAAGTACAAAAGTCATTGAAGGGTTAAGTAATTTGCTTAGGGACTGGGAGTTCTTGGCTCTAGATGCTACTAGAAATTTAGGGGGTGTTTTGACTGGATGGAAGAACTCAGTATCCTTAATTAATTCTTCCTTTATGGTTTCAAGCTTGTGGACAACTTTTTTTTAAGACTTGGGTTTAAGGTTATTAGTTATTAATTATTATGGTGCCTATGAAGATAGGTAGGTCTTCTAGGATGATTTTTTTGCCCAAATGTGTGTTAGGGATGAAATAGTTATCATTGGTGGGGAATTAACCTTTACTATGAATAGAAGCGAGGTCTAGGGAGAATATGCAAGACTTGATAGACTTACAGATTACTTCAAACATAATACTGAATAAGCTGGTTTAATTGATTTGGAATCAATAAAATTAATGCCTACGTGGAGAAATAATAGAGTTGGAAAATTTGGGATATTAAAGAGGTTGGACATATTTTTGATCTCAGAGACATTATATGAAATAGATAGAAAATGATCATGGGTTGAGATTGGAGGTGGCTCAGATCATTCTCCCATTATTATTCAATTAGAAAGTTAAGAGGTAAAACCTACCAGTCCTTTTAAGCTCAATCCAATTTGGTTGGAGGAAGAAGATTTTCAACAACTGATTAAAAAAGAATGGTTTGGTTAAGACCAAAGTTCTAGGTCATCAGTGATTTTTCAATTTGTTGCTGCTCTAACAAAATTAAAATGAGTTGTGTCATATTGGATTGTAGTTAAAAAGGAGTGTATGGATAGAGATCTTAAGTTGGTATAGAGGGAAATTTTAGAAATTCATAAAAAGAATGAGGCTGGTTTGTTTAAATATGAGGAGAAAATAAGACTAGTTGAACTAGAAATTAAGAAGAACTAGAAGCCTAAAATATTTGATGAATTTAGACCTATTTTTTTGTGTAACTGTATCTATAAAATCATTGCAAAGATTCTGGTTGTTAGATTGAGGAAGATTTTATTTGAAGTTATTTCCCAAGAGCAGTTTAGGCTTTTAGCAGGTAGACAAATTTTTGAAGCCATAGGAGCTACACAACAGGGCCTTCACTCTATTAAAACCAAAAATCTTCCTACAATGGTCCTTAAACTAGATCTATCTAAAGCTTATGATAGAACTAGTTGGTTGTATCTCATATTTGTGCTCTTACATGTGGGTTTTAGCTATCCAGTAGTAAAGTGGATTATGGGATGTATTTCTTCTATATCTTTTGTTGTTCTTATCAATGGATCAGCTTCCAAATTCTTTAGACCCTTGAGAGGACTGGGATAGGGATGTCCTTTATCTTCTTTAATTTTTTATTGGTTGTTGAAGGTTTGAGTAGAGTTATTTTGGATGCAAAGAGGGCAAGATCCTTGTTTGGGATAAAAGTGGGGGTCCTTTATTTACCTAATTTATTATTTTTTGATGATGTATTGTTGTTCACAAATGGTAGTTTAAGGGAATCTAGAAAGTTGAAGGAAATCTTGTACACTTACAGTATTAATATAGGCATGGAGATAAATTTCAAAAATCCTCTATTTGCTTTAATGGTCTAGAATAGGAGACTAAATAGGATCTAATCAAAAAATTTCCTTTTAATCTCTTAGATTTCCAAGAAGTATTTAGTATCTAGGGTTTGTATTGAAGCCAAATACTTACAGGAAGAGAGATTAGGGATGTATTTTAGAGAATATCAAATTTAGGATTAACCATTGGTGTAATAGATGGTTGTCTATTAGTGGGATATTAACACTTGTAAATTTGGCTCTTGAGGCAATTCCTATGTTTTGGCACTCCTTGGACTTGATTCCCAAAGGAGTTCTAGAGAAAATAAGAAAAATCTGCTTCAGATTTCTTTGGACTGGATGTAAGGAACATGAAGGCATTCCTTTAGTTAAGTGGTAGAGTATTACTAGGACATAGGAGAAAGGTGGTTGGGGCCTTAAAAATATCCATATTTTTGGTTCTTCTTTGGCAAAATAAATTTATGGAGGATTTTGACCAAAGAAGGATTATGGAAGAAGATTATTGAAAAAAAGTATATTTTTCCAGGGACCTTTAAATATTGGATCAAAAGTCCACATAAAAGTATTAAAAATATTTCCATTCAATGGAAGGGACTAGTACATGCCTTTCCTATGATTGGAAAATATTTGGCTTGGAAAGTGGGCAATGGTGAACAAGTTTAAATAGGGGTTGATTCTATTTTTGGTGGTAGAAAAAACATTTTGTTACTGGAATCCATGATAAGTTCTTTACAATACAAGAATTTTTACTTTATTCATCATGTGGGAGAATCTGATTCTTCTAGTATTTGGATCCAAGGTTGGAAGCAGGCTCAGGTCTTGGGTTTTTTTGATGAGCAGGTTGTTTTGTGGAAGGCTTACACTTATAGTCTTAATGAGAGTCATATCAAGCTGAGAGATGAACCAGATACTATTGTTTGGACATACAAAAAATTTGGAGTCAATACACGACTAGAATTGGTTACAAAGCCAGTTTTTACCCTCATCCTCAAGGGTCTACTTGGTGGTGGAAGTAGATTTGGAAATTATCTACCCCAAAAATGACAATTATTTTCATGTGGTTAGATTTGAGAAATAAGGCTTTGACTTGGGAATTTTTACAGAGGAGAAGAAGACAAGGTCCAAGTATTTGTATGTTGTGTCAGTCAGAGGAGGAAAACATCACACATTTGTTAATAAAATACCCTTTTTCTCAATAGGTTTGGTTAGAAGTTGAACAGATAATTGGAGTACAAAATATTTGGGAAGGATAAATAGTGGAGGTATGCTTAAGACAATGGTTTTTGAAAAAAGAGTTGAAACAATTTCTTTCTTTACCATGTCTTATATGTTGGGGTATATGGTTGGTATAAAATGCAACTATTTTTGAAGGGAAGTTAACGCCCCCATTTCAAATCATATTTCAGGTGAGGACTTTGGTCTCAATCAACAAAGGGCCTGACAAACATAAGAAACCTCAACAAGTAGATAATTTTTCATTAAAAAATATCAACCATGGGTTTTTTTGATGGTGCTAGTCAGAGTCAATCATATTTTAGTAGCGTGAAAGGCATTTTGTACTTCTTGGATACCCACTATATCAAATTTAAAGTAATTCTTGAGACCATTTCCAACAATTTTGCTGAGTTTCAGGTATTGAGATTTCTAATGAAGTGTGTGGTGGAGAGAAATATGAAAAAATTACAATTTTTTGGAGATTCCACTCTAGTCATCAATTGGATGAATAGATATACTCAATTAAAAAATAATCTACTTAGACCAATGGGATATGAACTACTAGAGGTGATTTTCCTTTTTGAAAATATCTCTTTTACACATGTTTATAGGGAATTAAATCAATAAGTATATAGGTTATCAAAAGGTCAACAATTTCTAGAAGGTTTCTTGCAAATGGAAGAGAACAAGGATGGAGTTTCTTCTTTCACCCATATATCATATCCCTAGTTTCTATGCTAGCTCTAGGTTTTTTACTATGGGCCTATTTCATTTGATTAGAACTTTATGGCAGTTTCAAACAATTTCTTTTCTATTCTGCTGGTTTATTTTTCACTGATTTCTATCCAGGTTTTGGTCATGGAGGTTGTTTGGATGATTAAGTACTGATATATATGGATATTTATCCTTATTATCCCATGCTATTTCTAATATGGGATTTTTTACTCTCTAATCTGCTCGACTGTAATTATATATTGAATCCCAGTAATATGCTTTATCTAGGTTTCTATTTGTGCTAAGGTACCTGAGAAGTGTAATTTTATTTCACTCTTGAAATAAAATTACAATTTTTTCTTGTAAAAAAATATCATTTTCAAGTCCATGAATACTTTACTACTACTTCACTTATCAAATGATTAATTATTTATTTAAAAATAAGATTATCCAAACAATTATTCAAGGTATGTTGAGATATTTAAATATATATTTTTAGTATTTTTATTATATTAAAGCCATTTTTTTCCATAGCCTTTTATTTGTCTATCATTCCAAGGCTATAATGACATATAAAGGGTAGATTTTAGGTTATTTATGTTTTTAACATCATACATTTAATGAATGCCCTAGTAGTTTGACCATTTATTTAATCTTATTTTTCAAATATTTTCTTAAAATAAAGATAATTTAAGTATTGTTATTAAAACAATGTACATTTGGAAGTCTTTGTCATCTTAGCATAATCTATGCTTGTATAATATATGAATATTTGAATATAGATTTTTTATATTCTTATAGTACTATCCTTTTATGTTTTCTTATCATTCTAAAGGTATTACTTCATTTAGATGTTATATTTTAGGTTATTTAATTTTTTTAAATCATGAATTTTACCAATGTCTTAGTAGTCTAACCATCTATTTAACATTATTTTTTAAACTTTTTTATTATTTATTTTAAAGATGACTTAATTATCATTTCTAAAAAGTTACATAGCAAATCAAATTACATTAGCTTATTCAGTTGGATTGGGGCTCAAATCTTGTCAAACAATACATTTATAATTGCCAAGTTGTAATACCACTATGTGGTCATCATGTAAACTAAGTGGGACCAAATGCAGTCCCATATAATACTATATATATAAAGTAGTTGTTATCTTAGTTAGCATAATCTATGCTTGTACAATATATAATATTTCAGCATTTCACTTTCAATCAACATTATACATCTTATCAAAGAAAGAATAGGATGAGATATGTTATATTTAACTTTGGAATGACTAGTAAAGGATGATTCTTAAATTTATTAATTTTGTTTCTTATGTTTAGAGATAAAGTTTCATATCATTTTTTTTTGCTTGATAAAAAGGGGTTGTACTCGGGTCCCCCACCCTTAACAAACTACATCTCTCTTATTCAGAGCTTTAGAGTTTACAAATAGATACACTTCTCATCTCAATTGAGATGCTATAGAGAGATCCTATATCATTTTACATAAAATGTCTAAATTCTTGATTTTCCTTTTCTGTATCTTTTAAAATCTCTGTATGAATACAATTACTCCAGAATTTAGTATCTTTCTTGATATTTTCCTATAGCAACCTTCACAATGCCAAAAATTCACCTCTACTATCTATATCTTGCATCTTAGTAGAGTAATATTTCCAAAACATTGCACTAACATAGTCTGCTTTACCAAATATGGATTGCTAGTTTCCTTCTTGAAACACAAGTGCAACCACAAAAATTATAATAAATAATCTAAATGAACACACATTATTGTTAAAAAATAAAATAGATATTACCAATGAAAAACATTAAAGTAAATATTAATCATTAATTGATTTAGGCAATCGACAATTTTTTTCAGCTTCAACTAAATTTTCTACTTCCTCTAACCATGGAAAGGAGATGTTAACTTCACGATCCTCAACCAAAATTCATCTATTGGCTAGCTTATATGCACATTTATTTCCTTCCCTTAATATATGTGTAAACCTGATTACTTCAAACTCTTTAGAAAGACCTTGAATTTCCACAATTATCTCTTGTATGTTCCATGGAGCCTTTGCTTTCATTAAAATTACATTTATTACTATGAGAGAATCACCTTCCATCCAAAATCTATTCCATTTCATTTGTTCTAAAGCTGCCCAAGCTTCAGCTTCATTATTTGTCTTAAATCCACAATTGAAAGCATAATGAGACAAAATATCTCCTCTATTATTTCTAATTATTCCTCCTCTTGTTGGTCCTGGGTTTCCTTTAGATGCTCCATAAAAATTCAACTTAACCCACTCCACATCTAGTGGTTTTCACTTTATATTATTTACCTTATTTTTTGTTCTCTTGTACCCAACATCATAATTCCATTTAATGACTTGAATCCATCTATCAAGACTCTCTACTTCCAAATTAGGAATTGGGTGAGTTGATAGGGTTGGTTTAGACTCCTCTATGGCTAAACATATTTTTTTTCATTACCTTTAAAATGCTTTCCTTTCCTTTAAATATTCTTCTATTCCTTTCTAGCCATATAGTCCAAAGTTTTGTATCTTTTGATATATCCCATATTGTTTGTAAATCCTCACTATTACAAGTGCTCTACCATTGCTTTAACCAATCTTCAATTCTGCTATTCATCACCATGCATTTACCAAACATATTAATATTCCATTGCCATAGATTCCATATAATTGAGCAAAGTTCCAAGATATGGTCAATACTCTCCTCTTCCTTATTACAGAAAACACATTTAGAGGGGCCATGAAAACCCCTTTTCATAAGGTTATCCTAGGATAAAATTCTTCTATGACCTACTAGCTAAACAAACATTTTAACTTTAGAAATGCTTGGGCTATCCCAAATATCTCTCCAAATTCTAGTGATATTATTATTATGTTGGTGTTGAACATTGTCCACTTTTTGTTGTGTATTCTCCTGAGCTATTCAAATTCCAAATCAATTTATCCTTGGCACCCCTCGAAATAATTACAGTTGTTGTCTTTCTTCTTAATTGCCTTATAACTCCAATGCATTGTATACTTGTAAAATAATCTTATTTCCATTTTTATATTTCTTATTGATCCTTGTACAAAATGTTTGAAACCCTATCATCATATTTATCTTGAAGCAATATCATCCAAGGTTTCAAAACTGGATCTAAATTGAGTGTTTTTTTATCACACCAAGTATCCATGCAAATAGAATTTTTTTCTCCAGTTTCTACCACCATCTTAAACCTTTAATGATAATATCAATAGATATTTTTAAACCATTCCAAAGAGTAGAACCATTTGGAAGAGAGAATGCAATAAATATTAAACTTGGGTCATTGAGATCAACATACTTAGAAGAATTCTTGCTCATTTTCTTTGACTCTCTTTGTATAACCCTTTCTCCTAAGAGCTAAGTTTGCATAAGTAAGAGCTCTTAATCTAATACCTCTCCTAGTTTTATCATCACACCACTTGCTTCATTTCACCAAAGAAAATTTCTTTTTATCATGTAAACCGACCATAAAAAGGATTGCATAATAAAGATTAAACTGATTTCAACTAATTTTGGCATAGAATACAAAGACATATAATATGTAGGAATGCCTTGTGATACTGACTTAATTAACTGCAATCTTCCTGCTAATGATAACCATCTAAATTTCCAATTTGGAAGTTTATTTTGAACTTTATTATTAACTGGATTCCACAAATGTATCCTCATTCTCCCATCAAATAAAGGCATACCTAGATAAGTTATTGGTAAATTTACCTCCTCCATTTGAAGCAACCTATAAATTCTTACTTTGATATTAGTAGGAGTGTTAAGAAAGTAAATTTTGGATTTAGTCCTATTAATTTTTTGCCTTGAAGCTCTTTCGTACTATTTTAAAAAGTTATTCAAAGCTCTAGACTCATTTATCCTTGCCCATCCAAAAAGGGTTGTATCACAAGTTGTTGATGGGATATGTTATCAATATTATTACTAACCTTAAGTCCACTTATAAACCCATATTTCTAAGCCTTCTTTAAGTTCCTACTCAAAAATTTTACCATAATAATGAAAAAATAAGGAGGTAGAGGATCTCCTTATCTAAGGCCTCTCTTGGCTTTAAATATTCTATCACTACCTCATTGACCAACAATGAATAAGAAAATGTAGAGACACAAGCTTTAATCTATTTAACCCATTTCTTCCCAAAACTAAACTTATCTAAAATTGCAAAAATAAAATTCCATTTAACCCTATCATAGGATTTACTCATATCAAGTATTAAGATCATATATTTCTCTTTTTTTGAAGTTGCTGAATGTATAACTTCATGAGCTTCTATGATCCCATCCAAAATTTGTCTCCCTTTCATAAGGCCTCCTTGCTCTTCTAAAATAATTTTGTCCAATAATGAACTTAATCTATTCACCATCACTTTGGAAATAATCTTAGAAGCCATATTACATAGGCTTATGAGTCTAAAATAATCAAACAATTCATCATCCTTCTTTTTTAGATTTAGGGTAAGATAAGTTGCATTTATTTTATAAGGAATATATTGTTTTATCCTAGATTGTTCCACTGCCACCAAAAATAATCCTTCACTATATCCCAATTATGTTGGTAAAAATTTGTAGGGAGCTCATTTGGACCAAGGGATTTATCCTTATTAAAAGAGAAAATAACTAAATGAACTTCTTCTAGAATAATAGGTTCCATCAGTTTCCTGTTGTCTTCATTTGTTATAACTGAAGGAACATATTGAAGAAGTTTATCATTAAGAATTTTTATCTCCTATGAACCTAGAATATTATGAAAAAATGAGTTAGCCTCTTTTCTAATTTCACTATGATCTTCAATCCAAACCCCTTCTATTGATTTAATTCTACCAATTCTAGAAGAAGATATTTGTACTATAGCCATCATATGAAAAACTTTGTATTTTTATATTTCTTTTAACCAAGTCTGTCTTGATTTTAATCTCCAGAATTTATCTTCCTTAAAATATAATGATATTCACTAAGCAACTCCCTTTCCTCTGAGCTTGTATAATTTTTATCACCTTTTTGGAATTTTGAAAGTGTGTCTTTTAGTTCTTTCTTCTTAAAAATATTTCCAAAGGTGTTCTTGTTCCATTCTTTTAATCTAGATGTCATAGCTTTAATTTGGTTTGGAAGAGCATACAACCCACCATTACCTAAAGAATTCCATGTTTGAGCTATCATATCAAAAAATTGAGGATGGTCTTCCCACATTTTCTCATATTTAAAATATGATATTTTTTTAATTCACTAACCACCATTTTAACTCTTATTGGCCAGTGATCTAAACCAATCCTTGTTAAGGTATTAATTTTAGCACAAGTTCCTTCATCTAGAGAATGATCTAAGATAATTCATCTATCTAATTTTTCTACTATTAGGTTTTGGCCTCTCCTGTTGTTGGTCCAATTATAGTTGTCTTCTTCAAACTCAGATTCCCATAGATTGTTGTTTTGAATAAAAGCTAGGAAATATTTCATACTTTGGGTCAATTTCCTAATTTTCCCAAAATTTTCATTTAGCTTGGTAATGGCATTAAAATATCCAATGATCATGAAAAGAGTTTCTTGGTCTTTACTCCTCATAAGGCCTCAATCCTACTCCAAAATTCTAATCTACCTGACTAGGTTGTAGGACCATACACATTGATAAGGATGAATCAAATATCAGAAAAGTAGCAAGTGAATAAAGAGGCTATCCAATGCCTAGTTTTATGAATTGTTACACAAGATATTCTAGAAGGATTCCAACAAGTTAAAATTCCCCCTGCTGCTCCTTCAGAATCCATAGCATCCCATTCACATCTTGTCCAAACTGCTTTCATAGTTTTTGAAACTTATTCTTTTGTCATTTTAGTTTCTTGGATATAGAGAATATCAGGTTTATTTCTTAAACATAGGTCCCTAATACAACTATGCTTTGAGGGAGCATTAGCTCCCCTTATATTCCATGATATGATAATCATATCTCATTAGGGGCTTTTGGCCCCTCTTGCGTATTACCAATATCATTTTGTTGTTGGTAAAGAGAAGTTCAACCAACTTAGTTTGTTTTCCTTTCTCTATGTTAGCTCTTGCTTCCCTAGAACTTGCTTGATAATTTGAGGGTTTTCCTCTTTTTGCCTTACCTATATCAGGAGTAGGTCATATTATTCTTTTCCTCAATAGTCTTTCACCATTTTATTTTTCAATATATTTATCCTCTCTTGGCTCTATTATAGAAGCTTTTGACTTACCCTGCTCATTTTTTAGTATTTCCTTATTAATGGCAGAGGTATTACCTTCTAAAACTGCATTTTCTTTACCAATTATTTCCTCTTTAATGGTACATGGTACTTCAAGAGAGTCTTCAAAATATAATGAAACACATTACTTGGATTCATCAAGAGTATTCTTCCTTAAATTAGGATCATATTGAATAGACGATTCCTTGCTAATATGTTGAATTTGTTGTCCTGTATCGTCTAAGTTTTGATCTACTTTTTCTTCATAGGCTAAAGCCTCAAAATAATTGGAATTTCTTCCAATATCCTTTCTTATTAGTCTCCACTGTTCATTTTATTTTATTTTTCTGGATCAATTTTTTGGAAGTTGAAAACCATATTTATCCATAACCATTTGTAAATTTCTCTTACAATTTTCTACAAATGATTCTACTGGGTTCTTCTTAGGGCATGATCTCTCAATATTCCCCACCTCATGACATCTTCTACATATAAAAGATATGTTTTCATAATCTATAGTTTGGGTCCACATATTATCCCCATACTTAAGAATGATTGATTATGGTAAAGATTTACTTATATCAATCATGACCAATATTCGAGCATAAATAGCCAAAAATCCATCTTTTGTTTTATCTGAAATCTTAAGGAATTATCCTAGAGTGTTGTCTATTGCCTTGAAGGTATCCATTTCCAAAAATTCAATGGGTAATACAAACATCCTAACCCAGACTGATACTAGGGATAAATTTACATTTATAGGTGAAAAGCCTTCATACCAGCTAGTAAGGAAGAGCCCTGCTCTTTCCATAAACCAAGGACCCCCTTTTAGGATTATTTCTCTTTCTTCCCTAGAACAAAAAATGGCTAGGAAAAAAAATTACAAAGAAATGATAGAATCACTCCTGGAGACTTCCAACTCCTATCAATCCATTTTCTCAAGGCTGAAGCTCCTAGCCAATACCCATTAAATTTACCAAAAACTACCCTATATTGAAGCAATGAGGATCTCTCTGAGGTGTGCTCACTAACCATTTGTAAATTTCTCATACAATTTTCTACAAATGATTCTACTGGGTTCTTCTTAGGGCATGATCTCTCAATATTCCCCACCTCATGACATCTTCTACATATAAAAGATATGTTTTCATAATCTATAGTTTGGGTCCACATATTATCCCCATACTTAAGAATAATTGATTATGGTGAAGCTTTACTTATATCAATCATGACCGATATTCGAGCATAAATAGCCAAAAATCCATATTTTGTTGTATTTGAAATCTTAAGGAATTCTCCTAGAGTGTTGTCTATTGCCTTGAAGGTATCCATTTACCAAAATTCAATGGGTAATCCAAACATCCTAACCCAGACTGATACTAGGGATATATTTACATTTATAGGTGAAAAACCTTCATACTAGCTAGTAAGTAAGAGTCTTGCTCTTTCCATAAACCAATGACCCCCTTTTAAGATTCTTTATCTTTCTTACCTAGAACAAAAAATGGCTAGGAAGAAATGATAAAATCACTCCTGGAGACTTCCAACTCCTATCAATCCATTTTCTCAAGGTTGAAGCTCCTAGCCAATACCCATTAAATTTACCAAAATTATGCCCTATCATGGAGCAATGAGAATATCTCTGAGGTGTGCTCACTAACATCTACCACTAGGGATGATTATAAGGATTTATCTATAAATAAATCCATGGAAAGGAAACTAAAACTCAAAATCTAATGAAATTTATCTGAAATTTCTATAACAAATATAATATTTGATAAAAAAATTTATAAAATTTTCATGCACAATTTCTAAGATAAAGAAATGGTAAAAGCCTTAAAATAATTTATAATTTGAGGGTTTTCCTCTTTTTGCCTTACCTATATCAGGATTAGGTCATATTATTATTTTCCTCAATATTCTTTCACCATTTTATTTTTCAATATATTTATCCTCTCTTGGCTCTATTATAGAAGCTTTTGACTTACCCTGCTTATTTTTTAGTATTTCCTTATTAATGGCAGAGGTATTACTTTCTAAAACTGCATTTTATTTACCAATTATTTTCTCTTGTATGGTACATGGTACTTCAAGAGAGTCTTCAAAATATAATGAAACACATTACTGGGGTTCATCGAGAATGTTCTTCCTTAAATTAGGATCATATTGAATAGATGATTCCTTTCTAATATGTTGAATTTGTTGTCCTATATCCTCTAAGTTTTGATCTAATTTTTCTTCATAGGCTAAAGCCTCAAAATAATTAGAATTTATTCCAGTATCCTTTCTTATTGGTCTCCACTAGGTCTCCACTATTCATTTTATTTTATTTTTCTAGATCAAAATTTTGGAATTTAAAAACCATATTTATCCATAACCGTTTGTAAATTTCTCTTACAATTTTCTACAAACGATTCTCCTGGGTTCTTCTTAGGGCATGATCTCTCAATATGCCCCACCTCATGACATCTTCTACATATAAAATATATGTTTTCATAATCTATAGTTTGGGTCCACATCTTATCCCCATACTTAAGAATGATTGATTATGGTAAAGCTTTACTTATATCAATCATGACTAATATTTGAGCATAAATAGCCAAAAATTCATCTTTTGTTGTATATGAAATCTTAGGGAATTCTCCTAGAGTGTTGTCTATAACCTTGAAGGTATCCATTTCCTAAAATTCAATGGGTAATCCAAACATCCTAACCCAGACTGATACTAGAGATATATTTACATTTATAGGTGAAAAGCCTTCATACCGGCTAGTAAGGAAGAACCCTACTCTTTCCATAAACCAAGGACCTCCTTTTAGGATTATTTCTCTTTCTTTCGTAGAACAAAAAATGGCTAGGAAAAAAATTTTAGGAAGAAATGATAGAATCACTCCTAGATACTTCCAACTCCTATCAATCCATTTTCTCAAGGTCGAATCTCCTAGCCAATACCCATTAAATTTACCAAAAACTGCCCTATCTTGGAGCAATGAGGATCTCTCCGAGGTGCGCTCACTAACCTCTACCACTAGGGATGATTCTAAGGATTTAACTATAAATCAATCAATGGAAAGGAAACTAAAACTCAAAATCTAATGAAATTTAAAGGAAACTAAAACTCAAAATCTAATGAAATTTATCTGAAAGTTCTATAACAAATATAATATTTGATAAAAACTTTATACAATTTTCATGCATAATTTCTAAGATAAAGAAATGGTAAAAAGAACTTAGCTAAAAAATTCATTTTCCAGATAGAATATCTTGCCTCACCAAAGTCCTAGCCCTTCATTGTGCTTCCCATCGTTCAAACCCTAGTTGGCAAATAATTACAATTTTATTTTTTGCAACTTGAAAAATTGTCACTGCCCTTGTTCCGAATGGTTGACTTCACAGGGTTGTATATCCCTCAATATTGCTCAAATTTTTGCATATGACCACTCATTTTAAAGCTATTCAAATTTTGCACAAGTTGGTCCAAGAATCAGCTGAATCAGATAACTCTTTGCGAAGATATGACTCCTAAAATATGAGATATTTTTAAGGAAAAAACCCTAATCCTTCACACTTTGCAATTTTGTTTTTCACAATTTGAAAAATCATTAGTGCCCTTGTTCTAAATGGTTGACTTCAAAGATAAAGTTTCATATCATGATTTGCAATAGTAAGAATTATTTTGTTTCAATTTTTCTGGATAATAATACCCAAAGCCTCTAGTAGTAGTATCATATCCATTAAATTAAATCCAAAGATGCAAATATAAAATATAAGAAAAAATAAAACCTATGCATCCCTAAATATACCATCCAATCCAAGACCACTACATCCCATAAGTTTGAAATATAAACATATCATTTGATGTTCATCACAATAATGTCACTTCTATTTCACTTTCATAATACTTATAGATATAATCCATATTGTGCATATATTCAATGATTTTATGCTTATAACATATGAGACCATGGATCATTGCCAAAGCAAAATCTTCATTGATATTACAAGCAAAAATATAACCTTTATATTTTCTCATTATTCCATCTTTATAATGGTACACTAATAAATTATATGCAAGCTTAAATCTGGTTTTAATAAAAATTTTAACATACCAAACAATATATTAGTGTAGTGATGCTTTTGTCCTTATGCCATGATTAATTTAATCAAATTGGTTTAACATTTCAACCTTGAAGTAAATTAATATATGTAAATTAGGAGGATTTACAATTATATAAGTACCTACTAAATACATGTTAAAATCTAGTATATTAGTCCTATGTTGATCAAAATATCTACCTTTCATTAAAGTCTTTGAATATCTCCAATTTTAATTATTGTCAGATTTTTAAATATGTGTCAATACCATTTTGCATAGTTTTTTTTTGAAAAAATTGAAAATCTTGTATTAAAACAAAGGGCAAGTACAAGAGGGAGCAAGAACATCCCAACCAAGAACCCAGAGAAACAAGACCTCAGTAGAGAGCGAGAGGGCAGCACAAACCAACACTAAGCACTAGAGACAAACAAGGCACGAAATCGCGACAGACAAGCCGGCCGAGGTCACAACCGCACAACCGACCACGAAAACGCGACATGTCGCGAAATCGCGACATGTCACGAATTCACGACAGCCAAAGCCAGCAGCCCCCGACCGCAAAAAATGTCACGAAATCACGACCGAACCAACACAAAGCAGTCAGTCCACAGAATTTTCGTGATATCGTGACAAATCAACCAAATACCACCAATGCGCCAGAGGTGTCGTGATTTGGCGACATGTCGCGAAATCGTGACATGTCGCAAAATCGCGACGGCCAAAGCCAGAAGCCCCCGACCATGAAAGATGTCACGATATCGCGACAGAAACATCACCAAGTAGTCATTCCTCAGAATTGTCGTGATATCACGACGCATTTTCCAGTTGCCACCTTTGCACCAAAAGTGTCACGATTTTGCGACATGTCGCAAAATTGCGACATGTCACAAAATCGCGACGACCAAGACCAGATGCTCCCGACCACAAAAGATGTCGCGATATCGCGACGGAAACATCACAAAGCAAACTGTCCTTGAAATTATTGTGATATCGCTACGCAAATTCCAAATGCCCCCAATGCGCCAGAAGTGTCGCGATATCGCGATAGGAAGTCTCCAAAGGCCGTGGCGACAAAACCTGTCACGATATCGCGACAGGTTGCCACCGAGGGTCGCGATAACACAACAGGTCGTGAAAACGCGACGAAAAACTCCCAAGACAGAATTAATCATTTGCTCAAAAATTTTGCAAGACCTTGTCTAATCACAACATTTTCCACAGGCATGTTACTATGCAGCTGAACTCCAACCTCCTTATCCGCACCCAACTTGGCAAGGAAATCGGCCGCCGAATTTGAATCCCGATTCACATGGATAGGGATCACATCCTCAAGTTCCCTCCAAAGGACCTTGATTTGAGAGACTAAGATCTGAATCCTCCACGCTTTCAAAGCAAAATTTCTCATACAATCAAGAGCGCCAACCAAAAATTGAGAATCAGTCTCAAGGATTATCTTTCTGTATCCCTGAGTGACGGCCCAGAAAGAAGCAACTTTGATGGCAAAAGCTTCGGCTTCGTTATTGGTGGCTCTTCCCATACCTTGGAGTTCCCAATAAATAATAGATCCAGTATGATCACGGCACACAACATCGATTCCAGCGTTGCCCGGATTGCCCTTTGCAGCTCCGTCCGTGTTAATTTTGATCCAGCCAACCGGGGGGGGTTTCCAACTAACCATGTTTTCTCTAACGTGAGTAGCAACTCTCTCTTCCTGTGGACCCAGCTCAGCCAGAATATCTTCTTCAGCATGTAAGGCAACCGTCTCAGTGACTTTGCTCTAGATAACCTGCCAAATTCCATCAAGAGAGGAAAAGGTCTCTCTGAAAATTTGAGCGTTCCTTTCCAGCCACACTTGCCACCAGATGAAGAAGAGACCAAGATCCCACCCCAATCGAAGGGCTTTTGATTTAAATCTAGCTTTCTTCCATCTTTGCCAGATATTATTCCGAGTCAGAGCACCATTACCCTGGAGATTAAAAAGAGAGAACCATCGATTCCGGATCCGCCCCGTGAAGGAACATTCGAACATCAAATGGTCAACGGCCTCTTCATGCTTACGACACAAAATACACCGAGAAGGACCAATAATTCCTCTCGCTTCCGAGGTTATCATAGGTGAGGATGCCATTATGCATAAACCGCCGTACGAAGAAGTTCACTTTCGGCCAAGCACTTGGAATGCCGATTTTCTTCCAGTCATGAACCGAAAATAAATGCGGGGAGGCTCTGGGAGAAGCTGATCATAACCAGCCTTCACAGTGTAAATTCCAAGATTCCCATGACCCCAAGCTAACTCGTCTTCTTCATCTCTCGCCCGTGAGAAATCTTGCAGACAAGATGTTGGTCAGAGTGGTTGCCGACTCCGGAGGGATAGTGACAAAGCCACTCCTCAAGTCGCTTAAATTTCTTGAATTTATACTCACCCAATTGACTAGTGAAGAAATAGTTCTCAATAGTGACCCAGCCCTTGGATTCTATGGTAGTTTTAATTGGAAGAAGTTCAGGATACTCCACAATGATGGATGGAAACTGGTCCCATGAATCAGTCCAAAAACGTGCTTTCTCCCCCCTTCCCACTTTCCAGAACAATTGATTTTTAATTACTTGAGAGCCCAACTTGAGAGCTTGCCAAACTAGGGAACCATTACCATCCAGAGGGAAACGACAAACTTCAGAGGGGTGGATGTTACCCAAATATTTGCTGGTCAAGATTCTACTGAATAAAGAGGATGGCTGGGAGATCCATCTCCAATACAATTTACCTGCCAGGGCTTTGTTGTTGAGAATAGAGCTTCTCAAACCCAGCCCTCCTTTTTCTTTGGGCTGAGTAACTTTGTCCCAGCCAACCAAGGCCCATTTATTCCCACCTTTTGCTCCTTCCCATAAGAATCGCCTAGCCAGTTTGTCCAACTCTTTCCAAATAGAAAGAGGAGCAGCCAAGATTGAAAATTTATAGATAGGCATGGCCTGAATAACTGACTGTAAGAAAGTTAAACGTCCACCGTAGCTTAACCATTTGTGAGACCAGTGGTTCATTCTATCTTTGATGCCATCCAAAAGATCTTTCCAAATGTCATTTTTCAATTTCTTGAAGTGCAAAGGAACCCCCAGATAGAGTATAGGAAGAGATGAACTAGAGAAGCCCAAAATCTCTAAGATTTTGTCCTGCATCCATTGGGCAAGATTGAAAAAGACAACTTTAGATTTGTTGTCATTGATAGCTTGATTGGAGGCCCTAAGGTAAACAGAAAGAGAATCTCTGATTCCCCTAGCTTCCCTGAGACTAGCCACTCCAACCAAGCCAGTGTCATCCATAAATTGTAAATGAGTCAAGACTTCATCCCCGACCTTAATACCTGTTATCAGGCCTTGAAGTCTTCTTCTCAAGAAGAGTCGACCTAATCCTTCAGCTAAGATAAGGAATAAATAGGGCGAGCAAGGGTCCCCTTGTCGGAAGCCACGAGAGGCTCCAAAGGGATGCGAGGGAATCCCCTTGATGAGAATCGAATAAGAAGGCGTGGAAACACAACTCATAACCCAGTCAATCCATTCTTGGGAAAAGCCAAAGGCAGCCAACATCCTTGACAGGAAACCCCACTCAACCCGATCGTAAGCCTTAGACATATCCAGTTTGATGAACATTCCTTTGTTACCGAAGTTTTGCATTGAATGAATAGCCTCCCCGAGCAAGAATCACTCCATCCAAGATCCGTCTACCCTCAACAAATCCCCCTGTTCTGAAGAAATGATGTAATGAAGGAGAGGTTTAAGACGTTCAGCTATAATTTTTGTGATAATTTTGTAAATCACATTACATAAAGCAATAGGTATGAAGTCAGAGATATGAACTCCTTCCTCCCCCTTTGGAATTAATGTGATAAAGGTATGATTTAGAGCCTTGAGCATTCTATTATTAGATCTGGACTCCTCAATTACAGCCAAAACATCTTCCTCCAAGGTGTCCCAAAAGGCCTGAAAAAACTCAATAGGAAAACCATCTGGACCGGGAGATTTGCCTGTGCTCATTCCAAAGACCACATTTTTCAATTCATCTCGATCAATAGGTCTGAGGAGAGCCTGATTTTCTGCTGGAGTGATAATAGGGGGAATAACATCAAGAACTTCATTTTGAGCCCCCACATCTTGGTCCTTGTTTTCTGCAAAAATCTTGGAGAAGTAATCCACGTAGTGGGAGTGCATACCCGGAAGAGTATCAAAGGAGTGACCATTCTCATCTTTTAAAACTCGCCATATTATTCATCTCGTCTTCTAGCACATGCTGAACGATGAAAAAAATTTGTATTTCTATCTCCTTCCAAAAGCCAAGAATTTCTAGCCCGCTGCTTCCAGTAAATTTCCTCGTGGTTATCAATGTCCTCAACAGCTTTGCGCAAGGCATCATCTTCAGTTTTAAGCTGTTCAGAGATTAAACCTTCCCTAAATTGTTTCTGCACCTCCTCCCAGCGGGCCAACAAGGGGGCTCTTTGTAGCGAGAAATCCGATTTATTGGCGTGCCTCCACTGTTTCAATTTAAATTTGACAAAAAGGAGCTATTTGTGAAATTTAAACATTACTATCCCAAAAGGTGGGCGACCTTCTTCCCACCATTGCGAAATTACCTCATGAAGGTCCTCCTTCTGAAGCCAGAAATTCTCAAATCTAAACGGTTTATGGAACCGCCTCGTCGAGTCCCACCCTTCAAAGATGATGGGAGAGTGATCGAAACAGGACCGTCCAAAATCCGTAATTGCACATTCCACTTAACAAAAGCCTCCTCCGAGACCGTAAAGCGATCCGTATTTACCTTACAACAGGTGTGGTTCCCTCCATTTGTTAGTCCAAGTGAAAAAAGTTCCAGGACCTTGGACATCAACTAAGTGAAAATCTTGAACCTGGGCAATTAGAAGCCGATCCCCTGTGTCCAAAATAGGGGAACCACCTTCCTGATCCCGAACAGATAATTTGGCATTAAAATCTCCAGAGAATGATCCAAGTCAAAAGCTTGTCTTGAGGACCTCATGTTGTGAATCGCTTTCCATTGAAGCCTCTGGCCATCATGGCTTTGAGCCCCATAAAAATTTGTAATTAAAACTTGCTCAGTTGTGATATTATTCCTAAAAAGAGATGTGAGAACACACCTCCAAGCTATATGTTCTAAAGCAGACCACCATTTTGCATAGTTACTACTAT
The DNA here is from genome assembly GCA_028583015.1 of Wollemia nobilis. Taxonomy (NCBI): domain Eukaryota; kingdom Viridiplantae; phylum Streptophyta; class Pinopsida; order Araucariales; family Araucariaceae; genus Wollemia; species Wollemia nobilis. The sequence continues at coordinate 13,973,204 of JAQPPZ010016724.1, forward strand.
ATATGTGCTCTTATTTAGAAGGCACCATAACTAGGATGGAGAACAATACTATTGAAAGAGCTTTAATATGCCAAGAGATGGGATGGCTAGTTAGTTGATGTCCATCATCATAAAGTTGAAGGAATGACTAGCTAAAATAGACTTAATTGGTATGCTCTCTTGTATTAACCCTACCAATGATCTCCTACTTTACCAAATAATGATAGTCATTTTGAGCTAGGTTAAAGACTTTTCATAACAAAAATAATTCTACATTATATCCAAGGATAATAGTTTGTTTGTTTCTATTCTCCCATTACACTAATTTTCCTCCATTTTATAAATTGATGATATTATTATTTTATTTACAAAGGAAAAATATTTGATTTATGACATGTGTAAATTGAAGAGTTACTAGAAGCAAAATGACGTATGGAAAAATATTGACATGCCTCTATCTTTAGTTTAAAACAAATAAATTAATGGTTAGGGTTATATTTTACATGTAAGTAATTCCTCCTAATCTTTGACATATTTATATTTTGTTATGAAATTACTTTGATTTCTAATCTATTTTAAAAAAATTCAAGTTTATAATTAAGTTCTCTAATTCTCATGATTTTTAGACTAGTGTAAAACAAAGAGTTTCAAACCATAGATGAATATTGCAATCATGTAAGTGAATCTTAAGATTTATCACATAGGATGAGCTCAAGTTATTAATATATGGACTTACAATATAGATATCCAGGTTCAAATATTACGAGCTAATGTATGCATAATTGTTGGTTGTAATACCACTATCTAGTTGGTTGAAATAATATAATAATGCGATCGTAATGTAATATGAATGGGACCCATTTCAATCCCATGTAACCAATTAAAAAATCAAGTTCTTATCATCCTAGAGTGACTATCTAGTTCTATTGAAAAATAAATAATTAAGTTATAAAAATTAAAGTATAGTTTAACATTATTTATATTGATAAGTTACAGTCTAGGTTTTAGTACCTGGTTGAGTATTAATACCTCCTCTCCATCCTAAGCCTTAAATCATATATTCTAGAAAAAATCATTAATTAGCTCAAAAAATAATACTTATTAGTAATGGATACCAAACTTACAATTTAATTAGGGTGGAGAGTCGGTTAGCATTAGGGTTCCCTTTGGTTGATTCTTTAACTACTTGGTTTATGTAACCTACCACAATTGAGCCATGACAAACCCACATTAGGCTAGGAAACCCCATAGATTGAATTCTATAAATAAGTAATTTTGGATTAATAGGAGCTTCATCAAAATAACTTATAAACGTAAAATAAAATTCTTCATGTTTGGATTTAGAAGAACTACTAACTAATTTAAGTTTATCTTAAACTAAATGCAATGCTTGCTTACTACATAGTTTTATTAAGTTGTAGTAAAACTACAAATTATGGTAGATTATGTAATTTACTATCAAAGATATCCTAATATGCAAAATTTATGGGTATCAAAATCACCATTAGAGTCATTAAAGAATGGACTATAAATGCATGACAACTAGAAGGAGACATAGAAATTGGCCTACTTTCTAATCATTATTTCTTTACAGGATTCACAAACCTTATCAACATCAAATATATTTTTGAGGGATAAATTGACATTTAGAAGTAAATAGCTATTTTCGTGAAGTCATGATAGTTGGATTTCATCTCATTGAACGAAAATCCTTTTGGATTATTTGCTTTTATCTTCCATTAGTCTTATAGAAGGAAATTATTTAGGGTATGAAAAATATGCTAGGTGTGTATTTGGGTACCTCTCAAATCATCTCATGAGTAGACATTTATGATCTACACATGGAACTATATATAGATAGAATTCATGAAGCCATTGGTAGAGTCAATTGACATCCAAATTAGGGACTATGTTTGTTACTAGGCATTAGATTATGAGGCAATTTAATTTTACTATAGAAAATATCATAACTATGGGATCCTAGTTTGAGATTACCCCATGCACATGTATAAATAATAGGATTATACTCGATATCATGAGGAAATTTTGTATGCAAACGATCAAAAATCTATGCAACAACATGTAAAGGGTCAAGGACCTAGTCATCATCAATAGTTAGAAGGTCAACATCTAGAATTAAATGTTCAAGAGATAGTGATGCTAGAAACTAAATAGGTAAGAAACCATATTTCTACTCCATTATATGCTCATGTGGTTATTTTTCTATAGTGTCCTACGTAAAACATATCTAACCTTTTTAAATCCTAGTCATTGAATACTAAAATTCTTTGCAAGATTAAGCCCTCTATAAAGGAATTGAATAGAGATACAAAATGATGTCAAGATGAAATACAAGGGTATTAGCACTTGAAATAAAGGATTAAAAGTTAAGTATAATAAGGATGATACTTAGAATTAAACAACTATGAGTAATTAAATTTAGAAACAAGGAGTGAAATACAAAAGAAAAATTGACCAATAAATAGTGACACTAGTCAAATAGTAGTTGACACAACCCCAACCAATGATTGTTTCCAAGGATTTCAATGTGCTCATGAGATATAAATCAACCTCTTTGGTGGGGTGAACCTAATGGGTGCAACATAAGTGCCTAATACCTATTATGAATAATAAGGATATGGTGTAAGTCCCATCAAAATATTACTAAGAGGCCCATTTAAGACCTCAAAAGAGACATGGTTTTAATTTAAGATTTAAACATTATAGTTAATGAGCTATGGCAATAATGTCTAATATCTTAAAAGGAATAAGCACATAGCTTTAATAACAAATAGATAGTCATCAAGGTTGTTATCCATTTAGAACCTTAAAATTTTATATTATAAAGGATGATTGGATGCAAAGTTGTTTATGAAAGAAGGAATATTAAAAGGAATAAACAAGCCAATTATGGTCACTAACTTGTATGTTCCCATAGCATCAACCAAAAAAATCTCTTGATGGTATCATGTAGTTTAGCATTATGGAACAAGAAGGAACAGTTTATTTTGGGTAATAGGATGTTACTTTAATGGTATAATTTTTTCATGGGATAAAAAATGAGATCTAGGTGTTATACATCAAGCAAGTGGCTTGATCTCCAATAGTGGAGACTTTTTGTTATCCATTTCTTAAATGTAATATACACATGGAATAATAGCAAATCAGGGTTGCACCACATTGCCAAGAAATTAGACCAATTTATTCTTAGTTATGATTGTAATACCCTTAACCTCAATATTAGATCCTATATATTATATGGGTCAAGGTCAAACCGCTAGCAAAATCATTTTAATTGTCTATAGTTTCATAAGTCACAAACCTATTCATTTCATTTTGAGAAGATGTTTCTAAGTCATGCAAATCTAAAAAATGTTAAAAAATGGTGGAAATAAAGAGTACCCCAAAATAAAAAATACAATTTATTCTCTTAGGTATATATAAAGAACTACCTCAAAGCCTGGAGTAATATTTTTTTAATAATATTTTTGTCCAAAAGGACCAGGTATTTTAGAATTTGATAGACATTAAAATAAAAAATTAGAGACAAGGAACTTAATCTAGTAGTTTATAAGCATAAATTACTTTTCTCAACTAAGTGGATGATATTGAGTTTGGAAAGGAATGTTGTTGGTATCAATGTTAGAGGGAAATTGGGTTAAAGATAAGGATAAAAACACTCTTTTAATAGGTTTGTGGTTGTAGCTTTAAGACAATCCATGATCCAATATCTGATCAAGGCTAATGGGTAAGCAAATATATATATATATATATATATATATATATATATATATATATATATATATATATATATATATGAATAAAGGAAAATATCATTAACAACTTTAACCATATTTTTTAAAATTAAGTAGGGATAGGACTCTAGAGTAAGACTTCATTCCAAGTTGTATCCCAAGAATTATTATTCCTATACAAATTATTATATTCTTTAGACTATATCAATAAATGAACTAGAGAATACTATTATAGAAATGAATAAATGAAAAATGCTTAAGTATGAGGGTTTATAGGTCAAATTATTCTGAATATAGGGGTTGTGGTCAAAATATATCTATGGAAAGCATTGAAGGAGACACATTAATCGAAGTAAATATTAAGGCACTCAATAATGTTATGATAAATATTGTTCCTAAGAGTGATGGGGCTATTGACATGAGAGAATTAGGACTATTGCACTCTATAGTGCTACTTAAAATCATGTTCAAACTTTTGGTAAAAAATTTGAAAGGGTCCTTCCAAACTTGCTTTCCCTAGAGCAAGGGGACTTTATACAAGGCAATAAAATAATAAACAATGTTATCATATTGTAAGAAATCATCCAATCCATATAGGATAGAAAGAATACAACTATGATTCTAAATATGGATACTTTAACTCTATTTAATAGGGTGAACTAGGCTTGCTTATGTAAGTTGTTAAGAGCTTTTGGATTCCAATAGAAGTGGACTATTAGGTGGGTTGTGGCTTCTCTACTAATTCATTTTCAAATCCTCATTATGATTGTCCCTTAAAATTGTTCATGTTAGAACTAAGTCTTAGACTAGGTAATCCCATCTCTCTCTATTTATTTTTCTTCTTGATAATAGTCTTAATAAATATTTAAAATCTCTTAGTTATCATAATATTTGCAAGTATTTTAGTTATCCAATGCAGACCATTCATAACTAAACCCTAATTTGGTCATTTTACTAAATTTAAAAGGGCTACTATTGAAAATGTGATGAAATTCACGAAAAATAAAATTTCAAAGTGCGAAGGATTAGGGTTTTTTCTTGAAAAATATCTCATATTTTAGAAGCCATATCTTCATGAAGAGTTATCCGATTCAAATAATTCTTGGACCAACTTATGCATAATTTGAATAAATTTAAAATTAGTGGTCATATGCAAAAATATGAGCAATATTGAGGGAGATACGACCTGTGAAGTCAACCATTTAGAACAAGGCAAGTGATGATTTTTCAAGTCGTGAAAAATGAAATTGCAAAGTGCGAAGGATTAGGGTTTTTTCTTAAAAATATCTCATATTTTAGGAGCCATATATTCATTACGAGTTATCTGATTCAGTTTATTCTTGGACCAACTTGTGCAAATTTTGAATAGCTTTAAAATGAGTGGTCATAAGCAAAAATCCAAGCAATATTGAGGGATATATGACCTTATGAAGTCAACCATTCGAAAAAAGGGCAGTGACAACTTTTCAAGTCGTGAAAAATGAAATTGCAAATATTTGTCAACTAGGGTTCAAACAATGGGAAGAGCAATGAAGGACTAGGGCTTCAGCGAGGCAAGACATTTTATCTAGACAAAGAATTTTTTAGCTAAGTTCTTTTTTCCCTTTATTTATTTTTGAAATTGTGCATGAAAAATTTATAAAGTTTTTATCAAATATTATATTTGCTATAGGAATTTCAAATAATTTCATTAGATTTTGAGTTTTAGTTTCATTTACATGGATCGATTTATAGTTAAATCATTAGAATCATCCATAGTGATAGATGTTAGTGAGTGCACCTCAGAGAGATCCTCATTGCTCCAAGATAGGGTAGTTTTTGGTAAATTTAATGGGTATTGGCTAGGGGATTTAGCCTTGAGAAAATGGATTGATAGGAGTTGGAAGTCTCCAGGAATGACTCCATCATTTCTTCCCAAAGGTTTCTTTTTAGCCATTTTTGTTCTAGGTAATAAAGAGAAATAATCTTAAAAGGGGGTCTTTGGTTTATGGGAAGAGCAGGGCTCTTCCTTACCCGCCGGTATAAAGGCTTTTAACCTAAAAATGTAAATCTATCCCTTATACCACTTTGGGTTAGGATGTTTAGGTTACCCATTAAAATTTGGGAAAATGATACCTTCAAGGAAATAGGCAACACTTTAGGAGAATTCCTTGAGATTTCAGATACAAAAAAAGATGGATTTTTGGCTATTTATGCTCGAATATTGGTCATGATTGGTATAAGTAAAGCTTTACCTGGATCAATAATTCTTAAGTATGGGGATAATATGTGGATCTATTGGTCCAATATCTGCATAATTATACAAACATGCATTTGTACACCCTAGAAATTACTAACATTGAAATGCTGGAGGAAAGAAATGTCCTCCATGCCAATATCCAGAGAGGGTTGGCTCCATTACTAAATATTACACTGGTTAAAGTCTAAAGTAGCAGGAAAGAAATTGGAAATAATAGAAAGAAACAAGAAATATGGCCATAGGCTGAAGGTGTAGGATTGGGGACAAACTAGCATCAGGAATTCCAACCAAGTATTATAACAACATAAAATAGAAAGGAAGCAAAGAATCCACTTACAATTTCACGGAGACAACTTCCAAAATCACATTCTAGTACTCACTCTCTCACCAGTAGTGCTCAAATCTAGATGTAGAATTTGAACTTAGAAGCAGATAACAATCATGAATATAAAATAGAAATGCTCATAGTAGAAAGAAATCACACAGAAATTGCTTGCAAGAATAATCCAAATTCCTTCTATTTACGTAGAAAACTTGAAGATTTTTTCTGTAGAGTGTCTATCCTCTCTATTTTATAATGGAAATTGATTAGTATTTATAGAGGATTTCACCTCTTTCATTAAATGCACATGAAAACAAAATGTTTACAGATCAGGGAAAAAAGTGAGGAAATTCCTTCTCAAAAATCTTGAAAATTTATCTCTTTGAAACAACGATCCGACTTTTAAGGAGGAACCTTCAGGAAGTCAGCACATTTGGGTGTCGATGCACAGAAAACTGCAAACTTGGTCGTTGACTTAAAACCTCCATTATTCCTTGGAAATTCACCTTCGTTTAGAATGTTTTAGAACTCATGAAGATCTCCCTATAAATTTAATGCTACAGTTCCTTTTACTTGAAATCCACAACTTTAGCTTCTTCTTTCCCTAATCATTAAATATTTTTCATTCACTTGTCTTGGGTGCCAATAATCCACAAGCAAAAATGACTTATTACAATGCTTTAAGCTATATTTTGCGTTGTTTGACCCCTAGGTAGAACGATAAAAAATCTTCTTTTCTTTTAGAGCAAAAGCGCTTCTCATAAAATGTCCTCCTTATCACAAAATATACATTAGCCTTTAGAATGAGTGAAAGTCTCTGTCGCATTTCAATTTGGGCAAAAATAATTCTTGTCCTTTTAATCGCCTAAATTTTCCACATTCGCTCGAATATGATAGTATATCTTTGACATGATGTTGGGTTGTCCTCCTGTAGCTTTGTCCCAAGGAAGGGCAAATGATACATTCACCCCTCACCCGAGGTGAAATCGCTCTCATTTTAATCAATGCATGCCGAAGTGGGGGGGCCACACATATTATGCATTCGCCTAAGGAAGGGTGAAAGTATTGTTGAATTTTCCATGCCATCCTAATGCCTTATTATGCTCATTGCTTTCTCCTGAACGTGTTGTTTTATTGTGCTTTCACCCCAAAGAGGGACAAATGGAAATTTTTACCCTTTCTCAGGGCGAATGTGTCTTTGATTGGTCAACATATTTATTGGGCATAACACTTTGATATTTCTAAGATGTTCACCCCAAAGTGAGGTGAACGATGCTTTCGACCCTACTTTGGAGTGAACACACCCTTTTAATATTGTCGTCATGTTTCCTTTTTTGGGCCCACTCTAAACTTAACATTTTAAATGTGTTTTCATCACCAAGATGGGTGAAAGGGAATTTTACCTCTCATTTTGGGTGAAATTCCTTGTCGAACTTAACATATCCCTTTCCTTTTTACATTCACCCCAAAGTGAGGTGAACAAAGCTTTCACCCTATTTCTGAGGTGAATGCACTTTTACCCTTTTGCTCAGCCACGAAATTTTTTAAAGGATGCATTTTTTCCCTGGAAGATGATATGATTTTTAGACTTCATTTAGGTGAAAGAGCCATGATGTTTTTGCAAGCACTATTTTCCTTTGACATACTCCAATGATATTTACTAATTTTTTCACACCTTTATCTACAAATATTTTGTCTTGTAACATCCATTATTTCCAAACAAGAAATGCATGAAAAACAAAGAAGTTAATACGCACAAAAACTAGAACATATTATATAGGCTGAAAATACTACATCATAGTATTAACATATTTTACCGATTTTACAATCAATAAAATTTCATCAACAAAATTGATCAAAGATCCCAATGTGGCATATGTCAAAATTGCCAATATTTTTGGTAGCTCATGGGGTATCCAACTCGCATGGATGCAAGCGATCCCAAGACTTTATCCATTGGGATCTTTCAATGGTCCTTCCATTAGGCTACTTTGGCTAGCGCTTCTAATTTGGATGCCCTTTTAGGTGCTTGCTCTACTGCATTCTCAGTCGCGTCTACCTCTGGTGCTACTCGAAGTACTTCTACCCACTTTGCTTTGACGGTTGCTTGCTCCACTACTAATTTTTTTGTTGTGGTCTGTTCTTCTTGCTCCTTCAAGCTTTCACAGGTAACTTTGTAGACTATGATTGCATCAGGCCAAGCACACGTAGTGAACAAGCAGGGAACACTCAGTGATTTGTACACATATCGTAGGTTCTAAACATACTCTAGGCTGAGGCGCTTGGCTCGTTGAGCTAACTCGAATAGTGACAAATCCATGCAAGTAAATTTCTTCATAAGTGGAAACACCTAATATATTGTGATGGGCTCCTCCCACTTATCAATATCTAAGGTGTCTTCCACAAAATTCTTCCAATCCACTTCTAATTATTCCTTTGGTAGAGGCTCACCCTACTCATCAATGAAATTCAGAAAGCCCATATTAGTGAGAGCATCAAAATAGGTTATGGAAATAGTATGCTCTTTCTCAATAGCATTGAGGATATTTCTACCCTCTCTCACCAGGTCCATCTCTAAAAGTAGTTGCACAACGTGACCTTGGTAGTAGACCAAGTGTGGTACATTTCACTTAAGGGGTGAATGTATATACTGGAGTGAGCCAAAGCCTAGATTTTTATAGCTATTTCAATATAGTGTTCCAACATATCCTTAGTAGTATCTATCAATTTTTGGCTCATCTATTTCACCCACATATAGTGCAACACTTGAACTGCTTTCACTGCTAATTTATTGTAATTTTGAGCTGAGTGAAGGTGGGCCTCCTTAATCATTTTCAGAGAGAAGCCTGCAACTTGTGTGACATTTTGTACCAACTGGTTCTGTATGGATTCAAGCTACACCTTCAATGCTTGTACCTACTGGTCCAATGCTTATTTGTATTTTTTGTGGGCCCCCACTTGCTAACGTAAGTGTTCATTCTCTGTCACCATCCTTTCCTGATGTGCTTTACTGTTTACCAAGGTGTATTCAAGTTTGATAATTTTATTTTTAGTGTCAAAATATCTTAGCTTATAATAATCACCACGTAGATAAAACAAACTCATATCAACTTGCATATTATCCATTTTTTTAGTGGGATAAATCCTGGTCAGGTCTTCCATCACCGTCTCACAAGCGTAATCGCTTGGCATCATTTCTCCTTGCAGCTTCTGTACTAGGGGAGTAATATTGGTTGTGTGAACTTTCATGGCAATTGGATTAAAGGCAAATTTATTGAGAGGTTGGGCTAGAGCAAGTGCCTCTTTTTACCTATAACTCTTCAACCACTATGACAAAATGAGGCGTGTCCAATTGATTTTCTCTATGTCAATCTGCTTGGGTGCCACTATGGATTTTGGTAGTAATTGCAGCTTCAAAAATGACATGAAAGGAATCAAAAATTTTGAATAGTCAGGCTCAAAGGAAAAAGATGATATGGCTAAGATAGGAGGGACCAAAACAACGAAGTGGATGGAATAATCGAGTTTGGCTGTAGTGATGCTCACTCGTAGAGGAGCTTGTATACTTACAACCTTAGTGGAAGTTGTGGCAACAATGGAAGGGGAAGGATGCAAAAAAGGATTTAGTCCTAATGCAAATGAACTGAAAGAAAGAGAGGCCGAAGAGAGGGGAACAAAATAAGGAGCAATAGTGACATGTGGATGGGAAGAATGGGGGAGTGACATGGACATAGTGGGCATATAGAAGGGGGGAGTGACTAATGTAGGAAATGAACTAACAATCACTACATGATCTAAAGTAGAAGAATAGGGAAAGAAAGGCGTACCTTCAGGTGTGGGCACCATGTGTTCGGGTGATGGAAGTGACTGTGTAATAATTTCCTCTTGTTGCTCCTCTGCTTCCACCTCGAGGTTGACAACCTCCTCCTACTGGTCCTCTGACTATTCATAAACCAATGAAAATATTTGAGTGATGCTCATTGGAGCATCCAACACCAACAAAGGGGAATCAATAATTGTTGTAGCAACTACAACTGTAGAGACTGCAATAGCCAAAACTGTAATAGTAGAAGAAGAAGTAGCACAAGTCCTTGGCTTTTTAGTAGATTTCAATAATGGAATGCCTCTCTAGCAATTTGCTTCTCCAACGAAGGCACCTCTTCTATATTTTACTTCACTCATCAGGATATTCATTAAAATGCATACGACTGCTCTTCTTCCTCAGGTGTCTCTTCCTTGACTACTGGGTGCTCTACTTTTGCCACGCTTTTACCACTGTCAGAATGTTGAAAACTTTGAGATAATATTTTTTTGAAAATGATGGGTTGATAGGCATTAACATACTCATCATACACTTTTGAAAATGCGTCATCCATATTCAACCCATAGGGCAATGCAATTTTTCCTCTGTGGACCCGCATTATCCACCAATTCATAATTGTTTCTTTGGTCCAAGGTAATTGTTCCTTCATTTGGCCAATAAAAACTGGCAGAGGAATGTGATATCTATGTATTACCGAGTTGTATTCAGCATCCTACTTATAAAAATAATTCCATGGAGGAAGCACCATCATATCTTTCAATGTTCTACTCTAAATCATGCTCGTCAAAATTATTACGATTTGCCAGGATATCGGGCCTTGGACAATAATGAAAATTCTTGGATTTTATTATTTCTATAAATTTTATCGATGGGTTGTATCTCCATTGTTGCAAAAGCTCTATCAACCCCAGGTCCTGAAGTGCCTCTATGAGCAACCTATTTTATCTAATCTGGTTCACCTCTATACTATCAAACATGAATGGCATGGTGTAAGTTTTCCTCTTTCCATGCCCTGCTCCATACACATCATTGGTGTAGTCAGTCTGGCACACCACCTCCATAGCAAAAATGTGCTCAGTGGTGAAGTATGGGAGAAGGAACAACTTACCCATGAAGCCATAAATTCTTACGACCACACCTTGGGTCAGCAAAAATATATCACCCTTTTCGATCATGACAATCATCTTCTTCATTGCCCATGGTACTCCCTCACTTTGGCCACAAATTAACTCAATCGTAGGCCCCAAAAGTAGATAGTTAAAACTATAGTATGACTCCCTCATCGATAGAGTGGGATTCCACATATAAATAGGCAACAATTCATCCTTTTTGTCAACCTATTTTATTACAATGAATGAAAATTATTGGTGCAAATTGAATAATAAATACAAAACAAGGTAGGACGTGTGCTTAAATGAAGTCTCTTCTCTCATATGCATCTTCTCTAGCTGGAAATGCATCTTATGGTAAATCAGCCCAATCGAAATAAATTGGATTTATATCCCTTCTCATGGCCCTTGGAGCATAAAAATCCCTTTGATATATACATTGCACCAATGTTATTTGCCACTTGTGAATGATATAATATGTTGAAAGACCAACAATCCATGCCAGCATCAAAAACAAGTCAGGGCTCTTGAATTCTGACAAAGAGTTTTGCATATTTGGCAATTGCCCAAACTATGACTCCTTAATCAACTGTGTCCCCATGAACTTATGCATTGTCATTGTTGACACATATTTTTCTTCTTGCTCATTGGTATATAGATTCCTAAAAATCATATCAGATGGGGGTTTTAAACCACATGCAAATGCTTCCCTCACTTTGGTAGTGGAGATAGAGAAAAGCACCTCTGCATTCACCTTTCAAAATGACTTGGTAACTGGGTTATAATATATGGAAATTAATTTTACCAGCTTCGAGCAAGGGTGTACAGGTATACACAAATACCAAACTAACTGTGCATGAAAAGGCATAGTCAAAGGGCTCTCCATCGTCAATCCTTGGCTAACTATAAACTATACATCGTACAAAATTTTTACTGCACCCTTGTTTGTAATCACACAGTCTCTAAATTTTGCCATAGTGTCAGAGTATGGGTCTAAGTCCACATTCTCATTTCTTCAGGTCTTCTTCGACTTTGAACCACCTTCTATTTTTCTTTTTGAAATTTTGGGCTCTGCAGCTTCTTTAACTTCCTTGTTTTTCTTCCACATTCTATCAAATTCTAGCCACCCAAAAATTCTAACGATGTTCTACAAATTCTACAAGCAACACACCTGAAAATGTACTGACAGGAAAATTCTTTAAAAAATTTAACTTCTAAGCGAATTTACTTGTGCTCTATTTATAGAATGCGAGCCAACCACTGAAGTAAATGTAGTAAACCTTTCAGGTGAATTCGAGGGGTGCGTATCTCATTTCCCTCAATCAGAATTGATCCCAATGCTAGATGGTAATTGAATGTAATTCACTACAAAATCACTTTCAAAAAGCATTGCCTTCTTGCTACATTATGCCCTTGAAAAGTGTGCCTTGGATGTTAAAACTATCTTGGAAAAATAAATTCACCGTCTGGGGACCAATGAGCACTTCTATCTTTTCTAGTGTGATATTTCACTCCTCGGGAACTCAAAATTACCTCCCAACACAAATCTGGGTGCATATTTTGAATTAAATACCCCAAAAATATGTCTTAGCTTGCATGCACACTTCCCAAGATTTTCCACATGTTGGAGGGCAAAATCACTTTGAAAGAGCACCCTTAAAAAATCATAACACTCCAAAAAGCAATGGGGGTGAAAATATTATGGAAGCACACTTGTTTTCTTCTCTCTTTCACTCCAAAAACATCTTTTACTTGTTTAATAGAATCCATGGCAAACGTCCCCTTTTAAAACAATTTCTTCTTTTCTCTTTCGCCCACATTTTTTTATTGTAAATCAGAAAAGCATAGATTTCCTTATAAAAATATTTTTATTTTAGCGCTTTTCTCCTTTTTGCTTTTAATTTTCTCTTAATTTTTTCCATAGAAAGAACTTCAAACTTTAAAAATATAGCCCTTGATTTTTTAACTAGAAGCTTCAAAATAGAACCCTTGTTTTTCTCTTTCGTCATTCTTCTTTTTCATTTATTCCTTTGAATTGCCCCTTGGATCAGTTTGATTCACCCCAAGGAGAGGCGAATGGTACTTTTGCCCCTCTCCTTGGGGTGAAAACCCTTTTGACTATTCCACTTTCAAATTGTTGTAGCGCACTTTATGTTCCAAACAATATTTGCTCCAAAGAGGGGCGCATGAGGATTTTGCCCCTCCTTTGAGGCAAAAATTCTTTTTAAAAAAAACTTCTTTTAATCCACCCACATGCAGAGCCTATAACTTACCTTCAGATGCCTTTGAAATATGCTTTCACCCCAAGGAGATGTGAAAGGACGTTTCACCCCTCACTTGGGGTGAAAACCCTTTTGACTTTTCAAATTGGGCTATCACGTTTCTTTTATTTTCTTTGAATTTAAAAGTGTGTTCACCTCAATAGGAGGTGAACAGATTTTTCACCCCTCCATCTGTCAAAATTGGTTAAGACCATATTTAACTTGGTATTTCACCCTTTGTTTTCAATGAAAAACCATTTCGATTATTGACCACAAGCTTCGATGCTTTCCTTATTTTAGAATGCGTTCACCCCACTAGGAGGTGAAAGGAGGTTTTGCCCCTCATTTGGAGCAAAAGCACTTTTAGTTTATCGTTTCCCATATTTCCAAAATCGGGTCCTATGCTATGGTTTTTCGACTAGGCATTCCACTTGTGCTTCCAAACATTTAAACTCAAAGACTTGCATGGTAAAGCAACTTGTTAAAACTTCGGAGCCTTTGAACTTGATCTAAACATTTTAAATATGATATCATTCAAAAATTGCGACATAACTTCCTTGAAGCAAGCCCAACATTTTCTAGTAAAGCTCACTCGTACCTCTTTTTTTAATTTTTTTATTTTTTATATATACATATATCAAGCAATACAGGGGATAAAAAAAATGTTCATACCTTTAAATTCATCATTGCAAATAGACCTTCAAGTGAAGACCATTAACTAGAATTGGAAGATCCCAACCATCCATATCCCATAGATAATACACATTCATCAAATTTATTGCAAAAATATGAAATGGATCTTCCTTGATTGCTTCAAACTTATGGTGCTTCCCTGGCTTGGATTTGTTCTCGTTCCACTTGAGGACTAAATCTCCCACCTAAAACTTGCACTCTGTTGTCTTCTTTTCAAACCACTTATGTGTCACTTTAGTGTGTTTGGTGAAAGCTTGATATGCCTTTTCTCTTTCTTACTCTAGCTATAGTAATTGAGCCAACCTTGTGCTCATTGGATCATACTCATAATCATCATGTTTGAACAACTACAAGGTATGGAGGATAGGGATATCAATTTGAGTGGGTAGAACCAATTCCTTCCCATACACCAAAGAATAAGAAGAGACTTTAATATACTTTTTCACTAATATCCTATCTACCCACAGAGCCTGATTCAGTAGTAAGTGCCAGCTTCTCTTATTGTTCCCTAATGTTCTTTTAAGAGTTTGCAATAAGTTTTTATTTGTGGATTCGACCAAACCATTTCCATGTGGATAGTAATTGGAGGATGTTTTTAGATAGATCCCATACTTGCTCAAAAATTTAGTGATATTGAACTCTGTGAATGGAGTCCCATTATCAGCTATGATTATGTTTGGAACACCAAAATGGGTGATTAGTCCTTCCAAAAAGGAAATAATTGTAGCCTAATCAACCTTTTTGGTTTGGATGGCTTCGACCCACCCGGTGAAATAATATGTCGCTATTAAAATATATTTGTGCTCAGCATAAGAATGAGGACCAATAATTCCAATGAAGTCTAGTCCCCACTATTGAAAGGACACTTCAACTTGAATTGGATGCAGAGGCAATAATCCTTTATTAGTATTTCAAACATATCACTGATAATTATCGTAACTCTGACTCACTTTACGTGCATCTACGAAGAGAGTAATACCAAGCTTGAATGATATTCAAGGCCATAGGCCTTCCTGCATAATTTCCACTAGATAAACTAGAATAGAACTCCTCCAACATTTTCTCTTTCTCTGACTCCACACACCTGAGGAGTACTTTGTTGATATTTTTATGGAACAATACGCTTGGCAATAAGACATACTTAAGTGCTTGCAATATGAATCTCCATCACTATGAAGCATCGGGGTGTGATGGATATTTCTTAGATGAAAATAATTCAACAAGGTCCTCTATCCAATCACAATCAATAGTAGCTCAATTTGCACAAATACTTTCACTGATATATTCATTCTATATATGAGCTAATCTGAAGCTACACTTTTGGCAAGTTCCTGGAAGAGAGCTCATCCACAAACCAAATTAGTCTATCAGATCTCTACATCATATTCCTAAATCTTTGAGACCCATCCTACCCTCTTGTCACCCAGTTCTCCTTGAAGAATGAAATTTCTAACATCTGGATGTATGACAGAGACTACCGTCTTACTCTACAAAACAAAGTGATGAAATTTCTTCAAATATTTCATAACTGTATACACCTATTTTTCAATGAAATTATAATTTTCTTGGTGTGGTGAAATCACTTGACTCAAGAAATCAATCGACTTTTCATCTCCGTATTCTTGATTCTTTGTGAGTATGGTGACGTAACTCTCCTGCTCACCAACTGCATAGAGGATGAAGTCTTTTGAGTAATTTGGGTTAATCAATGTAGACACCCGAGTGATTCTTTTCTTGATTTCTCAAATAGTCTGTCTCCTCAATTTTATCCATTTAAATTTTACATTCTTCTTCAGAAGCTTGATCATTGGTTTTACAACCTGAGCAAAGTTAGCAATGAACTTACGAATAAAGTTGATCTAGCCAAATAATGATTGCAGATATTTATTGTTAATTAGAAATAGTAATTTTAAGAGAACCTCAACTCTTTTAGGGTCAATCACCAGTCCTTCCTATGAAATAACATGTCCCAAGAGTTTTCCTTCTTTGATAGAGAATATGGACTTCTTCGAGTTAATGGAAATTCCAAATTCCTGATATTTTTGAACACTTGTCTTAGATGAGAGACGTGCTCTTCTCCGCAGTGTGAGAAAATAGTCATATCATCAAGATAAATCACAATAACTCTATTCAATAATTCATAGAAAGTAATATCCATAGCTCTTTGAAATGTAGCATCGACATTAGATAGACCAAATGGCATTCTATGATAGGCAAAAGTACCCCATTTTGTAGTGAATGATGTCTTGTGTTGGTCCTCATCCTTCACCCAAATCTGGTTATAACCAAAGAAACCATCCAACAATAAAAACCTTTGTGCTCCAGCAACCACATGGAGTATTTGATAAATCTGGGGTAGGGGGTAATGATATTTTAACGATGCCTAGTTCATATTTCAAAAATCTATGCACAAATGTATATCTCTATTCTTCTTCCCAACTAGCACTAGGTTTGCCACCCATGTTGAATTATTAATTGGATAAATTATTTTTACCTCCAAAATATTTAATAGTTCAACTTTCATGAGCACTTCTATTTTTGGGTTGACCGATCGTTGTTTCTACCGAAAAGGCTTCACCCTATCCTGTAGTTCAATGGTATGTTGGATTATATTTTTATCATATCCTTTTAAATCATGGTAGCTCCAAGCAACGATGTCGAGGAACTCATAACATAGATTTTTAATATCCTCAAGCTCTTCCATCGTATAGTCTGTTCTGACTTTGATAATTTTTTTAGGCTCAAGTTGTATTTCCTTGTACTCCTTTACATCCACCTTGATTTTATGTTTCTTCACCCAATAATTTTGATCAAACAGACTTTCAAGTGATATCATTCCCCTAGGAATGTGATTTTTCTTCAATTGAATCATTCCCTCCATTTCTTCTTCGACCAATATTCTATCTTCTACACTAGCAACCTCCTTAATCAAGAAGTTCACTATCTGTTCATCACTATCAAACACTTGCCAATAGAGGTTCTTATTGAGAACTGATGGTCTATAAATAACCCTAATGGTCTTGGGATTCCTGAACACTTTCTCTATAGGTGAGAAATTGGCACCAAGAGAAGCTAAAATATCTGCATACCTGTTATGCTCTCGTAAAATTGCTTGAATATTCAACACAGTAAATAACTCAAACAAGTCCCAAAATTTGTTATGGTAGGCCTTCGAGTAATTCTACTTTTACACACACTTGTTTATAGTATTTTTGATGATGAGCTCATAATATACAAATATTTGTAGTTGTTTTATGCCCAATTTCTTAGATTTCTTCAAACCCAGGAACAACGCTTCATATTTGGTGGCATTATGCAGCTCAAAGTTAACCAATATAAATAGGTTTTCTAAAACCTTGTAGGAGAAACAAAAATAATACCAACCCTTGAGCCATTCTTGCACCTTGCACCATCAAAATACAACTTCTATAGCTAAGCAAAGATAGGTTCTGGGGAGTCAAATATTTTTCTTCAACCTGCTTACGTTTGGTTATAGTATAACAATCGATGTTTGTCTCTACCATCGCATTGAAATCCATCAATGAGAACTCATCTTCAAGGTGAAGTTCACCAAGAGCTTCCTCCATAAATTTCACTTCTCATAATTCTTCAGTCATCATGTTGACTGCATCAGTGTATCTTTCTTCTTCTAATTTTTCTATATGAAAAGTGGATGACTTTTTATTATAGATATGGATTCTACTTCCTTTGAATGGGATTTTGAAATGTGAATAATCCAAGAAAAGATATCATCTCAATTTCACTATGAACTCCCTCGAGAGACACATGTTGAAGTATGATTCCAATTCAACCACCACTACTTCTTGGATAACAGTGATTTACGACATGCTATGTAGAACAATAGGAATATCCTTGATTACTCCCACCATTTTGACCAGTGTCCCATCCAACTGTAATATTCTTGGACTACTTCTTGTGTATTCCATTCCCATTACTTTGCATACTGCATTAGCATGACAGTAGTTGTTGCATCTAAGTCAATCATACAATTATGCATTATCCACCCTTTCATTTTGAGATATAGATAGAATGGGTATGGTCTATTCTTTCCAGTAGTAGAAGTAGATAGTGTCTGTGCTAGCACAGTTTAGGAATAATTTTTATGCTAGTATTTGGCTGATTTTAGAGACTCTTGCAGGAGATCAACTTGCCCAAGTAACTGCAAAGCATCATACAAGCTCACCTTCACAGGAATCTTCTTCATTTTCTCCATAATATTGTAGCTGGAAGTATCAGGAATCTTCTCTTATCTAGCCAGATCATACTTGTTCTGATAATGTTGAGTCACCTCTACCCTTTGTGTCTTTGTCAAAGATGGATATTTGAGATGCCCTTTAGCCTGCTCTTTCGCCTCCATTTGATCTTGAGTGATTGTAGGCTACGAATATGATACCTTCATATTTTCTTGAGCTTGATTGGGCAATAATTCCTTCAATAAAATAAAATCTTGCTGCCTTGTTATCACTTCAAGTACTTTCACTTGTGCTTGCACTTTTTTATTTTGTGCCTTCTACTCAGTAGGAAATTTTAGAGGTTCCATTTTTGCTAGATCTATAGTCACCGATTTCTTTCCAGTCCTTGTGAGAATTGAAACTTGCTCCAAATATGGGACCATCAAATTATGATCAACCTCCATTATCATATTAACTTGTCCACCAATAGAATTTTTTTCTAATGTTTGTACATAGTTCAAATGCACCATTCACGTGTCTTCTCCATGAGGATCATTATAGGTGGAGCACCAATATGCTCTCTCTGATGTACTAGTTTCTTCATTTTTCAACACAGTTGTGTTCCTTTCAGGGCCCTTGCTAGTGGTTGCTTGCTCCCTAGTAATCGATAGTGTTTGAAATATCCTTGACTGAAAATCAAATTTCGATTATTTATTCCTATTGAGTGGTGATTTTGCACAAGTGCAAAACCACACTCACAGTTAGGATTTATTAGCAAATCATTTCTTGCAAAGAAGTATAAAATTCTCCAAGGTTCCCTTTACTAAATGTGTACGTGTATGTTTGTCAAATTAATGCATGGAATACCTCAGGGCTCTGTAAAACAACTGCTAACAAGGGGCCTGTGCTCGGGTTACTTTAGTATAAGATGCTATTATTGTTCATGAAATGATAAACATAAATAAACACGATTGACCCTCATATGACCACTATGTGAATGAAATTATTTTTATCTTGGGTTTTAGCTAGATTTCCTCTCCCTTTATTAAGCCAGTTTAAACCAATATTATTATTTATTAACCTTGCTTTAAACACGAAATAGAAGATAAGATCTACTTTCAAAAATGAATCTGAAAATGATAATTGGATTTATTCTATATTGCTTCAGAAATGGAAAAGAAATAATATTTGAGTGGCCAACACTATAGCTATGAGAGCTTTTGATGTGCTTTATTAATAACTATCTTTAAGGAAATGAATTTTCATAAAGAGAGTTAATAGAGATCTTGAAATGTCCTATAAATCACCCCTCTTTGATGAAATTGAATTTTTCATGAAGAGGTTAGTTTATCACTTTAAATGCAGTAGCCTAGGAACTACCAAATAAATTACCCCTTTCCATGAAATTATGATTTTTTTGGAAGGAAATTAATTTATTACTTGAAATAAATGCAAAACTTGAAATCCAAATTTCTTTCAAAACACAAAATCTTGCAAAATTGGAAATTACAAAATTTCCCTTAAACTACAGAAATGTAAACAGATTTTGTAATTCCACATTTGTATCAAACTTGCTCTAAATGGAACCTTAGAGCGTATTATTTTAATTTGTAAATCTATTTTTTTATTTAATTTAATTATATATATATATATTATTTTATTTTAAAAATTATTAAAATAAATGAAAAAGGATAAGGTTAGAAATGAAATAAAATAATAAAAATGAGACTAAAATAAACCAAAAGCTGCAACTCTGAAATCCTCCATTGACCCTGCAAACGTTAATACACAACAAAAAACTAGCATAAATGGGATCTGTATTCACACAACCTACCATTAATGTGGTGCAATCTCCTAAGGACAAGGTGCAATACAATAAAAATGACACACAAATAACCATTAACATGCATCAATCTACTATAATTTCACTACAACACCCTAGACGATTTTCCCAATCCCATGGCAACCGAAGCTTCGTCCCTTATCCATCTAAATCATCTTCATTGTACACTCTTCTGATGACTCGATCTAGGGTGGCGATATTGTCCACGGTGTCCCTTTACTGCTGTGGTGATTTTTTTGTCCTTATCCACTCAAGCTATCCATAGAGGTTTAATTTTTGTGTATATATGCTAGCTCATCCCCGTCTCTGATTTGTTCCCTCCGTGCCATCACATTCTCGGTCCCACTTGAGATATCCATGTTGTTGCCTCATCAATCATCCATGTCATCATCTATTTCCTTGCCCCATCATGTTACCATTGTATCGCTATCCCGCACATTCTAATCCTACATTTTCAAGATATGGCCTCCTCTACTCACCCATCGGATTATGCGACATCCACGTCACCCTCCCACTGGAAAACCCCCATCCATGCTGATTGAATTATCTAAAGTTTTGCTGTCTGACTGCGCATATCTTCTAGCATGGTCAATCCAACTCATCACCAGGTTTCCATTTGCTTTTGCTTCTAACAGCACTCTGCATCGCTATCTACTTCCACATCAAACATCTAGAGGGGCGTTCATGTTGGTTCTCTATGTGGACTGGGCGTAGCATAAAAATGGAATTCCATGTCTCCGTCTCTCGTGAACCACACATTAAAAGTATTATCTTCCATATGTCCACCAAATTAACATTTGGTAGTCACCTATAGCAATCAAAATAAATTTCATTACCAGATCCAATGACTTGGAGAAATGACCCATACTCCTAAAAACAAAACAACTAAACTAAAATATCACATCACTAGTTCTAAATTTTAAAGCCTAACTTAACGAAATAAATCCATTTAAACTAAAGTCTAACATACAATAAAAATAAAACATGTTCCTTTTTGTTTTGTTTTAGTAATTTTATTTTATTGTATTTTTATTTTTTTTAATCTAATTATAAATATATATAGGTTTATATTTTATTGACCCTAATCAATTTAAAAGTTTAAACTAATCCAATTTAAACATTAAAATTGATTAGGCATTATAACAACATAAATAAACAAGACTTGACCATCACACCAAATCTAACCAAACAAGAAACATACTGACACCATGAATAACCACAATAGGCACTTTCAAAGGGAAACCAAAAAACAAAAATCCCCAAAGGACCTTGGACTCCAAAATGCCAAGCACAAGAAAAGAGTTAGCAAAACTAACACTCAAAGAAAATCCAAACTCCTAAAAACTTATAGCAAAAAAAAAAAGGTGGGTCCCCAAATTTTGGGGATAGTTGTGGTGAGGCCACACTACAACCCTAACATAGCCGACTATGTTAGGTTCCAATTGAATTAATTATTTACTATTTAGACTAGGATTGATTTATTTTTAAATCATCTATCATATTGTTTTTATTCTTTCATTTGCGCATATCACATAAGGCATTTATGGTGAGGGAGTGCCCACCTTAAGTGGCTGAGCATTTATTCTAAATTCCATTTGATCATATGTGCAATTTGCATCAGTGTTGGTTATCTGTCATGGTTAATTGATTAGTGATATAATTATTGTTGGACTGAAAGAGAAATCGTAGGAGTTACATCCAAGTGGTATCAGAGCTCGCATAGATCTTAGGGCCTACGACATTATTGTCATCAAGTGTCCATTCAGTTCTTGACGCTGTGTACAATAGGAAAACCTAATAACAAACACCTAGTGATTCGTATCCTCCTCCTGAGTGAGCATATTGATGCATCGTAGTTAAACGATGTCCATGTAAGAGGTAGAATCAATGCAATTTCCCAAATTTCCTTCCTTCAACTATGTTAAATCAGTGGTTAAAATCATCACAGTTGGCCTAAAATCCAGTAGTCATCCGAGCAGCAAAGCAAAAAAAATACATCACGAGGAGTTAGCAAACAAATCAAGGTGAGTACAAGTTGATTTGAGCACCAAACAAACGTATTCCCAGTAATCTCGATGGCGACATTACGAAGTAAAATTTTTATCATGACATCACAGTAATTTCGTAAAACATCATGCCCAGAAGAAACACTATAGCAGGGATATATCTCCACAAGCCAAAAAATGAGTAGCCAACAAGGGTATTACCAACCATTGTCAGATCCTTTGAAATCATCGATGAAATTACTATGAAACCAGACCAGAACACAATATCTATAGATGTAAGCTACAGACCAATCAATGTGCAGAAATAAAATTATTAACGCTTATCCTAAGGTACATTTTTTATTTTAATCGAGACAATTATCCCACACGGTTGGTGAAATCAACAAAGGGGGATTTAAAACCAATTTTGTGCTCTTAAAAAATGTGACTTCGATCACATCGACTTCTCCCTCACATGTACATAATCCAACGTGTCATCCATCCAGTTGCTTAGTTATCTTCCTTCGTGTCCATTCCATTGGTTTTGTGTCATCTATTATGTCCTCTGGGTCTACATCATTTTTTATTGTGTCTTATGTCATGTGTCGAGTTGTGCAGTCCAACTATCGTCTGTTGTGTCCTTCGGTCTGCATCTATTTTTGTTTTGTCTTGTATCATGTTTCAAGTTGTGTAGTCTAGTTGTCATTGGTGTGTCCTCTATCTTGTGGTGTCACCCAGTCATATCAGTATTGCTATTGTCTGGTCCTCCATTGTGTCGTGTCTAGTGTTAGGGTCTAGTCATCCACATTCCATGTGTCTTTCTGTGTTGTCTTCACTGTGTCCTAAAGTTTTCTTTGAGCTTCTTCTCACCTACATCCTAGCTATCGTCGAGCTGCTTTACCTACATCCTAGTTGTCTTCGAACTCTCCTCCACCTGTGTCCCACGTATCCTCTCGAGGTTGGCTTCTCAGTGTCTTGTGTTGCCCTTGTCTTAATGTGTGGTGTCCATGTATAATCTATGTCGTATTGTGTCAAAAAATTGCTGGTCAATAGTCATTAAAAAGTTGCTTGTCTCAAAAGTCATTGAAAAGTTGTTTGTCTTGTCAAATTGTTGTCTAAAAAGTGTCAAAAAGTTGATGCATCAAAAAGTTGATGCCTTGTCAAGTAATTGTAACCCAAAGTCATCCAAAAGTTGTCCAAAGTTGCAAAAGTCACTATAAAGGAGGTGAGCCAAACAAAACATTCCATGTCACAGTTGGAGCGATAGTTGAAAGCGAAAAATAAACAATTTTTTGGCACAATTTTTTGCAGAAATTTGAAGCTTAATGGATCCTAAGCAGGAGATTTTGGAAGTTGCATGAGCAAAATTTAGGCCAAATGATCCGAAAGATGATTAACAAGCTCAAAAATTCCCAACAACAACGTAAGAAGAGCTCGTCGAAGCCAAGGTACAAAAAATTCTCCTTCTCCGTCCGAAATTGGTAGTTTTAACCCGAGTCACCCTGTGGTCAGCCCAATGGCATCCAATTCTTCTCCAGATTCTACACAGGAAAACATCACCCAAGTAGAAGGAAATCATAAAGTACTCAATGATGAGTTGTTAAAATCTTTGATATTAAATCTCTAGAGGATGATTGAAAGTTTCAATGCATCTCAGACAACACCCCAATCAAATCCTTCTTGTTCCAATCATTAGAGTACATATGTCTACAATGATGACTATACACGCCATAGAGGCTAAAATAATTAGTCCCTGACTCACAATGGTCACCAAAATATTGAGGATAGGGGTATTGAAGAAAATATGGAGCAACAAATAGGGTTTTATAGGCCCTATCAAAATAACAACCAGAGATAGAGAAGTAACGAGGAACAAGATAGAAATAATTTCCACAAACCAAGAGGTCCAATGGGAGTCAATCATCCACGCATTGACATGCCTACTTTTGAAGGCCAGGATCCACACAGGTGGATTACAAAAATGGATGGCATCTTAGAATTTTACAAATTTTTAGACAAGGACGAGGTCCCTTTTACAGCAACCAAATTTGGCACTGAAGCTTATCAATGGTTTACATGGTATAAACGTGAGGAGCCCCAAAATACATTATATTGGGATACTTTCAAAACAACATTTCTTCATAGATTAGACAAAGGTCCCATGGGTTCATACACAGTACAATTGTTGTCACTCAGGAAAACAGGTTCAGTAGGGGCCTATATTTTTGAATTCACCAGTATGCTTTCCTATGTAGAAGACCTACCACAGGACGTGGTAGTAGAAGCTTTTTGAAATGGATTAAAAGCACATATTAAAGTTGAGGTAGACCTACAAAATCCATCCAAGTTGGATGAGTGTATAAGGATTGCTGACTTAGCAGAAACAAAGGTGCACATAGGATCATCTGCACAACATGATTCATATGGTCAACCTCCATTCCACAACAATTATTTTTGTAGAAATGATCAACCGTCACGATACTTCTGCTACAAATGTCACACTCCACATCAAAAATATCAAGAATGTACACTACGACAAAATTTTCAAATTGAATATGATGACTAGGAAGAAGAAATAGAGGATTACGATGCACCTGAGGATCTCCCAGTTGAGGACAAAAATGCACAAGACAAAGTTGTCATTGAGGAGGATACCATGACTATTTCAGTACATGCTCTTATGGGGTTATCTTCTCACCATACAATCAAGGTGGTAGGTTTCATTCAAAAGCAATGGGTTACCGTACTAATTGATTTCAAAAGTACTCACAACTTCATTGATGCAAGACTTGCAAGGACATTGGGTCTGCATGTCTACTCTTCTAGTCAAGATTGATTTTAAGTAAGAACAAAAAGTAGGAAAGTTTCTCAATGTCTCGGTAAGACATCTTCAATTTCACTAAAAATGGGTATGTATACTTGGCAAGGTCCTCTTTTTGTTATGGAATTAGGAAATTTAGAAGTTATTTTAGGTGTTGCATGGATGGAACAATTAGAAACCATCGTGGGTTTTAATTACAAACATCGCTTTGTGGAATGGCAAGCCAATGGGAGGACCATCTGTATTCAAGGACTATCCACACCTCCATCAAAAGTTGTAAGTTGATATAGCATGGAAAAGTTGTTAATAAAACATGGTGGGGGATTCATAGCTCGAATCAATTGCATTGAAAAATTAGAATAGACTATGCCAAAAATTAAAGAGGAAGATCTCCAAAATATTGTGTCTAACTATGAGGATATTTTTTAAGAACCCACAGGCCTACCCCCAAAAATATCTCATGACCATGCCATACATCTAGTGCCTGGTAGTCTTCCATCCAAAGGTCATCCTTATTGATATCCTCAACCCCAAAAAATAGAAATTGAGAAGATTGTCCAAGAGCTATTAGACCAAGGTGTCATCTGTCATAGTACTAGTCCTTATTCCTCACCTGTCGTCTTAGCTCGTCGAAAAGACAATTCTTGGCGTATGTGTCTAGATTTTTGTCCTCTCAATAAAATCACAATCAAAGATAAGTTTTCTATTCCTGTCATTGATGATTTACTAGATGAGCTACATGGTGCCAAATTCTTCACCAAATTGGACTTATGCTCAGGGTTCCACTAATTCGAGTTAAGGACGAGGATATTCCTAAAATAGCCTTTCGAACTCATGAAGGTCATTATGAATTTTTGATCATGCCTTTTGGTCTCACTAATACACTATCTACATTCCAAAGTCTCATGAACCAAGTATTTCATCCATTTCTATGAAAATTTGTTCTAGTCTTCTTTGATGACATACTCATCTATAGCAAATCATGGAAAGATCATTTAGTACATGTGGACAAATTTCTCCATATCCTACGCAAAGAATTTTTTTTTGTAAAAAGATCTAAATGCTCCTTTGGTGTTCAAGAAGTGGAGTACCTCAGATATATAGTATCTCACAAAGATGTTAAGGTAGATCCCAATAATATTAAGGCACTACAAGATTGGCTCCTGCCTAAAACCATCAAAAAACTTCATGGTTTTTTGGGTCTCACAGGCTATTATCGTAAATGTGTGTGTAACTATGGTAAAATTGTGGGTCCTCTCACGGCTCTCACCAAGAAGGATGTTTTTCAATGGTCAATAGTAGCTACTAAATATTTTGAGGCTCTCAAGGAGGACATGTGTACGACTCTAGTTTTGGCCACTCCAGATTTTCAAATACCATTCGTCATTGAATGTGATGCTTCAGGAATAGGTATCAATGTCGTGCTAATGCAGGAATGTCATCCCTTGGCATTCGAAAGTAAACAAATATCAGGGAAAAATTTGGGTAAATCCACCAATGAAAAAGAAATGTTGGCTATTTTACATGCTGTGGAAAAATGGAGGCATTACTTAATCAATAGTCGTTTTATTATTAAAACCGATCACAACAGTCTCAAGCATTTTTTAGAACAAAGGTTTTATTATCCCAAACAAAATAAGTGGTTGACTAAATTATTGGGATATGATTTTATGATTGAATATAAGAAAGGTAAAGAAAATGTGGCTACAGATGCATTATCTAGAAAATATGAAGATGAAGTAGTTATTAATGCCATTTCAGGGCCATGTTCATAGTGGGTGTTTTAGTTACAAGATGAATGGTTGTCCAACAGTGAAAAAACACAAATAATTCAAGAGCTATCTATGGGTTCCTCTAAGTACCCTTTGTTCGCATATGATGGCCAAATATTACGTAAGAAGAATTGTATTTACATCCCTCATAATTCACCAATCAAATTACAGATTCTAGAGGAGTCACTTGCTTCTCCTTCAGTAGGACATTCAGGGTTTTTGAAAACTTACATGTGGGTTAAACAATCCTTTTGTTGGAAAGGATTAAAGATAGAGGTCAACCAATGGGTAGCAGAATGTGAAGTGTGCCAACACAATAATGGGGAAACAATCAAATCACCAGGATTAATTCAACCGTTATTTATTTTGGATCACCAGTGGGAACATATTTCCATGGATTTTATTGAAGGTCTTCCTAAGTTAGAAGGAAAAATAGTAATTTTTGTGGTAGTTGATCGCCTTTCCAAATATGCTCATTTTCAGGCTTTACAACATCAATTTTCAGCAAGCAAAGTGGCCAAGGTATTTATGAATTCAATTTTTAAATTACATGGAATACCCAAAAATATTGTAAGTGATCGTGATCCCATATTTACCAATAATTTTTGGAGAAAATAATTTCAATATGTCTTCTACATACCATCCAAAAACAGATGGTAAAACGGAGGTAGTTAACAAATGTTTGGGTACCTACCTAAGATGTTTTGTTCAGGATAAACAATATCAATGGATTCAATGGTTGTCATTAGCAGAATGGTGGTACAATACTTCTTATCATTATTCCACTAAGATGTCTCATTTTGAAGCATTATATGGAACAAAGCCACCAAAAATTGTCAATTATGTACCAAGATTTTCCAAAGTGGCTCAAGTCAATGATTGGTTACAGAAGCGACAAGCAATGCTCACTATCTTGAAAGATAATTTGGTCCAAGCATAGAATCATATGAAGCAGCAACAGGACAAGCAACGTTCAGAACGAACATTCAATATTGGTGATATGGTATTCCTACGTCTTCAACCGTATAAACAACTATCATTGAAGCTCAAATCCAGTCAGAAGTTATCACTACGATTCTATGGTCCTTATAAAATTGTGCATTGCATTAGCAAGGTAGCATATCAACTAGAGTTACCCTAGTCCTCTCGCATACTCCCAGTATTTCATGTCTCCTATCTTAAAAAGGTGATTTGCCAGAAGGTACACTCTCAATAAGAATTACCAGTGCTAGATGAAGAAGGGCGTATCCATCTACAACCAGAGGAAGTACTACAAACTAGATCATGCAGACTCAGATCTTCCCACATCCAAGAATTTATCATCAAGTAGTAGGATTTACCTGAAGAAGATGCAACCTAGGAATTTAAAAGTAATTTTTAGTCATTTCCAGCTTTGAGGACAAAGCTTTTCGAGGAGGGGAGTCATGCTACAACCCTAACATAATCGACTATGTTAGGTTCCAATTGAATTAATTATTTACTATTTAGATTAGGATTGATTTATTTTTAAACCATCTATCATCTTGTTTTTATTCTTTCATTTGCACATATCACATAAGGCCTTTATGGCGAGGGAGTGCCCACCTTAAGTGGCTAAGCATTTATTCTAAATTCCATTTGATCATCTGTGTGATTTGCATCAGTGTTGGTTATCTGTCATGGTTAATTGATTAGTGATATAATTATTGTTAGACTCGAAGAGAACTCGTAGGAGTTCCTTCCAGGACACAACAAATTATGACTCTATTGGGGAATGCTCCCAAGCATTTTGGATGAAAACCCAAAATCTCTGGTTCTGAAACCCAACAAATCAAATATTAGAAATAAAATTATTTAGCAACATCCAAATATGGTGGGGATAAACAATATTGATCGAAAACACGTGAACCATTTCTTTAGCTAAGTGTGTGAAAGTTTTTTCATTTTGCAAAATTGAACACTATTCAACTCCATCCCTTGTTTGCATTAGGCTAAAATAATTACTCATTAAAGATATGTCTTTGCATTGCTCCACAGCTAGTCGGGCGTTTATAGCCCTGGTGGAGATGCTTCACTCACCCAAGTGTTAGATAAAATTAACCTTTGCCTCTTTTGCAAATATTGCTCCACTACCAGCCAAGCGTCTATAGTCCCGGTGGAGATGTCGTAAGCCTTTTGATTAATCTGGCTCTTTTTTTTGAAGACTTTCATCATTTTATTACTTTACAAATTTCACATGTCACCTGGGTAAGAGATCAAGTAAGGTTAAATATTGAGCATATAAAATATTTTCACCTTAATCTGTAAACCAGATGACTTCATATTTCAATATTCTAAGAATACCCCTTAATATTATGTGTTTATGTGTAGCCTTAGCAGAATGACTCATGGTTCCCAAAATTCATTTAGTCCTCAAAATCTAGGATCAATGACTAAATAATTTTATCTCCTCTTTCTTGATCCATAAGATAAACAATTCATACTTCAAGAGGCCCTAAGTCCATAGCTACCACAAAAACTACCACCAATCGAGATAACACCCAAAACTAAAAAATTGCAACCAAAACTTGGAAACAAATCCAAAACAAAATGAAAAAAAAACACAAATATCACCAAACCAAAATTTGAAATGAAACTGAAAAACTAAAAACCTAAGCAAAAATGCAAAAACCAAAACTTATATACAATAGAGCACAAGATGATAAAAAAAATTGGACCATCATTTCTCGGGATCCCAAATCCGCTTAGCACCCTTTAAAGTACACCAGTCATGATATGTGAGCCAAGCCTTACAATAATTCCACCAAAGAAATATTGGACCAAATAATGCAATAACTCTCATCTTGCCTCTCTCATTTAACCACTTAAATTCAAGTTTATTAGTCATTCTATGTTTAGCATTTAATTCCTTAAACTTGCAAGTGAATACCTGATTTTCAACAATCTTTTGCTTATTCAATGAGATGCAAATTTCAAAATTCAAATCATTTTCACAAGCATGTATGATTTCCTTCAAATAGGAGGCTATTTGTGAAAATTTTAAAGCAATATCATCATCTAGGTCCTTAGGCCAATCATATTCACACAACAATTTTCAAGTATCTAGGATATCTACTAAATGGGGATCGTTATAATCTTGTATCCTAGATTTGATTGTTAGTTGTTGGTGAACCTGATTTAACAATTCAAGCATATCAACTTCTCCCTCATTTAACAAAGCAATCTCATTAGTGGTATGATAAAAAATCCACTCTAAATCTTCATTCACTTCTAGTGGCATTTCATCATAGATAGCATTTGAATCTAATAAATGATTAGACAAATTTTCACCCGAGGATTGGTTATTTGGACATAAAAGGTTAGATTCTACCTTTTGTACGTTTTCATTTACCAAACCTTTGTGAGCCATTATAACCTTTTCTTCTTCATGGATCCATCATCATCATTTTATAACACTTCTTGTGGTATAGTTATTTCACTATCCTACACATCCAAGGAAATAAAAATTTCATTGGTAGGCATGTGAGAAACAAAAAAGTCTTCATATCTTCCCCATCCATTGTAATAATCATCTTCTAAAACCATGGGATATAAACCTATCATGTTTTCAAATGGCATGTGATTTTCTAAAGGTTTAGACATTGTAGGCTCTTCATGCAAGATAACATATTTAGAGTCATGCATATGATATGAAGAAATGTTTTTGTTAGAATGTACAAAAGGAACACATTCCTCATGTTCTTCCCAAACATCATCACCATCATCTTTCAAGATCAAATAATCAGATTCTATCAAGAATTTTGTATAATATTTAGATTCATCTATTGATTCACCCTCTTCAACTTCAAAGAATTCATCTTCCTCAGATTCATCCTCCTCAACTTTAAAAAAATCATCTTCCTCGGATTCATCTAATGGTAGGTCAAGGGTTTCTTCCATGGGATCTACTATTGCTTTCAAACTTCTAAAGTTGTCCTAGTCCTCCTTTGTAAAAAGTGACCCTAATCCAACCTATAGACTTTGATGAACTTGATCATCACCATCCTCATTGATGACATCTAAAGGGGTTGTAATATGTGGACATTCAATTTTATCCCCTTGATTACTCCCATTAGGCATTGTTTGATTTAGGATTGCTAGGTTTGATGGTTGGTATTGGTTGGAATTTATAGCTCCTGAAAAACAATCCATCATAGGAGAAGGTGGTTCCTCAACTAGATTATTTGGTAGCATTTGATTACAAGCTTTAGGGTTGAGCAATGATAATTGACCCACATCCAAACCTTTTGAAATGCATCATTTTTCTACCGTTATTGCCTCACTGTAGGCTATAGTCAAATATGACTCTTTAAGACTTATCCCTAGAAATGTAGAGGTAAAAGGGTCTAAGGCTTCTAGGTATACTTGGATAGCCTCTTCTTCTAAAATGATATAATGACTCTCCATATCAATGTACAACCTATGGAACCTATCATTAAATTGGCTTGTGGACTCATTAGGTTATTTACAAATAGAAACAAAATGATTTAATATCCTATTCGGATCAATCAATTTTCTAAACTATTTGAGGAATGCTACCTCTAATTCCTCCCAAGAGGTAATAGAACCTGCAGGTAAACTTATATACCAATAATAAGAAAATGCATCTAATGTGGATGGAAACATCCTATAAACAACATCTTCATGTATGATTTGCAAATGAATTAAAAGGCCCTTATATCCTTGCATATGCTCTTCAGGTGATTCCATACCATTATGCCTAAACTGAGGTAGGTTATTCAAAAGATCTATGGGCATAGGATGTGAATGCCCAGGTACATTTAAAGGACAATATACCCTTGAAGAAGCAAGAAATTCCATTAGATAACCTCAACGAATATGACTTTAAGACCAATTTTGTTAGTCGAAGAAATATCTTGCGATAAGCATGAAATGACTACCAAAACTCAAAATATATGCATCAATTAGAACATGACATTAAAGGACCTTATCTAATTAGAAAAAGATTAACATAATTGTATCATTAATTGGAGATATTTCAAAGCTAAAATCCTTGAACCTAGAGCTTCAAAACTCAAAAAAATCCATGTCCAAAATTTTCTTATACCAACAGACCTTCAATGATAATACCAAGGATGCTTTGAGCATGGAATAATTCATTTTTGACATTGATGATGACAAGAAAGTGTCAAAAATAATTGGGTCTCATCCATATGCTAAGGTGGACCTAAAAAGGAAGTAATTAGTTTTGTTCATGGTAAATAAATTGTCTATCATGTAATAGTTATATAATAGGCCATACATTCGAGACATTTTTCGTAGGACTGCCCAAACTACCGAACTCGTTTTGGCCATATCTCACTCATCCGGACTCGGATTGAGCTAAAATTTTGAGGGTAGATGCCTGAAAAACCCTAGAACGTCTCCACCAATTTTCATATCATTTGGAGCAACACAGATCCTAGCGCATCCCTATGTGTGAACGAGATATTTGGCAAGCGGCTATGCGAGGGTTTCATCTCGGGTTGAGTGCAAGCAGCTCCAGAGGTTGGTTTTTAGGGCCTTCGGGCCCTAGCGGCCAATATTTTTGTGGTTTATGCTCAATATTTTAGCAGGAAATGTTGCAGGGGATACAAGATGGGTTAGAAATTTGTCTTTCAATAGATCATACTGTGAACTTGAGTGACAACGGCTTCCAATTTGTTGCACAAAAGAAAAGTGAAAACCATACCTTTCCACGACGTCTAGGGCAAGGATTAAAGAGATCACGAAACAAGTTTCAAGCAGTTGATCAAAAAATGGCTCATATCTCAAGTGAATCTGGTGCTAAGGTGCACCCACAAAATAATTCTACTATGAAAACCCCTGTCAAGGGTAAGAATTTCGAAGACTCAGTCCCAAAAATGAATTTTAGGGATGCCCTTCATGGTGGACAACCTCAGCCCAATGCTAATATCAATATTAGGGCTTCCCATAAACCTCTAAGAATGCCTAAGATTGATCCCAGGAAAATGGAGTCAGGATGTCTTAAAGCAGCTGATGGAACTCCTATTGTTAAGCTTGATATGGGTAACATTCAGACCGGCATTGAAGATTTGGAAAAAAGAGGACTAATTTGTCGGTTCGTGGGTTTTCGTCCGAGTCTATCTCGCTTTCAAAGTCTGGGCTGCAAAAATCTGGAAAACTAAAGGTGAGTTACAAATCTCTATTTATCCAAATGGTTATTTTCTTGTTTTATTTGCTAATAATGAAGATAGAGAGAAAACTTTTCAAGGGGGTCCTTGGTTTTTTGGAAGGGCAGGGCTTTTCATGAAGCCCCGGCATACTAAATTTAAAGCCGAAGAAGAGATGCCTTCTATAGCTCCCGTGTGGGTTAGACTCTTTGGCCTCCCTATTGAATTTTGGAATCCTACTATTTTTTCTTCAATTGGAAACTCTTTAGGAACTTTTATGATGACTCGCTGATTGTACTCAAAATTTTGAACATATTATTTATGCTCGGATTTGTGTTTTAATGGATTTTGACAAACCCCTACCTAAAAATATCACATTACAATTTGGGGAAGACACTTGGGAGCAAGTAGTGGACTATGAGAACATTCCTTTTCATTGTAGAATTTGCCATGAATATGGTCATTTGGCCAGTGCTTGCCCAAATAAAATTCCTGATCAAAAGAAAGAAGATATAAACTCAACAGGTTTCCAAATACCTAAGAAGAAGAACACTAAAAAAAAACCAGTTATGAAGGATCAATCAAAGTCATCTCGCTAATATGTTTGAAATCCTTTCCACAAATGATGTCCCAAGTGAGGAAGAGGAAATAATGGAAACTAAAATCTTAGAAACACAATTTAAATATGAAGGGAAGAACTCAGAGACAAACCAACAAATCAAAGGTTTTCAACAAAAAAAAAGGAGAAAATTTACACAAGAAAAACAATATTTCAAATGTCAAAACTTCAAATAATGCAGGTCCCAATATAGACTCCGTTGAACCATCTAGTAAAATTTTGGCTGTGTACGAGCATTCTTCAAGGTTAGAAGCCATCTCAGATTCAATTGGAATAAGTCAAGAAATAGGGAAAAAAATTGAAGATGGATTCTAATAAAAAAGTAGGTCGCAAGACCAATCAATATCATATGGTAAAAGAAGGTGAAAAGCTTGTAGAGGAAGGTAAGATTAATGCCCTTCCCAAATTTTTTAGCCCTGGTATTAATGAAGATCATCACTTGGAATATTAGAGGACTCAAAGGGAGTCTTTCAAAACAAAATGAAATTAGAAGAATGATTCAGATAAATCATCCACATCTTGTTTTCCTTCAAGAAACAAAGATGTCAATGGAGGATATGGACTTAATTGCCAGTAAAATTTGGCCAGCTGGAAAAGTGGTTTCCCTCGGCTCCCAAGGGACTTCGGGTGGCATTGCTTGTCTTTGGGACCCAAAAGAGGTAGTTATTCACCATATGGTTGGCAGTTGGGGTTTGTTGGCTATAGCTATTCAAAGTAGACATTCCAACCAGATTATGCTCTACATTACTATTTATGCTCCGACTTCTTTGGAGGAAAAAAGAAGACAATGGAAGGATATTACTCATATTATCTCTCATTTTCCTAAAGCTTGGATCTTGATCGGAGGAGATTTCAATACCATCCTCTCTCTGGATGAGAAAATGGGGGGAAATAGAAATTTGGACAAAAGCACTGACCTCATGAGCGAATATATTGCAAACCTCCATCTTGTGGATATCCAACCGGATAATGGCCTTATGACTTGGTCTAACAGAAGGCAAGGCTTAGCTTGTATAATGGAGAGATTGGATAGGTTTTTGCTCTCTGAAAATTTCTTAATCCATGGTCACATTCCTAAAGTGAAGACTCTTAATAATGTTGGTTCGGATCATTGGCCGATCATGGTGGAAATGTGGAAAACCAATGTGAGTTTCTCTCCTTTTCATTTTCAATTAATGTGGCTTAGAGACATTTCCTTCAGACCTCGTGTGCAACAATGGTGGAAGGAAGGTAAACCTAGGCATGGGACTAAGATGTTCTGTTTTGCCAAAATACCGCAATACATTAAATCCAAAATCAAGACTTGGAACCGGAAAGAGTTTGGGGATGTTCATAAAAAAAACATGAAGTTATTGCTCATCTTGAAAATTTGAATAAGAAAATCCATTTAGATGGCCTCACAGAGAAGAGAAGTGCAGATGAAATTAAACTCACAACTCAGCTAGAGGAATGGGAAAAAAGAGAAGAAATCTTATGGAAGCAAAAATCTAGAATTCAATGGCTCAAAGAAGGAGATCGAAACACAAATTTCTTCCACAAATCTCTTCTAGCTCGAAGATCTCACAACTTTATTTCTTCCTTAAAATCAGATTCTGGAGATGTTGTTTATACTTGGGATGGCATGAACTCTATTGTTGTTGATTACTTTTCCAATATTTTTGTTGCTACTCCTCTTGACTCAGCTTCACAACAAAATGTTCTTCAAGCAATCCCTTCTCTTATCACTTCTGAGGAGAACTCTATTTTGATCGCTCCTGTTACTATCAATGAGCTTCAACAAGTAGTTTTTAAAATGCAAAAAGGGAAAACCCCAGTGTCCCGATGGTTTTCCCATTGAGTTCTACCAAGAGTTCTGGGATATCCTTCATGTTGATTTATTAGAGGTGGTGGAAGAAGCCAGGAAAGCCAAAGAAATTTTGAAGGTTATCAATAAAACTTATATTACTCTTGTTCCAAAAGCTCAAGAGGTTGATCATATCTCAGCTTTTAGACCTATTGCTTTATGTAATGTTCTTCTCAAAATCATTACTAAAATCATGGCAGAAAGGTTGAAGCCTCTTTTGCATAAGATTATTTCCCCAGAGCAAGGGGGTTATGTGGAAGGACGTCAAATAGTAGATGAGATAGTTCTTGCTCAGGAAGCCATCCATTCCATGGATATGCAAAATTCTCCTTCCATGTTCATTCGGTTAGACTTATCCAAAGCTTATGACAGAGTGGATTGGCACTTCCTTATCAAAGTTTTGAGGCAATTTGGTTTCTCTAAGGATTGGATGGATTGGATTATGGGATGTATCTCTTCAGTTTCCTACTTAGTTCTTATCAATGGCAGGCCTTCTCAGTCTTTCCCAGCTTCCAGAGGTATTAGGCAAGGTGACCCGCTATCCCCTTATTTATTCATCATTCTTGCTGAATGCTTGGGTAG
This sequence comes from Wollemia nobilis, assembly GCA_028583015.1. Taxonomy (NCBI): domain Eukaryota; kingdom Viridiplantae; phylum Streptophyta; class Pinopsida; order Araucariales; family Araucariaceae; genus Wollemia; species Wollemia nobilis. The sequence goes on from JAQPPZ010016724.1 coordinate 14,009,195, forward strand.
GACTATAACCAAAAAGAGGGAAAACAAAACCCTTGAGGGAGTTACCATTGCTCATGGAGCTAGACCTATCTCTCATCTTCAATTTGTGGATGACTCTACTCTTTTAGGTAAAGCTACAGTTAAGGAAGCTTCTAATATTAAGCAAATCATTAGCTATTTTTCTAAGGCTATTGGGCAGTTGATCAATGAAGACAAATCTAAAGTTATTTTCTTTCACTGCTTTGCTAGACAGGAATCCATGGTCTTGGATAAATTAAGATATAAGAAGACCTCTCTTCCAATCACTTATTTAGGTATTCCCATAAATATTCAAAGGCAGAAAAATAAATATTGGAATTGGTTGTTGGACAAAGTCAAGAAGAAAATTGGAAAGTGGACCAACAAGTGGCTTTCTTCTGGGGGTAGAATCACCTTGGTAAAATCAGTCCTTCAAGCTATTCCTATTTATGTTTCTTCCATTTTGAATATCCCAAAGGCTGTTCTTCGAGAATTGGATCAAATCAGTCATCGTTTCCTTTGGAGTGGTACTAAGGAGAAAAGAAAATGGGCCTTGGTGAAATGGGATACTTTATGTCTTCCTAAGAGTGAAGGGGGTTAGGATTCTAGTCTTCAATTAATAACAACAAAGCTTTAGCTGCTAAATTATATTGGAGGATGTTGCATAACCCCAATGCTCTTTGGGCCAATAATCTTCATGCTAAATATGCTGAGAACAAAAGTCCTGAAGACCTTGTTCGCTATCAACTTCCTACCAAAGGTTCTCCCATTTTAGCAGTTCTTAAGACTCGGTGAGGATTTGATAAAGAAAAAATTATTTTGGATCATTCATAATGGTCAACATGCAAATTTTTGGACAGATTCTTGGGATGGTCACAAGCCTTTGATAACTCGGTTTCCCGATTGGAGGCCTTGGATGGAGGAGCTTCACCGAGCTAATTGGATAAAGGTGGCTAATTACTATCGGTACCATACTCGGTAATTCAAAGGTTGGTAGATATTGGATCCCTATTGAGGACTGGCCTATTCAAATCCTAGAAAGGCAAAGACAAGATATCCAAGGCATCCTTCATATGAGATCCCTCTCTTGGTCCCATGAAAAAGATTGTTTTGGATGGAACAACACTACTAAGGGTGAGTATTCAGTTGCTCAAGGTTATTTGACCTTATGCCATAATAATCCCAACCATTCTTCTCGACATATTTTCTCGATTGTGGGCTCAAAATCTCTAGCCTAAGGTGAGGTTCTTTAATTGGCTTTTATTGCATCGTAGGGTGCTTACTGGTGAGCAACTTATGAAGCATGGTTTTCATGGCCCTTTTAGATGTGAAATGTGTGAAGAGAATGTAGAAAATATCAACCATATTTTTATTGAGTGTACTTTAGCCTCTGAGCTATGGAGGAGAATGGCCACTTTACTTGGCTTACAGTGGTCCAATTTTTTTACTTTTGAACAACTTTGGAGGGATTGGCCTAATCAAGAGGGTGTTGATCATTTTATTAGGCGGTTAGTTTGGATGGGTTCTACCATTCTTCTTTGGAATATTTGGAATGAAAGGAACAACCAAATTTTTAATCAAGATAGGAAGGATATTCACTATATTTGGCAAAATACCATAGCCAACTTAGTTGAATCAGTCCATCAACTCCTTAATCACCCCCAAAACTCCCACCAAAGATGGGATCAAGTGATGCAAAGATTGAAGATTAAATCTTCTAAGGGCAACCAACTTAAAGGGAATGTGAGTATTAGTAAGATGGATAGGACTAGAAATTGGCAACCTCCTCCTAAGGATTTTGGAAAAGTCAATACCGATGGAGCCTCTAGAGGGAACCCCGGAAAAGCCAAGTGTGGGAGGAATTGGTAGACTTTCAGATGGCTCCCTGGTTTTTACTTTTGCTGAGAATTTGGGTATTCTTTCCAATAACCTTGCTGAGGGGTATGGTATCCTCGGAGGCCTTCAAGAGGCTACTAAGGTTGGATGGGAAAAGGTGTTAGTTGAGTCCGACTCTCAACTTATGATTAATCTCTTGAAGACTCCTTCTAAGAATCATAAGGTGGATTGGAGAATAAAAAGAATTATTGAGAAGATTCAGTTAATCCAGATGGGATTTTTGAAAGTTGATTACAATCATGTGGTCGGAGATCAAAACAAGAGTGTTGATGCTTTAGCTAATTGGGCTTTGGACAAAGGTGATCTTACTTGTTATGGCCACCCTCCTATATGGTGGGCTTCTCAAATTAGGGAAGCTCTTCTTTCTATCATTTCTTTGGATGGCTCCAGCTTCGAAGGTACCTAGTTTCTTCTTGTTTTTTTTTTTGCTTCTCTTTGGTTCATTCAGTTTTTTTTAGTTCCCTAGCTCATTCTATTCTTTATTTTGTTTCCTCTGTTGATTCTTGCCTTAATAGTCTTCTGGTCTAGATAGGTCATTGTTTTGTTCAATTTTTTTTTTTTTTGTTTAGTTTTTTAAGGTGGGTGGGTTCTTTTGTTTTGTTTTGTTTTTGTGTTCTTTGTGTTGTTTTTTGTTGTTCTTGTGTTTTTGTTGTTTTGTTTTTTGTTGTTTTTTTTTTTATGTTTTTTGTTATTGTTCTTGTGTTTTTTTCGTTCTTGTTCTTGGGTTTCTCTTTGTTTGTGTTATTTCGTGTTTTTATGTGTGAGTGTTTTCTATGTTTTTTGTTTTTGTTTATTGTCTGTTGTTGGTTGTTTTTTATTTTTATTTTTATTTTATTTTTTTAAATTTTTTAGGTTTTGGTTGTGTTTATTTTTCATGTTTTTTTTGGGTTATGTCTTTGTAGTGTTCTGTTGTTTTTGTCTTGTTTGTGTTTTGTTATGTGGTTCTTGTGTTTTTCTATGTGGTTTGTGTTGTGGTTTCTTTTATCTTATTGTGCGTGTTTGGTTGTGCTTTTGTTTTTGACACACTCAAGGAGCATGTTTTTTATTTTATTTTATTATTTTTGTTGTTATTTACTTATTTTTAAATTGGTTTTGTGTGTTTGTTTGCTCCTTGAGTATGTCAAAGGTGGTAGGCCAGGTCCGAGTCCTGGGCATTTTTGGTGGAATGGATACCCCTGCCTCCTTGGGTCTTACCCGAAAGTGGCATCCCTTTTGGGATGTTTTCCACAAATAAAAAAAAATAATTGGAGAGCTTTCAAATCAATAGATATGCTCAATAAAACTCAGTCAAGATAAATGCATTCAAATCACTCTTTCAAATAGCATGAACGAGTTAGCATCTATAACAAAAATAACCAAATTAGGCTCTCCTTCTAGCGCTAAAATGTTGAGTGATGATTTTTCCCAAGTGCAAAACCACACTCAGAGTTAGGATTTATTAGCAAACCCTCTCTTGCAAAGAAGTATAAACTTCTCCAAGGTTCCCTTTACTTAATGTGTGCATGTATGTTTGTCAAATTAATGCATGGAATACCTCAAGGATCTGCAAAACAACTATTAACAAGGTGTCTGTGGTGGGGTTACTTTAGTATAAGATGCTATTATTGTTCATGAAAATAGAAACAAAAATAAACGCAATTGGCCCTCATATGACCATGATGTGAGAATGAAATTATTTTTATCTTGAAGGGTTTTAGCTAGATTTCCTCTCCCTTTATTAAGCCAATTTAAACCAACATTATTCTTTATTAACCCTACTTTAATCACAAAATAGAAGATAAGATCTACTTTCAAAAACAAATATGAAAATGATAATTGGATTTATTCTATATTGCTTCAGAAATGGAAAAGAAATAATATTTGAGTGGCCAACACTGTAGCTATGAGAGCTTTTGATGTGCTTTATTAATAACTATCTTTAATTAAATGAATTTTCATAAAGAGAGTTAATAGAGAGCTTGAAATGTCCTGTAAATCACCCCTCTTCAATGAAATTGAAATTTTCATGAAGAGGTCAATTTACCACTTTAAATGCAGTAGCCTAGGAATTGCCAAATAAATTACCCCTTTCCATGAAATTATGATTTTTAGGAAGGAAATTAATTTATTACTTGAAAGAAATGCAAAACTTGAAATCCAAATTTCTTTCAAAATACAAAGTCTTGCAAAACTAAAAATTATAAAATTTCCCTTAAACTGCATAACTGTAAACAAATTTTGTAATTCCACATTTGTATCAAACTTGCTCTAAATGGAACCTTAGAGCGTATTATTTTAATTTGTAAATCTATTTTTTTTTTTTATATATTTTTGTCGCCTCGTCGAGCATCCGCATCATCATCTATTTCCTTGACCCATCATGTTACTTTTTTATCACTATCCCGCACATTCTAATCCTATGTTTTCGAGATATGCCCTCCTTTACTCACCCGCCAGATTATGCGACGTCCCCGTCACCCTTCCGCTGGAAAACCCCCATCCACGCTGACCGGATTGCTAAAAATTTTATTGTCTGACTGCCCACATCTACTAGCATGGTCGGTCCAACTCATCATTGGGTTTCCAATTGCTTCTTCTTCTAACAACACTTCGCATCATTTTCTACTTCCATGTCGAACATCCAACGAGACATTCATGTTGGTTCTCTATATGGATCGGGCATAGCATAACAATGTCATCCCTTGTATCCATCTCTCATGAAGCACAACTTAAAATTCTTGTATCCAATACATCCACTGGATTAACATTTGGTAGTCACCTGTAGCAATCAAAATAAATTTCATTACCAGATCCCATGACTTGGAGAAATGACCCATACTCCTAAAAAAAAACAACTAAACTAAAATCTCACATCACTAGTTCTAAATTTTAAAGCCTAACTTAACGAAATAAATCCATTTAAACTAAAGTCTAACATAAAATGAAAATAAAACATGTTCCTTTTTTTTGTTTTATTAATTTTATTGTATTGTATTTTTTTTAAATTATTATGTATATATATGAATTATATAAATAATAACTATGGATATTTTATTTTTTAAATCTAATTATAAATTTATACACACACACACACACACACACACACACACACACACACACTATATATATATATATATATATATATATATATATATATATATAAGTTTATATTTTATTGACCCTAATCAATTTAAAATTTTAAATTAATCCAATTTAAACATTAAAATTGATTAGGCATTATAACAACATAACTAAACAAGACTTGACCATCACACCAAATCTAACCAAACAAAAAACATACTGACACCATGAATAACCACAATAGGCACTTTCAAAGGGAAACTAGAAAACAAAACTCCCCAAAGGACCTTGGACTCCAAACTGCAAAGGACGAGAAAAGAGTTAGCAAATCTAACACTCAAGGAAAACCCAAACTCCTGAAAAATTATAGCAAAAAAAAAAGTGGGTCCCCAAATTTTGGGGATAGTTGTGGTGAGGCCACAACGCTTTCTTACTACAGTGATTTCATTTGACATTGTCCTTACGACCGAATTAATAGTTTGCACTTCTTGTAATAGTTTCATGTAAGGATCAGGATTCAAGGGCACATGAGGTATAAGTAAAGGTAGAGGTGTTTATGGGGCAGGAAATTGTAGTGGAATAGGCAGTGCTAGTAGCACTGGGAAAGGAGAAGGTGTTGGCAACTAAGGAACAGTTGGTGTAGGTAATTGTGAGATACTTGGAGCGAGTAGTTGTGGAACTGGGACTGGAGCAATTTGAGGCAGATCTGAGCTCCATGAGGGAATGGGGTACATGGAAGGCATAGGCTATGAAAACTCACTTGAATACAAATGCTATAGAATATCAGGGAGGATTGATATAGTTACCTTTGGGGGAAGCTTACCTATGGTGATCAAGTCTGCTTCGACCTTCTGTGCCTATGTGTATAACTCTAGAAATATATTTACAATGGTCTTTTGAACAACCATGCCAATGTTAGAGTTGAAGGCTCTAAGATAATAAAACATAGCTTACTCATGGGTGAGTCAAAGACCATCAAGAACTCTCTACCAACTTAGGATAAATCTGACGTTGAAGTCCACTATCTCCTCATGTAGATGTCTTTGGATCGTTGTAAATTGATGTAGCAAGGAGAATGGATCAACTTGCTCATGAAAGTTCTTGATTAGCAATTCTGCCAACTTATCCCATGTGGTGATAGTGATGGGTGACAATGATCGGTACTAGTATAACAACTTTCCTCTAAGTGATAGCACCAATAACCTTACCATAATATCTTCATCAGTAATACCATGGATCATTGCCAAGGAAGCCACATCTTAAATATGCTCATAAGCAGTTTTTCTAGTTATGTTATAGGTAGGAAAAGCCTTTAAAGCTGCTTGGGGAACTAGATTTTGTTCTTGTAGATTCAAAGCTCCTAATCTATTCCACACTAGAAACTGTCTTGGTGGTTGTGGTTGTTGTGGCGGTGGGTTTTGAGCCATACTAACTAGTGTGTGAGGTTGAGGAGGTGGAACACTAGTAGCAATACTAGATGGACTTGAAGGAATAGAGAACACACCGACTATTTGTGAGGATATTGTAGATGACATGTAAGGTGGAGGAACTAACCTGGGGTGTTCACCTAATATTTCAGTATCAAGTTCATAGAACTCAATGGTTTTTTCAAGATTTTTAGCCTTTAACCTTGTGATCATGAAGTATAGATTTCATTGCCTTCACGTTAAGAGGATTTTGGGTATATTTAAGTCACCAGATGTTCTAACTATGTAGCATGAAGATGAACATCAAACATCAATACTATTGAAAGTGGAACTTTCGGTGTCCCACCGGACGTACCAAAAATTATTGGTCAAATATCTGCATAATTATACAAACATGCATTTGTGTGCCCTAGACATGTCCAATATTGAAAGCTCAGAGGAAAGAAATGTCCTCCGTGCTAATCTCTAGAGAGGGTTGGCTCCTGTTGAGAAGCAACACACCCCCACTGAAAAATGAGATTCCATCCTTAGAAAATCCTGAACTTTCATTTTTGCAGCAGGGACCCTCTTGATAATTTTCAGGTTTAATTCCAATTTGCTTGCCTCCTTTTTAAAGTTGTGCTTTTTCTTGCATTCTAGCTGTGTTATCCAAGAATTCACTTTTTACATGCTAGAAATCATTCATGCTTAAGAAAATCTTGCACCGGTATCGAGAAAATCCAGAAAACAGTTGCATAAATTCATGAAAAATCAAACTTTCCATTTTTGGTAGTGTCGCGATATCGCGACACTTCCATTTTCGGAAATGTCGCGATATCGCGACAAGAAAATACAAATGCAGCTAAGTCGCAAATGTGTAGCGAAATCGCGACACTTTCCATTTTTGGAAGTGTCGCGATATCGCGACATTTCCATTTTTGGAAGTGTCGCGAAATCGCTACCGGCCAGAGGAGAGAGAAGCAGATCGTACGGAAGAGCGTGAAATCGCGACATGTCGTGAAATCACGACATGTCGCATTTTCGTGGCAAGAGAGAGAAAATGCATGAAAATCCGCCAAGTAAGAAAACAGGCACGATTTCGTGACATGTCGCGAAATCGCGACAAATCTGGAGGAAGATGTGCGGTAGCAGAAAACGTAGCGAAATCATGACACTTTCCATTTTTGGAAGTGTCGACATTTCCATTTTTGGAAGTGTCGCGAAATCGCTGCAGGAAGAGGAGAGAGTAAGCCGGGGAGAAAGATGCGCGAAATTGCGACGTCGCGATTTCGCGACATCGCGAAATCGTGACAAGGGAAGAAGGCCAAGCAAGGAAAGATGCGCGGAATCACGACGTCGCGATTTCGTGACGTCGCGAAATCGCGACAGGGAGAGGTAAAGTTGCAGCGATGCACTGCATGTTTCAAACTCGCGGGCCGGAGCTTGCAGCGACGCGCTGCACATTTCGAAGGTGAAGGGAGAAAGTTGCAGCGATGCGCTGCATGTTTCAAAATCGCGGGCTGGAGCTTGCAGCGATGCGCTGCATGTTTCGAAGATCAAGGATGAGAATGGTAGCGACGCGCTGCACGTTTTGAGGAAGTTGTACGACGGCCAGCGAGAGGCACGATTTTGTGACATGTCGCGAAATCGCGATAGGAAGCAAGGAAGATGTACGACCGTCGACAAGAGGCGCGATTTCGTGACATGTCACGAAATCGCGACATGTCGCGTTTTCGCGGCCGACAGGGGAAGAAGCAGCGCAGCGCTGGGGACGTCGCGATTTCGTGACATGTCGCGAAATTGCGACATGTCACAGAATCGCGATAGGAGAGAGAAAGTCCTCAAAGTTGACCAGAAGTGCATTTCAGCTGAAACAGAAGGCATCCTGGGGTAGCGACATGTGTCAAAGCGCATAACAGGCAGAGCAAGGCCGACATGCAAGCTTTTTAGCTGGTTTTTAATCTGTTTTAACCTTTAAAGCTTTTGATTTTATGTTTTATTAAAGTGCTAATGCATCTTTTCTCTTTCATGCAGGATTCCATCTGGCACTTACGGGACAACAGGGAAAGACCATAAAGGCAAATTTAAAGTGCGGGTTTAGTCAAGGACCGCCATGCTAGAAGAGAAGATACCAGTGAGAGCATTCAATGACAAATTTATTGCAGACTTGATAGCATGAAGATAATTTCAACACAAGGATGGCTTTACGGAGATCAGATCTGAGAGAAGTGGTGACTCATCCGGCTCACCAGCAGAATTAATGGAGGCATTTATTTGCAGCTACGGATGAATGCAAGTGGCTTTATATTTTATCTTCTCCATTTATGGCAGCTAACTGCATAGATTTGCAGAATGGTTAAGTTCTATCCAGAACTTGATTTTAAATCAATTTTTATTGTAAAACCCGGGTCCTAAGGTTTAGATGTGATAATATTTGCAGTTATGAGAAGAAGATATTTTTGAAAAGATCAGGGTCTGTCCTGAATCTATAAATACTTCTTCTCAATGTAATTGCGAGAGGCGGAGACTTAGAAATAAAAGGCTTATAAGCAATTTCTTACAAATTTTGTGAAATCCTTTGTTTCTGGACTTGGAGTTGATGTGCTTTAGCTTTTTGGTGATAGCATGGCCAGGAGCCTAATATTTTGCAGAGTGTGATAAGTGTATCTTCTTTTGTTATCCGTTCTATTTAAAGTTTGTTAGATATATGCTATAAATCTGACATTATCAAGTTTAAATATCTTTGTTAGGCTTCGAGTTGTTCTCTTGTCTGCTAGGAGAAATTACAGATTTGAAGTTTAAGTTTGTTCTAATTGCTCTGTCTTCACTGTGTGAGCTAGGCTGTCGGTGAAAGATACCAATTTTAACCAGCTGCCCTTGGATTTATAATTTTTTGCTAGATCTGTTTCACTTGCCTTGTGCTCTTAGTTGAAAGTGATCTTAGACTGACTGGACACTTTCTTCTTTGATTTGTTCTATTGTGAAGCTGATAGCATAGATAAAATTGACAGTTTAGGGTTTTACAGTTGATGTTTGATAAACTTCTCTTTCTGCCTTACCCTACCCTCTCTTTGTTTTCGGTGAATGATCCATTTTTATTTTCTTTGTTTGTCTTTTATTTAAATCTACTGACCCATGAGAGCTAGATCAAGAATTCAAGTTAAATATGATTGTCAACAACTTTTGCAACTACTGAACAAGTTCAAGAACCCCCTATAAGGTAACAGAGCAGTCCATATTGAAATCTATTCCAGAAGTGGAAAAGAGTGAATAGCCATTCGACCCAACTTTGTAACTCGCACCTTGGATAACCAGCTAGATCCTAAAGTGAGTGGGATCCGTCCCGTGGGTGTCTCCGGAGCTTCCTTGCTTCATCCTTTCCCGGGGTGTGAATGAAAGTCGGACCAACAACCTAATTGGCGCTAGAAGGAGGGCTTGAACCTCCGTTCAAGTATTGTAAGGACCTAACAGCAACATTTGAAGGACCCACAGTGAACTTCGAATAGTTTTGTAAATTGTCAGTACAATTTTGTAAATTGTCAGTGCAGTTTTTGAAAGTTGTCAGTGCAGTTTTTAAAATTGCCAGAGAAGACCTCAAGTTAAGAACAATTTTATCTCCACTGGCAGTTATCCAATCACAACTCAGAATATCACTGTCAGCCAAGTAATAATGGCAAATTGGTTGGGCCCCACTGCTTTGAATATCCCGGGTATAGCCCATGACCTGCCTAGAAGCCCGAAAAGATATCTCCCCAGGTACAAACATGATGGGACAAGAACTGCAGAAGAACACCTGCTAGCTTTTAAAAATGCTTTAAGATTATTGAATATACAGCATGAAGATGTTGCCTGCAGATTGTTCCCGTTCACTCTCCAGGAGGGAGCTTATGATTGGTTTTTAAACCTCACCAGCAATTCCATTACTAGCTGGGATGACCTAGAGAAAGCTTTTATATCACAATTTGGGGAAGTGATAGACCCCAATGTGTTATACCAAAAATTTTCCAGCATCAAGAGAGAGTCGGGAGAAACTGTCAGGTCTTTCAATATGAGGTTCCAAAGAGCTTACGGTAGAATGACTGGCCATTACATTTCAAATGCAAATCTGGCCTTAGAAATCTACAAGAATGCATTGGATTCGGTGACCTCTATTTTCCTCAAGAGAGACATCAATATCACAATCCTGGCAGGGGCTTATAAAGAAGCCCTAATTCTTGAAAGACAGTTAGGGCCTCAAATTTTGAGCAGTCCTTTGATATCCTATGTTACACAGAACATGCCTATTTCAGACCCCATTCCACATCATGAGTTAGTGCCAACATGTCATGCTCTACCCAAGGAGACTCCGTTAACTGTCACATCCACTCAGCATGTGCAAAATACAGAGAAGAGTTCTGACAAGTTCAAAGTGGAAGAGCTTGAAGTGAACAGTTGTGATCTGGTACCACCCAAATCTGAAGTTTTTCTTGGTGAGTTAAATTTTCCTAGAGATCAAAGAAATATTGATATTTCTAGTTCACCCAAAAATAGTACAACCAGGGTTTCAGATTCTTTCACTTTTCTTGAAGAGACAGAAAGTCTTGTAGAGACTCCTATGGATGAAATGCAAGATTTTCAACAGTTCAAAATGGACAGTTATAATTTGAGATGTCAGAGTCCAGAACCTAACTATGATCCTTCCTCATCAGAGGATGATGAAAGTGAGATTCAATATCACTATGCAGAAGTAACTGAGGAGGATAATATCATTGAGGATATGAGGGAACTTAAAGCTGACATCACCCTCTATGAACTGCCTCAGATTGTTGAACGGAAGGTTAACTTGATTGAGGCTTACTATGGACCACCTGTTGGATTTCAAGAAAAGGAGGAAAAGATAGTAAATATGAATGTGGTCAGCCAACTTGGAATTGATGAACTGTCTCAACATAAGCTCGCAACTTCTGAACATAATGTCAAAGAAAAGGCTATAAACTGTGTTGATGCAGATATTGGAGTTTATAATTTGGCAACTGAGAAGGTGAGAACAGTTACAACTCTAAACCATCACAACCATGATGTTTGGACATTGTACATTGATGAGGTTAAATCTAAGTAAGGCTCAGGTGAAAAGGAAAATTGTAAGCATTCTTCTAGAGGGATAAAAATTGAAGTCCTGGATATTGAAGCAGTACAGCAACCACAAAATGTTCAAGTTGTTAAGAACCAGGGCATACAAATAAAACATGATTTCTTTCAGTTGTTACATAATTTTGAAGATGTGGTGGTCTGGGTCTGTCAAGATTTTAAGGTATTTGATCCTAGGGGTTTTTTACATTCAGTCCTTTTGAAAGAACTTTGCAAACCCTTCAATTAGAAGCATAAATATGTTATCATATGATTTGTTATTATATGATTTGTTTAATTTGAAGGAGTTGCAGATTTGTTTTTCAAATGGGACAGGGAAGACAGTAAACCCAAGTCTTTCCCAGATAGCAAATTTTTGAAGCACAGTCTGGAGTGCATTTCGTCAACAGGACCTGAAAGGTAATTTTTCTAAGTTACTTGTACATGGTCCAATTTTTTTTAAGGCACCATTTCTCTGCTTTCCCAACTGCTGCATTTTTTGAGTATGAAGGGAAGTTGTAACATATGTATGCATTGTAAGTAAGCTTTGAAATTTTTCAGTTTTCTTTAATTGTTTTTCAGTTTTAGCTTGTGCAGTTTATTTCTTTTGTCAGTGCTTTTTTTTTCTTTTCTTTGTCTTTTTATTTTAGCTTGCTTTTATTTTAGTCTCGTACGATATTTTCTTCCTTGCGGTTCTTTTTCTTTCTGTCATGCATACGTTGCAGTTTAATTTATTTCAGTTGCTTTAGTTTATTTCAGTGCTGTTGCAGTTTAGCTTTGCTGCAGTTCAGCAGTTTTAGTTGCTTTGCTTCAGTTCTTTTAGTTTATTTCTTTTTTTCCCTGTTTAGTTTTTATTTTCTTCCCTGCATTTCCTTTTCTTTGCTGTCTGTCCAGTCATTTGTTTTAGTTCTTTTCTTTGCTGTCTGTTCAGTTTATTTTATTCCCTTTGCCTGTACAGTTCTGTGCTTTAGTCTGTACAATTTTATTCTGTTTTGCTTTAGAAGCCTGTACAAAGTCCTTTGGCTTCAAATTTTTTCTGTCCTTTGCCTCTGCCTGAGCAATCAATGAAAAGTCAGCCTACTGAAGATTGTCTTATTCTGAGCTGATAAATCCACAATCCAGTACCCCATTCTGTTCATTATTCTAATTGAGATAGTCTACTTGCACTGAACAGTAGAACTATTTTGTTATTCAGGACAAAGGTAGAGAGATGATTAGATCTTGTGTCTTACTTGCCACAGTTTGTTTTAATTATAGAGAAGCTGCTATGCTGTGTGGTTGGAGGAACTCCCGAGGAATCCAAGAAAAGCTAGTTATAAGAGGGGACTATGGTTCATGCAATTATTTGGGTATCCACAGAGGCTATCAGTGCCTAGACTGAAACAGTTCCAGATTGATCAAAAAAATAAATAAAAGAAGATTGTGATTTCCCTAAAAGCATTTCAGATATTGATATATTTCAGAGGGAGAGATATAAAAAAAAAAAAAAAAAAAAGAAGAAGAAAAAAGAAAAAAAAGAGTTATATATTAAAAGAGGCAGCCAATATTAGATTCTGCCTACGAGTTGTAAATTGGGTCGTGTAAATCTAAAGGGTAACTCTGTCTAGGCTGTAAAAGGCTAAACTAGTAAACAGAGCTCTACTCGGTTTCCCCTTTTACAATCTAGAAAAGTTGATTAATCCAAGTTTATCATTCAATCTAGTCATTCTTGAAGAAAGTTCTATACCCTTTGAAATTGCATATCAAAAATCTTCCTTGAAGTAATCCAGCCTAGTATGTCCTTGGGAAATTTTAACAGCTGGCAGTTAACAGTCAATTTATTATGAAGAATGTCTGTGGCAAGGCATGATGCATGGTCTTTTTGTTTTGAAACCAAAGTCTTGGGTTCTAAAATAGTGTTACTATTTTACCCGTAGATATCGCCATTTGTTGAGAAGCAACACACCCCCACTGAAAAATGAGATTCCATCCTTAGAAAATCTTGAACTTTCATTTTTGCAGCAGGGACCCTCTTGATAATTTTCAGGTTTAATTCCAATTTGCTTGCCTCCTTTTTAAAGTTGTGTTTTTTCTTGCATTCTAGCTGTGTTATCCAAGAATTCACTTTTTACATGCTAGAAATCATTCATGCTTAAGAAAATCTTGCACCGGTATCGAGAAAATCCAGAAAACAGTTGCATAAATTCATGAAAAATCAAACTTTCCATTTTTGGAAGTGTCGCGATATCGTGACACTTCCATTTTCAAAAATGTCACGATATCGCGACAGGAAAATACAAATGCAGCTAAGTCGCAAATGTGTAGCGAAATCGCGACACTTTCCATTTTTGGAAGTGTCGCGAAATCGCGACATTTCCATTTTTGGAAGTGTCGCGAAATCGTGACATTTCCATTTTTGGAAGTGTCGCGAAATCACGACCGGCCAGAGGAGAGAGAAGCAGATCGTACGGAAGAGCGCAAAATCACGACATGTCACGAAATCGTGACATGTCACATTTTCGCAGCAAGAGAGAGAAAATGCATGAAAATCCGCCAAGTAAGAAAACAGGCGCGATTTCGCAACATGTCGCGAAATCGCGACAAATCTGGAGGAAGATGTGCGGCAACAGAAAACGTAGCAAAATCGTGACACTTTCTATTTTTGGAAGTGTCATGATATCGCGACATTTCCATTTTTGGAAGTGTCGCGAAATTGCTGCAGGAAGAGGAGAGAGTAAGCCGGGGAGAAAGATGCGCGAAATCGTGATGTCGTGAAATTGTGACAAGGGAAGAAGGCCAAGCAAGGAAAGATGCGTAGAATCACGACATCGCGAAATCACGACAGGGAGAGGTAAAGTTGCAACGATGCGCTGCATGTTTCAAACTCGCGGGCCGGAGCTTGCAGCGACGCGCTGCACGTTTCGAAGGTGAAGGGAGAAAGTTGCAGCGATGCGCTGCATGTTTCAAAATCACGGGCTGGAGCTTGCAGCGATGCGCTGCATGTTTCGAAGATCAAGGATGAGAATGGTAGCGACGCGCTGCACATTTTGAGGAAGTTGTACGGCGGCCAGCGAGAGGCGCGATTTTGTGACATGTCGCGAAATCACGACAGGAAGCAAGGAAGATGTACGGCCGTCGGCAAGAGGCACGATTTCGTGACATGTCGCAAAATCATGACATGTCACATTTTCGTGGCCAACAGGGGAAGAAGCAGCGCAGCGCTGGGGACGTCGCGAAATCGTGACATGTCGCGAAATCACGATAGGAGAGAGAAAGTCCTCAAAGTTGACCAAAAGTGCATTTCAGCTGAAACATAAGGCATCCTGGGGTAGCGACACATGTCAAAGCGCGTAACAGGCAGAGCAAGGCCAACATGCAAGCTTTTTAGCTAGTTTTTAATTTTTTTTAACGTTTAAAGCTTTTGATTTTATGTTTTATTAAAGTGCTAATGCATCTTTTCTCTTTCATGCAGGATTCCATCTGGCACTTGTGGGACAACCGGGAAAGACCATAAAGGCAAATTTAAAGTGCGGGTTTAGTCAAGGACCGCCATGCTAGAAGAGAAGATACCGGTGAGAGCATTCAATGACAAATTTATTGCAGACTTGATAGCATGAAGATAATTTCAACACAGGGATGGCTTTACGGAGATCAGATCTGAGAGAAGTGGTGACTCATCCGGCTCACCAGCAGAATTAATGGAGGCATTTATTTGTAGTTGCGGATGAATGCAAGTGGCTTTAGATTTTATCTTCTCCATTTATGGCAGCTAACTGCACAGATTTGCAGAATGGTTAAGTTCTATCCAGAACTTGATTTTAAATCAATTTTTATTGTAAAACCCGGGTCCTAGGGTTTAGATGTGATAATATTTGCAGTTATGAGAAGAAGATATTTCTGAAAAGATCAGGGTCTATCCTGAATCTATAATTACTTCTTCTCAATGTAATTGCGAGAGGCGGAGACTTAGAAATAAAAGGCTTATAGCAATTTCTTGCAAATTTTGTGAAATCTTTTGTTTCTAGACTTGGAGTTGATGTGCTTTAGCTTTTCTGTGATAGCATGGCCAGGAGCCTAATCTTTGGCAGAGTGTGATAAGTGTATCTTCTTTTGTTATCCGTTCCATTTAAATTTTGTTAGATATATGCTATAAATCTGACATTATCAAGTTTAAATATCTTTGTTAGGCTTCAGTTGTTCTCTTGTCTGCTAGGGGAAATTACAGATTTGAAGGTTAAGTTTATTCTAATTGCTCTGTCTTCACTGTGTGAGCTAGGTTGTCGGTGAAAGATACCAGTTTTAACCAGCTGCCCTTGGATTTATAATTTTTTGCTAGATCTGTTTCACTCTGCCTTGTGCTCTTAGTTGAAAGTGATCTTAGACTGACTGGACACTTTTTTCTTTGATTTGTTCTATTGTGAAGCTGATAGCATAGATAAAATTGATAGTTTAGGGTTTTACAGTTGATGTTTGATAAACTTCTCTTTCTGCCTTACCCTACCCTCTCTTTGTTTTTGGTGAATGATCCATTTTTATTTTCTTTGTTTGTATTTTATTTAAATCTACTGACCCATGAGAGCTAGATCAAGAATTCAAGTTAAATCTGATTGTCAACAACTTTTGCAATTACTGAACAAGTTCAAGAACCCCCTGTAAGGTAACAGAGCGGTCCATATTGAAATCTATTCCGAAGTGGAAAAGAGTGAATAGCCATTCGACCCAACTCTGTAACTCGCACCTTGGATAACCAGCTAGATCCTAAAGTGAGTGGGATCCGTCCCGTGGGTGTCTCCGAAGCTTCCTTGCTTCATCCTTTCTCGGGGTGTGCATGAAAGCCGGACCAATAGCTCCCTTACTAAATCCTACATTGGTTAAATTCTAGAGTAGCAGGAAAGAAACTGGAAATCATAGAAAGAAACGAGAAATATGGCCATAGGTCAAAGGTGTAGGATTGAGGACAGACTAGTAGTAGGAATTCCAACCAAGTATTATAGCAACATAAAATAGAAAGGAGGTAAATAATCCACATACAATTTCACGAAGACAGCTTTCAGAATCACATTCCAGTACTCACTCTTTCACCAGTATTGCTCAAATCCATATGCAAAATTTGAACTTAGCAGCAGATAATAGTCATGAATATAAAATAGAAATGCTCAAAGTAGAAAGAAATCACACAGAAATTGCTTGTAAGAATTAGAAGCCAAATTTCTTCTATTTACACATAAAACTTGAAAAGTTTTTCTGCAAAGTGTCTATCCTCCCTTTTTTACAATGGAAATTGATTAGTATTTATAGAGGATTTTGCCTCTTTCATTAAATGCACATGAAGGCAAAATGTTTACAGATCAAGAACACAAGTGAGGAAATTCCTTCTCAAAAACCTTGAAAATTTATATCTTTGAAACAATGATCTAGATTTTAAAGAGGAACCTCCAGGAAATTGACACATTTGGATGTCGGTGCATAGAAAATTGCAAACCTGGTCGTTGACTTGAAACCTCCATTTTTCCTCAAAAAATTTCCTTTGTTCAGAATGTTTCAGAACTCATTAAGATCTCCTTCTAAATTTAATGATGCAGTTCCTTTTACTTGAAATACACAACTTCAAATTCTTCTTACCCCAATCATTAAATTCTTTTCATTCACCTATCTTGTGCACCAACAATCCACATGCGAAAATGAATTATTACAATACTTTAGGCTATCTTTTGCATTTTTTGGCCCCTGGGGAGAATGATTAAAAATATTCCTTTCTTTCAGAGGGAAAGCACTTCTCATAAAACGTCCTCCTTATCACAAAATATATATTAGCATTTAGAATGAGTGAAATTCTCCATCGCCTTTCACCTTGGGTGAAAATCATTCTTGTCCTTTTAATCACCTAAATTTTCCACATTTTCCCAAAAACAATAGGATATCTTTGACATGATGTTGGGATTTCCTCCTGTAGCTTCGCCCCAAGGAAGGATGAATGAGACTTTCACCCCTCACCCAGGATGAAAGCACTATTATTTTAATCAATGCACACCAAAGTGGGGGGGCCCACACATATTATGCATTTGCTCAAGGAAGGATGAAAGTATTGTTGACTTTTCCATGCCATCCTAGCACCTTATTATGCTCATTGTTTTATCTTGAATGCGTCGTTTTATTGTGCTTTCACCCTAAATAGGGTGAATGGAACTTTCACCCCTTCATCAAGGTGAATGCACCTTTGAATGGTAATTGATTGGATGTAAGACTTTGATATTTCAAATATGTTCACCCCAAAGTGAGGCGAATGATGCTTTCACCCCTACTTTGGGATGAACACACCCTTTTAATATCGTTGTCACATTTCCTTTCTAGGCCCACTCTAAACTTAACTTTTAAAATGTGTTTTTATCCCCAAGATGGGTGAAAGGGACTTTCACCCCTCATTTTGGGTGAAAGTCCTTGCCGAAATTAACATGTCCCTTTCCTTTTTACGTTCACTCCAAAGTGAGGCGAATGAAGCTTTCGCCCTACTTCTAAGGTGAATGCGCTTTTACCCTTTTTCTCAGCCACCAAATTTTTTAAAGGATGCCTTTTTCCCATGGAATATGACATGATTTTAAGACTTCGTTGAGGTGAAAGAGCCATGACATTTTCCCTTTCCCATTGAATTTCCAAGTGTTGTTTTCCTTTGACATCCTCCGATGATATTTACTAATTTTTTTGCACCTTTATATAGAAATATTTTGTCTTGTAACATCCATTATTTCCAAATGAGAAATGCATAAAAAAACAAAGTTAATATGCACAAAAATTATAACATATTATATAGGCCGAAAATACTACATCATAGTATTAACATATTTTACCGATTTTACAATCAATAAAATTTCACCAACAAAATTGATCAAAGATCCTAATGTGGCATATGTCAAAATTTGCAATAGGACCCAAACAATAGATAATGCAAACATATCTTTTAGATGTATAATATATCATTAGGTGGAGCATCTTGAGAGATCATGCCCTAAGAAGAGCCCAACATAATCATTTGTAGAAAATCATAAGAGAAATTTACAAATGGTTATGGATAAATATGGTTTTCAACTTCCAAAAAATAGATCTAGAAAAATAAAAGAAAATTAATAGTGGAGACCAATAAGGAAGGATACTGGAAGAAATTCTAATTCTTTTGAGGCTTTAGCCTATGAAGAAAAAGTAGATCAAAACTTACAAGACATAACACAACAATTTCAATATATTAGCAAGGAACCGTCTATTCAGTATGATCCTAATTTAATGAAGAACATTCTCGATGAACCTAAGGAATATGTCTCATCAAGACTCTCTTGAAGTACCATGCACCATTTAGGAGAAAATAATTGATAAAGAAAATGCAGTTTTAGAAGTTAATACCTTTGCCATTAATAAAGAAATACCAGAAAATGAGTAGGACAAGTTAAAAGCTTCTATAATAGAGTCAGGAGAGGATAGATATGTTGAAAAATAAAATTATGAAAGAATATTTAGGAATAGAACAATAAGACCTACTCATAATATAGGGAAGGCAAAAAGAGGAAAATCCTAAAATTATCAAGCAATATCCAAGGAAGCAAGAGCTAACATAGAGAAAGGAACACAAACTAAGTTGGTTGAACTTCTCTTTACCAAAAAACAAAATGATATTTGTAATATTCAAGAGGGGCCAAAATCTCCTAATGAGACATGATTATCATCTCATGGAATATAAGGTGTGCTAATTATCCCTCAAAGCATAGGTGTATTAGGGACCTATGTTTAAGTAATAAACCTGATATTATTTGTATCCACAAAACTAAAATGAAAAAATAAGAAGTTTCAAAAACTATGAAAGTAGTTTGTGCATGATGTGAATGGGATGCCATGGATTATGAAGGAGCGACATAATTCTAACTTGTTGAAATACTCCTAGAACCTCTTATGTAACCATTCATAAAACTAGGCATTAAATAACCTCTTTAGTCACTTTCTACTTTGTAGATATTTTCTTCATCCTTATCAATATCTATGGACCTAAAACTTAGTCAGGTAGATTAGAAGTTTGGAGTGGGATTGAAGCATTTATGAGAAGTAAAGAACAATAAACCCAATTCATGATAATTGGAGATTTTAATTCCATAACCAGGCTAAATAAAATATTTGGGAAAATTAGGAAATTGACCCAAAGTATGAAATATTTCTTAGCTTTTATTCAAAACAACAATCTATGGGAAGCTAAGTTTGAAGAATGCAACTATAATTGGACCAACAACAAGAGAGGTCAAAACCTAATAGTAGAAAAATTATATAGATGAATTTTCTTAGATCATTAGCTAGATGAAGGAACTTGTGCTAAAATTAATACCTTATCAAGGATTGGTTTAGATCACTGGCCAATAAGAGTTAAAATGGTGGTAAGTGAATTATAAAAAAGATCATATTTTAAATATGAACAGATGTAGGAAGACCATCCTCAATTTGTTGATATGATAGCTCAAAAATGGAATTATTTAGGTAATGGTGGGTTGTATGCTCTTCCAAACCAAATTAAAGCTATGAATTCTAGATTAAAAGAATGGAACAAAAACACCTTTGGAAACATTTTTGAGAAGAAAGAAGAACTAAAAGATAAACTTTCAAAATTCCAAAAAGGTTATGAAAATAATACATGCTTAGAGGAAAGGGAGTTTCTTAGTGAATATCATAATATTTTGAGTAAGGAAGAATTTTTTGGATATTTTTTTTTTTTGAAAAAATTGAAAAAAATTGTATTAAAACAAAGATCAGTTACAATTGGGAGTAAACACATCCCAACCAAGAACAAAGAAACATGATTACAAGGCATGAAAACGTGACACTTTCCATCGCAGACCACAAAAAGTCAACAAGGCGCGAAAACGTGACATGTCATGAAATCGCGACATGTCGCGATATCGCGACAATCAAACCATCCTTGGCCGCGCCAGAGCAACAAGTCGCGAAATCGTGACATGTGATATCGCGATAGCCTGACCCAATGGCGCCTATTCACCAAAAATGTCACGAAATTGTGACGGCTTTTCCCCTTGGCACCCAATCACCAAAAGTGTCACGATATCACGACGAGTTTTCCCAATGGCGCCTATTCTCCAAAAGTGTTGCGATATCGCGACGAGTTTTCCCCTTGGCGCCCATTCTTCAAAAGTGTCGCGATATCACGACGACTTTTCCAAATGGCACCTATTCTCCAAAAGTGTCATGAAATCGCGACGAGTTTTCCCCTCGGTGCCCATTCTTCAAAAGTGTCGTGATATCGCGACGAGTTTTCCACTTGGTGCCCATTCTTCAAAAGTGTCGCGATATCACGATGATTTTTCCCCATGGCGCCTATTCGCCAAAAATGTCACGATATCGTGACGAGTTTTCCCCTTGGCGCCCATTCTTCAAAAGTGTCGCGATATCGCGACGAGTTATCCCCTTGGCGCCCATTCTTCAAAAGTGTCATGATATCGTGATGGCTTTTCCCCTTGGTGCCAATTCTCCAAAAATGTCGCGATATCGTGACAACTTTTCCCCTTGGCGCCCAGTCTCCAAAAGTGTCATGAAATCACGACGACTTTTCCCCTTGGTGCTCATTCTCCAAAAGTGTCATGATATCGCGACATCTTTTCTCCATGGTGCCAATTCTCCAAAAGTTTTGCGATATCGCGATGATTTTTCCCTTTGGCGCCCATTCTTCAAAAGTGTCGTGAAATCTCGACGAATTTTCCCCTTGGCTCCTATTCTCCAAAAGTGTCGCGATATCATGACGATTATCCCCCTTGGCGCCCATTCTCCAAAAGTGTCACGAAATCACGACAGCTTCCAACCAAAGGCCGCGACGGTGCAACAGGTCGCAAAATCATGACAGCTTCCCTCCAAAGGCCTCGACGATGGTGCAACAGGTCGTGAAATCATGACAACTTCTCTCCAAGGGCTGTGATGGCACGACATGTAGCGATGTCGTGACAGCTTCCCTCCAAAGGCCGCGATGGCGCAACATGTCACGATATCGCGACAACTTCCCTCCAAAGGCCGCGACGACGCAACAGGTCATGATATCGCGACAAAAACCACCCTTAGCATTATATTTTCTCATTGTCTCAAGGATCTTTCAAGACCCTGCCTAATCACTTCATCCTCCAAAGGCATGTCACTATGCAGCTGCACCCCTACCTCTTTCTCAGCACCCATCTTCGCAAGGAAATCGACCGCTTTATTTAAATCTCTACTCACATAGACGGGGATCACATCATCTAATTCCCTCCATAGTTCCTTGATTTGAGAGACCAGAATCCGCAACCTCCATGCTTTCGAAGCAAAGTTCATCATGCAGTCTAGAGCGCCAACCATAATTTGAGAATCAGACTCGAGAATTATCCTCCTATGGCCCTGATTAACAGCCCAAATGGAAGCAGATTTGATAGCAATGGCTTCTGATTCATTGTTTGTGGCTCTTCCCAGACCTTGCAGTTCCCAATAGAGCACTGAAATAGCATGATCCCGACAAACTACACCAATTCTGGCACTACCCGGATTGCCTTTTGTAGCTCCATCAGTATTGATTTTGATCCAACCTTCTGGGGGAGGTTTCCAGCTAGCTCTGTCCTATCTCTCTTGCTCTTCAGCTCCCTCTTCCAGTGGCCTAGGACCAACCTAATTTTCCTCTTCAGCATAGATGGCAACCGTTTCTGTGACTTTTCTCCAGATGACCTGCCAAACTCCATCTAGCAAGGAGAAAGTTTCTCTAAAAATACGAGCATTTCTCTCCAACCACACCTGCCACCAGATGAAAAGTAAGCCAAGCTCCCAACCAATTCGAAGAGCTTTAGATTTAAATCTACCTCTCTTCCATCTTTCCCAAATATTGGTCCGAGTCAGATCACCATTAGCCTGGAGTTTATAGTGAGAGAACCAACGCTTCCAAATATGACACATGAAAGGGCACTCAAACATCAGATGATCAGTTGTTTCCTAGTTCTTGTGGCATAATACACACTGAGATGGACCGATGATTCCTCTACTTCTAAGATTTTCAAAAGTGAGAATTCCATTGTGCATAAACTGCCAGGCAAAGAAATTCACTTTCGGCTAGCCCTTGGAATGCCATATCTTCCTCCAATATTGAACCAGAAATGAATGTAGGGGAGGTTCTGGGAGGATCTTATCGTATTCGTCCTTCACTGTATATACCCCAAGGTTCCCATAGCCCCAAGCTAATTCATCCTCCTCGTATCTCCCTGTGAGAAACCTTTCTGTCAAGATTTTGGTCAAGATGGGTGCCAGCTCCGGAGGGATTGTAATTGGCCACTCCTCCAACCTCTTAAACTTCTTGAACTTATACTCCCCCATTTGGCTAGTGTTGAAATAATTTTCAATTTGGACCCAGCCCTTGGCTTCTATGGCAGATTTAATTGGTTGCAATTCGGGAAACTCAGCAATGATGGGTGGGTACTGGTCCCATGAATCAGTCTAGAAACGTGCCTTCTCCCCTCTCCCCACTTTCCAAAACAATTGGTATTTAATAACCTGAGATCCAAGCTTGAGAGCCTGCCACACTAAGGACCCAGTACCATCCAGAGGGAAATGACCCACTTCATTGGGGTGAACATGACCCAAGTATTTACTGGTTAGGATTCTACTGAATAAGGATGTTGGTTGGGAAATCCACCTCTAGTACAGTTTTCCAGCCAAAGCTTTGTTATTAAGCTTGGAGCTTCTCAGTCCTAGCCCTCCTTTTTCCTTGGGCTGGGTAACTTTATCCCAACCAACCAAGGCCCATTTCTTCTCCCCTTTTGCTCCTTCCCATAAAAATATTCTAGCCATTTTGTCTAGCTCTTTCCAAATAGTATGTGGGGCAGCCAGGATAGAGAATTTATAAATTGGCATGACCTGAATAACTGACTGTAAGAAAGTTAACCTGCCCCCATAGCTTAACCATTTATGAGACCAATGATTCATTCTATCTTTGATACCATCCAAAAGATCCTTCCAGACATCTATTTTTAATTTTTTGAAATGCAAAGGAACCCCCAAGTAAACTACTAGAAGAGATGCCCTAGTGAATCCCAAGATCTCTATAACTCTATCCTGTAGCCTTTGGTCAAGATTGAAGAATACCACTTTGGATTTTTTATCGTTGATGACTTGGTTTGAGGCCCTAAGTTAGACATTAAGAGTATCTCTGATTCCTCTAGCTTCCCTAAAGCTGGCCACTCCAACCAGTCCTGTATCATCCACAAACTATAAGTGAGTCAAAATTTCCTCACCCACCTTGATACCTGTTATCAGGCCTTGATGTCTTCTCCTCAAGAAGAGTCTACCTAATCCTTCAGCCAAAATGAGGAAAAGATAGGGAGAGCAAGGGTCCCCTTGACGAAGACCACGTGTGGCTCCAAAAGGTTGCGAGGGAAGACCCTTGATTAGAACATAATAAGAAGGCGTAGAAACACAACTCATGACCCAATCTATCCAGTCCTGAGAGAAACCAAAGGCTGCCATAATCTTTGATAAGAAACCCCACTCCATGCTATCATAAGCCTTGGACATATCCAGTTTAATGAACATTCCTTTATTACCAGATTTTTGCATTTTATGGATTGCCTCCTGGGTGAGAACCACCCCATCCAAGATCTGTCTACCCTCTACAAAACCCCCTTGCTCTGATGAAATGATGTTATGAAGGAGAGGTTTTAGCCATTCAGCCATTATCTTTGTGATTATTTTATAAATCACGTTGCATAAGGCAATAGGTCTGAAATCAGAGATATGAGCCCCCTCCTCCCCTTTTGGAATTAAAGTGATGAAGGTATGGTTTATTGCCTTAAGCATTCTTTTATTAGTTCTGGACTCCTCTGTGACAGCCAAAACATCCTCCTCCAAGGTATCCCAAAGGGCCTGAAAAAACTCAATAGGAAAACCATCTGGACCTGGAGATTTGCCGGTGCTCATTCCAAAGACCACATTATTCAGCTCATCTCTATCAATGGGTCTAATAAGGGCCTGATTTTCTTCTTTAGAGATAATAGAGGGTATGACATCAATAACTTCATTTTGAGCCTCTACATCTTGCTCCATACTTTCCTTAAAAAGTTTAGAAAAATAATCCATTGTATGGGAATGCATACCAGGAAGAGTATCAAAGGAGTGTCCATTCTCATCTTGAAGGACTTCCATGTTATTCATCTATCTCCTAGCACAGGCTGATCGATGGAAAAATTTTGTATTTCTATCTCCTAATAACCAAGTGTTTCTTGCTCTCTGTTTCTAGTAAGTCTCCTCTTGGTTATCAATGTCCTCAATCGCTTTGCGCAAGGCATCATCCTCAGTTTTGAGCTGCTCAGTAATTGTTCCTTCCCTGAAGTGTTTTTGAACCTCTTCCCATCTGGCCACCAAGGGAGCTCTTTGGAGCTAGAAATTTGACTTATTAGCTTGCCTCCACTGTTTCAATTTAACTTTGACAAAATGAAGCTATTTGTGGAATCTAAACATTGCTGTCCCAAAAGGTAGACGACCTTCTTCCCACAACTGTGTAATTTTCTTTCGAAGATCCTCCTTTTGTAACCAAAAATTCTCAAATTTAAACGGTTTGTGATGTTGCCCTGTCATAGTCCCTCCCTCCAACAAAATGGGAAAGTGATCTGAAACTGGGCCCTCCAAAATTTGGAATTTAATATTCCACTTTACAAATGCCTCCTCTGAGACTAGAAAATGGTCTAGCTTTACCTTCCTGCTATGTGGCTCCCTCCTCTTGTTAGTCCAAGTAAAGTAGGTTCCAGGGCCTTTGATATCCACTAGGTGAAAGGCCTGGACTTGGGCAATTAGAAGCCGGTCCCCTGGATCCAAAATTGGGGTTCCACCTTCCTGATCTTAAGCAGATAATTTGGCATTAAAATCCCCAGCAATAATCTAGTCTAAATCTTCCCTTGAGGACCTCATGTTGTGTACAGCTTTCCATTGGAGCCTTTGGCCATCAAGGTTTTGAGCCCCATAAAAATCTGTGATTAAAACATGTTTAGCTGTGACATTATTCCTAAAATGAGATGTTAGAACACCCCTCCAATCTATATGTTCTATTGCAGTCCATTCCATAGGGTTTCAAATAGTAACAATCCCCCCTGAGGCACCTTGGGTAGCCACATCCATATGACCAGCACCCCTCCAGATTCTACTAACTGTTTTACACATAAGATCTAAAGACATTTTTGTCTCCTGGATGAGCAAAAAGTCTATTTTACATTTTCCTAAGAGTCTTTGAATAGCAGATTTATGGGTTATACTATTTAAACCCCTAACATTCCAAGATTGAATAATCATTGAAAACCTTGAGAGCAGTAAGAATCAATTGTCCTCACCGATCCTCCAGTGATCAGCTTGTCTCCTTGAACTGCTAGCAGGTCCTTATTAGACTTTCTGCCCGCTCCTTGAGAGTTGCTATTTTTGGATCTCTTTTCCACCTGAGTTATCCCTAGGGCTGGCCTTTCTCTGTTCTTTTCTACAATTCCCATGTTGACATCCTTAATTACTGGCTACGCTTGGGAGTGCACTATCAATGCCCCTGCATTCTTTGGCTACGGTAACTCAGTGGACTCAATCACCTGTTCTAAGATAGGGGGAGATGAAGGAGAAGCATGAGTGTGGATGTTATTATCCTCAGTATTCCCATACACTCCTTCCATGACTTGATCCTCTTGATCCACTAGTGTCTTAAAAATTTCATACCTATTGGCTGGCTTGAGTTGTGATTGCTCCTTACCATTTTTCTTTTGCTTTCTCCTTCTCTTGGGCTGTTCAAAGCCATATTTCTGAACATCATTACCCTAAGGAGTATTGGATGGTTCTTTGACAAGAGTAGACTTACCCTCTCTGGGGCGATTTGGCATTCCAAGCGGAGCCTCCACTTTTGTGTTCAAAATATTTGGACAAAACCGTGCCAAATGGCCATGTTTGTGGCAAACTCTGCATCTGAAGGGCAGAGCCTCATAATCTAACTGTTGGATCCAAGATAGTCCTACCAGTTCGAGTTCCACCTCTATCAGTAGAGGCTGGCTAATATCCATTTCCACGCAAATTCTTGCAAAGACAGCTGTGTTACCTTCTATGGTGTCCTTGGAGACGCCCATATGTCTATCGAGGGAGTTATCGATCATTTCCAGAACCTGCTCACCCCAAAACTCCATCGAAAGAGTGTACAACCAGATCCAAATCGGGACAACCGTGGTTTCAATACGAGGATCGAAATCCACTCTCCAGGGTTGAACAAATAACCCTGCCGGATCGTGGTTCCTCTTTTCTGATTCAAACGCCCTGTTTCTATCGGCTAGAGAAGAAAAACTAACAATGAAATACCCATTGCTAATAAACCATAAGGAGTACTCACCGTGAGGCTCCCAGTTCTGTCTGACCCAGGTATGCAAGAAATTCAGGGTAGGTCGGATACCCATGAATTTATAAATCAGATCATGGTTAGCTCTGTATATGATTGTGTCTTCAACCATCTTTGGTTTGATGATAATCTTGGGTCTTGAGGCGGATTGTGGGAGGCATCCATTAAATCGATGTGCTATTGAGCTCTTTCCAGCGTTCTTGAAGAGCGTATGAAGAGCATTCCTCTGAGCTTCGTCATTGGAAGACGAAGAATTTTCTTTTAGAAAATCAACATATGAGCTCTTTCTCCCAGAGAGAGGATCTGGAGGAGACCCCATTGGGCCCTCTTGGGGCAGCAGACATTCCTTCAGATCCATAGTAACCAGAGTAACACTACGTCAACCCACCTAATGCCCTGGATTTTCCTTCACTCCACAAACCCTAGAACATCGCCTATCGCCTGCTCAAAAATTTTCCCGCCAGTTCGCCAGAGCTCCGAGTCTTCAAGGTACCGTTAAGGAGAATTTTTTGGATATTAAAATCAAGATAAACTTGGTTAAAAGAAGGATATAAAGATACATAGTTTTTTCATATGATGGATATAGTACAGAGATCATCTTCTAGAATTAGTAGAATTAAATCAATATAAGGGGTTTGAATTGAAGATCAGAGTGAAATTAGAAATAGGTAAAATTATTTTATCAGAATATTCTAGCTTTAGAGGAGACCTAAGTTCTTAATGATAAACTTCTTCAAGATGTTCCTTCAGTTATAATAAATGAAGACACTAGGAAACTGATGGAGCCTATTACTCTAGAAGTTCATTTAGCTCTTTTCTCTTTTAATAAGGATAAATCCCTAGGTCCGGATGGTATCTCTACAATTTTTTACCAACATAATTGGGATATAGTGAAGGATTATTTATTGATGGCAATGGAAGAATCTAGGGTAAAACAATACATTCCTTATAAAATAAATGTAACTTATCTTATCTAATTCCAAAAAATAAGGATGCTGAATTGTTTGATTCTTTTAGACCCATAAGCCTATGTAATATGGCTTATAAGATTATTTCCAAAGTGATGGCGAATAGATTAAGGTAATTATTTGAAAAAATTATTTTAGAAGAGCAAGGAGGTTTTGTGAAAGGGAGACAAATTTTGGATGGGATCATAGTAGCTCATGAAGTTATACATTCAGCAGCTTCAAGAAAAAAAAATCTATGATCTTAAAACTTGATATGAGTAAAGCCTATGATAGGGTTAAATGGAATTTTCTTTTTACATTTTTAGATAAGTTTAGTTTTGGGAAGAAATGGGTTAGATGGATTAAAGCATGTGTCTCTATAATTTCTTATTTAGTGTTGATCATTGAGTTAGTGAGAGAATATTTTAAATACAAGAGAGGCCTTAGACAAAAAGATCCTCTATCTCCTTATTTGTTCATTATTATGGTAGAAGTTTTGAGTAGGAACTTAAATAAGGCTTACAAAGATGGGTTTAAAAGTGGACTTAAGGTTAGTAATGTTGGAAATTTGAGTAAGTTTTGTTGTAATTGATGTCAAGAAGTTTGATGTCCAGTATTGTCGTCATTAATGTCATAAGGTTGTTTTTACAAAAGGCAAGGAAGTGGTTAAAGGAAAAAGGATATAATATTTATTTTAAATATTATATGCCTAAAGAGGCCTAAAATATTGAAGACCCAAGGAAAGAGAAGCAAGTTTAAAAAGAAATAATAATATTATAATATTTAATATTATAATATTTCGGGCAAAAGGATGAGGTGAAGAAAAACAAGGTCCAAGGAATCATTAAAAAATATATCCTTGAAAAGATCCATTGAGAAGATTTTAAAGGTTATTATTTAACTTATTTAAATTAAAATATTTTAACCTATGGTTAAAATTTTAATTTAAATAAATCATAAGGCGCCAAAGGTTTAAATTTAAATTTGAATTAAAATTTGAATTCGCTAAGCCGACATGTTGGAGTGCAAAGAACAATGTATAAAAGGGGACAATGATTTTCATTTAACTCCCCAATGCTTTTTTGTATGCCTAGGAAAATATATTTAATCATGCACTGCATTGAGAGGAAGAAGAGGATTCACGTGTTTTAAATTTTAAGGAGGCAGAATTTGTATTAATCCATGTGGAGTACCAAATTGATCCCAAGTGCTGGGTAGTGTAGATGGTTGTTAAAGGTTGGTTAAGATGTTTGCACAGAGCAAGTCGAGGGTTTGATTCCCATCCCCTTCATTTTGGCACACAACAAAGTTTTGGTTGTTTTCCAAAAATTGATGAAGGTAAGGTTGTAATAGTGTTTTTTTATGCTTTGAGTTGTGTGTGGGCATATAACCTAGCCATCAGATTAGCCTTGGGCTAAGGCACTACGACGGTGGTAGATCATGTTTTCGAGTTTGGGCGCAGTCGTAAAGGGTGCAATAATTTTGTTGAAGACGTGGGCCAACATTTATAAGGTAAGCATGTTGATTTTAATTTTCTCCCAAGGTTTTGGAAGGCGTAAAATACATAGAGGCCACACAATTATTTTTGCAAAGGTGGGAGTCATAAGGTTGATTAATTTTTTTTTATTTTTAATTAGAAATATAAATAAAGGAATTGGAGTTATAAGGTTTAACAAAGGAATTTAATTTTTATTTGTTGAATGTTATTTTGTGAAGTTTGGAGTTTATAAGGTGTTGATAAAGGAATTTTATTTTTTATGTATTGAATATTATTTTGAGAAGTTTGGAGATTATAAGGTGTACTTGAGACTTGATATTTTTTGTATGATGAAATAATTATTGAGGAAAATATTTGTGTGGATATTTTGAGATAGGATGTTGCTATCTAACCTTGAAATTGGTGAAGAGGATTTGATTGTGATTAAGACAGGTTTAGAAGACATATCTCCATCAAACAAAAGGTATGGGCACATCATCCTTATGAGTGAAATATTTTTGGATTGAAGTTGTGAAATGCAAAGGTGGAGTGAAAAGGATTGTTTGACAAGCATTGTTGGAAATATTTGACTGAGTTTTCATGTGCATAATTTTTGGATGTTGAAAGAACATGAGTATCATTGTTATATGATATTGAGAACTATCTTGAGCTAGAGTTTGTGAAATAATATGAGTATAATTATTATGTGATATTGAGAACTATCTTGAGCTAGGTTTTGTGTAAGAACATGAGTATCATTGTTATGTGACATTGGAATTATTTTGAGTCAAGGTTTGAGACCCATAGTGTGAGTTTTTGGAAGTATAGTGAAACACTTGGTTAGGGTTTGTAAGCAAGTTGTATTTCATTGAGTGGATTTTTGAGTGAAGTTGGTTGAGCATTATTGATTGAAATCTTTGGAGTGATAGTTCAAGTTTTATGAAACAAATAATACTTTATTCTAAATTGATTTGAAAGAGAGTTTGAAAGTGATTGAGTGTTTTGTGAGTGTGAAACATATTGAGTATTTGATAATTCTCTATATGTTTATGTGGTTAAACAAGATTTTTAGTGAAACTTGTTTGTGTGTTGAAGAGGTTTTCTGAAAGAGATTAAGTTGAGTTTTGTATGCAAGTTTTACAGTGATTTGAATAAGCTTTTGTGAAATATTTTGGATAGATTTGAGTAAGTCCCAGAAGGGACTTAAGGATAGAATTGAGTAAGCTTTTGTGAAAGCTTAAGGATAGAGTTAAGCAAGCTTTTGTGAAATCTTGTGAGCATATTTGAGTAAGTCCTAGAGGGGACTTAAGGAAATAATTGAGTAAGATTTTGTGAAAGCTTAAGGATAGAGTTAAGCAAGCTTTTGTGAAATATTGTTGAGCAGTTTTAAGGCAAGTATTGGTGAAAACTTGTTGAGTAGATTGGACAAGTTCTATGGAGAGCTTGTTGGACATATTTGAGGTAAGTCTTGGTGAAGACTTGTTGAGCAAATTTGAGGTAGTCTTAGTGAATACTTGAGTGTAGATTGAGAAATTTCTTGAGAGGAATTGTGGATATATTTGAGGTAAGTCTTTGAGAAGACTTGAGAGCAAAGTTGATTGATTGATTTGTTCAAGCTTTGTGTTAAGGATTGGGGCAGATCTAGGTAGAGTTTATTTATGATTGGATCAATATTTGTGTTAAGGCTTGAGTATAGATTTAAGGATAGAGGTTGGTGCATATTTAAGGGTAGATTTATTCCAGAACAGATATAGATTTGTGAGTAGATTTGTGCTAGATCAAGGATAGTGTTTAGTTTATATGTGAGATACATATTAAGCAGAGATGAGAGCAAGATTTGGAGGTGATAGAGCAGAGGATAATAGTATCCAGTGGATAGAGATCCATTAGCTAGGGCAGTGAGGACAAAGATATTTTGAATGAGGACAAAGGTCTTCTGCAGAGACTGATCCACAAGCTAGTGCAGTGGAGGTAGTAGTCTTCTAGAAGATCACTAGCCAGAGTAGAGGAGAAAGAGTTATCCTATGGATAGAGATCCACAAACCATCAAAGGGGAAAGAGTTCTCCTATGGATTGGTATCCATGAAATTTATTAGGGGATTGGTGTCTCCTTTGGATAGAGGTCCATAAACATTGTAATAGGGAAGGATTCCCAAGAGATTTGTTGAGAAAATATTAGTGAAATATTTTCTCCATGGAGTAGCTCACATTGGGTGAACCACGTTAAATTGGTGTCTCTAATGTGTGTGATGATTTGTGCATTGATTTGATTACTACTATTGATATTGCCATTGATATATTGGATAATATTGTTTGAGAAAGAAAAGCAAAAATTGGTCTTATATTGTTCACCCCCCCTCTCAGTATAAGCTTGTGTTCTTCAAGTAATAACATTGATAACATCACCCATAAACCGTTTGCAGATGATACAACCCTTTTTGGAAGGGCAAGGATAAATGAGGCTAGAGGCTTTGAATAATTTTTAGAAGAGTACGAAAGAGCTTCAGGGCAAAAAATTAATAGGACTAAATCCAAAATTTACTTTCTTAACACTCCTACTAATATCAAAGAAAGAATTTACAAGTTGCTTCAAATGGAGGAGGTAAATTTACCAACAACTTATCTAGGGATACCTTTATTTGAGGGGAGAATGATGATAGACTTATGGAATCTAGTTATTAGTTATGTTTAAAATAAAATTTCAGCTTGGAAAGGTATATGGTTATCGTTAGCAGCAAGAGTGCAGTTAATTAAGTCAGTTGCACAAGTCATTCCAACATATTATATGTCATTGTATTCTATACCAAAATTAGTTGAAAACATTTTATCTATATTATGCAATTATTTTTATGGTTAGGTTTACATGATAAAGAAAAATTTCCTTTGGTGAATTGGAGCAAGTTGTGTGATGAAAAAGCTAGGGTAGGTTTTGGTAAGAGCTCTTATAGATGCAAACTTAGCTCTTAGGGAAAAATTTATCTGGAGATTGTACAAAGAGAGTCAAAGACAATGGGCAATAATTCTTCTGAGTAAGAATGTTGATCCCAATAACCCAAGTTTAATATTTATTGCATTCTCTATTCCAAATGGTTCTGCTCTTTAGAATGGTTAAAAAAAAATCTATTAATCTTATAATTAAAGGTTTAATATGGGTGGTGGGAACTGGAGAAAAAAATTCTATTTAAATGGATACTTGGTGTTATAAAAAACCACTCAATTTAGATCCAATTTTGAAACCTTGGATAAAATTGCTTCAAGATAAATATGTGATAGGGTTTCAAACATTTTGTAAAAGGATTGAGAAGGAAGATACAAATGGAAAGAAGATTTTTTTACAAGTATACAATACATTGATGCTAGGAGGCAATCAAGTAGAAAGATAAAAACTATGATTATACTAAGGGGTGCCAAGGATAAATTAATTTGGAAGTTGAATAGCTCAGGATAATACACAACAAGAAGTGGATATAATGTTCAAAACCAACATAATAATAATATCACTAGAATATGGAGAGATATTTGGGACATCCCAAGCATTCCTAAAGTCAAAATATTCATTTATCTAGTAGGTCAAAGAAGAATTTTATCCTAGGATAACCTTATGAAAAGGGGTTTTCGTGGTCCCTCTTAATGTGTTTTCTGTAATAAGGAGGAGAGTATTCACCATCTCTTGGGACATTCCTTAATAGTATAGAATTTATGGCAATGGATTCTTAATATGTTTGGTAAATGCATGGTGATGAATAGTAGAATTGAATATTGGTTAAAGCAATGGTAGAGCACTTATAAAAGTGAGGCTTTACAGACAATATGGGATATATAAAAAGATACAATACTTTGGACTATATGGATAGAAAGGAATAGAAGAATATTTAAAGGAAAGAAAAATAGTTTATAGGTAATGAAAAATAAGATATTTTTAGCCATAGAGGAGTCTAAACCAACCCTATCAACTCACCCAAACCCTAATTTGGAAGCAAAGAGTCTTGATAGATGGATTTGAGTCATTAAATAGAATTATAATGTTGGGTACAAGAGAAGCAAAAATAAGGTAAAGAATATAAAGTGGAAACCACCAAATGTGAGTGGGTTAAATTTAATTTTGATGGAGCATCTAAAGGAAATACAGGACCAATAAGAGGAGGAATAATTAGAAATAATAGAGGAGATATTTTGTCTCATTATGCTTTCAATGGTGGATTTAAGACAAATAATGAAGTTGAAGCTTGGGCAGCTTTAGAAGGGTTAAAATATATAAGCAAATGAAATGGAATAGATTTTGGATGTAATGTGATTCTTTCATAGTAATAAACACAATTTTGAGGAAAGAAAAGGCTCCATAGAACATACAAGAGATAATTGTGGAAATTAAATATCTTGCTAAAGAGTTTGAAGAAATTAGGTTTACACATATATTAAGGGAAGGAAACAAATGTGTAGATAAGTTAGCCAATATATGGGTTTTGATTGAGGATCATGAATTTAAATTCTCCTTTCCATGGTTAGAGGAAGTAGAAATTTTGTTAAAAGTATTGAGTTGTCATTGATGTCAAAGGCCGACTTTGTTGTTGGAAAATGATGGCGTGCTTGGCTAAAGTATTCAAGGTAAATATATTTAAATATATTTGAATATATTGTAGCATCATAATATTTAAATACAATATTTAAACATTATATGTCTTTATTATTAAGTAATAATGTTCAAAAGGCCAACTTTATAAGTGAATAAAGTGAGGTTTTAAATTCAAAATAAAAAGGTGAATCTAAAATTCAAAAAAAAGTGAGTTTACCCTCCTGAGAACCAATAGAAAAATGAGAAAGTCCTCCATATATAAATACAAGGCACTTTTGAAAATAATAAAAAAAATGAGCTCGATTTGATCGATAGTTTCTCTTCATTGGACGTGTGAATGTTAGACTATGCAGTGGATTCAAGAAACAACATGTTTGATTGGTGCTAAAATGAGTGGTTGCCTATGGACCCACAGGAGCTTCCACATCAGTGATACCCTAAAAATATTGACTAGTGGTGACTCACCATCAAGGAGGTAGGTGCCATGTTAGAAATCCTTCTTGTTGAAGAGATTACTTTGAGAGTGCTCACAAAAAATGCAGATGCCACCTTAGACCATGCTTGTGGAAGATTACATTCACCTTTGTCAAATTGATACATAGAATTATCCATTGTCTAAAGAGTGGGAGTGCTAAAGACCTAGGAGTAAAAACAAACCAATCAAAACCATGAGGAATCTGTTAACATAGCAAAATTTTGGCACGCAGGTTATCTGGTTCATCTAGAATCATCCTACCAAAGCTGTAGACAAGTTGTGTCACTAATATTTTAATAAAGCATCACTTGAGAATGGAGGTAAGGTTTTTGACAACAATATATTTTAGTGGTTGTCCTGAATGTTATAGGTTTCATTTGAGGGCAAACATTTTTGAGGAAATACCACATAATTTTGGTGAAATAGCTAGTAGACATCGTAATGGCTAGATGGACACGAATGATAACTAGCATGCCCTAGTTCTTCATCATCATAGGTCATTTAGTCAAGGAAAAATAAGATGAGCTATTATCATCATCCAAGGAGTGTTGTTTAGAGTT
Source organism: Wollemia nobilis (assembly GCA_028583015.1). Classification (NCBI taxonomy): domain Eukaryota; kingdom Viridiplantae; phylum Streptophyta; class Pinopsida; order Araucariales; family Araucariaceae; genus Wollemia; species Wollemia nobilis. Next base: position 14,044,068 of record JAQPPZ010016724.1, read on the forward strand.
ACATAATAACATGATATTAAAGATCATTCAAAAAGCATAGTGTAGGGAATAGTAGAAGATGAATAATGCTTTATGATGAGTGTCATCAATCACATCATTTAATATTTAATTTTATCAATTTAGGGCGGTTTCCAATGGTTGTATATGATAGCAAAATTATGCAACTTGAAGATCAGGTCATTCAGGAAACATGCTTTATTGGTGGGACAAGTTAGCCTTTGGGGGTTATGGTGTCACTTCTACTCCTATGAACTCAATTTGAATTCTAATTATTCTTGCAGAAGTAAAAATTACATAAATATAAAGGTTGCAAAAAATTAAACCTATTTATTCTTGAAAAATAAAAATGATAGGAATGAAAGAGTTGCAGAAAATAAAACCTAACTATAGTTGCAGAATTAAAAATTACAATAATGGAAGAATTGTAGAAATGACAACACATAAGCTACTAACTACCCACACAATAAAAAATGCCAAGAAGCTAGCAATAACTGCGAAAATAGGGGAAAACCATAAATGCTATAAAATTCCAAAACCTATGCTAGGCAATCAACTGACATGCACACACATCTACTACACACCACAAATATTACATAATAAACATAGTTAGTAACAAGAAATGGAATTTGCCAAGTTTTTTGCTAATCTGTTGCAGTAAGAAATGAATAGAAAAACCTGTAAATAGTTGATCCTTCTCCTGGGCCTGGAAGTGGCCCTTGCTCCCTGATCCATAAGAATGCAAGAGACAACTTCTTAAATACCTAATTATCACACATTCACTCAAAATAATAAATGGATGAAGAAACTGCACTTTTATTGAATATGAAACAACATTGCAGCAATGCAGGAAAAATCCTGCTAAATTGCTAATTTGTTACAGCTAAAACAACTATTTTTTCCCTATATTTCTATGTAAATGTATATATGCTCAATAAAAATGGGAGCTTTTTATTTATACTAATCTATTACATATGGTAATTCGTTCTATTGCTATTTTTTAGAGATTCAACAATTGTTTTAAAGTTATCTTCTTGAAATATAGGAAATTATTCTGTTGTAACATCTCCTTTTTAATTTTTGTATATAATCCATTGGTGGAAATGCATTGTAAGGGGTGATAAAACTCCCAATACACCTATATCCATCTTAATCTCACCATTTTCCATATTTTTGGGCATTCTATTTATCATTTTGACTAAAACTGATCCTACTCTGCTCATTCTAGAGTTGCTTTGGAATATCTGGTAGTTTAACTATTTTGACCCTTATCCATACACCAGATATGTAGAAAAGTTATTTTGAACAGATAGGTAGTCTTACTAAACCCTCAGAAGACCAATTATATAGGTTTTACATGCCAAAATTGACAATTTCCAAGCCATGTTTATGAACAGCTGGCTAGAATTTGTATGGTCAAATTCTATTTTTTGCACAGTCATAGCAGTTTGGTGCATTTTTATAATTTGAACTGGTTAGAAGGAAAAGAAAACAAATGAAATTCTCCTATAATGGAATACACATCAACACTCATTATTACATATTTTAAGTAAGCTTTTATTTGCTAGGTAAATTAGCTGAAACCGAGTAAATAAATGTAGAATATGGATAAAACAGAGTACTATGCTCCTTAACATTCAAACATGTAAACATTAATACGCAATGCATTAAACCATAAAAATTAGCATTAAAAAACATAGCATAAGGTTTATAAAGCAATTTTTAAAATATCCAAAATATTCCATGAATGAGGAAATTCCTGGCCTCATCATTTTCCCCCCAAACTATTTTGATGCATGTCCTCATGCATTTTACAATGCTACAGAAGCACATAGATCTATGCTCAAATTTATTTCTTGATATTTCCACAACCTCCCTTTATAATATCCTCTAGTTTCCTTTAATTATTTGAGACATTCTTGAAATTGCTCATCTGGTTGAGGATCACTGTTAAAGAAATAAGGGACATGAGTTATAACAGTGGGTAGTCTGTACCTCAGACCTATCCAATGATCCTTTATTTCTAGGATGATCTGCATTATGTCTTCTGCTCTTCGTATAGACCACAATAGATTGTTGGATGAGATGGGTTCTATTTTCTGTAGTGATATTGATAACTCTCCCCATATAACCTGGAAAATTGATAAAGCATTTCCAAAATATTCGGCACAAGAAGTTTGAAAATTGGACATACAATAATTAAGATTGTTTAGATAAACCAACCTGATATTTTGTTCTCTCATCATGGTAAAATGTTGATTGGTGGTAGTTTTGTGATTGGGATGGACTGGTCTGAGTAGTAGCTCAAATTTTAGTTCAACTTATTTACTTGCCTTTTCTCTTGATCCCAATACAATTGATTTTGTAGGATGGACATAAAAACTCTCAACTGAATATCCCCTGTGAAGATATATGGCAAAAATGTCACATTTTATGGAATGAGATATTTATGTAGGAACAATTCACATATAAAATTCTTCTTTTCTTCTTGACTGTTCAAATAAGCTTCCATAAATTCTCTGTAGTGTTTATTTCATAGGGGAGATTGTAGTAGTGTGAACACTAAGTGGTTAGGCTAGGTTAGTTTAATTTTGTCGGCAAACTCTAATATTGTCGGCAAATTCTTCTATTTCCCTTATCCCTCCATTCTCTCCTATATTCCTTCTTCTCCCTTATCCCTCCACCTCCCTTTCCCCTTATTCCTCCAACCTCCCTTCTTTTCCTCTCCGCTGACTTCCTCCCTTCCCTCTTCATATAAATTAAACTATATCCTATGTTCGTAGTGTTGATGTAATGGTGCTGCGTGAAGTTTAATTAATTTGTGTTAATTTTGTTATTAATATTTCATAGTGCCACCTGGTTTGATTTCGATATTTGGTATCAGAGCAGGTCGAGCATGCGTGCTTGGCATGAATCTCGAGGTCGCACAGGCACGAATCTTGAGGTCACATGGTGATTGGTTGGAGAGCATGCTGGGCACATATCCTGAGGGTGCACCGTGTTCGAGGAGCTAGTAATCGGATCAAGGAGGTGGTAGAGCTAGGCACAGATTTCAAGGCTACATGATTTTTGAGGTGACACATGGCAGGCAGAGCTAAGAGCTAACTCAAACACGTAGCTCGAGGAGCTAAGGTGGATGCTGAGGTGGCAGTAGCTAACACATGGTGGGCATTGACAGAGCACTTACTGGGCGAACCGTGAGCTGACATGGTGGTCGACGTGGTGCTGACATGGCGGTCAATGTGGCAAGCTGACGTGGCGGTTGATGTGGCGAGCTGAGGTGGTGAGCTGACATGGCAGTCGGGCGTGTGCTATGGCAAAAACTAGTTTGTCCACATGGTGGAAGCAGATTCATCTGAAGGAGACATGTGGCAGACGCAGATTGGCCGAGGAGCAAGCATAGTGTTGAGGAGCGATTGCCCGAAGGCAATCGAAGGTTAATGCGCCTTCACGCATATTTGAAGACATATTTGTCTTCCTCCCACTGCATGTGGGATAAATACATGCTATTTTTTTTAAAACAAACTGCCGTCGACGACTGTATAAGTAACAGGAGGTTCCTTTGATCTCCAGCCAAAGCGCGTAGCATGGTTGGTTTTTTTGTTTGCTGGCGGAAGAGAGGTCCGGAGGTCGAATCCCATCGAGGGTTAAAAAACAAGTTTTTTTTTGTAATCGTTGGATGCAACAAATTTTAAGAAGGCGGAGGTCGTCCTTCTTACCGTCGGAGCCGCATGGTGTAGCGACTAGTGCCTGCGGGTAGGCAACAGGAGGTCTTTAGTTCGAATCCCGTCGGGGATTTCACGACGAAAAAAAATAGGTTTTTTTTTATTTAAATTTTTCATTGTTTATTTTTTCATTAAAGTTTTAAAAAAAATATTTAATAATTTTTATTTATATTTTTTATTATGTTTTTTTTAAATAAACTCTTATTTAAAAAAACTAATTTAAAAAATATATAAAAAAATGTTAAATTTTTTTTTTAAAGGGCTTTATTAAAACAAATTTTTGGAAAATTGTTTAAAAAAGGGTGAAAAGCTTTTTTTAGCATCATTATTGTAACCCAGTGCATGCGATGTAATTTTGGGTAGCTGATTCATGCTATTATGCATTGCTCTCTCTGTTGAGAAGAAAGACTCCTAATTCCTTTGACAGGAAAGTCCAACAGAGTGGACTTCATACATTGTTTTGTCAGTTGGAAAACCAAGTGATTGCACATCAGAGAAAACCAGATTCTAGATACGAGGCAGATTTTGAAGATAATATATTCGGGCAAAGAGTAGTTGAATCCGAGACGATTGAAATAGTACCTGAAGGACAATCAAGTGATAGTTATACTACTGTAGTGCCTGAAGTTGAAACAAGTGAGAGCTATACACCTTGCTCTCCTGATTCAGAACCAGCAGAAGCAGAGGAAAAAGAACCAGTGGAGGTGAAACCTGTAATTGAAGAACGAGTTGTTCTCAAAAGGCATATTGAGCCAGCAGCAGCAGCAAAAGAAGTCATTATAATCAGTGACGACGAAGCAGACAATTTCACCTTTCCAGTTTTGGGAAATCCTCAAGAAGAAGAACGCCAAATCAGTGAGCATTTTAAGAAAGCTAGATTTGATTTAAATCAGTAAATCAGTAATCTATTTTTGTACTTCTTTGTACAACTTATTTGAAGTTGAAATAAAATTTGCTTTCTAAAATGGCTTCCAATACTAGTTTACCAATCCCTGAGTTCAATGGTGGTGATTATGAGTATTGGTCAATTAAAATGAAAACTCTGTTGATTGGCAAAGGTCTTTGGGATGTGATTGAAGAGGGATATACTTGAACCTTCGATTGCTTGAGTGGGCGTTTTGAGTGAGTCTTGATAAAAGGGCTAGAAAAGAAGCACAAAAGAATAATTCTTTTGCCCTTTATCACATTCATGCCGCCCTTGATAAAAGTATTTTCCCTAGAATAACTTCTTTTAAAACTGCTGAATCTGCTTGGAATGCTTTACAAGAAAGTTATAGGGGTAGTGACCAAGTCAAACAAGTTAAACTCCAAACCTTGAAAAGAGAGTTTGAAACTCTTAAAATGCAAGAAAATGAAAAGGTTGGTGATTACTGTGTGCGTGTGAAAGCCGTAGTAGATAAGATGGTCACTTTAGGAGAAAATGTAAATCCTAAAGTTATAGTGAAGAAAGTGTTGAGGACACTTCTTCCTAAATGGAATTTAGTAGCCATCATTATAGAAGAATCCAAAGACCTAACTTCTCTGTCTTTTGAATCCCTCATTGGCTCACTTATCTCACATGAGGAGAGATTACAACCATCTCCTTCCACAAGTTACAGAGGAGATGATAAAGCCTTTGCTTCTTAAGAAGGCAGAGGTAGAGGTCGTGGCAGAGGAAAGTCTAGAGGAAGAGGTAGAAATAATCAGAGAGGTGGAACTCATAACAGAGGAGGAAATCAAAATAGAGGAGGATTCTCAAACAATAGTGAATAGCAGCAGAATAGAGGAGGACAACAAAATAGAGGGAAACAATCAGGCTGAGGTAAAGGAGGAGATAAGTCAAAACAATCTTGCTACAATTATGGTAAACTCGGCCATTATGCTCGTGACTGTTGGACTAAGACTTCATAAGGAGCTAGTAGCAGCCAGAGCAGTCAGTTTGGAAACTTTGGAGAAGAGGAAGATGCCACAAATCTCTTTCTCTCATATGGTCGAGCGGATCAGAACATGAATGATACATGGATCTTGGACACTGGGTGTTCAAACCATATGAGTGGCAAAGAAGAGCTCTTTGCTACTCTAAAATCCTCCTACAAATCCAGCATCAAATTGGGAGATGATAAATCATTGGCAGTCTAAGGCATTGGAGCTATGGCAGTTCCAACTAAAGAAGGAGTCAAACAAGTAAGTGATATCTATTATACACCCCATCTCCAAAATAATATTTTAAGTGTTGGACAAATGTTAGAAAAGAACTACAAGTTGCTTTTTTATGAGGGTAAATGCACTATTTTTGATAAAAATAACAATAATAGAATCATTACTCAAGTGCCAATGTCAAAGAATAGATTGTTTCCTTTAAAGTTTGGCCAACCAGGGGGAGATAAGTTAGCAAGTGTTGCTATTTCCAATCCAAGTGTTCTATGGCACTTGAGATATGGCCATTTGAATTATGCTAGTTTGAAAATGCTAACTTCCCAAGCCATGGTCACTGGAATTCCTAAAGTTCAGGATGGTAAAGAAGTTTGTGAAGGGTGTGCTCTTGGGAAGCATGCCAGATCAAATTTTCCTCATGGACAAGCATGGTGGGCCAGCTATCCACTCCAGCTAGTGCATACCGACATCTGTGGTTTGATACAGACACAGAGTCTGGGTAACAACTCTTACTTTCTACTCTTTATTGATGATTATACTAGAATGTGCTGGATATATTTTTTGAAACATAAGGATGAAGCATATGAATGTTTTCTTGATTTCAAAACAAGAGTTGAAAGTGAGAGTAGATATTTTGTAAAATTTCTTCGATCAGATAGGGGAGGAGAATATTCCTCTAATGAGTTTGTGAATTTTTGTAAGCAACATGGCATTAAGAGGCAGTTCACTGCTACCTACACTCCATAGCAGAATGGTGTTGCAGAGAGGAAGAATCGCACCATTGTGGAGATGGCAAGATCTATGCTTCAGACAAAGCATTTGACTAATTCATATTGGGCAGATGCAGCCAGGACCAGCGTATATATCTTGAACAGAAGTCCTACTTCAAGTTTGAAAGGACTAACACCTTACCAAGCATGGTATGGTAAAAAGCAAAATGTTAAGTATTTCAGAGTGTTTGGCTCGCTGGCCTATTCTCACATTCCTGATGAGCTTAGGAAGAAGCTCGATCCAAAGATTCAGGCATGTATCTTTGTCGGATACTGTGAGAATACAAAAGCTTACAGACTTTATAATCCTCAGACTAGAAAGCTTGTGATTTCCATGGATGTGATTTTTGATGAAGGGGGAGAATGGGGTAAGCCCCAAATATTTAGTGATGTTGAATCCACTGATGTAGTTTCTCAGCAGGTGCAACAACAGACACCACAGAAAGGAAAGCAATCTCCTCCAACAAGTCCAAGTTCATCTTCTGATTCATCTTCTTCACCAAGTCCTTCTCCATAGCGATCTGTACGTTCCTCACCAATGGACATTGATTCTCCATCCAAAGGTAAGAGAACTTTATAGTATCATCCATCATCTCAGATGTTGGATAAATTTTTTTCAAGAAGATACACTAGGAGTCAAGCTAGTGAAATGGATTCTGTTTTACATAGATTAGAAAGTATGCACCTGTATGGTGATGATGTCTCCCAGTAGGAACCTAGGGGAGATCAAGTTAACTATGCTTTGTTAACTAGTGCACGACTTGAACCTTCTAGTTATGAGAAGGCATGTACTCAAAAAATTTTGCAAGATGCCATGAAAGAGGAGATAACCTCTATAAAAAACAACGACACTTGGGAGCTGGTAAAGCTTCCTAAAGGCAAGAAATGTGTTGGATGTAAGTGGGTCTACAAGACCAAGTTTAATGCTGATGGTAGCATTGAAAGGCACAAGGCAAGACTAGTTGCAAAGGGATTCACTCAGAAATATGGAGTTGATTATGAAGAGACTTTTGCTCCTGTAGCCAGACAGGATACTATTAGAACAGTTCTTGCCTTAGCTGCAAATAAGGGTTGGAAAGTTCAACACATGGATGTGAAAAGTGTATTTCTAAATGGTTACTTGATAGAAGAAGTGTATGTTGAGCAACCACAAGGATTTGAAGAGAAAAACAAGGAACATCTTGTGTACAAACTGAAGAAGGCACTTTATGGCCTCAAGCAGGCACCACGAGCTTGGTACTCACACATTGATGGGTACTTCAAAGAATTTGGGTTCACCAGAAGTAGAAATGAACCCACCCTTTACTACCTCCATCAAGGAAATGACATCCTCATAGTTTTCTTGTATGTGGATGATCTCATATTCATGGGTAGTAATGAAAAAATGAATATGAAGTTCAAACACTCCATTATGGAGTAGTTTGAGATGAAAGATCTTGGCTTAATGCACTACTTCCTTGGAATGGAGGTTCATCAATCAGATACAGGGATCTTCATCTGTCAACATAAGTATGTTCGGGACATGCTTAAGAAGTTTGCTATGGAGAATTGCAAACCAGTTGCAACTCCGATTGGACATGGGATCCAATTAAGCAAAGATGATGGAGCATCAAAAGTTGACGTGACCACTTTTAGAAGCATGGTTGGGAGTTTGATGTTTCTCGCCAACACCGGACTCGATATTCAGTATGTTGTTTCTCTTGTCTCTCGATTTATGTCTAACCCTTCTGAGTTGCATTTGCAGGTAGCTAAGAGAATTCTCAGATATGTAAAGGGTACATGGGATTTTGGAATCCATTACCATACATGTAACACTATCAAGCTTGTAGGCTTCAGTGATAGTGATTGGGGTAGCAACATTGATGACAAAAAATCAACCTTAGGGAATTGTTTTAGTCTAGGATCGGGGCTAATAACTTGGAGTTCCAAGAAGCAAACATTAGTAGCACTATCTTCAATAGAAGCTGAGTATATAGCGGTCACTCATGCTAGTACTTAAGCTTTGTGGCTATGAAAGGTATTAGAAGAAATTGGAGAGCAGAAAAGTGTTCCAACAAGGATATTCTATGACAACATTAGTGCCATTTAGTTGGCATACAATCTTGTCCACCATAATAGATCAAAGCATTTTGATATGAAGTACCACTTCATCAGAGATATAGTGGAAACTAAAACTGTTGAGCTTCACTATTGCCCCACTTTGGAGAATGTTGCGGACATCTTCACCAAGGCATCGGCTAAAGCTCAATTTGTAAAGCTGAGAGACTGTATTGTCAGACCTCTCAACTTTAAGGGGGAGAATGTAGTAGTGTGAACACATAGTGGTTAGGCTAGGTTAGTTTAATTTTGTCAAAAAACTCTAATATTGTCGAAAAATTCTTCTATTTCCCTTATCCCTCCATTCTATCCTATATTCCTTCTTCTCCCTTATCCCTCCACCTCCCTTTCCCCTTATTCCTCCAACATCCCTTCTTTTCCTCTCTATCGACTTCCTCCCTTCCCTCTTCATATAAATTAAACTATATCCTATGTTCGTAGTGTTGATGTAATGGTGCTACGTGAAGTTTAATTAATTTGTGTTAATTTTGTTATTAATATTTCATAGTGCCACCTAGTTCGATTTCGAGAGAGATTAGAACAAATTCTCATCACTTGCCAATGGAGGTACTTTCCTTTCAATATTAGACTGTAACATCTAGCTAGCCTTCGAAACTAAACTAGGTACTCTACAACCTGACAAAGATACTGAACCTATACTTGTAGCTTATTTGTTTCTGCACTTTAAGCATCAAGCTTATTCTCCAAATATTTCAAAGATGCATTTTGTTCCTCCATTCCTTGATATATAATCACCCAGTGTGCTATGTCCTCATTATATTTTTTCAATGTAACTATCTATGGGGTCTGATTATCTGCTACACCTTTAGAGGTAAATCCACTTGTACTCCAATTTCTATTGTTTCAAATGAGGGTGAACTTGATGGTATTAGTTCAAAAAAATATTTATGAGAAGGTATGGTTACCTGATCCTTCATTTCTCCTTTATCACTGATATATATTTTTCTTTGTGGTGTTTGTGCCTCCTACTATTGCAAGTTATCAAAATGTACATCTACAATATGTTCTATAGAGTCCTATGAAGCTTCATTTTCTAGCATAATTACATCCTACTGGTCTACCACATCTATTTAAGTTCTTATGATGGATTAACCTTCCTCAGGTATAGCTAATGTTCTATTTGGTTTTGCTAATTCTAACAGAATTCTGACCAACTCATCTTTGAAATCATCTTCTATAGGTTGTGGCTCCAAATTGGATAACCTAGCCTTTAATTATTCCACCTGTTGTAAATCAGTAATGAGTTTATATTTTTCTTGTATAGAGGCCTCATTATGTTCAATACATCCCATTTGTGTCCTGATGACACTTTTTGCAACACGTAACTGTTCTTGTATATCCTCCTCTTTCTTTGTTGTAAATTCTGCTTTAGAATCAGAAGAATAAGCAAGTGGGATATACATTACAGGTATTGTTGTATCTATACCTGTATCTTATGTACATTTATTTTCAATTTATTCCATTGATTTTTCCTCCTACTGTGTATCTTCCATGGATGTATTAATGTGTCCCCCTTGATCTTCAACCATTGTCTGAGGCAGTAATGTTTCCACATCTACTATCCCCTTAATTGTTTTGTCCTTTTGAATTCTAGAGGACCTTCTCACCCTAAGGGTAAACTGCTTATTTTTACATTTTTTGATAGGTTATAGAGTAGACTCTGCTCATTATTGTAATATCTTCTTATCAGCATGTGTTTCCCTACTTGAACTCCCTGGCTGCACAGTGGGCTATACTAGAAAAATAGTCACATCATTGGAGAATGTTATCTTCCTCCTCTTTTCTATAGGACCAGTTTTATATTTTCTTTCCCTTTGTTTCCTAGTCCTAGAAGATGGAGGTCCTTGTGGTGAAGAGGGAATATCATTTTTAGAGGATTCATATTCTGCCTCTTCTTCATTAGTTTCAGGGCTTTCATCCCCTGTCTCCTCTTCATAAACCATTTCATTCTAAGAATAGAAATATCTATTAAAAATCCTAGGATTTCCTCTAAAATGATATTTGTAGATAAATTTAATTAATCCATGATGCTTAGGGGTTCCTTTTCCTTCCTGGTAGCGTTTAGCCATACTCTGTAATTATTGGTGTAGATATAGGGGAAAGTTTACCCTAAACTCAGGTTTTTGGCCACCATGCCTTAAATGATTCAAAATTTTAATATGGTGGCTAGATAACACAACAAATTGTCCTTCACAGGTGAAGAATATGATTACCCATACCACTACTTCCTCGCAAGGATGTTGTAAACTGGTTTGTTTTACCCCTTTGCAAACATTATTATTCATTTGAAACTCAATTGGTCTATCTCTTTATTCTCTAAACTAATTAACTATTTGTGTTAGGGTATTTTTACCAGCTTTTAAAATCTGTAGCCCTTGCAAAGGTAATTTAGTGATTTTGCTTAAGAGTTTAGTTGTTACCTGGATTTTCATGCCATCGATGCTAGCCTGGTTTTTTCTGAATGTTTGTACAAATTCTACCACCAGAACCTCAGAGTACCCATAAAATTTGCTGAAAAACAACATCAACCCTCCTTTTGTAAAAATTTGTAATGACTCAGGATCCTTTTGTAGATATTCGACATTCTCAGGTTTAGCTTTATTATTTTTCTCCATATTCAAATTTCCCTATGCTCTTCTTCCTTCCTATCCTACGAATTTGCCTAAAACATATTGTCTTCGAGTTTTGGAATCAACAGTTTTCATTTGAGGGGGTGCTATGACAATTTGCAATGATTTCATAGATATGGAAATTAAATTTATGGAGCACAAGAACCAGCTTTGGAATGTGTTGAAGATTTTTAAAAACCACATACATCGTACTAGGCACGTGGTAGATTTTTATTTCGTGTAAAAACTTAATTTACCCATTTTGCTGATTTTTTTTATTAAGTAATTACGACTTGTTGAGTTGGCAGTTGGGCGTTGGCCATAACATGCACAATTTATAGAGTTTGCATTTTTGAAAGTGCCTTTTTGCATGTGCCAAGTATTTTGCATACCCTGAAGCATGCGGTAGTTCCAAAGACATCTTTCCCATCGTAGCTTTGAGACCAGCAACTTGGAATCCATGCCATGACTTTTATTTCCAACTTCGAACGGTAGAATTAAAAACAATTTTATGCCACATGGCATTTCGTATTTTCAATAAAGTTTGCCTCAGTTCATTATGAATTTTATTACTTCATTCCAAAGTTTGACACTGCTTTATTCCGAAGATCAAAACTCTTCCTCATTTCGAAGCTGCTTTTATTTTTAAATAGCATTCTCATTCTAGAGATTAACATAATTTTGAAGCTAATAAGTAGTATTCTTATTCCAGAGCTTAACATCATTTCAGAGCTAATTAGTAGCATTCTTATTCCAAATCTTAACATCATTTCAAATATTTGCACATCTTCCCTTTAGGAACAAGTTTTACTAACTACAATTTTTCAATCTATCCTTTTAAGACAACATGAATCTTTTCTTTTGCCTCCCTTGACTAGATGGATAACTTTTTGAATTTTAACAAACCTTATGAATGCTTTATACTAACTAATTATTTTCACATATTATATACTAAATATCTACAATTATTAAAATGCAAAGAGCACATACCTGATGTAACCATTCATCTACATTTGTATAGATGTCTGTTCCTTCTGACTACCAACTGGTTCTTCTGCTAAAAAAAAATAGATGCAGTATTGGGAAAAATACGAAACAATGATTGTGGCACCAACAAGGCAAACATGCCAGAAAACTGGTTTTCATGCAAGCCAATTCAGAAGTGCCTCCTAAGAGGTTTTCAATTTCTGAATTATTCATTTTTTTTTAAGTTTTTTTATCATTTTGCTGAATCTGTTGTGGAAGGAGTAGTTCTTAATGGACATCATATCTAGATATACCATGCACCACTGAATAAGGATGAATTTCTAAAGCAAATATGCACACAAAATTCCTTTGTGAGTCATAAATGGGTGACAGATGAACAACTCCATTTCCAAATACTTCTTCAATTAGATAAGGTCCAGGCCACTTAGTTTGTAATTTTCCATGAAAATATTTATAGTGAGAATCAAACAACAAAGCCCAATCACCTCGCTAAAATTCTCGTTGCTGAATGTGACTATCATGACACAACTTCCACTATGCTTGAATCACCTCAGTTTGATGCAATGCATCCATTCATAGTTCATCCAATGTATTGAGATGCAAAATCCTATCTGTTTGTGCCTATGACAAGTAAATACCAATTTCCAAAGTAGTTCAAAGTGTTAGTAATTCATATTCAATAGGAAAAAGAGGCTTTTTACCATAAACCAATTCATAGGGTGTAAATCCTGTGGTGGATTTCCATGTAATGTTATAAGCCCAAACTACTTCAGGTAGTTTATCCATCTAATTCTTCCTATGGGAAGCTACTATTTTGGTTAATATTCTTTCTAATTCTTGATTTGTTACTTCAACTTAACCATTTGCTTGAGGGTGATAAGGCAAGGACTTCCTGTGATTGATTTCATATAATTTAGTAAAGGCTTCAAAAAACTTTGATGTAAATTGAGGTCCCTGATCTGTAGTGATAGAATGTGGGGCTCCAAAACATAGAAAAATTTGAGTATACAGGAAATCAGTAACCTTTTCTTCATGAGCATGTTTAAACTCATGCACCTCTACCCACTTAGTCACATAATCAGTACATACCAAGATATACACCTTTCCCTAAGAAGGTGGATCAATTGGTCCTACAAATTCCAACCCCTATCTCTCAAATGGTTCTATACCTACTTGAGGTTGTAATGGAATTTTATTAGTATATATAGGTTTTCCCATTCTTTGGCATGCATAACAATGTCTGACATATTTTTTTACATCCTTATGCAAAGACAACCAATAGTAACAAGTACCTAAGATTTTTTGAATTGTACTCTTGACTGAATAATATCCACTTGATGGTTCATCATGGCATGCATGAAGAATGTCATATACCCCATCCTTGTGGATGCACCTGCATAAGACATGGTCATGACTACATTTAAAAAGTAGACCTCGAGTTTTACTTGATTAACTATTTCTTTTGTTTAGAATTAAAGGAGGAATTTTCCCTGTAGCAAATTAATTAGCTATATCTGTAAACCATGGATATTGCACATAAATAACAAATAGTTTTTCATCAGGAAAAGCATCTTCCACCAATTTCCATGTGTCTGTATTTGGCAATCTTGATAGAAAATTTGTTACCACATTGGTTTTCCTTGGTTTATTTACTATGGTGATATCAAATTCCTATAATAATATTAACCAGTGAATAATTATTGCACTAACCATAGGTTTGTTCATCAAGTATTTAATAGCAGCATGATCTGTATGGATGAACACTTGATATCCTGTGATATAGTGTCAAAATTTATTGATAGTATATACTACAACTAAGAATCCCTTCTTAGTAGTAGTGTAGTTCTTTTCAGCTCTTGTCAAGTTTTTACCAATGTAGTAAATGACATAATATTCTCCATTTTCAATCTGACCTAGTGCTGCTCCAATGGCAGTATTGGAAGCATCAATATGAATATGGAATGGCAGTTCCCAATTTGGTCCTCTCAACATCGGGGGAGTTTTTAACTTCTCCTTTAATTCTTGAAAAGACTTTTGACACTTAATAGACCAGGAAAATTTAGAATCCTTAGTCAATAATGCAAACATTGGATTGGCTATGGTACTGAAATTTATAATAAATATACGGTAGAAACCAATATGTCCCAAAAATTCCTTACATCAGTTTGAGATTTTGGAGGAGGAAGGTTTTTTATGAATTCCACCTTCTTGGGGTCAAACTTGATCCCATGATAGGAAATATGATGACCAAGGACAATCCCCTTCTCCATCATTAGAAAATATTTTTCAGGATTTAAAGACAAATGGTATGTTTCACAATGTGTTAAAACTTTTTCAAGCTATTCTAAGGTATAATAAAAAGTTTCTCCACGCACTATGAAATCATCCATATAGATTTCCACACTTTCATTTGTCAAATCAGAAAATATTGCCAAAAAATCTCTTTGAAAAGTTGTTGGAGCATTACATAAGCCAAAATGCAAGACCCTATAAGCAAATGTTCCCCAAGGGCATGTGAAAGTAGTTTTTTCCTGGTCTTTTGGTGCAACTTGTATTTTATTATATCCGCTAAAACCATCAAGGAAATAGAATAATTTATTACCAGCAAGGGTGTCTAACACTTGGTCTATGAAAGGTAATGGGAAATGGTCCTTATGTGTGGCCTTGTTTAACTCTCTATAGTCTACACACACTCTCATTTTCCCATTTTTCTTTGGAACAATAACCAATGGAGAAACCCAAAGACTGTTTGATATTGGATATATGAACCCTACATCTAATTTTTTTTCAATTTCTTCCTTGAAAATATCTTTCAGAGCAAGATTCAAACATCTTTGAGGTTTTCTCACAGGTTTAACATATTTAGTGTATATCCTATGTGTACATACATCAGGGTGAATTCCAATCATATCCTTATAACTCCAAGTAAAGGCTTGAACATGTTTATGTAGGACAACAAATAATTTTTCTTCTTGTTCATTAGTCAACTAGCTATTAATATTCAAAATTTTACCTGGTTGTACTTCAATTTGTTTTATTCTTGGATGAACAGAATTGACTGCTCCATACTTGCTGATTAAAGAATTTAATGGATAGTGGTGTGGCTGAAGAGTATGAAATACTCTGGATTCTATTTCAAAAGTGATGCCTGATGGAATCATTTCTTGCATAGGACATGTGAAAGAGGTAAGAAGATGATGGTGCCATCCATGTGGTAGTATGAAAGAGCTTTCTTGTATTGGAATGGATGACAAATGTTCTAAGGTATGCTCTTCATCCTTCCACAACAAGTGATGAACAATAATTTGATCATCTTTAAGTCCTTCTTCTTGTAATGTCTCAACTAGGAAAATTTCATCCTCAAAGATTTCTCTTTATTGTGAGTTAATTTCCTCAATGTGTTCATTTATTATTATTGTGGCCAGAGTTGAAATATTTTTTTCTTGTTCTTCATCAGATTCAGGAAACCATATCTGTCCAAAAATTTTGGTTGAAGGTTGGGCATGTGGATAAAGGGACATCTTTTTGAGATCAATGCCATTGGAAATGGTCATTTTCCCAGATATATAGTTTATAAAAGCAGCTGTAGTGGCAAGCCAAGGTCGTCCTACAATGATGGGATAGCCATTAGCTAAGTTTCTAGGCTTCAATACCAGGAAATATATAGGATATTCCCAAGAAGAAAATTTTATGGAAATATCTTCCAATATCCCTTCCAGTTTTGCAACTGACCTATCAACCATTTCTAATATTGTAGTCATAGTACTGAGATGATTGAGCTACAATTTTTGCATTGTGTCTTTAGTCATTACATTAATTGTAGCTCCAAGGTCAATCAACACATTTGGAATTTGCACTAGCCTAATAGTGATTGTGACAAATGAACTCCCTGGATCACTATATTTTGGAGGAACAAGTTTTCCAGATAGTAGGTCAACCAATTTTCCTTCTACTTGCATAGTTTTAGTAAAGGCCTTCTTCTTTCTATCAGGTTTCTTGATACACAACTCTTGAATGGTTTTATTAATTAATGACTCATCATTTATTGCTTGCAACAAAGGAAGAGATATAGTCATTTTCATAAGTTCTATGACTAATTTTTATTTAGGGTTAGTTACAGTATTATCAAACCTTTCAGGGTATGGTACCCCTCCTACAAGGGGCACATCTCTCACCTGCACATTTTTTTATTTTTCTTTCTCCTTTTCCAAAGTTATTGGAAATTGTTCAGGGCTCGAAGATTCGTGTTTGATATCAATTTATTCAATGGTAGGTGGAACAGGGTTAGGTAATACCTTTCTTGAATGTAATTGTATATTACTACAATCAAGGACATGAACTGCAGCGGTTTCTTTATATTTAGCTCCATAGATAGGAGCTTCCTGTATTGTATTATTTGGATTAACCATAGGTTGAGCTATAAGTGGAGGTTGCTTTACCGGTTGTGCTTGTTGTGGTTGCATTCTTTCCTAAAAATTCTAATTAGGAGGAGGTAATAGGTTTTGAGTTTGTACTTGATACCTTTGCTGCCCTTGATATGATGGGTATTGTTGCCCCCATATTTGTCCATATTGTTGATTTTGTGTCCAAGGTGGATTAACTAGTGGATTCATCCATCCAGAGTGTGACCAATCTTGAGGAGTTATCCAAAATTGATTCCAAGGTTGTGAGGGTGGTTCTACATATCCCCATGGCATTTCCAAGGATTTTATCCCCATCTTGTAGGAAAGTGAGGGGCATTTTGATAGTGTGAAAAATTGCCTCCTTGCCTTTGTCCAATAACATTAAGTTCTTCAGTTTGGGTTTCCAAAACATTTTTGAGTTGTGACAGCAGATGGTATTTATCAGTGATATGTCCCCTTGAAAAAATACCACAAATAGTTGAGATAGAAGTTCTGTTTAAGGGACAATATTGTAAAGCATGCTTGTTTCTGCATCTTGGGCAATAGATAGCCAAGGGTGGTGTAGAGTTAGACTTTGCATTTCTCTCCCCTAATGCAAAATTCAACTGGACAAGAATATCAATTATCATGTTAGCCATTTATTCCATTAATTATTTGATATTAGTATTATTAGAATTCCACTTATTTCTTCTTTGCCTAGTGCGAGAATAATTTCTACATAACCCCACGATTTCATTAATGTCAAGTTGGTTCACATCTCCTTTTCCCATTAAATCTAATACTTCCTTGGAATCATCCTAAAAACCTATTAAGAATATGGTCTTTAATAAATCAGATTCTATAGGGCGACATCTCTTTTGGATAAAGGAAAATATATCAAGATAGTCCTCCAAATTCTCATCCTTCTCTTGTTTAATCCGAAATAGTTCATCCTTTCTATTATGCACTCTACAATACTCCTGATATTTATCCAAGAATACAATTTCCATTTATTTCCAAGTGCATATTGAATCAGGTTCAAGACTCATAAACCAGCGTAAAGTTGCATCTTTAAGTGTAGATGGAAACAATTTCAGTTTTTGATTATCATTTACATAGTCATAAGTCTAACATAGAACCTTAAATTCAAACAATAATTGGCCAGGATCCTCAGAGACAATTCTCCTAAAGGTTGGTAATACAGAAGGTGAAATTATTTTCATAGGATAATTCTGAGTAGGATTTAGTCGAATAGGGTATTCAAAAGTCCTAGTAGGGTTTTCACCTTGAACTATAACATCCCAATCGTGTTCTTCTGCCATATTTTCTTCCTCACTTTTTACTTTTACAATTTGTTTAGATGGACTAGATCTAGAGGTATGTCTAGAAGTAAGTGCTTCTAAGAGTTCCTCTTCCAAAGGTCCCAAAATTTTGGCTGATGAAGAAGATGATTCTTGTTTAAGTCTTTTAGGGATTTCATACACAAGCAAGTCTTCTCCTGATCATGAAGAACATCTTTTTAGGAAAGAGCTGGTTTTGATAAACCTTCGTCTTTCATCTCTTGGCCTATGCATTCATGCTCATTTGCTAAATGAACTGAAGTACAAGTTTCCAAGAACTGTTACTTGTATCAAAATAATAATTCTTGGGCTACTTTACTTCTCCTAACAACACCTAGAGTTTCCTGACAACGGTGCCAAAAATGATGAGTGTCGTCAATCACATCATTTAATATTTAAGTTTGTCAATCAAGGGTGGTGTCCAATGGTTGTATACGATAGCAAAATTAGGTATCTTGAAGATCAGGTCATTCAAGAAACAGGATTTATTGGTGGGACAAGTTAGCCTTTTGGGGTTATGGTGTCACTTCTAATCCTATGAACTAAATTTGAATTCTAATTATTCTTGCAGAAGTAAAAATTATAGAAATATAAAGGTTGCAGAAAATGAAACCTATTTACTCTTGCAAAATGAAAATGATAGGAATGAAAGGGTTGCAGAAAATAAGACCTAACTATAGTTGCAAAATTAAAATTTACAATAATGGAAGAATTGCATAAATGAAAACACATAATCTACTAATTACCCATATAATGGAAAATGCCAAGAAGCTGGAAATAACTGTTGAAAATAGGGGAAAACCATAAATGCTATAAAATTAGAAAACCTATGCTAAGAAATCAAATTAAATGCATACACATCTACTACACACCATAAATATTACATAATAAACACAATTAGTAATAAGAAATAGAATTTACCAAGTTTTCTGCTAATCTGTTGCAACAAGAAATGAACATAAAAACTTATAAATAGTTGATCCTTCTCCTAGGCCTAGAAGTTTCCCTTGTTCCCTAATCCATAAGAAGGCAAAGAGACTACTTCTTAACTACCTAATGATCACACATTCACTCAGAACAATAAATGGATGAAGAAAATACACTTTTATTGAATATGAAACAACATTGTAGAAATGCAGGAAAAATCCTACTAAATTGTTGATCTGCTATAGCTAAAACAACTATTTTATCTCTATATTTCTATGGAAATATCTATATGCTCAACCAACATGGGAGATTTTTATTTATACTAATCTATTACATATGGTAATCCGTTATGTTGCTATTTTTTAGGGATTTAGCAACTGTTCTGAAGTTGTCTTCTTGAAATGCAAGAAACTATTCTGCTACAGCATCTCCATTTTACTTATTGTGCATCATCCATTGATGGAAATGCATTGTAAGGGGTGATAAAAACCTTCATACACCTGTATCCATATTCATATCGCTATTTTCCACCTTTATGGGAGTTCCGTTTATCATTTTGACCAAAAATGGTCCTACTCTGCTCATTCTGGAGCTGCTCTGTAATATCTAGTAGTTTAACTATTTTGACCATTATCTGTACACCATATGTGCAAGAAAGTGAGTTTGAATGGCTAGGTAGTCTTCCTAAACCCTCAAAAGACCAATTATATAGGTTTTACATGCCATAATTGATAAATTCCAAGCCATGCTATTTATGGATAGTTAGCTGGAATTTGTATGGTCAAATTTTGTTTTTTACACAATCATAGTAGTTTGGTGCCTTTTTGCAATTTGAACTGGTTAGAAGGAAAATAAAACAAATTAAATGCTCCTAGAATGGAATACACATCAACACTCATTATTACATATTTCAATTAAGCTTTTATTTGCTAGGTAAATCAGTTGAAACAGAGTAAATAAATGCAAAAAATGGACAAAACAAAATACTATGCTCCCGAACATTCAAACATGTAAACATTAATACACAATGAATTCAACCATCAAAATTAGCATAAAAAATATGGTATAAGGTTTATAAAGCAATTTGTAAAATATCCAAAATAGTCCATAAATGAGGCAATTCCTGGCCTCATCACTTGAATCAGGAGAAGGTCAAGTAAGCAGTGAAACATTTGTGGTGCTAGTAGTTTACATGAATGCATGGCTAAACTCAAAATCTCTACAAACTTTAGTTTAATCATTTGATTATTTTCCGCATACAGCTAGCAAGAACAAATTATTAATCCATCAGAAGAAAAATAAGTTTGAAGTACTATAAAATAATGAAAACTTAGAATATTGGATACTACAAGTGCAATTTTGGATCAATTACTATTCAAACTCCTTGGATTTGATGTTTGGTTACACAAATTAGGAGGAACATTATAGTGATAGAGGACATGTTTGTATCTTGTAGATGAAAATGGTGCGGTGAGCGTAGGATGAAAGTGGACCAACATGTGGTGATAGCAAAGACATAGCAGAATCAGTTGTCATGTGATGGGTATTTGCTCACTCTTTCCTAAAAAAAGGTGAGATCCAAAAACTAGTATTGCTTTGTAGGAGGTTGTGGCACTCACAACTTCATCATCCGTACAAGCATCTTTAAGTATAGAACATTCAAGGAAGAATCTAGAGGTGACAATGTGAGATATGAAGCTGGGTAGGGAGATGATTGAAGTACATAGGAAAACACCTTATAATTATGTATCTATTCTTAATACTTTGAAATAATATGATGTCATGTGAGATTATAAAAGTATCTGATAAGCAAGCATATTTTGGAGCAGACTTGAGCAAGTTTTATACCAGATTTGTGGAGTAGTCTTATGAAGTATTCGAAGGTTGGTGCCTTTAGATTTGAGGTTGGTGCCTCAAGGATATTGGTGTCTCTCGTAGGTTGGTGCCTATGAATTTTTATAAGGATATTGGTGTCTCCTATAGGTTGGTGCCTACAAATTTGTATAAGGATATTGGTGTCTCTCGTAGGTTGGTGCCTACGTATTTGTATAAGGGGATTGGTGTCTCCTGTGGGTTGGTGCCTACAAATATTTTGAAGTAATAAAAGCAATATTTTGTCGTGGTTTTCTCCCTAAAGGGTGTTTCCATATTAAAATCCTAGTCTCTTATGTGTGTGGTGTTTTATGCATTGATTCATTATTGCATTCATATTATTGCAGTTATTATTTTGAAAGGAAAATTTTATCTTATATTGTTCACCCCCCTCTCAGTATAAGTGTGTGTTTCTTCAATTGGTATCAGATTAGGTTCCTTCGTGAAAGCCTAACCACTTGAAGGAAGATCTTACAAGAACACACATGGCTATGGAGGTGAAAGAAGATGCTCCTATTATCGAAAACCAAGAAAAGGAGAAAGATCCAAAAAATGAAGAGGAAGCCATAGTGGACATAGAAGAGGAACTTGTTTTTGCTCTTAAAGAGGTGAAGAGGCTTAGAAATAAGAACTCAATATTGAAGACTCAAGTACAAGAGGATGAGAAGACAAAGGTAAATTTTTCACAAGATCTCATCGACTTAAAAGTTAAAATTGAAGAGGCAAAGTGGATTGAAGAAGTTATGATTGAGCAGTTAAAGGCAAAAGTGTTGGAATGTGAAAAACTGGAACATGAGATTGTCTCTCTGAGGAAGGAAGTGGAAAAATCTAATGATAAGCTACAACAAAATATTAGGTTTGAGAAAAGCACATAAATCTTGGATGATATTATCAAAGCACAAAGATCTTTGGTTATAAATACTGGACTTGGTTTTGAAGAAAGTCAAAAGAAACAAAAGGAGTCAAGCTCAAAAGGAACAGAGGCATCAAAGAAAATAATTAAAGAAGAGCCTGAGACCTATGCTGATGTGTTGAGAAGTGGAAGCATCAAGAAGGAAGAAAACAAAGCATCATCATGGACCAAGGTCCATCACAAAAACAACAATGAGAGAACCATGTGGTCATATCCTCCAAGGCAATCAAACAGGTTTCAATATTTCTTCCATGGTTATTGTTTTTCATGTAACCAATTTGGTCATAAAGTTGTACATTGCAGGGTCCATGCTAAAAATTATTTTGGCTTCACCAAGAGGAATTTCAATTCATTTGCACCTCTCATGGACTACAACATCATTTTTTACAAATGTAATAATTTTGGGCATACAACTAAATGGTGTAGAACGGTGTTCCCTGAACTTCCAAAATCAAGTAATAAGGAGGATGGTCAAACTATTCAAAAGGATATGTCCTCCAAAGTTTGGAAAAATAAAATGGAACAAGAAAAGGAGAAGTCTATGTTGGTACAAACAACTCTTCATGTGCAAAATGAAGGAAATCAGTGGTACATTGATAGTGGTTGTTCAAGCCATATGATGGGTGACAAAAGCAAATTTCTCTCTCTCAAAGAAATAAATGGAGGCACAGTGAAATTTGGTGATAATGCTTCTACCAAAATTATCAAAAAGGGAACCTTGAGCCTGGATAATGGAATATCAAGGATAGAGAATGTGTTATATGTTGAAGGGTTGAAGCACAACCTTCTAAGTGTGAGCCAACTATGTGATCAAGGGCATACACTCACATTTCACCCAAATGGATGTGAGATCAGGAAATCCAAGATAGGAAAACTTATTGTAGATGCCTGTAGAACTGCAAACAATCTCTACATGTTGAGAGAAATTAAGGGAGAAAAATATTTTTTATCACAAGAGGATGAGAGCTGGTTATGGCACAGGAGAATGGGCCACCTAAACTTTGACAACATGGTGAAAATAAGCAACAAACAAGCAGTCAAATATTTTTCCAAGATAGCCAAACCCCCAAGCATAATTTGTGCACAATGCCAGCATGGTAAGCAAACAAGATCAAGTTTCAAATCAAAGGAATTCTCTTCATCCAAGCCTTTGGATCTAATTCACACCGATCTATGTGGCCCTACAAGGACAAAGAGCTTACAAGGTGAGAATTATTTCATGTTGTTTATTGATGATTATTCTAGAATGACTTGGGTAACATTCTTAAGAGAAAAATCAAAAGCCTTTGAAAGGTTCAAAGCATTCAAGGCACTTGTAGAAAATAAAATAGGCAAAAATATCAAGTGTCTAAGATCATACAAAGGAGGTGAATTCACTTCAAATGAATTTGTAGAATTCTATGAACAACATGGAATCAAAAGATAATACTCAATAGCAAGAACTCCACAATAGAATGGAGTAGTTGAAAGAAAGAACATAACTATTCAAGGCATGTCCAGGGCCATGCTAAATGAGTCTAAGATTTTTGATGCTTTTTGGAGAGAGGTGGTCCATACAACTATTTATATCATCAATAGAGCTCAAGTAAGAGTAAATCACCACAAAACTCTATATGAGCTTTGGAAGGGAAGACCAACTACTATGAAGTATTTCAGAATATTTGGAAGCAAATGCTACATTAGATGAGATGAAAAATATTTGGGCAAGTTTGATTCTAGGTGTGATGAGGGTATCTTCCTTGGATACTCTTCAAAGAGAAAATCCTATAGATGCTACAATAAAAGATTGCATAAAATTGTGGAAAGCACAAATGTAAGAGTTGATGAAGAAATATATCTAAGAGAACCAGCTCAAGAGATCATGTATCAAGAAGGAGAATGTTGCAAATATGAAGAAACTAAAGAAGCTGAGAATCAGAGGACACCCTCAAGAACACCCCCCAAAACACCATTCAAGGCACCACCTAAAACACCATCCAGATATGTGCAAAAGAACCATCTAGAAGATCTGATTATTGGGAATCTAGATGAGAGACAAACAAGGAGGAAAATAATAGGTACAAGTGAACATGCCAACTTCTCTTTACTATCTAAAGTTGAGCCAAATAATTTCAATGAAGCAAGTGAAGATAAATATTGGATTAAGGCAATGGAAGAAGAGTTAGATCAAATAGAGAAGAGCGAGACTTGGGAACTTGTCCCACATCCAAAAGACAAGAACGTAATCGGCACCAAATGGGTCTATAGAAACAAGTTGAACGAAGATGGTCAGGTTATCAAAAACAAAGCAAGACTTGTGTGCAAAGGCTATGCACAAGTTGAGGGAATTTATTTTGAAGAGACATTTTCTCCTGTTGCTCGTCTTGAGGCCATAAGAATGTTCTTGGTCTTTTCAAGTTTTAGAAACTTCAAAGTGTACCAAATGGATGTAAAATCAACATTTCTTAATGGTTACTTAGAGGAAGAGGTCTACATTGAGCAACCAGATGGTTTCAGCCTAATAGAAAATTCAAACTATGTATGCAAATTGAAGAAGGCTCTCTATGGACTAAAGCAAGCCCCTAGGGCTTGGTACTCAAGGTTGGATAAATACCTCCAAGAATAGGGTTTCAAAAAAGGTATAGCTGATAGCAACCTATACATCAAGAATGAAGGAAATGACCAGTTAATTGTAGTGGTCTATGTGGATGACATCATTTTTGGAGGTAGTAATAACAAGATGTGTCAAGAATTTATAAAATGTATGCAAAGTGAATTTGATATGTCAATGCTTGGTGAGCTATCCTTATTTCTTGGTTTGCAAATCTCACAGTCAGATAAAGGTATATTTCTCTCTCAAACCAAGTATGTAAAAGAAATGTTGAAAAAATTTAGGATGGAGGATTGCAATCCTGTGAGTACCCCCATGATTATAGGATGTAAGTTAAGTAAATATGATGAGTCTCCTGAGGCTAATCAAACTTTGTATAGATCCATGATTGGAATTTTACTGTATGTCACAGCTACAAGGCCGGATATAATGCAGGTAGTCGGATTGGTGGTAAGATTTCAAGCTGCACCAAAGGAAACACATGTACAAGCAGTAAAAATAATCTTCAAGTATTTGAAAGGAACTATGGATTTTGGACTATGGTATCCCAGATGTGATAATTTCACTCTCACTGCATATATAGATGTGGATTGGGTAGGCAGTGTGGATGATAGGAAAAGCACAAGTGGAGGAGCATTTTTTCTTGGAGATTGTTTGGTCTCTTGGCTAAGTAAGAAACAAGCATCAGTGTCCTTATCTACTGCAGAAGTGGAGTACATTGCAGCAACTACTTGTTGCACACAGGTTTTATGGATGAAATAAACCTTAAGTGATTTCAAAGTAGAGCATGATCATCCTATCTCCATACTTTGTGATAATACAAGTGCCATCAATATTTCAAATAATTCGGTGATGCATTCAAGGACCAAGCACATTTTGATCAAGTATCACTTTTTGAGAGAGCAAGTGACTGATCAACAAGTCAAGTTGGAATACATTGCTACAAAGGAACAAATTGTTGATATCTTTACCAAGCCACTTCCAAAGGAGACATTTGAGTATCTCAGAGGTAATTTGGGAGTAGTTTCACTCCCATATCATCATTGAATATCTCAGTTAGAGTAGTTAGTAAGGGGGAGTTGTCCAATGCCTTATCATTTAGCCTCGAGAAGCCTTTGCCATTGATGTCAAAGGGGAAGAATTTCAGTAAGGGGGAGTAGTTTGGAATTTCAAGAGGGAGCAACTTGTCAGGGGGAGCAACTTGTGATCCTGTTGTAGTAAAGGATAGTTTCTTTGTAGGGTTGCCATCAATGACAAAGGGGGATATTGTTAGAATTATTGAGTTGTCATTGATGTCAAAGGTCGACTTGGTTGCTAGAAAATGGTGGCATGCTTGGGTAAATTATTCAAGGTAAATATATTTAAATATATTTGAATATATTGTAGTGTCATAATATTTAAATACAAGATTTAAATATTATATGCCTTTATTATAAAGTAATAATGTTGAAAAGGCTGACCTTATAAGTGAATAAAGTGAGGTTTTAAATTCAAAATAAAAAGGTGAATTTAAAATTAAAAAAAAGTGAGTCGACCCTCTTGAGTGCCAATAGCAAAAGGAGAAAGGTCTGCATATATAAATACAAGGTACTTTTGAAAATAATAAAAAGATCAATTTGATCGATAGTTTCTCTTCATTAAATGCGTGAATGTTAGACTATGTGGTGGAGTCCAAAAATGGTATGTTTGATTGGTGGTGAAATGAGCGGCTATCTATGGACCCACAGGATCTTCCACATCAGTGAGACCCACACAAAGATTGACCAGTGGTGACTCACCATCAAGGAGGTAGGTGCCATATTTTGAAGTCTTCTTATTGAAGAGAACTTTGAGAGTGCTCATAAACAATGTAGATGCCACCTTAGACCGTGCTTGTGAAATATTGCATTCACATTCATTGGATTGATGCATAGAATTATCCATTGTCTAAATAGTGGGAGTGTAGAAGACTTGGAAGTAATAGTAAACCGATCAAATCCATGAGGAATATGTTAACGTAGTGGAATTTTGGCATGCAGGCTATCTAGTTCATCTGAAATCATCCCACCAAATTTGTAGACAAGTTGTGTTACTAATATTTTAATAAATCATCACTTGAGAATGGAGGTAAGGTGTTTGATAACATTAAGAATATTTTAGTGGTTGTTTTG
The DNA here is from genome assembly GCA_028583015.1 of Wollemia nobilis. Taxonomy (NCBI): domain Eukaryota; kingdom Viridiplantae; phylum Streptophyta; class Pinopsida; order Araucariales; family Araucariaceae; genus Wollemia; species Wollemia nobilis. The sequence goes on from JAQPPZ010016724.1 coordinate 14,070,581, forward strand.
GATGTTATAGGCATTATTTGAGGGTGGAAATTTTTGAGGAAAGACTAGGTAAGTTTTGTGAAACAACTAGCAGACATCATAACGGTTGGATGGACATGGATTATAGCTAGCATGCCCTAGTTCTTCATAATCACAATTAATTTAGTGAAGGACAAATAAGATGAGTTATCATCATCATCCAAGGAGTGCTATTTAGGGTTACACAATAACACATCATCAAAGGTCAATTAAAATGATATCACAAGGAATAGCAGAATATGGATAACGCTTGAGTTAGGATAAGGTCAAGTGAGTAGTGAAACATTTGTGGTGGTAGCAACTCACATGAATGCATGGATAAACTTAAAATTTCTACAAACTTTAGTTTAATCATTTGACGATTTTCCACATACAACCAACAAGAACAAATTATTAATCCACTAGAAGAAAAATGAGTTTGAAGTACTACAAAATAATGAAAAATTAGAATGTTGGATTTTACAAGTGCTATTTTGGATAAATAACTATTAAAACTCCTTGGATTTGATGTTAGGTCACATGATGTAGAAGGAGGAGCATTACAGTGAGAAAGGACATATCTGTATCTTACAGATAAAATCAATGTAGTGAGGATGGGATGAACGTGGATCAACATGTGGTGATAGCAAATATGTAGCAGAATCAGTTGTCATGTGATGGGTATTTTCTCACTCTTTCCTACAAACAAGGTGAGATCTAAAAACTAGTATTTTTTAGTAGGAGGTTGTGGAACTCACAAATTTGTCCACCGTACATGCAGCTTTAAGTATGAAGAACACAAGCTTATACTGAGAGGGGGGGGTGAACAGTATAAGACATATTTTTACTTTTTCCTTTATACTTCAAAATAGTAAAGCAATATACCCAAAGTAATATCAAAACAATGCACAAAATCATCCACAAAGTGACACCAATTTTAACGTGGTTCACCCAGAATGCCTAGGCTACGTCCAAAAAACTTTTCTCTAAATGTTACCTAAAAGTTCTTTGGGAAACCTTCCCAATTACAATGTTTATGAGCCTTGGCCCAAAGGATACACCTTCCCCTAATATGAATTTATGAGCCTCTGCTCAAAGGAGATACCTTCCCCTCTACTCTGGAAATGATCCCTCAGAAGATCAACTGCCTCTACCTCTTTCCAGCACGTGGAACTCCTTTCCACCGAAGACCTCCTATCCTTAATGCTTAGCCTAAGAGACCTCTACCTTCTATGATCACGTCCACAGCAGATCAGCTACCTATACCAAACACAGTCAGTCGGTCTAGTACAAGTCTTCCTTTGTCTATCAAATCTATCCAACTCTTTGAATAAATCAATCCTCTACACACAAGCCTTCTCAAAGACTTGCCAAATCTATCCTCAGGTTCTTCTCAAAGAACCAATGCACCTCTGTCCTCAAGTTCTCTTATAGAACTCTCAAAAACTCAGCTCACAAGTCCTCTGCTAAGACCTGTCCAAATCTGCTCACAAGTCCCCACCGAAACCTGTGCAAAACCTGCTCACAAGTCCCCACCGAAACTTGTCCAAAACCTCAGCAAGCTCACCAAGAAAAACTTGCTTAGCATGAACCCAAAAAGAGAATTGTTAGACACCCAATGTGATTCATAAACCTCATAGAAGCATAAAGAGAATTGTTAGAGACTCAATATGTTCTATACTTAACTCCCAATCTCAATCTCAAATCTCATAGAAACATAAAGAGAATTGTTAGAGACCCAATATGTTCTATACTTAACTCCCAATCTCAATCTCAACTCAATCTCAATCTCAAAAGAATAAGATAGATGTAGTATGCTTTTCTCAAGAATATGAAACACAACCCAACAATTGCCAACCATGCAATATCTCATATAACAATGATACTTATATTCTTTTCACCAACAACTAGGGTTTCATCATCTCAATGCAAGTAGCAAGACTTACTAACATAAACCCTAGTGCAAAAATGCTTCCTCTTCCTCAACCAGAATTATGCATTCACCCAAAAATTCATCAATGACTTTAATGCATAAACAATCTTCAATATCCAGAAAATAATATTTACACCAAAAATACCTAGTAGACAACCTTTTCACTCCAAACTCAATTTCAGAAAATATACCATAAACAACATACATGGAAGAAGTTGCCCATACCTTTACTTTGATGAAGAAGGAGAACTTAAAATCTGTCACAACACTAACTCTCAATTTGCCACCAATTAGAGTTAGCAACTATACAATAATACACAATAATAAAGATCCAAATATAACACCTTATTTCTCCAACTTAGTAAAAACCACCAAAGTACAATAATATACAAAGTAAAACCTCTTTACACCTTATTACTCCACATAAACATTAAACATTAAACATCAATGTCAAAACAAAAATTGATACCTTAACCTTATACCTCCCGCGCATTCACGGCCACCATTCTTTGCACACCGCGACCAAAAGGAATTTCCCAACGAAGAGAATCGAACTCAGCACCTCTGCCATCTAGCGTTTTTGCTTAAACGCCACCGTCGTTGGGTCACAAGTGCCCAAGAAAAAATAAACTGTTGCCCTCTCTTTTATCTTCCTGTGATGCCAAGAATCTGGAAAACGTAAACGTCTTCCACAAACCGCATGCAAACAATCCACTACCGTCAAGCCAAAGGGTAAGGATGCAGCCCAATCTCAAACCCGAGTTTGCCAAGCACAGTCTCCAAGACACAGAACAAGCGCAATATCAAAGACATCAAACGGAGATTGAAAACACTGAGCAAGCTCAACTCAAAGTCACCAAGCGTTGTTCGAAGGAAATAGAGCAATTGCAAATCACGGACGCCAAGCGCAAAACAAATGAAACAGTGCAAATGCAAATCACGGACGTCGAGCGCAAATCGAACGAAACAGAGTAAAGCAAATCATAGAAACCGAGCGCAAATCGAAACATACAGAGAACCACAAATCGTAGATATCAAATAATAATCGGAGGTGCTCACTTTTGAAAACCATGCCAACTTATATAGCAAATTTTCCTTCACTGTTTGACGTCGGCGCTCCTCCAACGATGGCAACAAATCAGCGACGCTTAAGGGTTGAAAGACCCTTTAATAATAATTAAAATAATAATAATTATTATTTTATTAATAATAAATTAAACTTGGACCTTTGACAAAGGTTTGAGTTAATTTAATTATTAATAATACATATGGACCTTTGCATTAAGTTAAGCTTGGTTTTAATAAAAACCCTTAATGAGTCCAAATGGTTTTAAGAAAAACCTTTAGCCTTGTCACCATGGTTTTAATAAAAACCCTTTAACATAATGAAGCTTCTCAAGATATTCTTGACATCACACTCTTTTGAAATCAACACAAAAATGCCTTTTGACATCAATGACAACTTATACATTGGAGCAAAGGCAATGTACCCAAAGTACCCAAAATTGCCAACAAAGTACATAACATTCAAGGAAGAATCTAGAGGTTATTATAAATGAAAGAGATGAGATAATATTATTAAAATAATGATTAAAATATAGTCACAAGGCCTATATGAGAACATGACAAGTGTCAAGGACACATGTCATAACATGCACAGACACAATACACATTAATATTCTAACATCCCCCCTAAATGGGTACTTTCCTAAAAATAATCCTAACATCCTCTTTTATTACATGATTTGGTCTAGTCTCATGCTCTTTGTGCTTGGCTCTACAACTATGAATAATGCTATATCAACGATGTATACATCTCTATTTGTTACCTCAGGGTCAACCACTTCCTCAGGTTTTTTGACTCTGGGTTAGTCATCTAAGTGCCTCAGGGTCAACCTCTTTTTTTGTGTATGTTGCATCTATAGGTCATCCTCTAGGTATGTTGCCTCTTGTTGGTTACTGATTAGGTTCACCATGAATATCATCCCCCCTCATGGTGAAAATCAATCTATAAGGTATCGATATATGCCAAAAATGCACCTTAATAACAAAAGAAATACGAGCCATATAAGAGTGTCAGTCTCTACAAAAAATGCAATAAAAAAATACAAGAAAATGAACCATAGACTAGAATCCAAAAATTTTGGAGAAGAAGGAGAAATAATATAGAAGATAATCTTCTAAAGTGTTTATGTCTGTAGTCTTCATAAGTGGTAAGTTTCCTTATGGTAATCACCTCAACTTACCGAAATGCATGGGTAACCAATCGCTGCATTTGCCAAGTGTGATAGAGGAGAATACTAGATACTAGGTTCACTTACATAGAGTTTTGGGTTCAACCGAAAGTGCACTCTAGAATACAATAATATTTGAGGTTAAAAATGCATATAGGACTACCTCAAAAATAAAATTGGACACCACCAATGTGTTCATCTCGGAAAAATATTTTTGACGACTATAAACACCCCTATGTTCCACTCTCAATGGGGCCTTCATCTTATGGAAAAAACAACATGCCTCTCTAGGCATCAAGTAGACATTAGGAATATTCTCCTAACATAAACATCACTCAATGGTGGCATCGCTCTGTGTCATAATAAAAATAATAGATATCAATTTTCCCTCGCAAAGGAATTACATGGGCCATCATCAGTGTCAAATGAAGGAATACAATAAAGGGGCCATGTGGGCCTTCCACTTCCACTGCTTATGTGGAAAAAAAAAAAACTTTGAGTGTCCCCTATTTTTCAACTTCAGTTACATACAAAAGTAGATCTTAAAATAGCCCCCCTTTCATGACATTGAAAAAAATACATTTGGACCCTTTATGGTCAACCACTTTTCACGCGGGAGGAGCATGTAAAAAAGTTTTAAATTTTCAATGAAATTGAAATGAGTAGGTAAAAAAAAAATTGAAATCAGGTTCAAATGTCAAAACATAGGTCAGAAGGTCAAATCACAAAGCCATTCTCGGAGTGGAGTCATCACTTTCCACGTAGTCAACTGTGGCCATTTGATGAATGTTGTGTTGGAATCATTTGGTACGATCATTTTCTTCGAGAGAATCCATGATGAAGCCATCCACTGTGTCTACTACATAAAATAAAATATCTCCATGGTAGATGGAAATTCAGCAAGGCCTGCAGTGCACCCTTTATATATATCTAGTTGGAAGTTCGATCTACTTAACTTCAACTAGACTAGATATTTCCTATTCGTTTGGCCTTATTTCCATATTCATGTAGGATCCTAAGAAGAGTCATTGGATAGTAGCTAGGAGGATTTTTATATTCCTCAAGTACACCCCTCAACATGGCCTTATGTTCACATGATGTTATCTAATGTTGACTTATCTTTATCCATAGTTAGGATAGTGCACATTAAGGGGGTTGTTAGAATATTATAATGTTCACTATACCTTCTTTTATCTTATGCATGTTTTATCATATGCATGACACTTGTCTTATGCATGACACTTGGAGTGAAGATTATGACACTTGTCAAATCTCACATAGGCTTGATGCCTATATATTGTAACTCATTTTCATCAATATTGAGTGACTTCAGTTGGTCCCAACATATGGTATCAGAGCGGTGAGATCCACTTGTGGGGACCCTTAGGGTTTGAATTTTTTTAAGATTGAATTTTTTCTCCATAGTATCCTCTTACCTTGCTAAGTTGATCCTGTGAATGATAAAAGGATATTTTTTTCTTTGTTTGGCTCAGATACCAAATTTTAGGAATGAAAGATCTGAGATAATATTGATACAAGAATGATTACAATATACAAGAATGACATTTATATGAGAACATGACAAATGTCATAACATGCACAAACAAAGTACACATTAATATTCTAATAGAGATGATAGCATGAGATATGAAGTTGGACAGGGAGATGATTGAAGTACATAGGAAAAGAACCTTATAATTGTGTATCTATTCTAAATCCTTTGAAAGCATATGATTTCATGTGAGATCCTGAAAGTATCTGAGAAGTAAGCATAATTTGGAGCAAACCTAAGCAAGTTTTACATTGTATTTATGGAGTAGTCTTATGAAGTATTTGAAGGTTGGTGCCTAAAAATTTGTATAAGAATATCGGTGTCTCCCATAGGTTTGTTCCTATGAATTTGTATGAGGATATTGGTGTCTCCTGGAGGTTGGTGCCTACGTAATTGTATAAGGGGATTGGTGTCTCCTATGGGTTGGTGCCTACAAATATTTTGAAATAATAAAAGCAATATTTTACCATGGTTTTCTCCTGAAAGGGTGTTTCCACATTAAACACTACTCTCTTGTGTGTGGTGTTTTGTGCATTGATTCATTATTGCATTCATATTATTACAGTTATTATTTTGAAAGGAAAAGTTTTAGCTAATATTGTTCACCCCCCTTCTCAATATAAGCGTGTGTTTCTTCAAATTTTAGTTGAAGTTGAAAAAAAATGTTGATTACCTAAATCAATTAATGATTAATATTTACTTTAATTTTTTCCATTGGTAATATTTGTTTTATTTTATAACAATAATGTGTTTTCATTTAGACTATTTATTATTTTTTTTGTGGTTGCACTTGTGTTTCAAGAAGGAAACTAGCAATCCAGATTTAGTAAAACAGACTATGATAGTGCAATGTTTTTGGAAATATTACTCTACTAAGATGCAAGGCATAGATAGTAGAGGTGAAGTTTTAGCATTGTGAAGGCCGCTATAGGAAAATTTCAAGAAATATGCTAAATTCTGGAGTGTTTGTATTCATATAGAGATTTGAAAACATCCAAAAAATGAAAATCAAGAATTTAGACATTTTATGTAAAATGATATAGGTTTTTAGCTATAGCATCTCAATTGATATGATAAGAATATCTATTTGTAAACTCTCAATCTCTAAAGAAGAGAGATGTAATTTTTCAAGGGTGGGGGACCCGAGTACAACCCCTTATTATCAAGCAAGAAAAAATACAAACCTTAATTGACCCATTTATAGTTTATGGATGGTACTATGATTATGAAGATAGTTATAGTCATACAAATGATTAGTACTAGAGGATATCATGACACATATATAGCTACTTCAGGGTTATTACATAATCATGTTAAATCATAGGTTTTCTTATTCCATATAAATCAAATAACTTGACATAAAATTGTTAAATTTTTGTAATTTGAAATTGCTTTTCTACTTTAGATATTTGACAATTCCTATATCCCAACATAATCCTAAACCCAAGGACTAAAGCAAGATATTAGATAATGTTCAATGTTACATTTCCATAGGATATATAGGTTGTTATCTTTTGCAAGTAGACCCACCTTATTCAAAGTACTTCTATAAGATATTTGGATCTATGTATTCATAATGCCTATTGTACCAAAGTGTATTATCAATAATTTGGGTGAAATTAAATGAAAATTTTTGTGGGTAGGATTATTAGAGAATAATGAGTGGCATTGGATGAAACTAGTTCAACCTAATGGAAAACTAGAGGGGCTCAAGTGATTTATTCTCAATAGTATTGTGTCCATAGTGAAAGACTTTTGAAGATGGATCACCAACTCAAACTTGCTTTGGAGCAATATTCTTATAGCAAATATTTAAGAAATGTAGTGTACCTTGACTTCCTTTGGAAGGAAGGGGGTATGCAAATTTGGTCATGCATAAAACTTGGTAGTCATCTCATTAGGGAAGGGGGATTTCAAGGTGGGTATAATATTGAGTTTAAGGAATTTTGGTCTCAACAATCCCTTCTTGTTTATTTCATCACTTATAATATTTACAAGAGGCATTTCATGATAGAGGAAGGAATTCAATAGCTAACTTATAACATTACATGCAAGTGGGGATTATTTTCATTGAACCTAGTAATGTAAATGCTCATGGAAATTTGGGTTTAGTAGATGGATAAAATTAGTTATATTCTACCATATATAACATAATGATATTATAGCATACACACTCAACCCTCCATGGTTGAGAAGGTAAGGCTTATGAGTACTCTCTCTTAATGCTTGTTAAAAACAACCCTTAGGATATAATATGGAAAAGTGAAAATTTGATTTTACAAAGGATTTAGATCTTAAAAGAATGGCTTAAGGCCACAATTTTTCTTTGCTAGCCACTATCAACAAGTTTCTTATGTATAAAAACATGTAAAATAAAGTCTTCATGGGACACTTTCACCGTATCCACTCTAAGAATAATGTTAATGATCAATACCATTCTTGTTTGCATGCCCTTTTGCAAAATGGATCTACAAGTGGTTTATGGTCCTTACTAATTAATTGGATCTTCTACATACTTATGTACAATAATTATATAATATACAAAGATTCTTAGTGACTAAACACAAAGGTCTCAGGCTAGTCCATTAGATATGCCCTCCTCACATTTTATGGCATATTTGGTTAGATAATAGTCCTATATTTAAGGAAATAAAGCTACTCCCCTAGTTAGTATGGGATAAAATCCAATCAAATATTATGAAAGCATGTACAATATATTTATTTAGATCTTGTTCTCTATTCTTTTAGAAACTTAGATCCTAGGTAATTTGAGGGTTCAATTTAATTATTTTCCCCCAAATTATATGGTTAAAAGCTTAAAAAATGATATGATACTTAGGAATTAGTACCTTCTAGATGGGGTAAATTAAATGTATATGGAGCTTATCTTGGTAATCCTAGATGGGAAGTTGAAGGCCACAACACACTTTATTGATGAACAGTCAATACATATATAGGCAACAATCTGGTGTGATATTATGACAAGTGTCATGATCTCCATAACCTCACATGGATCAATCCATGTGACATGCATAAGATAAAATATGCATGAGACAATGGATAAAAGTGCACATAAGACAATAAAATAAAGTGCACATGAGACAAAAAGTAAAGTGCACATTAAAATATTCTAACATCCCCCCTTAATGTGCACTGACCTAAATATATACAAAGAGAAGTCAACATTAGATAACATCCCCCCTTAATGTTGACTTGAATTACAACACACATAGAGCATTTTACTAAACTTGGAAAACTTGTCCAACCCAAGGGACTTGGTGAAGATGTTTGCCACTTGATCTTGAGTTGGTACATACTCCATGTGTATAATGTCTTCTTGGACCATTTCTCTGATGAAGTGATGATGGATCTCAATGTGCTTGGTGTGAGCATGGAAGACTAGATTTTTGGTCATCTTAATGGTACTTTGATTGTCACAATATATTGGTGTGGGATCAAATATGAATAGCCCAACATCCTGAAGTAGTTGCCTCAACCAAATAGCTTCCTTAGTTGCCTCAACTACTACCTTATACTCTACTTCTACTGAAGACAAGGAAACTGTAAGTTGTTTCTTGGTACTCCATGAGATGGTACCTTGGCCCAACTAAAAGCAATAACCAGAAGTGGATCTTCTAGTTTTAGGACAACTAGCCCAATATGAATATATGTACCCAATCAATGAAAAGTCATCACATGCTGTATACATAAGACCATGATGAGGGGTCCCTTTGAGGAATCTCAAAATCCTCTTAGCTGCTATCCAATGGCTCTTCTTGGGATCCTACATGAATCTGGAAATAAGGCCAACTGAATAGGTAATATCTGGTCTAGTTGAAGTTAAGTAGATCAAAATTCCAACTAGTTGCCTATAAAGGGTGCCATCAACCCTTTCTTCATCATCACTATTGACCAATTTCAATCTAGTTTCCATGGGAGTGGGGGATGGTTTGCACTCCTCCATGTGAAACCTCTCCAAGATAGACTGAATATATTTAGCCTGGGAGATAAAGATCTTGCCAGGATGTTGCCATACCTCTATGCCTAAGCAATAGTGGAGGAGGCCCAAGTCAGTCATTTCAAAATTTTTGCACAAGTCCTCTTTGAGAAACCTTATTCCATTTGTGTCATCACCTATAATGAGAAGATCATCCACATACAATGTAACCAAAATGATGCGGTTCCTCCAATGTTTCACATAGAGAGTAGATTCTACTACAGATCTAGTGAAACCAAGGTTGATGAAATAAGAGTCAATTTTGGCATACCAAGCTCGGGGTGCTTGCTTCAACCCATATAGAGCTTTCTTCAATTTGAGGACTTTGTTTTCTTGGCCTTTGATTGTGTACCCTAGTGGTTGATTCACATATACTTCCTCATTCAATGTACCATTGAGAAATGCACTTTTTACATCCATCTAATATATAGACCAATATTTTTGAGTAGCTAAAGTAATGAATGTATGGATTGTAGTCATATTTTCCACAGGAGCAAATGTCTCCTCATAATCAATTCCCTCTTGTTTCTTATAGCCTTGAGCTACTAGGCAAGCCTTGTAGCGATCTAATGATCCATTTTCTTTATAATTTACCTTGTACACCCATTTTGTGCCAATGGTGGATTTTGCTTAGGGTAAATCAACTAACTCCCATGTGTGATTACTTTCAATGGAATCCAATTCTTGATCCATGGCAAGAATCCATTTAGGATCACCAAGTGCTTCTTTGACATTAGAAGGTTTGGTCTGGCTAAGGACTTTGGCCATGAGGGTATAATTCACTTGGTGTCTTAGGGTAGAAGGTCTTTTACCTGTATAAGTGGGCAAGTGACTTTGGGCTTCATCTATGGTAGCTTGGACCCACTTAGGTAAAGGATTGGATGATGTGGCATTATCATTAGATGGAAGAGGAGTAGGAGGGGAAGGAGGACATGGATAATTTATGGGGAGGTCCTGATATTGAGGAACATTTTGATGTGTGAGGGAAGAAGAAGGACTAGATGAGATGGTTGGTGCCAAAGGAGTAACTATTTCATAAATTAGTTCAAAAGTGGGGGCCATAGGAGGAGGATTAGAAGGGGGATACTCATTGAAAGTAACATACCTAGAGAGAAATATCCTCTTGGAAATAGGCTCAAATAACTTATAAGCTTTGGCAGTATCACTATAGCCAACAAAGATGCATTTTTGGCTCTTATCATCAAATTTCCTTCTCTTTTGATGAGGAATGTGGGCATAGGCAACACATCCAAAAACTTTGAGATGACCCACATAAGGTATTATTCCACTCCATAATTCCTCTAGTGTCATTTCATTCAAAGCCTTAGTATAGGACCTATTAGTCAAGTAGGCAATAGTAAGAACAACTTCCCCCAAAATATGTTTGGTAACTTAGCAACAAGTAGCATTGATTTGGCCCTATTTGTGATTATTTGATTCATCCTCTCAGCTACTCCATTTTTCTGAGGTGTATAAGGAGTTGTGAATTACCTCCTTATGCCATGATGCTTACAAAAGCTGAAAAAGGCTTTGGAAATATATTCTCCACCATTATTTGACCTCAATGTTTTTATTTGATAGCCACTTTCCCTTTCTACAAGTGCCATGAAGTCTTTGAATGTATCTAGGGCTTGCCATTTGTATTGAATGAGATAGATCCAGATTTTTATTATGTAATCATCAATGAAGGTGATGTAATATCTAGCCCCAGTATGAGAGTTAATAGACATTGGCCCACAAATATCTGAATGTACCAATTGTAATGGTTTGTTAGCTCTCCAAGCCTTTCCTGACTCAAAAGGCTGTCTATGGTGTTTGGCAATAACACATGGCTCACAAAAGCATTTTGACTCCTTAAGGTGAGGAAGTAAATTTACAAAAACCCTTTCTTGCCATCATTTGAATATTATGAAAATTCAAGTGACCCATTCTTTCATGCCACATATACTCCAAAGAGAAAGTAGTATTTGTATGCAAAGAGTGTTTGGTTACAGATTGGATAACAAGATAGTAGACACCATCCTTATTGAAACCTATGGATTTGACATAGCCATTTAGTTCCTTAATATAGAACTTGTATTTATCAAAGAAGATAGTGTAACCCTTATCTGTAAGTTTCCTAATAGAGAGGAGACTCCTCTTAAGACTAGGTACATAAAATACATCTATAACAGTAACATTCTTCCCATTGTGTAAAGCAAGTGGTGCTTCTCCTACACCTTCAATGGGAAGAGCACGTTCATCTCCAAAAGTAATGGATTGGTTATGGGTAGGTTGAAGCTTGGTCAACCAATCCTTTCTTCCTGTCATGTGTTTGGCTGCCCTTGAGTCAATATACCAATAATATTTATCTTCAACACTGATTTGATTTACTGCATACAATGTGTTGAGATTATGATCTTGGTGACCCCTTTGATCTCTTTGTCTACGATAACAATTAGTGGCATTATGATTGAATTTACCACAATAATCACACCCTTTTTGGTTATTGGTATGATTATGTTGTTGTGGGGGCCTATGATTTTGAGGCCTTCTATTAGATTGATTTCCTTGAGGAGGTCTTGTTTCCCATCCCATATTGGTTGTTTATGTGGTTGCTAATGTGGTTGGTGTTGGGACTGTTGTGGCTGATGTGGTTGGTGTTGGGACTGTTGTGGCTGATGAGGTTGCTGCTAACGTGGTTGATTGTATCTCTGTCTCCCTCTTTGATTTTGATGCTGTTGTGGTGGACCCCTATTGGGTCTATGTTGTAGGGATGCCTTAGTGGCAAAGGCTATTGATGTGGAATCAATCTCTTCATATTTGATAAGGGCTTGTTCATGTTGCTTAAGGAGAACTTCAATCTCCTCAAGTGATGAATTCATTGTTTTACCACTTAGATTTAACATGGTAGCATAGGCATGAAATTTGGAAGGGAGGCCTCTCAACATGATTGGAATTAACTCATTATTAGGAAGAGTTAAACCAACAACTAAAAAATCATTCCTAATAGACTTCACTTTCATAAGATAATTAGTAAGTGAGCCTTTCATACAAAGATTATGTAATTTATGCTTCAAATACAAAATTTTATCCTCATTAGGCCTATCAAAGAGCCTATTTAGTGCATCCCATGCTTCTTTTGGTGTAGTGGCAACCCTTATAGATTCTCTACATTGAATCCCAGTAGAGAGTTTGATTAAGCTTAGTGCTATGTTAGAGTTATTTTCAAATAATGCCTTAGTTGTAGCATCTGTAGGTGGAGTTAATGATTCTTCATTTTTTGCTCTATCTCTAACATAGTCCCACATACCATGCATAATTAATAAGGATTCCATATCAAATTTCCAATTTGCATATGTGTCATCTCCCTCAAGATTTTGTGTGAGACCACTTAGGAGATTTGTGGATGTCATGATTAGAAAAGGAATAAGAGAGGAGGGAGCTCAACCAAGGAAGTAATAAGGAACACAAGTGTCAAAACCTCAAAATAATCTAGGGTACACCACTTAAAACCCACAAGGTGTGGAGGGTTCACCTAGTTCTTCCACTCTGAATCAACAAGTGTTTCCAACAATGGGAGGAATACTTGAACACATGTGACCTATCACAACCAAGAAGAGTGAGAAATGGAAGATGAATTTTGCTTATTACAATGATTTTCTTGTTTGTGTGCTTCAGAATGGTGTTCACAATGGATGTGCTAAAGAGTCAAGTTCTTTAGGTGTTGTGACAAGGGTGCTTGTGTGCTTGCTTGCTTGTAGATGTTGCACAATTTATGTGTCAAAATTCAAGTGTGTTTATGCAAAGGAAACTACACTTGATAGACATGCAAGGGTTATAGCAAGCATTAAAATGAAGGAAAATACCACAAAATATCCAAACACAATAAGGAGAGGCAAGCACCAAACACAATGTGGCCAAGATAATGCCACAAGAGCTCCACAAGCAAGGGACAAGGGGTCCTAAATCACCCCTTTGATGATGATTGTATTAAGAAGATAGCTAAAAAATAGCCTCAAATAATGCTAAAAATATAATTTTTAACCTAAGGACCCCATAAAATAGCTCTGATACCAAATGAAGGCCACAACACACTTTATTGATGAATAATCAATACATATGTAGGCAGCAATCTAGTTTGAGATTATGACAAGTTTCATGATCTCCATAACCTCACATGGGTCAATCCATGTGACATGTATAAGATAAAATATACGTGAGACAATGGATAAAAGTGCACATAAGACAAAAAATAAAGTGCACATGAAACAAAAGGTAAAGTGTACATTAAATATTCTAACAAAAGTTATGATAAGGGTGTGCAAAAAGACATTGACATTATGGTTTTTGGTTTTACTGGATCATTGGACAAGCAAACTAATAACTTTGTAGAGGTTACGTCAATTATCCACATCCTCTAGAATCCCAAAAATAAATAATAGTAGAGGTTATTTTTTATTTGGATTCTAAAATCCTCATTAACAAGTTAGAGGTTGGAGATAATTCATCTAAAATGGATAAAAAATGACCTTTATTCTTAGGGAAGTGGGGATTATCGTCAATAATTTTCATAGTGTCTTCTTTAGGCATGTACACAATGGAAACAATAGAGTAGCTAATATCATTCTAAAGAGTGTATCCTAAAGTGAATGAAATGAATCAATCTATATGTTCGATGGTGTTGAAGACATACCTCTAACATTAGAAAAGGATCTACAAGAGATATAACAATATGATAAACATTGAATGAGTGCCAACCAATAATTTCCATTGCAAGAAAATATTAACATCTTCCAACAAAAAATGTTGGTTGTTATTAAGAGTAGAGTATTTATTTGCAGTTGGTTTTATATTCATTTTTAGCATTTTTATATAGGAAGGATAATATTTTTCAAAATAGAGGACCACAATTTAACATATTCTTAAATGCTACTGATTGGATATGTGGTCTCTACTATACAAGTATTTACTTAATAATTTTAAGGATTGGATATTAGCTTGGATAGAAACTAGCAAGGGGATTACTTAATTGGATGATCATGTTTATATTAGCTAGTTATCTAATTTGTTGTCAAACTGTAAAGTTCTTACTACAATATACTATCAAATTAGGTATTGAAATTGGACTACAATAGATGTGAGGACTTTAAGCCCATTAGGTATTTTAGTATTTATTATAGATAGCTATCAGTAGCATATGATGTGTTGGTATAATGTTATTTAATTTTTTGAACAATATAAGACCACTTTTTAATTTTTCTTTCCCAATCAATATTATGCAATGTAAAGATAGAAATATCAATAGTAGTAATATAAGAAATGTACAAATAACCACATACAATAGAGACACCATAATTTACGTGGTTCACCCAATGTGGGCTACTCCATAGAGAAAATATTTCACTAAAATTTTCTCAATCAATATCTTGGGAATCCTTTCCCTATTACAATGTTTATGGACCTTTGTCTAATGGAGATACCAATACCCTAAATAAATTTTATGGATATCTATCCACAAGAGAACTTCTCCTCTACTCTGGCTGATGGTCCTCTAGAAGACTAATGCCTCCACTGCACTGGCTTGTGGATCTCTCTCCACTGAAGACTCTTATCCCCACTCAGAAGACCTATCCTCACTGCCATGGCTAATGGATCTCTATCCATTGGAGACTACTATCCTCTCTAATCTATCACCTCCAAAGCTCTATCTCAAATCTACATTAAATATAGTCCTTTGATCTAGCACAAATTTGCTCAATATCTATCTTTTGTCTAGCACAAACTTATCCTCAAATTTGCATCAAACTCTGCTCTCAAATCTGCACTAAACATATTCCTTCGATCTAGCACAAATATGTCCTAAATATCTATCCTCAAGCCTTAACTCAAATTTTGTCTCAACTCTACTGGATATGCCCTAAACCTTATCTCAAGGTTTAAACAAATAAATCAACTCTGCTCTCAAGTATTCTCAAATACTTATCTCAAATATTCTTTGTAAGCTTCCACAAAATCTCACACTTATCTATCCACAAGTCCTCTCTATAACTTGCTCAAATTTTCTCTACAAGTCCTCTCTAGAACTTGCTCAATCTACTCCACAAGTCCTCTTTAGAACTTGCTCAAATATTCTCTACAAGTCCTCTCTAGAACTTGCTCAATCTGCTCCACAAGTCCTCTCTAGAACTTGCTCAATATTTTCCATAAGTCCTCTCTAGAACTTGCTCAAATCTGCTCTACAATTCCTCTCTAGAACTTGTCCAAATATGCTCAATAGGTCCTCTCAAGAACTTATCCAAATATGTATTGTAAGCTTTCATAAAATCTCACATAAAATCAGTCCATAAGTCTGCTCAAAGACTTACCTCAAATCTGCTCAACAGGTCCATACAAAACTTTTCCAATCTCATAGAAACATAAAGAGAATTGTTAGAGACTCAATATGTTCTATACTAATCACAATGCTCAATTACTTTCAATCACTCTCTTAGAAACATAAGGAGAATTTTTAGAGACTCAATATGCTTTAATTTCATCTCAATGCTCAAGTAATTTCTCAACTCAATTCAGGATATAGCATAGTATGTTTTATGGAACTTGAACAATCACTTCACACATCCACTTGACTAGGGTCAACCAATTCTACTCAAACAATCATTGAATGAACTAATCCTTGCTTACAAACCCTAGTCCAAGTATATCAACTCAAAATGCTCAACAATAAATCTCACATAAAAATGATACTCATGTTCATTTCAAACTCTAGTTCAAGTTCTTCACTCAATAACTCACTTCAACAATAATGCTTATAAAAAAACTCTCACATAACAATGATACTCAAACCTTAGTTAATGTTTTTCACACAACCAATGGCTTCAACAACAATGCTTATCAAACAAGGTTTTAACAAAAATTATTTATTCTAGAAAACCTTGAAGCATTCACTCAACACACTCAATAGGAAATCCTAATCAAGTCCTTTTCACTCCAAACTTATTTTCCAGAAAACCAATCAATCAACTCAACTATAGAAGAATGTGCTCATACCTTTTCCTTTATGATGAAGTGCTCTCATAAATATTTTCCACTAGTGGGATTTGAACCCACAATATTTACCTCTATGAGCACTCTAGCCATGAGCTTGACCACCGCGTGCACTAGATGCACGTTTGAGAGCTTAGGAGTACTTCGTGCTCTTTCTCCTAAGCTTGTGCTCAAAACGAGCACATCCTAAAAATTTTCCCCTTGGCACTCAAGACAAACACACCAACTCCATGTGAATCAATCATGGATACTTTCACTCCCAATGCTCTTACGAAATACACGCTACTAATGGACCACTATGTCCAATGAAAGTGAGGTCTTCTCCTCCCTTTTCGTCTTTTTCCTTGGCGCTAAAAACAACACGAGTTTGTCTTCTTCCTCAACAATCACACGAATTATTTTTCTCTTTGGTCGCATAAAATAATCGAAGAAGGGTAAGTTCTAATGTCCTTTGACGTGGTATTTATACATGATTTTCCCTTTTTCCATAGACGTCAGCGCTCCTTTTTAAAACCTTTTATAATTTATGAATTATTTAAATTCTAAAATAATTTAAATTTTATCTATAAACCTTTGACTTTAATAAAAATTAAAGCCTTCCTTGGGATTAAATTTAAACCTTTAACTTGTGCTCCACTGACTTGATGAAGATTATTCTGCCACCATGGTTTTAATAAAAACCTTAATTCTGCCATCACAATATTTAAGGAAGCCTTTATATCCTTATAATGATTTTAATAAAACCTTTTAATTTTCACCATGGTTTTAACACAAACCCTTATAAAACAATATTTTGACAACTTTTTCTTCAACTCTTTGCATTGTTCCTGGTGATAGTAATGGTGTACTCCATGGTATTAATGATAGCTTCATGTGTTCACTTTGGCATCACTGACAACTTCTCACCTTGACATCAATGAAAAATAAATGAGCTCAAAATGTCCAACAATATCCCCCTTTGTCATTGGTGGTAACCCAAATTATTTTTACTGAAAACTTGACCTTTCATTTGTTCTGCTCCCCCTGGCTCAATGCTCTCTCAAATACCAATTATTTCCCCCTTACTCAAATCTCTCCCCCTTTGACATCAATGGAAAAGGGTCACCTTTGGGGCTTGGGGCTAAGAATGAGCTTCTTAGCTTAGCCCCTCCCCCACCTTCTCTTGAGGTGGTTAATTCTGGGGTGGGAGTATTTCTATTCTCAGAAAGCATTGTTCTTTACATTTATCCTTTTTTCTTCTTATTTGATCCTTCTGATTCCTCTGAATATTTCTTTCTATGTTCCTATCCATGTTCCTGTTATTGTTCCTATTCCTATTCATATCCATGTTCTTGTTCCTGTTCATATCCATGTTCCTATTCCTATTCCTATTCCTATTTCTGTTTCTATTCTTGCTTGATTCTAAAATATTTTCTCTACACCACTTTGTTGTGTGACCATCATTATTGCACTTATAACACTTAATTTTATTATTCCTTGGAGGTGCAAATGTCTTAGTATTTCTCCTAGTGAAGCCATATCCTCTTCTGTCATGAACCCTGCAATTCATTACCTTGTGACCAAATTGATTATATGAGTAGTAATGCCCATGGAAAATATGTTTGTTCCCATATTCATGTCTTTCATATGTCCTCATTGTAGCACCCTAAAATTGGCGCAGTAAAACCTTAAATAATTACAATTACTCTAGTAAATATTCAAATTCAAATTTTAACCCCAAAACCGCTCCTAAACCGTCGTTTAACCCGTTTCCTCATTTCCCATGCCATTTTTAGAGTTTGTTTTGACCGTTTGATGATATCGTCGCCGATCAGACGATATCGCCTCAGATCGGACGATTTCGTCTGGGCTAGGACGTCCAGACGATCTTGTCCCAAAACTAATTTTTCACAATTAGCCTCTGTTCCAACGGCGTCTCTAATCCGGGCAGAAGCGTGTCTGCGCCGTTAGAGACCCTCCCCATTGGAGATCTCCCAAATTGGGATGATCTCCAACCTCCTAACCTCCCTCCTAAGCCTATTTAAACTTAGGACTCCCCCTTGGCATCCCCCTGGCTGAAATTTCCTGTAACACAAGTTCTACGTGCATTAGACCATCCTAAATCACTATTTGCCTCCATATTTGTCCAAGTTTATTTGCAGGAACCTTAGTATTTTTCAGTCGGAGCAAGCTCAGTTCGTCGTGGACGATCCTGTTCAATTCGAGACGATTTCGCACCAATTCGAGACGATTTCGACTACAGTCTGCATTGGGGGCAATCAGTGCCCAGAGTTTGCGTTTCTTCATTCTTTTCTGCTGCATTATTCTGTATTTAGTTAATCTTATGATTATTCTTTATTATTTTGCATCTTGGAGTTCACCCATATAGTCTTAATGCATAATAAAATCATAAATTGTCATTAGATTATTGTAATGCATTCGTATTTTGTTTATTATTATCATTTTAAGATTCTTACTTGTCATTCTACATCATTGCCCTCTATTGTCATTGCTGCATTTTTGGTATTTTGCATCTACTTCTATGTTTGCGGGTCTAATGAATTCGTCGACGAATTCGTCGGATCTCGGGACGATCCGTCGGATCGGAGACGATCTCGTCAAATTCCAGACGATCCTGACTGCTTCAAGAATCATAACCTCCATCGGACATCTGGATCGGGTATGGCTCTTTAATTTAGCTTTTTCTCTCTATTTTCTGTTCAAATCTATTTTTTGTATTTCATTTAGTCTGCATTTTCATAATAGAACAACTTAGATTCATTTGGCCAAACCTAGGACTTGGATGTTTAAAGCTAAAATTGAACATATCAAACACATTCCCAACCTAGGCTCAGAAACTGCCATTCAAACGTTTCCTGGTGAACCCACCATCCATCAAAAAATCACCATAATACACCTCCCCCGAGAGGCGGGACCTTCGCAAGGCCTCTCAGTCCGAGGTATTGTCCCATCCTTTTCACATCCCCCTTTCGGGCACGGATCCTATAGCCTGAAGGTAAGGGTGTGAAAAATTTGGAGCGATACATTTTGGTGAACCCGACGTGAATGCATTTAAAACCTTTTGAAAACAAAAACAAAAAAAATAGATGCATTTAAAATCATTAGAAAACTACCAAGTTGCATATCATGTTTAGATGGTAGCTCCTAAGAAAAGACTAGCAGTTACTATAAATGTTGAAAACCAATTAGTAGCCATAGAAATCAATTCTATGCTTAGTGTGCCTGAAACAGATAGAAACCAACTTTTGTGGGACGAACTTGATAGGAGACTAGGTGTCATTTCATCTAGGTCAACAGAACTTAAACAAATCAAGAGGCTTGCCCTAGATAGAATCCTGGATCCTCATCAACTCATTTTTTATCATGAACTTTAGAGAGCTTGCCATAGGTGGTTAGCTTATAGGAGAGCTCTTGTGTCTTCAGAATTGTTCACCTTCGAGGAATACCTCGAGAACGCAGCCACTATACACCAATTCCTAGGTCGTGTAGAAGACCAAGAGGTCGTTCTTACGGATAGGGAAATATGGAGGAGAGTTCCTAGAGCTGTGTTATATCGAGAGTATTGCCACGAGCTTTACTTTTACAAAACAGAATCTGAAACAGATAATATCACTATAGCACTTTTTGTCAAATTCTTGAAAGAAAATTTTCAATTTGAAGAAGAACATTTCATGAATCCTGAAGAACTTGAGCCCATTAATGATATTTATAAATTGTTTATAGAAAACTAGATCATTGCTTTCATTATTATTATTTCTTGCGTTTTGTGTGTTGTTTGTTATCTTTATAATATTGTTATTAAAACCAAAAAAACAAGAAAAACTAAAAAACATAACAAAAACCAAAACATTTCATTTTAAATATTATAGTAGGTATATAATTAAAATATATACCTCTTAAGCTTGTTGCTTTTTTTTTTTATATATATATATATATATATATTTGCTGAAATCTAAGTTTAAGCACAATGACTAAACTTAGGAATGGTAAACAAACTGAAGAAGAAGAAGAAGAAGATTGGTTAGGCAAGAAAAATAAAAAATTAAATACCCTTCCTGAGGATCCAATTCCAGAAGAAGAAACTTTAGAACAACGAGAAGATGACCTGGTTGAAGAAAATGAACAACAAGAAAATGTTAGAGAGGAAGGATCCTCATCCCCTAGAATAGCTTTAGATGGAACTATTGCTTTTGATAACTTAGATCATTTTTGGAAATTCTTCAATAAAAATATTGGTGCTCTTAATATGGCGAGTTCGTATTGATAAAGTACAAATTAGTGATACTCAAGCAGCCATGGAACATATGTTTAACATACACACTAATCCCTTGTCTTTCATTGATCAAGAAAGTGATAAAGTTGGGCCATCCAATATGGATATGGCCGCTATAATTCAGAATATGCAAAAACAATAGGTTACCCAACCTCCTAAGGAACCTGTTATTGAGCCTAAAATCATGCCCACACAGAAGAGACCTTCATTCACTGCTTTATTTCGCCAAACTATTAATCAATATGCTTCAAATCAACAAAAACCTAAAATGAAGCCAAACACCAATTTCCAACAATCGGGATACAACATAATACAACTTCAAAACTTCTTCATAACACCCTTCCTACCAACAATTTACACAATAGTAATATAGCATCTAATATGCATGTCCCTCCATCATATGCTCACCAATCTCATATTAATGCCCTACCGAACCAATATGGTGGGCAAACCGATAATCTGGAAGCCATGGTGAAGCAGTTAGCTTCCCGCATGGACCAGATGGATCCCTACCATCCCTCGTACAATTATCGAGAGATGTGTAGTCAACCGCTAGACCCTATAGTTGTAGCACAACCGTACCCTAAACATTTTCCCATGCCGGTCCTGCCTATATATAAAGGAACTGAAGATCCCATAGAGCATCTTCGCATGTTTAGGATAGCATGTCATGATATATCACATGATGACTTGCTATTACTAAAAATGTTCCCGAAAAGTTTAGGAGGAATGGCATTAGAGTGGTACTATCAATTGCCCACTCATTCTTTGAGAAATTTTGAAGAAACAGTTGAATCTTTTGTCCATCAATTTAGTGCCTATATCGAGATGCATGTAACCATTAAAGATTTATACAACTTAAAACAAGACAAAGATGAATGTTTTGCTGATTTCTTAGCTAGATGGAGGCAGTTGACAGGAAAACTGCACTTTGTGCTACCTTATAGGGAAATGTTGGACATTTTTATTAATAATTTGCAAGAACAAATATCTTATGAGTTATCAAGCTGCTACTTTAACTACCTTCGATCAGGCTATAGATTTAGCTCGAAGAGTAGAAGATGCCCTCATTAGGAGAGGCCAACTTAGGAAGAAAGATGATGAGAAAACATCCAGAAATCAATATAAAAACAAACAAGTCGTAGGTGACGGAGTCACTGATAGCAGAAATGTTGCTAATATCAATGCAACGAAGACAACAAAAAAATTTATATTGAAACCTCCTGATAAACCTCCTCGAGAATTTACTAGATTGAATCAACCATTATCAACTATTTTACCTCAATTACTCGAAAGAGGCTTGATTCAATTACCAGCTATCCGGGAACCTGATCCAACTATACCCGGATACAGAGTCGACTTACACTTTGTGATTTCCATAGAGGGCCTGGACACTCTACCAATGCTTGTAAAAGGTTGAAACATAAAATACAAGATCTGATTGATAATAATGAAATGGAGGTGCAAGCCTTCCAACCTAAACAAAATGCTCCTAATAATGCTCAAAAGAACATTCCCCAAAATCAAAATCAAAATGCTAATCAATCATTAGACATATTTCAACATCCTTTACCAAGACATGGTAAAGAGGTGGCCAATCAAATTGAGCATCATAATGTTCCTCCTCCTACCCGATATGTAGGAACTATTAGCGGACATTTACCTAATCATGATTTACAAAAATTTGACACAACTTTATCCATGGTCACGACCAGGCCCCTACATAATATTCAAATACCAGATCTCAGTGATGTAGAATCAGATACTGAAAGTGACATGGAAATCACTTCAAACCAATCGAATAGTTCTAAAAATGAATCAGATCCTATTCAACCTATCACAGATGCTATGATTCCAGAAGAACCATTTCCTAGAAGAGTTACTACTCGACCCTCTTCTGATCAATTCCTTTCTAATGAACAAGCTATAAATGCTAGACCAAGACCTATTCAACATCCTCAATACAACATTGTAGGTACCATCGGAGTCGTTACAAGACAACAGGCTCAAAATTCTCAACAAGAACCAAACCAGAATGATGGATCAGCTCCATTTGTTTTGAAAAATCCCAATAAAGGGAATCATGCTCCTAATGTTCAACCTAAACCCCCTTACAATATTAATGAGCAATTATCCAATACTACAGCCAGAATTTCTCTTTTGGACCTATTAAGATCTTCTCCTACCCATAGAGATGAATTAATGCTTACATTAAGCCAAATGATGGTACCACAAAATATTCAACCTGAAGCCATGGCCAATACTATCATCACTAGAGAAGTCGATTGTATTGACTTTCGAGATAAAGATATACCACAACATAGTTTACATAAGGATAACCCCTTATACATTACTGCCCTAATTGGAGATGTAGTCGTTAAAAGAGTTTTGATTGATAATGGTTCATCTCTAAATATTTGCACTTTTGACTTCTACCAGAGATTTGGGTTTAGAAGTGATGAAATGAAGAAAACTGACATGATCATAAAAGCTTTCAATGATGAAACACAAGAAACGTGTGGAGTTATTACCATCCCATTGCAAGTTGGTCCTAGAACCTTAGATACGACCGTGTTTATTGTACATTGCCCTGCATCGTACAATATACTCTTGGGTCATCCTTGGATCAATGCAATGCGGGTTGTCCCATCAACTTTACACCAATGTGTTAAATTCGAATTTAAAAATCAGTTGGTCACTATCCATGGTGATCCTAGACCCTTTGATATGTGTGCTTTGGCAGAACCTGTTGGAGTTCAATTTTGCCCTGCTCTGTCATCCACACATCCTAATTCTTATTTTTCATCTAAAACTATGAAACACACACCCATAACTTCATCTATTTCTCCTCCATTAATTTCACCCTCATATATAGATCAACAATCTTCTAAACAAACCACTCTAGAACCTCAAAAAGATCTTCAATCCACAACCAATCCTTCATGTTCCATCCCTATAATTTCAAAACCTATAGACCCATCTATTAACACCTCCACATTATCTACATCTATCATACCTTCCACATCTAAAGATATAGAGAATGATCCTTCTACATCTTATGCTCTTTACGATGAACTCTTACCTGATTTATCTAAAATTCTTATATCAGAAAAAACAAATGCTTCTATGCAAAATTCCATTATCTTAAGTAATTTGCCGCCATCTCCTCGTACTTTGGGCCTCCCACAACCTATGGGAAGTACTTACCAAGTCGGGAGTTGTGCCTTCATTTATAAAGGATATGACTGGGGAAGAATACCTCGGAATATCAAAACTCATCATGATGGATATGCTCGATGTTATTTTACTAATGAGTATATTAAAGCTAAACCTATAATGCTTAAAATGGGATATAAAGGGAAAGGCTTGGGACCTTTCCAAAATGGTATGAAAGAACCTTTCGAGGTAGAACCGTGGCCTTCCCGATGTGGTGTGGGCCTATTTCCTAGTAAGGGTCAACCCTTTCCTTTTGAAGATGATGATCAACTCATATGTTATCAAGATTATTTGGATGGGCGTGATGATTTGCCTCTAAAAAATCAGCCATTTACATGTAATATGCTATCCATAGCTTATCCTGAAATGATTGTTGAATCCGATGATGAGTTGGAAGGAGATATTTTCCATGATGTCTCCGTTGAAGAGATGTTACACAATGGGTTTTATTTTGATGGTTCTATACCAACTATAGCCCAGCTTGAGGCCACTACTCCTCAAGATGAATTATCCAAGTTAACCTTAAAAGAATTACAAGAATTGGGCGTCTCACCCACCCCACCTAATTTTGAAAGAGATCTACACATGGAAGTAGAAAACGTCATTAAAATTAACATTGGAACTGAGGATAATCCTCACATAATCAATATTGGATCGGAATTAAGTCAAGAAAAACAAGAGCAATACATTGCATTCCTTAAAGAATATGAAGATGTCTTCGCTTGGACATATGAAGATATGCCAGGTTTAGACCCTTATGTAGTCATGCATCACCTAGTAGTCCATCCGGATGCTAAACCTGTTAAACAGAAACTTAGAAAAATGCATCCCAAAGTGGCTTTACTAGTCAAAGGGGAGTTAGAAAAACTCCTGAATGTTGTTTTTATACAAGCTATTGATTATTCTGAATGGATTTCGAATGTAGTTCCAGTCACCAAGAAAGAAGCTACCAAAGTTAGGGTTTGCATAGATTTTAGAGATATTAACGTTGCATGCCCTAAAGATGATTTTCCTCTTCCAAACATGGATCAAATCATTGATTTTACTTCTTGGAGTGGGATGATGTCCCTAATGGATGGATTCTCCGGTTATAATCAGATCAGGATAGCTCCTGAAGATCAGGCTAAAACAGCCTTTATTACCCCCTGGGGTACCTTTTGTTGGAAAGTGATGCCATTCGGCTTAAAGAACGCAGGTGCAACCTATCAACGAGCTATGACTTATATTTTTCATGATATGATGCATGATATCCTACATGATTATGTAGATGATATTATAGCTCGCTCTATTAATGAAGATAATCATTTAGATGATTTGAGAAAAGTTTTTAATCGGTTAAGAGAATATCTTATTCGATTAAATCCAGCCAAATGCATATTTGGAGTTAAGTCCGGTAAACTATTAGGGGTTATAGTTTCTTTACGTGGCATCGAAATTGACCCTCTTAAGATTGTGGCTATCACTGATATGCCCGCACCTACCAATATATCTGAATTACGAAGTTTACAAGGTAAGCTTCAAGCTATCCATCGCTTCATCGATAAGTTGGCGGACAAAACCGGTCCCTTTCTTAAGCTCCTTAAGAAGGATGTCCCTTTTAATTGGGATGACGAATGTAAGGAAGCTTTTGAACTTCTTAAACAATACCTCCTTAACCCACATGTGCTTTCACCGCCTAGACCTGATCGTCCATTTATCCTGTATATTTTAGCTTCAGATTTTGCTTTAGGAGCTATGTTAGCTCAACTTGATGATGAGAAGAGAGAACGTGCTAATTATTATATTAGCCAAACTCTAATTAGTTATGAAACCCGCTACACAGCGTTAGAAAAACTATGTCTAGCAGTCATCTTTTCTACGCAAAAATTATGCCATTATATGCTTAGCCAGAAAACGTATGTCATTGCTAAATATGATCCCTTGCGGTATCTTATGAGTCGACCTTATTTATCGGGTCGCACAGCCAAGTGGGTTCTTGCTCTAAGCGAGTTTGAACTCGTGTTTATAGGACAGAAGTCTGTTAAGGGTCAAATCATAGCAGATCAATTAGCTGCTGCACCCTTAGAGTCTACCCATCCCCTCATCATTGAGTTTCCTGATGAATGCCTTCAATTAGAGGCAGACCATGTTGAACAATGGTCCTTATACTTTGATGGAGCCCGATGCATGAGTGGGGCTGGTGCAGGTATTATTTTAATATCTCCACAAAAGCACATTATACCTTTGTCCTTTAAATTAACATTTGCTTGCACTAATAATACTGCTGAGTATGAAGCTCTAATCCTTGGATTACGAGCTGCCTTGGCTCTAAAAATTAAACATCTGTTAGTTTTTGGTGATTCTCAACTTGTTATAAACCAAATTAATGAAGTTTATCAGACCAGAGATGATAAACTATGCCCATATAAAGCCTATGTTTTACAATTAATATCTCTATTTGATCAAGTTACCTTGGAAGCTATTCCTCGAACTAGCAACCGTGCGGTGATGCTATGGCCGCAGTTGCATCTCTTCTGCCCTTGGAGTTAGATGACGAATATGCCACCATCATTATTCGTCGACTCCAGGAACCCGCTTCAAATAAGTCATGCTTAGAACCTTTGGATGTGTTTCTAATCAATGAAACTACTCCTGAACCTTGGTATACGGATATATTTGATTTTCTTCAAAATGGGACTTTCCCTGCCAATTCTAATAGAAACCAGCATCGGTTATTACGTAGACGAGCAAGTCGATTTGTAATAATTGGCAATACTTTGTATAGGAGATCTTTTGAAGGTATCCTATTGAGATGTTTGAATCTAGAAGAATCCAAATCAGCCTTGAGTGAAGCCCACGATGGATCTTGTGGAGGACACTTCAGTGGTAGTGTCATTGCTAAAAAGCTCCTTAGGATAGGATACTTTTGGCCTACCATGGAGAATGATGCACATGATTATGTGCGCCATTGTGACAAGTGCCAGAAACATGCTGACCTTGTCCATGCCCCTGCACAAGAACTACAGGCTATTTCATCTCCTTGGCCCTTTTCAAAATGGGGCTTAGACATTATTGGCAAAATTAATCCTGTGTCATCTGATGGACACAAATTCATCATAACCACCATTGAGTATTTCACGAAGTGGGTTGAAGCTATGCCTTTAGCTTCCTGCACTGGAACACAAGTCTCTAAATTTATTTTTAATCAAATCATTTGTAGGTTCGGAATTCCTGCAAATCTCATCTTAGATAATGGAACTTGTTTCAAAAATAAAGATGTTAAGAAATTATGCCAAAAATATAAGATTCAACATCACTGGTCCACTCCCTATTATCCTTAGGGTAATGGCCAAGCAGAAGCTTCAAACAAAACCTTAATCAAAATTCTCAAAATATTGGTCAATAAATCGGCCATGACTGGCACATTCAATTATATCCAGCCTTGTGGGCCTATCGAACTAGTGTTCGAACCCCCACTGGAACTTCACCTTTTGTTTTGGTTTATGGCGCTGAAGCCGTTTTTCCCTTTGAATTAGAAGTTCCTTCTTTGGCTCTACTACTTCAAGATACCGAAGTAGGAGATGAATATCGAGCTGGCAGACTCAGTCAGTTGGAACTCCTAGATGAAAAGTGCATCAATGCTTTGGAGCATCTTCGTGCTTACCAAAACAAGCTTAAAAGATCATATGCTAAGAAAGTTCGTCATCGATCCTTTGAGGTCGGCGATCTTGTTTTAAAAGAAAATCAAAAAAATACTAATGCAACTAAAGACCTTAAAGGTAAATTTGAGCCCAACTGGCTTGGACCATATATTATCACTGCTAAATTTGAATCGGGAGCATACAAATTATCTACCTTAGATGGTAAAGAACTTAAAGAACCTATGAATATTATGCATCTTAAACGTTACTATGCATAAAAATTGGTCATTTCATCATTGTATATATTTGTTTAAAATATTTCAAAAAAATCACTATCTTGTATTTCTTTCAATTTATAAATTCAAAAATACCAAAAACATTCACAATCATCAAAATCTTCAAAACCATCTTTTATTTTTTGTACTTCGCAAATTGTGACATATGTGCAGTTATATTTTCAAATTATTTTTGGATAAATTAGCATTTATTTGGAATCCCGCACTTTCACATTCACATGAATAAATATCTTGATTTTATTTGGCATGATTACTAATCTCTCTTATATCAAAGTCCACAAAATTCAATTAAATAAAGTTTGAGCATAGAGAATTGATCTTGTTATTTACTTAAACCAAGCATATCCTTTCACAATAAAATGATTATATTTGTAATATCCATGCTATGCTACATAGTAGAAGTGGTTTCTTGAGTGAAAAGTTTCCCCTGCTATCCTATCATGCACATGGTCTAGAATCTTTGAGAATTGGCAAAAGGACAAGCTCACCCCTACCCGAAATAAAAATCCCTTGCTCTACAGCTAATCCGAGCAAGTATCCCTAGAATAGGAAGCAAAAGAAAAAGAGAAATCAAGCAAAATCATTTAGCACTATTTCAGCATTATCTCAAATATCAAAGCAAAAGATACAAAAAAAAAAAAAAGAAAAGAAAGCAAAATGAGCAAAAGCAAAAGCAATAAAATCCCTTTCCCTACCCTTTGAAAAGAAAAGAAGGGTTGATGAGCTTGAATCCCTGGAATTCTCAATTATTCGAAAATTGTGAGGTAAGCCCCATAACAGGTGGTTTGTGCCCAACCCGCTTGGCCTTGGGTAACTCCTAGCGTGGTGATATGTCTATCACATTAGCGACCTTCTTTTGTACAGACCTATGTCTGCTTATGGATTAGCTAGCTCTTGATAACCCGACTTACATAGTAGTCTGGTATGGTTATATGCATCTCAATCATGGTTAATGAACACTTATTTGGTTAATTCAAATCACTTGTATCATAGTATCTTGCTCAAACCTGGTAAATGAATACTACAATCGCACACACATTTGTATTTGAGAGATTTTGTGTATCATTATGATAAATCAAGATTGGAAATGAACTCACATATGCACATGGGATTCCTTATAAATCTAACTTTTGTCTTTAAGATACTTTGAAATATTTTTGCAAATTGTCTGGAATAATTTCATTTTCTTCTCTGAGAACAGTTGTTTAGTATAAAGACAACCACATGTATTTACCAAAAAATCAAAATCATTTTTCAAAAAAATGCAATAAAGTTACATATAACTTTTGACTTTTGCGACGATGGTATAGTTCCAAAACCAAAAGTGGAATTTTATGCCTAGCACAAGTCCTCATCTTCATATTTTCTATTTATTTTCAAAAATTAAAAATCAACCATGCAATAAAACTATTTATTTTCTTCTTTTGGATTTCGTGATGATGGTATAAGTCTATACCTAAATATTCTATGCCTAGCGCAAACCATTGTATTAATTTTATTCCCCATTCATTTAAAATCATAAAAACATATGACTTAAATCATTATGTTACACAATTATGCTTTCAAAAGAACGAACATTATTACTATTTCATGTCATTTTGTCAACATGCAAATTTGCAATGATGGTATAATTCCTAGGGAATTATTCAAACATTTTATCACACTTAGGAATTTATGCCTAGCAAAAATCATTTCAAAATATTTCATGCATACTATTTTTATGAAAAGTCTGAAAACAAATCATCATCATCATCATTTGCATCATCACAACAAAGTCTTAAGACAGTCTCTTAAGCACTCTTTTTACTTTTAACAATATTTCTATACTGGGATTAGCTTGATGACCGAGTGAGCGGTGACTCCATGAAATGGTCTATAATAGTGACAATGTCCTTTGAAATTATTGTTAAAAGTCCCTTTTATTTTTATCAAATTATCATCACAACAACCAATTTGTTTACATCAGATTATTTCATTTAAATTTTAAAGCATGACATTCAAACCATAATATTTTCCAAACGACATAATTACATGAATCATCAAATCAATCACACTTCAAACATTAAAGCATCATAAAAACATATAAGACAAGTCATATGATCATAAAATATCATATATATATATATATATATATATATATATATCTCAACAATGTATATACATCATATCAAAACTAGATTGGTATGCCACAATCTACATCTTGGCATACTCAATCCTCTCAATCATATATCCTCTGTGCAGTAGTCTAGCCTCGAGAACCCCTCGAGCTCTCAGCCTCATCTCCTCCCCCACCCTGAGGTGGACGAGGTGGCCCCATCGTAGTATGTGTGGTACTATGAGTCCTAGTCATCGATCGAGATGAAGTCCTCGATGACCCAATCCTGATCGGGTCTGCAATGCCGCTGGCAGTTGTACCCTCTGGCCCTCTAGCACCATCTGGAAGTAGATACCCTGGTAGAACGTGGTCTGAGCAATCGACCATGCCAGCTCCTGAGTGCTCGCTCCTTCGCTCCATGCTCTGAGGCGTGCAACCTCATCTCTGAGTTGTGTAGCCTCCGCTCGATGTCGTGCAGCCTCATCCTGCAAAGTCTGCACCTGTGCCTAGAGACGGACAGTCTCCACCCAGAGAGTAGCCATCTCACTACTCTCTCCTATGTCCACACCCTTGCCCTTATCGGGCGATGGTGGCCTCTCTCTCTATGGAGAAGGGGTCTCTCCTCCCTCCTCTCCCGCTGTCATGGCCTCTGATGCACCTATGGTCTCCTCTGCTCTCTCCCACCATGACCCTATGCTACCTCAATGGCTGCCTAGCACCGCCTCCCCATCCGATGCACAACTACATGAATCGGACCCTGAGCCCTCATCATCCAAGGAGGGCGGATGCCTATGTACCAGGCATCATAGCCATCGGCTACCCCAGCATCATCCCCATCCACTGGCTGAATGGGGGCATCATCTACATCTTGACTCTAGAATCATTGCATATCTAGAGCCCCGCTAACTGTAGTGTTATCCCAGATAGTCCAGGAAAACTCGTAGTCTCTGAGAGATGGGATCCCTTGTAGACCGAACTGCCTCAAAACTCGGTCATACCGATGGAGCTCCACCTCTCCCCTCTCCATCCTCAGCCAGTAGACTCACCTGATGCGAGCCAGCTCCTGTCCATCCTCGGCCCACCCTGGATGATCTCTCCAAGGCCTCCAGGTGATCTGGTCGGAGACAAGGTCATCAAGTAGTCTCCGGGACATTGGCAGATCTATCCATCGTTGTGCCCCTCTCCGGAGCCACCAGTAGAAAGCTCGGGGTCTCTCCCTGTCAATCCCTATCAGTGGGAGCCCTACCGGCCTTCGCACCGTGATGTGCTCCCAGCACCAAACCTATAGTAGTGATGTCATAACCAGACATCGGTCGCCCTTGTATACGACCCCATGAAGGATCCTATACAATCGACAGAGTACAAAGCTCCCCCAAGCAAACCTGTATCCGTGGTCTCTCATGTCGTAGACCACATCTGTCAATAGCCATGGTAGCCTGCATCCACTCTGATGGCATAGCAGCAGACCACCTACCACCCCAGCCAAAACCTGTGTTAGCCTAGATGCCCCAGGCATCTGGCGTAGAGACTCGATGTTCACTCCGCCCTTCTCCAGGGTGAAGCTCGGATCTTCGCATAGTCTCATCATCACGTGGCCCTGATTGGCCATGGGAGTGATCAACCATCCTTGTATGGGGATCCTCAAAATCCTCCATACATCCTCTAGTGTGGGAGTCATCTCCCCTATCGATAACCAAAAACATGAAGAACCCGGATACCACCTCTCTGCTAGGGCTGTCAATAGCCCCATGTCTGTAGACACTTGTGGCATATCTGCCATGTCTTTGCAAGCCGACCTGAGCCAGTTGATCTCGCTCTGCTTGAGATAGAGTGGCCAAGTCATCCCTTAGTCCATCGTATTTCCATTCTTGGCTCTTTAGTAATCCTCTCTACAACATAAACAACAAAACAATCAAAAATCATCAATAACAATCATTAATCAAACATTCATTAAAAATTCAAGTAAAGCAAGTGCAATTTCATATAAATGATGATATCACCCACAATTGGATGATATCGTCCCAAATTTGAGCAAATTCGTCTCCGATTTCGCATGAGGGAATCATCCCTTATTGGACGAAATCGTCCCCCTATCGTCGATTTCGCCCTTGGACGAAATCGACGATATCGAGACGATTTCGGTGAAATCGAGACGATTTCATCTCGACGACGTCGATGGCCCAAAAATGGCCGTGATGCTCAAAAATCAATCAAATCTAATCTAAAAAGCATGAAATTCTAAATTAAAGCATTCTAAACTAAGTTTAGACCCTTACCCGTAGCCCGCGTCGGACCTCTGTCGATCTATGCGCTGTCTCGACCATCTTGTCTCCAGAGCTCTAAAAACTAGGAAAATGAACAGTAACAATGAATTAGGGTTTTACCCTATTTTTCTTAATTTTATTCAAAAACAATTAAAAACATTTTAAAATTTTGCTTTTCTACGTTTTTACCTCAAACGTTCGATTTGGGTAAAAACATGGAGGGGGCACCATAGTAAGTAGTACGATTCGACCTAGAATCGTCGCCTAAAAATGGGAATAATTTTTGCTTTCTCGTAGATCGAGAAGAACTCATCTTTAACGCATTTTCTTCAAAAAATTCGCTAAAGAGGGGGCAAAATGTAGCACCCTAAAATTGGCGTAGTAAAACCTTAAATAATTACAATTACTCTAGTAAATATTCAAATTCAAATTTTAACCCCAAAACCGCTCCTAAACCGTCGTTTAACCCGTTTCCTCATTTCTCATGCCATTTTTAGAGTTTGTTTTGACCGTTTGACGATATCGTCGTCGATCAGACGATATCGCCTCAGATCGGACGATTTCGTCTAGGCTAGGACGTCCAGACGATCTTGTCCCAAAACTAATTTTTCACAATTAGCCTCTATTCCAACGGCGTCTCTAATCCGGGCAGAAGCGTGTCTGCGTCGTTAGAGACCCTCCCCGTTGGAGATCTCCCAAATTGGGATGATCTCCAACCTCCTAACCTCCCTCCTAAGCCTATTTAAACTTAGGACTCCCCCTTGGCATCCCCCTGGCTGAAATTTCCTGTAACACAAGTTCTACATGCATTAGACCATCCTAAATTACTATTTGCCTCCATATTTGTCCAAGTTTATTTGCAGGAACCTTAGTATTTTTCAGCCGGAGCAAGCTCAGTTCGTCATGGATGATCCTGTTCAATTCGAGATGATTTCGCACCAATTCGAGATGATTTCGATTGTAGTCTGCATTGGGGGCAATCAGTGCCCGAGTTTGTGTTTATTCATTCCTTTCTGCTGCATTATTCTGTATTTAGTTAATCTTATGATTATTCTTTATTATTTTGCATCTTGGAGTTCACCCATATAGTCTTAATTGCATAATAAAATCATGAATTGTCATTAGATTATTGTAATGCATTCGTATTTTGTTTATTATTATCATTTTAAGATTCTTACTGTCATTCTACATCATTGCCCTCTATTATCATAGTTGCATTTCTGGTATTTTGCATCTATTTCTCTGTTTGCAGGTCTCTGACGAATTCGTCGAATTCGTCAGATCTCAGACGATCCTACAGATCGGAGACGATCTTGTCAAATTCCAGATGATCCTGACTGCTTCAAGAATCAGAACCTCCATCAGACATCCGGATCAGGTATGGCTCTTTAATTTAGCTTTTTCTCTCTATTTTCTGTTCAAATCTATTTTTTGTATTTCATTTAGTCTGCATTTTCATAATAGAACAACTTAGATTCATTTGGCCAAACCTAGGACTTGGATGTTTAAAGATAAAATTGAACATATCAAACACATTCCCAACCTAGGCGTGGAAACTGCCATTCAAAAGTTTCCTGGTGAACCCACCATCCATCGAAAAATCACCATAATACACCTCCCCCGAGAGGCGGGACCTTCGCAAGGCCTCTCAGTCCGAGGTATTGTCCCATCCTTTTCACATCCCCCTTTCGGGCACGGATCCTATAGCCTGAAGGTAAGGGTGTGAAAAATTTGGAGCGATACACCTGCATTGTGAAGCCATGTGCCCAAACCTATGACATGAAAAACATCTTCCATTGAATTTTCCTTGTCTTGACCTCATTGGTCTCTTAGTCTCTCTTGACCTATTCTGATTGTTGTTCCATCTATATCTTCTTTGTGCATTGTTCTTGTTCTTGTTGAAATCTCTA
This sequence comes from Wollemia nobilis, assembly GCA_028583015.1. Taxonomy (NCBI): domain Eukaryota; kingdom Viridiplantae; phylum Streptophyta; class Pinopsida; order Araucariales; family Araucariaceae; genus Wollemia; species Wollemia nobilis. Next base: position 14,104,994 of record JAQPPZ010016724.1, read on the forward strand.
TTTTCCAACTCATCCTCAGATGTCTCACTCTCTTTTACATTGTCTTCTTTTGAAATATCTTCATCTAAAGTTTCTTCTCCTCCAAAACTTGAGGTTGACTCTCCTTCCCATTTCTTTTGAACCTGTTCAAATCCAAGACCTGTTTTGCTTAATGTAGGCTTTTACATCTTGATGAACTTATCCAATTTCTTTGAGCTATTTTTGAACCCTTTCAGCTTGACCTTGAGTCTTCTAAATCTTCTCTTAGTAGTGCCACTTCTTGTGTTAACTTTTCACATTCTAAGATCTTTGCTTCTAACTTATCCTTGAACCTTTTTGCCTTAGCCTTTGATTTTTCTAAATCCTCTATAAGCAATATTCTATCTTCATCACATTATTGAAACTAAATTTCAAGTTTAGAATTTTGCTTTCTTACCTTCTTTACCATGTCAAGGGCATAAATAAGTTATCCCTTGAGATCCTATCCATCCTTTTCTGAATATTCCTCTATTTGTGTGCCTTTATTCACATATTTGTTCTTTGATGGCTTGTATTTTATAGGATCACCTTCTCCTTATTCTAGTGTGATTAGAATATTCTCTTCTGGTCCTTTAAGTATATCTTCATATTCATCATCACTGAAACTCTAACCATCTCTTGTACAATCATCTTCAAGATCTCCAAAGTTACCACATCTAAAACACTTGAGAATTACTGGAGTCCTTTTCTTAACTTATTTTCTTCAATCATAAATAGGACTTCATATCTATCATTGTCTGAAAAACTAACATCACTATCACTTGAGTACTTACTTTCCTTATCCACATAGTATCTCCTCTTTTGTCTTTGGAAGAACTTATTTCCTTGTCTGCTTTGTCCATCCTTGCTTTTCTTTTGGTGCCTATATCTTTATGATTCCCTATTCCTGTGATCTTATTTTTCTTCACCATTGTTATTCTTAGCTTCTTGATAATCTATTGCAAAATATCCATAATTTCCATAATTGAAATATTTAACAGATCTTGTATCTCTAGATCTTCTTTAATCCTTATTCCTTTTGCCATAATTTGCTTCTTCATCACTGGATGACTCATTGCTTGATTCTGACTTCTTACCCTTTGTCTTCTTGATTGCTTTGAATGTTGCTTCCTTCTGGGGAATAAGATCTTTTGTTCTTATCTCAAATGATATTAGCATACCAAGCAACATATCTTTTTTCAAAGTATCACCATCCATTGACACTTCTATAGTAGAAACCTTTTCACTGAATCTCTTTGGAAGATTTCTTAATACTTTATCACAAACATCTGATTCTTCAATATTAATTCCAAGTCCTTGCATAGAATTAACAACTTCATCAATTCGAAGTAGGTAAGAACTAATGTTTTCCTCATCCTTCATTCTTAATTCTTCAAATTATCCTTTGATATTTCTCTTCTTTGCTTTCTTGACACTTTTATATCCTTCATAAATATTTTGCAATTTATCCCACATTTCTTTTACAGTTTGACAATGCATAACTTTCATAGAATTTGTTCTATGCAAACCTCTCAAAAGTGCATTCATTTCTTTTGAATTGTAATGTTGTAGGAGATTACCTTCCTTATCTGTAGGAGGATTAATCAAGGGATCGTATCCAAATTCAACTACTTTCCAAATTTCATTACCAAGTGTCATCAAGTAGATATTCATTCTCAAACTCCAATATATAGTCACTTCCATCAAATACTAGTGCTAAATTATCTAAGGACACATTATTAGAATCCATTATGTTCTTTTTAGATTTTCATTCAAGCCGTTAAACTCTTCTGAAGGGACCCACTCTGATACCAATTGAAGAACACAAGCTTATACTGAGAAGGGGGTGAACAGTATAAGACCACTTTTTACTTTTTCTTTCCCAAATCAATATTATGCAATGTAAATGTAGCAATATAAATATTAGTAATAAAATCAATGCATAAATCACCACACACAATAGAGACACCACAATTTATGTGGTTCACCCAATGTGGGCTACTCCACAAAGAAAATATTTCACTAAAATTTTATCAATCAATCTCTTGGGAATCCTTTCCCTATTACAATGTTTATGGACCTCTATCCAATGGATATACCAATCCCCTAAATCAAGTTTGTGGATATCTATCCATAGGAGAACTCCTTATCCTTTGCTCTAGTTGGTGATCCTCTATAAGACTACTGTCTTGTGGATATCTCTCCATTGAAGAATCTTGTCCCCTCTCAAAATACCTATCCTCACTGCCCTAGTTAATGGATATCTATCCACTAGAGACTACTGTCCTCTCTACTCTATCACATCTAAATATTTGTATCATATTTGCACTAAACACAGTCCTTCGATCTAGCAAAAATTTGCTCAATATCTATCTCTAGTCTGGCATAAAATTATCCTCAAATATGAACAAAAATCTTCTCTCAAATATACACTAAACATAGTCCTTCGGTCTAGCATAAATCTGTCCTTGATATCTATCCTCAAGCCTTAACTCAAAGCTTATCTCAAATCTGCTGGATCTGCCCTAAACTTATCTCAAGGTTTGAACAAATCAATCAACTCTGCTCTCAAGTCTTCTCAAAGACTTATCTTAAATATTCCTTGTAATATTCCACAAAATCTTGCACTTATCTATCCACAAGATCTCTCTAGAACTTGCTTAAATTTGCTCTACAAGTCCTCTCTAGAACTTTCTCAAATCCACTCTACAAGTCCTCTCTAGAACTTTCTCAATCTTCTCCACAAGTTCTTTCTAGAACTTGCTCAATATGCTCAAGTCCTCTCTAGAACTTGCTTAGATCTGCTCTACAAGTCCTCTCTAGAACTTATCCAAATATGATCAATAAGTCCTCTCAAGAACTTATCCAAATTTGTATTGTAAGATTTCACAAAATCTTACACAAAATTAGTTTACAAGTCTCCTCAAAGACTTACCTTAAATATTCTCAACAAGTCCACATAGAACTTGTCCAATCTCATAGAAACATAAAGAGAATTGTTAGAGACTCAATATATTCTATACTAATCACAATTCTCAATTAATTTCAATCACTCTCTTAGAAACATAAGGAGAATTGTTAGAGACTCAATATGCTTCAATTTCAACTCAATGCTCAATCACTTTCTCAACTCAATTCAAAATATAGAATAGTATGTTTTATGAAACCTGAAAAATCACTTCACACATCCACTTGACTAGGCTCAACCAATTCTACTCAACAAATCACTCAATAAACTAATCCTTTCTTACAAACCCTATTCCAAGTATATCAACTCAAAATGCTCAACAACAAATCTCACATAACAATGATACTCATGTTCTTTTCAAACCCTAGTTCAAGTTCTTCACTCAATAACTCACTTCAATAACAATGCTTATAAAACGACTCTCACATAAAAATGATACTCAAACCTTAGTTCAAGTTTTTCACACAACCAATGGCTTCAACAACAATTCTTATAAAACAAGGTTTTAACAACAATTCTTTATTCTAGAAAACCTTGAAGCATTTACCCAACACACTCAATAGGAAACCCTAAAAAAGTCCTTTTCACTCCAAACTTATTTTCTAGAAAACCAATCAATCAACTCAACTATGGAAGAATGTGCTCATACCTTTTCCTTGATGATGAAGTTATCTCATAAATGTTTGCCACTAGTGGGATTCGAACCCACAATATCTGCCTTCGTGAGTGCTCTAGCCGTAGGCTTGACCATCGCATGCGCTAGATGCACGTTTGAGAGCTTAGGAGAACTTTGTGCTCTTTCTCCTAAGTTGGCACTCAAAATGAGCGCATCCCAAAAACTTTCCCCTTGGCACTCAAGACAAACACACCAACTCCACGTGAATCGATCATGGATACTTCCACTCCCAACGCTCTTACAAAACATGTGCTACCAATGGACCACCATGTCCTATGAAAGTGAGGCCTTCTCCTCCCTTTTTATATTTTCCCTGGCACTAAAAACAACACGAGTTCGTATTCCTCAAAAATTGCACAAATTATTTTTCTCTTTGGTCGCATAAAATAATCGAAGAAGGGTAAGTTCTAATGTCCTTTGGCATGGTATTTATACATGATTTTCCCTTTTGCCATAGACATCGGTGCTCCACTAAGATGACATCGGCGCTCCTTTAAAATGACGTCGACGCTCCTTTTTAAAACCTTTTATAATTTATAAATTATTTAAATTCTAAAAGAATTTAAATTTTATTTATAAACCTTTGACTTTAATAAAAATTAAAGCCTTCCTTGGGATGAAATTTAAACCTTTAACTTGTACTCCACTGACTTGATGAAGATTATTCTGCCACCATGGTTTTAATAAAAACCTTAATTCTGCCATCACAATATTTAAGGAAGCCTTTATATCCTTATAATTATTTTAATAAAACCTTTTAATTTTCACCATGGTTTTAACACAAACCCTTATAAAATAATATTTTGACAACTTTTTCTTCAACTCTTTGCATTGTTCCTGGTGACAATAATGGTGTACTCCATGGTATTAATGATAGCTTCATGTGTTCTCTTTGGCATCAATGAAAAATTCTCACCTTGACATCAATGACAACTAAATGAGCTCAAAATGTCCAACACCTTCTATGTGACTCCCTCCTCTTATTATTCCAAGCATAGTTGGTTTCAAGACATTTAATATCCACAAAGTGTAATGCATGAACTTGGGCAATCATAAGTTGATCCCCTGGATCCAAAATTGGGGTTTCCCCTTCCTGATCTATAGATGATAATTTAGAATTAAAATCCCCAAAAAAAATCCATTTTAACACCTCCCTCGAGACTCTCATATTATGCATTGCTTTCCTTTGATGAATCTAACCATCTAGGTTTTGATCCCTATAAAAATTTGTGTTTAAAACCTGCTTAGCTATCATATTGTTCCTAAAATATGATGTGAGAACACCCCTCCAAGATATATTTTCTATTGTCATCCATTAAATAGAGTTCCAAAAGGTAACTATCCCCCTTGATACCCCTTGGGTAGTCACTTCCATATGGCCAACACCCCTCCAAAGTCTCTTTACTATTTTACACATAATATCCAACAACATTTTTGTCTCCTAGATAAGTAAAAAAATTGGATTTCTTTTGTCTAAGAGTCTTCAAACAACAAATTGATGGTTTCTACTATTTAAACCCTTAACATTCCATAATTGTATAATCATTTTTTACCTTGAGACCAGTAAGAGTCTATTGACCTTACCAATCCCCTAGTGATCAATATGTCTCCTTGAACTGCTATCAATTCCTTCTTTTATTTTCTACCCATTCCTTGAGAGTTGATATTCTTTTATCTCTTTTCCACCTGAGTTATCATGAGAGTTGGATTTTCTCTATTATTTTTTGGTATGCCCATGATGACATCCTTAATTATCAGTTGCTCTTAATTATGCACTATCAATGCCCTTGCAATATCTGATTGTGGTAACTCACCACACTCTATTACCTACTCTAGGATAGGAGAAGGTGAAAGAGGGCTTGAACATGGTTGTTATTATTATTTTTATTCCTGTTTACTCCTTCCATGAATTATTCTTCTTCCTAGTACACTAGTGTCTTAAATATCCCATACCTATTTGAGGGCTTGAATTGGATTTTCTCTTTACCATAATTTTTCTTCCTTCATCTTTGAGGTTATTCAAAACCATCTCCCTATGCTTCTCTACCCTAAGAAATATTAGTTATTTCATTATTGACTATTGACTTACCCTTAGAAATATTTGGTATTTCTAGAGGAGAATCCACTTTTGTGTTCATATTATTTGGGTAGGATCGAGCGAAATACCCATATTTAAGGTAAAATATACACCTGAAGGGCAACACCTCATATTCTAATTGCTGAATCCAAGATAATATTGTAAGTTTAAGTTCAACCTCTATCGGTAAAAGCTGACTGAGATCCATTTCCATACATAATCTAGCATAAACGGTTGTGTTTCCTTCCATTGTGTCTCTAGAAACACTAAAGATGATTTCCAAACCTGCTCACTCCATAACTCCATTGGAAGTGCATACAAATAGATCTAAACTATGACAACAGTGGGTTCAATTCGAGGATCAAATCCCACTTTCTAAGGTTGACTAAATAATCTTGCTAGACCACGATTCTTCTTTTTCAATTCAAAATACCTATTTCTATTGACAAGTGAGGAAAAACTAATAATAAAATATCCATTACTAATAAACCACAAAGAATACTCACCAAGAGGCTCCTAGTTTTTCCAAACCCAAGAATGCAAAAAATTCAAAGTAGGGTGAATACCCATGAATTTACAGATCAGATCATGATTGGCTCTATATAAGACTATTTTTTCTACCATCCTCTGCTCAATGACAAATTTTGACCTTGATTTTGACTATGGAAAGCATCCATTGACTCTTTGAGATATTGATCATTTTCCAATAGTCGTAAAGAGCATTTTAATGCAATTTTTCATGCTTCTCCTATCTCTGTTGGAAATTTTTCCTTTAGAAAATCTACAAAATAAATCTCTCTTTAAAATAGGATCCAGAGGTGTTCCTATTGGGCCCTCCTAGGGCAGCAATCTTGTCTTCAATACTGCAACAATCAAAAAGCACTTTGTCTACCCAATTGATGCCCTAGTTTTCTCTTCCAGAGCTCCCTTTCATCTCCACCCCAAAGTTGTGTATTATTATTAATTCATTATATGGAGATGAATCATATTAATGAACTAAAAACCAAATTTTTTCATTTTAAAAGTTTTAAAATATTTATATCTACTTGTATTTATCTATATTAACCTTATCAATCTATCAAATAAATACAATGTAAATATCATCATTCCCTTTAATTATTTTTTTTGCTAGAGAACAAAGAGTTGTACTCGGGTCCCCCACCCTTGATAAATGACAACTCTCTTATTTAGAGGTTGAGAGTTTACAAATACATCCACTTCTCATCTCAATTGATATGCTATAGCTAGAAACCTACATCATTTTACATAAAATATCTAAATTCTTAATTCCTTTTAATTATTGATATTAAAAATTTTATTTTTATTTTTGTTGTCTATGATTTTATTTTACATTTCTTTCTATATATAAGGACTTGAGATACTTTGGCATTAATTAAATTTATGCATGTCAAATACATTATTTTAATACCAAACTAAAATTTAAATCTTATTGGTAAACCTTAACATTTGACCCATGAAATTTAGAACAATTGGTTAGAGTAAAGATTCTTACATCCTAAACCAAGGTTTAAATATGAGGGATGAACCTTAACATTTTAATAAAATGATAATATGGACACTATGTAATATAAATGAAACCCTTTTACTTCCATATAACCAATTAAAAAACATCTTACTTTTTAAATTTATTTTTTTAATAATAAATATCCAAATTCTTATTTATCTTATTTAACTTCAATAAATATTATAAAAATTTAAATAAAATTATAAATTTTATAAAAAATAAAGGATAAAGTAGTTTATAATGTCTAAAAGGCCATAGAACATATGAAACCCTAACCATATTTTAATTATGAAAGCATGATATACAACCCTATCCTATAAGATTCAAACCTTGAACCTCTATTTGAAATTCTAATCAAACTAAAATACATTAAATTATGTCATTGCTTTAAAAGACTAACTTGATAATCATTACCATCTATTTTGTTTTATTGCATAAAAATCAAGTTCTATTCTTTGCCCTCCTACTATTCATACTTTTAGCCTATGAAGGTTAAAATATTATATCAACAAAATATTATTAAATAATATATTTTCTTACAATGATTATAGTTTGTTGAAATATTACTTTTATGTTAAGTATATAAAACTTAAGATTACAAAGAAGTAAAGCTATAAACTTATTGCAATGGTAAAGACTTTAACATCTTTTGAAAGGTCTAGGGTTCAAATTCCACTTAAAAACCCCTTATAAAAACCTTTATAAACTCGTTAAAAAAAATATGAAGTATCATCCACTATAAAAAAAAAAACATTTAAACCCTTGATATTTATTTTTCCAAGAATGAAAGCCATATTTATTTTTTCAAGAACGGAAGCCACATTTGAAACCTACATGAAGGAACAACATAATACAAGATAATAAAAAGTGTTATTTCTACGTGTCCTTAAATTATTTTAACACAAACAAAAGTGTCCTTCATACATGTGTAATATTTGAGCAGTGGTATCTAAGGATTTTGTAAAACAAATTGAGCAACAACATAAGAGGATTTTGTGGAAATAATTGAGCAATGGTGTAAGAGGATTTTCATGGAAAAATCTGAGTAGCAACATCAAAGGGTTTATGTATAAAATATCTGAGCAACAACATCCAAGGGCTTTGTGGAAAATTTTGAATAACAACATAAGATGGTTTTTGTAGAAAAATATGAGTAGTGGCATCAAAGGGTTTTGTGGAAAAAATTGAGTAGTGGTGTAAGAGGATTTTTGTGGAAAATTTTAAAATAATCAATAGTTGATCTAAATAAAAATCTAAGCAGTGGCATCAAAGGGTTTTGTGGAAAAAACTAAGAGAGGATTTCCATGGAAAAATTTTGAGTAGCAACGTTAGAGGGTTTCTATGGAAAAATCTGAGCAGTAGCATTCGAGGGTTTTGTGAAAAAATTGAATAGCAATGTAAGAGGGTTTCTATGGAAAAATCTGAGCAACGACATCAAAAGGTGTTTTGGAAGGTTTTTGAAAAAAAAATCTTAGTAGCATCAAAGGGTTTTTGTGAAAAATCTGAGCAAGGGTGTGAGAGGGTTTTACAAGGAATATATATATTATAGGACAAGAATCATAGTGTGATGGGGAGTGCGAGCGATGGTGATGGTGATGATACACAGGATGTGTGTGTTGGGAGTAAACCTGTGATCCCTGATGGAGGTGGGGGTTCCTCAGAACAAGGTGGAGAGAGAAATCTAACTTCAATTTTTGACATGTTACAAGGTCAAAATGGATCCAAGCATATTTCATATTTTTACTCCTTTGTAGCCCTTTTCAAAAATACAGTTTCTTTTGGGCCCTCCCTCACCTCAAGTTTTATTTGCACTCTTCTCAAGGTGCCCTTTGAATTCCATTGGATCTTGTATCCTCCCTCATGGACCAAGATTCTTATTCTCTTATGGGAAAATTTTTAGGACCTCATCCTAACATGGAGTCGATCTGTAAATGAGTCATTACCCATTGGAACCCTCAAGGATCCATGGACCTAGTTACCTTTCCCAGGGGGGTTTTATCATCTATTTGAATAACCCCATCGATTCAAGAAGAATCCTATCAGGTAGACCATTGTTCTACAACCAAAGAAGGGTTTTTAATAGGAAATGGAGCATGGATTTTGACCTAAAGACCAAAAATATCAACCTAGCCCTGATCTAGGTTTACCTTCTAGGTTTTCCTATCCATTTTTGAGATGAGAACATTTTACAAGGGATTGCACGAGATGTTGGTGAGTTCATCGATCTTGATCCACCTACCAAATCCAAGACCCGTATGGTCCATGCCCTCATGTGTATCAATACTAAACTTGATTCCTTTCTTCCTTCTTCCATCGAGCTGATTTTAGATGAGATCCCTAGGACTTAGATCATAGAATATGATAACAAGCTAGCCTTTTGATCTAGGTGCTCCAAGAAAGGTTACCTCAACTCTTAGTATTGGATGTCTAAGGTTTATAAGGTGCATTCCACCAAAAAACCTTCAAGAGAAAGGTTCTGGTAGCAATAGCATTCCCACAATCAATCTAATTCTTCTTTTACAGGCTCCAAGCCCCATCCTAGTACAAAAATGTTTCAAATCAGGATATTTCTTCTTAAGGTCTATTAGAAGAGGCTTTGAATGATCTAGTCCAAGATTTATAATTCGTTACTCAAAGTTTATTAGGTAATATTTTGAATGAACTATCCTTTGTAAATCAAGCTCTTCAAGATGTTTCCCTAGCTCAAGTAGATATCTTATCCTCCTTTAAGTTATGCCCTTTGTATTCTATTTCTAATACTTCTTATTCTTTTTCTATTTCTAAGGTAATTCCTTCTATTGAGAATGTTGTTCCTTAAATCCCTCCTCCATAGAGTTGTCCTTCCTTTTGGGGTCTAAATTGACATCAAGGGAATCTTGAGCTGTAACAATGAATCTATGACTTTTGGGAGGTGCATACCCACTAATCATAGCTCAAGCCCTGACATTGGATAGATAAAAGATATACTTCAATCCAACCTCCAGAGTATGCTGGTATTACTTATCAACTATTTCAGGTGTTGGCTCAATTAAGCTCAATTAACAATGTAATTTTAGGGATAGAAATAGGATAAGGGTTAGAAAATAGTTGATAAATTAGATGGCCAAATAGAGCTAACAACATTGATAACTAGCAAGAATCCATTGATCAATCACATTTCTAGAATGCCATACTTGAGACTAACAACAATAAAACTCAACATCTTCACCATTAAAATAAGGAAATACTTAGAAAACTATTTCAAACATCTAATATGCTAATAATCCAAATAGCAAAATTAGATCAACATTCAGACTAACAAATATAGAAGTCTTATTCAACATCTATTTAGGCATAAACTATTCCAAGGTGCTCCAAATTAGTAATCCAATATCAACAAAATTGACTAACTATAAAGCAGTAACAAAAATACATTCACAAAATGAATTTACAGTTGATAAAGATGAAAAATTAGAAGCAAACATCCAAGTAATGCTCCTTCTATTAGTCTCTCAATAATTACAATAATATATTAGTCAAACACTCCAGAGCCAACATTTAATCATAGGGGTTCAATCTCCTTATATAGATTTTACAATGATTAACATATTGGAAAATTACAAGGACTTTCCCTATTAAAATAGCAAAGTTCTAAGGTGGCAGCCTCTCATGAATATTCAAGAAGGGAACTAAGTTGTACTCCACTAATGTTGTATCTCTAAACTCTATAAATACTCGGCTCCTCAAATGAATTCCATGGCTGGAGAGGTTATAGATCAATCTAGACCACTCTTATTTCTTACAAAAACCTTTCATCATTGATTTACAACTGAAAATGTAGTTGGATCTTGATTCTAGCAATGTTTCATCTTCTCAAATATTTGTGTTGCCTTTATTAGGTTCTATTGTCTTTTGTACTCTTCAGAATCTGCTCCTTTTTTTTTTCTAATCTCAGCCTAACCATATTGACTGTGGAGTATGAAGTCTTTGATATCTCGCAACCTTTCAAAGAATCTACAACTCCAAATTTTTCCAAGTAAGGTTTGACTGTGTTGACTATGAAATTAGCTTATTTGAGGCTGCCACACTACTTTAAGTTTTTCTAGGTTGGGTTTGACCGATTTGACTGCAGAAATCTTATTCTGCTTTGGCCTTTTGAAAGATATTAATACTACTTTCCAAGATTCGCAACCTTGTATTCCACTTTGTGACTTTCATCATGGAAACTTCCCATGTACCAGCATTGCTCATTTTGTATTCCACAACTCTGAATTTTGCTCAACCAAATTTGACTATGTTGATCGTGAATCTTTCCTTGCATCACCGACTAGAAAAAAATAACACAAAGCTTATCTTGGCTGGCCATTAGAGTATCTTCTCTTTCCAAAGATTTGTTTCCTCATAGTATTTTAGTGTTATTTAGGCATAAGAACTTGTAGATTCAATAACAAGGAATTGGTTCACCATGAAATAATTTTTTTAGCTTGTTTAGATTCCGCTAGACGACAAATGCATAATTTATATTTTCTTCAAAACTTTGCTCTATCATGAACACTCCTTTATTTTCTAGCCATAACTTCATAATTTGTCTAAGTATGTGGCCCCTTTTGGGTCTACACTTCCCTTAAAGGCCTTCTTGACCCTTCCCCATGTAAAAATCTTCCCAGTAATATTTTTTCCCCGAGCCTCCCCTTCACTAGAAATAAAAAAAGGCTCCATGCTGATATTGATTTAGAGAAGAGTCATCATTCCTCTCATATCATTAGAAACATAGAATATTCTGAGGACATTGCCAATGAAACTCAAATCACTTTGAGTATATCCTCAAAGCTAAGCCTTCTTTCAGATCCACTTGAAAATGATACCCAATCTAAATTCCCCTCTTCATAAGGAAGAGGGAAAAGATATTCTTCCAAAATTTCCAAATGAATATCCTCTCATGGAATGTGAGAGGCCTCAATGGACACAACAAACAATATTTGGTTAAGTCCATGAGGAAATACCTAAAACCAACCATTTTCCTCTTGCAATAATCCAAACTAAATACCCAAAATGCTTCATGCATTTCCAAATACATATGGAAAAATTATGAATTCCTCATAAGCCTTTCCAATGGAGCCTTTGGAGAGTTGTTATTTTTGTGGGATCCAAATATTGTTGAAGGAAAACTCCTATCTATAGAAGAAAACTACATGAAAATCCTATTATTTAGTAAGGACTACCATTGTAGATGGGTTTTATCAAATATTTATGCTCCAAACTCCCCATCTAGGATATTTCATCTTTGGAACAATCTTAGTTAGATGAGAGAGAATTTTTTCAATGAGATTTAGATGTTGTCTAGATATTTTAATTCTCCCTTATTCCCCACTGATAAGAAAGGCTATGAAGAGGTCCAAAATTCACTTGTAGAAATCATAGAAAGGGTGACCAGCTTATTCAAATATTTCTTGATAGATTCCTAATATCTATTAATGGCATCTGTCCCTTTGGATATGTTGTCCTTTGTTCTCTTCTCGAATATGATCTAATAACAACCCCCTTCTCCTTGATTGTTCATTCCAGGTCTCCCCATTCAAATCCCATTTCAGAAATGAGGTTGTGGATTTAGGATCTGAATCTCAAGGTACTCATTACAAATTAGTGGTCTTGTAGTTTTTCTGGGTCCCTAGCCTCTCAGGTTAGCAATAAGATCTAGTTTGTGAAAGCACAGCTCAAGAAGTGGAATAGAGATATCTTTGGTAATAATTTTTTCAAAAAATAGAATATCCAATCCCAGCTCACAAACATTGAGCTTCTTGCCCAATAGGGATAATTGGACACAAATATTATTGAGGCTAAAAGGAAGCTTCTATCTGATTACCACAATATTATTAAAAGTTGTTAGAAATAGAGTTTATTCCATAATTTGGGTTATGTAAATGTATCTTCCAAGGTACATACTTCGTACATTAGATTTCTTTAGGGAGAATTTTGTTGGAATATCCAGCATTATTCCTAAATTCCTAAGTTCTAAGTCCTAGTATTAAGTATTTATTAATTTATTAGCATATTACAGTTTTATCTTGGATGGTCAATGTTTGACCAAATTCTATGTTTGGTTGATTTGTAGGATTGAGGTCTACTATGTTTGGTATGCTACTGTTGACAATATTGTCACATTCCACCAAGGGGCGAAAAAATTAAAACTTTGTATGATAGTTGTTTGGTTGAAAGTTTTTTCTTTGTTTATAAGTTATAGCAATTTTGATTTCCCTATCACCCCCTAATGGACAAAATTAAAAGAAAAGAGTTTCGAGCCCGAAGCGCTCCAAATCATCACTTCGAGCGAGAATTTTTCCGAAAATACCAAGATAACGCTTTGCACCCGAAACATTTTTGACAGCCGCTTCGGGTGAAAGTTTTGCGAAGCGGCATTTAAACAACTTCGCCGAGGAAGAAAAGGTAGGCCGAATCAGCTAAGGCAGGGAAATTACTTCGGGCCCGAAGTATTTCTAAAATCCACTTCGGCCAGTTTTCTCCTGAAGCAGTAGAGGTTGAGAAAATGTTTCAGTCGAAACTCCCCCGAACTGCCTTTTCAAAAGATTGGCCCGAAGTGTTTATCTCAACCCATCAGCGAAGCAGTTTTGTCAGCGAAGCAACGAAGGATAGAGGAAAATTGGCCTCGGCACTCCACGCCCCCGAAGTAGTGTTGGGAAGAAAAAATAAGCAAGGCGCTTCTAGGAACGCTTCCCGAGTTGGGCATTTTTCCCGAGGCAATCATAAAGCCTCATAAATACAATATTTTCTTGACCGATAAGCTCGTTGCTCATTTTTGGCAATTGGATGCGAAGTATCAGTTCGAGAAGGAGAGCCCAGCATGCATGGCTGCCACTCGAGCACCGCACTTGCAATCCGATGACACCCGGGTGGCTCATTTAATGCATCTTTCTCCGGTTGAATCAGTCATCATTACCAATTTTGGTAGCCAATTTGAGAGGTCATCTACAACAGCAGCGAGGAGCCGTTTCTTAGGGCCCGAGGGTGTACTCCACCGATTTTGTAATAATGATTCAGAGGGTCGGGTCCTCTATAAAAACCCAGGCTTTGCAATGTAAAAGGGGGGGGAACTTTCTGCTAAAAATCTGTTGTAACTTAATGTCTTGTGTCTAATACTAAAGATTTTTATGCTCCATTTTGAAAGCATGAGATTTCGGAAATAAAAGAAACACTAATATGTAATAAAAACAGAACTAGTTTGATGCATGTAATAACACGGATGTAATCAAATCAATAACAGGAACACAACCCTTTTTATTAATATGATGTCGGCTCGGTTACAATACATCTCCTCAGTTACATATTTTCAATTACAACAGATGAATAGTGATCTCCTTCCGCATGCCCACATTTGAAATGGGTAGGCCAGTGTTGCTGTCGCTTATGTTAATCTGTCCTTGCTTGCTGCTATTTTTCCTGTGGTCAAAGAAACAATAAAAACATTTAGTAGCACCTGTGACTAAGGGATAAAACGTTTAAAAGAAATACGTGCAAATATTGATTAAATATTTGAATAAAACAACTCAGGCTGCCCAAATAAACATTCGAGAAAAGTAATGCAAGATAATATTTAAAATACGTGATTAAATACAGAATGAGCCAAAGCCTCAATAATACGACGATTTATATTCGAAAAACTATTTAAATATGGCAATACGTGATATACATTTTCTGAAATCCATATTGTGAAATACATAACAGCATACAGTATAACATAGACGTAAAACATAAGTTGTTTAAATGCTTGTTAATTTTGCAAGATATATTAAAAAGAATAGCATATATTACATTAACTAAAAATGTGCATGGGGTACCCAAGCGGGCCGCCCCGTCAAAAATCGACTTTGGCGCCAATCCAATAAGGAAGGGCCCAGAATCGTTTATATTGAGTGTTGTCGTCAAATTGGTAGAATACTGTGTTTACTGTCGGGTATGAAGGTTTGGCTTCACCCTCTAAAAGCAACCCACCAACCTCTCTTTCGTAAGAGATTCTGGGTGTGAGGAAGGTAAAATCGACTGATGCAATCGGGTCGTAAATGAACAGCACTTCGTTGTGTTTACAAAATGCTTCGTCCTTTTTTTTTTACATGGCATTGAGCTGGTTTTTATAGAAGATTCTGCGTCAAAACCCTAAGTCTGCAGGCGCCGTTGAGATTTGACCGTTGTCAGATGAGTATGAGGCATGGCTTGTACTGAGATTGTCGCTAGAAAATCACATCCGTAATTACGAAGCATGGCCTCGGGTCAGATTTGTTGTTGAGATTGCTCGTCTCATTACTCCAGTTGGTGAAGTCCGCCGTTCTTTTAAAAATGGCATGCAGGGATGCCACGTGGCGTGAATTGCTTTAATGCTGCCTTTGACCGATGAAGTCCACCGTTGAATGCTGATGTGTCGTCTTTGAATGCTTAAATTTTGTTTTATGTGTAAAATGTCGAAGTGTCGCGATATCGCGACGTCGCGATATCGCGACACTTCGGCCGAGCCTCCCCCTTGGGGCCTTAGGTGTCGCAATATCGTGACGTGCGATATCGCAACATCTAAGGCCGAGGCTTCCCTCGGGGCCCTAGGTGTCGCGATATCACGATGCGCGATATCACGACATCTAAGGCCGAGGCCTCCCTCGGGGCCTTAGGTGTCGCGATATCGCGACGCGCGATATCACGACATCTAAGGCCGAGGCCTCCCTCGGGACCTTAGGTGTCACGATATCGCGACGCGCGATATCACATTGCGACATCTAAGGCCGAGGCTTCCCTCGGGGCCTAAGGTGTCACGATATCGCGACGCGCGATATCGCGACATCTAAGGCCGAGGCTTCCTCGGGCCAAAGGTGTCGCGATATCGTGACGCACGATATCACGACATCTAAGGCCGAGGCCTCCCTCGGGGACTCAGGTGTCATGATATCGCGACGCACGATATCGCGACATCTAAGGCCGAGGCCTCCCTCGAGGCCATAGGTGTCGCGATATCGCGACGCGCGATATCGCGACATCTAAGGCCGAGGCTTCCCTCGGGGCCAAAGGTGTCGCGATATCGCGACGCGCGATATCACGACATCTAAGGCCGAGGCCTCCCTCGGGGCCAAAGGTGTCGCGATATCGCGACGCACGATATCGCGACATCTAAGGCCGAGGCCTCCCTTGGGGCCTTAGGTGTCACGATATCGCGACGCGCGATATCGCGACATCTAAGGCCGAGGCTTCCCTCGGGCCTTAGGTGTCGCGATATCGCGACGCGCGAAATCGCGACGTCTAAGGCCAAGGTTCCCTTTTGATTAAGGCTTGTTTGCTTTTGAAGTTTTGCTCTTGATTGAGGCTTTCTTGCTTAAGACTTAAAGTTTGTTAAAGGCTCGCTTTAGATTAAAGGCTTTTAAAATGACCAACTTTGCTCGCTCATTTTTCGACCTTCTAAACTATCGTGTGAGTGGTCGAGGACCACTGTTTGACCTCTGAGGGCTGCCCTGAAAGCTGTGTATGTCAATGCGATCAGTGTTTGTAGTCACTTAATCGGATTGGTGCTATTTTGGTGTCTACAGATGCCCCTTTTTGGGAAGCGCTGCGGGTGGCGCAGTGTTGAGCAAAAATAGAAAACCAAAGCACTAATGATTAGGGTTTCTTGGTAACCTAACCAACTTTTGATGCCCCAAGTATGGAAAGGGCATGCATTCTTGAATCCTTGCTTCGACGAGCTAAGGAATTTGATTTCAAGTGTTAACCTATTTTGGTGAGGTGTGACTTGAGCTTGGACATTGATCAGTCATGATTAGGCAAAGGGCGTAACCTTTTGTCCATAGGGGAAACCTTGTGTTCATGCTTCGGGAATGCCAAGTATTTGATCAACTTAATGATTGCTTGTTTATTGCCCCAAGCAGGAGCGTGATTGTCTTTGTCAATGATTCTTTGAATGCATGTCATTGCCTTGATTGGGTGTGTGCTTGTTGATTGGTGACTAAGTGTGACTACCCCCTCAAGCGACGAATCGATGAGGGAATGACCTTCGTGAGAAAAGCGACGAGTCGCTTGACCCAAGATGACTTAGGTTAGGGTGCCTTTAGATGTTTTACCATTTAAGCACGTGCAGTTTTCCGACATTTGGACCTATTTTTGGTGGGTGTTAACCCTTTTGGTGATGCCATAATGGGGTGAAATCATCAACAACCCATCTTCCCGTGGAGCGGTCCGGCTATGGTAGCCTTCTTGGGGAAGTAGGAGAGTGACAATTTGAGCCCCGACATCGATTTTTTTTATGCCAAGAGGTTAAGTGCAAGAGCACTTGTGTCCGGCAATGCTTATTGCTTATGGTTTTTGTGTTGCATTTTTGTGATGTTTTTGTTGCTTTGATTTTCTTTCTTTGTGTATATGTCATGATTTTATGCACAATGATTGATGTTGATGGATGCATGCTACTTTATATTGATGGATGCATATGTTGTGATGAATGCAAATGTATGTGATATGCAGAGATGAAATGGATGGATGGACTTTGTGATGTGTGGCTATGGCACCATAGACTGTTTAGAACTCCATTATTTTGTTTTGAGGCGATTGCTGTGATACATGACTTTGTATGTATACATGTGGTTTTTCTTTTTTTTTGTATTTTCTGATGGTATTGTAAGGATGAAAAGTAGTGCAATTGGTTTAGAAATGTAGCTAAGGTTTTCTGAGACTCAGACGGTTTTAACTTACTAGCCATGACTGTACTTTATCTTACAAGACTTTTGAACAAGGTATGAATCGGACTTGTTTTTGACCAAGTTATTTCACATCCCTGTGTGTGCAATTGAGTTCATTTATGTGGTATTTGTCAGGATACCGCCAATGCCAGATGGGCTTTCAACCGAACCTGTACTGAGGATCACCTAATTAGCTCCACTAACTCCTTTGTTGTATTTAGTTAGATTAATCTGCGGTGTTATCCAGGATACCATAAGCTAGCTCATCCACATGCAAATATTGATCTCGTACACAAGTTAATGTGATAGATATATCGTCATGCGAGAGGTTTACCGCCAGATGACCGATAGGCTATCAACCAAACCGGTACCGAGGCTTGCCTCATGACCCGTTAGAATGCCGAGAGTTCCAGGGATTCAAGTTCAACTCCCTTCTTTTCTTCAATTGTATTGGGATACTTGCTCGTTTGTAGTGATAAGATCACTCGTTTATTTTGATTTATTTTTCTTTTGAGCAAGGGATTGGGGATATGGAGTGACGATAATCACTATTGTTTGTGCCTTTTGATGTGTGCACTGTAGTATGTCAAATTTTTGGAGTTTTGACGCTTGCAAATTTTTGATGTTTTGCAACTATTTAGAACTTTGGGATTCTTAGGGAATTGGGTAGGGAGGATGCTTGTCCTTTTGCCAACTCTCAGCATTCTAAGGGTCATTCGCACAGGGGGATGAGCAAGATAACCGTTTCGCTTATGGTGACCTGGATTACTATGCAGGTTTCATCTTTCGTTCACACAACTTGGGAATTTTTATGTGTTTTAATTTGTGTTGGGATGTTACGTAACAAGGTGTATTTCAAGTATGACTCTACCTTCGTAAAATCTGTCTGACTTGATACATTACATGGCTAAAGAGCAAAATGATGACTGAATCACGAAAAACCCTTGATACATTAAAAGACCACTGACTCTAGTATGGTAAAAGCAATGCATGGTGTTTTTGTTGTTTTTTGGAAAATGGAACAGTGTGGAACAAGATGGACTAGCGGATTTATTACAGCCTATGGTGCCCTTGACCTGTACGACCACAAATATGCAATGTATGGATGCAATGGTTTAATGCAGCTATGTATTTTTGTATTTTTGATGGATTGATTTTTGTGAATATGAAGATGAAGTGCGAGAAGAACTCTCTTATTGATGAATTTGAGTATGCCTAGAAATGAGATGCAAATTTTTGTTGTTTTTGATGATTTTTGTTGTTTTTGAATTTTCTTGATTCGCGATTGTGATAATCCTTGGAGCATTTTGGATTGACCAAGCGATTGCAAGAATCCTTGGAGCATTTTGGGATTGACCAAGCGATTGCAAGAATCCTTGGAGCATTTTGGGATTGACCAAGCGATTGCAAGAATCCTTGGAGCATTTTTGGGATTGACCAAGCGATTGCAAGAATCCTTGGAGCATTTTGGGATTGACCAAGCGATTGCAAGAATCCTTGGAGCATTTTTGGGATTGACCAAGCGATTGCAAGAATCCTTGGAGCATTTGGGATTGACCAAGCGATTGCAAGAATCCTTGGAGCATTTTGGGATTGACCAAGCGATTGCAAGAATCCTTGGAGCATTTTTGGATTGACCAAGCGATTGCAAGAATCCTTGGAGCATTTGGGATTGACCAAGCGATTGCAAGAATCCTTGGAGCATTTTGGGATTGACCAAGCGATTGCAAGAATCCTTGGAGCATTTTGGGATTGACCAAGCGATTGCAAGAATCCTTGGAGCATTTTGGGATTTGGCTCTCTTAGATATGAAATGGTCGCAAATGACTGATATTCAAGGGTTCTGTTTCCTTGATACCATCAAGAGAAGCTAGCCGGTATGTCCCGGGTCCTATTTTGCTATCAATGATATATGGACCTAACCAATTTGCCGCAAACTTGTCCCTTAGGTGGGACGGCAAACTAGAATTTTGCTGGTTTTCCTTCAAAACCAAATCACCAACCCGAAAGTCCCTTAGGTGAACTTTCATGTTGTAAGCTTTCTTAAGTCGCTCTTGATAAATACGTAAATGCTCGAGAGCATTAACGCGTCGTTCGTCAAGCAACGTAAGCTGGTCTAACCCGGGCTTGCCGTGCGGAATCATCATCGATGAACTCCTGCATTGATATGCGTAGGGAAGGAATCTCCAACTCGAGAGGCATGACTGCCTCGGAGCCATACACAAGCGAAAACGGAGTGGCCCCAGTGGGTGTCCGAATGCTAGTGCGATAGGCCCATAGGGCAAGTGGGATTTGAATGTGCCAATCCTTATGACTGTCTCGCGACGGTCTTTTTAAGGATGGCAACTAGCATTTTGTTTGACGCCTCTGCTTGCCCATTCGCTTGCGGATAATAGGGTGTTGAAAAGCTGTGCTGAATCTTGTACTTTGTGGTCAAAGCACGCACGTCTTTGTTCTTGAAAGGCGTTCCATTATCCGAGACTATTTTGGATGGAATACCAAAATGACATATGATGTTATGCAAAATGAACTCCACAATGCGGGGTCCTGTCGTAGAGGTAAGCGGAATTGCTTCCACCCACTTGGTAAAGTACTCCGTGGCCGTTATGATAAACGTGTGACGGCCTGATGATGCAGGGGAGATCTTTCCAATTAGATCGAAGCCCCACCGTGAGAACGGCCAATCAGATTGGACTGTCTGCAAGGCCTGAGAAGGTACGTGCATCAAATTGGCATGATGTTGACACTTCACGCACTTCTTGACATAGGTGCAACAATCTCGCTCTAAAGATGGCCAATAATAGCCCATGCGAAGAATGCGCTTTGCGATAGCCATACCACTAAAGTGGCCACCACATGTACCATCGTGCGCTTGGGCAACTGCCCAAGTGGACTCTTGTTGGTCCAAGCAACGAAGGAGGATTCCTTCATAGCTGCGACGATACAAAATGTCTCCTATCAAGACATACTTAGCCGCTTTCGCTTGAGTGCTTGTTTTGCGGCATGAGTCAATCCAAGTGGGAGATTACCTAGCTTGAGGTAGTCTCCGATGGGTAAATACCAATCCCGTTGATCGTAAACCTCGATAGTATGAACAACCAATCCCTCTTGAAGTTCCTCCCTAGCAAACGCTGAATGGGATAGAACCTGCAAGAATAGCGTTGTGTTGCTATTAATGGGAGTAGGGGAGAACAAGGACCCCCAGTTGGCGCATTTTAGATGATCTCGGATTCGAGAGAACTTATCCGAGGATGGTTCAATCTGGATCATGTGGATTCCTGGCGTCAAGTCTGAGCTTGCACGCTCCATCGCGGATTGCGATAAGGTTTTGACTTGAATGGTTGTCATATCACCGAAAAGGTCCTACGGAATTAGTGACCCCAAGGAGGCCATTGTGTCCGCAAAATGATTCGATGATCGAGGGAGGGCCTCGATGTCATACCACTCAAGTTTTGCCAGGAATTTGTCCACGAGGGCTTTATAAGCCTTCGTAACTGGGCATTTGCATTGATATACCCCTTTGACTTGATTGACTATTAACAACGAATCACCAAAGATATTCAGTCGTTTGATGTTCATGGCGATTGTTGTCTGAAGACCTAGGAGCAAGGCTTCATACTCTGTGTTATTGTTGGTGCATGGGAAGTTTAATTTAAATGACAGGGGCATTGGGGCACCCTGCGGTGTGAAGAATACAATTCCCGCGCCACCACCTTGCTCACATTTAGAACCATCGAAGAATAGGGTTATGTCGGCCTGTGACTCAGGCTCATCAGAATCTGCGATTCTGAGACATGGAAGACCCCATCATCGGGTAGTTCTATGACCAGAGGCTGATCGTCTTCAAGAGGAGCCTCCGCTAGTTGATCGGCTATGACTTGTCCTTTGATAGATTTTTGTCCAATAAACTCTATGTCAAATTCCGTCAACAACATGATCCATTTCGCCGTGCGACTACTATGATAAGTACGACTCATCATGTATCGCAATGGATTCTCCTTAGACACAACATACGTAGTGTTGCTCGAGCATGTAGTGGCGTAGCTTTTTGGTAGCAAACACCACCGCCAAGCGGAGTTTCTCAACGTATGCATAGTTAAGTTCATAACCGACCAGGGTGCGGCTAAGATAGTATGTAGCCTCTTCTTTGTGAAGTTCATTCTTCTGGGCTAGCATGGCGCCCAGTGCCACCTCGATAGCCGAGATGTATAAGTAGAACGACACTCCTGGTCTAGGTGGTGCCAATACTGGCGGCGAAACCAGGTATTGTTTGATCTCGTCAAAGGCTGATTGGCACTCGTCATCCCAATGAAATGTAACTCCCTTGTGCAATAATTTGTTCATGGGTCGGCACTTGTCAGATAATTGCGCTATGAAGCGTTTAATCGACGCGACCTTTCCCTCGCAGACTTCGAGCCGCTTGATTGTAGTTGGGGGAACCATTTCAAGGATTGCCTTGACTTTCTTTGGGTCCACCTCGATTCCTCGCTTTGAGACTATGAAACCCAAGAGTTTTCCAGATGTGACGCCAAAGACGCACTTCTTGGGGTTTAGTCTAACTTTATGCTCCATGAGGCGATCGAGGATCCGGCTTAAGTCGACGATATGATTTGAGCGCAAAAGAGATTTGGCTAACAAATCATCCATGTAATCTTCCAAAGTTTTGTGCATGTAATCATGGAAGATATACATCATGGCATGTTAGTAGGTGGCACCAAGCATTTTTAAGGCCAAAGGGCATGACCTTATAGCAAAATGTCCTCCAAGGCGTTGTGAACGTCATTTTTAGTTGGTCTTCGGGATTGATACGAATCCGATTGTATCCCTGAGAAACCATCCATGAGGGAGAGCATTTCGTGACCTGCTGTAGCGTCTACCAACGCGTCGATGCTCGGTAAGGGGAAATCATCCTTAGGACTCGCTTTGTTTAGATCTCAAAAATCGGTGCATATGCGAATCCTCCCGTCGGGCTTCTTGACGGGAACCATGTTGGACAACCATGGCGGATAATCCACGCAGATGACAAACTGTGCATCCAACAGCTTTTGTAATTCATCTTTGACCATCAAGGCCACTGTTGGGTGCATCTTACGTAGTTTTTGCTTTACAGGCTTGATTGTCGGATCAAGCGTTAAATTATGCGTGACTAGCTGCGGGTCTAGTCCTGGCATATCCTTGTATGACCATGCAAAAACCTCCTTCTTCTCTTTGAGAAGGGCAATGTAGTCGGCTTGCTCTTCGGGGGAAAGGCTTACCCCCAGCTTGAGAATCTGTGGATTCATTGGATCTGTGCCGATATCTACATCAGTCGTTTCCTCGACTGACATGTGGGATCCGTCCTCCAACTGATGTGGAGTCGGGATCAAATGGATATCATTAGCTGAATTTAGATCTGCATTGGGAACCTCGGGTTCCTCTTCAGCCTGAAAAATATCTTGAGTTGTCCTTGGGGTAAAATGAGGTATTTCATCGAAAGGCCAGTACTCTGATGGTGACAAAGGTGAATTGACGTGATCCCAGTCGATGGCATCTATGTCGAGATGCAATGACCGTGCTGGATCGGCCGGATTGTGGATGGGTGCGGTCAAATCAATGGAGATCATGTAGATGGAATGAATTTGGTCTCCATTACCATGGGTATGATAACTTGAATCTTCTAGATGCTCCCTATACTCTGGATCTGGTTCTAGGGGAACGGGCACGAATGGATCGGCCCTATGTGCTGATAGGAGGACAGGGTCTTCCCTCGGCACTGTTGTCATGATAGGGTCTTGGGGTGGACGGTGCTCATCGTGAATGTGGAGCCATGGATCCAAGATCAGGTCCCACCCTGCTGGGTCTACCCACCATTCATGTCCTAATCTTATGCCCATCTGTCCCATTAGATCTTCATGAGTTAAAGGGCGGTGATGCCGTCGCGCATGTCTGAGATAGTCCATCTCAGTCTCATCTTCTGAATCACTTTCGGAGATCCAAAAATGTTCATTCTCTTCAGCAATTGTTTGCGACATTGAGGGTTCTCCTTGTTCCAGTAAGTTAATCTGGTCCCATTGCGGTTGTTCCACTTTTGGTGGAGGGACCTGACTCTCTTGACACTGTACTGACTCAACTGGAACCTCTAAGGGGAACAGCTTCGAAAAGATGTCCGGACACCGTTGATGTTCTCTTTGGGGATTAGTGTCCGAACTTTCACCTCTCTCTAGCAAAGGAGAGGGATTACTGTTGTTGCCAAGGGTGTTTGTTGACCATGGGAGGTAGTCTCCCAATGTATATTCTGTATTCGGGTTGGCATAAAGATCGGGTGCCAATCCCCCTTGTTGCCTATTTCTAGGCCTTGCATATTTTCTACCAAGATGTCTAAGGGCAGGGGGTGGTGGAACCCTACTCCTGACTTATCATATGGCATCTGATATCTTGGTTGGCAAAGGACCCGCATCCCTTGTTCATATCTGCCTAGCCCGTATCCATGCCAATTGCATTGGCCGAGATATTTGAGGGCGAAGTTTGGGTTTGACAGATAGTTGATGTTTTCAACAAAAGGTTCTCCGTCTTCTTCCTTTTGTTTGCATGGTTCAAGACCATGATCAAGGCCCCCATACACAAAGTTTGTCTGGTTGGGTGGGTGACCTAGAGGAACAACTGTTCCTATGGGAAGGCGAGGTCTCCCCATATCCTGTACTGATTCTACTGTAGGCGTTGCCACAACATTCTCGCACTAAGTACTCCCCCGTGCCTGTACTTGGCCATTTCAATAGTGATTGTTGATTCTTGGGAGGGAGGGAACGGGAGTCCTTCCTGAGTCCATTCCATGTTTGGTGGTTTAGGAATCTCAACTTCCGTAGTGCTAGGTGTTTCCTCTGTTGATACCGTTGATATTGTGGGCAAACCCTCTTCTAGGGGCTGAGCCTCTTCCATGATCTGTTTTCCCTTGTCCTTCTGTTTAGCCATGACAGGTGGCGTTGGTAATGAAGGAGCAGATGATGAGGATTCACCTGGTTGGGATTTTGGTGATTTGGTCACCAGTGGTGCCTGCGGTATTGGACCTCGTTTAGATGGATTTAACTGGAAATCCAAATGCGTTGAAGGGAGGGTCGATTGAGGCATTAGTTGTACCGCATTGCAATACTTGAAGGGTTCCAAGTCCATCGGGACTACATGTATTTCTCCTTCAAAAGCATACTTTAAGCACTAGGTGAGCGATGGAAGGGACACACTTCATGTCCCCTGATCCAAGGCCGCCCTAGCAAGTATATTGTAAGCCATCTCGCCTTCCAACACATGGCACAATGTTGGTGTTGTATTTTGTCCTACCTGGATAGGTAGAACAACCGTGTCGACCGTCGAGCATATTGCATCATTGAACGCTCGTAGTGTGTACGTGGAGGCTGTGATATGAGAGGTCGGTAGCTTTAAATGTTTTAGCGCTGCAGTGGTGATGATGTTACTGGACGAGCCAGTATCTACCAGCACTCTCTTGTATGGGATCCCGTTGACCCGCGCGATGACGTGCAGGGGTGGATCTACCGTGTCATTCGATATTGCTTTGACTTCATCCTCTCTGAAGGTGATGACCGGCTCCGTACATCGTTGCACATGTCCTACGAAGTTGTTGAAAGAATTTGCTTCGTGAGGCTGTAAGTCGATGGTTTTTAAAATGTCCATAAGAGCTTCCCTATGAGGTGTTGATTGTTGAATAAGCTCGTAAATGGACAGCCTAGCCGATGTGGTCCGCAAACTCTGCGTGAGTTTGGTCCGTATCGTGACCTCTGGTCTAGGCGGAGGTACTTGCACAGGGCATTGCTGAGGCCGCGACGTCGTTGGAACTTCCCTCGTAGCTACCGCGGGGGCAGCTGTTGGGTACTTTTTGTTCCTTGTCACTATGCTGATCATTCCCACAAATCCTTGCATGGGAAGATTCTCTCGCACCTCGTTAATCTGGAGAGGTTTTGCCTGTGCCTCGTGGGTAGGCAAAGGGTCCTTGAATACCCCCATTTGTTGGTTATTTGGCGCTATGGGGTTGTCCACGGCCAATGTTTTATTGTCGATTAAATCTTGGATTAATCCTTTGAATTTCCAGCATCCATTTAAATCATGTCCCCTGCGCCTATGGAATCTACAATACAATTCCTCTCTCGTATCCCTTAGGCTTGGGGGCGTTAGGGTCTATAGTTTGGATTTCCGGCAAGGTGACTAAATTTGCCGCCGACAAGCGGTCAAATAGGGAGTCCCCGGACTCCGTGTAAGGGGTGAATTGTCGCCTAGGGCGACGCTGCTGATTTTGCTCCTATTTCTTATTGTATTTTTCATAACTAGGAGGCACTGCCTGGTAATTAGCCTTTTGGGGCTGCATTTCTTGCACAAGCTTGGGAACATTTATCGCAACTTGATTAACCGCAGCGGGTTGTGATTGCGTATTCCCAGTCTTAGTGGTTTTATTCCACTCTTTCTTTTTAGGCTTGGCAATTGCGCCTTCGCCTATCTTAATCTCTTCTATAACTCTGGCTTGCGCCAAAGCTTCTTCTAAGCTTCCATATTGCTGTAGCAGTAATAGACCAGAGATTGATTTTAAGCAACTCCATGCAAACATCTGCGTAAGATCAGACATAGGGGGACGGTAGGGTAACCTAGAAAGCAAAGCCCTCCAACGATTCCCGTATGCTGTCATTGTTTCTTCCTCATATTGCTTGAGGCTGGCCAGATCACTCAGTGATGCCTTCTTCTTTGTGTTGAAAGCAAAGCGTTCAAGAAACGCATCTACTAATTGATCGAGATTGTTTATGCTGTGTTTGGGTAATTGTGTGAACCAATCCGAGGCAGGGCCTGCGAATGTGGTTATGAAAGTTCGAAGCAACAATGCATCATTATCTTGGATGCCGAAGCATTGACTTAGGAACCTTGTGACATGTTCTTGTGCGTCCTCTTCACCTTTAAAAACTGCCAATTGAGGCAACTTGAAGTGTTCGGGGTAAAGAGGTGTAGGCACTGAGGGATGCACTCGGATGACTACGGAGTTGACGTAATGTGGGCTTTTGATGCCCGTAAGCTTTTGTCTCCATAGACTCCAAACGCTCTAATAGCGCTTTGTATGCATCGGAAGATTTTATTTCTTCCTCTTTGGTTTGCTCCCGTTGTGAGTCATGGGAGACTGGAGGCCTATGGGGGGGTGGCCGATTGGCAGCCCTCCCGCCTTGATGGGGCGTTTCGGCCCGTTCTATTTCTAGTTCGTACTCCTCATAAACTTCTTGAGGAGTCTCTGGGCGAGACCTATGACCTTGATTGAGTCCCCGCTGAGGGTACCCATCATTGTTTCGGGGAGTGGCCTCCCTCTCGGGTCTATAAGGTCTCGGAGGCAAAGCTTGACGAGGTCGCGGAGACCTGTCTTGCACCAAAGGATTGTGCCTCTCATATTGTTCCTCTCTGTGGGTGCGAGGGGTTGGCACCCTCTCAGGTAGCTTATAGCGCAACTCATCCGCTTCGCGCCGCATGCATTCTTTATTCAAGCGATATAAGTACTCTAATTCCCGATGACCCCTGCTCAAGCTGCGTGATTCGAGCTTGGCGAGCGGCATGTCTGGCGACTACCGGGTCAACTGGGTCTGCCCTCTTTTGTTGAGGAGGCTTGAATGTTTTGCCTATGTGTTTGCCTCGATCTTGATGGTCTAAAATTTCAATGGGTTGCTTCCCTTTGTCGGGGTAGGCGACATTTGCTTGAGGCTCTAGCCTTGATGTGTGATCATGATATCTGGCAAGTGCAGAAACACAAGGTTCCCGCACTGTATGTTGTTCCCGAGGAATGCGATGATCTTCCTCGTACTCCCTTTCATGGGTGTGAAAGGGGCGGGCGGAGTTAGCTTGCCCTGTGTAAAGAGCCCTGCGCTCTGGATGTTGTCTTTCTGTTCTGATGGGAGGTAAAGAAGAGACGCCATATCCACGTTGTCTCTCCAAATGGACAGTATGCCTCTCTAGCGCTTCATCACGCTGTGGCCATTCAAATCTAGCCTCAAGAGGCGGTTGTCTACCTACATTGAGATCTACGTGTAAAGCGTCTTCCCGAAAGGGGTTGTGTTGGATGGGCATACCCCAATGAGGAGGCTCCCAATAATTTCTTTTTGATGGGGTCTGATATGGACTCTCTTGTAGGCTAGACCGCCAAGGCGGTATGGCCAAGTCCTCGTGGCTAAAGCGAAGGCGACTAGCGCCCTCTCTTTGTGCACCTTCCGCAGCGTTCGCCCTTGATTGGGCTTGGCTACGGGTGTACACCATTGTGGTGCTTCTCTTATTTAAGCAGATTTTATCTTGTTTTATGATGATTTGTCTTTTTGTGCACACTAAGCGTAAATGAACACACACTCATACACAAAATCGTGATTATCTCTTTTAAGGATTTGATAGTGTGTCCTAAACTGGTTTAGTGCATTTTGATGTTTTGTTATGTTTTTGCAATTTTTGAAGAACGTTTAAATGCATAATGTTGGCTCATATGACTCCCATAAATGGTCGCCCCTTCAATATACCATTGTCGGACCGATATACCAACCTCTCTATATACCCGCCCTTACGAGAGGGAAACTATAGGTACGTGAGAGCAGATGGTACGTGGAACATAGGCGGTACGGAAGGGGGATTGTCCCGTTAATGACACCTACAATAGAAGACTTATCCTCGCGTGCTGGGAATCACCCCAAGCTACACTCGGTCAGCTTTCGTCAGGATTTACGTCTAACAACAAGTGACAATCGGGGAAATGGATGCAAAGCTAAGCCAAGGTGGTGATGAACCCACCGTTGGTCTTGCTCAAGGGCTGGGGTTTTACGACCAGACTCCTTGGTTTAATTTACCACGTGAAGTGTGTGGGGTTCATTTTTATTTAATAAAAATGAAACATGCAGCAAAAAGAAACTTTCCCTATGCAAACCAAACACAAAAACACTACAAACCGGAAAACAGCAAGTAAAAATTTAAATTTTTTTTTTTTTTTTTTAATAAATAAAGCAAGAAAAATTTATGAAAAAATTTCTCTACCTTTCTTTATAAAAAAAATTAATTATTAAATAAATAATTACATAAATAAATAAATAATTAAATAAAGCAAGAAAAATTTATGAAAAATTCCTCTACTTTTCTTTAATAATTAAAAAGAATGAAAGTAAAAGATTAAAAACCTCTTCTCTGCCGGATTTGTCGTTTCTGACCTTCGGCTAAAAAAAGGTACCTGTTAAAACACAACAAATCTGATTAGTTTCTGTGATTTAAAATTTGGGAACGGTCCCACCGTGATCGCCACTGAAAGCATGAGATTACAAAAATAAAAGAAACATTAAGATATAATGAAAATAGAACTATGATGCAAATAACAGAGAATAAATAAAAGAGAACACAACCCTTTTTATTAATATGATTCCTCGTTACAATACATCTCCTCGATTACATATTTTCAATTACACCAGATGAACAATGATCTCCTTCCGCATGCCCACATTAGAAACGGGCGGGCAATGTTGTCGCCGCTTATGTTAATCAATCCTTGCTTCTCGTTGTTCTTCCTGCAATCAAAGAAACAGTAAACACGTTAGTAACACCTGTGACTAAAGGATAAAATGTTTAAAAGAAATACGTGCAAAGAGTGATCAGATACGTGAATAAAACAACTCAGGATTACCCAAATAAACATTCGAGAAACGTAATGCAGGATAATATTTAAGATACATGATTAAATACAGAATGAACCAAAGCCTCAATAATACGACGATTTATATTTGAAAAACTATTTAAATATCAATACTGATATACATTTTCTAAATCCATATTGTAAAATACATAACAAATATATATAACATAATAAAACATAATTTTAAATGCTTTTAGTTAGGATATATTAAAAAGAACAACATATATTACATTAACTAAAAATGTGCATGGGGTACCCAAGCGGGCCGCCCCGTTAAAAATTGACTTTGGCGCCAATCCATAAGGAAGGGCCCGAAATCTAATATTGAGTGTTGTCATCGAATTGGTAGGATATAGTGTCTACTGTCGGGTATGAAGGTTCGGCTTCACCCTTTGAAAGCAACCCACCAACCTCTCTTTCATAAGAGATTCTGGGTGTGAGGAAGGTAAAATCGATTGATGCAATCGGGTCGTAAATGAACAACACTTCGTTGTGTTTACAAAATGCTTTTTCTTTTTACATGGCATTGAGCTAGTTTTTATAGAATATTCCACGTCAAAACCCTAAGTCTGCAGGCACCGTTGAGATTTGACCGTTGTCAGATGATTATGAGGCATGGCTCGTACTGAGATTGTCGCTAGAAAATCATATCAGCAGTTATGAGGCATGGCCTCGGACTGGATTTGTTGTTGAGATTGCTCGTCTCATTACTGCAGTTGGTGAAGTCCACCGGTCTCTTTAAAAATGGCATGCAGGGATGCCACGTGGCGTGAATTGCTTTAATGCTGCCTTTGACCGATGAAGTCCACCGTTGAATGCTGGCGTGTCGTCTTTGAATGCTTAAATTCTGTTTATGTGTAAAATGCCGAAGTGTCGCGATATCACGACGTCGCGATATCGCGACACTTCGGCCGAGCCTCCCCCTTGGGGCCTTAGGTGTCGCGATATCATGACATCTAAGGCCGAGGCTTCCCTCGGGGCCCTAGGTGTCACGATATCGCGACGCGCGATATCGCGACATCTAAGGCCGAGGCCTCCCTCGGGGCCTTAGGTGTCATGATATCACGATGCGTGATATCGCGACATCTAAGGCCGAGGCCTCCCTCGGGGCCTTAGGTGTCGCGATATCGCGACGCGCGATATCGCGACATCTAAGGCCGAGGCCTCCCTCGGGGCCTTAGGTGTCGCGATATCGTGACGCGCGATATCGCGACATCTAAGGCCGAGGCCTTAGGTGTCGCGATATCGCGACGCGCGATATCGCGACATCTAAGGCCGAGGCCTCCCTCGGGGCCTTAGGTGTCACGATATCGCGACGCGCGATATCACGACATCTAAGGCCGAGGCTTCCCTCGGGGCCTTAGGTGTCGCGATATCGCGACGCGCGATATCGCGACATCTAAGGCCGAGGCCTCCCTCGGGGCCTTAGGTGTCGCGATATCGCGACGCGCGATATCGCGACATCTAAGGCCGAGGCCTCCCTCGGGGCCTTAGGTGTCGCGATATCGCGACGCGCGATATCGCGACATCTAAGGCCGAGGCTTCCCTCGGGGCCTTAGGTGTCGCGATATCGCGACACGCAAAATCGCGACGTCGCGATTTCGTGACATCTAAGGCCAAGGTTCCCTTTTGATTAAGGCTTGTTTGCTTTTGAAGTTTTGCTCTTGATTGAGGCTTTCTTGCTTAAGACTTAAAGTTTGTTAAAGGCTCGCTTTAGATTAAAGGCTTTAAAACGACCAACTTTGCTCTGCCATTTTTTGACCTTCTAAACTGCTGTGTGAGTGGTCAGGACCACTGTTTGACCTCTGAGGGCTGCCCTGAAAGCTGTGTATGTTGATGCGATCAGTGTTTGTAGTCACTTAATCGGATTGGTGTTGTTTTGGTGTCTACACATTTCTCTCTTTTATGTTGCCTTCTATGCTTAATTCTTTTGTCTGTTGGCACTCGTATACTGAGACTCTGAATCCTGAATCCGATGTCCGATTGGGAACTGTACCCTAAAATTCACCCCGAAGGATACATAGGAGAGGAAAAACGCTTTGTCATTTTATTTTATGCTGCCTGGTGAATCGAGGTTTTTGTTATTCCCTCTTCTTAATCTCTGTTACTCTGAACCCTAAATTCCAATGAGAGAGAGAGGAGAACCCTGCGAACCCGTCTAGAGGATACATAGGAAGTTCGACACTTCGTTTCTTTCATCTGTTCTTGGTGTTTTTTGCTACTATTTGAGTTATTAGTGAGTGATCGTGCTTCCTGTTCTTCCCCACCTTAAATCATCAATCTCTAACCCTTATTTTTTTTTTTATTTCTTTCTCTAACTCGAACTCTTTTTATTTCTTTCCTGCACTCTTATCTAAAACCCCAAAAGTAGATTAATATAGGAGCCAGCATTTCTACGAAGATTGGCACGAGGGGCATCTCTTCCTCTTGGCATTTTAATGTTGGTCACAATTCCAGGGCGTGCAAACCCACCGAAAGTCCTTTCCTGTGCAGATTTGATGACCAACAGTTTTTGGCATGCCCGGTGGGACGCAAGGTCCCATATTTGAGAAAATTCTAACTTGTCTTCACTAGAGCCAGTAGTTCTAACGAAGTTCCCGGTGAGACCTTTTCAGTCTCATCCCCCAAGTAGTAGTGAGAATCGATGCTCTCATTACTAAGAGACTCTTAGCATCTGGCGACTCTGTTTTACCCGAGAATCTTCAAGTCGTAAAGACCAGTACTAAAGCCTGTGCCTTCATGCAAACAAGATGGAGAGTTAGGAATAGAGGCGAGGAAACCGATTTCTTTGAGCTTGACATTGATGCCTCTGGGGAACACTCTAGGTTAGTTACCCCCAAATATCTCTTACATGGGACATCCTCGGAAGAGGCTGCTGTTGACGAGCAAGGCCTAACTTTCAATAGCTCAGCAGATAGTTTTCCTCCAAATCCTCCCAACTCACTGAAGCATCCTAGTGCCTCTGTTCCCTTTGGCATTCCGACAAGCAACCCAAGAGGGACTTTGAGGACTTCTGTTCCATAGAACCCAGGCACAAATATGGCACAACAACAACAACAACAATAGCAACCACTGCCCAGATTATTTCCAGCATGGAATTCTTCATCACCGTTGAATCTTGTGGGCCAAGGGCAAGTTCCACCTATGGTAATCAAAAAGCTTTCGACGTTCGACAGAATCGAAAAGACTGCTCTGGAGCATATCCAGGACATCATTTCCCTGGCGGTAATCCATGATATCACAGAAGAGCAAGTGATGGTGAAGCTCCTTGTTCTCTCCCTTAGAGGAAAACTCCTCTATTGGTACAAATCTCTGCCACCCGACACTATTACGGGATGGGACCAGTTAGCCAAGCAGTTGTTGCAAGGCTTCAACGAGTCCGCTGATCCAACTTCTCTCCTGCAACAATTCACTTTAATCCAAAGACATCCGTAAGAAGAGATTGTAGACTTCAATGTTAGGTTCGCCCAAACCTGGAAAAGGGTCCCAGTTGGACTTCGCCCAACTGACGAAGCCGCGATGTACTACTTCCTTCAGGCCTTCAACCCTGATATCGGTCTTATGATAAGGTACTCAAATGTCAATACTTTTCCTGAACTGTATGGGTTAGCCAAGAAAGTAGAAATGAACCTCATAGCCGTAGGCAAACTCCCTCAGAGAATGCCAATGCCCATACTCCCCGAGTTCCTTCAAGCCCAATACACGAGCGCAGTCGCTCCACAGATTTCTACAATCCCTGCATATCCGATCTCATCTTGGAACTCAAATCCTATTGTGTCGTAGATCACGGCTCCACAAATACATTTCCCCACACTTTCAACTATGCCACCCACTATCACTCCAACATTTTCGATGTTTCTAGCACCTCTTCAACATCCTACCCTACCTTCGATACCGACCATGGCTTCTTTACCATCAGTTCCCAAGGTCGATGATATGCAAGCCAAGATATTGCAAGAAATGCAATCGTTAAATGCCACGGTGTAGACCTTGTCCAACGACATGACCGTTGTCAAGAAGAAGCAAGCGCAACAAGAGTTTCTACCAAGAAGGTCTTATCCCATGCCTGCACTTACCAAAGACCAAGCGATCCATCAAGGAAAAGCTTCGGCAAGAAATGCTGCTATAGAAGAAGTCCCAAGCACTTTTGATCATGTATATTTGTGCTCTACATGTAATGATCCTCACGAGGAAAATACATGCATGTTGCATCAACACTACGTGCAGATGCTAACAAGCAGCAACCAAGGCGGTCAAGTCAACGTCATTAGACAGTTGGATCAGAACTTGTCCATCGACAAGGAAGAGCCAGTCGCAGTCCTTACCAGGGGAGGTAAAATATTGATAGAGCTAGATGCTACTCAGATGGCTCCCTTGAAGGTACATGCTCAATTTGAAAAAGGACAAACATCCTCTTCGGCCCTGAGCAAAGCTCCTCTGCCAGCTCTAGTCAAGGAAAAGGCCCAAAAGGCCACTACCGAACCACCTCAAGTGGAGACCAAAGAACAGGCTAAGGAGAATCTCAAGTTTTCCTCGCTCACCAAGCGATAAAGGGTCGAAGTGATAGAGCAATATCACACCAAGTATGAACCGAGAAAGGAACTTGAGGTGCATAGCTCCCCAGCCTACAACATTGTAGAAGAATTGAAGAGAATTCTAGCCAAAATTAGTCTGTATGATGCTCTGCAACTTCCTGAACAAGTGGACCTGTTGCAAGAATCCTTGAAGATTAATACAAGGAAGGTAGAGCCACCCGCCCTAGTGCAGACCCTGTCCGCATCCATCACGGGGAAAAATAGACCACCACTGTTCTACTTATCCTTACAAATGGAAGGGTATATCGTGCATAACTGTATGATAGATTCTGGAGCTACGATGATAGTAATTCCAAAGGTGATATGCGAGGAGATAGGCATGGAATACACACGAAGTAGTCATGGAGTCCTCCAGTTGGACGGTACCCCAATGAAAACTATAGGTGTCATCAAAGATATTCCTATTCGGCTACATAAGACACCTCAAATCATAGTCATACAAGAGGTGGTAGTCATGGACCTTGAGCCTTACTTCAGCATGTGCCTGTCAAGGGAATTCACGACAAAGCTGGGCGGATATCTGTCCATGGACTACACTCATCTGGAGATCCCCTTCAAAGGGAAGAAGGTGAAGATATATAATGAAAAGCCTTCTACGTTCCTAGTTGAGAAGATGTCCAAATAAGAAAGCGATGGCCCTGTGCATACGATCGTAGAGGAACTAGAGCACGTGGATTTGGTCTAGGAATCCCTCACATAGTTGTGTTGTGAAGATGAATTTTCATTAGCAGATTTCAATGCCATGATAGATACTGAGGTGGGGTGCTACACCATCGCCAAGTCCGAGAAACCAGCTAAAGTGGAAGGAAAGGTTTCTGCTCAAGGACTATGGAAGTTGTTCTTCGATGGTGCCCGATGTAGAAACGGTGCCGGGGCAGGAATCCTTCTGATTTCACCGTCTGGTGAGAAAAAATAATATTGCTACTGATTGACATGGAGCTACACCAAAAATGCAGTAGAATATGAAGCCTTGTGCTTAGGACTCAAGAAAGCTGAAAAGTTAGGCATAAGGCATCTCCAAATCTTCAAATATTCTGAACTAGTTTGCAACCAGGTCACCAACAGATGCTCTTCAAAGAAACACTATCTTAAATCATACCGCAATAGGGTATGGGACTTGTTTGACCAGTTTGAATCTCTCAATCTACAGTCTGTTCCATGAGAAAAGAATCGACATGCAGATGTCTTAGCATCCATCACAGCCCGATATTCTCCGATGGATGATATGGTGCATAATCCAAAGGCTGTAAGGATGATATATAGACCCTCTGTCCCTGACAGATATTTACACTGGAAAGTTTTTGACAGCGACGAGCAGATCGTCAATTTCATGATTTAAGAAGCTGCTACAGTCAAAGACCAAAGCCCTGATGGGGAAGAATATGAAGGATTGGTCCAGTTGAAGAACAACCACATTCCCAAGGGATTGATCATGCTTGAGAGCCTTTTCGATCAAAATGATCGATCGCTCTCCCATAGGATTCAGATCAGTGCGTAGCAATATCAAGATTTAGAACTGGAACCTGGGAAAGTAATAAAGGTCGAGACCGATTGTACTTCAGAATAGATAGAGCGAATCTGATGTTTGTGTGAAAAATACCTAGATATTGTGGCTTGGTCTTATCATGACCTCAAAGGATATGATCGGTAACTGATCCAACATACGATCGAATTACAATAAGGGGCCAAACCTTTCTGACATAAGCAAAGGCTGGTCAATCCAAAGATCGAGGTCTTGATGAAGGCCGAACTACTAAAAATGCTCGAAGCAAAGATCATTTATCCTATCAAGCATTCTACCTGGGTAGTGAACTTGGTCCCTGTCAGAAAAAAGAACGGAGACATCCGATTATGCATGGATTTTCACAACCTGAATCATGCTTCTCTCAAAGACCACTATCCTCTCCCGCAGATCGATCAGATCTTGCATTCAGTGGTTGGAGTTCAACGATTCTCCCTGCTTGATGGTTTCTCCAGATATAATCAGATATGGGTTAGGGACGAAGATCAGCATAAGACCGCATTCACAATGAAGTGGGGCACATTCGCCTACCAGCGAATGCCTTTTGGTCTCTTAAATGAGGGAGCTACTTTCCAGAGGGTAATGGATCTAGCTTTTGGTGAGCTTTTGAACAAGGTCATTGTTATCTATTTGGATGACATGACCGTATTCTCTCGAAGGAGGGAAAACCACCCAGAACATCTCCAACAAATTTTCAAAAAATGCTGAGAGTTTGGCATCTCAATCAATCCAAAAAAGTCTATCTTCGCAGTCAGTGAAGGAAAGCTGCTGGGACATGCAATTTCAAAAAATGGTCTCGCCATTGATCCTGACAGAGCCGAAGCTCTGATGAAGTTCCCAATCCCAGCAGATAAAAAGGGCCTTCAATCTTTCTTTGGTCAAATTAACTTCATCAGGAAGTTTGTCCCAGACTTCGCTCAGGTCGTTAAGCCGATGTCTGAGCTTTTAAAGAAGGATGTAGAATTTGTCTAGACAGAAGAGAGGGGGAAAGCATTTAAAGAAATCAAGGCCCGAATTGTTCAGGCACCAGTCTTGATCAACCCCGACTACAATCGAGATTTTATCCTGTACGCAATAGGAGAACCTGAAAGCTATGTCATGTTTTAACTCAAAAGTAGGAAGATGGAGAGGAATGTCCCATCGCGTTCCTTAGCCAGATAATCAATCCCCATGAAGAAAAGTACAATTTCATCGAGTGTCAAATGCATGCAGTAATGAAGTCTCTCAGAAAATTCAAACAGTTCATCTCTCAGAGTCAAACTACTGTCTTCGTAATTCACCCTGACGTGCGTAGTTTCATTATTCAATGGGAACTAGGAAGCAAGAGAGATGGTTGGATAAGCAAAATCCAAGAATTTGATATTGAGATTAAGCCCACCAAGCTGGTTCACAATCGCGCACTATGTCAAGAACTGGCGAAGAATGCAACGACCGAAATAACAGACTGTCAGTCGAAGGACTTGCCAACAGGAGAATGCCTCGCTAATCAAGAAGAGGCTGAGAAAGATTGGGTCGATGAGATAGTGGAATATTTCAACAACGACAGATGCCCCTCACATCTGAATGCTTCGCAATGAAGACATTTCAGGATGCGGTCCGCACGATACGCTATGCGCCCAGAAGGCTTATTTTTTAGGAACATCGATGGCGTCCTCCTCAGATGCATAAAAGATGATGATAAAAGAAGAGTCTTGGGCGAATTTCATTCTGGGCTATCTGGAGGACACTTCGTTGGAAGGGCGACGATGCTAAAAATAATCAAGGCGGGTTACAATTGGCCCACCCTATTTGCTGATGCCTTCTCTGTTTGTCGAAGGTGCGAGCAATGCCAGAGATTCACAGGCCGAAGCAGAAATGCTTCGATGCCACTTAGACCTATACAAGTGGAAGCCCCATTTCAACAATGGGGACTAGATTTCGTAGGGGCCATATTGCCAAACTCCTCCGCTATACACAAATTCATCCTAACTACGACTGATTACTTCACCAGGTGGGCTGAGGCAATCCCCACAAAACATGCCGATCAAGATACCGTCGTCACCTTCCTGGAAGGATTGATTACCCACTTCGGCATCCCTGAAGAAATTATTACAGATAACGGTCCTGGTTTCACAGGTGCAAAAATCAACAAGTTCCTATACAAGTATGGGATATATCACAAGGTGTCTTCCAATTATTACCCTCAGGGGAATGGATTGGCAGAATCCACCAACAAAACCCTATTGAGGATATTGAGAAAGTTGATCAATCAAAAAAAAAGAACTTGGCACCTCCTTCTGGATCGAGCCTTGTGGGCCGATCGGGTTTCGTTAAGAGGTCAATTAAGACTTCGCCTTATGCTCTGGTCTACGGTAAGGAGGCCATCCTGCCCACTCACCTCGAGATCCCTGCATTGCAGCTGCTAGAAGAAGATGGAGCCAACCCGATGGAGGAATGCCTGGTCTAGCTGCTACAACTATAAGAGGAACGTGAAAGGGCCTACCAGAACTTCGCATGGCATGCTGAGGTCACCCGAGAATAGTTCAAAAGGAAATCATCCGATTGCACATTCAAAGCAGGAGACCTGGTATGGAGGTGGGATTTATGGAAGGCCAAGCCTGGGAATCATGACAAAATGGATGCATTCTAGGATGAACCGTTTGAAATAGTGAAAGTGAATTCGGCCAATTCCTTCATCCTCAAGGATGCTAATGGCCAAGTTTTACCAATATCAGTCAATGGTATTCACCTGAAGGCCTTCAATCACTAAGATATGTACATCCAAAAAAAATAAAAAAATAAAAAAATAAAAAATATATCTCTTGCATGTATTTTGTATATAGGATTTCAATGCTTTGTATATACTCTGTTCAAAATATCACGAAGAGCAAGTGCCACTTCAACCATAGAAGCTAGATTCCTGGCTTCGGCTTCACAAAGCATGATCGAAATCACCTTCGAGGGGTTTCGGTCTGAAGTAGCCGATGAAAGGAAGTTCGTCGCGAAGCAGTCCATCCTCGTAGAACCGAACCATATGTGAATCAAAGACATGGAAAATGCTTTGCTAAAGCAATGTGCCGAAGGCATTGTCCAAAGTAGTTCTTGGCGAGGCCCTCCTCGATGAAGTGGATTTTGGTTGGCGGTATTCATAATCCAAAGCGATAATGTGGTGAAGGAGAACTTCGGGCCCAAAACAGAGAAAATCAGCCCGAAGAAGCACTTCACGACGAAGTATTTTCTTCGCCAATCCTACATCACCAAACCCCGCTTTGGGGTGAACACATTTAAGATGTGCCTCGAGGAACATGCCTATAGCAGCCTCAAAAGGGGGCCAAAGAAGATGAAATCAATACAAAATAGGTGGCACTCCTCCCAAGATAGTTCGTTAACCGAAAAGCCACGCCAAGGTTCTAGGTGGCAGCGATCCACGCTCTAGATACAAAATCAAACTGCCGAATTGCATGGCCCTGCGTACAACACCACCGTATAGCCAATCAGATGTTACAACGACACTTTCAGGCCAGACCAGCAAAGTAATTATGATGGTTGCCATAAATGCCGAAGGTTTGCCCTTCGAAGCTATAAAATGCAGATGCCCGTTAAGAACAAACCATTTGCAAGGGTGAGGGTTGAGCCTGCATTCTATCACCTCAGAGAGCTTCTGCATCAGGGACCCCGCTATTCACCATGATTACCTAGTCCTTTATTTTGCAGTGTTGAACTCTTCTACACTACAAGTTATTCTGTTGCAATTGTCCACAATGGGAAGTGAACGACAGAGGAACCCCACGTGGAAGGGAAAGGAACCAGAAGCGACGACTCCAGAGAAGGTGAGAGCTATGAAAGAAAAGAAACAGACACCCAGAAGGGTCAATCCTCCCCCATGCATAGGAAAACATGTGATGGAAGAAAGGGAAGAGTCTGACGACGAGCCCAGCATAGAACCACCAGTCGACAAGTGGGCAAAAATCAGAGACCTAGAGCTCTCAAAAACTATGGTCGAGCTTTGGTATACTATCGATTTCATGAAAAGCAGTCTCTCAATGGAGAACAAGAGGGTCATGGTGTATTATTCCCACATATACTGGTATCTGGTCCTTCCTACACATCATTGACCTGAGCTCATATACGCCATTGCTCAGAACTGTTAGTCGCAAACCAGGCAGGTGTTGGATTCCTCGGGTAAAAAGTTGTTTTCCATTCTACTAGAGGATGTGCAGGCGACATTCGCACCGTAGCAAGGGCCACCATAATGCTATACCATTTGCAAGGTCAGCCTGAGCAAATAAACGGATAAGTTCGCCGCTAATCCCTTCATTCTGAGTTTTTTGCATGAAAGCCTCAAAAGCAAACTTCATTCTGGTAAGCGACCCCAGATGCCCCTTCCCCTGGAGGCCTTTAAGAACACAGACATATTCTCTATCATTGCATGGGTAGGGGGCTTGTCAAGCGATACCTTGGTATGCCCATGGCAGGTGTCGCTAGCCAAATGCATTTCCAGAGGAGAGTTCTACGCTCTCGACGCTTCACAGCCAAACACCAACCCAGTTTTCTTTGACTGGGCAGAATGGGTGGCCCGAAATCTGCATATGGGGTTGTCATCCATTAAAGATGTTAGCAAGGAGTCATATTTCCAGCCCTGTTCTTTCTTGGTTTGGCTCTTCTTCTTTCATGTACATAAAGCCCTTCAACATTGTGATGTTTCACCAGTTGACAAGGATGGAATCCCTTTGCCTGTATATCAATGGACCCGACTCTTGCTAAGGTCATAGTCCTATTACCCTTTCAATCAGCAGTTTTTGGGACCTACAATGCACATTTTGATAGGGTCTAGCCCTCAAGTGCCTCTCGGCCTTAGAATAAAGTGGTACTAGAAAGAAAAGGGGATGTGTTTCAATTGACGCAAGGGCTTGTGATCTGCCTTTTTGGCTTCACAGGGAAGCCCTTCTTGCTGCATTTTTTCCCTTCGAAATAACAATTTGCCCTGGAAGTTGCTCGACAAAGTGACGCAACCGAAGAAACTTATGGTCAAGGGCGGAAGTGGGCACACACCTGCGATTTCCATTTCAAGATGGGAGTAATAGAAGTTTTTGCCTTGAAGTAGAACATATACTTGGAGGAGAAGCTCGCTGATTTTGGTCTACTTCAAATACCACAGAGGTGGCTCTACGACCTGTTGGGGGTGATGAGAGATCATTTGAAAAGTAAGAACTTCCATGTCTATCCTCACCCCGAAGTTCTAGAGCAGAGAAATAACCCCAATGGTACGGACCTGGAGTGGCACTTAGAGGAGATGAGGACGTTGCCTCATTGGCATGACTTCTATCCTATGGAGGTCGAATTCGACCCAGACCAGTATCCATTCCCAACTCCCGACTCCAATTTCTGAAGAAAAGCAAAGGAATATTTAAAAGAGGAGTTGAAGGACTAGGATGAGGAGCAGTTAAGAGAATGGTGGATTATAAGATTCCATCGTCGAAGGATGAATTCTTACGGGCTTCTAACAATGGATAGGGAATTCGCAATTGTGTATTAGACCAATATCAGGTCTTGGAAACCCTTGTCCTTCACCGATTTCATTCCACCGGCCACTCCAAGTTTAGATGAAGGCCCCAGGAAAACTGATAACGTCCCCAAAGAAAGAATAGTCAGGGCCACGCCAAAAGCTTTACTGCAGAGCCCATCCAAAGATCTGGAGACAGCGATAGAAGAATCAGAGCAACCCCTCGAGATGAGGAAAAGAAAGGAGCGGGAACCTACATAGGCACCCCCAAAATTCCCAAAGTGACCATGTACAGGCGCTCTGAGCGCTCCTATCGAAAGATCAGTATCGGGCTTGACCAAAGCAAACGACGGAGAAACTCCACCAAGTCCCGAAGCTATCCCAAATGTAGATGTCATCGACATGGAGGAACTCATGGAAGTCATGGAAGCCGAGGGTACAGAGGCCTAGAAGGAACAAACACAAATCACCCAAGAGATCGCCATGGCCGCTCTGCCAGGAGGGCACGTAGGTACATTTTCTTCATCCTACGCTCTGGTTGCTTGTAAGTCTACCCCGACCCTGGCAAAAAGCTCTCACCAGTCCACCCTGCCTCCATAAGGTCAGTCACCTCCTTACGCCGTGCCCCTAACCACTGCCCCTAAGTCTTCTGGCTAGGACAAACCTGTCCA
Source organism: Wollemia nobilis (assembly GCA_028583015.1). Classification (NCBI taxonomy): domain Eukaryota; kingdom Viridiplantae; phylum Streptophyta; class Pinopsida; order Araucariales; family Araucariaceae; genus Wollemia; species Wollemia nobilis. Next base: position 14,146,872 of record JAQPPZ010016724.1, read on the forward strand.
AGTTACTTCACCCAACCACACCGCCAATCCTCCAGTCGTCAACCAGGGCGAAGCTAACAGTCTAGTATCAAGCCCCGAGGCTCATCCCTCCATTGTACATAATGTACTCCCCCTCGCCGAAGCCCCCGTCACCCCTGTTGTCGAACCTTTGGGTGAAGCTATCCCTTTCAGCTCCCTATATTTTTTCAATCCCTCGAATTTAGATCCAGTCGCATTCGACTCCGAGTTGTCCTTAATACGGGAGTCCCCCTTGGCCAAAAAAATCCTCCAAGCCCGACAGAACACAAAAATAATGTTGAAAGAGGCAAGAAAGAAGAGAGGGCGTTCGCTCGCTCAAGTTGAGAAATGTGCCGTCTTCGACTTCGAGGCGGTAAAGGTGCATAAAGTAAAGAAGATACCCAAATTCCAGAAGCCCCTGGATGAAATTACTCTAGCGGACTATGAATATCAAGATAAATAAAAGGACCTGGAGCATCTGAACGTGGACAAGGAATCCGCATCTATGCACATTGGAATCGAGACCTTCAAGGCGAACGCCAACACTGCCAACAAGCGCAGGTACGAAGCCGAGAGTGCTAACATTAAGCTGGAGGAGGAGCTAGCAAGGACTCACTCCAAATTGGTAGAGGTCGAGGGGCAGTGCAAACTAATGCAGAAAGAAGCACACGCCCTAAAGCTGCAAATAGCATAACTGGAGTGCACAGTTGAGAATCAAAAGCAAAGGCAGATCAAAAATGATTTGAGGGTCAAGGAGCTTGAAAGTAGGATCTTGCAAGCTCAGATCCAGCTGCACGAGAAGGAGGGCCTAGGGCTATTTGACAGGAGCAAAATCAAAGAGATTCGCTCATGTCTACTCAAGAATTTTAGGTCTCGGGCTACCAGTGCCCTTTCGGTTTTAGTTTACACCGTGGAAGCCTAGAATGCTACCGTCGAAGGAAGACCAATCGTTGAAGAAGTCATTCAGAATGTCAGAACCCGACTTAAGTTGGCCCTGAAGGTCCAAGATGTAGGGTATCAAGATTTGAAGCTCACAGTAATGAGTCGGACAGCAAGGGATTGGTCAATAGCCCAGGACACAATTTGCGCCTTTTTCTCCATAGCCAAGAAGGCTCAAAAGGCAAAAATCCTACTGGACACATTTAAAAGTGAGAGGCGCATGTCAATGGGCTACTTCGAGGACCTCGTCACCTTAGGCTTCCCGAGCTTCACGGATGATAATGGAAAACCCTTAGCCAAGGAAGAACTCATGTCGAAGTGGCAGCAGTTTGAAGACAACGTCTCAGAGATAGACGAGTGGGCCGAACCTATAACAGAGAAGCAGGTTGCTGATTACATACTAAAATACTATAGAATCGTTGCTTCCCTAAACGATCTGTATACCAGGTCTCAGCATGCAGAAATCAAAAAGATCGATAGGTTTCGTGCCTTAGTTAAAACTTTGGGAGATCAGAAGCTGTTCACGAAAATGGTCTGGTCTCAGATTCGTCGAACCTTGAAGAAAATCCTTGTCTGCTTGGCCCCATTGCCAATGGCCGAGGATGTAGCAGAAGCAATGGCAGTGGAAGAAGAAGAAGCAGTAGCAGAGGAAGAGGAAGGAAAAGCTGCGGAAGCACCCTTAAAAAAAGAACAAGGAGAAGGATCTCGAGGTAACTCTAACCCAATGGACGAAGGCTGAGGGTTCTATCACAGAGACGAGCTCGTTGCCCTGCGAGCCACCAAGAATGTTGACAATATTGTCACATTCCACCAAGGGGCGAAAAAATTAAAACTTTGTATGATAGTTGTTTGGTTGAAAGTTTTTTCTTTGTTTATAAGTTATAGAAATTTTGATTTCCCTATCGCCCCCTAATGGACAAAATGAAAAGAAAAGAGTTTCGGTCCCGAAGCGCTCTAAATCATATCTTCGGGCGAGAATTTTGTCGAAAATACCAAGATAACACTTCACACCCGAAACATTTTTGACAGCCGCTTCGGGTGAAAGTTTTGCGAAGCAAAATTTAAACAACTTCACCGAGGAAGAAAAGGTAGGCCGAATCAACTAAGGTAGGGAAATTACTTTGGGCACGAAGTATTTCTAAAATCCACTTTGGCCAGTTTTCTCCTGAAGCAGTAGAGGTCGAGAAAATGTTTCGGCCGAAACTCCCCCGAACCACCTTTTCAAAAGAAGATCGGCCCGAAGTGTTTATCTCAACCCATCAACGAAGCAGTTTTGTCAGCGAAGCAGCAAAGGATAGAGGAAAATCGGCTTCGGCACTCCACGCCCCTGAAGTATTGTTGCAAAGCAAAAATCAATGAGGCGCTTCTAGGAACGCTTCCCGAGTTGGGCATTTTTCCTGAGGCAATCATAGAGCCTCATAAATGCAATATTTTCTTGCCCGATAATCCCATTGCTCATTTTTGGCAATTGGATGTGAAGTATCAGTCCGAGAAGGAGAGCCCGGCATGCATGGCCGCCACTCGAGCACCGCACCTGCAATCTGAGGACACCCAGGTGGCTCATTTAATGCATCTTTCTCCGGTTGACTCGATCATAATTACCAATTTTGGTAGCTGATTTGAGAGGTCATCCACAGTAGCAACGAGGAGTCGTTTCTCATGGCTCGAGGGTGTACTCCGCCAATTTTGTAATAATGATTCAAAGGGTCGGGTCCTCTATAAAAACCCAAGCTTTGCAATGTAAAAGGGGGGGGAACTTTCTGCTAGAAAGTTGTTGTAACTTAATGTCCTACGTCTAATACTAAAGATTTTTATGCTCCATTTCTCTCTTTTATGCTGCCTTCTGTGCTTAATTATTTTGTCTGTTTGCACTCGTATACTGAGACTCTGAATCTTGAATCCGATGTGTGATTGGGAACTATACCCTGAAATTCGCCCTGAAGGATACATAGGAGAGGAAAAATGCTTTGTCATTTTCTTTTATGTTGCCTAGTGGATCGAGGTTTCTGTTATTCCCTCTTCTTAATCGTTGTTACTCTGAACCCTGAATTCCAACGAGAGAGAGAGGAGAACCCTGCGAACCCGTCCAGAGGATACATAGGAAGTTCGACACTTCGTTTATTTCGTCTATTCTTGGTGTTTTTTGCTGCTATTTGAGTTATTAGTGAGTGATCGTGCTTCCTATTCTTCCCTACCTTAAATCATCAATCTCTAACCCTTATCTTTTTTTTATTTCTTTCTCTAACCTGAACTCTTTTTATTTCTTTCCTGCACTCTTATCTCAAACCCCAAAAGTAGATTAGTATAGGAGCTGGCCTTTCTCCGGAGATTGGCACGAGGGGCATCTCTTCCTCTCGGCCTTTCAATGTTGGTCGCAGGTCCAGGGCACGCAAACCCATCGAAAGTCCTTTCCTATGCGGATTTGATGACCAACAGTTTCTTTATAGGATCTAGTGCTATCTTAAGATGATTAGTTTGTGTCTCAATAGCTACATGTCTATTCTGGTTCTCTTCAAGAACCTATATATCTTTGTAATGCATTATTGATTAATAGAACAGTTTGAAGTTCTCATTTGGTATCAGAGCTTAGAGGTTCTCGGCCTATGAGGGAGGAATTTTTCCTTCAATTTTAATTCAATCATTTTGAATTTGGCTTGGGCTCTATTTGTGACATCTAGGAAGGTTGAGGAAGACTCAACACTCGAGCACATTTTTTGAGGTAAATTAGATCTATTCCTAGGGTTGCTAGACTAACATCACAATAAAATTTGACTTAGGAGTAGAGCCTACTACCATGGACGAGTTGTGAGCTAGACATACCACTATACCTCAACACAGACCTATGACATGGCACTTAGACTAGATGTAGACGTGACTACTAGACGTCATAAACCTAAGTTAAATAGACACTTGACAGACTTGATCTAATGTGGGACTCCACTAAAATATGTGACATACACCCCTGTGATGTGGAGGCTCCCCTACATGGACCTTGGGATCCCTAACCCCATGATGGGTCTGTGGATGACTCAATGGATACCTATTCATGATGAAGGTAGGCCAAAATGGCTCGTGAGGTGGAACCTTTATGTAGCCATATGTAGGAAGTTACAAGCCTGGCGATGATGCATAATTGATACAGCAAGCTATGATCTAGCTGGGTATACTGACATTGTGAACCTATCACTAGATGGACTCTAGACATGGCACTTTAGATATAATATACCTATGAGGTGGATAATCTGACACTATGTGCCAATTTGATGTTGCATACCAATGTGGAGGAACCCATGTAGACCCCTTATGGATGAGACTTGATAGCTAAGCTGATGACCTAGGATCAAAACCCTAGATGCATAGTGAATAGTGGATGCTTGGCTATTACGTGGACCACATCTAGCTCGAGAAACTTGGAGGAGATCGACACGAGCTAAACTGATGAGAACCTATACTAAGTGACAAGGCAGATGTGATACCTAAGTGGAACCAGATGTGTCAACCTAGACTGATACTAGACCAAAATACAGATGGTGAACCACTAGGATGGAGGATGATGTGGGAGAGCTAGATCAGAATGCAGATGGAAATATACTACCTACGTGGTTTAGACCTACAGTGGAAACCTAAGAACTAGATGAACAACGTGAAACATGGCTTAATGAAAATGTGGCAAACGTTAAAATAATATTCAAGGAAAATCTGACTACCATGAGCTAATAATTTTAAATTATATGCCATTATTGTTTTTAAACAAGCATACGCTCTCCCACTTCCCTAATGTGAGAGAATTAAGTTGTAGGTGAAAATATTTATGTTACTTCCCAATGATAGATTCTAATCTCATGAATGATTTACAGCCATGATTTGTGATATCCATCGACACACACAATGAAGATGACTTCATGTAAATCTAGAATGACAATTACGTGTGTTGTAGTTTGATTGAATCACCAGATTGTAGGACCGATGCATAAGTATAAGGCATAAGATTTGTATAAAGTTTTTTTTATCATCGATGAAAGGGGTATGATCAAAGGATATCTACATGAATTGCTAACCACTAAGGATGGATGCATTTACAACCATCAATTGTTGCATCGATAGGTATTTTTAGCCATTTTGTAGTGGATGCATTGGGAATATACTAACGTAGAATATTGGCAAACAATATCTGGATGAAAGCATATGGCCATTATATGCAGATGATAATTTTTGTGTTCATATTGTACTACAAAATACTAAGGATATTGTTCATAGTGTTGCAGGTTCGTTTGTGTGCCTATATGGTAGCGGATTCACATAACATATGTAAGAATTTACTACCCACATTGTTGTAGCTTCAAAAAATAATGTATGGGAAGTTGATCGCAGAGGTGTATTGCATGACTAGTATGCTGGTGAAAGTGCCACCAATAGTAGAGGACTAATTCGATCAATCACAATCGTAGCACAACGTAGATGAAAAGGTTATTTGATTAGTGCCTATTGATCCATCGATTGGTGACATGATAATAGATCCCTAGAATATCATAAGGCTCCTGCAATAGAATAGCCCAATAGACAGAGATTGGTGAGGCCACACTAGCATATAATTTTTCACAACAAAAAGTGATCTTCAATTTGTACCAGGTGAGCAAGAGGATTTGCAAACAACCTCAGCTTCCATTGTAGTACAGTAGATTACAGTTAGTGTTAAGGAGAATGATCCATCATGAATTGTAGGTGTAAATTTTGAGTGGCTCCATTGCCTGTAGTTATCAGCAAATACAATTTGGTGACAGAAGAATCAAAGCTTACTCAGATGCTAGGTGATTTTATACATAGCCATTAATATCCTACAAGGTTATGGAGGATTGCAAGAACTGAAAGTCAATCACAAATCAATGATAGTGTGAAGATAGTCAATTCCTATTGGTATTTCAATAGGATTAATAGAGAAAATTGCAGGTGTGTCATTCGTGTTGCTCGAAGAAAAATTTCCCTCTATAAGATGCCATCACAATTGAGATATGAGCATATAGAAATTCAAAGGTGTTGTAGTCAAATCAAAGAATCAAATAAGGATCTCAATTACAGGAGATGATCATTGTTGATGGCCCTAGATGAAATTGTAGATAATTGATTGCAGTATAATTCCCATTTTAGATCGATCATTTGCATTAATGATCAGGTTTGCACAATCTTCCTATGGTGGAGTTGAAGAGGTATTACCTTGCAAAAAGTAGATCTCCATTGATGACCGTAGATGATGCATTAAGTAGTTTCCAACCTAGAATTTGATAATTTTTTTTGTATCCATATCAGATTGACAAAGGAGAAGACTGTGGAGCCCATATTGTATGGTGAAGAGGTCATAAAAGAGAAGGCCTAGTGTGCTCTAGCTCCTGCACCAGTTGGAAAAATTATTTCATGAGATAAAGACTTGAATGTGATGGCAGCCATGTATGTAGACTTGGCTGTACCAAAATTTGATGGAGAAGATTATGCTTATTGGAGCATAAGGATGAAAACCTTGTTGATGGCCAAAGACCTCTGGAGCATTGTAGAAGAAGGATATGAAGAATCCACTTGGAGCATGCTTGGAGAAGAGGAGAAGAAATTGAAGAAAGGAAAGCAATATGAAAATTGCTTAGCCCTTATGGATTTGATAAGAGGAGTGGAAAATAATGTTTTCCCTCTCATAGCTAATTGTAGATCAGCTACAATAGCATGGCAAGTATTGAAGGATACTTATGGGTTTGATGAGGACACCCATAAAACCATGTGTGACAATCATGAAGATTATTTGAGTAAGGAGGAGCCTTGCTTATTTGAAGGAGTTTTTGAAGAGTCTTGTGAAGACTCATATGAAGATATATCTTTTGAAGAAGACATACATTATTATGATGGTGAATTCTTCCTTGAAGAGGAAGATATTTTTTAAGAAGAGCCTTGTGAGGAAGAGAGTGATGATGAACTTCTTCTTGAAGAGAAGAGAGAAGAAGATAAGGAATCCCTTCATGGAGAAGAGGATGAGAAGGAGAAGGAGCCTTGTACAACTCTCATTGGAGAGAGTCATGAAAAATATTATTGTGAGACACACATAGTTGAAGACATGTCTTGTAAAGGCATGGAAAATTGTAATAGTCAATTATTTCTTTTAGGAGGAGAAAAATATGAAAATAAAAATTGTACTAATGAATTTTTTGTAGGAATGGCATGCTTAGAAATCATTTACATTGATATCAAAGAGGATGGATGTCTCAATGGAGAGACAATTGCTCAAAGACCTTGTTGTGAAGACCACTCAAAAGTGGAAGAAGAATTTGAAGATGAAGGAAGAGAAACACTCACATTGAAGTGTTCCTTGCTTGAAGACCACCTAGATGATGAGATGGTGTATGATGGAGAATGTCTCACAAATGAAAAGTGTATTATGGAGAATGCACCTACAATTCTCATGGAGGAGAATAAAGAAGATGATGATGGAGAAGCAATGTTCATGGAAGATCATTGGCTTGAAGACCATTCACTTGGAATGGATGTGTGCTCTCTTGAAAGAGCAAATGAAGTGATGTGGGATGTTGATCCACAAGAAAAGTTTGATGAAGAGGAGATGAAGACTATAAGCTTCATGCTCAATTGTGAAGATCACTCATTAAGAGTGACAAATGGAGTTGCTTCTTGTTCATCAGCCAAAGAAGTATGGAAAGACTTGAGAGATTTTGAAACTTTGAAAGAAGACAATATGTTGTGTGAAGAAAATAGCACAAATGATTATCTCATTTGGGAGGTGGAAAGTGAGAGAGAAAATGAGATAGAAACAGAAAATAAAAATGAGATTTCTGATTTTCTTGTTGTAATGGCAAAGTAAACATCACTCATGAATGAAGATCACTCACTTGGAGTATCTACATTGAAGGAAAATAGTTGTCTTGAAAAGGTAACAATGTATGATTGTTTGAATGAATTGTGTTTCAACACACCAACATGGTTTGAACAAAGGAGGAGAACTCTTAGTGAAGAGTTGATGGTTGAATTTGAAGCACCATACAATGAAAGAGATATGCCACAAAATAGCTTTATGGGGAGCACCAAATCTAATCACATTGGAGGTAATTTTTTTGTGATTAATGATTTGCTTTTTGTGAACAGGTATTTGAAGAATGTCTTCCAAAGGTATTATTGAATAAATATTGTCTTGTAGAGACATATTTGGATGAATTTCTTTCATTTGAAAAGGACATGGGTAGCATGGTGATGAGAACCATGGATATGTGTTGGTTGTGGCATCTCATTGTGAGAAATGAGTATTTTGTGTTTAAAATTCCTTGGAAGGAATCATGTAAATCCATAGTAAAGAGTGAAACATTGTGTGAGGAGCAACAATTTGTTGTTGCATTTGTAACTAGCTATTGCATAGCTATATTTTGTTTGAAGATCTATGTAGAGGTATGTAAAATTATAATATGGCAAAACCATCTACATAATATGATGCATTGTACATACTCAGGAGGAGTATTAGGAGCTGAAATATGGTTTGAAGACCATAGAAAAAATGATGAAAGAAATGTGCTAGATTGGTTAGTGAGAACCAATACTTGTGGTATTATGGAAATATCATAATTTGAAGAAGATTTTGATGAAGGGGGAGTAGCTCATCAAAAGGAGGCACTCAGTTACTTGCAGGAAGAAAAAACAACTAAAATGGAGGAGATATCACACCGAAAGTGGAAGGAGTGCCCAAGACAAAATTTTACAATATTTGATTTCTTGTTACAAAACTGGAGGAAAAAAAAATATTGAGTTTCTTCCAATGTTGTGATGCTGATGAAATTTTGGAAGAAGTCCTATCAACATCAAGGGGGAGAATGTTGGAATATCCAACATTATTCCTAAAGTCCTAAGTTCTAAGTCCTAGTATTAATTATTTATTAATTGATTAGCATATTACGGTTTTAGCTTGGATGGTCAATGTTTTTTTTTTAAGAGAAAAACCCCTTGCAGAGCCACCTTGGTCTGAGAGACCATGAACAGGGGGTTCTACACTATCAAAGTCACCCGGGAGTCGCACCCGACCCTGCTCGCACCAACATTATCAATTGGATTTTGGATACCCAATTCAGCTTTTTGGTAGGGTGGATATTTGAACCTAGGACCTCCCTTGGAGGATTGCCCTCTCCTCTCCAAATCACCTACAACACCTGGGTAGGATGGTCAATGTTTGACCAAAGTCTATGTTTGGTTGATTCATGGGATTGAGGTCTACTATTTTTGGTATGCTACTCTATAGGATCTAGTGCTATCTTAGGATGATTAGTTAGTGTCTCAATAACTACGTGTCTATTATGGTTCTCTCCAAGAACCTATATATCTTTGTAATGCATTGTTGATTAATAGAATAGTTTGAAGTTCTCAAATTTATCTAGTTACTTCATGAAATGTAATAAATGCACAAGTTTCAATGTGCAAGTTGTATGTGTAATTTATCCCTTGCACAACTAGGTAGATTTTTGGCCAAGGAACCTATATTCCTATATAAAAAATGCCTTATTGTTAGATAGATATGATAAGGGGGACATAGATAGATAGAATTTATTATAGAATAGTTGTAGTAGTACAATACTATGTAGATTACCATATATTGGTGATGGGTTCAATGTAGTTAAATAGCTTCATTAATGGAGTATTTATTTCCTCCATAGCTACGTTGTATTCATTTATGTTATTTCTACTCACAACATACTTTAGTCATCTAATAGATTTACTTTATTTTATATTATTCTGCATCTTGTGATTGTTATCTCCCATTGCTCTTTACATCAAAATCTAATAGTGGTATCAAAGCCACGGTACATCTAGCCTGTGTAGATCAATAGGAAAACCACCATTATCATTTAGTCTGATTTTGTGACAACCTGATGCACTGCTAGACCAACCACTATAAAAAAATATTAGAATAGTCTAGGTCATAGAATTAGGGAGTCATAAAGTTAGGGTTGAAAGAAATCTCAGTTCCAAAAATACTGAGATTATACATGATTGGATTCTTTCCATAGATTTATAGGAAAAACTCGTGAAGACTAGGACTCAAAATTCAATCCACTAGATTGACAGATCATCTATTGAAGATCATTCATGATATCTAGATTTTGCTAACTATAGCCAAAGTTTCTTTTGTTGTAGAAAATTAATTCTCAGATGATTGGGACTCCTACAACAAAAATCTAGGAGATTCCAACTTCATTTCCTGAAGGTTGGCGTGCCTTCATAGTGTAGATATTATTTCCTTGTGTAGAGAAGAATACTATGAAAGAAGACTTTTGGTGAAGAGTCGTGGTAAATTTAGGAGATTGAAGATATCCATTTATAGATTAAATAACTTCACAATTGAATAAAATTCCAAAAATGCCTTAATACTAAAAAGGCCATAGAAGCCTTGATACTAAAAAGGCCACAAAATCCTTGATACTAAAAAGGCCATAGAAGCCTTGCTACTAAAAAGGGCCATAAAAGCCCTGATCTTGAAGAATACTTTAGAAGAGAGTATCTGATTTGGAAGCAGATTAAATATTTTAGTACTAATACTTTGTTGTAGGGAAAGAAGATTCAATGAGTTGAGAAACTTCCTTCAATAAATTTAGGAAGAGTATCTTCTTCAAAATCACTTTAGCACCTGAATCAAAATTGAAGGAGATCAGGAGAATATCTCATTTAAGAACTTCCAGTATTGGAAGAAGAATAAGAAGGACTAGGCAAGTCCTTCTTGAATCTAGAATTAGTAGAATCAAATATCTAGAAGAAGATCTTACCACCAACACTTCCAGGAGTAGAATATTGAAGAAAAGGTCTCAAGGAAGACCAATAAAAGTTGTAATATCAAAGACCTTGGAAATATTCCCTGAGCATACAGAAAAAGACTAGGAGAGCCTTATTGAAGAAATTATCAAAGGAGAAATCCACTATCAAGAAGAAGTCCTTGATAGTGAAGGACTTGGGATAATTATTACCATCTGAAAACAAGCCCGAGATAAGAAGAATTTGGCAAGGAGTTCCAATTTCTTAAAGAAATTTTTGTCAAGGAGTGCTAAATCCTAGAATAAAATCCTGCTTGAAGTCAAAATTCAACAAGAAGACTTGAAGACAGAAGAAGCTCATCAAATATTGGAGATTTGAAGATCACCTCCCACAACAAGAAGGCACCACTTCAAAAATGAAGACTTTTCCAAATCTATAGTAGAATGAGGAGACCACAAGAGGAGAACAAGCCACCAAATCCTAAGCTCGTGAAAGAAAGTTTAAGACCATCATTTGGTGAAGAATGAGTTTTCATGATAGGCTACAAAGAGTTGCATGATCCTACTCAAAGAAGCAACTTGGTGATCCTAGACACCAAGATCTACATATTCTACAGAAGTGACAAAAGAGCTACAAATTTTTTTAAAAGTTAAGAAACTTTTGGTGCAAGTAGATTCATTAATTGGATTACTTATCAGATTTTTTAAAGCACCTTAAATTGTATTAAAGTTGCAAGAAGAAAATTGGGTTATAGTATTCAAAAGAGAATTTATTTTAAGATTAATTTGCACATTAATTAGGATTTGATTAGATTTAAGAATTACTTCTATCAACTACCTATCATCTACTTTGGAAAATAAAAAAGAAGACTAAGTCCTACAATATTAATTGTAGTGAAATTACAGAATAAATCTTGAATATTCATTATAGATTATTCTTGATTAGTTGTAGTAAATTTGATTAAGTGCATTAATTTGAGAGTTGATTGGAGTGATAAGGTAAAATTGTTAGTGCATTACAAGAAATTATAATAGATTTATTTGCACTATTCTATTGCTCTCAAAATGAATATTTTATGTATTCTCTAAAAGGGCATAAAATCAGAAATTGTTAAAGTGTCTAAAGATATTATTAGTGCACAAAAATCTGCAACACATAGTAGCCAAGTGAAGCCACCAAAATAGGTTATAATCCTCCAAAATTTGGAGATGAATATGACTAACCAAAATAGAAATAGAAGCTTCAAATATTGAGACTTGGTGAGTCTCAAATCCAAAGCATTACAAGGTTAATTGCAAGAAGAAAAGTGTAGAAAATTACATCATATAAGGAACTTATATGTACTTCTATAATATTATATTTGTCATCATAATATCCAAGCAAAAATGGGAAGGTGTCTAAGAAAAGAGACAAAATCAAAACCCTTACACTGCATTCAAAATTCTGCCATATAAATTATACAAAAAGGAGTGCAAGAAAAGGTGCAAAAGATATCTTATTTACAAATATTGTTACATTGAGTTACACTTATCTAACTCATTCTACACAGGAAAAATGGTAGATTGGAAAGTGCCTCAAAGACACACTATAAGCAGTTTGAATTAGACAAATGCGACCGAATGCTATCATTATCCCAAGCATAGCAAAGAGCCATTCATTTTGGCTCATCTTCTACATATCTTGGATAGTCGAACCTATAAAAGACAAGGCACAAAGCCATGGGAAATCAAGCAGTGTATAAAGGAAATCAAAGAAAACATACATCCAATCAAGGAGTATTCCTATAAAATCAAGCATACATACAATCAAGGAGTATTCCTATCAAATAAAGCATACATCCAATCAAGGAGCATTCCTCTAATAAGAAGAGCATCATAGAGTCTTCATCAAAGTATTGCCACATATCCACCAAAGCTCCTCAATATATCTTCCATATCTTCACCATAAGCCTTGCTTGGTTGGAAATATCTCAGCACCAAGAAAGTACAACAAAGAACAAGGTGGAAGAATGGATTGAAAGGCTTGCAAGAAGGCATTGATAATATAAGGGCATGAAAAGGAAAGAGGATGCCACTTTTCATTTTCTAAAAGAACCCTAGAAAATACCCAAAAAGGAGATGTTACGACATCATCTTGGGAGCAGAGGAGTTATGTACAATAAGAAACATTACAGTCAGGTAAGAGCTGGAGCATAAATATCTTTTTGGACAGCTCATGAAGGGGGAGTGAAGAATAATATCTCAAGCGAAGGTGACACTTGTCACAAGCATTAAGATAATATTTGTGTCTCCACAAAATATTTGAAGCTCTCTTGGAGCGTTTAAAAAAATAGTTGTCAAACTTGTCACACCTTTGACCACCTATTAAAGATGACTTAGATGCAACAACAAAAGCAAGCAATTCGACAGTAACAACAACAAGCAAATTTGAAGTGACTTAATAGTAATATGATAGCATATCATTAGTAACATGAGAGTAGCTCAGTAATAACATGATAGTATCTTGGTAGAAACATGGTAGTAGCCCAACAGTAACACGATAGTAACTCAGTAGCAACACGATAGTAGCTTAGTAGCAACTTGAATAGCAATCCAAGAGTAATTCAGAGTATCCAAAAGCGATGAAGAACATTACTCCTGGTCAAATGGATCAAGGAATAATTAAAGTTAGTGTTGAAGAAAATATCATGTGGGAGAATCTTCCACTACTCACAGTTCCCATGAAGGATAGTCTACCATCGATTTCATGAAGGTACAATTTCCCATATAATTTGCTTTCCTTAAAAAATGGAGTTATAAGGTTATATTACAAGGTTGAATTATTGAAAGGAATCAATATTCATTTGAAAGTAAAACTTAAGGAAATTAGATATCAAAGTCGACTAATATTTGCAAAAAATAACCTAGGAGAAATAAGGGATACTACTTGGAATTAATCCATTTAAAGTTTGCAAATATTAATGTGTTCTAATTTTTCAAATTTATGAGTCATAAGGGAAACTAGATTATTAAAAATTAGAAACAATTAAATAAAATCCAAGGAATATAAAAAGAGGTTATTAGGTTTTTTACAAAGGTTGGAAAACTATAATATTCTTGTCTCAAAAAACTTCTCAAAAGGGATAAATGAAATCCAATATTAAAACCTCTTTAAAATTGAAAAGTGCTTAGTTCAATAGGATTAATAAGGTGTTAAGAAGTTGATTTTTGATCTTTACAAAATTTGTACAAAATCAACCAAAATTGAACTATATTTTACAAAAGCACTATATCATATTCCAAAAATATCTAGGGAGTCATAAGGTATTCTACAAAACTTGATAATAATAATATCCTTCAAAAATTATCAAGTTGGGAAGATATAAGCTTTTTGCAAAAATAAAAAATTAGGTATACATACTCTCATTACTAGGGAGATGTAACGACCCTCTTCACACGATTAATGAAAGAAAGTAAAATATGTACATACTTACCTTTTCTTGAGAAACATGGTACTAGTGACAATCTCTGTGAGTGCAGGACAGTTGCAAGCTAACAATGAAAGGAAGCAAGTTAGTAGAAAAAAAAAGGTAAGGTAAGTGATGATTTGGCTCGTGAGCACATGGAAACTCGTTCTTGCATATCATTTAGGGGCAATATAAATTGCATCTCTGCATGATTTTATTTGTTTGAAATATTTCTTTTTTGCAATGAATGAGAAATATTTTTATGGTGGCAATGATGATGGAAGCCACTAGCTTGGAAAGGCATGTGAGTGTTTGTTTATTTGGGCATGTGTGTATGTGTCTAATACTTTGAATGTTACTTTATTTTATTTTTATAAAGTGAATTTGTGTGATTAGAGGTGAAAATTAAGATATCTCAATCATGGGAGCCACCCTTTAATTTTTGAATGAAAATTTGAAAATATTTTCCTTTATTATTTCATGATTTCATAGAAAGATAATTTTACAAATAAAATAAAAAATAAAGTAAAATAGTTATTTTTGTTTCTTTGAAAAAAATAGAGAAAACTTGTGTAAAATTGAGTTATAGTTTGATTTGTATTTTCTCCACGTTCACATTAAAGAACTGGAGTATTTGATGTTAAATTTATGGAAAAAAAGAGAACCACCATGTTTGGCTATGCTGGAGAAGGACATGTGTTGTTATGTAGCCGAAATTCCTTTCACAATAGACTTTATGTATTCTTCTAATCTTGATTACTTTAAAAACATGAAAAAAATAGTTTATTTTATTATTGTTGCTCTATGGTTGGAAAAGTCGGCAAAGCTAAGTTCATTAAAATTTCATGTTGGTGAAAGACATTGGGAACATTTGTTATGGATAAAAATAAATATCAAGAACTGTTGGAATGCCATGATGGAATTTTATGCATATGAGGTTGTGGACGAGAGGCTTGACAATCTGGCACTACACATGAGAAAGGAGGAAAAACAACTTACCAAATTCCTTGGATATGGTTTTTGGGGGAGTAGGAGGAAAAAAAAAAGGTAAGAGGGGAGAAGAAAGAAGTCATCAAGGATAGGAGAGGGAATAGTGATTTGGAAGAACAGTAAACTGAATCATTTTGGAAGTAAAAATAAATAGGTTGGTTTTTTGTTTGGTTGTGTAAATTGTGTTTAATCGAACATGAATATAGTGTGAAGTTATGATGATTGTTGTTGTGTCTTCTGTGTATAATAGAACATTAAAGCAGTGTGAAACTAGGATGGCTTCTGTTGTGTAAGTCATGTTTAATTGATTTGAAAGCATAATGTAAATTAGGATGAATTATATTGTGTAAACTATGTTTAGTTAAATTTGGAAGCAGCATGAAACTATGATGAATACTACTGTGTAAACCATGTTGAATCAATTTTAAAAGCAGTGTAAAATTTACAATGAATGTCGATGTGTTGACTATGTAAAAATGTAATTGTAAAGAAATGCATTTCAGGAAGACGTACTACTTTGTTGTTGTGTGTATTTAAATTTTGAAACAAATAAATGATGATAAAATGATGTCATGTTGCTTATTTTTAAATGTAAGAAAGAAACCATTAGTGAATATATATTTTCCTTGGAACCTGTAAAACTTTAGTTGAGAAAGATAGGTTTTGTAGAATATGCTACCTGAGAAAATAGGTAGTCGATAAAGGAAGAAATATGCTGAAAGAAAAACTTAGATTTAATATTTAGCTAGGATATATGTGAGTCTTCAAAATATTTCCATATTAGTTTAGATTGCATGTGTGCATAGTAGGATGCATTATCATCCACCATGAGCCATATCTGACCCCTGACAGTGCTACATGGAATCTTGTGTGTGGAAATGGCTTGCTAAGGATATATGATGATGAAGTGTAGATGAAAACCAAGGGCATGGAGGGGGTATGAACTGAAAACACCAAAAAATTGTATATGAAGGATGGCGACCATGCTTTGCTGTGGAAGTAGTCACGAAAAGAAAACATCTAATGAAGTGGATGGTCCAAAACTTAGAAGATGATTGTCCAAAATATTAGCATAAATTGAAACTTCTGCATGTAATAAAATATGGGTGATGCCCTCTTGTACTCCTATTCTAAATGGAAACTTCTGAGTTGGAATTGGTGATGTCAGATTAAATAATTGTGACTCAAATGTTTTGTAAACTATATAAAGAATTACTATTCTTAATTCTTCTATGCATGCTTTTATTTGACGTCATAGTAGGTCATTTAATTAGAAAAATATATAGTTAACTTATATGAAGAGTCATTTAATTATGTTGAGTATATCTCTTGCATATTATAAGCTATAAAATGATTGTTATTTTTAATTATCTATCAGTAGACTAGATAGAGTTGTCGTAAGGGTAGTCAATTGATATAATTCTTATAAAATATGAAAGCTTGCATAAAAAATTTAGAATGTGAATTGAATATAGAGATAAAATCCATGAAATTGTCTTTTTTACACATAACTTAAAAGGAATAGTAGTTATGCTAGAATTGTGCAATGTTGAGAGCATAGGATCTAAACCAAGAGTAGAGAAAATGGTTTTTAGAATCCACCTTTGTGAAACATTAAATCTATCTTTGTCTTGGGAATGAATCTATTTTAGAATGGTAATAACTTCATGGAAGTAGATAATTTAGTTTTGGATGACAACTACCTCTATGTCTAATTAATTCTTATCCTTTAAATTTTTAATGTTTCTTTTTAGAAAAGAGAGTTTTCTACTCAAGGGAGTTTTGTAGAATTATTTTGTAAATAATTTTTAGTAGCATAACCTTAACAAATATTATTAGGAAGTTTGATAAAAAAATATTACATATGATCATCCATAATATTGAGGTGCGGGTATGCACACAATAAGCTTCAGAACAACTGCTGACTGAATGAATTGGTCTATAAAAGACTCGATCAGGTCTGGATGGAAAGGTGGTACGGGACACCTTTTCTAGGTATATTCGAAGGGCACGGTGATAAATTCCTTACTCATAAAACTTAGCTAATATTAGCCACAGGGTTTGGTATGGGATAAACCATAGTGAGTTGCAATGAGCATGCATAATGAATTCCAAGTTTAGGGAATTGACATGGCACTAGCTGGCTCTGGTAAATGGGAATTACCAGTTAGTCACAGAAGCATAAATATGCTAACCTCTTTCATACTAGTTAAGAACAAGTCGACTAGATATTCAAAGGTTTGGTATGAAGAGATAATGGAAAAAGGCATCCACCCTCTAGGTGTTATGGGCCCTAAAGGATAACCTTTACTATGGTTTAGATCTCATGCTAGAATATGTGAATGGTAAATGAGGATATCTATTTCCACTAAATGGCATCTCTATGATATTTGATCGATCTCATCCACGTGGGTTCCTGGTTGTAGCAATATTGAACCCAAAAGTGGTATGTTGTACCTATGCTATATTATTTGTATATGAGTGTGAAAACTATTGGGTGATCCAAATTGATAGTAGTCTGAAAGTAAACCTTGTAAAATAGGGAAACGTTTTAGACTAAGGGATAAACTTTTTAGAAAATAAATTATCCTAGGTTTTGTTGATCTTTTTAATGGGCAACCAGATGAGTAGTTAGACCTAGGTTGTTACATATGGTATTAGAGAAGAAATGATTCTAATATGTAGAACTCTATATGTGAAATATAATAATTAAAAATAACTAATATACTACCTCTTTCACTTATAGGACAAATGGAAATAATGTTTCGAAGTGGGTCCTTGCAAAATCCTGCAGGAGGCAAGGAGGAGGAAATCACCGAGACCTATAAGAGGACCACAAAAAAATTTAAGGAAGGTCCTCAACGTGAAAGAAGGCAGAAAAGGGTTAATGAGATTCCTATGAATTAAACTAGAGAGGAAGAAGGGAACCTTGCATAGATGGTTTAGTTATTGTAAACATAAATGGAAAACCAAAGGGAAGAGAATGCCCAATAGAAAACTCACATGACCTAGCAATAGGAATTTATTGTCCAGCAACAATGGGTCATAGAGGACTTAGATAGAGGAAGAGAAATTAGATTGAACAGGACAGTGGAAGTTCCAAGGGAACTTGAGATATCTAGTGTTGAAAGGGTGAGGGTGAGTAAGAAATTGGATAGAAATCTGAAAAAAAGTTAAATATCTAAGTTTAATGGAAAGGGAAACAAAGAGTCAACTAAAAATAGGTTAAGTGAACTAAAGTCCTACTTTTCTCTAGTGTTTCTATCCTCTAAATAAAAAATTGCCTTGGTAGTTATGAATATGACTGAAATAGCCCTAGACTAGTGGAAATCATATAATAAATGGCATAAGGTAGAAGCTACTAACCTCAAATAGGAGGAGTTCATGAAGGAATTCAAAGATAGATTCTTGACAAGGTAATATTATGTGGAAAATTTTGGGGAATTCTCAAATTTGAGATAAGAAAACATGTCAGTTCGAGAATATCACCAAAATTTCATGCAACTGCTAAAGTATGCATCCATATATAAAAGTAATGAGCAAATGAAAACTGAAAAAATTATTCTGGGATTACATCCTAGGATCATGATGATGGTAAATATGCACAATCCTATCAATTTACCTACTGTTTTTGATTTAGCAAGGAAAGAGGAAGCTAATCAAGAAATGAGAAAGGCATATTTTAATTACCAAAAGCTATTTGAAAAGGAAAAATATGAACTCAAGAAATGGAAAATTGTTGGTTTTATGAAATGGAAAAAGGAATAGAATAAGAAACCCAAAGTAGGAGATCTAAATAAGCAAGGTGGCAAAAATAAACCCAATTACCAAGGTGGTAAATATAAGAAGGATGTTGTAGGTGAGTTGGAGAGGAGAGGGCAATCCTCTGAGGAAGGTCCCAGGTTCGAATCTCCACCCTACCAAAAACGTTGAATTGGGTACCCAAAATCCAATTGATAATGTTGGTACGGGTAGGGCTGGGTGCGACCCTCGGGTTACTTTGACGGTGTAGAACCCCTTGTTTGTGGTCTCTTAGACTAAGGCGACATCGTAAAGGGTTTTTTGATTATATATATATATAAGAAGGATGTTAAATATTTTTCCAAAATATAGGACCAAAAACTAGTAGGTTAAGGAAGGGATAGGAAAACTACATCCATGAATAGAAATGAAAAAAGCAACAGAGGCAATAGAGTGGTGAGCAGAAATTATGTTCGGGAAAACATTCATTTCTCTTCCATAAATTATTAATCCGGTAAGTCCGTAAACTTGCAAGTGTCACACACAGTATATGCCTGTAGTGTTGGGGAATGAATTTGGATATACCTTATTTAGTTTAGTGGGGGATGTATGTGCATTTTGATTTCAGTAAAACTAAATAAATCTAAGTGTAGAGAATTAAATAAATAAATTACAAACTGAATTAAAGTGCGAAAATTAAAATATAGAAAACTAAAACACACAGCTAAATTAATTAAAGCAGAAAAATAAAGCAGTAAACTAATCTACAGAAAAAAAAATACAAAAATTAAATAGGGGACTACTGTAGGGAGTGGTCCCAAGCTCCCGTAGATAGTTCGCCCAACTAGTTGCATAGATCCTGCTCAAATAAGAGGAATTGCACTCTTAATAAATTTGAAAAGAAATAAAATAGAATAATTTCTTCATAAAATTAATCATCCTTCTCTCAGGGAAGACCTGTGCATTTATACAATGCACAACCTTCCTCTATTACAAATTTAGGTAAGTCTATTTCAGACTTGCAGTTACAGTAGATATGCAATGAATATTGCAACCATTCAATTATAACAATCATATCTTAATTAAAACAGTCACGCACTAATTTTACCCTCTTGCAAGATAAATCAGACATGTTCTATTTTATCATAACAGAATATGTTTGGCAACAACAAATCTTATTTGGGTGGTTGTCGACTAATGGATCTGGTTCATCTCATTGTCTGTTATGCATACCATTTACCGGTAAATCACTATGTTGATTGGTTCGTGAGCGTGAGAAAAAATTCTCACCTTACAAAGTGAACCACCCAATCAAAAAATAATGGATGATTTATTCTATTTTAATAATATTGCATAAAATATCTCTCACATTGATCGCTAGAAAAATCGTTGCTCTTGGTTCATCCGTGAGCGTGAAAGAATAATGCTCACGTTACAAAGGTATCCAGCCAATCAAATAATAGAAGTGTTCATTCTATTTTAATAATAGAATATCTCCCTTTTTGTCTTCACGTGCAACCTCCTTCTTAGCCCACTGGTCAATTGATCAAAGCTGACTTGGTAAATCTTGCAAAGTATGGAGGTGTGGAGGCGCATTGTTCATGAGGAAGGTGCCTACTTTTGTTAGGCACCTTCTTCATAAGGAAGGCACCTACTTTTGCTGGGTGCCTTATTTATAAGGAAGGTTCCTACTTTTGCTGGGCGCCTTCTTCATAAGGAAGGTGCCTACTTCTTCTAGGTGCCTTCTGCACAAGGAAGGTGCCTACTATTGTTGGGTGCCTTCTTCCAAAGGAAGGCACCTACTTTTGTTGGGTGCCTTCCTTGAAGAGGAAGGCACCTGCTCTCATGCCTTAGTCTTCAAAAGTAGAAGTATGTCAGGTCCAAGTGGATGTAGACTAGAAAACACCATATTAGTACCAACACCTGCATTTATACATAGTTTCCACTAAAAACACCAATTAAGCATAATACTAGATTTTCTATCAATTATATGCATAAGTTATATAAAAATACATCTCACATGCTAATTAAACTAGCAATGATGCCCTTAACAATGTATATAAAATGAGCATTTCTAGTGCTCATCATTCCCCTATGCCTAACATGTGTCACACCCTCATGGCACCAAAAGCTGAAGTTATCCCTCTCGCAGGTTGACTATGCCTAAATATTATCATGTCATCGTGACAACAACCCCCAGGATAATAATATATATATATATATTTTTTTTTTCAATGGCCTTCAAAATCTCTATTTTTTCATCCATGGGGCGTTGCTATGTATTTTCCATTCAGCACTACTGTATTTTTTACTCAGCACTATTTTTTTTTATTCAACACTACTATTTTTTTTTTTCATTCATTCAGCACTACTATTTTTTTTTCTTTTCTTCCATTGAGTGCTGCTATTCTTCACCCATCGAGCGTTCCGGCACCAGAAAAAGTCAGAAATGCATCTTGAATAATCACTGTAGATAAATAGTTAAATCATGACCACACCGTTTAGGGTAAATTACCACTACACTAATTTTTGATAAATGCTGACATTTTCCAATGTTGCACATTGGTCAGATTTGGTGAGACCAAATTGGTTTAAAACAAGTGCAGTCACCAGCCACTACTTTTACCCATATCTGAAACATATTTCACATCTCCAACATCTCCTTTGTGGTACATAGTAGCATCATTTATATGTGTTCGCTCAAGTTGGCTACCTTTGTCATGAGGTGGCAATGAAAATGATGCCAAATTTATTCACGTAGATGCCATAGCCTCTTTTTTTTTTTTTAATATCCGAGGCATGTCATGTGTTCAAATTCTAATGGGGGATTTTGAAAAACTATGGACGCATCGGCTGGTATTAGCACATAAATTATTTTAAAATAACTATACACATAATTAACAAGAAAATCAGTACATACCTGGATTAATTTTGTAGAACCTGATGTATACGATGTTGGTAGTGTAAGACGTCTTCACGTTGGTGCTCCAGGATATTTTATTTATTTATTCTCTCTGGCTGCCTTCTTCCTCCACACCATTAATCATTGATGTTCTTCCTTCTTTTGTAGGTGTGGATTTAACAAATCCAACATCACAACCAATATATATATATATATATATATATATTCTCCCTCGCTTAAATTGGTGATGCCCTCATTGCCAGTAATAGGTCCCTTTGATCAATAGGTCTGCAACTATCCAAATTTTAGGTCCCACACTAAACAATAGGTATCCCCATCCAAGGGAGAAGAAAATTGCTTATTGGTGCCTTCCTCTAGGTGGAAAAAGGCACAATTGTACTGGACTGATTGTAGGCACTCTCTTCCTGGTGAGAAGTAAGTGCCTTTTCCGCTTTGTGACACTCCTAACTGTAGGGCATGGTATGTCACATCTGTTAGGCCTAGTTTAAGCTGGCTCTACCTATAGATTGTGTTCACAACCATGTCCTATGAAACTACACACACAAAAACTAGAAAACATGAATCATGTATGTGCCTGAGGCCCTAACTCTTAGGATACCTTCAGATTGCATTCAGAGGGTACAATTACCTGCACACACAAAAGTAGGAAAACATGAGTTATGACTCCATTCCTATTAGACCCTGGCTCTCAGGATGCCTACAACTTGCATTCGGTTCATGGTTTCCTGCAAAGCAATAAGGAAGCAATTTTTATGCTAAGCAGGACATGTTTTATGCATTTTGTTTTTTTTCATTGGGAGGATTTGCATAATTTTTTTTTTTGATCAAGGTACCTCTACTATTGCCATCAAGGTGCCTCATCACTTCTTATTCCTTTTTTTTTGTTTTTATTCCTTGTGCCATCGAACCACCCAGGTGTGGGAAATAGATCAAGTCACCCTAGATGTCAAGGCGCCTGCTTGCTTTGGAAGGCACCTTCAATGTATGGCACATTCTTGATGCAGAAGGTGCCTCCAATGTATGGCGCCTTCTTGATGAGGAAGGCGCCTCCAATGTATGGCACCTTCCTAATGTGGAAGGTGCCTCCAATGTATAGCATCTTCTTCATGCAGAAGGTGCCTCTAATGTATGGTGCATTCCTTATACAGAAGGCACCTTTAATGTATGACACCTTCCTAATGCGGAAGGTGCCTCCAATGTATGGCATATTCTTGATGTGAAAGGTGCCTTCTTCATACTGAAGGTGCCTTCTTGATGATCAAGGCATCTTTCACTTCATTTTTTTTCACGTATCCTCCCCCATTTTTTTCTTTTCTTTCTCTTTTTTTTTTTTTTTAACGAATGATTGAACATTTGTCCAAGATACTGGTATGGTATGGGATCTCTCCCATGCCGTTGTCTAATCCACTCTCATAAATGTGAGGCGATTGTTAATGGAGCTCGTTGATCGTTACTCGAACATTGTCTCAACACTCTACTTTGTACGTGGTGTAGCATCTTTGACTCCGCTCATCATTTACTCAGGTTGTAATAGTCACACACCTTGCAACAAAAATTTCCCAAAGTTTCACAAGAACCTTAGACTAGAAGCCTTTCGCTTGATCAGGGTTACTTAGCCTGCCTTCAAGTGCCAATTTTTTCGAGTCAAAACTCTGCTAGTTTTCACCTGTTAGATTGGATGCTACATAATCAGGTACATGAGATAGTTCGTATAGTGCTATTACGAAATCCACGTATAAATCTCAATTCATGAAATCTTCATAGAAACCTACTTATTTTTCTACATCACACTTCATGTTGTCCTGCAAAAAATAAAAGAAAAATTTAAACTAAAGGCATTAAAATAAAATTCTAACTATTTTTTATTTTTTCATTTCTTTCATTTTTTTTCATATATATATATATATATATATATATATATATATATATATATATATATATATATATATATATATTATCTTCTAATTACTTCCAGGCTCCTCCCTTGCTTTATTTAGCGATCGGTTGGAGATTTATCATTTCCCTTCTGGACCAACCTGGTCCTAGGGAAAGAGGATACTTTCTTCCAACAAGTAACAAAAATAAAGCTTTTATTTTTTTTCTCTCCCTTGCTTTATTTAGCTACCGATTGGAGATTTCTCATTTCCCTTTTGGACCAAGCTGGTCCTCGGGAAAGAGGATACTCTCTTCCAACAAGTAGCAAAATAAAACTCTATTATTTTTTTATCTACTCTTAACTTGGAGCCTTTTTCAACAGAAGATATATTTTTTCTCTTTTTCATGAACACTATAAACAGTGTTCATTGTGTTGTTGGTTGCAATAATGAAGGTGGGGTCTCCCCCATGCCTACATCTAAACTAGTCTTCTAAAAATCATCTCCTTCTTGATCAACTAGTTTGATGTGTTGTAGCATGAGAAGAGCAATTTCCCCCTTTGACCTCAAAACCAAACTTTTTCAACATAATGGTAAAATGTGCAGGCTAGAAAATGACCATCTGCATTTCGGCAACTTGGAGAAAACATGGCATATCGGTATTTAAAAAAAAACACATGCTAGTTTCTGATTCACCAGGTCACCTTAAGTGCAAGTGAAGAGAATAATTCATAACAAGATGTTCTTTTAAAAATTTTGCTCTGTCATTTTTCCTGCTATTAATTTCATCATTAAAAAAAACATTACCAGTACGTTGCAAAAATTTCAAGCCTGTAAAAAATTTTATCATTAAAACTAGGCATAATTTTCCAATGGTTTTTATGTAAAAACACTTCCCTAAATATTTTTAACTGTCATACCTGGGTTATGCTATTTCGTTGATTTATTGAACCATTGAAAATATGATGGAAATCCTTCAATGCCAGATTTTTCTAATTTTTTTTCAACAACACATTTTATTTCTACTTCTACACTTAATATAGTACATCAGATTCATTCCTGTGTTTACCTGAGAAGCTAGAAAATAAAAACAGTTGCCTATGGGATTTGGTTTTGACTATGTCGACAACTATTTTTGGCCTTATAAAAAGACCCTTGGTGGACTCACACTTCTTAGGCAAAAGATATATAGGTATTTTTAAATGGGCTCCTTATTTGACCTGTAAATTAGAACACTATAGTTTTGACACTCCTCGACAACGGTGCCAAAATGGTGAGTAGAAACCATGTCCCAAAAAACATTCATTTCTCTTCCATAAATTCTCAACCGGTAAGTCCGTAAACTTTTGAGTGTCATGCACAATATATGCCTGCAGTTTTTGGGAATGAATATGGTTGTACCTTATTTAGTTTGGTGGGGGATGTATGTGCATTTGGATTTCAGTCAAACTAAATAAATCTAAGTGCAGAGAATTAAATAAATAAATTACAAACTAAATTAAAGTGCAAAAATTAAAATATAGAAAACTAAAACACACAGCTAAATTAATTAAAGCAGAAAAATAAAGCAGTAAACTAATCTACATAAAGCAAATACATAAATGAAATAGGGGAGGACTACTGCAGGGAGTGGGCCCAAGCTCCCACAGATAGTCCACCCAGCTAGTTGCGTAGAGTTTGCTCAAATAAGAGAAATTGCACGCTTAACAAATTTGACAAGAAATAAAATAGAATAATTTCTTCATAAAATTAATCATCCTTCTCTCAGGAAAGACCTGTGCATTTATACAATGCACAACCTTCCTCTATTACAAATTTAGGTAAGTCTATTTCAGACTTGCAGTTATAGTAGATATGCAATGAATATTGCAGCCATTCAATTATAACAATCATATCTTAATTAAAACAGTCATGCACTAATTTTAACCTCTTATAGGATAAATCAGACATGTTCTATTTTATCATAACAGAATATGTTTGGCAACAACAAATATTATTTGGGTGGTTGTCCTCCTTAGCGACTAATGGATCTGGTTCATCCCATTGTCTGTTACACATACCATTTTTTGGCAAATAACTATGTTGATTGGTTCATGAGTGTGAGAAAAAAATGCTCACCTTACAAAGTGAACCGCCCAATCATAAAATAATGGATGATTTATTCTATTTTAATAATATTGCATAAAATATCTCCCACATTGATCACTGGAAAATTGTTGCTCTTGGTTCATCCATGAGCGTGAAAGAATAATACTCACGTTACAAAGTTATCCAACAAATCAAATAATAGGAGTGTTCATTTTATTTTAAGAATAGAATATCTCCCTTTTTGTCTTCACATTAAACCTCCTCCTTAGCCCACTGGTCAGTCGATCAAAGCTAACTTGGTAAATATTACAAAGTACGGAGGCGTGGAGGCGCCTTCTTCATAAAGAAGGTGCCTAATTTTTTTGGGTGCCTTCTTCATAAGGAAGGTGCCTACTTCTGTTGGGTGCCTTATTAATAAGGAATGTGCCTACTTTTTTTGGGCGCCTTCCTCATAAGGAAGGTGCCTACTTCTGTTGGGTGCCTTCTCCATAAGGAAGGTGCCTACTACTATTGGGCGCCTTCTTCCAAAGGAAGGCGCCTACTTCTGTTGGGTGCCTTCCTTTAAGAGGAAGGCACCTGATCTCATGCCTTAGTCGTCGAAAGTAGAAGTATGTCTGGTCTAAGTGGATGTAGATTGGAAAATACTAGATTAGTACCAACACCTGCATTTATACACAGTTTCCACTAAAAACACCAATTAAGCATAATACTAGATTTTCTATCAATTATATGCATAATTTATATAAAAATACATCTCACATGCTAATTAAACCAACAATGATGCCCTTAAAAATGTATATAAAATGAGAATTTCTTGTGCTCATCATAGAGCTCCACCAAGTGAATGCTATGTATGTAAAGGAGTTGATTATACCAATAAATTCCACCTTAGAGCTGATATATCACCGAAATATTTAGAAGAGGCTAGCCATAGGATCTATGCAGCCATAGGTAGTTCTAAACTCAATGGTCAAATTACTCCCTTTTGATTGAATGGTACAATTTTTGGTATAAATATGCAAATTTTGATTGATAGTGGGTCAACTGATAGCTTTATCTCATCTAGATTAGTGATGGATTTGCCTATTAGACTTGGATTCTTGGCCAATGGTTGGAAGGTAGAGTATGGATGAGGGTAAACCTACCATATTAACAAATATATTTTTGACCCCAAAATCTCCTTACCACAAAGAAAGACGAACTGGTATCTGTATGTGGCACCTTTGCATGCATTTGACATCATTTTAGGAGTCGATTGGTTAAATTCACATAAGGCTCTTTTAAAATTTAATGAGAGATAGGTGGAATTCTTGGATGAATCTAAATAAAATATTAGAGTTAATTATGATAAAAAAATGTTAAACCCCATCCATTGATTGCAATGTACATTAAAAAGGTTATTAGGAAGAAGGGTATGATATTCATAGTTAAAATGAATAGGAGAGAAGAGTCTGAAGAGGAATCTGACCTCTTCCAAAAACACCTGGTGTTGGGTGCATTCAAATATGTATTCCTAGAAGATCTACTAGGATTATCTCCTCAATGGAAATTTGATTTTTCATTTGAGTTATTACCAAGAGCTACACCAATTGTAATGTCACCATATAGAATGATACCCATAGAGTTGCAAGAACTCAAAACACAACTTTAGGATTTATTGAAAAAAGGGTTGATCAAACCAAGTGTGTCACCATGGGGAGATCCTATTCTATTTGTAAAAAATAAAAGACGACACCTTAAGGATGTGCATAGACTATCAAATGATGAATAAGGTTATCGTTAAGAATAGGTACTTGTTACCAAGAATTGATGATTTGTTTGATCAATTGAAAGGAGCAACAATCTTTTCTAAGATAGACTTAAGGTCTAGATATCATCAATTAAGGATAAGAGGGGAAGATACTTCTAAAATAAATTTTAAAATAAGGTATGGGTATTTTGAATTTACTATTCTATGTTTTGGGCTAACCAATCTCCAAACCACATTCATGAACCTCATGAATAGAATTTTTAGAGAACAACTAGATAAGTTTGTACTCATATTTTTGGATGACATTTTGGTTTTTTTCAAGAGTAAGGAAGAGCATGATCAACATATAAAAATAGTGCTTGAGATTCTTAGAAATAATCAATTATATGTAAAATTGATCAAGTGTGAGTTTTATACTTCACAGGTGCAGTATCTTGGATATTTTGTCTCTGCTAAAGGAATTACAGTAGACCCCAAGAAAATCAAAGCAATAATTTACTGGCTGCACCTACTAATGTAATAGAGGTATAAATTTTTATGGGAATTGTAGGATATTATAGACATTTCGTCAAAGGGTTTTCAAATATTGCTCAACCCATTACAAACCTAAAAAGAAAAGGTAAAATCTTCAAATGGACAAAGTAATGTGAAGAAGCTTTTTGGATTTTGAAAGAGAGGTTGACGACAACACTGATCTTGCAATTACCTGATCCTAAAAAACATTTTATATTTTGTACTGATGCATCAATCGAAGGGTTAGGTGGAATTTTGATCCAGATGATGCAGTTATTGCTTATGAGTCTAGGAAACTTAAGAGAAACAATGTTAATTATGCCACTCATGATTTAGAGTTGGCAGTGGCAATGCATGCTCTAAAAATTTGGTGATATTATTTACTGGAAAAACCATTTGAGTTAAAGATAGACCACTAGAGTCTGAAGTATATTTTTACCCAACTCTTATTGAATGCCAAACAATGACGGATAGAATTCTTGGCGGAGTACGATTTTGGTATTGAATACATTAAGGGTAAAGAGAATAAGGTCGTTTATGCTCTAAGTAGGAGAGGGACTATTACCGCAATGATAAAATTTTAATATGATCTATTGGATAAAATTAAAATATGGCAAGAAAATGATGATTTTTTCAATCATGTATTGGTCAATATGGACAAAAAATAGACAACGATACAGAATATATTTTCAAATATGGTCTGCTTTATTTTAGGAATAGGTTGATGGTACCTAACTTAGGATTATTGAGGGAAAAAATCCTTAGAGAGGTGCATAATACTCCCTATTCTACGCACCCAGGAGGGTCAAAGATGCGCAAGAATATAAAGAAGTCTTATTTCTGGTTATGAATGAAAAATATATTACTAACTATGTGGCCAAATGCCTAGAGTTCCAAAAAATAAAAGTGGAACACCTACATCTAGTTGGAAAGCTATACCCATATGAGATACCCACACAAAAGTTGCAACTAGTATCAATGGATTTTATAGTGGCACTGCCTAAGACAAGATTAAAGTACGATGTAATTTTAGTAATTATGGATATATTAACTAAAGTTGCACATTTTATACTAGGCAATGTGCAAGATGATGCAACAGTTGTAGCAAGTACGTTTGCCAGGTAAGTGGTAATATTGCATAATTTTACAAAAGTTATAATCTCTGATAGAGATTCTCATTTTACTTTTGAATTCTGGCAAGTACTGCATCAAGCATTAGGGACCAAACTAAATATCAATATTTCTTATCATATAGAGACAAATGGACATACTGAGAGGGTGAATCAAGTGCTTGAGGATATGTTGAGAATGCACTGCATGGATCAACACACAAAGTGAGAAGACTATATGTACCTAGTGGAATTTGTATATAACAATAGTTACCACACATCACTGGGTATGGCACCATTTGAAGCCTTGTATGGGAGACTGTGAAAAATTCCCTTATCTTGGGATAATATGGAATATCGGGTAGTGATCAAACCAAAAATGGTGAAATAAATGGAAGAGCAATTAAAAAGAATTCAGCAAAAGCTGAAAGTTGTTGTCAATCACTAAATGAGCTATGCAGACCTCAAACGAACACAAAGGAAATATTATGTGGGAGATAGAGTATTCTTAAGGGTGAAGCCAACTAAAATTTCAATAAAATCTTACAAGCTTGACTCCAAATACGTGGGTCCATTTATGATTATATCTAAAATAAGCCCTGTCGCATACAAACTAGCTCTACTAGATAGCTTATCCAAAATCCATAATGTCTTTCATATATCCCTCTTTAGAAAATACATTTTTGATCCTACTCATGTTTTATATGTTTCCAACTTGTAGATGACCTATACCTTAAATATTGAGGTTTGACCTATTCGTTTACTTGGTTTTCGAATCAATAACCTAAGAAAATGAAGCATAGAGCAATGTCAGGTCCAATGGGACCACTACTCGAACAAAAATGCTATGTGGGAAGATGTGGTAGAAAAGCAACAAAAAATTCCTTTTTTTTTTGAGTAGATAAAAGACTTTGTCATAAACATTTTATAAAATTTGTGATGTGTATAAAATATATTAGTGAAGTTAATGATTAGAGTAACTTGTAATATTTTGGTATTGCTAAGTGAAATATTTTGAACCATGATGGGTATGTGTAACTGATTTCATTATGATATAATATATGATGTGATTGCATGACAATAATGAAAAAGTGTGATGTGATTTTATGATGATGAATATGATTGAAATAAGTAGAGTTAAAGTGGAATAGTGAATTTTCTTGAGCATTTTTTTTGTTAAAGTAAAAGATATGAATGTACAAAATATTTATTTTTCTTAACCTAGTTGTAAACACAGGGATTGTGTTTATCTCTAGTGGGGGAGGATGTAACGACCCTCCTTGCATGATTAATGAAAGAAAGTAAAATATGTATATACTTACCTTTTCTTGAGAAACATAGTAATATATGTACATACTTACATTTTCTTGAGAAACATGGTACTGTTGACAGTCTTTGTGAGTGCATGATAGTTGTAAGATGACAATGAAAGGAAGCAAGTCAATAAAAAAAAAGGTAAGGGAAGTGATTGTTAGAATATTATTATAATGTACACTATGCCACTTATCTTATTTATAATTTGAGTTCTCCAACTGGAGTTATGTGTCTTCTGCATGACACTTGGAGTGGAGATTATGATACTTGTCAAATCTCCCTCATAGGCTTGATGCCTATATATTGTAACATATTTTGTGAATACATTTGTACCTTTTAGTTGTATCTCAACATTTGGTATCAGAGCAATGAGATCTGCCTGTGGGAGGTCTGAGTATGGAGTCAGGGAGTATGCTATCTACTCATTGAGTGGATCAAAAACTAGAAACTCTATTGTGAGATTCCGAGTTGCTCGAAACTTTCTAATTTTTTTAAGATATTTTTGTGGTTAAGAGAGCTCATTGAATTTTTTAGTGCTTTCTATTTTTGGTTTTATTTGATCTATTGATAGCTGAAGCAGTTAGAAGCATTGGGAAGACCATTTTTTTTCTCTTGTAGTGATTTAGAGACCTTGAAAACCTTGAGGACCCTCTACAACAATTATCTTGGAGAAGGCATCGTCCCAAATATTCACATAGTGTATCCAGCAAGAGTTTAGGGAAGCTTTGGTATCGATCCATTCTAGGTTGAAAATTTTCGATCCAATCCCAAACCAATATTCAGAGTGTAGATCTCATAAAACCACCTCACAAGGGTTCATCAGCTAGTTTTCTTGTCAAATTTTAGCCTTGTTTTGGTGAGATCTATAATTTGCTATATTTTTGGTATTAGGTCACTGTCAAAAATATAGAGGGGGAGTTTTTTGAAATGCATGGCGTAGATCAACAAATTTTATTTATCTTTACTATCTGTAGATGATGCAACATACACTGAGGAAAATGACTTAGTTGGAATGGTAGAAGAAAAAATTTCAATAGGATGCATCCGTGTGGTAGACCCTTCGAAGGCAATTGTTGTTAATGCTCAGTGTAATTTGACTTCTATTGACCATCTACACAGATCACAAACCCAGTTGAAATTTTTTTTTCTCCTTCATGACTTTGATGGAGTTGAAGGACTTAGTTCGAGAGGGTTCTAGAAGACCATGCCTAAACTATTTTGGTTTTATGAGACAAATTTAACTTTTTGTGTTTGCAGAAGGCGATCTCTGCCTTATTCTATACTTTAAAGATTATAGTGAAAAGATACTGTTGTTGTGTGATTTGAGAAGAAGTCTGACCATACCGTAGCCATCCACCGCCAATAGCTCGCAATTTTTTTTTGGGGGATGTGTGTTGAGTATGGCCACCAGATCATAACCATCATGATGCTAAATGTTGTGGGGGCATTGGATATCAGGATACAGTTGTATCTCAAGTATTGGGATATGAAAATTGAGGAACAAAGGATCTATTTGATGTCGTAGCTCATGCATTAAATCCAAGCATGATCGAAAGGAATAGCATAGTCTACGTGGCCGGCACCTGAACTATTATTAGCATGCATCATAGTTGAGGAAGGGTGTTCGAAAGGAATCTAGAAGATTTTTTTTTGAGAAGTTTTTGGAAGATCTTCATT
Organism: Wollemia nobilis; assembly: GCA_028583015.1. Lineage (NCBI taxonomy): Eukaryota > Viridiplantae > Streptophyta > Pinopsida > Araucariales > Araucariaceae > Wollemia > Wollemia nobilis. The sequence goes on from JAQPPZ010016724.1 coordinate 14,179,009, forward strand.
TAGGCACTGTTGAAAAGAAGTCAACAAGATAAGCCAAGGTTGATTGAAGAATATTCTCTGAGTAGTGTTGCTCCATTTTCACTTTGTGACAAAAATTGAAATGCAGGAACTCATGAAAAGGTAAATTATTAGGGTTTGAATGAATTTTTTTCAATAAGAAAATTTATCTAAGGCTGGAGAGATAAGGAAAAATTGTTATGATATTTTTTAAAACTGTTGGAGTTATGGTTCTTCATTTGTGCATGGTTTTCCAATCTCCACATCTTTGACTCTTGTTATATCCCTTTTCTCCCACTTACATCGTGGTTTCTATTTTTCGATGATATGTGCTCAATATTTGCCGATATTGTTTAGAGCCTGGGGTGACTGGATAGTTTTTTCAGTAGGTCTGCAAAAAAATCCAAAAGGGCACGACAATTAGAGGGAGTATCTTTTTTTTTTAAAGCGCAATTGCTTTTTTAAATTAAAAAAAATTGCAAAAAAACACTTGAAAATTTCAGTGCATGTATTAAAGTTATAAAGGGGGTAATTTTAAATTTGAATATTTAGGGGGAAACCTTGTATGCATTGGTTATTTTAGAAAAGGGGATTTGTCTATTTAAAATTATCTTCTTTGATATTTCAAATACTAAATTTGAAGGTTATTTTGCTGATAGAAAATTTTATAAAATAACTCAAGTTAAGCAATTTGTGCTAGAGTGGCACTTGGATGGGGGACTACTTGGGAAGTCCCAGAGATACACACATTTAGAGGGTCATTGTTTTTTGCCTTTTTGAAGCAAAAATTTGTATCCGACTATAGGCTTATATATAGTTGTTGGAAAGGATTTTTTGAGGGGGATCTATTGGTGCAGTCATTTTCCAATTCTAAAACCATTTGCTATGCTAAATTATGGTTTGAATATCACATTGTAAAACAGAGTGCATTTTCAGTTGCATCCGACACTCTTGAATAGAAAATTTGGCAAACTTGAAAGGGGCTCATTTTTAAGTCATTGGGGGAATATTAGGCCAAGATATTCATTGAAGTTGGCAAGTTTGGAGGCATTCTTGTCATTGAAGGCTTTGACATTGTATCATTTTTTTTAGGTACATTTGGGGCTATTCTTTGGCTATTTTTTCTAATACAATCATCAACTCAAGGGGTGATTTAGGGCCCCTTATCCCATGCTTATGGAGTCCTCTTGTGGAATTTTCTTGGCCATTTTATATTTGGTGTTTTGCTTCTCTTCATTTGGGCTTGTTCTTCATTTTAATGCTTGCTATAACCCTTGCATGTTTTGGGGGTTTATATAATTGTAATCAAGTGTAGTCCCTTTGCATATACACACTTGACCTTTATTACAACATCTAAAAGCAAGCAAGACCACAAGAACCTTCTCATAACAATAAGCACCTAAATCAAGCAAGCAAGCATTGTAATAAGCACTTCTTACTCTCATTTGGTGTAAAATGGCACTTGTGTTCAAGTTATCCCTCTCACTATTGGAACCACTTGATGATTTAGAGTGGAAAACTAGGCAAACCCTCCTCTGGATTTTAAGTGGTGTACCCTAGATTTTTTTGAGGGCTCTAATTTGGCATTTGTGTTTCTTATTTCCTCCTTTGTTGAGCTCCCTCTTCTCTCAATCCTTTTCTAAATCATGGCTACTACAAATATACTAAGTGGTCTCACTAAAAATCTTGAAGGAGCTCACTCTTTTGTAGATTGGAAATATGAAATGGAATCCATCTTAATGATGAATGGCATGTGGTATTTTGTAAGAGATATAAAATCTAATGAAGACCCACTCACATCACCTAAAGATCCTATAGAAAAAGAACTATTTGAAAATAATTCCAATATAGCTTTAAGTCTCATCAAGCTAGCTATAGGAATTCAACGTAGATAAACTGTAAGGGCTGCAACTAAACCTAAACAAGCTTGGGATGCTCTATAAGATTTTTTGATAGGCCAAGTCAAGATAACATTTTGTATCTAAAAAAAAAATTACACAATCTCTATATGAAAGGATTATTAACTAATTACCTTATGAAAGTAAAGTCAATTAGAAATGATTTCTTAGCTTCTGGTAAAAATCTTGATGATAATGAGTTGATTCCTATAATATTGCATGGCCTTCCTTCCAAATTTAATTCCTATGCTACCATGTTAGATCTGAGTGGTAAAACAATGAATTTAACACTTTAATAAATTGAAATTCTACTTAAGAAACATGAGCAAGCCCTAATAAAATATAAAGAGATTTAATCCTCATCGATAGCTTTTGCCACCAAGGCATCCTTATAGCCTAGAAAAAACAAGGGTTAAAATTAGTAGCATTAGAATCAGAGAGGTAGATAGCATAAAATATACCCATAGCAACCATGTTAGCAGTAGCATAAACAACCACATCAACAGTACTAGTAGCAACCATGTCAGTAGTAATAGCCATGTTAGCAAAAGCCACAAAAGTATATTCAAAAATGAAATAAGTAGCCAAGATGGAAAATAAGACCTCCTCAAGGGGGTCATCCTAATAGAGGATCTCAAACCAAAAATCAACAAGGGTGTGATTATTGTGGAAAATAGAATTGTAATGTCACTAATTGCTATCAAAGACAAATAAATCAAAGAGGTCCATAATATAATAATCTCAACACATTGTATGCAGTAAACCAAGTTAATTTTGAAGATAAATATTGTTGGTATATTTATTCTGGGGTAGAAAAGCACATGACAGGAAAGCAATATTGGTTGAACAAGGTTCATCCTACTTCTAATCAATTCATTACTTTTGGTGATGAAAGTATCCTTCTCATTGAAGGTGTTGGAGAGACACCACTTGCTTTGCATAATGAGAATAATGTTCCTGCAACAGATGTTTTGTATGTATCTGGTCTTAAGAGGAGCCTCCTATCCATTGGGTAACTTACAAATAAGGGTTATACTATCTATTTTGAAAAAGATAAGTGTTACATTCAGGAACCAAATGGCACTTTCAAAGCCATGGGAGTCAAAAAGTATGGTTTTTACTTCCTCCTTACCAAATATGTAATTCAAAAATCTTTGTATACAATAACTACTTTTTCTTTGGAGTACATGTGGCATGAAAGAATGGGGTATTTAAAATTTTATAATATTCAAATGATGGCAAGGAAGGGTTTGGTAAAAGCACTTCCACATCTTAAAGAGTATAAATATTTTTGTGAGCCATGTGTTATTGCCAAACATCATAGATAGATTTTTGAGTCAGGAAAGGCTTGGAGAGCCAATAGACCATTGCAATTGGTTCATTCATACATTTGTGGGTCAATGTTTGATAAATATTATATAGGGGCCAGATACTACATCACTTTCATTGATGATTATAGTAGAAATATATGGATCTACCTAATTCAGTACAAATGGCAAGCCCTTGATAAGTTCAGGGAATTCATGGCACTTGTTGAGAGAGAAAGTGGCTACCAAATCTCCACCTTAAGATTATATAATGGTGGAGAATATGTCTCTAATGAATTCATCAATTTTTTTAAGTACCATGGGATAAGGAGGTAGGTCACAACTCCTTATATCCCCCAAAAAAATGGAGTAGCTGAGAGGATGAATCAAACAATCACAAATAGGAAAAATCAATGTTACTTGCTGCTACATTGCCTAACTCATTTTGGGGAGAAGTTGTTCTTATTGCTGCATACTTGAATAATATGTCATACACTAATGCCTTACATGATAGAACACCTGAATAAGCATGGAGTGGAAGGATGCCCTATGTGGGTCATTTCAAAGTCTTTGGATGTGATGCCAATGCTCACATTCCTCATAAGAAAAAGAATAAGTTTGATGATAAGAGCCAAAAATGCATCTTTGTTGGCTATAGTGATAGTTCCAATTCCTATAATTTGTATGAGCCTATTTCCAAGAGGATATTTTTATCTAGGGATGTTATATTTCATGAGTATCCCCCATAAAATCCTCCTATGGCCCCCACTTTTGTGTTAACTAATGAAACAGTTTCTCCCTTGATACATACAATATCATCTAGTTCTTTCTCTTCACTCATAAATCAAAAAATTCCTCCACATGAAGAACTCCCCACAAATGATCCATGTCCCCAATATCCTTCTACTCCTCCATCTAATGATCAAGCCACATCATCCAATAATTTATCTAAGTGGGTTCAAGCCACCATAGATGAAACCCAAAGTCATTTGCCCACTTATACAGGTCAAAGACCTTTAGCACTAAGACACCAAGTGAATTATGCCCTCATGGCTAAAGTGCTTATCCAAATTGAAACTTCTAATATCAAAAAAGCACTTGGTGGGTTCTTGCCATGGATCAAGAATTTGATTCCATTCAAAGGAATTGTACTTGGGAGTTAGTTGATTTACCCCAAGGTAAATATACCATTGGTACAAAATGGGTATACAAGGCAAAGTATAAAGCAGATGGCTCTTTAGATCGCTACAAGGCTTACCTAGTAGCTCAAGGCTATAAGCAACAAGAGGGAATTGATTATGAGGAGACTTTTTCTCCTATGGCAAATATGACTACAATCCACATAATTATTGCTTTGGTAGCTCAAAAACATTGGCCTATATATCAGATGGATGTCAAAAGTACATTTCTCAATGGTCACTTGAAGGAGGAAGTGTATGTGAACCAACCACCAAGGTACACAATTGAAGGTCAAGAAAACAAAGTCCTCAGATTGAAGAAAGCTCTATATGGATTGAAGCAAGCACCTCGATCTTGGTATGCAAATATTGACTACCTATTTCATCAACCTTGGCTTCATTAGATCTGCACCAGAATCTACTCTCTATGTGAAACATTGGAAAAACCGCATCATTTTGGTTACATTGTATGTGGATGATCTTATCATTATAGGTTATGACATAGAAGGAATAAGGTTGCTCAAGGAGGACTTACACAAAATTTTTGAGATGACAGACTTAGACCTCCTCCACAATTTCTTAGGCATAGAGGTATGACAACATCATGGTAAGATTTTTATCTCACAGGCTAAATACATTCAGTCTATTTGGGAGAGGTTTTGCATGGATAAGTGTAAGCCCTCCCTCACTCCCATGGAAACTAGGTTGAAATTGGTTAATAGTGATGATGAAGAAAGGGTTTATGGCACCTTTTATAAGCAGCTAGGTGGAAGTTTGATCTACTTAACTTCAACTAGACCAGATATTTCTTATTCAGATGGCCTTGTTTCCAGATTCATGCAGGATCATAAGAAGAGCCATTGGATAGAAGCTAAGAGGATTTTGATATTCCTCAAGGCCACCCAACATCATGGCCTTATGTACACATCATATGATTATTTTTCTTTGATTGGGTACACATATTCAGATTGGGCTTGTTGTCGTGAAACTACTAAATCCACATTAGGTTATTATTTTCAGTTGGGCTAGGGCTCTATTTCATGGAGCACAAAGAAGCACAACATAGTTTCATTATCTTTAGCAGAGGTTGAATAAAGAGCATTTGAGGCAACTAAGGAGGCAATTTTATTGAGGCAATTACTTCAGGATATTGGGATATTCATAAATGGTCCAACATATATATTGTGACAATCAAAGTACCATCAAGATGACCAAGAATCTAGTTTTCCATGCCATAACAAAGCACATTGAGATCCACCGTCACCTCATCAGATAAATGGTCCAAGAAGACATTATACACATGTAAAATGTACCAACTCAACATAGTGGATGACATATTCACCAAGTCACTTGGGCAAGACATGTTTTCTTAGTTTAGCAAATTGCTCTATGTATGTAATATAAGTAAAATTTAAGGGGGAATGTTATCTAATGTTGACTTCTTCTTTTTTATAGTTAGGATAGTGCACATTAAGGGGGAATGTTAGAATATTATTATAATGTGCACTATGCCACTTGTCTTATTTCTAGTTTGAGTTCTCCAATTGGAGTTATGTGTCTTCTGCATGACACTTGGAGTGGAGATTATGACACTTGTCAAATCTCCCTCATAGGCTTGATGCCTATATATTGTAACATATTTTGTGAATACATTTGTGCCTTTTAGTTGTGTCCCAATAGTGATGATTTGACTCGTGAGCACATGGTAACTTGTGCTTGCATATAATTTAGGGGTAATATAAATTGCATCTTTGCATGAGTTCAATTGTTTGAAATATTGCTTGTTTGCAAGGAATGAGAAATGTTTTTATGGTGGCAATGATTATGGGAGCCACTAGCTTGGAAAGGCATGTGAGTGTTTGTTTATTTGGACATGTGTGTATGTGTCTAATACTTTGAATGTTCATTTATTTTATTTTTATAAAGTGAGCTTGTGTGATTAGAGGTGGCAATGAAGATGTCTCAATCATGGGAGCCACCCTTTAATTGTTGAATGAAGATTTGAAAATATTTTCCTTTATTCTTTCATGATTTTATGGAAATATAATTTTATAAATAAAATTAAAAAAATAAAGTAAAATAGATATTTTTTGTTTCTTTGAAAAAAAGAGAGAAAACTTGTGCAAAATTGAGTTATAGTTTGTTGTGTATTTTCTCCATGTTCACATTAAAAAACTGGGGTATTTGATGTTAAATATATGGAAAAAAAAAAAGAGAACCACCATGTTTGGCTATGATGGTGAAGGACATGTTGTTGGGTGGCTGAAACTCATTCCACTTTAGACATTATGTATTCTTCTAATCTTGCTTATTTTAAAAATATGTGAAAAATATTTTATGTTATTATTGTTACTCTATGGTTAGAAAATTTGGCAGAGCTAAGTTCATTAAAATTTCATGCTGGTGGGACGCACTGGGAACGTTTGTTATGGTTAAAAATAAATGCCAAGAATTTTTGGAACGCCATTATGAAATGTTATGCACACGAGGTTGAGGAGGGGAGGCTTGAAAATCTAGCACTACACATGACAAAGGAGGAAAAAAAACTTACCAATTTCCTCACATATGGTTTTGGGGGAGTAGGAGGAAAAAGAAAAAAAAAAGGTAAGATGAGGGGAGAAGAAAGAAAGCATCGAGGACTGAATACGGAATAGCGATTTGGAAGAACAACAAACTGAATCATTTTGGAAGTGAAAAAAAACAAGTTGGTTTTTCTTTTTGGTTTCATTATGATAAATGTTGTTGTGTAAACTATGTTTAATTGAACATGAAAATAGTGTGAAGTTATGATGATTACTGATGTGCATTCTTTGTATAATCAAACATGAAACCAATGTGAAACTAGGATGGCTTTTACTATGTATGCCATATTTAATTGATTTGAAAGTAGTGTGAAAATTAAGATGAATGTTATTGTGTAAACCGTGTTTAGTTGAATTTGGAAGCAACGTGAAACTATGATGAATATTGTTGTGTAAATCATGTTGAATTGATTTTAAAAGTAGTGTAAAATTTATGATGAATGTTGTTGTGTTGACTGTGTAAAAAAATAATTGTAAAGCAATGCATTGCTGGGAAGATGTACTACTTTGTTGCTATGTGTATTTACATTTTGAAGCAAAGGAATTATGATAAAATGATGCCATGTTACTAATTTTTAAAGGTAAGAAAGAAACCATTAGTGAAACTATATTTTTCTTGGAACCTAGAAAACTTCGATTGAGAAAGATAGGTTTTGTGGAATTTACTACCTGAGAAAATAGGTAGTCGATAAAGGAATAAACATTTTGAAAGAAAAAATTAGATTTAATATTGAGCTAGGAGATATGTGAGTCTTCATAATATTTCCATATTAGTTTATATTGCATGTGTGCATAGTAGGATGCATGATCATCTACCATGAGTCGTATCTGATCCCTGATGGCACTACATGGAATCTTTTGTGCAAAAAGTTGCTTGTTGAGGAGAGCCAATGATGAAGTTTAGATGAAAACCAAGGGTGTGGAGCTGGTATGAACCGATAGCACCAAATACTCACATATGAAGGATGACAACCATGCTTTTTTGTGGAAGTAGTCATAGAAAGAAAACATCTAAAGAAATGGATGGTCCAAAACTTAGAAGATGATTGTCCAAAATATTATCATAAATTGGAACTTCTACATATAAAAAAATATGGGTGATGCCCTCTTGTATTCCTATTATGAATGGAAACTTCTGAGTTGGAATCAATGACATAGGATTAAATAATTGTGACTCAAATATTTTGTAAACTATATAAAGAATTATTGTTCCTGATTCTTCTACGCATGCTTTTATTTGATGTCACATTTAGTAATTTAATTAGAAAAGTATATAGTTAAATTATATGAATTTAGAGAGTCATTTAATTATATTGAGTATATCTCTTGTAGCTTATAAGATATAAAATGATTATTATTTTTAATTATCTATCAGTAGACCAGATAAAGTTTTAATGAGGGTAATAAATTGAGATAATTCTTTTAAAATATGAAAGCTTGCACCAAAAATTTAGAATATGAATTGAATATAGAGGTGAAATCTATGAAATGGTATTTTTGACTCATAGCTTAAAAGGAATAGTAGTTATGCTGGAATTGTGCAATGTTGAGAGCATAGGATCTAAACCAAGAGTAGAGCAAATGGTTTTTAGAATTTGCCTTTGTGAAACATTAAATCTACCTTTGTATTGGAGGTGAATCTATTTTAGAATGGTAATAACTTCATGGAAGTAGAGAATTTAGTTTTGTATGGCAAACTACCTCTATGTCTAATTAATTCTTATCCTTTAAATTTTAATGTTTCTTTTTAGAAAATAGATTTTTCTATTCAAAGGGAGTTTTGTAGAATTATTTTGTAAAGAAATGTTAGTAGCATAACCTTAACAAATATTCTTAGAAAATTTGACCCAAGAATATGACATATGATCATCCAAAACGTTGAGGTACAGGTATGCACACAACAAGTTTCAGAATAGCTACTGACTAACAAAATTTTTCAATAAAATACTCGTTCAAGTTTGGATGGAAAGGTGGTATGGGACACCTTTTATAGGTTGTATTCGAAGGGCAAGGTAATAAATTCCTTACTCATAAAACCTATCTAAGTTTAGCCACATGGTTTGGTATGGGACAAACCATTGTGAGTTGCAATGAGTATACGTAATGAAGTCCAAGGTCAGGGAATTGACATGGCACTAACTAGATTTGGTAAATGGGAATCACTAGTTATTCATGGAGGCATAAATATGCTAACCTCTTTCATACTAATTAAGAACAATTCGACTAGATAGTTGAAGATTCAGTATGAAGAGATGAGGAAAAAAGACATCTACCCTCTAGGTGTTATGGGACCTAGAGGATAAAATTTTTCATGGTTTGGACCTCATTCTGGAATATGCGAACAATAAATGAGGATATCCATTTCCACTAAATGGCATCTCTATGGGATTTGATTGATCTCGTCCACTTGGGTGACTAGTTGTAGCAATCTTGAAACAAAAAATGGTATGTATTGTCTATGTTATATTGTTTGTATATGATTTTGAAAACTATTGGGTGATCCAAATTGATAATAGTATAAAATAAAACCTTGTAAAATAGGAAAATATTTTAGACTAAGGGATAAAATTTTTAGAAAATAATTTATTCTAGGTTTTGTTGATCTTTTTACTGGGCAACTAGGTGAGTAGTCAGACTTGGGTTGTTACAGGAGACATAATGAAGTCTACAAACCTTAGTATTAATAAGGATTTTATAAAATCAAGCTTATATACTTCAATAAGGGATCATATATCCTAGTATTTGGAGCTATAAGGTAGACTACTCTATCCTTAAGAATTCAAGTTATACAATTGAATACTAGCATGCTAAGCAACGTTCTTAGAAATGGAATAAGGAAAATACCAATATGGATTAAAAACTTGATGGATTACAATGATGAAAAGGGTAAAGAAAAGGAAGAACCAATACAATGCAAAATAAGTTTTGAAATCAATAGCTATGTAAAGGAAGATTCATCCAATGAATCTAATGACCAAAAATAGGAAAATATTGATCAACAAGACTTTATACAAAAAGGAATAGCTTCAATTGTGCACATATGGTTTGAAGGCCTTATCAAGGAGATAGAAAAACATGATATTCCTAATATGGACTATAAAATTATCAGATCATCTCTACTGGGCACTCATTGCAACCAATATGGTCATGAAAAGACCAATTGTTGGAGTTTCCATCCATACAAATATTGTGAGGGAAAAAATAACTCATATTTCTATTATTACTTCAAATACAGGTACTATAAATACTATGAAAGAAGATTACTTCAAAGAATAATTTTTTATCTTCAAAAACTTATTTCAAATGGATCTACTAAAATTGAGCTCAAAGTTGATACTTATGAAGGGCAAAAAAATAGGTCTTACATAGGAATAAAAGAAAGGAGAAGAGCCTATTCAGATCCACTCATGACATGCAATATCATGAGAGCAATGGTCCATCAAAGATGCCTGACATCAAGGAACAAATAATGGAAAAATATGAGAAGCCATGACATGAAGACTGAAGCAGTAGAAAAAAACTAAATCAAGAATGCTCTGAACAAGCCAAAGATCATCAAATGGAAGAAGATCCATATTGAAGACTAAAGTCTTCAATACACAAATAATGTAATACAAGGGGTGTTAGAAATAGAGTTTATTCCATAATTTGGGTTATGTAAATGTATCTTCCAAGGTATATACTTAGGACATTAGATTACTTTAGGGAGAATTTATCTAGTTACTTCATGCAATGTAATAAATGCAAAAGTTTCAATGTGCAATTTGTATATTTGCAAGTTATCTCTTGCACAGATAGGTAGAGTGTTGGCCAAGGATCCTATATTTCTATATAAGAAAGGCTTCATTTTTAGATATATATGAGAAGGGGGACATAGATAGATAGAGCTTATTATAGCATAGTTGTAGGTAGTAGTACAATATTGTGTAGATCACCATATATTGGTGATGGGTGCAATGTAGTTCATTAGATTCATTAATGGAGTGTTCATTTCCTCCATAGATATGTTGTATTCATTTATGTTATTTCTACTCACAACATACTTCAGTCATCTAACAGATTTACTTTCTTTTATATTATTATGTATCTTGTGATTATTATCTTCCATTGCTCTTTACATCAAAAGCTAAAAAAAGTGAAGAAATTTTTGAAAGCAAAATTCCAGAGTTACCTAGTTGAAATAAGGAGACTCAAATACTAAATCTTTCCATGCTACCACGATGAGGCACAGGGGCTCTAACAATATTAGGGAACTCACCAATGCTGATGGGACCATTTTTTTTAGAAATTATAGATATCAGATATGAGGTAGTGGCTTTATTTGAAGATCTACTTGGACCCAGTTCAGAGTGCAATATGCAAATTTCAGAGACCCTACTGAACAATATCCATAGGTTGGTATCCTAGGAGCATAATAATTGTTTTATTAAACCATTTTCCATTGAGTAAATCCATAACACAATTTTTCAATGCAAGGCAGGAAGGCTCTAGGTCCAAATGGTTTTCCCCCTATTTTATTTCAAAAATATTGGGACATTATGGGGCTTGACATCATTTTAGCTATCCAAAAAATGCAATAGACTAAGAACATTCCTACAGATGTAAACTCCACATTTTTGGCCCTCATACCTAAGTCCAATAATGCTAAATCTTTATCTAATTTTTGCCCAATTAGTATGTGCAATATTTTTATAAAATCCTTCCCAAAGTTATTACAACGAGGTTGAAACCTATTATCCCTTTCATCATCAATTCCTATTAAGGTAGTTTTGTTCTAGGGGGGCTAATTACTAATAGCATAATTACAATCCATGATCTTATACATTCTATTTCTAAAAATGGTAAATCTAGCCTTTTCCTCAGATTGGACATGAACAAGGCTTTTGATAGAGTGTCTTGGAGTTTCCTTTTCTCTATCTTGTCTAGATTTGGTTTCCATCATGATTGGATCAACCTAGTCAAGACATGCATCTCAAGATTCAGCTTCTCTATCTTAGTTAATGGATCTACTGCCAGTTATTTCCAGAGCAGCAAAGGCCTAAGGCAGGGTGACCCTTTTTCCCCTTTTCTATTTATCATTGTGGTAGAAGACCTAGGGATAACTCTACGGTCTTCCTATTCTAAAGGATAAATATTTGGCATTAAACCTACCTCATCTCTCATGCCCATATCACACCAATAGTTTGTGGATGATACTATTATGGGCACTCATACCTCTGTTTCCTAATCCAAAATCATCAAGTCCATTCTTCTCTCCTTTGAGTTTGTTGTTGGTCAAAAAGTCAACTTCCCCAAAAGTAAACTGTATATTCTCAATATGCCCTCTAGAAAGTAAACCAACATAGCTAATATACTTGGTTGTACTATTGCTAACCTTCCTACTACATACCTTGGTTTTCTACTTTTTATTGGTTCTACCTTAAAATCTCTTTGGCTTCCAATCATTGAGATAATTCACAAAAAATTGGTATGATGGAAAGGAGGGCTTCTTAGTCAGGTGGGAAAGGTCAAATTAGTCAAAGCCACTCTCTAGAGCATCCCTGGTTTCTTTTCGTCCATATTTCATATTTTGATTGAATTTTATAATAAGATTGAACTACTCTAGAGGAGTTTTCTTTGGTTAGGCTCAAAACACAAATAGAGATTTGATTTAGTTGTGTGTGGGATCAAGTCTTCTAAAATAAATAATATGGTGGTATAGGGATCAGGAAGGTCATACAAATGAACCTAGCCCTCATTACCAAGAAAGGATGGCAGGTCCTTCAAAATGAAAAGTATTTTTGGGTTGATATCATCAAGGCTAAATACCTTTGGCATCAACAATTTTTTTTGGATGATCCTTAACCTATTCAAGGTTATACCATGTAGGATTCCATCTTGTGTACAAGGGATATCATCAAAAAATGAATCTGTTGAAAACTTGAAAATGAACATAAGATAGGTTTTTGGGAGGACAAGTGATTGTGTAACAGCTCTCTTCAAAACTACCTTGATCTGAAATGCCTCAAACCCGTGACTGATGTGTTGTTTGGTACACAGGTTTACAATTTTATTGAATTTTATAGGAAGTGATGTAGAACCCTTCCTCATCGTGATCTGAATGAGTATAAAAAAAGAGCTAATATTGTTTTATCTAATATTTTGCATCTTTGTGTTATTCCCTAAACTTATTGTTGAAGGTGACTCCATGAACATTGTTAGAAGCCTTCTAGGAAACTAGACAACATCTTGGAATATCTCTAGATCAATCTCAGAGGTAAATTTTTTCTGAGCTCTTCCCCTAATGTCACCATTCAATATGTCTTTAGGGAAGGAAACCAAGTTGTTGATGCTCTGGCTAATTTGGGTTTTTCTTTACCTAACTTTACTATTTGGAATGAAAGTTTCCCCCCATCCTTGGTTGATGGAAATCCTACACTGGTTTCCTTTTTGTGAGCTCTATTAGAGTTCAGGTTTCTTGGTTAGATGCATCTTCTCCATGTTGTGGGTCACTTTCTTGCCAAATTTGTTTCCTTTAAACAACTAGTGGACTTTTTATCCCATGCAAAAATCTGCTCCAATTTAGACTTCACAGGTGTCTCAATATAGGGATTCCACATCTAATTGGATAGCAATTCTAGAAGTTATGTTTAGAGGTTTCATTGGTTTGTGGGATTTTTCTAAGTTCAAATATTCTATTTCTACCATCTATTCTCATGAGTGGCTTCACCTTGATAGAATGAATGCTCGAGGAATGTGGAGATTGTGGTTCGATTTAACAACCCTCCAAAATATGGGTCGTATTTTAACCTATTTTATCTACAAGAATATGGTGTTGCTGCTCCATCTATGGATGCAGGAACAGATGTCATCACTGGAGGAAGCAATACAAGGCATTGGTATCTTCTTCAATTTGCAAGCAAGGGTATCCGGGGAAAGGTAAGTTTTGGGATATGATGAGCGGTAAAGTTTTTTGCCTATGTTAGGGTGTTAAAAATCCCTACTGGAAATCCTTCCACCAACGGTCCATGTAGTTGCATCCACGTAGCTATATTTTAGGGTTTTGTGTTCGATTTACAAAAATTGTGTGCAATAATTTGAAAAATGATAAAATAATAAGTAACAAAAATAGTGAAAATGGTGACAACAATAATAATAATATTAATAATAATGATAATAATAATAATAATTATTATTATTATAATTAATAATAATATGCACTAGAAATTATAAAGCGAACTTATAAACAAATAAGGCAGAGGGAAAATAAACCTACACATGGCATACCTTGGTGGGAAAGTGCCTGCATGCATTTTACAGGTGGCACTCCATATATTGTCATCATCTTTTATTTATAGCATTGATAACATGGTGTTAAGAGAGGAACATCGGGAGAATTTGCTATACGATTTGGGAGAACTAAAGGAAAAATTGGAATTTTGTGAACTTTTGGTCAAGTCAGAACTTCTTGTGATAGGTTTTTAAAACTATAAAATATATTTATTTATAAAAAGTTTTAAGTGAAATATTTTTGGCATGGAACTCTGTGTTAAAATGAATATTGAAATTCCTTAGGAATTTGTTTGTGTCTACTTTCTGCTAGTTTTAATACGTAAATTCACCTGCAATTCGTTAGACTATGAATGCTTTTCTTGGAAAACCTAATAAGAAAATTTATTTAAAAATCTCTCTTGTTGTGAATACATATCTTGAAAAACCTAATAAGAAAGTTCATTTGGTTGTGAATGCATTTCTTGAAAAAACTTAATAAGAAACTTCTAGTTGCGAGTGCATTTACTTGTAACTTGTAACCCTAACAATATAATTTCATCTACAATCTATTTGGCTGGGAATACATGTTGTATGGCTTCTGTGTTAAAATTGAGGAATGAAAAAACTCTGTATTAATCTTATATTTCATCTGGTATGTGAGTGCATTACATGGTTGTTCAAATAAGAAATACCCCCTGCATTTCATATAGTAGTGAGTGCATCTCTTTGTAGACCTAATAAATAAAATTTCACTTGCAAATTTGCATGGGCTATGGGTGTTTTGTGCATAGCTCTTTGATGGTAATTTTTTTTGGTTTATATTCAAAAAATAGGTGAATTTTATATCAAGAGTACTGATAAGTTAATCTCACTACTATAATAAGTTGATATGATGTTATTTGTATCATGGGTGTTGATAAATTGCTTTCTCTCTCTAAATTCGTGTATACACAAAGCTTACAGGATGGGGATTTTGGTAAATAGTTTTCACTACTTGAATTCTTGTATGTATGAAGCTTGTATGATGTGGTTGCACTGTGTATGTGAATAATTTGTTTTCACCTGTACATTTAAATTTTGTATGGTACCAATTCGTAAAATTTGTTTTGGAAGGGCAAATGACCATGTGTGTTGTGGAATTGATTTGTTGTATGTGCATATAGACAAGGCAATAGTCTCCCATGAGTTTGGATAAAATTTTAAAAATGTAAATATATGTTATAGTAATAAGAAATCATGGGTCAGCTGGAGAATGCGTATTGGTTTATTGAAGAAAGGAAAACAATTTTAATAATTATCCTAAGTTTATTTTTAAATGGATTCATAATGAAGAAATATTTAATCAGATTTTGAAATATTCTTTACTTGATCCCAAGGCAGAAAACGTAGGTGTTTGGCAATCATTTTATGTTTTGAAAATATAAATTTCCAAGTTTCAAATTGAGCCTTTATGTCATTATGAACAAAAACACCCAGCAATGATTAAACACTTTATCCGTTATAGCAGCCACCCAATTTGTCTTAAAGGATTTTATGTCGTAAACTTGAGATTGGTTGGGATTATCAAATGGAGTTTAATGCGTACATGGGAAATGGTGTAGCATTTTTTGGAAATGTAACCTCCTATAACATAAATAATTTTGGTTAGGGGTAGTCTCGGATTTTGATACATAATTTCTGAAAAAACATTAGATTCTGCTATATGCTGGCATTCGTTTAGACGTGGCTAGCAAAGTAAGTCATCATCCATAAAGTGGGTACTCATTATGGGATAAATTGACTTGTGATTTATTTAGATCTTACAAATTAGTAGGTTGTATTTGTTTTGACCCAGAGTGCATGTAAAATTGGGAGCCAAACTATTCTCGAGACCTTAGCCAGTGTGCCATAAAACACCAACATAAGATTTGATGGGATGTGACTTAATCTTTATGGTATATAGTAATATTGAGAAAATCATGGAAGACATGTTTTAATATTAGTTTCTTGGATGTTTCTACTAAAATTAGGGAAACCAAAATATATGGGACTTTATAGAATTAAATAGAAGCGTTTTTCTAATCGAAACTTTATTATGTTTTTTTTTTTTTTGAATTTACATGGTGGAATCGGTAGCTACCACAAATCTTGGCAGGCTGTCCAGATTTTATGGCCACCACAGTATTTTGTGATGTCCACCCCGAAGCTGCCACACAGATCCTCGCACATTCTGCCCCTATAACCACCATGCCACAATCATTTTAAACCTTTTACGCCATTGAAAGCACTAGGAAAGGGAAAAGAAACTTTATTATGTTGATTTGGATTTTATAGAATTAAATAAAAGTACTCTCTTAATAGAGACTTTATTTAAGGAAATGTTATTTGGTTTTATGCTTTAATTTAAGAATAAAGATGAAATTTTATTATTTTGTTATAAACTATAATTTAAAAGATAATAAGGAAATGTTATTATTTGATCTTATGCTTTAATTTAAGAATAAAGAGAAAATGTTAATATTTGGTTATATGTTGTAAATTAAAGATAATGAGGAAATGTTATTAGTGGATTTTTATGTTTTACTTTAAAGATAAAGATGCCAGACAATTTCATTTTTATTTATTTATTTAGTCATATGTTCTCTATGAATAGTACATGAAGAATTTTCATATCTTAATATTTATTAGTTTGTTAAAAATAAAAAATAAAATTCTTGAATCTACAAGTGCTACATTAAATATCATATATGCATATATCTGTCGGAACTTTTGGAAATCCATAATACACCTTGATAACCCTTCGGAGCATGATAACAAATATCAACCATATTCCATAAACCTTAGATAAACCCTGTTAAAGAAGCCTCCGGAAGTGGGAGTACAAAACTTGTTCTACAACCTAAGATTGTGGGTAGACAATCTTGACTACAAAATCTATTGGTGTCATGGGTAGAAAAACACCTTACATAGGGGTAACCACATTTCTGATGGGTAATTTCATAACGGGAGGTAATAAAGGGTTGTATGGGCATACCTTCTAGGTCATCCCTGCTAGTGAAGAGTGGTGAATTATGCTTTACTGGGTGATACTGACAGCACGGTGGTATGGGACATCGCGTTGGTTAATCAACACATGATTTTGGGTGGTTACCAAGGTATTGGTAAGATCCTAGATGATTCTCCAAGTAGAATGGTTGATCGTCTAGCTTGAGCATGAATACGCTGAGTCTTGCATGATAGAACGACATAAAATAGGGCAATCATGTTAAGACATGGGAAAGTATGTGTCACACCTCTAGGTGATATGGGCCCTAGAGGAAAAGAAACCCACTATCTAGACTTAGGATCTCGGGAGGAGAGTGAAGTTAAAAATGGTAACTTTATAGGATCTGGCCAATCCTGATCTCATGATTATTCCGACTGCAGCAAAATGACACTCATGAAGACAATCTCAACATGCTCAAACTAGAAAAAGAAAATTGATAAGAATAAAATAAATAAATAATTTTACACAAAAGTGGTAGTGACTTGGGGTGACTAGACAACCAAGTGGTTATGACTTGGGGTGTTACATTTGGTATCAGAGCCAAAGGTTATGAAATTTTTGATAATAAAACTAGTATCTAACCTAATGATTGACAAATCGAACATCTAAGCCAAAATTGACTAGGCTTCTTTTCTTTTCTCAAGTCATGGCTAGCTCCTCAAAGAAATCTATGGTGGTGTAGCGGGAAGAGCTGACCAAAAATATCAAAAGGGTTCTCAGGAAGTTTGTGAGGACTGGGGACACGGGAGGAATCATAGAACCTCCTTAGGATGGAAAAAGAACTAGCTCCTAAAGAGTACAAATTGGTTTGAATGATGCAATTAATGTGAGAACAAATGAATGAAAAAAATAACAAATGGAGCAACAAAAATCCAATAATGGTCGAACACATGGCTCAGTAGAAAGCTTAGATGTTGGAGCATATGGAACAACATAAATCCCAACCAACTCAGCAGTAAGAGATGATCTCCCAACAACAGAAAATAATATAAAACCTATCAAAAGGAAAGGAAATGGTAACCACTAAGGAGAAGACAGCTATTGATCCTAAAATACAAGTAGGCTTTGAGTTAGATAGGGATATGTGAAATTTTGCTATAGCCATATTCAATGGTAAAGGTAGCGAAGAAGATGCCGAGAGATGGGTAAATAGTCTAGAAGCATACTTCACCATTAGAACCCTCTCATATAAATCCAAGATATATTGGGCAGTATTTTGACTAACAAGAATAGCAACAAATTGGTGGGACACCTATAAAACCCATAATGTAGAGGCCACTGACGTGCCCTGGGAAACCTTTGTAAAAGCCTTTAAGGATAGATTATTGACTCCGTAATTTTACTTTGAAAGGATTGCTAAATTTTCAAGATTAACTCAAGGCAATATGACCATTATTGAATATTATCAATGCTTCGTGCAACTTATTAAATAAATGTTTGAGTATGAGCAAAGAACCAAGATTAAGGTCCAAAAAATTCTTTTAGGACTCCACCCAAAAATTGGACATCTGATCCTGATGTTGAAACCTGCAACTCTCACTGATGCCTATGACCTGGATAGGAAAAAAGAGGACAACTATAAGTCCAAGAAGGCCTATTATAAAAAATCCTTTAATAGAGAAGAACCTCAGAAGAAGAAAAATATGGGTTTAGTTAAAATAGATAGGAACTGGAAGGATCAAAATAAGAACAAAATTAGATTCAACAAAAACAAGAATCGATATCAGGGAAACAGGGGAGATTAGTACAACCGAGGTGGCTACGACAGGAGAAATTTCAAATATAGATATGATCATAAATCTAGTATCCTAGGGATTGGTACTAAGGATGCCAATGATGGAAATAATAAAGAAAGGGCACTGCGAACTAGTTGTTGGACCTACAAAGAACCGCATTATGTGGATAAGTTCCCCATGAGAGCTAATAAAAGAAAGGAATCAATGGAGCCTACCCATAAGATATTTTTAGCCATAGGTAACCTTAAACTCAATGGGTAAGCTACGCATTTTTTGTTAAATGGGAAAATTTATAATAGGAATGTAAGTATTTTAATTGATTCAGGAGCAACGAATAGTTTTATTTCTTCAAGCCTTGTGAGGGACATATAAAAAAAAATTGGGTATATGGAAAATGGGTGGAAGGTTGAATATGGATTTGGGTAAACCTATACCATTAATAAATGCTTATTCGACCCTCAAATAATCCTACCTTAAGGAAATACGGGCTAGCATTTGTATGTAGCCCCATTACATGTTTTTGATATAATATTGGGAGTGAATTGGGTCAAGGCTCATAAAGCCTTATTAAGCTTTCAATAAATATGGATGGATTTCACTGATGATACTATTCAATGGATTCAAATTAATTGTGGATGTGAATTGGTGAAACCACATCTCCTAATAGCCATGCAAGTTAAAATAGCCATAAAAGAAAGGAAGTGAATCTTTGTAGTTAAAATTAATAAGAGAGAGGATATTGAGACTGGGATAAATCTATTTCAGACATATCTAATACTAAATGGTTTCAGGGATATCTTTCTTGAGGATCTTCTAGGTCTCCCATCCCAAAGAGAATTTGATTTTTCTATAGAACTCCTACTGGAAACAACTCCCATAGCTCAAGCACCCTATAGAATGACTACCATAGAACTACAAGAACTCAAGACTTAGCTTAAAGAACTATTAGAAATTGGGCTCATTAAACCTAGTGTCTCTCCATGGGGAGAACTCGTTTTATTCGTTAAGAAAAAGGATGGGTCACTAATGTTATGTATTGATTATAGGATGTTAAATAAGATGATATTTAAGAACAAGTACTCCCTACCCAAGATAGATGACATGTTTGACCAAATGAAGGGAGCTACAATATTCTCAAAAATTGATCTTAGGTCCAGTTATCACCAGCTCAGGATTCGAGAAGAAGACACCCATAAAACTACCTTGTGAACAAGATATGGCCACTATGAGTTTACAGTGCTACCTTTCGGTTTAACCAATGCACCAATAACTTTTGTGAACTTAATGAATATTGTATTTTGGGAAAAAATAGATAAATTTGTATTGGTATTTCTGGATGACATAATGATATGCTCTAGGAATAAAGACGAATATGATTGACACATGAAGATTGTTCTTGAAAACTTAGAGACAATTAGTTGTATGGAAAATTATCGAAATGTGAGTTTTACACATCCCAAGTACAATATTTTGGTCATGTGATTTTTGCTAAAGGAATATCGGTGGACCCAAGGAAAATAGAGGCTATCATTGAGTTGCCTGCCCCAACTAATATGTCTAAAGTATGAATTTTTATGGGATTGATCAGGTATTATCGATGTTTTGTCCAAAACTTCTCTAAAGTAGCCTATCCAATAACCAACCTTCAAAAGAAAGGTAAGGCCTTTAAATGGACTGCTCGATGTGAGGAAGCCTTCAAAACACTTAAATAAAATCTAACAATAGTGCCAATTCTTAGAATACCGGATCCCAAACTACCATTTATAGTATGTACTGATGCCTCCATAGAAGGATTAGGCAGAGTTCTTATGCAGGAAGAGGGTATTATAGCCTATGAGTCTCATAAAATTAAGAAACGTGAGATGAATTACACCACCCATGATTTATAACTAGCGGTAGTAGTGCATGCTCTTAAAATGTGGCAACATTACTGATGGCGCACCGAAGGACACACGCAGTCACACACCCGCAAATCCAGAACTTCTCTTCTATTAAATCTAAAATTTACATGCATACAGCCCGCAGGCTTACAAGGACCAGCGCTCGGCTTGGTCTACGCACTTCCACACTCTGCGTGCATTTCCCGATCCACTACCACTGACTAAAAAAATAAACTAGGTTTTTATAGAGGCCCCGACCCTCTAAAGCATCAACTCCTGCCTAAAAGGATTCACCAACCCGATTAATTACATTCACAAAAAATCGGGACACCAACCCGATTAAAGACCCGCACTTTGCACGGCCCTGTTACTGCTGATCCCTATCAGAATACCCTGCGCGCCCATCCTTTTCGTCTCCCGTGCTTCTTGGTATTTGTCCGCCATTTACTGCACCCTGGGTGCCATGTGTCATTCTGTAACAATTTTGAAAATACCGCCTGTCGTGGTTCCTGCCATCTTTTTCTCGTCCTTCTCCGTCGCCTTCTTCTCTCTCCATCGCGATATCGTGACATGTCGTGATATCGTGACGTTTCTGCTCTCCTGCACTCCCTGGCACTTTTGGTCATGATATCACGACAAGTCGTGATATCACGACGTCCCCGCTGCTCCCTCCATCCGCTTCGTTCTAGTCGTGATTTTGCGACGTGTCACGAAATCACGACACTTCTGCTGCCTCCACTCTGCCATCGCTTTGAGGTCACAATTTCATGACAGTCATGATTTCATGAAATCGTGACATCCCATCTGCTTTCCTCGTCTGCTGCACTTCTCCGTCGTGATTTCATGACAGTCGCGATTTCACAACATGTCACGAAATCGTGACCTTCTAGCTCCTCCGCCTTCGCTTCCGTTTTCTATCACGATTTTGCGACGTCGTGATTTCGCTACTCTTTTTTGCCTTCTCGCCCCTCGTTGTTCCGCTGTCGCAATTTCGTGACAGTCACGATTTTGCGACATGTCATGAAATCACGGGTCGCAATTTCGTGACATGTCACGAAATCGCGGCCCCTTCTCTTGCATTTTCTCTCCTAAAAACTGTCACGATTTCACGACATAGCGAAATCGTGACAGTTTCTGCTGTGAACTTCCTACTTGCCTTCTGCTTTCTCTTCTTTCGACTCTTCAGCACTGACTTTCCCGAATCTTGATGCCTCTGCATCAGATGCTGATGGATGCTCCTGCATCAATTACCTATTGGGTAAACCTTTTAAACTCAAGACTGATCATCAAAGTCTAAGGTATATTTTTAATCAACCAATGCTCAATGCTAGGTAGAGGTGATGGATGGAACTACTAGTAGAGTATGATTTTGGCATTGAGTATATTAAGGGGAAAGAAAATAAATTAGTTGATGCTTTGAGTATTAGAAAGCACATTACTGCTATAACTCAATGCCAATTTAAAATAATTGAACAGATAAGAAATTTCTAACTTCAGGATGAATTCTCTCAAATATGTCAAGATTTGTTAAGGCAAGATTCATAGAAAGCAAAGGATTTTGAAATACGAGAAGATACGTTGTATTTTCGAAATAGAATGGTAGTGCCAAATGATCTAAATCTAAGAAATACATTGCTTTAGGAGGAACATTGTGCTCCTTACTCCACTCATCTAGGATATGTAAATATGCATGAAAATATGAGAAAGGATTATTATTTTTTGGTAATAAAGAAGGATATCGTAGAATTTGTGGCTAGATGTAAAAAAGTGAAGGCAAAATATTTGCACCCTGCAGGACATATATACACATGATGTTCCAATTCACAAATGGTAGGTTGTGACTATGGACTTCATTTTTGGTTTTCCTAAAAACCATTTCTAGCATGATGCTATTAGGGTTGTAGTTGACAAATTGACTAAAGTGGCACATTTCCTACCTAGAAATATTAAGTACGGAGCTCCTACTTTAGCCCATAAGTTTGTTAGGGAAGTGGTACGACTACATGGTTTTCTTGAAACAATTATATCAGATAGGGATTCACAGTTCACATATGAGTTTTGTTATACATTACACTAGGCATGGGGAAAAAAACTTAACATTAGTACCACCTATCATCCTGAAATAGATGGACAAACTGAAAGAGTAAACCAAGTTTTAGAAGATATGCTTCATATGTATTGCATGGACCATAAAAATAAATGGGAAGACTGCCTCTTTTTGGTAGAATTTTCTTATAATAATGGTTACCACACTTCCTTAGGTATGGCCCCACTTGAGGCATTGTACGAGAAAAGGTGCAGGATACCATTATCTTGGAACAATGTAGAGGATTACGTGTTGATCGTACTGGATATGGTTAAAGAAATGGAGGAGCAATTCAATGAAATTCACCAAAGGCTCAAGGAAGCCTTAGACCGGTAAAAGAGTGATACTGACCTCAAAAGAACTCTGAGGGAATTCTTTGTGGGAGACAAAATTTTCCTAAGGGTTAAACCGACCAAGAGCTCTATAAAATCCTCTAAACTTAGCCCAAGATTTGTAGGACCCTTTGCTATTATTGAAAAAATTAGCCCAACTGCCTACAAGTTAGCCTTGTCACCCAACTTGTTTAAAAATCCATCATACATTCCATGTGTCCCTCCTCAAGAAATATGTCTCTGATCCTTATCATGTTTAGAATGTTGATCACTAGCAGATAACCGACCCCCAATGCATTGAGGTGCGACCTGTCAAGATATTAGGTTTTTGTTGGAACAAAATCTGCCAATGGTTATTATTTGTGCCTTGATTTTGTCAACATTGAGTAGATGGATCTGATATTAAGATCTTCCATATAATCTCCAAAGGAGGCTAGTTCCTTAATAATTTTTTATGAGAAATCGAAAAGAGAATTACTGAAATAGAGGGAAATATAGTCGTAGCTAGAGCTTTCTTGTGGTATAGATTAGACAACAACTAAGACAAATACATATACTCTTACTATTTAAGCATTTATTATATATTCATGCAGAAATATTAGTTTTCAAGTGTGATTTAGATATCCATCTAACACATATATGTATCGACTTCCAAATCCAACAATATAATTTATATTATGTATAAGTCCAAATTTTAGAATGAAAACAATGTATAAATTAACAATGTTTTTTTTTAAAGTGAAAAACCCCTTGCGGGCCGCCTTGGTCTGAGAGACCATGAACAGGGGGTTATACACCATCAAAGTCACCCAAGAGTCGCACCCGACCCTGCCCACACCAACATTATCAATTGGATTTTGGATACCCAATTCAGATTTTTGGTAAGGTGGATATTTGAACTTGGGACCTCCCTTGGAGGATTGCCCTCTCCTCTCTAACTCACCTACAACACCTGGGTAGTATAAATTAACAATGTGAATAGAAGCAAAGAATTTTTTATACATACACTTGCACGTTGTGAAACAGAAGCCATTAAAATCATAATTGTATTGCTTATATTCAGAGTACATACATCCAATCTTGTAAACGCCTAAGAGCTGACCTCTTTTCAGTGTGTATTTACTATTATATATACCCTATGGTGAGTATCTTTACAATTAGTACATTCTGACATAAAATCAATTACAAGCAATCAGACTACAATCATGCTTCAATATGTTTTGCATGGCTTCTAATAATAAACAAAATCTGATAGCATAAATCTAGGATTTGATACTTCTTTCACCCATCTGTCATCAGTCACTAACACAAACTTTTGAAGGCATGTTTATTTATTCTTAATTATATATTTGTCAGTGAAAACTCATCATGTCACGAAATTGTGATATCTCATTACATTATGGCTTTTTTGAGCTACTCGTCGATGAAAACTCGTCAGGTCATGAAATCGTGACATATCCTTACATTCTAGCCTTTTTTAGCTACTTGAAAATGAAAACTCCTCATGTCACGAAATCACTTCTCTTTGCATTTTGGCCCTTTTGAGCTACTTGTCGGTGAAAAATCATCACGTCGCAAATTCCTACGTCCCCTCGCATCTTGAACTTTTTGAACTGCTACTTGCTGGTGAAAACCCATAATGTCATGAAATCGTGACCTTCCTCATGCCTTAGTCCATTTTTCACTTTATGTCTCAAAAATGAAATGCCGATCTCGTGTGGAAAAAATCTGCTATCTATCAAGGTAGTCTTTTTAGACTAACATTTTTGGCACCTTTTGAGGAATTTTGCTAGGAAAAATATTAGAATCTAGGACCTTCATCCATTGGGAAACTGAGTCAAAAAATAATATGGAAGAGGATGTTGTGGAAGAAAATATTCAAGATAAATACACTTAAACAAGTAAAGCATTACCTTTTCAAGACACCTCTTACAAGTTATGGATGTTTTACTAAAAATACATTAACAACTCAAATAATTTTAAACTTATGTTATGGTTGGCTACTTGTCCCTCCTTCTGTCAGCTTATTTTGGTTATCATGTTTGGATATCTTCAAATTTTCTATCTTAGCAATCACTTCATTTTAAGTAAGGCAAACCTATTTCCAGTCTTCATCTTCAAGGTCTAAATAATCCATGAACAACTGATATATACTATAATTCTTCCACTTTATCATGGGACACTATCTTATTTCTTAGAATCAATTCCTATAAGAAAGTCTTAATCTATGTGAGGTTCTGCACCATAGTGAATACTAGTGTTTCCTCTATAGGTTCTTCCCAATTCTCTATTTCTGATTCCTCTTCCATGAAAGTTTTTAGAGATAGTGTTAGTGCATCCTTGCTTAAAACTTTTGAATTATCATCCCATAAATATGGAAGTCCACATTTTTTCACCAAATTTAAATGTTTCACTAATCCTTTGGCCTCAACTTCGAACTCTTGAAGGATTTTTTCACCTTTAGTTACAATTTTAAGCCTCCTAAAGAAACTTTCAGCCGCAATCTTGGCTTGATACCATGCTTCACTTCAGATTTTAGTAGCGACGCTTTCCATAATTTTCTCTGATAAGACTTGAATCTTTGTTGCCGCATCTGATCTTTATTGAATAAAGCTTACTGAAGCTTTTAGTTCTTCACTGACTACTTCAATTACCTCCTTCACCTTGGCTAGGTACAACAACATTGGCCTTGCTTTAAGACTTAGTGTCAATATATCTTCGAGCATCTCTTTCCGTACTGCTTTAAATTTTTGTTTTGAGAGACCATATGGGGTGTTCTACTTCTCTATCATATACTACTAAAGTTGTTGAACCTGTAGTTTTAGATATTGAATCTGTGCATATGTCTCCTCCAATTTTTCTTTATATTTGACTACTTCATTAGCAGCTTCACCAAACTTATCTTCCCATTTTCTTACTTCCAGCTTTAGGGCCTTTTCTATCAATTTTTGTTCCTACAAGACCGACTTTGATTCTTTCCTGGCCCCTTGTTCTTTAAATTTTTTTTCTTTGAAATATTCTCCATGTAAGTAAATAGTTCTAAAATGGGCCTGAGCCTTTCCCCACTCATCTGACATATGTAACTGGGTAATG
Source organism: Wollemia nobilis (assembly GCA_028583015.1). Lineage (NCBI taxonomy): Eukaryota > Viridiplantae > Streptophyta > Pinopsida > Araucariales > Araucariaceae > Wollemia > Wollemia nobilis. Next base: position 14,205,374 of record JAQPPZ010016724.1, read on the forward strand.
TCTTCAGTTGTATCTTCTACCTGATAATCTGCAATGGTCATCTCTCCTTTAGACTTATTTGATACAAGTGTTAATTTTACTTTTTTCCTCTGCATGGTGGTAGGATCAAGAGAAAATATTTCTTGAATACGAGCTGGAGTTTTGGAATCTCTAACAGAATGATATGTCCACCAGTCTAAGGTATTTTTGTTCACATTTCTCAAATCCTTTAATTTTAAAAGAGTTGGATGACTCTCAGCATCTGAAGTAGATGTTAATTTAATAACTAGGAGGCAAATTCTAGGGAGAAATGGATTTGGAACCAATTCAACATTAACTTCAGATTGGAGTTGAGAGTATAATTCTAGTTCTAAGGAAGAAAACCATGAATTAAAAGGGAACATTATATCTTTCTTTGAACTAGAAATGGAAGGAAAATTGTTTTGGGAATGAGTAGACAGAAAAGAGTGAGAGAATAGGGAAGCCATACCTATTTATATCTGAAGCGCTTGCTAATATCCATATTCTCCCTCATGATCTCTATTGCTTTCATTCATGATAGAATCTTGACTCTCATCCTGTGTAGGAATTTCTACATTTTCTCTGTCATCAATCCTATTTTCATCACCTATATCTTCTTCAAGATTTATAATTTCAATATTTTGGGGAATTTTCCCACACTATCCTTTTCTATGTTCAACATTCTCTTTTTTTACCATAATTTCTTTGAAGATAGATATATTTTTGCCTCTTTGAGCAAGGTCATTTGGATCATTAGTAAAATTGATTCGAATATTTTCTTGTTTAGTTTTTTCTCTATTTAGAACATTATCCTAATTATTCTGAACAATCTACTCACCATATGGAGAAGTTCCAATATCATCAACATCATTATCTTGAGAAATTTGCTCATGATTTGGAATTTTTTCAACATTTTGTTTCTCATTTTCTTGGTTTTCTGCCACAAACTTTAGCCTCTTCCTCTTAATACAAAGAGGTTCTTCATTATATTTTGTAGCTAATTTTGAAGGCGGAATGAAATTCATAGTTTTAGGAGTTGCAACTTTAATTTTTTATGAATCAACTCCCAATGTCAGGTGTTTTCCTCTTCTTTTAGCCTGTAAGGGTTCAATTATCCCTTGCCCTTATTTTCCTAAGACTTTGCCCCCATATCCCATAATTAGCATCATCTGAGCAGCTTTTCCATATGCTTTTCCTTGCTATTTTGTGAAGATATCATCAGTGGATCTTTTCTTTGAAGTTCTAAGCCTGGTTTGTGCTTGAGCTAACAGTTGCTCAACTACAACTTTATTACCTTTTCCCTAGTCAATATTCTATTGTTTCATAGCTTTAGGACTTGCTTCCTTGCTGTCGCCAATGCTAGCAGGTATCTTCACAGGAAAAACCCCTGACCATGAATCTTGATAACGATCATAACGTACTAAAAATTCAAGGTCATTTTTTACAGGGTACCTTGAATCAATCATATTTGTTTGCACCCTCATAGTCCACCATTCATGAATATTTCCCACTGTCCAATCCACACCTTTCTTTTGCATTCTAGAAATGGTGTTTTCATCTAATACATATTTTGAATTGTTCTCAAGGTCATAATACATTATGTGTTCATAAAAATCATGCCAAGGAGGCAACAGTTGCATTCTTTCTATATGCCATTCTAGCGCATCATCTCCATTATTATTTCTATAGGCTTCAATATCTGGTCTGATGGATGCATGATAAAAATTCATTGGAATTCTGTTTAAAATTACCTGTCTTTTCGTAAATTTTTTTATAGGATCATATTTCCATATCTGAGGTATTTGTATTAGCCCCAAATCTCTAAGAGCTTGATTAATCTAATCTTGTTGACCCATTTTAGAAACAATAATACCTTCAAATTGAAAAGGTATAGTACAAGTACTAGTTTTACGAATACCTGTGCCATATTTGACACTGATTTGTTTAGTTTGTCTTACATATTCCAATGCAAACAACTTATCAATAACATAATGAGGAAGTAAGAAAAGTTTTTCAGTAAAACCATATAACCTGATGACAAACCCTTGGGTGAGAATAAACCAATCACCCTCTTTAGCGTGTTTATTCTATAAAACTTTCTTAGCTTTTGGGGTTAATCTTATGATTTCTCCATACATTATTTTCAGAGTTGGACCCAGAAATTCCCTATTAAAATCGTAATATGATTCTATTTTGTACAATACATTGGTCCACTCATATACTAGTAAGGTTCTCCCCTTTTCATCTTTATCATTTACAAAAATAAAAGCTAGCTCCTTAGCCATAAAATAAAAGAACAACCACACCAAGTATGAAGAAAAACAAAAATAAAACTGAGACCCCTTCTTTATTGCAAATAATCCTTCATGAATTTATCTAAAAAGATACCCCGACCAGTCAAAAAATAAAGGCCTAACACTTTTATCCATGACTGCATAGTCATAATTTTTTGGGTTCGATAGACAATTTACTAAGGCAATCTGCCACCCATGAACTTTCTCATTAGTCTTCAGTCCGACCACCATAGCTAATATAGAAAAAAATTCTGGGTTCTTGAACTTTGCTAGGTGGATAGGGGTTTCAAGTATTTTTCCTCCGATAGGTTGATTTTTCAACTGTGTATGGAGGATATTATTTATATTTTTAGAAGGCACAAAATATTTTACTTGGTTTTCTGGGTTAAAATCCTTAGGCTCAAGGGTAGGTACATATCTAGTAGCGAAAGAAGAAATAAAAGCTTCCATACTCAAAGTAAAAAGCAATCTTCCTCTGTGATTTCTAACAACTTTATTTTTCTCATCATAAAAATTTATGATTGCTTTGACCAATTCAGTACAAGGGTACACAATAATGTAAACGTACCAGTATAGTAATGAATGGAAAGCAAAAGTAGCAAGAGAAGATGTAGTAATACCAGTAGCCATTATGTCTTCAATATCTCTTCGAATTTTTGCTGGGTATTTCCATGTTACCACAGTGTCACTGATTCTAGCATCCCTTTCAATAAATTTCTCACCCATGTCCTCTCCACGTCTTACAACTATAGGTGTAGAATATGAACCCACTATTGTTGTTTTTTTATTATTCTTTTTTGGGGCCATGAGAGACCATCACACTGAGCTTTTCTGAACTAAAACTCAAATTTTGGAAAAACAAGAATAGAAAGTAGCACAACAGATTTTACTCAAGAGAAAAATTAAGGTTTTTATGTCAACTAGAACAAATATGCATGATTTACATTAATTGTGGTTGGTGGGATAGATTTTATCGAATCCTTATGTGCCTTATTTCTGCCACCTTTTTGAATGTTTCAAAAATATGCCCAATGATTACACACTGTATACAAATGAATATTACGCTTACCAAAGCTTCTCACATTTGTAAAGGTGTTCCTTTCTTCCAATCATAAAAAGACCATGTGGCAAATTTCAAATTTCTTTTTGCAGCTGACCATCAATCTTATTAAATTAAAATAACTGTAGTTACCCTAGGATGCACACACCACCCCCTTTTAACCCTACTTGCAATGTTATTAAAAACCCAATATGAAATGGAATACAAGAAGAAAAAGCATATAACATGAAATAACAAATATAGATCTCTTTATTGGTATTGAAACTCGGTTATATGTCGGTCCCTCTTCGGGATACCTATTTTGATACAATAAGTTACAAATAGGCAAAGTGTGCCCCTTTCGTAAAGAGGTGGTGCACTTATAAAAGCTTCCCGGTTCCACACATGGAAATGTATGAGGGCTTACAGATGCCTCCTTATCCAGGTCTATTTCCTAGAGGGATCCCTTTTGCTCTTGTATGTTGCAAACTTCGTTTGATGAACCTATGGCCCTGCAAGAAATGAAACAACAACACACGCTTAGGTGTCCGATATTTCCTCCCCGAATGATATTGTTAGTAATAAAAGAATGTAAAGGAAATATGATGAAACTATGCCATGAAATTATGTAAATCTATGCTAATGATATGAAAATATGAAGAAACAGAATAAAAGAAGCTATGTCTAAAACCTAAGCTAATCTTGCGAGCCATTGTCCAAGAGATAACGGTCGCTAAGGTAACCTTGCTCTCTTTGCTCCAAAGTTATGGGTCAAAACCTGTATCTGATGTCAAAATAATAGGTTTTATGCTCTTCAATTTGTCAGAGTTCTACCATACATGTGATCTCAAATAGAATTCTCCAAGTCTCAAAAGCTCTCCTAAAAAATATATCTGTCTCTGATATGATCTCCTATCTCTCTTGTCCTTTTTTTAGATAAAAGATGTCAGATCTTCTTTGGTGCTCTTAGGCTTACACCTTTTATAGTGTGAAACCCTAGGTCTATGTCCAAGCCCTAGGAATTAATTTATCATGCGTAGTGTAATTTAGCATGAGAATATTTTGTCCTTTGTCTATGTTTGAAGGCCAATTAACTGAAATCTAACTTCCCACTTGAGTCTTCTATACGAATTGGTTGTTAGCATGAGAAGCTTTTGTCTTTTGTTTATGCTTTGAGGTTAGTTAACTAAAGTTTAAAATGCAAACTCAAGCCTCCTATGCGAACTAGTCATGAAAAGGAATGCAAAGTTACTCCTGCTCACCTTTATTGCATGCAGACTACCACTTTCACTCGTGATTAGGCATGTTTATCAGTAAATCGCTTCTTATGGCTTAGCCGTTGTTGTCTGTAGTGGCTAAGATCTGGCCACTGTTGTCTATAGCAACTAAGATTTTTCCGCTCTAGGCTTGATCGGCTAGGATCTGGATGCTCTTGGATTGAGTAGCTAGGCTTAGATGGCTTGAAAAGACCCCAAATGAGTGGTGAGAACCACTGTTGATGATTGGAAAGTTCAATATTATGTCTTATGATCTTATGAGTGTGTCTATGTGAGCAGCTCCCCTAAGCATGACATGATTTAGGTGTTTACAATAACTCTTATCGATACTTCTTCTATTCTTGAATGTAATTCTTTCCCACCAATCATCATAAAACTACGTGGTATTTTTAGATTTAAACCATTAAAGATGATAATATAGCACTTTTCCACTTTGTCTTCTTCTTGTTGGTAAACTCTGTTTGGTTGCGGAATTACGAAAAAAAACTTTCATAAACCGGAAATAATCTTAGGGAAATATTTAAAAACCTATTATAATGTACATACTATACATAAAATTATTTCTTCTTCTCTATTTGAAATAGAGCTTTAAGTGAAAAGCATTCATTGTTATGGGTAAAATCATACCCTGCTGATTTTTCAGTTGAAAATAATTAAACTGCCTTTCAGCAATTATTTCAAAAGGACCTTCCCAAAAGGCATCAAATTTATCATGGTTACCTGGCTTAGCTTTTTTCACATTCCATTTCAAAACTAGGTCCCCCACTTTAAATTTTTTTAAGGTAGTTTTCTTATTGAACCATCTTTCTGTGCCTGTCATATATTTTCGATGATGATTATAGGTATATTACCTCTGTTCTTCTAGTTGTAGAAGTTGCATCAATCAGACATCCATTGGTTGACCTCATTTTTTGTTCATATGATTAAGTAACTTTTAGTGCTAGTATATCCATATGTATAAGCAAAATAGCCACTTTACCATAGACTAAAGAATAGGATGATGTATTAATAGATTTCTTAATTGAAATCCTATCAACCCATAGTGCTTGATTGATCAAGAAATTCTAGGTTCTCTTGTTATCTTCTAGTGTTCTTTTTATAATTTTGAGGAAATTTTTATTTGTAGACTTAGCTAGACCATTACCCTATGGATAGTAGTTGGAAGAGGTCTTCAAATATATGCCATATGATCTAGTAAACTCAATAATTTTAGCTTCGATGAAAGATGATCCATTATTTGTAATTAGTGAATATGATACACCAAACCTTGTAATCAATATTTCCATGAACTCAATTACAACTTCTTTATCAGCATTCTTAGTGGGGATGGCTTTAGCCCATTTAGTGAAATATTTTATGGCAGTAAGTATATACTTGTGGTCAGCTGATGAATTAGGTTCTATTATCCCAACAAAATCTAACCCCCACTGTTGGAAAGGTTTCTTCGACTTGGATATATTTTAAGGGCATAAGGGCATTTCTGTTCCTCTCTACATATCGCTGACACTGCTCACAACTTTTAGTTACTTTATAAGTGTCTAAAAAAATAGAAGGCCAGTAACAACCTACTCTAAGTATTTTCAAAGCAGTGGATCTTCTTGAATAATTTCCTCTAGAGAGACCTCCATGAAACTCTTTTAACACTTTTTGTTTCTCAACTTCTCCTATGCACTTTAAAAGTACACCATCTATATTTTTATGTACAACCCTTCTGATTGAAGGGTGTACTTCAATGCTTGTGCTCTATACCTTCTTCTTTGTGAAGCATTTAAATTATCAAGACACATTCTAGTCTAAAAGTACTCCACAAGATCATCAATCCAATCAATCTTTTTTGGACTTGGATATGATTATGTATTCGCCATTACACTTTGGTGCTCCACATGATCATTTACAACCTGCTTGGCTAATTCTTAACACATGGCTCTCCCTCTTACTATTTTTTTTGGATGTATTTCTACATCATATTCCTGTATCTTAGTCATCCAACCAGCTCTCTTTTCACCAAGTTCCCCTTGTATTATAAAATTTCTAACATCAGGATGAATCACATAAACAATAATCCTACTCTATGATAGAAAGTGTTTAAATTTGTTCAAGGATTTCATGATAGCATACACTTGCTTCTCGATAAAATTGTATCTCTCTTCGTGATCATGCATGGTGGAAATCAGAAAAGCTATGGGTCTTTCTTAATTGTCTGCCCCTTTCTATCTGAGGACTGCAACATAACTTTCTTGTTCACCAACAACATATCGGATAAAATCTCAGGAGTAGTCAAGGTTAACCAACATAGGTGCTTGAGCTATTTCTTCTAGGATATTTTTGAAAGCATTCTTCCATGGATATGTCCATTTGAAATGTGTATCTTTATTCAACAGTTCAGTCATTGTCTTAACAATATTTATGAAATCTACAATAATTTTTTACACAACATTGATCTATCCGAAGAAATATTGCAAACCTTTCTTGTTAAATGGTAAGGAAAGTTCTATGAGTGCTTTAACTCTATCAGGATCAATAGCTAATATAGATTTATAAATGACATGACCCAATAGGATACCTTCTTCTATAATGAATATGGATTTCTTTAGGTTCAAAGATATTCCAAATTCCCTATATATTTCAAATACTTGTTCAAGGTGTGTTATATGATCTTGCTTATGATGAGAAAAAATAGTCATATCATCTAAATAGATGACTATGATTTTATTAGCAAGCTCACCAAAAGCTACATCCATTACCCTTTGGAAGGTTGCTCCAACGTTAGACAAGCTGAAAGGCATCCTTTGATAGGCAAATATTCCTCATTTTGTGGTAAAGGTAATTTTGTATTGATCTTTGTCTCTGACCCATACCTGATTATACCTTGAAAAACCATCTAGCAAAGAGAACCTTTTCACCCCTACAACTATGTGTAAAATTGGGTCTATCTGTGGGAGAGGATAATGATCCTTGAGTGAAGCTCTGTTCAAATTCTTGAAATTCACACATAATCTAATGTCTCCATTTTTCTTCCTGAATGGAACCAAGTTTACCACCCAAGTAGAATGTTTAATAGGATACACTAATTTATACTAAAGGATTTTTAACAATTCCTGCTTCATCAGAGCTTCTATTTTTAGATTTATAGGTCTCTACTTTTGCATAAAAGGCTTGGCTCCGTCCTCTAATTCAATAGTGTGTTGAATAATATCCTTTTTTTAGATCATTGTATGTCCAAGCTATGATATATGGAAATTTCTTGCATAATTCCCTGATTTGGTTCAACTCTTATATTGTACAAATAACTCTGACTTTAATCATTTTTCCTGGTTCTAACTCAACTTCTTTATACTAGCGCTTATCAAATTTTATTTTATGGCCCATTGCCCTATCATTATTATAAAAATAATCTCAAGGGTGATAAGTCCCTTCGGGATATGATTATTTTAATTGAATCACATCTTCTTCTTTATCTTGCAGTGTCCTGTCACTCGCGCAGTTCATTTCATAGATTAAAAAATCTAATATTTTCTTGTAATTTTCAAAAACTTGCTAGAAGATATTTTTGTCTGGCACTGAGGTTCTATATATGAGTCTGATCATCTTAGATTTTTGGATAACGTTGTAGATAGGACAAAAATTAGCTCCCACTAATGCCAACAAATTTGCATGGGTATTATGTTCTCTAGGAATAGACTTCATATTTAGAGCCTCAAAGGCTTCTAAAAGGTCCCACACTTTATTTCTATAAGCCTTTAAGTAATGTTGTTTACTGATACATTTCCTCATGACCTGATTCATGATAAGTTCTGAATCTCCATAAATTAGTAGTTGTTTAACCCCTAGTTTCTTAGCTTTCCTTAGTCCTAAGCAAAGTGCTTCATACTTTGTTGCGTTATTGGTGCAACTCCATGTCAACATGTAGGAGAAAATTGTTTCCTTCCTTGTGGGGAAAATCAAAACTATTCTAGCACTAGCTCCATTATTACACCTATCTCCATCGAATAATAGTTTCCAAAGATGACTAGTAGAATTGTCTTCTTTAGGAGCGGGTGACAATTGCTTTTTTGGTTTTTCAATGGAATAACTTCCCATTTTCGTTTCTATCATGGCATTTAAAATTTTCAGAGAAAACTAGTCTTCTGCTTGAACATCTTCTAAGGTTTCTTCCATTAGATCCACTTCTCCAGTTTCTTCAATCATCATATTCATGGTGTCAACCTCCCCTATCTTTTCTACATGAAAAGTAGATGGTTTCTCATTAAATATCTTAATCCTCTTACCTTTGAAAAGTATTTATAAATGTGAGTAATCTAGGGATAGGTACCCTCCTATCCTTGCTATGAATTCTCTAGATAAGCACATACCAAATTACGGTGCTAAATCTACCACTACTACTTCTTGTATGACCACCATTTGGGGCATCCTATGGAGTTGTATAGGAATGTATTTAATTACTCCTACACTCTTAACTAGAGTACCGTATAACTGTAAGACTCCTAGATTGATCCTAGTGTACTCCATCCCCATAATATCACATACTGCTTTGGGTGAATTGTAGTAGCAGCACCTAAATCTATCATGTAGTTGTGTACAACCCACCCTTCCATTTGAAGAGGTAAATAGAATGGAGGTGGTCTATTTTTTCTAGTGGCAGATGTTAGATTTTCTTGGACTATATTTGAATGGGATATATCTTTACCTTTATTCTTCATCATCTTCAGAGATTCTTGTAGGAGGTCAATCTGACTAGGGAACTGGAGAGCATCATACATGCTTGCCTTTGAGGGAGTCTTTTTCATTTCTTCAACTATGTTGAATGTAGATGATTCAACATTTTTTTATCTTTATTTGGTGAAAGTGTCATACCTATTCCTGTATCCCTTAGTTGCTTATGTTCTTTGTCTCTTAGTCAATGAAGGAAATATTAACCTCTCCTTAGCTTGATCTTGAGTCTCAGTTTCCTTCCATGGAGTGAACTCCTTACGTATTTATGGCCCTGGGCTTTGGGCAGTAACATGAGGTCTTTTCTCATAGGAATAATATCTTTTGGGAGTTTCTTTAGGATCTAGGGAAAAAATTAGAGGTTGAAGCTCTTGAGGATCCACTTGTAGAGGTTTTTTACCTAATCTAGTTAAAACCATAACTTGTTCTACTATAGGCATCATGAAATTGTGGTCAGTTTCTCTAATCATATTTACATGACCTTTCATGTTTTTATTTGATTTCTCAATGGATACATTCTATACGTAATATTTATGGATCATACACAAAGTTTCTCCATGTGGATCATTACATGTGGTACACTAGTAATCAAAATTTTTAGGAGGAACTACAACCTTCTCAACTTCATTTGAATAAATGATATTTGATCTCACTTGACCTCTATTACTTGACTAAGCCGCATCTCTTGTTATTTGGGGAAACCTTCTTGGTTTAAAGTTTCTTTCAACCTCTCTTCTCTTCATAGATGTCATATCATTTACCAATTTTTTTACCATGTCTAGTATAATAGAGAGCTGATTTTCTTGGGCTAGCTGAGGAAGTGGCGAAGGTAGTGTGATAATAGTAGGAATATGAGGTAATGCTATATAATTATGAGGCATATGTATCATAGGAATGGATTGTTGCTCATTCTATTTTAGGAGATATGTGCTTGAAAAATAGGAAGATCTGGAAGAACTAGTATTGGGAGCTTGAGAAATATCAAGAAAAATTGGCATTATTGCTTTTGGTGAATATCTCCCAATAGAAATAAGATCTCTCTTTGCTTTTGATGCTTCTTGATAAATAGTAGGAAAATTAAATATTTGTGATTGTCGTATTATCATGCTAATATCGGTATCAAAAGCTCTTAAATAATAATATACTACTTGCTTTGTGGTTGGTTTCAATCCAGCGGGTACTCTTTCCTAGGTGCGGCTAAATCGAATATTAAAATCAACAATATCTTCTTGAGGATTTTTTTGATAATTTTGAACTGGATGAGTAGGGATAATGGATCTACATGCTTTTAATATCATCTACCAGCCTTCCAATGATTTCTATCCAAGTTGCAATGGATTGAGGAGGAAGCGCTTTGTACCAATAGAGCATTTTTCTCTTCAATGAAATAACCAGCAACCTGATCATCACATCTTGTTGAGTGATGTTGTAAATTTTTTCCAAGGATATAAAATCTAAGCAATTTTCATATGTTGTTTTACCCATCCCATCATATGAAGGCAATACATTCAAATCTACAGTAGGAATCGGATTCTGGACCACCAGGTTCAGTGGATCCATGTGGTTCCATGTAATATAAGCTGGTGGAGGAGTGACCATTATAGCTATTGTACTTACCTAAACTATAGAACTACTAGTAGTTATATTGGAAGATGTATTGACAATAGAACTAGGCATAATAGCAGGTACAAGGGTAGTAATACTGGTCGTAAGTGGGTTTTATCTAGAAGATAAATCGGATGCACTCTTAGGCTACCAAGATGTAACTTGAAGAACTCGATGGGTTCTTTAGATTATTTTGCTTTAGATCTAGTTATCATATAGGTAAACAATCATAAGTTCTAACCATATAAATAGATAAGGTATCTCTTAGGTCTATACCTTCAGATGGAGTTTCTAGGTGATTTGATTTAGATTTTAAAAATATCAAATATAAACACCAAACCTTATAGAATACTGTGGGATTTAGGGTCCCGTAGGGTGTGCCAAAAATTGTTGGAACAAAATCTACCTATGGTTGTTATTTATGCCTTGATTTTGTCAACATTGAGTAGACGGATCTGATCTTGAGATATTTCATCTAATCTCCAGAGGAGGCTGGTTCCTTAATGATTTTTTATGAGAAAGAGAAAAGATAATTACTGAAAGGGAGGGAAATATAGTTGTAGCTAGAGCTTTATTGTGGTACATATTAGACAACAACTAAGACAAATGCATATACTCTTACTGTTTAAGCATTTATTATATCTTCACGCAAAAATCTTAGTTTTCAAGTGTGATTTAGATATCCATCTAACACATATATGTATCAAATTCCAACTCCAACAATATAATTTATATTATGTATAAGTCCAGATTTTAGAATAGATACAATGTACAAATTAACAATGTGAATAGAAGCAAAGAACATTTAATACATACACTTGCACGTTGTGAACTAGAAGTCAATAGAAGCGTAATTTTATTGCTTGTATTTAGATTACATATGTCTAGTTTTGTAAACACCTAAGAGCCGACCTATTTTTAGGGTGTGTTTACTATTATATATATCCTATGGTGAGTATCTTTACAATCAGTACATTTTGACATAAAATTACTTACAAGAAATCAGACTACAATCATGATTCAATATGTTTTGCATGGCTTCTAATAATAAATAAAATCTAATAGCAGAAATCTAGGATTTGATACTTCTTTCACCCATCTGTCATCAGTCACTGACACAAACTTTTGGAGGCATGTTTATTTATTCCTAATTATATCTTTGTTAGTGAAAACTCATCATGTTGCAAAATCATGACATCTCCTTGCATTATGGCCTTTTTGAGCTACTTGCTGGTGAAAACTCATTAGGTCACAAAATCGTGACATCTCCTTGCATTCTGGTCTTTTTAAGCTACTTGGCGATGAAAACTCCTCATGTCGTGAAATCACAACATCTCTTTTCATTCTGGCCCTTTTGAGCTACTTGTTGGTGAAAACTCATCATGTCACAAAATCACGACGTCCCCTTACATCTTGACCTTTTTGAGTTGCTTGCTGGGGAAACCCATCATGTCGTGAAATCATGACCTTCCTCATGCCTTAGTCATTTTTCACTTTATGTCTCAAAAATGAAACGTTGATCTCATGTGGAATAATTCTACTATCTATCAAGGTAGTCTTTTTAGACTAACAGTTTTTGAACCAAGCAATTAAGAAAGAGAAACATTAAACAATGTAAGGTCTAGTGGGACAAATACTCTAAAAACAATACCACGTGGGAAGATGTGTCTATCATGTAAAGATAGTTTCAATTTTTGTTTGAAAAATGATTTAAAAATAAGTTTTTATTAATATTAAAAAATGATATAAAAGTTTGGTTTGAAATTTTGGTTGCATGTGAATACAAGTTTTTTATTTTAGTAATTATGATTAAGTTTGACTATGTAAGTGTGTTGTTATTATTCCACATTTTGACTTGCTCTTATTCATATATTTTGATATGCATTTAAAAACACAGGGATTGTGTTTAATCTTAGAGGGGGAGGATGTAACAACCCTCCAAAATATGGTTCTTATTTTAACCTATTTTATCTACAAGAATATGGTGCTACTGATCCATATGTGGATGCAAGAACATATGTCATCACTAATGAAAGCAATAAAATGCATTGGTATCTTCTTCAATTGGCAAGCAAGGGTATCTGAGAAAAGGTAAATTTTGGGATATGATGAGCGACGGATATTTTCACCTATGTTAGGGTGTTAAAAATACTTATTGGCAATCATTCCGCCAGTGGTCCATGTAGTCGCATCCATGTAGCTGCATTTAGGATTCTGTGTTAAATTTACAAAAATTGTGTGCAATTATTTGAAAACAATGATAAAATAATAAGTAACAATAATAGTGAAAATGGTGACAACAATAATAATAATATTAATAATAATGATAATAGTAATAAAATAATTAATAATAATACGTGCTAAGATAGGGAGGGGGGCTTTGCAGGAGACTTCCTTTGGAAGTCCTATTCCACTTTCTTGCATCCCTTCCTCGGCCCTGTCCTAGGTCCCTAATCCTATCCCAGCTTCCCTAGCACCTCCTTTTCCCATCCTCCATGGTAGGAAGGTGTTGCATATGATCTCCTTTTGGGGGAGATCATTGTTCCATTGTTCTACCCCTTTCCTTACCCTATGGTGGGAAATCCTTTGTTCCATTGTTTTGCTTCATTGTTCTACCCTTTTACTTTGGTGTCTGGGTTCTAGAATGGGTTTAGGTTCTTCCCTGGGACTTTTCCTAGGTTTTTTGGATCTTTCAAGGTTTTCCTTGAATTTTCTTTTTTTCTTAGGTTATTTTTGGAAGTATTATTTACATTTATTATTTGGGGATCTTCAGTTGTGGATTTTTGGGTCTGAGGAATTCTGGCTTCATGAGTAGTTTTGCACAACATCCTTTTGGTTAGGTGGATCATGCACTTTCTACTATGACTCTGCTCTTTGGGTTCAAGGTGGTGGTTATTACGGGATATCAGTTCCTTTCATGGCTTTTAGGGGGCCTCTGTTCTTCTTTCTATTGGATCCTTACAAGACTTCCTCTTCTATGTCCTTGAAGTTGTTCACTTACGGGTCTAAGGAATTCTAGCTTCATGAGCAATTTTGCACAACATCCTTTTGGTTTGGGAGTGGACCATGTGCTTTCTACTGTGACTCTTCTCTTTGGGTTTGTGGTGGTGGGTCCTACGAGATTTCAGTTCCTTTTATGGATTTCAGAGGAGCCTCTAATTTTCTTGCTACTGAATCCTTGTAGGACTTCCTTTTCTACATCCTTGAAGTTGTGGTGTTGAAGGTTTTCTAGGATGCATGGCTGCTTCCTTTTATTTTGGGCTCTAATGTTTGTAGTCATGCTTCCTCGTGACTCCTTCCTTTTGGGTTCCTGTGGCACTTTCCCACATTTTCCTTTAGAAGTGTTGTTCTACTGCTATTGTATCCTCCTTTGGGCTGATGTTTCTTGAAGACTTCCTTTTTTCTACTTGAGGACTTCGTAGCCTGGGGAGTTCCTCTTGTTTCTGAACCACAGTTGCACAATATTTTAGGCTAATGTTCCACTACATGAGGATTTCATCACCTAAGAAATTCCTCTTTATGCTATACCATTTTTTAGGTTGGAGTTCTATTTCTTGAGGATTTCGTTACCTACGGAATTCCTCTCGATGCTGCTTCATCTTTCAGGTGGTCTAGGGATGGTTTTTTCCATTTTTCATGATCCTTTACCATCCTTGGGTGATTCCCATCCCTGTTATGGCAGGATTTGTAGATTTTCTAGGGTGGAAAGTGGTTTTCATTTGGGTTCTAATTTTCCAAGGATGGTTTATGGGTTTCCCACCCTTGGGAGGATTCAAATCTCAATTTCAAATTTCAAATTCTAGCACCCTTGTCTCTTTCCTGCCTATGGGATGTTTCAATTTGTTTTTGGCTGTTTGGGCGATTTGGATCCTTCTCCTACCTTTGGAAAGTTTAAAATTGCTTGTTTGGCACTTGAAGTTTCAATTTTGTTTTTCTTGTGGGCTTTCTATTCCTACCCATTTTTCCTTTGCATTTTTCCTCGATTTCGTCCTGATTTGCTTCCTTCGTGCCATCCTTGATAGGATCCTGATTTTGTTCCTCTGGAACTTTCCTGTTCTAGTTCCTTTTGGCTTTCCTCAAGCCTATCTTGTTGTATTTCCTTGGTTGTCTTATTTTGATGTAATCAAGTTTCAATGTAATTAGGTTTTGGGATCCTTGATAAAAACCCATTTTTAATCTACCAAAAAAAATTATAATTAATAATAATATGCATTAGAAATTATAAAGAAAACTTATAAACAAATAAGGCAGAGGGAAAATATACCTACACATGGCATACTTTGGTGGGAAAGCCTCTGCATGCCTTTTACAGGTGGCACTCCATATATTGTCACTGTATTTTATTTATAGCATGGATAACATGGTGTTAAGAGAGAAACATTGGGAGAACTAGTTGTACGATTTGGGAGAACTAAAGGAAAAATTAGAATGTCATGAACTTTTGGTCAGGTCAGAACTTCCTGTGATAGATTTTTAAAACTATAAAATATATTTATTTATAAAAAATTTAAATGAAATCTTTCTAGCATGGAACTTTGTATTAAAATGAAGATTTAAAATTCCTTCGACATTTGTCTTTGTCTACTTTCTACTAGTTTTAATAAGTAAATTTTCCTACAATTCGTTAGACTGTGAATGCTTTTCTTGGAAAACCTAATAAGGAACTTTATTTAAAAATCTCTCTAGTTGTGAATACATCTCTTGTAAAACCTAATAAGGAACTTCATCTGGCTGTGAACTCATTTCTTGGAAAAACTTAATAAGAAAATTTTGGCTGCGAGTGCATTTCCTTATAACCCTAACAAGATAATTCCATCTACAATCTATTTGGTTGGGAATACATGTTGTATGGCTTCTATGTTAAAATTGAGGAATGGAAAAACTCGGTATTAATCTTGTATTTCATTTGGTCTGTGAGTGCATTACATGGTTGTTCAAATAAGAAATACCCCTTGCATTTCACATAGCAGTGAGTGCATCTCTTTGCAGACCTAATAAATAAAATTTCACTTGCAAATTTTCATGGGCTATGGGTGTTTTGTGCATAGCTCTTTGTGTTGGAAATGAGGAATGGATAATTGAGTATTTTCTTTGTATTCTTTTTCTTCTTTAGAAGTAAGTGCATTATGTGTGGGTCTCTGCGTGAAAGGAAGAGTAATTTTATCAGTATTATTTTTGGTTGTGAGTGCATTTAGGGTAGTGTGCATTCATGGGTAGTTGACCGCTCTGATCCCTTGGTCTTGATAATTCCCCATAAAATCCCTATTCTCATAGCATTCAGAATGAATCCTCTAGTTGGATAAATATGGACTCCTTTACCAGAATTCGTTGCTTGTCAATTTTGCAGCCATGTTCATTATGCTTATTATATATGCTTTGTATTCTCAATACATTACCAGATGTATTTACAAGGGCTCCTTCTGTGAATAGGATACCCCTTCTATCAATTATATGGATGGTTGTACTTTCATTTTTTTGTTTTATATTCAAAAAATAGGTAAGGTTTGTATCAAGAGTACTAATAAGTTAATCTCGCTACTATGAGAAGTTGATATGATGTTATCTATGTCATGGGTGTTGATAAATTGCTTTCTCTTTCTAAATTCATATATATATGAAGCTTACGAGATGGGATTTTGGTAAATGGTTTTGGCTTCTTGAATTCGTGTATGTATGAAGCTTGTATGATGTGGTTGCACTATGTATGTGAATAAGTTTTTTTTACCTGTACATTTTAATTTTATACGTTACCGATTCGTAAAATTTGCTTTGGAAGGGCAAATGACCATGTGTGTTGTGGAATTGATTTGATGCCTGTGCATATAGACAAGGAAATAGTCTTCCATGTGTTTAGCTAAAATTTTAAAAATGTAAATATGTGTTAGAGTAATAATAAATCATGGGTCAATTGGAGAATGTGTATTGGGTTGTTGAAGAAAGGAAAAATTTGTATTAATTATCCTAAGTTTCTTTTTAAATGGATTCAATAATGAAGAAATCTTTAATAAAATTTTGAAATATTCTTTACTTGATCCCAAGGCTAAAAACGTAGGTGTTTGGAAATCATTTTATGTTTTGAAAATATAAATTTTAAATTTTCAAATTGAGCCTTTACGTCGATATGAAAAAAAACACCCGGTAATGATTGAACACTCTGTCCGTTACAGCAACCACCTAATTTGTCTTCTAGGATATTGTGTTGTAAAATCGATATTGGTTGGGATTCTCAAATAGAGTTTAATGCATACATAGGAAATGGTGCAGCATTATTTGGAAATGTAACCTCCTATAACATAAATTATTTTAGTTAGGGTTAGTCTCGGATGTCATTACATGACTTCTGAAAAAACATTAAATTATGCTATATGTTGGTATTTGTTTAGACATGGCTAGTAAAGTAAGTTATCAACCATAAAGTGGGCGCTCATTATGGGATAAATTGACTTGTGATTTATTTAGATCTTACTCACTAGTAGAATTATGTCGTATTGGTTTTGACCCAGAGTGCATGTAAAATTGGGAGCTAGACTATTCTCGAGACCTTGGCCAGTGTGCCATAAAACACCAACATAAGATTTTATGGGATGTGACTTAATATTTATGGTATACAGTAAGATTGAGCAAATCGTGGAAGACATATTTTAATATTAGCTGCTTGGATGTTTCTACTAAAATTAGGGAAACCAAAATCTATGGGACTTTATAGAATTAAATAGAAGCATTTTTCTAATCAAAACTTCATTATGTTTATTTGGATTTTATAGAATTAAATAAAAGTACTCTCTTAATAGAGACTTTATTTAAGGAAATGTTATTTGGTTTTATGATTTAATTACGCCGAGAGGCATTCCTACAATGGAAGATAGGGGTGGGAGGCAAATAGGTCATACATGTCACACCGTAAACAATTTCTTTTTTTTATTAAAAAAGTCGACATTAAAAAAAACATTTAAAATATTTAAATTAAAACATCCGACTAACCAACCGTTGCAAACATTTAAAATATTTAAACTAAAACAGTTGACTAACCAACCGTTGCAACTTTTTAATAAAATAGCTTAGATATAAAGGATATATATCTAAAAACACTGAGAGTTATCAATCCCGAGGCACCTATCTTGGAGATAACACCCCCAAGAAATGAGATAGGCGCCTTGAGATTGATAACTCTTGGTGTTTTTAGATATATATCCTTTATATCTAAGCTAGTTTAAGAATAAAGAGGAAATGCTATTATTTGGCTATAAGATGTAATTTAAAAGATAATGAGGAAATATTATTATTTGGTCTTTGCTTTAATTTAAGAATAAAAAGAAAATGTTATTATTTGGTTATATGTTGTAAATTAAAGATAATGAAGAAATGTTATTAGTGGATTTTTATGTTTTACTTTAAATACAAAGATGCCAACCAAGTTCATATTTATTTATTTATTTAGTCATATGTTCTCTATGAATAGTGCATGAAGAATTTTCATATCTTAATAATTATTAGTTTTTTACATATAAAACTTTTCTCTTGAAGCTAAAAGTGCTACATTAAATATCATATATGCATATATCTGTCGAAACTTTGGAATACATAATACACCTTGATAACCCTTTGGAGTATGATAACAAATATCAAACATATTCCATAAACCTTAGATAAACCCTGTTAAAGAAGCCTCCAGAAATGGGAGGACAAAAATTGTTCTGCAACCTAAGATTGTGGGTAGACAATCTTAACTACAAAAGCTATTGGTGTCGTGGGTAGATAGACATCTTACACAGGGGTAACCACATTTATGATGGGTAAGGTTAGAACGGGAGGTAACAAAGGGTTGTATGGATATCCCTTCTAGGTCATACCTTCTAGTGAAGAGTGGTGAATTATGCTTGACTAGGTGATATCGACAGCACGATGGTATGGGATATCGTGTTGGTTAATCAACACATAATGTCAGGTGGTTACCAAGGATTGGTAAGACCCTAGATGATGCTCCAAGGAGAATGGTTGATCGTCTAGCTTGAGCATAAATGCACTAAGTCTTATATGATAGAATGACATAAAAATGGGTAATCATGTTAAGACATGGAAAAGTATGCATCACACCTCTAGGTGATATGGGCCCTAGAGGAAAAGAAACCCACTGCCTAGACTTAAAATCTCGGGAGGAGAGTGAAGTTCAAAATAGCAAGTTTACGGGATTTGGCCAATATTGATCTCATGAGTATTCCGACTACAGTGGAATGGTACTCGTGAAGACAATCTCAATATGCTCAAACTAGAAAAAGAAAATTTATAATAATAAAACAAAGAATTTTTTTGATGCCCAAGCGGTAATGACTTGGGGTGACTAGACAACCAAGTGGTTATGACTTGGGGTGTTACATTCAGCATGGATATTTTCTTTGCAAGCCATATGTGGAGATATTGTAATCACATCACATTCACTGATTACCACCTATGGGATTTTTATCACTTGGCAGATGACACACTAGAGGTAATTGTTGCTTCTCCCAGACACGTGAGCAGATGCCCTTATGGAGGAGTACAAGTACTGGCTATAATATCTTGTGGTTTATTTTCCATTTCATGTTACCCCTACAAGGGCTTATTTTATTATCTATTGAGGTTTCCTCTTTTGCCCCTATGAGGGCTTTTCTATCTGTTTTTATTTCTTCTTGTTTTCAAAGAAGGTTCCTCCTTTTTCTTTTTGATGGTTGGGAGAATTGTTCCTAACTAGAAATTTTTTGTAAAAGGTTACGAGAATATTTCAAAACCCCTCTTACTAATCCAAAAAAATATTCATCCAAATGTGATAATGAATGTATCCATATCCCAAATTTAATTTCAATAATAAATGAATTTATAAAAAGGAATAGATAAAATTTAAGAGGTGCATATTTTTTTAATTAATATAATTAAAAAAATGTATTCTTACTCTTCTCATCTTTGATAAATTATAAATCTCTTTTGAAAGTTTTAGAGTTTACAAATAAATTCAATTATTATCTTAATTGAGTTGGTATGGCTAAATATTTATATTTTTTTATAAAAAGTTTGAATTCTTGATTTTTATTTTTTGGATCTTCTTCAATTTTCTTTGTAAATATAAATATTTCATAATTCAACAATTTTCTTCTTATCATTTTTCTACAACAATCTTAAAAAAAAAGTATCCTTACCCTTCTCATCCTTGATAAACTACAACTCTCTCTTTTAGAGTTTGAGAGTTTGCAAATAAATTCAATTATCATCTCAATTGAGTTGATATGGCTAAATACCTATATATATATTTTTATAAAAATTCTGAATTCTTGATTTTCATTTTCTGGATCTTTTTTAAGTTTCTTTGTAAATATAAATATTCCAGAATTTAACATCATTTTTCTTGCTATTTTTCTATAGCAACCTTTAAAAAAGGTATCCTTACTCTTTTCATCCTTGATAAATTACAACTCTCTCTTTTAGAGTTCCAGAGTTTGCAAATAAATTCAATTATCATCTCAATTGGGTTGTTATGGCTAAATACCTATATCTTTTTTAATAAAAAGTTTGAATTCTTGATTTTCTATCTTCTTCAATTTTCTTTGTAAATATAAATATTCCATAATTCAACACCCTTCTTCTTGATATTTTTCTACAACAACCTTTACAATACCAAAAACTAATTCATGTTGGATTTTAAGCCTTACTACTGTAATATATCATAGGTCCCTTAATAAATAATCCACAATATTAAAGGTTAAAATATCAATAATGAAGAGTAGAATTATATATGAGCAATCTAATGTGTATATCAAGGCCAATATAATAATGAAATAACATTCACTTATAATATAAAATATGAATTTAAATGGCCAAAATCATTCATGTAAAAGCACGGAGAAAACTTACAATATTAATTCCTTAAAATCTGCATATAGGTTTTATTATCAATTGTTTCTCCTTTTTACTTGTGGTATTCGTTCATGTTCCATTGCATGGATATTTATCTCCATAATATAGACAAAGTAATATGACTTCACATACTTGACTATGGCTCTCCTTATGAAAACTCCCATGACCTTTGGCTTATCATCTTGCCACTTTCATGCTAGACTCTTCACTCTCTTCTTACATGCATACTTGACTCTATGCACTTGCACACTCCTACATGACTCTTACTCTTCTACATGCACTCCTAATACAAGATACTTGTGCACATCCTCACTTTACATATTTGAATTTTACATATTTGCATACTTACATATAGGACACTTGTGCACATTCTCTCAATACACTCTCGCATTCTAACTTACATGACACTTGTGCATTTCCTGCACATGGGCACTTACATAAAATATAAAACTCACCTAAATTATAGACTCAACCCTAATATATTATATATTGATATTTTTACCATGAAGGTACAATGGGTGTACATTTACATGTACCAAATAATGTAATATTCCTCAACACCCCATTGTATTACATTATTTGGTTATTGAATACTTTAGCCTTCAATATTGAAGAAATCCGAGCAATGAGCAACTTTGGAATTAATATGAGATTGAATAAATACAATGCCATAGGTAGTTCCTCAACTACAAACTAGCCCAAATGAATTGGAGAGCGCTAATGCACTATTTTATTATGGTTACAGTAATGTAATATATACTTCTATAATTGCTAACATCCCCCTTATTACATTATTGGAAAATACATAGAGCATTGCGAAACAATTCAAATTTGACACGTGCAAGTGCCTTGGTGAAAATATCTATGACTTACTGATCAATGGGAATGTAATGGAGTTGTATGTGGTGCTTTGGAACTTCATCTCAAATGAAATGACATCGAGTGTCGATGTGCTTGGTACACTTATGAAAGACTGGATTCTTGACTAGATTTAAAACACCTTGATTATTGTAAAATAAATGAAGTGGAAGATTCTTTGGAATACCCATGTTTGTAAGAATGCGAGTTAACCATATTATATCATATAATGCTCCACTATTTGCATGATATTCTTCCTCTATAGAAGATAAAGCAACCACCCACTGCTTCTTACTATGCCAAGAAACAGGTCTAGATCTAATATGAAAAATGTATCCAAAAGTTGACTTACGATCATCAATGGATCCAACATAGTCTAATTCTGTGTATCCCTATAAATAGAACTTACTATTATTCTTGTACTCCAGGTCAAAATATGTAGTACCATGAACATAATTAAGAACTCTCTTTGTTTCTTTCCAATGACTCACCTTAGGTTCCTGCATGAACCTTGAAAGATAAACCATAACAAAATTGAGATCTGGCTTGATATTTATCATATATATGAGACTCCCAATCAACTGGTGATAGAAAGTACCATCTACCTATGGTGATTTATCATATCATGATAACTTAAGTCTAGGCTCCATTGGAGTTGCCTTAGACTTGCAGTCAGTCATACGATATTTATCAACCAATGTCTTGGCATACTTCTTTTGTGTTACTCTGATATGATTATTTTTTTGAGTCACTTCTAAACCAAGACAATAGTGAAGAAGTCCTAGATCTATCATTTCAAAATATTATTTCAAATCATCTTTTACTGCATCAATCATACTCTCTGAATTCCCTGTTATGATCAAATCATCTACATATAGCACCAAAATCACTATGTTAGAACCATTGTTCTTGATATAGATATTTGCATTTGAAGGACTTATTTTGAATCCATGCTACATCAGGTGACTGTCTATTTTGATGTACCAAGGTCGTGGAGATTTTTTAATACCATACAAGGATTTGACCAACCTGCAAACTTTCTATTCTTACCCTTCAAAAAAAATCCTTTTGGTTGGGTCATGTACACTTCTTCTTGTAGGTCACCATTCAATAAAGCACTTTTACATCCATCTGATGTAACTTCCACCCAAACTGAGCTACCATGGCACAAAGTACTTGAATGGTAGTCATTTTTATAGTAGGGGTAAAAGTTTCTTCATAATCTATGCCTTCTTTCTGAGCATAGCACTTTGCAACAAGGTGGACCTTATGCTTATAAATAGTATCATCTACTTTATACTTCACTTTGAACACCCATTTGCAACCAATGGGTTTCTTTCCTAAAGGTAAATTTACTAGCTTCCATGTATGATTTTTCATGAGAGATGTATGTTCTGCTTCCATATCATCCTTCCATTGAGGCTCACTAAGTGCATCCTAAATAGTTTTGGGTTCATTTTCATCCAATGCTGACATATAAACCCTCTCATCATCCATATATATTTCTCTATCTTCCTCTACATCTACAGATAGTTCATAAAATTATTGGTAATCCTCGTCAACATCTAAAGTTGATACCTCTACTCTCATATATTGAGTCATACTATGAGTACAGGGTTGATCTAGAGTTAGATCTGGAAGTGATGTCAACATTAAATCTCTCAATGTGCTAGTATACCATTTTGGAACCTTGTTTTATGGGGGTAGAACCTATTTCTTAGGCTCATCTTCCTCAAGGAATACAATAGTAGGAGTGTTATTTGATGTGAAAGCTTCATCAAATACCACATCTCAACTTATGTGTGTTTTATTGGTCATAGGATATATCAACCGATATCCCTTTGAATGCTCATCATAACCAAGAAAAATACATTGCAGGTTTTTCTCATCTAACTTCTTCCTCTTCTATTTTGGTATGTGCATGAATGCCTTACATCCAAAAACTCTTAGATGAGAAATGGAGGGTTTCTTACCACTCCATGCTTCTTGTGGAGTCTTTCCTTGTAGAGCTCTTGTGGGTGCTCTATTCAAGAGGTATGATGTTGTACTCATTGCTTTTTCCCAATACTCATGCTCAAGATGTGCCCCCTTAAAAATACATCGTACCATTTCCACAATGGAAAGGTTCCTCCTTTCAGCAACTCCATTTTTCTATGGAGTATAGGTTATGATTAGCTATCTTTTAATCCTATGTTCATTCAAAAATGATTAAAATTCCTTGGAGGTATATTCCCCCTCGATCCGAGTGGAGGGTTTTGATGGAACATCCTAACTCCTCAATAAGATTCTTAAACTACTGAAAGTACAAAAATACCTCTGACTTCAATTTAAGAAAGAAAACCCACATCTTCCATGATTAATCATAAAAAAAAATTGAAAATACCTCTTTCCACCATAGTTGGTTGGCATAGGATCGCATAGATCGATGTGTACCAACTCCAAATGTTTCTTAGCTCTTGAAGAGCTAACCTCAAATGGTACCCGGTGTTGCTTCTCTACTAAGCAATTCGAGTAGACTAGTAATATGGATGAAAGGTTGGGAAGGTCTTTCACCATCTCATATTTGCTCAACTTGAGCAAATATCCTGAACTCATATGCCCATATCTCTTGTGCCAAAGATAAGTAACCTCCTTTGTAGTTGTTACCATGGCAACATGAGGTGTTGAAACAACATATAAAATGAACAAGCCATGCTTGTATGATCCTGTTGCTACATGCTTTACCTTTCTGGTGATGAAACATCTCTTTCTACCCTCCTCAACATGAAAAACAACATTCATGTCTCTATCCAAGATCTAAGGGACTAACAACAAATTCTTGTCCAATCCAAGAACATAGAGAACCTTCTTAATGAGAAATTTACCATTTTTAAGAGTGACAGAAATATCTCCTTCACCCTTCACTTGGTAGGTCTGATTGTCAACAATCATTACCAACTTACCTTCCTTTTCCTCAAATATCTCAAACCATGATCTATCGTCAGTCATGTGTTTACTAGAACTAGAATCAATATATCACACTACATCTTTCTGCTTAGAATAAGTGTGAGTCATGAGCACCTTGTGTGCTCACTCAAAATCTAAGTTTGAGTCTAATTTAGCATAAGCAACATTCCCTTTGGGTTGGTTATTCTTCTTTTGTGGTTTGTATTTTCCTTTGCCCTTCTTCTTGTGATCTTGGTCATTATGTTGTTTGTTCTTAAACAAACACCTATTAGTGTCATCGTTATTCATATCACAAATATTGCAATATTATTTTTATTTCTGTTGATGTTGTTTCCCTTTTCCTTTTGAGGAAGATCCTCCCTTTTGAAAATTATCTTGTTTCTTATCCCCTTGTTTGGTGTAGAGACATTATCTGACATTTCATATGTTTGAAACTGATTTTCCTTCTTAGTTTGAAGCAAATTCACCAATTCCACAAAGGAAACTTGTCTACCAGATACATTGAGAGAGGTAATCAACACCTTGTAGGATTTTGGAAAAGCTCTCAATATGACTGAGGTCAAGAGAGCATCTTCCACTGTCTATCCCATAACATTCAATTTGGCTTTCAATTCTACCACTCTACATAGGAATAGATAAAATTTCTCACTAGATTTCATACTGAGTGTATGTATTTGAGTTTGAAGGTTGAGAATAGTGGACTGATTCTTACCTTCATAAATGGTAATCAAAACATCCCAATATTCCTTACCAATTTTGGCATCATAGATATGAGGTTTGACATCATCTGTAGTAGCAAGCAGAATAAACATGAGACATCTTCTATCCTTTTTATCAAAGGCCTCTTGATCTGGCCCTATTTTTCCAGTTCATTTTGTAGTGTCAGTCACTACATGCCATAAATCTTCAACCTGAAGGATAGCTCTCATATTTTGTTTCCATGGTGCAAAGTTAGAACCTTTTAGCAACTGTGAATCTGACATATATTTGTGAACAGTGGGCATTGTGAAAGTTCCTTATAACACCAAATGGTCCCCGTTTCTTTATACCTTTTTTTTGGTAGATAAGATACTATAGCATTAATATCGGGTTTTACAGGTTCACCCAAAATCTTTTACAAAAATCAGCCCAGGGTTGTTGATGAACATGTCCTTACTAAGGATCCTATATATGTAAAATCTACATGTCGCCAAAGCCATTATATCCAGTAAGGCACATAGCTTGTTATCAAAAATAAACTTCCCATACAAAATTTTGGGTATATCCTGAGAAAACATACCTACATCATCATTACAAAAAAAAAACAGACACGAATCCCTTCCTTGAAACAGTGGAGAAACAAAAAGCTGTAGACACACATAGCAAAGTACTGAAAAAACTCCCACAAGCTCTGTACTGACAATTACTCTTAATAATTCTTTGGTAATTGCTTTCTTCCATATATGACATGCTTTAGGACCACATTTCTTCTTGGCCAATCATTCTTGGAGAAGTGAACATGCTGGCTAGATTTATGGTGGTGGCTATCTGGTGGTCCACGTGGCTCTAGTTCAAAGTCTTATATTGTCGTTTATTTCCTACCCTATGATTATCAACCAACCTCAAATTATGAAGATGACTAGGAGCCATGTTATCTAATATGTGACTATCCCCATTAGTCTTTGTGGTATTTCCAAGCAGCATCCACAAATGCTGACAACTCGGATAATTTTTATTGTGAGTCCATTTCAAAAAAAAGGCGAGAATACTCCTAGCCTTCGAACTTATAGTGTCTTCCCTATTGGTAAATTCGACTATCATTCTTGGAATTCTTGTTGAATAAGCTCCTCTAATTCACTCGGGATACTGTGTTCCCATTTGAAAATTTTGTCACCATCGACACCCAAATTGGCCAGCTTATCAGCAATTTTGTTAGCTTCCCAAAAGACATGTTGGAATTTTATGTCCTGTCTTCCCGAGAAAAGGATACTAGCCTCTTCAACAATTGTTTTAATCCTCCAAGGAGGTGTTTTCCAATTATTTAGGATATTTATAACATGCATAGAGTCTCCTTCTATGATCAAATTGCCTTCTAAGTCTTGAGTCATTTGAAGGCCTCTCCACATAGCTCTAGCTTTAGCTTCGTTGTTCGTCCTTGTTCCCAAATATTTAGAAAATGCAAGCATCATATTCCCATTATGATCTCGCACAATACCACCAGTGCCTACTCTGCTAGGATTTTCCTTAGCTGCTCCATCAAAATTAAGCTTAAACCAACCCGTAGGAGGTGGGGACCACTTAACATTGGCTCTGGGGTTGACTACCCTAGGCACAGACTCATCTAACAAGGTTAATATTAAATATTGAGCAATCGTGGTCTCCTGTAGATGAGGTTTACGACTATCAAAAGGGATAAGGTTCACATTCTCGTTGGCAAAGGATAGGATCATGGCAATGATAGTTTGATGATCATGGATAAAATCATTAAAGAATCTATGGTTCCTTTCTAACCACACCTACCAAAGATAGTGATTGAGACAAATTTTCCACATGTATCTAAGTCTTTGGTTTGAAAAGGGGCAAGGCCACTGGATGAAAAAATAAAGTACGATGGCTGGTTTAACCTAGGAAATATTGAAGGCCTAAAAAACCCCACTTAGGACAGTCAAGGAAAAAGGGCACTCAAGGAAAATGTGATAAATGGTCTCACAATTAGCCTTGCACAAATAACAGTGATTAGTGATACAAATACCTTTACGCATCATATTATCAATGGTTAGAATTCTTCCTTGGATAAACATCCATGACAATATTGCAATTTTTGGAATTAAATGTTTATCCAAATGAAGTCCTTTTGGAGGAAAAAATCCTCATCATCAAGCAGAATCTTGTAAGATGATTTAACAGTGAACTGCCCATTTTTCGTAGGAGCCCAAGTCACTTGATCTTCCTTGGGTATCATGGGGATAAACTATTGCCCGAGAATGTTACAAATATCATTTGATTCCACTTGAAATCCCTGAATCTTTATTTATTTCCACTTCATTCTGCCTTTGTCCTCAACCATATAACCGGATAATTTTCTACCAATGAGTTCTTCTGTGATATCTCTTATTCAGGCTAAGTTAGGATATTGCGTCAGTGGTTCATCCTTAGCCCACCTGTCATTCCAAAAACTTATCCTCTCACCATTGCCTAAAACTCATATTAAATATTTTTTGATGATTTCCTTACAATTGAGAATTACTTCCCAAAAAGCAGAACCTCTGATTGGAACTGAGTCACTTAGAAATTCCATATTTTGTAGATACTTTTGTTTGATGATATTATCCATTCATTTTCTTCATCAAAAATGAGGCACCACGCCTACTTAGCTAGTAAAGATAAATTCATATGAGCAATTCTCCTTAGACCTAAGCCCCCATTTTCCCTAGGTCTGCACACTTTGGTCCATCCTACAAGGTGTATCATTTTTTTCTCCTTTGATCCAGTCCATATAAATTATTTTTGGAGTTTCTCAATTTTTTGAAAAACCTTAACAAGGGCTTTGAAAACAGAGAGGAAATAGACTGGAATGCTCTAAATAGAGGCCTTAGTGAGGGTCAGATTTCTTGCTTGAGATAGAAGATGACATTTCCATCTAGCAAGTTGTTTTTGAATTCTTTCAATAAACCTATCCCACATTGACTCTCTTGGAGAACCAATGAAAAGAGGGATACCAAGATACGAAGTTGGGAGGTTTACTATATCACACCCTAAAATTTCTGCAATCCTTCCTTGCCTCTGAATGGGGGTGTTCAAGAAATATAACTTTATTTTACTAAAATTAACTTTCTGACCAGTAGCGTCCTCGTAGAGTTGTAGGATGTATTTAATTATTTTGGCCTCAACCACCGATGCCTTAGTCAATAGAAGGGTATCATCGACAAATTTTTGGTGAGAAACAACCCTAGTGAGTAATATTTCCTTGATTCTCTATATTAGCCTTGAACTGCAAGCATTTTTTATGGTTTTGCCTAAAGCTTCTGCCACAATGATGAATAACATGGGGTTGATAGGGTCCCCCTGCCGAATTTCTCTACGACTTTGAAATTAACCAATAGTTGTTCCATTAACCATAATTGAAAACCATGCTTTAGAAATGCATTATTTGATCAAATTAACCCATTGGTTGTGAAAACCAAACTTAAGGAAGATAGCAATCAGAAAGTCCCAATTTAGCCCATCAAATGCTTTGTTCATATCAAGCTTGAGGGAAAAAATAGACCTGTTAGTCTTATGAGCAGAGTGCAGAGCTTCATGAACTGTGATAACTCCATCCAAGATTGACCTACCCTGGACAGAGCTTCCTTGGCATAGATATATGATGCAGGGTAGAACATCTCTCATTCTATTTGCAATGGATTTAGTTAGGATATTGTAAGAAACATTGCACAGACTAATTGGCCTAAAGTCAACCATAGATTCAGGGGTTTGCTTCATAGGAATTAGAGAAATAAAAGTAGAGTTGAGATCTTTTGGGATATGATTTCTTACTTGGAATTCTCTGATAGCAGAAATTACATCCTCACTTACGATGTTCTGAAAAGCTTGATAGAAATGAGGGGGAAATTTGTCGGGTCCCAGGGCTTTTTCTGGATCCATGCTAAACAAGGCTTCCTTAATTTCCTCATCATAATAGGGAGCTAGAAGTTTAAGTTTTATATCCTCATTTATTATGCTAGGAATGGATTGCAATAGAATATCTTTGGCTTCCTCATTGCACTATGATTCCTGACCAAGGATAGAATTGAAATAAGTTACTGCTTCCTTTCTGATTTTTGTTAAGTCCTGAGTAATAGAACCATCTGATTTAAAAAAAAAAATATCTTGTTATTGCTTCTGTTTCTAAGCACGGTGATGTGAAAAAACTTGGAATTTGAATCTCCATATTTCAACCAAAGAGCCCTTGATTTTTTCCTCCAATAGATTTCCTCACAGGCCAAAATGTTATGAAACTTTGCTAGTTTTATCCGTTCCTCCTGCCTAGTAGTTTCATCAAAATCACCATGTTGAATCCTCTGATCAATTATCTTCAAACTTTCAACAACCTATTTTTTATTTTAAAAGAGGTTCCAAAATATCTCTTTGTTCCAGTTTCGAAGCTTTTCCTTAACAAAATTTAATTTTCCAGCAAGTTTAAAATTTGCACTACCCCTGACAGGCTGCTGCCACCACTGAATTAAGTTATCTCTGAAACTGGAATGTTTGATCCACATAGATTGAAATATGAAAGTTTTCTTGAAGGAAAGAGAGTTAGGGGTCTCCAAAAAAATGGTATTATGATCAGAGGCAATTTTAGGAAGGGCTTGCAAGGTAGAATCACCGAACAGAGTTGTAGCCTCCTTGATAAAAAAAACCTATCAAGCCTTTCTTGAATGAGATGATACCCTATCCACCGATTGCTCCAGGTATAATTCACTCCTCTAAGTTTTACATCCATAAACATGTTGGAGTTCACAAAGTCATTGAACTCATCCATGCTCTTGATAGGTGGTCCATTTCCACCCATTTTGTCTAAAGGGTAAAGAGGAGTGTTAAAATCCCTAGCCATAATCCAAGGGACATTATGGAATATTTCACTTAGATTGCCTAAGTACTCCCACAGTAGAGCTCTCCCTTGAATTGAAGTCGGGGCATAAATATTTGAAATGATCCATGACCTATTGATAGTATGTGAAATGGAATTCGATCAAGATTGATGGCACCTATCTCAAAACCCTTCGAAATAATATTGATGAGTTGGATGAAATTAAGCCAAGAAATCAAAAATAATTAGGGTATTAAATGGATTGAATACCATAACTGGTTTGCCTTATTTCTCCTTTACGATTGATAGAGAAAAATAGCTTAGACGTCATTATTGCAGCTATATTAGGCGTTAGATATAGTAGTCCAATCACAACAGCATCACTTGTAAGTGTGTATCAGTGGTATCGTATATACTGAATGCTACTATGCAATAAATTGCACAAATAGGTGTAAAAATTTGGGGTATTTTATTTTATTTGTATATTTTACTTTATGATTGAAATGCAAAAAAAATACAAAATTTAAATGCAAAAACAATCACCAGTGCCCACAAAATTTTAAACACATTAGGTGTCGGTTACCACCGAAAATGCACCTATTACGATGCCAATTTTACAATGAAGATATTCACTTTTCAACTCAACAATTTTTCTTTCCGCATTTGTCTTAGAATTTTTCAAAAATAATGCTTTTGATCCCCCCTTTTTGTTGCAAAATAAGCAAGGATGAAAAAATTATACTTTGTACCCTTTCAAGTTCCAAAAAAAACACTTATCCCTCCAAAAAAATTCTTTGAAAGGAATAAATAAAGTATTTTGTGCAAAACAATACCTCTTAGAAATGCCTCTCCGCATGCTTTGGCAGAAAAAATAATCCTTGTGTCCTCCTTTGGCAAAAAAAAAGATCCTTCGTTGGCAAAAAAATGTTGAATTTTGTCAAAAAATTGCCTAGCAAAAAACAATTGTGAGCAAATGGTGCTTAGAAAAAAAATTTCTAGGAAGTATTGCTTCCAACAGAAAAAAATGATTATCATGGCACTAAAGTTGGTGGGGCTAGAACCCCTGACCACTGCCTCCATAGCACCTAGCACGTGTAGCCAAACCACCTCGGCTAGACAACCTGATGAAATTATATAGGCACCATGTGCCTTTTATATTTACCAAAGAAAAACTTTAGTAAAAAAAATATCCACGTATCTGCCTCCATGGGATTCGAACTGCGGATCTCGACCAGACCACTGTGCACTCTAACCAGGTGAGCTACAAGGCCCACTATGTAGAAGGGGGTACGATCACGTATTTGAAGGGCATATTGTGCTCTATTTTAAAAAAAAACCAGTGGTAATTATCCCACACACATCATGTTGATGCGTTTCATTTAGTTTTTAAACCGAATTACGGAGGTACTAAGGTGACTGCCTTTGAGAGGTTACCCTCCCACCCCTTTTACCACTACCTACCCACGACAACCACTTGGTACACATCACTTTTCCATACTACATGATAGATCCAATCAACAACTACCACGTGTGAGGTTTCCATCTCAGTCAGTGTGTGCCCGCTATCTTGGTTTTCGTG
This sequence comes from Wollemia nobilis, assembly GCA_028583015.1. Classification (NCBI taxonomy): domain Eukaryota; kingdom Viridiplantae; phylum Streptophyta; class Pinopsida; order Araucariales; family Araucariaceae; genus Wollemia; species Wollemia nobilis. Next base: position 14,237,115 of record JAQPPZ010016724.1, read on the forward strand.
TCTATGTAGGATTGTTTGTTCTATTTTTACATGTAGTATGTAGGTCTAATGGTCCTCATATAACCAATTCATCCATATGCCAAACCTTCTGGTCTGTCACCTACAAACAAAATATGTTGGGGGGGTTTGTCTAGTCTATGTCATCCAGTTGTTCATCAGTTCTATCCAGTCTATCATCTGGTCTATCAATCTCCAATGTCAGTCTATCTAGTCTACATCCTATCTGGTGTCATAAGTGTTGTCTCAAGGTTTTTTGTGCATCCTATTCTTGCCAGTATGCATCATACATCCTGGATCACACCTTTGTCTACACGTTGTCCCTGATTCATGTTGGAATGAATTCAAGGAAGGAGTAGTTGAAGAACTACCTTGCCCAACCATGGAACCACATCGCTACTCTAAGCTTTGATGCCATGAAGAAATTTGAGCAATGAGAAACTTTGGAATTAATGTGAGATTGAATAAATACAATACCATAGGTAGTTCTTCAACTACCAACTACCCCGACTGAACTGGAGAGAGTTAATGTGTTATTTTATCTATGGTCACAATAATGTAATATACACTTATATAATTGCTAAAAAATATTTTTCTTTGATTTTCAATCTCCATATTTGATCTTTTATCTGGATATTTAGCATGTGATCCATCAGGTTCTTGTTTTAGAATTTATTTTTTATTGGTATCTCTTTTTGCTTTCTTCTTCTTTACTTTCCTGATATATATTTTTTTTTTTTGTTCTATTCTTTTCAATCCTAGTCTTGATCTTGCCATGTTGTTTATTTGAAGTCTCTCCTCTTGTATCCTGATGTTCTATAGCATTTGCAACATTAATATATTTAGAATTCTTTAAAAATGAACATCTTCATTGACCAAGATTTTTACTATAAGAGCTTTGAATTCATTTCCTTTAGATGTTTCTTCTAATTCTTGAATTTCATGAATTTATTGAACTAAGTTTCCTTTTTTATTTTCTTCTTTAAATTGTAGTTGAGGTTGTTGCTGATGACCATATTGGTACTAAGGATGATATTGACGTTGTTGATATTGAGATTAAAATTGTTGTTGTCATTGAGGATTATATCAATACTGAGATTGATATTTTTTTATTCAATTGATTTATTCATTTGACTTCCTTGATTCATATTCATCTGATTTCTTTGATTATATCTACACAAATTTATACTATGAAAATTTATCTTACATATATAGTAGAATATTGAATTTCGTTTAGATCTATTCTTGGAAGTTGTAGCTATATTACTTGGTATATTTTCTTTAGATACCAAGGTATTATTAGTCATTTCATCCTTGACTAAGTTCTCTACTTCATATTCCTAAAGAATATTGACTAAGTCATCAAATGTAGTCTCCTTGCTTAGGACTTGTAAAATAGTAACTAAATATTTATAACTTTTTGGAAGTGCCCTTAGTGTGACTTGAACAAGAAATTTATCTTCTATATTTTCTCCTAGAGTTAATAGTTTTGATTTTATATCTACTACTTTTCGAATAAATATTTCTATACTTTCTCCACTATTGACCTTTAAGTATAATTGAGATTGTAAATTCAAAATTATCACTTTGTTTTTCCCTTCAAATATTTTGCATAATTTATTCCATCCACCTGTAAAAGTTTCTGCTCTAGTTAAGTATGGTTGTATTTCATCAATTGTTCCAAATATTATCAACATAAGTGCCTTTGCATCACCTTATTTAATTTTTTGTATTTTTATTTTATTCTTACTAGGATGTTTCTTTGTTTCATTTACTATATCCCATAGTTTTTTTACAATAATAATTGATTTCATTTTGTTCTTCCATGATGCAAAACTAGGTCCTTTCAAAAGTTGAGATTTGGAAAGAAAAATTCTATTGTTTGACATAATGGAACTCATTCAAACTTGAAATTATTTTAGGTAGAAATCCTTATATCGTCCAAGTATAACATGCACTCAAATATGCAAATTTTAAAGTTTTCTAAACTTTTGACGCATAAAGTTTTTTAACTCCCTGCTAATTTAAAGTTACAAAATTACAAATTTTAAAAATTTGAAAACATTTTTAATTTTTCAAATCTTCAAAAACCTTAAAACTTTCTTCAAATATTTAAAAATTTCAAATCTAAAAACATTTTAACTCCCAAAACTTACATAATAAATCTTCAAAAAGAATTAAATCTTAAATCTTCAAGGTTTTAAAAGAAATATTAAACTTTTAAACCTTAAAAATTAAAAAACTGATAGCAATCCTTATAACTCCATAACTTTTAAAAATTAAATTCAAATCTTTAATGTGCATGTTAAAAATCTAATAACCTTATAACTTTAAATTAGCTTTCCCTCCAAAATATTTAAATCATGCACTAATGTAGTATCGTAGAATATTACCTGTGGAGGTCGATGAGATTAGCACTAAGTTTGACCAGCATGCCAAACATTTCAATTTTATCATTCCAAGAGAATGTTCATTTCTCCAAGTCTAACATTTGGAATTTCTTCTCCTCTTTCATCCATTTGCTTCATGTGCACTTGCATGTTTTTGTTCTAAAGGATTTTGCATATCTTGATTCTAGAAATGTTTGCTCATCTTACTTTCACTGTGGGTAGCCCTTATGTCTAGATCCCAAAATGCCTAAGATTAGCTCTATGAATAGCACTTATGTTTATTTCCCATAATACCTATGAGTAGAAAGCAGTGCTTATGTCCAGATCTAAGATGATTGTGAGTAGCACTATGGGCATCACTTATATCTAGGTCTAAGATGATTGTGAGTAGTGTTGTGAGTAGTGCTTATGTCTGGATCCAAGATGATTATGAGTAGTGTTGTGAGCAGTGCTTATGTCCAAATCCAAGATGACTATGAGAAATGCTTATGTCTGACTCCAAGATGCCTATAAAGTAGTGCTTATTTTTAGCTCTAAAATACCTATATGTAGCATTATGGGTAGTGTTTACATTTGACTCTAAGCTATTGTTGCTTATAGCACTTACATCCTCCTACCCAAGTATTCTTGGTGATGGCACTTCTAAATAGCACTTTGGTTCTCCTAGTGATGGTGCTCTATTATAGAACTTAGGGTCTCTTAATGATGGCACTCAGGTTCTCTTGATTATGGTGCTTTATGATAGCACTCAGGTTCTCTTGATGATGATGATTATTTAGGATAGTACTTATATTCTCATGATTATGGTGCTTTAGAATAACACTCAGGTTCTTCTTCTGACTAGTGATTTTTAGAATAATATTAATGACCTTTAGCTTCTTTTATCACCTTTGAATGATAGTTATTTCTTTATATAACTAATAATTCTTGTTATTTTGATGATAGAACTCCTTGATAGTGCTTATCTTCTCTAATAGCTTACTTTTTTGAATGTCTCCTTTTTTATTCCTTCAAGAATTTTGATCCTAAGGCCAAGACTAAAATATTTGAATAATTTATATTCAGCCTTATTGTTTTGGTCTATATATGAATAACTAGAATATCAACTTATTTATATTCTTCTATTCTTCTAGAGGCTTCTACTTTGTACTTCTTAATACTTTCCTTATCTTATTATATTGCAACTCTATTTATTGTTTCTTCTCAATATCCATATTCAGGAAGCTTGAATGCTTCTCAATCTGCTAGAAACTATCTCTAATATATGAAGTCAAGAAGATTCAATGCTTCTCTGTCTCTTGAAACTATATTCAATATCTAAAATCTTTCTCTAATGTCTTAGGTTGCACCTAAGAACAAAAAATATGATTCTCCTCTTTTCTGGAGAATCCAATATCAATATTAGGGTGACTTTGAATGTTCTTGAATGACCAAATTTCTCCTAAGTTGGTTCTCTCAATATTCAATAATGATTTTCATTTTTTCTCTAGAGAATCTTGAATATTATCAAGGTGACTTTGAATGTCCCTTCACATCTAACTATATCCTGAGTTGGCTCTCTTTATCAATGTTCAACTTTCTCTTAAGTTGGCTTTCAATCAATCTTAATTGATTCCTAGTCTTCATTGGTTTTCCTTCAACCAAGTGGAAAGACCCTAACATCCAAATTAGGGTGACTAATCCTTGTCCCCTCAATATCTACTCAATAATACCTTTAAAAATAAAGTCCAAGTCTTCATTATCTTCAATTTGGACGGACTCTAATATAACTCTATCAAGAATGGATAGAGTTAAATGATGGTGGCTAATAAAATAACTCTATAAAAATGGATAGAGTTAAGTGGTAGCTCTAATACCATTGTTGGATTTTAAGTCTTACTACCACAATATATCATAGATCCCTTAATAAATAAGACACAATATTAAAGGTTAAAATATCAATAATGAAGAGTAGAATATATATGAGCAATCTAATGTGTATATCAAGGCCAATATAATAACGAAATATCAATCACTTATAATATCAAATATGAATGTAAAATGGTAAAAATCATTCTTGTAAAAGCATGAACAAAAATTACAATATTAATTGTTCAAAATCTATATATAAGTTTTATTATCAACTGTTTCTCCTTTTCACTTGTGATATTTGTTCATGTCCCACTGTATGGAGTTTTATCTCCATAATATAGATATATTAATGTGACTCTTCACATACTTAACAATTTCTCTCCATATGACAACTTCCATGACATGTGGCTTATCATCTTTCCACTTGCATACTAGACTCTTCACTCCATTCTTACATGCACGCTTGACTTTATCACTTGCACACTCCTACATGGCTCTTCCTCTTCTACATGCACTCCTAATACAAGACACTTGTGCACATCCTCACTTTACATATTTGCATACTTACATACATGAGACTTGTGCAATTCTTACACATGGGCACATCAAATATAAATCACTCACCTAAACTATAGACTCAACCCTAATCTATTACATATTTAAATTTTTACCATGAAGGTACAATGGGGGTACATATGCATGTACCAAATAATGTAATTTTCCTCAGCACCTCTACTGTCTACATGAGTAATATTTCCAATTATCATAGTCCCCTTTACTAGCTCTATACCATTAGTTTCCTTCCTAAAGTATAAGTATAACCACAAGAACTTTAATGAATATTTTAGTAGTATCAAAAAGTTGAAAGTTTATGATTAAATGTTATCAAGAAATATATGTATAATAACTAAAATATGGGTTATTATATAATACAAGTGAAATTCATTTTAATACCAACTAACCAATTAATGTTTTTTGACATTTTAGTGAGTTATGAAATGAATCTCATTCATATTATAGTAACATTTTAACAAATCATAATGATATTATATAAATAAATATTTAAGTAGTCTCAAAAATTTGAAAGTTCCAATCCATACTTTGTCCTATAATCCAACCAACCACCAAAAACTCAAATAATCCATTTAGCCACAAAGTCCATATGATATCATATTCTTCTGCTTTATCATATAAAACTTCTACTCGCTTCATGAAATCATAGTCTATTTTACCAAATCTGGACTATTAGTTTCCTCTCTTGCATTGATCTATAAATGGATCCCCTAAAATATTTTGTAATCCTCTGAAACATTATTTTGAATTTGTCCCTTTCATATTTTTCTTTTTAGCTTCAACTAAACTTACTACTTCCTTTAACCATGGAAAATATAATTTAACTTCACAATCTTATATTAAATCCCCTCTATTGGCTAGACTATCTACACATTTGTTCTCTTCCCTTAACATATGTAAACCTAATTTCTTCAAACTATATAACAAAGTATCGTATTTCCACAATGATCTCTTGTATGTTCCACGGAGCCTTTGCTTTCCATAAAATTACCTTTATTACTATTAGTGAATCACCTTCAATCCACTTTGTTCCATTTTATTTGTCTACATATTTTTAATCCTTCTAATGTTGCCCAAGCTTCAACTTCATTATTTGTCTTAAATCCACTATTGAAAGCATAATGTGATAAAATCTCACCCCTATTATTTTTTATTATTCCTCCTCCTCCTAGTCTTGGATTTCCTTTATATGCTCTATCAAAATTCAACTTGACCAACTCTACTTTTGGTGGTATTTACTTTATATTTTTTTTCCTTCATTTTGTTTATCATGTACCCATTATCATAATTCTAATTGATGACTTGAATCCATCTATCAAGGCTTTCTTATTTAATATTTGAGATTGGGTGAGTTGATAGGGCTAGTTTAGACTTCTCTTAAAGAATTTGATGAAGCAATTCATTCATTCTGATTGATATCAATATAAAGGTTACAATGTGGTTATAAGTTGGTTTATCAAACCAACTTGGTGGTTAATAAACCAACCTAGAGAGCGCCTACGAGCGCTACCCTTTTGCAAATAATGTAATGACATATATGCTAACATCCCCCCTTATTACATTATTGGCAAATTCCAATAGTATCTCGAAACTTTTCATATTTGATACGCCCAAGTGCTTTGGTAAAGATATCTGCAACTTGCGCATCAGTAGGAATGTATTGAAGTTGTATATGGTGCTTGGGAACTTCATCTCGAATGAAATGACATCTGGTATCAACATGTTTGGTACGTTCATGAAAAATTGGATTTTTGACAAGATTCAAAACACCTTGATTGTCGCAAAACAAATGAAGAGGAAGATTCTTTGGAAGACCCATGTTTGTAAGAATGCGACTTAACCACATTATCTCACAGATTGCTTCACTTGGCTGCACGATATTCTGCTTCCTGTAGAAGATAAAACAAACACATGCTTTCTTCTTACTCGTGCCATGAGACAAGTCCAGATCCTAGATGAAAAACATATCCAGAAGTGGATTTACGATCATCAATGGATCCAACATAATCCGAGTCCGTGTATCCTAGTAAGAAAAACTTATTATTCTTTTTGTATTCCAGACCATAATTTGTACTACCACGAACATAATGAAGAACTCTTTTTGTTGCTTTCCAGTGACTCATCTTAGGCTCTTGCATGAACCTTGAAAGATATCCCACAACAAAACTGAGATCTGGCCTAGTATTTGTCAGATATAGGAGACTCCCAATCAATCGGCGATAGAGAGTACCATCTACCTGAGGTGATTCATCATATCGTGATAACTTAAGTCCTTGCTCCATTGGAGTTGCTTTTGACTTACAGTTAGTCATCCGATATTTTTCTACTAAAGTCTTGGCATATTTCTTTTGTGTTACTCTAATATGAAATCTTTGCTGAGTAACTTCTAAACCAAGACAATAGTGTAGAAGTCCTAGATCTGTCATTTCAAATGATTGCTTCAAATCATTTTTCACTAAGTCAATCATTCTTTTCGAGCTTCCTGTTATGATCAGATCGTCTACATAAAGTACAAGGATCACTATATCAGAACCATTTTTCTTAATATAGAGATTTGCATCCGAAGGACTTCTTTTGAATCCATGTTGCACAAGGTGATTGTCTATCTTGATATACCAAGCTCGAGGAGCTTGTTTGAGCCCATACAAGGATTTGATCAACTTGCATACTTTTTGTTCTTGCCCCTCGACCACGAATCCTTTTGGTTGAGTCATGTATACTTCTTCCTGTAAGTCACCATTCAAGAAGGCACTTTTAACATCCATCTGATGCAACTTCCACCCAAACTGAGCTCCCATGGCACAAAGTACTCGAATGGTAGTCATTTTTGTAGTAGGGGCAAAAGTCTCTTCATAGTCTATGCCTTCTTTCTGAGCATATCCCTTCGCAACAAGTCGGGCTTTATGCTTATCAATAGATCCATCTGCCTTATACTTCACTTTGAACACCCATTTGCAGCCTATGGGTTTCTTTCCTGTTGGCGGATCGACTAACTTCCAAGTATTATTTTTTATGAGAGACTTATGTTCTACATCCATGGCCTCTTTCCACTGTGGTTTATCAAGTGCATATTGAACCGTTGTGGGTTCATTTGCATTCAATGTAGACATATAAATCTTTTCTTCATCCTCATCGTCTTCTCTATCATTTTTTGTACCCACTGACAAATCATCAAAGTGTTGACAAAGTTCGTCAACCTCTGAAGTAGATTCCTCTGCTCTCATTTGTTGAGTCATACTGCGAGTACATGGCCTATCTAGAGATAGATCTAGAAGGGAATTCAACTTAGCATCTCTCAAAGTGCTAGTATACCATTTTGGGACTTTCTGTTGTTGTTGTGGAAGTTGAACCTCCTTCTTAGGTTCTTCTTCATCTAGGTATACAGTTGTAGATGTGTCTTTTGATGTGAAAGCTTCATCAAATACAACATCTCTACTTACGTGTGTCTTCTTGGTCTTAGGATCAATCAATCGATAACCTTTTGAATACTCATCATAGCCAAGAAAGATACACTATGCAGGTTTTCTCATCCAACTTCCTCCTTTTCTATTTTGGAATGTGCATGAATGCTTTACATCCAAACACCCTTAAATGAGAAATGGAAGGTTTCTTACCACTCCAAGCTCCTTGTGGTGTTTTCCCTTGTAGAGCTCTAGTGGGTGCTCTATTTAGGAGGTATAATGTTGTGTTTACTGCTTCTGCCCAATATTGATCCTCAAGATGTGCTCCCTTTAGCATACATCGAACCATTTCCATAATGGAACGATTTCTCCTTTCTGCAACTCCATTCTGCTGAGGTGTATAGGCTGTAGTCAGTTGTCTTTTGATCCCATGTTTTTTAAGAAAATCTGAAAACTCTTCAGAGGTGTATTCCCCCCTCGATCTGAGCGGAGGGTTTTTATGAAACAACCTGACTCCTTCTCGACAAGTTTCTTGAATTGTTGAAAGTAGAGAAATGCTTTTGATTTCAACTGAAGAAAGAAAACCCACATCTTCCATGAGTAATCATCAACAAATAGTTGAAAATACTTCTTCCCACCATAGCTGGTTGGCATAGGACCACACAGATCGGTATGTACCAGCTCTAAAGGGTTTGTAGCTCGAGAGGAGCTAGTTTCAAAAGGTACTCTGTGTTGCTTCCCTGCTAAGCAATCCGAGCAAACTGGTAAGATAGATGAGAGTGGTGGAAGACCTTTCACCATCCCATATTTGTGTAATTCAAGCAAATATCCTGAACTGAGGTGCCCATAACGTCTATGCCAGAGAGAGGTGGCCTCCTTTGTAGTTGCAGCCAGAGCAACATGAGGAGTTGAAAGTGCATCTAGAATGAACAAGCCATGTTTGTAGGATCCGGTTGCAACATGTTTACCACTGTGGGTGATAAAACATCTCTTCTTGCCTTTGACAACTCGAAACACGACATCCATGTTTCTATCCAACATTTGTGTGACTGAGAGCAGATTATTGGCTAAGCCCTGGAACATAGAGAACCTTCTCAATTTGACAATTACCATCAGGAAGGGACACAAAAATATCCCCTTCTCCCTTTACTTGATAGACTTGATTGTCAGCAATTGTGACTGGCTTACCCTCTTTCTCCACAAAAGTATCAAACCATGATTTGTCCCCAGTCATGTGTTTGCTAGCTCCTGAATCAATATACCATACAACATCTATCTGGGAAGATGAAGTATGGGTCATGAGCACCTTGTGTGCTCTTTCAGAGTCAGAATTTGAATCGGACCCAGGAGAATCTGAGTCTGAGTTGGAGTCAGCATAAGCAACATGGCCTTTAGGTTGCTTATGTTTGTTGTATTTTTGTTTGTCTTTGCCCTTCTTCTGAGGACCTCTATCATTTTGTTGCTTGTTTTTGAACCAACACCTGTTGGTGTCATGGTTATTCATATCACAAATCTTGCAATATTTTGTATCCTTCTGCTGATTTTGCTTCCCTTTTCCTTTGGAAGAAGGACCCCCTTTTTGAAACTGACCTTGTTTCTTACCACTTTGTTGTGTGGAAAGGGCATTATCTGGCACGTCATCTTTCTGAACCTGAGTTGCCTCCTCAGTCTGAAGCAAATTTACCAGCTCCACAAATGATACTTGTCTACCAGAAACATTGAGAGAAGTGATCAACATCTTGTAGGAATTTGGCAATGCTCTCAAGATGACAGAGTTCAAGATATCATCATCCACTTGTTTTCCCATGGCATTCAATTTGGCTTTCAAGTCAGCCACTCTGCAAAGGAATATATCAACTGTTTCCCTAGAATTCATACTGAGAGTATGTAGTTGAGTTTGAAGGTGTAGAATAGTGGATTGATTCTTTCCTTCATATACCTGTGATCAAGGCATCCCAAGCTATCTTACTAGTTTTTGCATCACAAATATGAGGTTGCACCTCATCTGTAGTAGCAAGCAAGATAAACACGAGACTCTTCTTGTCTTTCTTATCCCAAGCATCTTGATCTGTTCCTATTGTCTGAGGGCGCTTTGCAGTGCCAGTCACTACATCCCATAAATCTTCCAACTGAAGAATGGCTTTCATCTTTGTTTTCCATGGAACAAAGTTAGGACCTTTCAACAATTGTGAATCTGAGAGATACTTATGAATTGTGGCCATTATGAAGGTTCCTTATATCACCAATTGGTCTCCCTTTCTTTATACCTGCCAGATCTTTATATCGTAACCATTCAATATATACCCGCCCTTACGTGAGGGAGACTATAGGTATATAGGAACAGTATACTACTCAATATGTACCCGCCCTTACGTGAGGGAGACTGTAAGTACATATGAGAAGCACAATATATTGAACATAGGCGATACTGAAAGGGCATCGTGTTGTTAATGACACCTACCATAGAAAGTTTTATTCCTCATGCGTGGGGCGTAACTTCCCCTAAACACTTTGGAATAAAAAACTTTCGTCAGGATTTACGCCTAACAACAATCACGATGTGGGTATGAAATGGGAAAAAAAACTGGTTTGCCTTATTTCTCCCCGACGATTAATAGAGAACAAGCTCAGACGTCGTTGTTGCAGCTATATTAGGTGGCGAATACAGTAGTCCAAAGCACGACAACATTACCTGTAAGTGTGGACCAGAGGTATCTCAAATACCGAATGCTGTTGTGCAATAAATTGCACAAATAGGGTATAAATTTGGGGTCTTATATTTTTTTTGTAATTTATGATTGTTAATGCAAGAAAAATAGAATATTTAAATGCAAAAGAAACAATCACAAATGCCCACAAATTTAAGCACCTATTACAAATCTAGCAATTATTCTGCCAAATGGTTTGATTTCCCCCCTTTATCTTACAATTTTGCAAATGAATCATGTGAAGACTGAGATCTCCCCCCTTCGTATTGCAAAATAGACAAGGAGAGAAAAAAAATTGTACCTGAAACCCCAAAAAAATTTTTTGGAGCCTTCAAGGCGTCATTGGACTGCACAGGCATCAAATGACCACTTTCGGGCGTCAACTGGGCATGTTCGGGCGTCAACAAGGCACTACGGAGCGTCAAAAATGCCACCCGCCATCACAACATGCGTGGGGCATCAAAAAACCTGCTACCCACCGTCACAGCGCACGCAGGGCATCCAAAAAACAATTTATACCTCCCCGAAGGGACTTGAACCCGTGACCTACCGCCTAACAATCACCACGCATACCACGTGAGCCAGAGGGCCCGACGAGAACAAGCAGGGAGTAGGCATATCTTAGCAGCATCGGGGGCGGAGAAGGGGAGAAAATTTTTTAATCCCACATGGCCTATGCTGCCACTGTGGGGGTCTTTAAAACATCGAAAGCTACTATAGCTTTCGGTTGCCTTCGGGCAACCACCCCGCCCTTTTGCCTCCACAACCGTCGACACACGTGCCCGATCCGCTCTGTCTGCGTCCGTCAGTGTTTCCTCTGCCTGCGTGCCTCACGTGCCCGATCTGCTCTCCTCTGTGTACGTGCCTTCAGTCTTGTTGGCGGGTAGTCTGTCCTCTGTCTGCGTCCGTTAGTGTTTCCTCTGTCTGCGTTCGTCAGTGTCCTCCAGTCTCGTTGGCTGGTAGTCTGTCAGTGTCCTCCAGTCTCGTTGGCTGGTAGTCTGTCCTCTGTCTACGTTCGTCAGTCTCGCGTCCGTCAGTGTCCTCCAGTCTCGTTGGCTGGTAGTCTTGTCTGCGTCCGTCAGTCTCCAAGAACCACGTTGTTTAGGGAAGTTGGAGTAGTTAGAAATGATAACTACCTTGCCCAATTTCTGCGATCATCCCTAGCTCTGATGCCATAAAGAATTTGATAAAGCAATTCATTCATTCTGATTGATATCAATATAAAGGTTACAATGTGGTTATAAGTTGGTTTATCAAACCAACTTGGTGGTTAATAAACCAACCTAGAGAGCGCCTACGAGCGCTACCCTTTTGCAAATAATGTAATGACATATATGCTAACATCTCTATGGCTAAAAAAATATTCCTTTTCATTACCTCTAAACTATTTTTCTTTCTTTTAAATATAATATTATTCCTTTCGAGCAATACAATCCAAAATATTGTATCTTTTGATGCATCCCAAATTGTTTGTAACACATCATTTTTAAAAGTGTTCTATCATTATTTTAACCATTCTTCAAAACTGGCATTCATCACTATGCATTTACCACATATATTAAGAACCATCCATAATTCCTAGAATATTGAGCACTGTCCCAAGATATGGTCTATACTATCCTCATTTTTACATAGAACACATTATGAGGGGCCATGAAAATCCCTTTTAATTAGGTTATCCCAAGATAATTTTTTTATGACCTACTAGCCATACAAACATTTTAACTTTTGGAATTTTCAGGCTATCCCAAATATTTTTCCATATTATTGTGATATTCTTATTTTTTTGGTGCTTTACATTATATCCACTTCTTATTTTGTATTATTATAAGCTATTCAACTCCTAAATTAGCTTATCCTTGAATCCTCTTAGAATAATCATTGTTTTTATCCTTTTTCTCAACTACCTCCTAGAAACAATGTCAATATACTTGTAAAAATACTCTTTCCATTTGTATCTTCCTTCCCAATGCTTTTATATGTTGTATGAAACCCTATCACCATATTTTTCTTAAATTAGTATCATCCATGATTTCAAAATTGGATCTAGATTGAGTGATCATTTATCACACCAAGTATCCATCCAAATAGAATTTTTTTCTCCAATTCCCACCACCTATCTTAGACCTATAATCATTAGATCAATTTATTTTTTAAAATTTTTCCATAGTGCAGAACCATCTAGTAATAAGAATGCAATAAATATTAATCTTGGTTCATTGTGCTCAATGTACTTAGAAGAATTCTTGCCCATTATTTTTTACTCTCTTTGTACAATCTCCAAATTACTTTTCCCCTTAGAGCTAAGTTTGCATCTGTAAAAAAATCTTAAACTGAGATCTCCCCTAGTTTTATCATCACACACTTTGCTCCATTTCACAAAATAAAATATCTTTTGTCATGTAATTTGAGTCCCTAAGCTAAAATGTTGTCATTGATTTCAAAAGGTTATTTGATGTCAAAAGGATCTATGATGACATGCACTATGTTTTGTCAAAAGTGCAAGGAAAGTCTTTTTGTGAAAATCAAGGTAGGAAAAATAAAAAATTTTATTTAAAACCATGGATGGCAGATCTGAAATAGGTTTTTCTTAAAATCCAATTTGGATTTTCGTTTCATTAAAAAAGGTGCCCCGGTGATGGAGATATTTAATTTTAAATATTTAGTTTAAATTTTAAATTATTTAAAATTAAAATAAAAGTAATCCATCGACGTCGTCGAATATGAGGGAGAATACTATATAAAAGGATGACTAAGGTTTATTATTCCTCATCCTTGCTCTTATGGTTAATGCGATTATTGAAAAGCAAAAAGAGCTCGTGTAAAAAATATTTAAGGTAGAAGCAACGAATAAATCAAGGTGTGGTCAGATTCCAAGACATCGTGGGCAGTGTGGCCTGTTGGCAACTTGATGCAAAGGCATTGGAAGGCAAGTGGTTGAGTGTTCGAATCACGTGAACTTTGTTTTTTTGAGAAATGAGAAATTTGTTTTATGTTGGCTGTTGCATGGAGGATAAAGGAGAGTGAGGCGTCATTGGTCTTGTGTGGAGCACTAGCTCATGTGGTGCACAAGCGTCTGTTAGGACGCAAGAGCTGCAAGACCCAGGTTCGAATCCTACAAACTCCCTTTTGTTGTGTAAAAGTCAAATAGTGCACTAGTTGTGGTTTTTCATGTGCATGCTACCAAGGTTTATATGTTGTGTTTGATATTCCAAAATTCGTGCCAAGGTATGCATTAAAGTTGTAAAAGAAAATTAAAACAAGTTTTTGTTTTATTAGGTGCTAAAAGTTAGTTTAAAATCTGTGCATAAATTTTATAGTAAAAGTGATTTTTGGAGAGATAAGTAGGTAGGCATAGATTTTAATTTCTTTAGGGTATAAGTGGTTTGAGGAGTAATAAGGATTATTACTTATTTGGCACATTGTTGAGATGTTATTTGGAGAGTGCTTTTAATTATTGAAACATTCTTGAGAAAAATATTTTGCTTGAGGGTTATTAAATATATCTTTGGTGGATGTGATTATTGAGTTGGAGTAAAAATGTGTAAATTGAGTTATGATTTATTTTGTGATTATTATTTGAAGTCCACTAACCCTCATTAAGATTGGAAAGGAAAGTTGTGTTGAGTGTGGCAGATTTTTTGGACAACTTCTTTGCATTAATAAGGTATGGGCAATATTCTCTATTGATTTTTTATGGTGGTTGATTTCTAAAATATCATTGGAGAGAAAAGGATTTATTGTGTTTTCCTTTTCAAAAGTTGCTTCAAGGTTTTTTGGTTTGAGAGTTGTGATTAAACCTTGTTTTATAAGCATTGTTGTTGAAGCCCATTGGTTGTGCAAAGAACTTGAACTTGAGTTAGAAAAGAACATGAGTATCATTGTTATGTGAAATTTGTGGTTGAGCATTTTTGAAAATATTTTGAGTTGAGTGATACATTCTTGGACTAGGTTTTGTGAGAAAGAGTTGTTCCTTATGGTGATTGGTTGAGTAGAGTTGTTTGAGCCTAGTCAAGTGAATGTGTGAAGTGGTTGTTCAAGTTTCATAAAACAAACTATTTTATATTTTGATTTGAGTTGAGATTGAGTTGAGAAAGAAATTGAGTTTGTGAATAGAATATATTGAGTCTCTAACAATTCTCTTTATGCTTCTATAAGATTGAGCTGAGTTGATTTGAGTTGAGATTGATTTGAGTTAAGATTGGGATTTGAGTATAGAACATATTGAGTCTATAACAATTCTCTTTATGCTTCTATGAGGTTGAATTGATATATTGATTGAGCATTGAGTTTAGAACATATTGAGTCTCTAACAATTATCTTTATGATTCTATGTGATTGGACAAGTTTTGTGTGAGCTTGTTAAGCTGATTTGAGGTAAGTCTTTAAGAAGGCTTGTGGACTGATTTTGAGTAAGCTTTTGTGAAAGCTTGCTATGTAAATTTGAGAAAGTCCTAGAGAGGAATTATTGAGCATATTTGAGCAGGTTCTGAGTGAACCTATTAAGCATATTTGAGCAGGTTCTGAGTGATCCTATTGAGAAAATTTGAGCAAGTTTTGAGTGAGCCTATTGAGCAGATTTGAGCAAATTTTGATTGAACCTATTGAGAATATTTGAGCAGGTTCTGAGTGAGCCTATTGAGAAAATTTGAGCAGGTTTTGAGTGAACCTATTGAACAAATTTGAGGAGGTTCTGAGTGAACCTATTGATAGAGCTTTGGAGGTGACAGAGTACATAGGACATAGTCTTAGTGGATAAAGATCCAGAAGACAAGATAATTGAAGATATATCTGAGTGAGGAGTCTTCAAGTGGAGAGAGATCCACAAGTTAGAGTAGTAGAGAGATAGAGTTTTCTAGAAGATCATTGCCAGAGTAGAAGGGGAAAGAGTTCTCCTGTGGAAGAGATCCACGAACTTGAGATTAGGGGATCAACATATCCTTTGGACAGAGGTCCATAAACATTGTAATTGGGAAGGATTCCCAAAAATATTGATTGAGAAAGTTTTAGTAAAATATTTTCTCCGTGGAGTAGCCCACATTCGGTGAACGACGTAACTTGTTGTGTCTCTATTGTGGATGGTGTTTTAAGCATTGCTTTAATTACTGCTATTGATACTACTATATATACACTACATAATATTGAATTGAAGGAAAAATTAAAAAGTGATCTTATACTTTTCACCCCCCTCTCAGTATAAGCTTGTGTTCTTCAGGAATGCTCAGGCTATCCCAAATATCTTTCCATATTATTGTGATATTCTTATTTTTTTGGTGCTTTACATTATATTTACTTCTTATTGTGTATTCTTATAAGCTACTCAACTCCTAAATTATCGTATCCTTGAATCCTCTTAGAATAATCATTTTTGTTATCCTTTTTCTCAACTACCTCCTAGAAACAATGTCAATATACTTGTAAAAAATCTTTTTTCCATTTGTATCTTCCTTCCTAATGCTTGTATATATTGTATGAAACCCTATCACCATATTTTTCTTGAAGTAGTATCATCCATGCTTGCAAAATTGGATCTATATTGAGTGATCATTTATCACACCAAGTATCCATCCAAATAGAAGTTTTTTCTCCATTTCCACTACCCATCATAGACCTATAATCATTAGATCAATTTATTTTTTAAAATTGTTCCATAGTGTAGAACCATCTAGTAATAAGAATGCAATAAATATTAATCTTTGGTCATTGTGCTCAATTTACTTAGAATAATTCTCGCCCATTATTTTTTACTCTCTTTGTACAATCTCCAAATTACTTTTCCCCTTAGAGCTAAGTTTACATCTATAAAAAAGTCTTAAACTGAGATCTCCCCTAGTTTTATCATCACACACTTTGCTCCATTTCACCAAAGAAAATATCTTTTATCATGTAATCCTAACCACAAAAATGACAACATAATATAGATTAAATTGTTTTCTACCAATTTTTGCATAATATACAAGGAGATATAATAAGTCAGAATGGCCTATAAGACTAATTTAATTAGTTGTATTCATATTTCTAATGATAACCATCTACCTTTATATGTTGGTAGTTTATTCTAAACTTTTCTAACTAGATTTTGTAAATCTATCTTCATTATCCCCTCAAATAAGGGCATCCCTAGATATGTTGCTAACAAATTTACCTCCTCCATTTGAAGTAACCTGCATACCCCTACTCTAATTCTATCTAGAGTTTTTAGGAAGTAAATTTTGGATTTTTCCTATGAGCTTTATGCCTAGATGTTGTTTCATGTTCCTTTAATAAGTTATTTAAACCTCTAGCCTTGTTTTTCCCTACCCTCCCAAAAATTACTATGTCATCTACAAATTGTTGATGGGTGATTTTATCGATGTTATTAATATTAGTCATCAATTTTTCTAATGTGGATTGTGTAACATTAGACTACAACCAAGATTAGATAACTTTAAATTTCTTTTGAGTCAAACTCTAGAGAAGGTCAGTTCCTTGAAATGTTAAAAATATAAGGGGGTTAAAGATATAAATGTGAGGACTAGAGAGGGATATAAGGGTTTAGAGATTAATTAAAGCATGGTTAAAATATAGCTAAAAATAATAAAATGCACTAGACAAATACCCTATAGTCAAACTAAGACCAAGCCTAATAGACCAACCATTAAACAAAGCATCACAGATTAGAGAGTAATTAAAATTATATTATGTTTCTTTAGCATTCCAAGAACTCTATGAAAGATAATTAAAAAAAAAATCCAAATTATAACAAAATTTTACTAACACAATTTATCAACTATAAAGCATGAGCAAAAATGTATCAAGTTGCATAATTCACATTCATATAAAACCTGAGACACTATCATCAATAGAGGTCAAACAAATTTTGCTTCAACTAATAACAAAGCTATATGGACAACATATAATAGGAAATTTACTAAAGATTCAACCTTCATACGGAGGTGATTTGGGCTATTTATAATTTTATAATAAATTTGTGAGCCCAATCATTACAATAAAATTTTATTATAGGCTTGACAAGTACAACCTAGCCAATACACTCATGGGGTATGGCTATCATTTTCTTCTTCTAAATCAATCAACTCAACTTAAGCAATTTGGATTCTATTGTGATGATATGTCCAATCAATATCACGTATTCAATATTTACATTTATGTGTCCTTAGTAGGCCCATAGGTCTTTAGTTAGTTTATTTTTTTTCCACTATACCTTGTTATTTCATAGGCCTGTCAAAGCTACCAACTCAATGTAATTATTGGATTTGGATGTCTAAGAAGTGGTTAGGAGGTTCAAGATTATAGCATACATGATATTTATTAAAAAGGACATGTCTAGGAGCTCTCTACTTATTGTAGGGGCTCTAAGGAGTTATCAATTTTTTTAGACTGCTATAGGAGCCTTAGAGGTTAGGTTAAGATTTTTAGAGAGCTTGGTTGGTGTTATCACTTAGAAATCCCAATCTCATGTTTTTTCTAGACTAGGCTTTTAGAAATATTTGGCTTACATCATCATATGAAAATCTTAGGCTCACATTTTTTCATGCTAGGCTTTTGGAATGCTCTATGTGACATCATCATTCAAAAATCCTAGGATTGATTTATTCCAAACTTCGGATGGGCCAGTCTAGAATTTTTAGGTTCTTTACCTAATGTCATCATTTGAAAATATTGGGATCAATTTGTTCCAAATTCTTGGCTTTCCAAAATTTTTTAAGGTTTGGGTGGCATCATTGCTTGAAAATTCTAATATCACTTTATTCCAGGCTTTAGCTTTATCATACCTGTTTTGACTTAGCCAATTTTTATCTAACTAGGTGAACTTTTTCTAGCTTTATGTATAGCCTTGACCATTATGAAAATACTTAGCCACTTTAAAATTTAGCCCTGAACCGATGTATTTGAACCTCAAAAAACTTATACTTGTATAAATTATAAGTTTGGCCATGTGTTTGGGCTATTGCTTTAACAACAATATAGCAAAAATTAGAGTCCAATATGGCTTACAATGACTTATGTATTTGGGCAATTGTATTGACCCAAATTATTGGTGCCTCTTGGGGATTTTTTCTTGTATAAAAAAAATATCTAGATGGCCTTATCTATTGGACATGAAATAATTTTTAGAAGACAATAGGGCTATAAAATATAATGGAGAATGAAGGAGAAAGTTTGAAGATTCAAAGGAGGTAAAAACTTAGGGATTCAATAGGTTTGGATTTTGTGGCTATAACAAGGGCTTTAGAGCATGCATTTTAAGATGCCCTTGATTACAACACATCCATTTCATCTACAAAATATGGTAATTTCTACATAATCTAGAGGGGGAAAAGTACCAAAGGATGCAAAGGATAACAAGAAGCTATTATGGAAGAAGTATAGTAGAAGTGGAAATTTTGATGAGTGGAAAAAGTGGTGATTTACTAAATAATAAATGACAATGAGGTTAATGAGGGGAATAAGAGTGTAGGGAAACAAGAATAAAATGAAGAAAGAGGAGGAAGGTGTGAGAAGAAGAAAGGAAAGAAAGAGGAACAAAGATACCTAACTAGTGGTACCTCTGGAAAATTTGGATTTCTTCTAAGTATAGTCTAACACAATTAAGATCTACTTTAGAAAAATGCAAGTTGACTTAGGTAGATATTCCAAGCACCTATAAATTAGGTCTCTTCATTTCTCCTTGCTATCTTTTATTTGATAAAATTATGTAGGTACTCCTCCTCAGAGTTGTAGACAACTACAAAGCATCTCGGTTCTCCTATGATATGAATGGGTACTCCAATGCTCATCAACATCCAAGATAAAAGTCTTCTAAGTACCACCATCGGCTCATATCTCCTTTTATAGCCTCTATTGGTAACTATGACAGTTGGACTTTGCTATGATATGTATCTTGTAAAAGTTGTTACACTTTTCCAAAAATTTGCATTTTGTGCTAGAGGTTTATTCACATGCCTTTCCTTTCTTGTGGCAAATAGATTTTTTATAGGCCAACATTTTCAACTTGGGTACCGCATATTTTTTTCTTAATCAAGGTATTGAGACACTAGACTAAAAACTTATTACTTCACACATTGTTCATTTCCTATACTAGTGTGCCACTTGTTGTCTGACCAATCATAGCTTCTGAAGTCCCAATAGTTGAAGTTTTTGTAGTTGTAGTTCCAGTAGTCTTTCTTTGTCCTTATTATATTCATCCTACCACAACTAATTCCTCACATTTTTCTTCTCTACTAACTTTTTTTTTGTTGAGAGGGGAATTTCAACTAAAATTTTTGATAGACTTTACCCCAGATCTCCATTGATAGGGTTTTGATTCTTCTGGCCCCTTTGTGAATCCCTATAAATTAATGTATCTTTTTATATAAGGTATATTTATGTTTTATGGCTAGATCCTAAAGCTTAGCCTATATTATGGCCAAATTTTATAAAAATATAAAAACTATACCATCATTAATAGCTTTTGGCCATAAATCAAACTCCTTTTCATCACTACCAATCTCTACAAATTAGATTTTGAGTTACCCCATAGTATAGAGGGTCTCATATTGATCCCCAAAACCTAATAATATAAGTTGTTTAGGTTATTGTATTGGGTCCATTATTCTTCCTCTCTTTTTGATCACTTCCACAACTAACTCACAACCTTGTCACAACAATTGATAACCTTCTTTTAGGACCTAATACAAGTACATTATCTCTTATAAATCTTGGTTGTTCATGCTACTAGCTATTGTTTAGATCTGTTAAAAATTTCAAGGATATCATTGGTCCATGCTACCTTTTCATCCATACTACCATGTTTAGTTTGGATATCAACCTATGTTGCTCTAACGACAAACATGCTAAAATTTAGATATCTCAAAAGTGGGCATATTTGTGTGGTGACTTCAATGATTCTTCTCTAGCTCTCCTTTTTATCTGTGCCAATGATTTCCAAGAGAAGTGAAGAGCTAATGGATTTTTTCTTTCTTCATCTAGCTCTAGTTGTAAATTCTTCAATTGCAATATTGGTTTTTTCATCTCTTCGCTACAACTATTCTAGAGTTGGATCTGCTTTGAAGGTCTTCTACAACTTCCTAACTTGTGCTTGTAAGATATTTTTTTATTTCTTCTATTGATTAAATGTTTGGGCTAGACAATCAGCCTTATCCCTCACCTTATTTTAATCCTTAATAATATATCATACCTATTTAGGTTTAGGAGTTTTAGTTAGAGTCTTCCAGTACAACCCTAGTGATATCTACTTCATGCACCACCATTTTATAGCTTACTTTTGTCAAATAATTGTTAGTCTTATTCATGATGGGATAAAGATTATTGTTTGATTTCCTACATTTGGGTCTAATGTGGCCATCATTATTTATGGTAAAATTTTATTTTCCTTTCTAGGTACCATGCTTCCAACCGTTTCTTGGCATTTTTGTTAGCTTGTCAGAATTGGTTTAGAATGTCTAGTAATGGAGGACTAGAAAGTGGGGTTGTAGTGGAAATGAAGGCAAGGGAGATTTTTGGATTAGAGGAGTAGTATAAGTTATGCCCTTGGTAGATTATATATTTGGTATTGCTTATTAGGTGGATTGTCTTAGAGGAGAATACGATGGTGGAGAAGGATTAGAGCAGATGATAATAAGGATTTGAAATGGTGTACCTTCTCTTTGCATCCATAATTGCTTGAGTCATTGTTGTTGTATCTTGGGCCATTGATACTATATTTTACGTCTTGGTTCTTTTTACCTCTTGCTATTTATATCTTAATGGGGAACCTTTCCTCTTTTCTTACTATGTTTCTAGATTGCTAGTACTTGCTCCAATTACTTTTTGGCACTACCTCTATTTTGGTTGATTTTGTATTCCCATTTCATTGATACCTCCTACAATATGGCCCATTGTTTATACAATTTTAGCTTCCATTAAGAATTTTTTCTATATTTCATTTGGTGAGAGTGGAGGTCTCTCTTGTTTTCAGGTTGGTCTTTCATCTAGTGGTCATTGTTTTGTTGAACATGGTCATTTTAAGCTTTCAAACTACTTTCATCCTATTAGTGGTACATCCAATTCATCCTCAAAGTCTACTTCTAAAATTTATTCACTAATATATTTATCTTCTTTAGTATTATAAAATTCTTCATCATTTCCTTCATATCCTTTTACTAGAGGGAAACTTTTATCTTCTTTGGGCACCCAAGTTTTGATATTTTTATTATATCTTTATAAAAATTCATTGTCTAAGACAATCCCAAACTTTAAACATTGTTGGTCATGTTCACATTTATAGATCCACCATTTTAGGATATTTTGTATTGACCAACCTAGGTTTTCTTCCATTATATCTATCAAATTTTTATCTAAAATTTGGTCTTTGTTTTTGGCTAGATCAAATGACTTCACTATATCTTAGAACTTTCTCCAAGGAGACCTCTCTTGTAACTTTTTTATGTCCCAATCGACCTCTTGTTTATCCAAATTATTTTGGAATATTTCTATCTTAGGTTGTGTGACATGGTTGAATATCAAAGGTTTAGATTTATTTAAGCTTATCAATGTATCCTTAAACTTGCCCTCCAATTCATACATCCATTTATGTAGCACCACGTAAATTTTAAGGTGTTTGAGCTTGGCTTCTAGTTCTTGATCTTGTCCTCAACCAACCAGTTTAATTGGATCAAAATTGAATGGTGTGTCATATAGTCTAATCGTATTCACATTTGTACTAACATTTTCATCTATTCCATCTATATAGCAACAATTTTCCATCCCAAAAACCTAGTTTATAACATAATAGGAGAGTAGAAAGGGATATCCAGTAAAGTCATACACCCTTATTATGGTGCCCTCCTTTAATAATTACCAATATTCAACCTCTTACTAAGAATTAAATATACAGTCTATCACCTCTTGGGACAATATGAACACTATTCCATATATAAGCCAAGTTTGGGTCCAAGAACTACCTATTAAAATCCACAGAGTTGGAGGGCCTGAGCATATGTATCCAATCTACTATTGGTAGAATTTCTCCCTTCAATATTTTCCTGGTTATTTCTAACCATAAAATTATTTCTACTATGAAGTATAAAAATAGCCATGTTAAATGTGATGGATATCCACATACCTTATACTCTATTTTTAAAATTCTACTAGTTTTTCATGTATTCTTGAGCATAGAAACTATGCCTAGTCAAAGAAATACGGTTTAAAGGGTTAGGGTCAGTCATATCATAATTGGAAGGATTGGTGATGGTATAGGCCATGGCTATTTGATAGTTGTAGACATGCTTGTTAGTTTCTAAGTCAACATTGAGAAATTTTTGGATATTTACACTCATTAAGTAGAAGTGGAAAATTTGGCAAGGTAGACTACGTTGAGGATGGTACACTTGTTTGTTAAGCTAGTATTTAAGATTCTTACCCTAATAATATTTGATCTAGCTTTTAGCATTTAAAATTTTAGAATTTACTTAGGGTAGGGCACTTCCACAAATGCATCTAAAAACTATTGTAGTGTAAGAGCGAAAAGTACCTATCATGTTGCATCTTAAACTACTCTAGTCCTTAGATTGTAGTGCTTTTCCACTACTTGGACCAATTTTTGGCAAATATGCATGAAACTAGGTAAATATACTAACAAAAATGAGTTCCACACAACCCCTCCTATGCTAATGGGCAATATTTTAAGGCCTTTTTGCTCTACTCCATTCCTTATACTTTTTTGCTTGGATTTGAGGGTAAGAATTGCGTCATGAATATCATTCATATTAGAGATCCTTCTACTCTTTTTGGACCTTCTTACCCTTCTTACTCTTCTTCTCACTCTTTTCCTTATTCTTATAGGTCTTGGAGGCCCTGACCATGGTTATTGAGCTTGAAGTATGGTGACTTTTACAACTTGGCTTTATTTATGCAATGAGCTATATTCCTCATGTTAAACCTTCAACCTTTTTTCCTAAAAATACTATATCTCAAAATTCTCTTAGCTTCTCAATACTCTCAATTATTCAAAATTCCATCATACAAATAAGCCCAGAGGATTCTACTTTTATAATATAAAGCAAACTATTGGTACAATTAATGCCAAAGGATGTACATGCTCTACTTGATTGCTCAAATTGGCCTTGTAATCCATTGATAAATGAGAGCATCTTGGTATGCTTACTATACCACTTTATTTTTTAGTTAATAAGCTTAATCCATTTCAAAAGTTATTATCTACCTTTTTTATTTTAGCCAATCAGCTTCTTGTAATTCTAATTACTCATATCTATATACATATAATACAATTTGGTGGTACTTTCTTTTATACAAAGTGATTAAAATGGTAGCCTTTTATTGAAATTAGAAAAAATTGGTCTTTAGTGTCCATCGACTCAAATGCATTAGAATCATGTTTTGTAGTAATTTGATAAGGGCTAAACCATAATAAATCAAACTTATAGTTTTTTTCTAGCCTAGCTCTATCTTCATCCCACTTCAATACTAAATCATCGATTTGAAAATACTACGAAGAAGCATTTTTTCAAACCATCACTTTACAGTGGCTTGACATTTTCAAAAGTTGTATGTATTTTCTCTCTGCTTCTCTAGGAACAATGTTGTCATTCTAACCTCTATTGATTCTACTTTAAAGAATTGTCCTTTATCTATCAACTTTATTACTGATAATTATGGATGCAAAGGTAAGACAACTTCCTTACTATACATCAAAGAATACGATGATGTATTTAAGGATTTCTGATGTGGTTATACCATAAGACCTAATCTAGCATTAGATGCTAGCTTCTCTAATTCTCTCCAACTATATGTTTAATGATTCTTAGAAGGTTCATGTTTGTAAACTCTTCTAATATGTTTTATTATAGAAAATAGTTGGAATAAGATTTTACATAGATGTCATAATTGCTTGCAAAGTTTATTTTTTTAGGCACCTATAAAGGTGGGCCCATTATTAACACTATGGTTGTTGGAATGTTGAATATAATTATTAGCCTTTCTAAGAATTTGACTATAATGTCCTGATCTACTCTTTTTGTAGCCACTACCTCAAACCACTTCGTGAAATAGTCTATTGCAGTTAGGATAAATTTATGTGTAAAAAATAAATTAGGATTGATGATGCCAATAAAATCAAACCCCCATTATTATAAAGGCTCCTCTATTATGACTGACTGCATGGAGATTATTGGATTCCTCTTTCTACCAACAAATCTCTAACACTTTTCATAGGTTGTGGCCACTTTGAAAGCATCTACAAATATAGTGAGCCAGTAGTATTTGGCCCAAAGAATTTTTGTTGTAATGGTCTATCCTAAATAATGGCCTCTAAAGAAGCCAGAATGAAATTCATTTAGTACTTCTTTCACATGTTGTGGTCGGATGCAACAAAGAAGGACTCCGTAAAATTTATTCCTAAATAATACTTTTGGTAGAAAAACATAATTCAAGGCTAGAAACCTATATCTCTACATTTTAGAAGCACTCGAACCTTCTAAAAATATACATATTTAAAAATATGCAATAAAAGTTGTCATCCAATATTCCTTTTCTGTTTTCTCATTTTACTAGAGTCATATTTTGGGTAATACTTTATGAACAAGTTGTGTTTTTCTTCAATTGCACAAGATAATTATTCACATATAGCTCTACATCTCACCAAATTAGTTGATCGGATCTCAATATTATATTATTAGATATTTGTAATCCACCTGACTCTTTTTTCTCATAATTATCCTTGTAGGACAAAGTTTCTGACATCTGGGTGCACCATATAAACTAAATTTTTTCTCTAAGATACATAATTCCTTGGCTTCTTGAGGTATCTCGTAAGATCAAACATTTATCTCTCTATGAAATTATAATTCTTTTTATATGCATGAAGCATTTGGTTTAAGAAGGTTATTAGGTACTCATATTGAGTTCCATCCATTTGAGTCAAGACAAAAATAAAACTATCCTCAACCCCATAGACATACATAATGAAATCCATCTTGTAATTTAGATTCACCAAGATAGGTTCTTGAGCTATGGCTTGCTTGATGTTTTTAAAAACCTTCCTTCTATGTGGCATCCATAGAAATGTTGCATACTTCTTTAGAAGCTCAGTCATAGGTTTGACTATTTGAGAAAAATTAAATATGAACTTTCAAATAAAGTTGATTTATCCAAAGAAATATTATAGAGCCTTCTTATTTTGAGGCTTTGAAAATGCCAAGATTTCTTTGAACCAGTTCAAATCAATCGCTAATCCTTACTTGGACATAATATGTCCTAGCAATTTATCTGTGTACAACGATCACTATTTTTTTTGGATTGAGTGAGACTCCAAATTCTTGATATTTCTAGAAAACCATCTTGGAGTGATCTAGATGTTACTCCTTTTTGTGTGATAATA
Organism: Wollemia nobilis; assembly: GCA_028583015.1. NCBI lineage: Eukaryota > Viridiplantae > Streptophyta > Pinopsida > Araucariales > Araucariaceae > Wollemia > Wollemia nobilis. The sequence goes on from JAQPPZ010016724.1 coordinate 14,263,414, forward strand.
CTATCATGTCATCAAGTTAAATTAGAATAACCTTGTTCACCAATTCCCCAAAGGTGAGGTCCATGGCCCTTTCAAAATTTTCCCTACATTGGATAATACAAAAGGTATTCTCTGATATTCAAATGTTTTCCATTTGGTGGCGAACATAGTCTTATACTAGTCATCATCCCTTACCCATATTTGAGTAAATCTAGATAATCCATCTAGAAAATAGAACCCCTCAGCTATGGTGATAGTCTATAGGATTTGATCTACATGGAGAAATAGGTAATGGTCCTTTAGGGATGCATTGTTTAGATTTTGGAAATCTACACAAAGGTGGATGTCTCCATTATTTTTTCTTATAAGGATTAGATTTTCCACCCATGTAGAGTTCTTAATATGATAGATAATTTTGGTGTTGATAAGCTTCAAGAGCTCATACTTCATTAGGGACTTGATATTTGGGTTTAGTAGCCTTTTCTTCTACCTAAACAACCTAACATTAGGTAGTAAATCTATAGTATTTTGAATGAAATACCGGCTATAGACCTTGAGATCAGCATAGCTCCATGCTATATTATCTCCATATTCCTTGCACAACAACATAATCTCATCTATCTCCTACTTAGAACATATTTCAGCCTTCAGGTTCTATCTAGGCTTCATCTATACCTCCTTGAATGATGGAAATTATGCCAAATTATCTCACAGGTTAATTTATTCAAGATAAAATATCAATCACATAAATCACATTCATAAATAACACAAGTATTACACAATAATAAATCTCACTATTACATTTATAAATCATAAAGTTCTCAAGAATTTTGATTGATTACATATTATGGATCTTTGTCTCCAATATATAATTTTTCATGACTCTTGCTCTCCTCAAAAATTTAGGAGATACATCCTTTCACATACCTCACATTATGACAAAACTCTCATAATTACATAACCTCTCTCTTTACATCTTGACACATATTTATGACTCTTCACTTTCATACTTGACACCTAACACCTATGACTCTTCACTTGCTCTCTTGACACCTTGCACTCTCACAACTCACACTTGCACACCTTACACTTGCACACTTGCACTCTTGACACTTTGCACACTTTATTACATAACACATAATACTTCTCACACTTTGACACATACATTAGAAAAATATAAAACATACTTCCTAACCTAATATTTACAATAGTACACCAAGGTACTTCAACGTTACCAAATAATGTAATATCTCCAACACCCCCCTATTACATTATTTGGTGTGAAGACTTATAGTTTTCAATATTCATCTTCAAATTTTCTTTCTTTGGCTCTTTGCTTTGTTCTTTTTCTAGGTCTTGGTATTTTTCTTCTATTTCTCTGAATTATTTCCTATTCCTATTACATTTCTCAATAAATTATCACAATAATATGACCCATATCCTTCATCAATATTGTTTCCACTGCTATCTAATTTTTTATCATATGTAGAATACAAATATCCACTATTTTCACATTCATCGTGATTCTTGTTATCATTGTCATATTTTTCTTCAATGTTCAAATTCATTTTATCATCAACTTTTGGATCGAAGTATTTGATATTCGACAAATATTTTTCATTTTTATGAACTCAAACTACTAAAGAGATTAATGCCATATATGATATTTTTACTATATCAATGAGTACTATAATAACATTTTTAGAATATTCACTTGCCTTTGTTAGTTTTATGCTTAGATAATCTTCAAGTGTTTCAAATTTTTCATATTTGGCTTCTTTGAAAATTGTTTGTAATATCTTTTTCAATTTTGCATGTTTCTATTTTGTAGCATTATTTATCATGCTTTGTGTGCAATGTTTTAAATTTTCTAGCATTTCTTCACTATCCTCTAAAATACATTTCGAGTAATTTCTTCCATATTGAATTTTGCAAAGCAATCATATCTCTCAATAATTTTAGATTTCCTTTGATGTAGACTATATTGACTCCCAAAGTTTAATTCAAATTCTTTCCTCTTTCTTCAATTCCTCAATTTCAAATTTCAAGCCAATTTCATTAATCAATTTTCAACTCTCATTCAAAAATTCAATCAATTAAACTTTTAATTTTTGATTCCCTTTGTATATCTCCTAAAGCAAATTCAAATTTTCCTAATTTATTTATTTGCTTCAATTAATTAATTTAATTTACTCCATTCATTTCAATACCTTTGAATTCAAGTCTTTCTTAATCTAACTACTTATAACTCCTAAGTCATTAATTAAGAAAACATTTCACTTTAAAAAAATCTACTCAAAATTACCATGCACCTTCCTTAATAAATCAAAATCAAAATTTACCTTTTCTTGGGTACCATGTATTGAATTCAAATTAGGAAAATATTGGCATTATTTTCTTAGGTATTATTTCTGCTTGTGGTAGTTTGGATAGTTCGCTTCCCATAATTCTTCTATGCTATGCTTCAAATTTCTCCTCTAAAATTAGACTCACAAACTCCTTTGGCTTTACAAGCTCACAAAATCACAAGCTCCTATGGCTTCACAAGCTCATGTTCAACCCTGATTTTTTCTTCTTCAACATAATCTAATAGATGTTCTTTCTTTTATGCAATCCTCCAACTTGGGTTTGAGCACAACATTCATTCTTATCTGTAATCCTCTAGCTCGTGCTCTAATACAACATTCATTCTTCACATACTTCACAACTCTAGCATTTAGATATCTCCTTTTAACAATATATCCATTATTGACCAACAACTCCTTCCACATTTTGATCTTGTCAATATTCAATAACTTTTCCAAATATTCTTTCCACATCAATCTCTTCAATATTCTAATTGATCTAGCAATCTTCTTCAATCTTAATCTACAATATTTTCTTAAATTAATCTTCTCTTCTCCTTATCTTATATAATATATCCACTCCTTCAAATTCTTCTTATAGAGTCCACTCAATGAGGCTCTGATACCACTAATGGAAATAATGCCAAATTATCTCCTAGGTTAAAGTCTACAAGATCACTTATCATTCACATAAAACACACTCATATAACACAAGCATTTCACAATAAGAGGTCTCACTATTACATTCATAAATCATAAATTTCTCATGAATTTTGATTGATTACATAGTATGGAGTTTTGTAAAATTATATAATTTTTCATGACTCTTGCTCTCCTCAAACACCCAAGAGATGCATCCTTTCACATACCTCACATTATGAAAAAACTCTCATAATTACATAACCTCTCTCTTTACATCTTGATACATATTTATGACTCTTCACTTTCATACTTGACATCTAACACCTATGACTCTCTTGACACCTTGCACTCTCACAACTCACACTTGCACACCTTACACTTGCACTCTTGAAACTTTGTACACTTTATTACATAGCACATAATACTTCTCACACTTTGACACATACATTAGAAAAATATAAAACACACTTCCTAATCTAATATTTACAATAGTACACCAAGGTACTTCAATGTTAACAAATAATTTAATATCTCTAACATTGAATTAATGTTTATCAATGCTCATCTTTTGGGAAATTTTCTAGTCACTATTATCGAAGAGGATTTTAAGGTTTATTATCCCTTTCAAAACATGATTGTTATTTTATTGTACCACCTCTTCCTAAACAATGTAATGCAGCATTTCCTTTGGGTTGGATGCACAAACAACTTCTTTGGTTAATAAATCAAAAAATTTCTCATCACTATCAAATACTTACTAGAAGGTATCCTTGTCCAATACGGATGTTTTGAAGATCATTTTGACTGCATTTGATATTTTACAAGACTCAAAAATTGAATCAAAGTTTTCCCCTATGAAGCCAATGCATAAGCTATTGTGTTATAGCTTCTAGGTACTACCTTTATGTTCAAAGCCTCAAATATTCCCATAAGGTTCAAGACCCTATTCTAGTAGGTCTTCAAGTAGTGATGCTTATTGTTGCATATTTTTATCACTTGGTTGACTAATAAATTGAGTTTCCAAAGATTGATAGTTTTTATTTTCTATAATTTCATGAGACCTAGACATAGAGCTTCATATTCTATAGTGTTATTTGTAAAATTTCAAGTTAATATGTATGAGAATTTTTCATCCCCTTGAAAGAAAAAATTAACATCACCTCAACTCGAGCTCCATTTTGGCATCTAGATCCATCAAATTAGAGCTTCCAAATTTCTATTTTCTAGAGTTATTGATTTGATAAAGTCAAGATTTTTTGTCCTTTTTTCTCTATTATGCAATAGATGTCCAATCTAATCTCAATCACAACATTGAAATCTATGAGAGAGAACTCATCCTCCATCTATAATTATTCAATTATTTTCTCTATGTAGTCCAAGTCATCATTTATAAAATTAATAGTATCTTCCTTGATATTCTCAATGTGGAATGTAGATGGATTCTCCACAAAAATATTTACTTTCCTACATTTGTGAGGAATCACCATGTGTGAGTAATCCAAGGAAAGGTAGTTGCCCAACTTGGTAGTAAATTATCTTGAAAGGTAGATGCCAAAGTATGGTTGGAGGTCAACTACTACCACTTCCTATATGACTATAACCTCTAACACCTTGTGCAACAACATCAATATGTCCTTGATCACCCCAACTATCTTGATCAGGGTACCATGCAACTACAAGACTTCGAGACTTGATCGAGTGTATTCCAACCCCATTGCTTCACATACTACCTTTGGCATGATAGTAATTCTTGCTCTAGATTCAACCATAAAATTATGCATGATCCATTCTTCCATATGTAGAGACATATAAAAGGCTTGTGGTTTGTTCTTGATCATTCTTAGGATAGGTTGACTTTGAGCTAAATTGAGATTTAGGCATGATAATCCTTCAAAATAAATACTTTTTAGTGAGGCTCCAAGTAGATCAACTTATCCATAATTAACAAAGCATCATACATACTTGCTTTTGAAGGGTTCTTTTTCAAATTTTCAACTATATTGAACTTGGATGCTTTCAACTGCTTATTTTCTTTCTTCTCAGGCTCATAAAATTTCTTTTGATAATTCTAGGTTGATTCTAGTATTTATAATTTTGTCATAGAATAATAATAGAGCTTGTTTTGAGCTTGTTATTTATGATATTCTTGGGTCACCTTTGCTTGGTATAGCCTCAATTACTCTTTTATATTCTCTAACTGAGGTTGCTTCTTCTCTAGCTTCTTTTTTGGTTGAGTTGGCACCTTGAAAGGCTCCAAATTTTATGGGTCCACTTGTAAAGGTTTCTTTCTAGACCTTTTCAATACTAATATGCATTCATCTTCCAAGAGATCTTGTTTTAGCATAATTTATTTTGGATTCCACAACATGTTTACTTGACCCTTTTATGCCTTTTTAGCCTTTTTTGCTATCACTAATTGAGCTTGGTACTGGTAAATCATGTAGGTAACTACTTTATGTGGGTCATTTTAGGCCAACCACCAATAGCTTTCTTCTAATGAGGAAGTATATAGTCCCTCCTCTTTATTGTTGTATACTAAAAAACATATGCTTATACTGAGAGGGGGGGTGAATAGTATACGATAAAACTTTTTGATTTTCAATACAAATGATAACATAAGCAATATTAAAGTAGTAAACATAACACAAAGCATCACACACATGAGAGACATGATTTAATGTGGTTCACCTAATGTGGGCTACTCCATAGAGAAAATATTCCTTATAAACTTTTCTCAAATAAATCCTCTTGGGAATCCTTTCTCTATTACAATGTTTATGGACCTTTATCAAAATGAGACACCAATACCCTAATCAAGTTCATGGATATCTATCCATAAGAGAACTCATTTCTCCTCTACTCTAGCTGGTGATCTTCTAGAAGAACTGCTACCTCCACTGAACTAGCTGATGGATCTCTATCCACTGAAGACTCCTATCCCCAATTAGAAGACTTGTCCTCACTACCCTAGCTTATGGATATCTATCCACTAGAGACTTTCATCCTCTATACTCTATCACCTCCAAATATTTATCTTAAATCTACACTAAACACAGTCCTTCGATCTAGTACAAATCTGCTCAATCTTTTTTTTTGGTCTGGCACAAACCTGTCCTCAAATTTGCACCAAACTCTATCCTCAAATATTTCCTCAATCTCTATCCTCAAATATATCCTCAATATTTGTCCTCAAATTTGTATTGTAAGCTTCCACAAAAGCTCACACCAATATGTCCACAAGTCTTCACTAAGACTTACCTCAAATTTTCTCAAAAAGCCCTCACTAGAACTTTTCCAATATCATAGAAACATATAGAGAATTGTTAGAGACTCAATATGCTTCACATTCATCACAATGCTCAATCACTTTCAATCTCTCTTTTACCACATAAACATATAGAGAATTTTTAGAGACTCAATATGTTTCACACTTACAAAAACTCAACCTCTTTCTCAAATCAATTTAGAATATGGAATAATTTGTTTCACAAAACTTGAACTATCACTTTAACACATCCACTCAACTAAGATCAATCACTTCCACTCAATCAATCACTTCAACAATAATTCTTATCAAGTAATCCTCACATAATAATGATACTCATGATCTTTGCAAACCCTAGTTCAAGTTCTTCACTCAACCAAACACTTCAACAACAATGCTCATCAAGTAATCCTCACATAACAATGATACTCATGATCTTTGAAAACCCTAGTTTAAGTATACACTAACTCACTTATTTCCAACAGTGCTTACAAATAAGGTTTTTATAATCAAATCTCACTCAGAAAAACTAAACTCAACAATGATTACTAAACAATAATTTTTACTCCAACTTGGCATTCACAACATTCAACAATCGCTCACTAGGAATATGTTTCCATACCTTTTTGTTTTATGATTAAAATGACCTCAAAACCTATCTTAAACACAGTTTTCTTCTTTGCAAATTTCAATGGCTAGATGACAAAAATATCATACTAACTCTCTTCAGAAATATTTTTCAATCACAAAAATAATCAAACTCAAATACACCTTATTACTCCTATGAAATTAGCAATCATCAAAGCATACAAAAATTAATTACTCAATTACTCCTTATAATCTTCAATCTTTAATTAACAACCTCCAAAATCAAACCATTAAAAACAATGCTTCATGTCCTTATATCTCCCTCAAATTCTCAATAATAAAACTTAAAAAATAAACTTTATAACCCACAAAAATATTTATTTAATTCAACCTTTAGCAAATCTAAATCATAGCAATTAACCTTGGTAAATCATGAGCGCATACCTCTTTCTATGCAAAAATATCCTCGATGGATTTCGAACATGGAACCTTTCTATCTGAGTGCCTTATCAAGGTGCTAGCCCACCACATGGGCTATGTGCCTTCCCACAATTAGGAAAGCTAGTACTTTCCCTTTGTGGATTTCTTGATAGTGCAGTGCTCAACAAAATAATCACCCCCACTTTGCAAAACCAAAGTTGGTGGGTTTTGAATCTTGCACCATGAGCCTGCCAACCTTAGTGCCTCCCATTATTGCCAGTTTTTCTACATAGCATTGTGCATTGGAGAAGGAGCTCTGCTCCTCTTTGTCCTTTATTCTACCATCGAAAACCTTTAAACATGAATTTACTTATTCTCTTTGCACACGATTTTTGAGAGCTTAGCACATATGAATGGTATGGATGATTTTTGATAAAGTCTTACCCCATTTTTATATGCATAGACCAAGATTTGAAAACGTTGATGGATAATTCAAATTTTTGAATTCGAATTATAAAATAAATTTTATAATCCTAACTGATGTAAATCCAGCTGCAAGAGGTCAAAATAAAATACCTTCCATTACATAAAAACTTCTATAAATAAAAATAATATGTAAAACCCTCCATTTACATAAAAACTGCAATAAATAAAAATAATCAATAAAACCCTCCATTCACATAAGAACTACAGTACATGGAAATAAACCAATAAATAATTTATTTTCTCATTCTTGGATTCACTTTCCATTTTACAATGCAATACCAAGGGAATATATATCCCCAAAGAAATCCTAAAAGAAAACACTAAAACCTAAAGCCCTAAAAGAAACCCTAAAAGAAAACCCTAAAGCTTAAAACCCTAAAAATAAAAAATTACTATTTTTGACAAATTGATTTTTCAACCAAAAAATTACCTTTTTAAGTAATTACTATTTTCAGCAAATTATTTTTTTGTAAAAATTTGCATTTTTTAGTAATTACCATTTTTGGCAAATTATATTTTGCATCAAATAATTTCATTTTGAGTAATAAAAAAATTACTTTAAAACTTTTTTAAAAAACCCTCTAAAGATAGGCTCCTACATCATTCTCCTTTGGTTGAAAAGAACTCTGCTCCTACGAGTTCCTCTAATGAAACTCATAATCACTCTCCATAGAGTGCCACACATCTGCAAGTATTCCTCAAAGTATCAGTATCCTTATGAAGTTTTATATCTCAACCCTCCTGCAAGCACTACACATAATGCCAATTTATTTCTTTGAGGTTTTAAAATAACAAACCTCCTGCAAGCACTACACAAAGTGTTAATTCTTCCCTTTGAGATTTTTAATGAAAAAACTTCTACAAGCACTACACAGAGTGTTAATTTATTTCTTTAAGGTTTTACAAACCTTCTGTAAGCACTACACAAAGTGCCAATTTCTCCTTCTAAGGTTTTATATAAAAAAAAAACCTCCTGCAAGAACTTATACAAAGTGCCAATATTTTTCTCCAAGGTATTACAAACCTTCTACAAGCACTACACAAAATGTCAATCTCTTTCTTTGAGGCTTTTACATAAAAAAAACCTCTTGCAAGCGCTTACACAAAGTGCCAATTTTTGTCTCCAAGGTTTTACAAAACTTCTGCAAGCGCTGCATAGAGTGCCATTTTTTTTTTATAGCCTCTTTGCTCTCCTCTCCTTTTCTCTTTTTTTCTCTTCTTTTTTCTCCTCCCAACAATATCCAACTTGCTCTAGGTCAAAATAAAATACCTCTCATTACATAAAAACTGTGGTAAATTAAAATAATATGTAAAACCTTCCGTTTACATAAAAACTGTAATAAATGAAAATAATCAATAAAACCCTTCATTCACATAAGAACTATAGTACATGGAAATAAATCAATAAATAATTTATTTTATCATTCTTGGATTCACTTCCCCTTTTACAATGTAATACCAAGGGAATATATATCCCCAAAGAAACTCTAAAATAAAACCCTAAAACTTGAAGCCCTAAAAGAAAACCCTAAAGCTTAAAACCCTAAAAATAAAAAATTACTATTTTCGACAAATTGATTTTTCAACCAAAAAATACCTTTTTAAATAATTACTATTTTCAGCAAATTATTTTTTCATAAAAATTTGCTTTTTTTAGTAATTACCATTTTCAGCAAATTATATTTTGCGTAAAATAATTCCATTTTGAGTAATAAAAAAATTACTTTAAAACTGCTTTTAAAATACCCTCTAAAGATAGGCTCCAACATCATTCTCCTTTGGTTGAAAATAACTTTGCTCCTACGAGTTCCTCCAATCAAACTCATAATCGCTCTCCATAGAGTACCACACATCTGCAAGTACTCCTCAACGTACCAGTCTCCTTCTGAGGTTTTATATCTCAAACCTCCTACAAGCACTACACATAGTGTCAATTTATTCCTTCGAGGTTTTAAAATAGCAAACCTCTTGCAAGCACTACACAAAGTGCTAATTCTTCCCTCTGAGGTTTTTAATGAAAAACTTTTGCAAGCACTACACAAAGTGTCAATTTATTTCTTTAAGGCTTTACAAACCTTCTGTAAGCACTACACAAAGTGTCAATTTATCCTTTTAAGGTTTTATATAAAAAAACCTCCTGCAAGCACTTACACTGAGTGCCAATTTCTTTCTCCAAGGTATTACAAACCTTCTGCAAGCACTACACAAAATGTCAATCTCTTTTTTTTAGGCTTTTACATTAAAAAAACCACCTGCAAGCACTTATACAAAGTGCCAATTTATGTCTCCAAGGTTTTACAAACCTTCTGCAAACACTACACAAAGTGCCATTTTTTTTTTAGTCTCTTTGCTCTCATCTCCTTTTCTCTTTTCTTCTCTTCTTTTTTCTCCTCCCAACAATATCCAACTTACTTTGATACCAAATGATGTAAATCCAGTTGCAAGAGGTCAAAACAAAATACCTCTCATTACATAAAAACTGCGATAAATGAAAATAATATGTAAAACCCTCCATTTACATAAAAACTGCAATAAATGGAAATAATCAGTAAAACCCTTCATTCACATAAGAACTACAGTACATGAAAATAAACCAATAAATAATTTATTTTCTTATTTTTGGATTCACTTCCCCTTTTACAATGCAATACCAAGGGAATATATATCCCCAAAGAAACCCTAAAAGAAAACCCTAAAACTTGAAGCCCTAAAAGAAACCCTAAAAGAAAACCCTAAAACTTGAAGCCCTAAAAGAAACCCTAAAAGAAAACCCTAAAGCTTAAAACCCTAAAAATAAAAATTACTATTTTCGACAAATTGATTTTTCAACCAAAAAATACCTTTTTAAGGAATTACTATTTTCAGCAAATTATTTTTTTAAAAAAATTTACTTTTTTTAGTAATTACCATTTTCGATAAATTATATTTTGCGTAAAATAATTCTATTTTGAGTAATAAAAAAATTAATTTAAAACTTCTTTTAAAAAACCCTCTTAAGATAGGCTCTTGCATCACTAACTTTAGGATTATTTTAATTAACATAAATTAATTTTATAATTAAATTATAATTAATCAATAATTAACTTAATAAATTTAGAAGTTAATTAAATTAATTAATTTATAATGAAATTATTTAAATTAATTTATAACTAATTTAAATCTCCCCTTTTAATATTATAATAAAATATTATAATATTATTTTTCTTGGGCCTCTTTATTGCTTTTTGAACCTCATATGACCACCTAAAATCGAATCTGATCAACTAGGCGTGGGATTTCCTTTGCACTAATTTTGGAACCGCTTCTTCTTACATTGCTCATTAAAACTGACTCTTCTTCTTATATTGCTCACTAAAACTGACTCTTTGAAGAACACAAGCGTATACTGAGAGGGGGGTTGAACAGTATAAGACCACTTTTTACTTTTCTTTCCTAATAAATATTATGCAATGTATAGATAACAATATCAATAGCAGTAATCAAAGCAATGCACAAATCACCACACACAATAGAGACACCATAATTTACGTGGTTCACCCAATGTGGGCTACTCTACGAAGAAAATATTTCACTAAAAGTTTCTCTTCACTAAAATTTTCTCAAACAATCTCTTGGGAATACTTTCCCTATTACAATGTTTATGGACCTTTGTCCAAAGGAGATACCAATCCCCTAAATCAAGTTCATGGATATCTACCCATAGAAGACACCAATATCCTAATCTTTGCTCTGGCTAGTGATCATCTAGAAGACCTTTGCCTCCACTACCCTTAGCAAATGGAACTCTATTCACAGAAGACACCTATCCTCCCTGCTCTAGTTGGAGATCTCTGTCCTTAACTCTATCACCTCCAAATCTTCGTCTCAAATCTATACTAAACATAGTCCTTTGGTCTAGCATAAATTTATCCTCAATCTCTATCTTTGGTCTGGCATAAACATGTCTTCAAATCTACACCAAACTCTATCCTTGAATCTATACTAAACTCCGTCCTTCAATCTAGCATAAAGCTATCTTCAATCTCTATCCTCAAGCCTTAACTAAAATATTGACTCAATGTCAAATCAACTTAGCTGGATTTGTCCCAAACCCTAACTCAAGGTTTGAACAAATCAATCAATCAACTCTGCTCACAAGCCTTCACAAAGACTTGTCAAATTTGCTTTGTAAGATTTCACAAAATATCACACTAATTTATCCTCAAGTCCTCTTTAGAACTTGTCCAATCTGCTCTACAATTCCTCACTAGAACTTGTTCAAATTTGATCAATAAGTTCTCTCAAGAACTTATCCAAATCTACTCTCAATCTGTATTGTAAGCTTCCACAAAAGCTTACCAAAATCTGTCCACAAGTATTCTCAAATACTTGCCTCAAGTCTGCTCAACAAGTCCACACTAGAACTTGTCCAATATCATAGAAATATAAAGATAATTGTTAGAGACTCAATATGCTCTATACTCATCACAATGCTCAATCACTTTCAATCACTCTTTTAGAAACATACAAAGAATTGTTAGAGAATTAATATGTTTCACATTCACCTCAATACTTAATCACTTTCAATCACTCTTTTAGAAACATATAGAGAATTGTTAGAGACTCAATATGCTTCAACTCAATACTCAATCACTTTCTCAAATCAATTCATAATATAGAATAGTTTGTTTTATGGAACTTGAACAATCACTTCACACATCCATTTGACTAGACTCAACCAACTCTACTAAACCAATCACTCAATGAAACAATCCTTGCTTACAAACCCTAGTCCAAGTATATGATACTTTACTCAAAATATTTCCAAAAATGCTCAACTACCAATCTCACATAACAATGATACTCATGTTCTTTTCAAACCCTAGTTCAAGTTCTTCACTCAACAACTCACTTCAACAACAATGCTTATAAAACAATCTTCACATAACAATGATACTCATATTCTTTTCAAAACCTAGTTCAAGTTCTTCACACAACCAATGGCTTCAACAAAAATGCTTATAAAATAAGGTTTTAACATCTCTCTATTCTAGAAAACCTTGAATCATTGACTCAACACACTTAAAAAGTAAACCCTAATCAAGTCCTTTTCACTCCAAACTTATTCTACAAAAAATCAACCAATCAATTCAATTATGGAAGAATGTGCTCATACCTTTTCTTGATGATGAATGAACTTATAAAATCTGCCACAACCACAAACACCTCTTTGCCAAGCTTAAAGAAGTTAGAAAAATCTCACAAAGATACAATTCAAATATCAAACCTCACGTACACCTTATTACTCCATATTGAGAAAACATCCATCAACATATACAAAAATAATTGACCAAATACACCTTATAATCTCCCAATTAAAATAATATTCAATGCCAAGAATAATATCTATACAATCTCCTTTTTAAAATAACTCAATGGCAAGAAGTCCTTTCAACACTTTTAAATCTTCAATAAAACCAATGTGACACAAACACTTTATTAAAAAATAAAGCTAACTCCTTATTCCTCCAATTTACCAAAAATAATGATTAATTAAAAACCCTTTTTAACTAACCCTTTTAACTCCCTAAGACATCATGTCAAAACTTAGGCATCATAAAAATATATTCAAAATTTTATTACCTTTGCCTTGGTGGGACTCAAACTCACGACGCAGCCTCAACCAATGCCCTAGTTGTGGCTCCAACCTTCGTATGAGCTAGGCGCTCGCTTAGGGAGTAAAGAGCACCACCTGCTCTATAAATCTTCCCTTGGGCACCTAATAAAAAAACATACGCTGCTCCCTTCGACGTTCCAAACACAACCAACAAAACAATATTGTCATCGCAATTCGATTGTGGGTCACTCCGTGCCTAAGCACTCTAGCCTCTGTCCACTTGCCACTAGGCCACACTACCCATATGGCTTTTGAATTTTTGTACTCATCGATTTATCCCTTATTCACTAGCAGTAAAAACAATGTTCTTGTCTCTTTCTTCGCACGAGTTCTCATAACGCACGATTGCACATTTTTTCTTTTCGAGCAAAAGGATATCTAAATGCCTCTAAGGCATATAGTTTTTATATCAATTTTCACCTTCAAACTTGAACATCTACGCTTCGATTTTTAACTCATTAATTTATAAATTATTTAAATTCTTTAGAATTTAAATTTTATAAATTAACTTTTAAATCCCTTTGGCTTTATTAAAGCCTTTTTTACTTTACCACTTTGTATAAATAATATTTTTGCTCACCCATGGTTTTAATAAAAACCCTTCTAACTTATGCTTCCACATAATATTAAAATATTATGAATATTTTTTGCCTTTAATCTTTGCATTGTTCCTTTTGACATTTTTACATCAACGGTAGTTTGTTCCTTGACATCAATGACAACTTCATTCCTTGAAATCAATGACAAATTTGAATCAAAATGTCCAACAATATCCCCATTTGTCATTGATGGAAATCCAATTATCTTTTACATTTTCCTTGACATTTTCTGTTCTACTCCCCCTCGAAAACTACTCCCCCTGACTCAATCAAATCTCTCCTTAAATAAATTCTCTTCCCCTTACTCAAATCTCTCCCCCTTTGACATCAATGGCAAAGGGTCATCTTTGGGGCTTGGATCTAAGAATAAGTCTCTTAGCTTATCCCCTCCCCCCACCTCCTCTTGAGGTGGTTAATTCTGGGGTGGGAGTATTACTCCCAGTTTTCCTCGAAGATACTCAAAGGTCTCTTTTGAAAGTGGATTAGTGAATATGTCTGCTATCTGCTCCTTTGTAGTAACATATTCCAACCTGACCTGTTTATCTATCACCTGTTCTCTCAAAAAATGATACTTGATCATAATGTGCTTTTTCCTGGAGTGCATCACTGGATTTTTTGAAATACATATAGCACTTGTATTATCACATAATATGGGAATAGGATTATCATGTTTTATCTTGAAGTCTTCTAGATTTTACTTCATCCATAATACCTGTGTACAACTAGCTACTGCTACAATATATTTTTTTTCTACTGTAGATAAGGATGTTGAAGCCTATTTCTTACTTAGCCAAGAGACTAAACAATCTCTAAGAAAGAATTCTCCTCCACTTGTGCTTTTTCTATCATTAATGCTACTAGTCCAATCTGCATCTATATAAACTATGAGTGTGAAGCTATCACTTTTGGGATACTAGAGCCCAAAATCCATAGTCCCTTTTAGATACCTAATAATTCTCTTTACTGATGCCACATGTGTTTCCTTAGGTGTTGCTTGAAATCTTACCACTAATCCCACTGACTGCATTATATCTGGTCTTGTAGCTATAACATACAACATGTTGCCAATCATAGATCTATATAATATTTGATCTACCTTTGTATATTCATCATCCTTACTTAACCTGCATCTTGTAACCATGGGGGTACTTACTGGTTTGTAATATTCTAACCTGAATTTCTTTAGCATCTCTTTTATATACTTGGTTTGTGAAAGAAATACTCCTTTCTCTGATTATGAAATATGAAGTCCAAGAAATAAGGACAACTCACAAAGCATAGAAATATCAAATTCATTCTAAATGTTCTTTTCAAATTATTTACACATCTTATCATTGTTTCCCCTAAAAATGGTGTCATCAACATAAACAACCATAATTAGTAGATTATTCCTTTCATTTTTTATGTACAAGTTGTTGTCCGCTATTCCTTTTATGAATCCCTGTTCCTGAACCAATCTTGATTACCATGCTCTAGGAGCCTATTTTAGACCATATAATACCTTTTTCAATTTGCATACATAATCTAGTTTATCTATTAATATGAACCCTCTAGTTGTTCAATATAGACTTCTTCTAGAACACCATTTAGAAATGTTGACTTAACATCCATCTGATATACCTTGAATTTTTTAAAACTTGAGAAGACTAAGAACATTATTATGGCTTCAAGTCATGCAACTGGAGCAAATATCTCATCAAAGTCAATTCCCTCTACCTATGCATATCCTTTGCATACTAATATTGTTTTATTTATAACTACCTATCCATCTTCATTTAACTTGTTTTTGAATACCCATTTTGTGTTGATCACATTTTTATCCTTTGGTCATGGAATAAGTTCTCAAGTCTTTCTTTTCTCTATCTAATCTAATTCCTCATCCATTGCCTTAATCCAGAACTCGTATTTACTTTCCCGATAGAAGTCCTTTTGCTCAATCTTAGATAGTAAAGAAAAAATTACTTGTTGAGATGGTGTTATTATCCTTCTCCTTATCTATCGTTCATCTGGATTCCCAATGATTAGATATTTTGGATGATGCTTCTTTACATACATGGATGGATTTTTAGGAAGAAGTCTTTTTGTTTCTTCTTCTTCATCATATGATTCCTCAAGAAACTCTTCTTGACAACTTCCATCTTCTTGATACATAATTTGTTGAACTGGTTCTCTTGAATCTATCTTATCATCAATTGTTACATTTATACTTTCTACAATAGTGTGTGTTCTCTTATTGAAGCATCTATAAGCTTTACTCTTAGTGGAATAAATAAAAATTCTCTCATCACATCTTGGATCAAACTGATGCAAGGTAAGTCTGACGAAATAATAATCAAATTAATCTAACTAAACATTAGGTTTAAGACTAATGTTTATATAATACAATGAATAGTAAACCTAACTAATTCCCCACTAACCAAGCTAACAAACGCGTTAGGCTAGGTAGAGAGTTAGGTTTAGGATTGACTACCCTAGGATATTTAGGAACTAACCTAGGATAAGAATAATAAATATCTAAAGGATAAAAGTAAATAGTAAAGGTAATAACCTAGTGGAGTAAATGGTAATTATCCCAAGTAATGGAATATTACTCTAACATACCCCCTTATTACATTATTTGGGTAATACATACATATCCCTCTATACAACAATATTTGGGTAAAGTATATAACTGCCCCAATACAGTGAAGAAGATGTTGATCTGCTGGTTCTTTGCTTTGCTCTGTCACAGTGCTCTGGCTGCTCCTAAGCAAAAAGTGGGTCATTCCTCACTTTGTCTTCATGCCAACGAATGTCCTTATGGTAATCACATCATCCAACCGAATTGCATGGGTAACCAACCACTGCAATCGCTAGGTGTAGTAGAATAGATCACTTCATACAAGGTTCATTCATTTACAATATGAATTTGCAAAAGATAAGGTAGCTAAGGTGTCGGTCACTACCGAAAATGCACCCTTATAAGTTCCCCCTTCTCGTTGCAAAACATAGTGTAATTAATTTTTGAAGGAAGTGTGACTAAGGTGTCGGTCAAAGCCGAAAATGCACCTTTATAAGCCTTCTTTCCTATTTACAAAAATGGTGAAGAAAAGAAATTTATATCCCCCCTCAATTGCAAAAAGTGTGCAATGCAAGAGTGTTGTGAAGGATTTTACAAATATTGCCTCCTAGACAATTTTACATCACAAAAAAGTCGCTCCTCTTGTTACAAGTACTTCAAACACCTAGAATTTGCTATTTATGAAGCCTAAAAGAGGTACAAGCACCCCTTATTGCAAGGTCTTCAAACAAAATACTTATGCTATTTATGAAGCCAAAAAGAGGAGTGAGAGAAAATGGTGCTTTTGCCCAAGGGACACATGTGTTTTCCCTCTACAATACTGTTTTAGCAATGAGCACTCCTTGTGCTCTCTTTGAACCAGAATCAGAATCCGAATGAGACACTTCACTAGAAATATGGCTTTTGTGATGTGTCGTTGCCATTTTAGTTTTGCTTGTTTTGAAACCAACACTAAATGGTGTCATGGTTTTCATTTTTACAATTTGTGCAAAACTATGCTTTCTAGGCAATTTTATCAAAAAGTTCACCAAATCATCCTTCCTTATTGTAAGAACTTCAAGCATGATTGCTATTATGAAGTCTAAAAGAAAAGGTATAATTTTTATGACTTCTACTTTTATGATTGCCTTTACAAGTTTTATTTCCCTCTTGTCAAAAATCTGTGTTTTGAAGGAAGAAAGGAATTATCCCCCCTTAGTGCAAAGGATTGCAACTTTTTAAGGTTCCTTATTTTCAAAAACTTGTTCTTTCTTTTTGATTACCCTAAAAGAGTACCAAAATATAATTCACTCAAACAGATATTTAATGGCACCTGCCTTAACACCCTTCAAGAAGGATGAGAAGTTGGAGGAAATTAAGCCAAACAAATAAGAGTGAATTAGGGGTTTTGTTGATTTAGGAGAGAATATCAAGTGAAATTGGATTTTAAATCTGTGCATGGATGTACACAAATTTGTGAAATTTTGAGGTTTGGATGTTCTTGATTATATGACTTATAATTGCAAAAGAAATAATGCAATAATCAAACAAGAATGCCCACAAAATTCTTATCACCTAGGTGTCAGATGTAACCAAAAATGCACCTAATTTGCCAATAAAGGTGTCGAGTAAAATCGAAAATGCACCTTTTAAGTTTTGCAACAAAATGTGGATTTGTGTTGTGCAAAAAATGATATTTTTATGTCTCCTACTTTGTTTTCCAATTTTGCAAAAGAAGTACAATGTTGTCTTCCCCTTTTATTTTGCAAAATTAAAAAATTTGAGCACTCCTTCCAAGACAAGTCGACACACGACCCGCGTTTGAAAGGCTTCCAGAACTAGTCGACACACGACTTAGTTTTTGTGGACCCAAGGTTACAATTTCTTCTCAAGTTTGCAAGAAAAATGTGCAATTTTATGTCTTATATCTCCTTGGAGAAAACAAATGCACTCTTCAATTTTGACATTTTGCAAATTTTTGTCTCCTTGTGTTAGAATTTGGCAAAAAAAAATTCAAGTTTGATCCTCTTTTGTGTGCAAAATTAACAAGGGATGAGAAGAGTTTTAGGGTTTTCTTATTTGCAATAAAAGTAGGTGCTCTTCTATGTCTTATATTCTCCCTTGGAGAAAAACAAAAGCTCCTTTAAATTTGTAAATTGCAAAAAAATATAACCCTTTTTTTTTTTTAATTTTAAGTTTATGTGATTTCTCTAATTAATATAAGTAAAATCTATAAATAGTAAAAAAAATTATTTTAGTTTTAAAGGCATTTTTGATAAAAAAATAACTTTAAAGAAAAATAATAATATTGAATTACTATTTAATAAATTAAAGCTTAATTAATTAAAAAAAAAAACTTGAAAAAATAAAAAATAAGCTTTTTAAAATTTAATTACCTTGGATTTTCTGCGGCCCTGTGTAAAAGGATAGAGCGCTCGGCCCCGACGGGAGTCGAACTCCCAACCTCCCGTCGGGCAGCGCCTTAGAGCTGGCCCTTCCACCGGTCGGGCTAGCTGGCCCGACGGAGACTATTGGGAGTAGCCTTCATGTTGAAGGCTCCCCCTCCCGTGGAACTGCAGCGAGCACGCTTGCGTGCACTCGTAAGCCTTTTAAAAAAGGCTTGGGACATTTAGTCCCACATTGCCCATGCGGCAATGTTAATGTTGCATAAAAGCAGCAAAGCACGAGAAGTGCTTTGATTGCCCTTGGGCAATCAGGGTCCAGTCGGACCCCTTTTGCTGTCGCCCACATGGCACGGCCGGAGGGGTCCACATGTCAGGTGGCACACGTGGTTGTCCACCACATGGCCACCATGTGTCCAGTGTGAGTTCGATCCATCGTCTAGTGGTTGTCCGCCATGTCAGCTCAATCAGGTCCACGTGTTTGATCCACATGTCATGGTGTAGTTCGAGTTCGATGGCTATCCGCCATGTGTCGTGTCTGGTCCAGGTCACTGTCCACCATGTCAGTGCCTCGAGATCTGTTCTCGAGGTCATTTCTACCCGCCACATGTCGCCAGATGATTAGGCTGAGTCAGTGCCTCAAGATCTATGCTCGAGCGTGTTGATTCATCTATGTGGTCATTGGTTATTGGTCTAGATGGTGGTCTAGGTGGTTGTGCCATGTCAGTGCCTCGAGATATATGCCCGAGGTCGTGTGAGATCACCAATGGTGAGTCGATACGATCGTCTATCGTCGGATCTGAATCTGAAGCCCGCTCATTATCGATTGGCTAGCTCCAGTGGTCGGTCATCCTTTCACCACCAGAGATCCCTCTTCGATCAAGGGATAGGCCTCTGTCAGCTTGATAGGTCAAATAGTAGAATGTTGTCAGATCTATCTAGGCCTATGGGCCTTTTCCCGTGGTCGCCCGGTGATGTGGGTCTGCGAGCCTTCTCTCATGGCTACTCGGTGACTTGGGCCTACGGGCCCTCTCCCGTGATCACCCGATGATTTGGTACTACGGGATTAGGTGACTTGGGCCAATCAAGCTCCTACGAGCGCTCCCTTGACCCTGTCCTGTGGGACAGGAAAAAAATCCTAACCTGGGTAGGCGGGACCAGGGAAAAATCCCTTCATCTCACCTCCCATTATGGCTCTGATGCCAATGATGCAAGGTAAGTCTAACGAAATAATAATCAAATTAATCTAACTAAACATTAGGTTTAAGACTAATGTTTATATAATACAATGAATAGTAAACCTAACTAATTCCACACTAACCAAGCTATATCACCCAAATTTTTTGCACCCTTACCTTCGGGCTAAAGGATTCGTGCCCTGGAAGGGGGATGCGAGAAGGATGGGACAATACCTCGGATGGAGAGGCCCTTTGAAGGTCATGCCTCTCGGGGTGTGGGGTATAAGGGTGAATTTTCGACGGATGGTGGGGTTCACCAGGAAACTTTGAGTGGCAGTTTCCATGCCTAGGTTGAGAATGGGTTTGATGTGTTCATTTTATATTCAATCATTCATATTCCTAGGTTGGCCAAAATGAATCTAAGCTATTCTATATGAAATTTTGGGTTTATATGAAGACAACAAACATGAATGAATCCTAAATATAGAGACTATGTGAAATGGAGAGGAATACACCTGATTCCTGATGTCTGATGAAGATTCTGAAGCTTGTAGGAGTCCAGATCATCCCGGATATGATAGGATCATCTGTAATTGTACATAATCATCCCAAATCATAGGCGATCATCTGAGATCAGAAAAGATCATCAGCGACCTGAATCCTGCAATCATGGAAACAGACACCAAAAACCAAAAATGCAATTGCAAGAATGATGCAAAATGATAGAAATAATAGTATAGGTGCTTAAATAATAAATCTAGATAGCAAATCAAATGGGATGCACTATTTTAATAACTTATTTTAAATTTTATCATGCAAATATGCTAAATGAGGTGAACTCCAGGATGCAGAACATAAATAAATCGATCTAATGCATAATTAAATAAGAAAGAAAGGTAGAAAATGCAAACTCAGGGCTCTGGTTGCCCCCAATCTGAACTGTAGTCGAAATCATCTACAATCGTACGAGATCATCGTCGATCTCGTCAGGATCGTCCAAAATCGTGTTGGATCACCTGCGACGATCCGAGCTTCCTCCGACTGAAACACAGTAAAATCCTGCAATAAAACCTAAAAATACAAATGCAAATGATGGGGGCGAGGATGTTCTAATACAGCAAAAAACTAGAGTTGCAGGGAAATGATCAGCCAGGGGGATAAACTGGGAAAATCCCAAGTTTATATAGGATTAGGGGGAGGTTAGGAGGTTGGGGATCATCCCAATCTGGGAGATCTCCAACGTAGGAATCTCCAACCGCACAGACACGCTTCTGCCCGAGTTGGAGAGGTTGTTGAAACAGAAGCTAATTATAAAAATTTAGTTTTGGGATGAAATCGTCTGGATGTTCTATCCCAGATGAATTCATCCGATCTGGGACGATATCGTCAGATCGGCGATGATATCGTCCAATGGTCAAAACAAATTCTAAAAATGGTGTGAAAAATGAGGTGAGCGATTAACAGGCGATTTCGGGGTTAAAATTCAAATTTTTGATCTTTTTACTGATGGTTTAACTGCGCCAATTTTAGGGTGCTACATTTTGCCCCCTCTTTAGCGAATTTTTCGAAGAAAATGCATTAAATACGAGTTCTTCATGCTTTACGAGAAAGCAAAATTTATTTCATTTTTTAGACGACGATTCTAGGTCGAATCGTACAACTGCTTGCTATGGTGCCCCCTCCGAGTTTTTACCCAAATCGAACGTTTGAGGTAAAAGCGCGGAAAAGAAAAATTAAAAAAATGTTGTTTTTAAATAAAAATAAGAAAAATAGGGTAAAACCCTAATTCATTTTTACCATTCACTTTCACTATTTTAGAGCTCTGCAGGAGAAATGGTGGAAACAACACACAGATCGATAGAGGTCCGACGCGGGTTGTGGGTAAGGATCTAAACCTAGTGTATTATGTTTTTAGCTTGATTTGTTTAATTTTTTAGTTGAATTTTAATTGTTTTTGGGCATCGCGGCCATTTTTAGGCCATCGACGATGTCGGGATGAAATCGTCCCAATTTTGTCGAAATCGTCCCTAGATCGCCGATTTCGTCTGAGGACGAAATCGAAGAAATAGGGGCGATCCCATCCAATAAGGGGCGATTCTCAAATTGAAAAATTGGAGATGATTTCGTCCTATTAAGGATGATTTTGCTAAATTTGGTACGATATCGTCCAATAATGGGCGATATCATTTTTTTATGAGATGAAATTGATTTTAATCGATTTTAATGATTATGTACTAATGATTTTTGTTGTTTTATTGTTTATTTTGTAGAGGGGATTACTAAAGAGTCGAGAATGGAAATACGGGGGGCTCAAAGATGATGTAGCCATGCTCGATCAGGCCAAGCGAGACAGGCTAGTGGAGGTTGGATTATAGCATGTGGCAGAGATGCCACAAATTCCTATGGACATGGGGCTACTGACAGCCCTAGTAGAGAGATGGTATCCGAGGTCATCCTGCTTTCGGCTATCGATAGGGGAGATGGCTCCCACTCTAGAGGATGTATGGAGGATCTTGAGGATCCCCATACATGGGCGATTCATGACTCCTTCGGCCAATTAGGGCCATGCTATGATGCGACTATGCGTAGACCCAAGCTTCACCCTAGAGAAGGGCGGAGTGAACATCGAGGGATACAGCTGCAAGCTGGCATTGCAGAGCCAGTTAGGATGGGGTCATCGAGGACATCCTCACGATCGACATCGAGGACCTGTGACACAAGATGGACTTCGATGGGACCACCTCCTCCACCTCAAGGTGGGAGAGGAGATGAGGTTGAGAGCTCGAGGGCTTCTCGAGACTAGCGACATATTGACTATAGATTGTATAGTTTTGAGAGGATTGAGTATGCCAGGGTATAGATTGTGGCATACCAATCTATTTTGATATGATGTACATATATTTCTTGATATATATATATATATATATATATATATATATATTCTCTTTGTGATATGACTTGTGCATATGTTTTATGATGCTTTAATATTTTAATTGTTGATTGATTATTCATGTAATTATGTCATTGAAAATATTATAATTTTATGTCATGCCATAAAATTTAAATGAAATAATCTGATGTAAACAAATTGGTTGTTGTGGTGTGATTTGATGAAAAAATAAAGTGACTTCTAACAATAATTTCAAAGGACATTGTCATTGTTACATGACCATTTCATGGAGTCGCCGCTCGCTAGGTCATTAAGCTAATCCCAGTAGAGAAATATTGCTAAAAGTAAAAGGGTGCTTAAGAGACTTTCTTAAGACTTTTGTGTTGTGATGATGAAAAAATGATGATGGTGATGATTTGTTTTCAGATGTCCATGAAAATATTATGCATGAAATATTAAAAATATGATTTTTTCTAGGCATAAAATTCCTAAGTGTGATAGAAATTTGAACAATTGCCTAGGAATTATACCATCGTCGCAAAACTGAATGTTGACATAATAACATGAAATAGAAAAGGTTTTCGTTCTTTTTAAAGCATAATTGTGTAACATAATGATTTAAGCCATATGCTTTTATGGATTAAATAAATGGGAAATAAAATTAAAATGATGGTTTGCGCTAGGCATAGAATTTTTAGGTATAGACTTATACCATCATCGCGAAATCCAAAGAAGAAATTGATATAATAGTTTTATTGCATAGTTGATTTTTGAGTTTAAGATAAACAAAAAATATAAGATGAGGACTTGCACTAGGCATAAAATTCCAATTTAGGTTTAGGAACTATACCATCGTTGCGAAAGTCAAAAATATATAAATGTGACTTTATAGATGTTCTCAAGTAAGAAAAATCAAATTATTCCAGAAGATGTGCATAAATATTTTAAATTATCTCAAAGACAAAATTTAGATTTATAAGGAACCCCATGTGCATATGTGAGTTCATTACCGATCTGGATCTATCATAATGATACAAAATCTCTCAAACACAAATGTGTGTGCAATTGTATTGTTCATTTACCAATTTTGAGCAAGATAATTTGATACAAGTAATTTGAATTAACCAAATGAGTGTTCGTTGACCATGATTTATATGCATATAACCGTACCAAACTACTATGTAAGTCGGGTCATCAAGAGCTAGCTGATCCATAAGCAGACATAGGTCTATACAAAAGAAGGTCGCTAATGTAACAGACATATCACCACGCTAGGAGTTACCCAAGGCCAAGCGGGTTGGGCACAAACCACCTGTTATGGGGCTTACCTCACGGTTTTCGAATAATTGAGAATTCCAGGGATTCAAGCTCATTCACCCTTCTTTTCTTTTCAAAGGGTAGGGGAAGGGATTTTATTGCTTTTTGCTTTTTCTTTTCTTTTCTCTCTTTTTTTTTTGTATTTTTGCTTGATACTGAGATAATGCTGAAATATTGCTGAGATGGTACAAAATGCTACTGAAATAATGCTTCTTTTTCTCATGATTTTTTTCTTGATTTTCTTTTTCTTTTTCTTCCTATACTAGGGATACTTGCTCGGATTGGCTGTAGAGCAAGGGATTTTTATTCTAGGCAGGGGTGAGCTTGTCCTTTTGTCAATTCTCAAAGATTCTAGACCATGTGCATGATAGGATAGCAGGGGAAACTTTTCGCTCAAGAGACCACTTCTACTATGTAGCATCATTTTGGAATTTGCAATGAAATCATTTTAATGTGAAAAGGTATACTTGGTTCAAGTAAATAACAAGATCAGTTCTCTATGCTCAAAACTTTATTTAATTCAACTGTGGACTTTGATATAAGAGAGATTAATAATCATACCAAAAAAGATCAAGATATTTATTCATGTGAGTGTGAAAGTGAGGGATTCCAAATAAATGCTAATTTATCCAAAACAACTGAAAATATAACTGCAATACTTCAAGAATTGACAGGTGCAAAAATAAAAGATGTTTTTGAAGATTTTGATGATTTTGATTTTTTTAGATTTTGATTTTGATTTATGAATTGAGAGAATACATAATATGACTATTTTTGAAATTTTTATATGAATTTACTAAGAATGAGACAAGATGTACAATATATACAGTGATGAAATTACCAGAATTATGCGTAATAGCGCTTAAGATGCATAATGTTCATAGGTTCTTTAAGATCTTTACCATCTAAGGTAGCTAATCTGTATGCTCCCGATCCAAATTTAGCAGTGATGATATATGGCCCAAGCCAGTTAGGTTCAAATTTACCTTTAAGGTCTTTAGTTGCATTAGTATTTTTTTTATTTTCTTTTAAGACGAGGTCGTCGATCTCAAAGGATCGGTGATGAACTTTCTTAAGATATGCTCGTTTGAGCTTGTTTTGGTAGGCTCGAAGATGCTCCAAAGCATTGATGCACTTCTCATCTAGGAGTTCCAGCTGACTAAATCTGCCAACATGATATTCATCTCCTACTTCAGTATCTTGAAGTAGCAGAGCCAAAGAAGGAACTTCTAATTCAAAGGGAAAAATAGCTTCAGAGCCATAAACCAAAACAAAAGGTGAAGTGCCCGTGGGAGTACGAACGCTAGTTCGATAAGCCCACAAAGCAGGATATAATTGAATGTGCCAATCTCGGCCAGATTTATTGACCAATATTTTGAGGATTTTAATTAATGTTTTATTAGATGCTTCTGCTTGGCCATTACCCTGAGGATAATAGGGAGTGGACCAACGATGTTGAATTTTATATTTTTGACATAGTTTCTTTACATATTTATTTTTGAAACAAGTTCCATTATCCGAGATGAGATTTGCAAGAATTTCGAACCTACAAATAATTTGATTAAAAATAAATTTGGAAACTTGAGTTCCAGTGCAAGAAGCTAAGGGCATAGCTTCAACCCACTTCGTAAAATACTCGGTGGCGGTTATGATGAATTTGTGTCCATCAGATGACACAGGATTGATTTTTCCAATAATGTCTAAGCCCCATTTTGAAAAGGGCCAAGGAGATGAAATAGCCTACAGTTCTTGTGCAGGCGCATGGACAAGGTCAGCATGTTTTTGGCACTTGTCGCAATGGTGCACGTAATCATGTGCATCATTCTCCATGGTAGGCCAAAAATATCCTATCCTAAGGAGCTTCTTAGCAATGGCGCTACCACTAAAGTGTCCCCCACAAGATCCATCATGGGCTTCACTCAAAGCTGATCTAGACTCTTCTAGATTCAAACATCTCAATAGGATACCTTCAAAAGATCTCCTATATAAGGTATTGCCAATTATTACGAAGTGACTTGCTCGTCTACGCAATAACCGATGTTGGTTTCTATTAAAACCTTCAGGGAAGGTTCCATTTTGAAGAAAATTGAGGATATCAGTGTACCAAAGTTCAGGAGTAGTTTCATTGATTAGAAACATGTCCAAAGGTTCCAAGCATGATTTAATTGAAGTGGGTTCCTGGAGTCGATGAATAATGATGGTAGCATATTCGTCATCTAACTCCAAGGGTAAAAGAGATGCAAGTTACGGCCATAGCGTCAGCCGCACGATTGCTAGTTCTAGGAATAGCTTCCAAGGTAACTTGATCAAATAAAGATATTAATTGTAATACATATGCTTTATATGGGCGCAATTTATCATCTCTAGTCTGATAAACATCATTAATTTGATTTATAACAAGTTGAGAATCACCAAAAACTAATAGATTTTTAATTTTTAGTGCCATGGCAGCTCGTAATCCAAGGATTAGAGCCTCATATTCAGTAGTGTTATTAGTATAGGCAAACATTAATTTAAAGGATAGAGGTATGAGGTGTTTCTATGGAGATATCAAAATAATACCTGCACCAGCCCCACTCATGCATCGGGCTCCATCAAAGTATAAGGACCATTGCTCGGAATGATCTACCTCTAATTTAAGGCATTCGTCAGGAAACTCAATGACGAGGGGATGGGTGGATCCTAAGGGTGCAGCAGCTAATTGATCTGCTATGATTTGACCCTTAACAGACTTCTATCCTATAAACATGAGTTCAAACTCGCTTAGCGCAAGAACCCACTTTGTTGTGTGACCAGATAAATAAGGTCGACTCATGAGATACCGCAAGGGATCAGATTTAGCAATAACGTATGTTTTTTACTGAGCATATAATGGCATAATTTTTATGTAGAAAATATGATTGCTAGACATAACTTCTCTAATGTTGTGTAGCGGGTTTCATAACTAATTAATGTTCTGCTAATGTAATAATTAGCATGCTCTCTCTTCTCATCATCAAGTTGAGCTAACATAGCTCCTAAAGCAAAATCTGAAGCAAAAATATACAAGATAAATGGGCGATCAGGTCTAGGTGGTGAAAGTACAGGTGGGTTAAGAAGATATTGTTTGAGGAGTTCAAATGCTTCCTGACATTCATTGTCCCAATGGAAAGAGACATCCTTCTTAAGAAGCTTAAGAAAGGGTCCAGTTTTATCCGCCGGCTTATCGATGAAGCGACGGATGGCTTGAAGCTTACCTTGTAGACTCCGTAATTCAGATATATTTGTGGGTGCGGGCATATCAGTGATAGCCACAATCTTGAGAGGGTCAATTTTGATGCCACGTAAAGAAACTATAACCCCCAATAATTTATCGGACTTAACTCCGAATATACATTTGGTTGGATTCAATCGGATAAGATATTCCCTTAACCGATTAAATACTTTTCTCAAGTCATCTAAATGGTCATCTTCTTCAGTAGAACGAGCTATAATGTCATCTACATAATCATGTAGTATATCATGCATCATATCATGAAAGATATAAGTCATGGCTCGTTGATAGGTTGCACCTGCATTCTTTAAACCGAATGGCATCACTTTCCAACAAAAGGTCCCCCAAGGGGTAATAAAGGTTGTTTTAGCTTGATCTTCAGGAGCTATCCTGATCTGATTATAACCAAAAAATCCATCCATTAAGGATATCATTCCACTCCCAACAGTAAAATCAATGATCTGATCCATGTTGGGAAGGGGAAAATCATCTTTAGGGCATGCAACATTAATATCTCTAAAGTCTATACAAACCCTAACCTTAGTAGCTTCTTTCTTAATTACTGGAACTACATTCGAGATCCATTCAGCATAATCAATGGCTTGTATAAAAATAACATTCAGGAGTTTTTCTAACTCTCCTTTGACTAGTAAGGCCACTTTAGGATGCATTTTTCTAAGTTTCTGTTTAACAGGTTTAGCATCCGGATGGACTACTAGGTGATGCATAACTACAGAAGGGTCTAAACCTGGCATATCTTCATATGTCCAAGCAAAGACATCTTCATATTCTTTAAGAAATGCAATGTATTTATCCTATTTTTCTTGACTCAATTCTGATCCGATGTTGATTATGTGAGGGTTATCCTCGGTTCCAATGTTAATTTTTATGACATTTTCTACTTCCATGTGTAGATCTCTCTCAAAATTAGGTGGGGCGGGTGAAACGCCCAATTCCTATAATTCTTCCAAGGTTAGCTTGGATAATTCATCTTGAGGAGTCATGGCCTCAAGTTGGGCTATAGTAGGTATAGAGCCATCAAAATAAAATCCATTATGTAATAATTCCTCAATGGAGACATCATGGAAGATATCTCCCTCCAACTCATCGTCGGATTCAGTGATCATCTCAGGATAAGCTATAGATAGCATATTACATGTGAATGGCTTATTCGTTAAATGCAAAACATCACGTTCATCTAAATAATCTTGGTAACATATAAGATGGTCATCATCCTCGAATGGCTGACCCTTACTAGAAAATAGGCCCACACCACATCGGGCGGGCCATGGCTCTACCTCAAAAGGTTCTTTCATACCATTCTGGAAAGGTCCCAAACCTTTCCCTTTATATCCCAATTTAAGCATTATAGGTTTGGCTTTAGTATACTCATTAGTAAAATAACATCGAGCATATCCATCATAATGAGTTCTGATGTTTTTGGGTATTCTACCCCAGTCATATCCCTTATAAATAAAGGCACAACTCCCGACTTGGTAAATACTTCCCATAGGCTGTGGGAGGCCCAAGGTACGAGGAGATGGTGGCAAATTATTTAAAACAAGAGAATCTTGCATAGAAGCATTCGTTTCTTCTGATATAAGGATTTTAGATAGATCGGGTAAGAGCTCGTCAGTAAGAGCATAAGAGGTAGAAGGAACATTTCCTACATCTTCTGATGTGGAAAATATGACTTTGGTGGATGTAGACGGTGTAGAGGTGTCAATAGATGGGTCTATTATAGGTATAGAAGTTATAGGAGTAGAACAAGAGACATTGGTTGTGGGATTAGGATCTTTCTTAGGTCCTAATGCGGTTTGTTCAGAAGATGGTTGAGCTATATGTGAAGGTGCATCTGATGGAGAAGAAGTAGATGACATTGTGGGTGTGAGTTTCACATGTTTAGATGGATAATGAGAATTAGGATGTGTGGATGACAGCACGGGGCAAAATTGAACTCCAATAGGTTCTGCCAAAGCACACATATCAAAGGGTCTTGGATCACCATGAATGGTAACCAACTGATTCTTAAATTTGAATTTAACACATTGATGTAAAGTTGAGGGAACAGCTCGCATCACGTTGATCCAAGGGTGACCCAAGAGTATATTGTACGATGCAGGGCAATGTACAATAAACACGATCGTATCCAAGGTTCTTGGACCAACTTTGCAATGGAATGGTAATAACTCCACACGTTTCTTGTGTTTCGTCATTGAAAGCTTTTATAATCATATCAGTTCTTTTCATTTCATCACTTCTAAACCCAAATCTTTGGTAGAAGTCAAAAGTGCAAATATTTAAAGATGAACCATTATCAATCAAAACTCGTTTGATTGCTACATCTCCAATTAAGGCGGTAATATATAAGGGGTTATCTTTATGTAAACTATGTTGCGGTATGTCTCTATCCCGAAAGTCAATACAATCAACTTCACGAGTTATTATAGTATTGGCCATGTCTTGAGGGTGAATGTCTTGTGGTACCATCATCCGGCTTAATGTGAGCATTAATTCATCTCTATGTGTGGGAGAAGATCTTAAGAGGTCCAAAAGGGAAATTCTAGCTATAATATTTGATAATTGTTCATTAATATTATAAGGAGGTTTAGGTTGAACATTAGGTGCATGATTCCCTTTATTAGGAACCTTCAAAACAAATGGAGTTGATCCACCATTCTGAATTTGATCTTGTTGAGAATTTTGAGCATGTTGTCTAGTAACAGCTCCGATGGTACCCACAATATTATTCTACGGATGATGAATGGGTCTTGGTCTAGCGTTTATAGCTAACTCATTAGAAAGTAATTGGTGGGATGATGGTCTAGTAGTGACTCTTCTTGGAAATGGTTCTTCTGGAACCATATGACTTGTGATAGGGTGAATAGTATCCGATTCATCTTCAGAGCTATTCGATTGATTTGATGTGATTTCCATATCACTCTCAGTCTCATATTCTGTATCACTAAGATCAGGTATCTGCATATTATATAGAGGCCTGGTTGTAACCATGGATAAAGTTGTGTCAAAGGTTTCCAGATCATGAACAGGTAAATGCCCACTAATAGTTCCTACATATCGGGCAGGAGGAGGAACATTATGATGTTCAATTTGATTAGCCACCTCCTTACCATGTTTTGGTAAAGGATGTTGAAAGATGTCCAATGAATGATTGGCGTTCTAATTCTGGTTTTGTGTGATGTTCTATTGAGTGTTATTAGGAGGATTTTGCTTAGGTTGAAAGGCTTGTACCTCCATCTCATTGTTATCAATCAAGTCCTGTATTTTATGTTTTAATATTTTACAAGAGTTGGTAGTGTGTCCAGGTCCTCTATGGAAGTCACAATGTAAATCTGCTCTGTATCCGGGTATAGTTGGATCAGGTTCCCGGATATTTGGTAATTGAATCAAGCCTCATTCTAATAATTGTGGTAGAATAGTTGATAAAGGTTGATTTAACCTAGTAAATTCTCGAGGAGGTCTATCAGGAGGTTTCAGTACAAACTTCTCCGTTGTCTTTGCAGCATTAACATTAGCAATATTTTTGCTATCGGTGACTCCATCACCCACAACTTGTTTATTCTTATATTGATTTCTGGATGTTTTCTCATCGTCTTTCTTTTTAAGCTGACCTCTCCTAATGAGAGCATCTTCCACTCTTCGGGCTAAGTCTATAGCTTGATCGAAGGTGGTCAAGGTAGCAGTTGATAATTCGTAAGATAGTTGCTCTTGCAAATTATTAATAAAGATGTCCAACATCTCCCTATAAGGTAACACAAAGTGCAATTTTCCTATCAATTGTCTCCACCTAGCTAGGAAATCAGCAAAGCATTCATCTTTGTCTTGTTTTAAGTTATACAAATCTTTAATGGTCACATGTCTTTCGATATAGGCACTAAATTGATGAACAAAAGACTCGGCAGTTTCTTCGAAATTCCTCAAAGAATTAGTGGGTAATTGATAATACCACTCTAATGCCATTCCTCCCAAGCTTTTTGGGAACATTTTTAGTAATAACAAGTCATCATGTGATATATCATGACATGCTATCCTAAACATACGAAGATGCTCTATGGGATCTTTCGTTCCTTTATATATGGGCAGGACAGGCATAGGAAAATGTTTAGGATACGGCTGTGCTACAACTATAGGATCTAAAGGCTGACTACACATCTCTCGATAATTGTACGAGGGTCGGTAGGGATCTATCTGGTCCATGCGGGAAACTAACTATTTCACCATGGTTTCAAGATTACTAGTTTGTCCACCATATTGGTTCGGTGGGACATAGGTATGGGATTTATGAGTGTATGATGGTGTGGCATAAGGATTAGATGCTATATTGCTATTATGCAAAGTGTTGGTAGGAAGAGTATTATGAAGGGGATTTGTAATAGTATTATGTTGTATCCCAGATTGTTGGTAATTGGTGTTTGGTTTTGTTTTGGGTTTTTGTTGATTTGAGGTATGTTGCTCAATAGCTTGGTGAAATAGAGCAGTAAATGATGGTTTATTTTGTGCGGGAATGACCCTAGGCTTGTTAACAGGCACTTTAGGTGGTTGGGTAACTTGTTGTTGTTGCATGTTCCGGATCGTAGCTACTATATCCAAATTGGATGGTCCAGCTTGATCACTCTCTTGTTCAATAAAGGACAAGGGATTAGTGCATGTGTGAAATACATCTTCTAGAGTTGCTTGAGTGTCACTAATTCGATCCTTGTCCATATGGACTGCTCTATTAAAAACACCAATATTTGTGTTAATGAACTTCCAAAATTGTTCCATGTTTTCAAAAGTGATAGCTCCTCCCGGAGACATTTTAGGGGATGAGGATCCTTCCTCTCTATTAATTTCTTCTTGTTCATTTGCTACAGCAAGCTCTTCTTCTTGTTGGTCTAGGATTTCTTCTTCCTGAACTTGGTCCTCAGGAGGGACATTTTGGTCAATTAATGGTCTTCCTAACCAATCTTCTTCTTCTTCGGTTTGTTTTCCATTCCTAAGTCTAGGCATTGTGCTAAACTTAGGTTTTAGCAAATATATATACTTATATATTATATATATATATATATATATATATATATATGCGATAGGGTTGAGAGGTATATATTTTAACTATATACCTACTATAATACTTTAAAAGGAAATGTTTTGTTTTTTTTTATTTTATTTTTGTTTTGTATTATTATTTCACAAGTATAAAAATAACAAACAACATGCTAGTTGCAAGAAATAACAATAGTAAAAAGAATGACTTAGTTTTCTATAAATAGTTTATGGATATCGTTGATAGGATCAAGTTCATCGAGAGTCATGAAATGCTCCTCTTCAAATTGGAAGTGGTTTTTCAAGAACTTGACAAAGTGTGCTATGGTAATATGATCTACTTGAGACTCTGACTTGTAAAAATAAAGTTCATGGCAATACTCTCGATACAACATAACTCTAGGAACTCTATTCCATATTTTTCTATCCGTAAGAATGACTTCTTGATCCTCTATACGAGATAGAAACTTATGTACTACAACTGCGTTCTCAAGGTATTCCTCAAAGGTGTACAATTTTGAAGACACAAGTGCTCTTTTATCTGCTAACCACCTATGGCAAGCTCTCTGAAGTTCATGGTACAAAGTCACCTGATCGGGATCCAGGATTCTATCTAGGACAAACCTCTTAATTTGCCTAAGTTCTATAGATCTAGATTCAATAATACCCAATCTCCTATCAAGTTCATCCCACAAAGGTTGGACTCTATTTGTTTGAGGTACTCTAAGCACAGAAGTAATCTCTATGGCCGTTAATTGATTTTCAACATTTATGGTGACAGCTCGTCTTCTATTATAATCTACCATCTAAATATGATATGCAAATTTAACAGTTTTCTAATGATTCTAGATGTTCTTAATAATGTGTTTTTTTTTTTGGATTGTTTTCAAAAGGTGTTTTAGTTTCACGTCGGGTTCACCAAAAATGTATCGCCCAAATTTTTTGCACCCTTACCTTCGGGCTAAAGGATCCATGCCCTGGAAGGGGGATGCGAGAAGGATGGGACAATACCTCGGATGGAGAGGCCCTTTGAAGGTCGCGCCTCTCGGGGGAGGGGTATAAGGGTGAATTTTTGACGGATGGTGGGGTTCACCAGGAAACTTTGAGTGGCGATTTCACGCCTAGGTTGAGAATGGGTTTGATGTGTTCATTTTATATTCAATCATTCATATTCCTAGGTTGGCCAAAATGAATCTAAGCTATTCTATATGAAATTTTGGGTTTATATGAAGACAACAAACATGAATGAATCCTAAATACAGAGACTATGTGAAATGGAGAGGAATACACCTGATTCCTGATGTCTGATGAAGATTCTGAAGCTTGTAGGAGTCCAGATCATCCCGGATATGATAGGATCATCTGTAATTGTATAGAATCATCCCAAATCACAGGCGATCATCTGAGATCAGACAAGATCATCGATGACCTGACGAATTCGTTAGATGAATTCGTCAGAAACCTGCAATCATGGAAACAGACACCAAAAACCAAAAATGCAATTGCAAGAATGATGCAAAATGATAGAAATAATAGTATAGATGCTTAAATAATGAATCCAGATAGCAAATCAAATGGGATGCACTATTTTAATAACTTATTTTAAATTTTATCATGCAAATATGCTAAATGAGGTGAACTCCAGGATGCAGAACAGAAATAAATCGATCTAATGCATAATTAAATAAGAAAGAAAGGTAGAAAATGCAAACTCAGGGCTCTGGTTGCCCCCAATCTGAACTGCAGTCGAAATCATCTACGATCGTACGAGATCATCGCCGATCTCGATAGGATCATCCAAAATCGTGTTGGATCGCCTGCGACGATCCGAGCTTCCTCCGGCTGAAACATAGTAAAATCCTGCAATAAAACCTGAAAATACAAATGCAAATGATGGGGGCGAGGATGTTCTAATACAACAAAAAACTAGAGTTGCAGGGAAATGATCAGCCAGGGGGATAAACTGGGAAAATCCCAAGTTTATATAGGATTAGGGGGAGGTTAGGAGGTTGGGGATCATCCCAATCTGGGAGATCTCCAACGTAGGAATCTCCAACCGTGCAGACACGCTTCTGCCCGAGTTGGAGAGGTTGTTGAAACAGAAGCTAATTATGAAAATTTGGTTTTGGGATGAAATCGTCTGGACGTTCTGTCCCAGACGAATTCGTCCGATCTGGGATGATATCGTCAGATCGGCGACGATATCGTCCAACGGTCAAAACAAATTCTAAAAATGGCATGAAAAATGAGGTGAGCGGTTAACGGGCGGTTTCGGGGTTAAAATTCAAATTTTTGATCTTTTTACTGATGGTTTAACTGCGCCAATTTTAGGGTGCTACACAATCTAACAAACGTGTTAGGCTAGGTAGAGAGTTCGGTTTAGGATTGACTACCCTAGGATATTTAGGAACTAACCTAGGATAAGAATAATAAATATCTAAAGGATAAAAGTAAATAGTAAAGGTAATAACCTAGTGGAGTAAATGGTAATTATCCCAAGTAATGGAATATTACTCTAACACAAACTTGACTAAGTTTTGCTCTTCTCATATTATGTAGCACTTGCTTCCAAAAACCTTGAAGTGTTTTACAGTGACCGGTCTTCCTTTCTAAAGCTCATATGGAGTCTTGTGATAATTTACCCTCATTTGAGACCTAGTGATTATATATACTACTATGTCGACTACTTTCCTCCAAAATCCATATGAAATTTTGGACTCATTTAACATAGTTCTAGCCATATTATCAACGGTTCTATTTTTCCTTTCAACTACTCCATTTTGTTGAGGAGTTCTTAAAATTGAGTATTCTCTCTTGATTCCATGTTGTTCACAAAATATTGAAAAATTATTTGAGGTAGATTCTCCTCCTCTGTCAAATATCAAACACTTAATCCTCTTGCCAGTTTCATTTTCAACCAGTTCTTTAAAAGCTTTGAATTTTTCAAAAGCTTCTGACTTATCTTTCAGGAAAGCTACTCAAACCATTCTGGACTAATCATATATAAACAATATGAAGTAACTCTCACCCTGAATACTTTGTTTTCTGGTAGGACCACATAGATCAGTATGTATTAGAATTAATGGCTCATATGGCATATATCCCTTTGATTTAAAGCTTGTTCTAGTTTTCTTTCCATGTTGACAAGTTGCATAGTTTGTGTTTTATGGCCTTTTTAGCTTGGGTAAATCTCTGACAACCTGCTTATTCCAAATATCCCAATATTCTATGCCACAACCAACTCTCATCTCCTTCTGACATAAAGTACTTTTCCCCTTTGATCTCACTAATCATGTATAGATTGTTTGGAGTTCTTGCATTTGCAATGACTTTTCCAGTTTTTTATTTTCTTATCTCACACCTATTTGGGTGAAATGTAACCATATGACCTTGATCACAAAGTTGAATTACACTTAGTAGATTATTTTTTAACCCTTTGACATATAGTACATTTTTTGTTCTTGTTTTCCCATTATCTAGACTCAAGGTTCCTCTTCCACCAATTTTTGTTGATCCATTATCACCAAAACTTACTGATCCTCTATTGATTTCTTTTAGTACAATAATTTTTTCTTTGTCTCATTTCATGTGTCTAGATAAACCACTATCAAGATACCATTGTTCTTATTTATCTTGAGCATGAAGGGTTGTTTGAACTAACATTGATCTAGCCTTTTCATTCCCCCTTTCCTCTTTCCTAGTTGTAAAAATTGTTTTTCTTTTACTAGACTCAAGAAGTATCATTTTACACCATCTAGCCTTGTGCCCAAAATATTTCATTTGTAACATATAATATCATTATCCATAAGAGGTGTAAAATAATTGAAATTTCTATTGACATTGTTTCTTTCATGACCAATGCAATATATAGCTCTATGACCATATTTTACAAGAAAAATAATGACCATGGAAGAAATTATGTAACCTGTTTGGATACCTTTGATATTGTGGTTGAGTGCTTATCCCTTTGTGATTAACTCTTACCCAAGGTTCTTATTTTCTTTCTTCCTTTCTGATGTTTTTTCCTTTTGAAGTATCCTTTACTTGCCTATATTTATTTCTTCTCTTTCTGTTTCCCATACTCTATATCTTGTAGTAACTTGGTCTTTTCAACTTCATTCCTTAGATAAACAATTTTTGCTTCCAATATTTCACATTTTGTTTCTCTTGCTCTTAATAGATCTGTCATATCTTGCTCAATTTTCTTTCCCTCTTCTACATTTATCTTGAGTTTTGTGAGACTTTGTATAAGTTCCATCCTTGCTTATTCATCCTCCTAAATTTGTTCCTTCAAGCTTGAGTTCTTCTCTCTAATTATTTCCAAATTTTTGAGAGTAGAAAAGAATTCCTCTTTTATATCAAACATGGTCTCTTCTTCATTTTTTGAAGTCATGTGTGTTTTTGATAGATCCTTCTCCAAGCTATTAGCATTTTCATGGAGAGACCAGCTATGATACCAATTGAAGAACATGTGCTTATATTGAGATGGGGGGTGAACAGTATAACATAAAACTTTTTTCTTTTTAATCCAAATGATAACATCAACAATATTAAAGTAGTAAACATTACACAAAGCATCACACACATGAGAGACATTATTTAACGTGGTTCACCCAATGTGGGCTACTCCATGAAAAAAAATATTCCTTATAAAATTGTGTCAAATAAATTATCTTGGGAATCCTTTCCCTATTACAATGTTTATGGACCTTTGTATAAGGGAGACCAATCCCCTAATCAAGTTCATGGATATCTATCTATAGAATAACTTCTTTCTCATGTGCTCTAGTTGGTGATATTCTAGAAGAATTGTTGCCTCCACTTCACTAGCTGATGGATCTCTATCCACTGAAGACTCCTATCCCCACTCAGAAGACTTATCCTCACTACCCTGGTTGATGGATCTCTATCCACTGGAGACCATTGTCCTCTATAATCTATCACCTCCAAAGCTCTATCTCAAATCTGCACTAAAAATAATACTTCAATATAGTACAAATCTTCTAAATCTCTATTTTTGATCTGGCACAAACATGTCCTCAAATATGCATCAAAATTTATCCTCACATTTGTTCTCAATCTATGTCCTCAATATTTGTTCTCAATCTTTGTCCTCAAATTTTTCCTCAATCTCTGTCCTCAAATTTATCCCCAATCTCTGTCCTCAAATCTATATTGTAATCTTACACAAAAGCTCACTCTAATATTTCCAAAAGTCTTCACTAAGACTTACCTTAAATTTTTTCAATAAGTCCTCACTAGAACTTGTCCAATATCATAGAAACATATAGATAATTTTTAGGGACTCAATATGCTTCACTTTCATCACAATGATCAATCACTTTCAATCTCTCTTTTACCATAGAAACATATAGAGAATTTTTAGAGACTCAATATGTTTCACACTTACAAACACTCAACCTCTTTCTCAAATCAATTTAGAATATGGAACAATTTGTTTCACAGAACTTGAACTATCACTTTAACACATCCACTCAACTAAGCTCAATCACTTCCACTCAATCAATCACTTCAACAACAATGATTATCAAGTAATCCTCATATAACAATGATACTCATGATCTTTGCAAACCCTAGTTCAAGTTCTGCACTCAACCAATCACTTCAACTATAATGCTTATCAAGTAATCCTCACATAACAATGATACTCATGATCTTTGCAAATCCTAGTTCAAGTATATGAACACTCACTCACTTATTTACAAAAATGCTTATCAAACAAGGTTTTTTATCATCAAATATCACTCAGAAAAACCAAACTCAACAATGCTTACTCAACAATACTTTTCATTCCAACTTGGTATTCACAAAATTCAACAATTGCTCACTAGAAAGATGTGTCCATACCTTTTTTATTGATGAATAAAATGACCTCAAAACCTGTCTTAAACACAATTTTCTTCTTTGCAAATTTCAATGGCTAGATGACAAAAATATCACACTAACTCTCTTCAGAAATATTTCTTAATCACAAAAATAATCAAACTCAAATACACCTTATTACTCCTATGAAATTAGCAATCATAACAGCATGCAAAAATTAATTACTCAATTACTTTTTATAATCTCCAATATTTAATTAACAACCTCTAA
Source organism: Wollemia nobilis (assembly GCA_028583015.1). NCBI lineage: Eukaryota > Viridiplantae > Streptophyta > Pinopsida > Araucariales > Araucariaceae > Wollemia > Wollemia nobilis. Next base: position 14,302,130 of record JAQPPZ010016724.1, read on the forward strand.
AACAATACCCTTAAAAATAATGCTTCCTATCCTTATATGTCCTTCAAATTCTCAATAATAAAACTTTAAAAATAAACTTTATAACCAACAAAAATATTTATTTTATTCAACCTTTAGCAAATCCAAAACATAGCAATTAACCTTGGAAAATCATGAGCGCATACCTCTCTCTATGCCAAAAGGGCCTCGATGGATTTTGAACATGAAACCTTTCTAGCCAAGTGCCTTAGCAATGTGCTAGCCCACCACATGGGCTACGTGCCTTCCCATAATGAGGAAAGCTAGTGCTTTCCCTTTGTGGTTTTTTTGACAGTGCAGCACTCAACAAAATAATCATCCCCGCTTTGCAAAACCAAATTTGGTAGTTTTCAAACCTTGCACCACGAGACTACCAACCTTAGTGCCTCCCATGATTTCTAGATTTTCTACACAACATTGTGCATTGGATAAGGAGCTCTGCTCCTCTTTGTCCTTTAGTCTACCACCGAAAACTTTTAAACATGAATTACTTCTTCCCTTTGCACACGATTTTTGAGAGCTTAGCACATATGAATGGTATGGATGATTTTTGATAAAGTCTTGCCCCACTTTTTATATGCATAGACCAAGATTTGAAAATTTCGGTGGTTAATCAAATTTTTGAATTTGAATTATAAAATAAATTTTATAATCCTAACTTTAGGATTATTTTAATTAACATAAATTAATTTTATAATTAAATTCTAATTAATCAATAATTATTTTACTAACTTTAGAAGTTAATTAAATTAATTAATAATTTAGTTTATAATGAAATTATTTAAATTAATTTATAATTAATTTAAATCTCCCATTTTAATATTATAATAAAATATAATATTATTATTTTGCTTGGGCCTCTTTATTGCTTTTTGAACCTCATATGACCACCTGGAATTGGATCTGATAAATTGGGCATGGGATTTCCTTTGCACTAATTTCGAAACCACTTCTTCTTGCATTGCTCACTGAAACTAACTCTTCTTCTTGCATTACTCACTGAAACTGACTCTTAATATCAATGACAACTTAATTACTCAAAATGTCCAACATATACAGTATTGGATTTTACAACAACATTACTTGTAGATACCCCTTGATCTCTTATGATATAAGGGGCTATCTTTGGTTGGCAATATTCAAATATCCTCTTGACATCTTACCTTTTCATGAAAATTACATCATTGCTCAAATTTTCACCATTGTTAATAACTCTAGCATTGTTTGTGATTCTTGAGGTTTAGGAGCAAACAATGAAGGCAGAGTGGGTATCAAAGATAGAGGTAAATCCTTAGGTGTTAAAATTGGGGCTAATGTACATGTGGATGTGGTTCAAATTTCTATTTTTTGTAAATATTGAACCATTTTTGGGAAATAAGACATTAAAACCCTAGTTAGAAGTTTTTCCATAGAGATCAAAACATTCTCAACAAATATTGTAGCTTGGTAGATATTTAGAAAAATCATCTCATTAGACAATTGGATTTGTGGGATTAAATCTAGAATAAAGGCTCAAATGTAATAAATGTAAGTCTGAGAAGGATATGGCCTAATATCCTAGGGAATTCTACTCCAAGTTTTATTGAACTAGATATTAAAGTCTATTATGGTTTCCTAAGGGTGTCTTTGAATTACAATAAAATGGGTTAGTATTAAAAAAGGATCTCCTAGCTCATTGAGTTCTAGAATGAATGGTTGAACTAGTTGAGCCCATGAGTGGATACTTTTATCTTCAAGAGACTCACACTAGTTCATTATTTTCCCTATAAAAGATAGGGTGAGTAATCTTACCATGAGTTATTGATAGTGAATATTATGAATAGTTTTTGGGGCAACAACATCTTGGAAGTTTTCATCGTAGTCTTATCATTGTCATCATATATTGGTAAAGCTTTGAGATTTGTCTAAGGATTTTGTGAAAATATTTCAAGTATAGAGATCTGGTGCTATTCCATTCAGAACAAATTCGTCTAACCATGTGTTCTGAGTTGTAATAATAAGAAACCTCTTGATAATTTACATGCAAAGATAAAAGACTCTTAAGAGGGGAATATGAGGTAGTAGATAGAGGTTGATATCATCTATATCTAGATGCTAGTAGCTCAAAAATTATAAATTTTATTCAAGCCTCTTAGTTGTTGATCTTATGACCATAAGCTATTTTAAGTAAAATGGCAATTGGGTCTTTAATGACTAGTTATACTTAGTAGAGTCTCCAAGTGATGAGATTTATTTTATCTTAAAGAATAGAACTTCACCAGGTTTCTACTCAACCAATATTTGGATCTAGCTTCTACTCCAAGGAGGTGATATTTGTGTTCCATAAGATGTGCTAAAAAATATTGGTCATCAATCTACCTAATGTGGATTGTGCATCCTTAGACTACAACCAAGATTTGATGACTTTTAATTTATTTTGAGTCAACCTCTGGAGAAGGCCGATTTCTTCAAATTCTAAAAATAAAAGAGGAGGGTTAAATATTAAAAATATAAATGTGAGGGTTAGAGAGATAAATAAGAGTTTAGAGATTAATTGAAATATGGCCTGGATATAGCTAACAAAATGAAATGTTCTATACATATAGCCTATAGTTAAACTAAGACCAAGCCTAAAAAACCAACCATTAAACAAAGCATCACCGATTAAAGATTAGTTAAATTTATATTATGTTTCTTTAATATTCCAAGAACTCCATGGAAGATAATTCAAACAACAATCTAAATTATAATATAATTTTCCTAACACAATTTATCATCCATAAAGCATAAGCATAAATGTATCAAGCTACACAATTTACATTCATATAAAAACCTGAGATATTATCTTCAATATAAGCTAGAAAATTTTTACTTCAATTGATCACGGAGTAATATGAACAACATCTAATAGGAAAGATACTAAATATTTGACCCTCATATTGAGGTAATTTAGGCTATTTAGAATTTTACAATGAATCTATTTAGCCAATCATTACAATGCAATTTTGTTATAGGCTTGATAGATACAACCCGATCAACACACTCATGGTTCATGGATGTCATTTTATTGCTCTATATAAATCAAATCATCTTAACCATTTTGTTTTCTATTGTGATGATGTGGCCGGTCTAGATCAAATTTTTAGTCTTTGCATTTACATGTCCTTAGCAAGCCCAAAGATCTTTAGCTAGTTCATTTTTTTTTACTATATCTTATTGTTGCATAGGCTTGTTAGAGCTACCAATGTAGTATAACTATTTGTATTTGGATAGCTGAGAAGTGATTAGGATGTTCAAGCTTTTGACATGCATGATCTCTATCAAAAAGGATATGTCTAGGAGCTCTCTACTCATTGTTAGGGCTTTGAGGTATTGTCAGGATCTTTAGGATGCTATAGGAGCCTTAGAGGTCAAGCCAAGAATTTTAGAGAGCTTGGTTGATGCCATCACTTAAAAATCCCAAGGTCATGTTTTTCTTAGGCCAAAATTTTAGAAAACCTTGGCTTACATCATCATTTGAAAATTCTAGGCTCAATTTTTTTTTAATTAGGTTTTTGGAATGCTCTATGTGATGTCATCGCTATAAAATCCTAGGATCACTTTGTTCCAAGATTATTTTGTTTTAGGTTTTTGATACTCTATGCTAAAAATTTTAGGTTCTTTACCTAACTTCATAATTTTAAAATCTTTGGATCGCTTGGTTTTGACCTCTTGGATTCTCAAAAAATTTTGAAGGTTCAAGTGATATCAGCAGATAAAAATTCTAGGATCGCTTTATTCCAAGCTTTAGATTTATCAGACCTTTTCTAACTTAGCCAATTATTTTCCATCTAGGTGCATTTTACTTGTTCCAAGATTCTTTTGTTTTAGGTTTTTGATACTCTATGCTAAAAATTTTAGGTTCTTTACCTAACTTCATAATTTTAAAATCTTTGGATCGCTTGGTTTTGACCTCTTGGATTCTCAAATATTTTTGAAGGTTCAAGTGATATCAGCAGATAAAAATTCTAGGATCGCTTTATTCCAAGCTTTAGATTTATCAGACCTTTTCTAACTTAGCCAATTATTTTCCATCTAGGTGCATTTTACTTGTTCCAAGATTCTTTTGTTTTAGGTTTTTGATACTCTATGCTAAACATTTTAGATTCTTTACCTAACTTCATAATTTTAAAATCTTTGGATCGCTTGGTTTTGACCTCTTGGATTCTCAAATATTTTTGAAGGTTCAAGTGATATCAACAGATAAAAATTCTATGATCGCTTTATTCCAAGCTTTAGATTTATCAGACCTTTTCTAACTTAGCCAACTATTTTCCATCTAGGTGCATTTTACTTTTCTAGATTTTTTCTAGTCCCAACCATTCTAAAAAGACTTAGCCACTTTGAATTTTAGCCTCAATATAATGTATTTGGACCTCTAGTAGCTTATAAAAATTATAATTTTGGCCATGTATCCAAGATATTTCCTTAGCAACACTATAACAAAAATCAAAGTTTAAAATGGCTTGCAATGACTTATATATGTGGGTAATTGTATTGAGCCATAATTAATAGCCTTAATTCCACTTATTGGCCCATATGTATATGCCTTCTTCAAGTTCATTCCCAATATTTTTTTTATAATAATGAATAGATATGGTGATAGAGGATCTCCTTGTCTAATGCCCCTTTTGGCTTTAAATAATTTTGTTACTATCCCATTGCCAACACTGAATATTATACTTTAGAGACATAAGATTTAATCCATCTGATTCATTTCTTTCTAAATCTAAACTTTTCTAATACTATAAAAAGAAAATTTTATTTAACCTTATCATAGACTTTATTCATATCAATTTTTAAGACCATTGCTCTCTCTTGTCTAAAAGTTGAATACATTACTTCATGAGCTACTATGGGCCCATCTATAATCTATCTCCCTTTCATAAATCCTCCTTGATTTTTAAAATAATTTTGTCTAATAGTGGTCTTAATCTATTTGTCATTACTTTGAAGATATCGTATATGCCATATTACATAGGCTCATGGCCCTAAATGAACTAAACAATTTTGCAACCTTATTTTTTGTAATCTAGGAACAATATGTTGTATTTATTTTATAAGGTATATATTGTTTTACCCTAGATTGTTCTATTGTTTCACTATTTCCTAGTTATTCTGATAGAATTCTATAGAGAGTCCATCCAAACCTAAGAATTCATCATTATAAAAAAATAAAAGAGTTTAATGAACTTCTTCCAGAGTAATAGGCTCCATCAGTTTCCTATTATATTCATCTGTTATAGTAAGAGGTACTTTTTGTAGTAGCTTATCATTTAGAAATTCAATCTCCTTCAATCCTATAATATCCTAATAAAAAAGCCTTGCATCCTTTCTATTTTTTCTCTAGTTTTCAATCCAAACCCCTTCTACTAATTTAATTCTACTAATTCTAGATGTTGATCTTTGTACTATTGCCATCTTATAAAAAAATTATGTTTTTATATCATTTTAACCATGTTTATCTTGATTTTAGTCTCTAATATTTTGCTTCCTTACTCAAAATATTATGCTACTAATGTTGAGCAAAGAAGCCCTAATAAACTAAATCTAGAAAAGTAGTAAATATAGAATCAAAGGAAATAGCTAACATATGCACACATAACACAATATTTATCTTAGAAATCCTTAACCGGGAAAACCAATAGAAAACTAGAGCCTCTCCTTATTGCATAAACTTACATACAATAATGTTCTCCTCTCTTCCTTTTCTTCATATGTCAAACCCTAATCCAAGTGCTATTAAATAACAATAGCACAAGGACATATTTTTACAATACCATGGGCACAAAACCATGGGTTCAAATATATTAATCCTAAATAACCCATATGAGTCTAAAAGTGAATAGTAAACCCTAAAGTAATCAGTAATGAATAATAACTCAAAACATGTATAGTAACCCTAAATTGTTTTTTAGGGCTACCACCCTCGAACCTCTGAATAGAGGCTATCACCCTCATACCCCTACTCGAGGCCCAGCCTGATCCCAAAACCTGGTGAGGATAGGTGTAGAGTGTACAATACTTCTCTGAGTTAACCCCACTAGAATAAAATGGAAAATATTCAACATATTTCCAACAACTAAGCAACTTTGTTTCCTTCGAGCTTGGATTATTGTGCTCATATTCTTGGAATTTTGCAAGTTTCTCTTTTTGTTATTTATTCTCAAAAATATTTTCAAAGTGTTCTTGTTCCATTCTTTTAGTCTAGATGTCATTGATTTAATTTGTTTTTGAAGTGTATACAACCCACTATTTCTTAGAAGAATTCCATGTTTGTGCTATCATATCAATAAATTGAGGATGGTCTTACCACATCTACTTATATTTAAAATATGATATTTTTTAAATTAACTTACCACCATTTTAACTCTTATTGGCTAATGATCTGAACCAATCCTTGTCAAGGTATTAATTTTAGCATAAATCCCTTCATCTAGCCAATGATTTGAGAGTATGCATTTGTCTAACTTTTTGTTGTTAGGTTTTGGCCTATCTTGTTGATGGTCCATGTATAGTTGTCCTCTTGAAATTCAACCTCCCATATATTATTTTTTTGAATGAAAGATTAGAAATATCTTATAATTTGGGTTAATTTTCTAATTCCCCCAAAACTTTCATCCAACTTGGTTATGACATTAAAATATCCTATGATCATGAATTGGGTTTCTTGGCCTTTACTTGTCATAAAGGCTTCAATCCCACTACATACTTATAGTCTTCCTAACTAATTTTTAGGTCCATAGACATTGATAAGGATGAAATGAATATATACAAAGTAGCATGTGACTAATGAGGCTATCCAATGCATTGTTTTATGAATGGTCTTATAGAGACAAAATATGACACCAAACAATGCTAAAAATAGAACTCAAATAACCATATATTGCACAAAAAATGAGATTTATATTAAATAGGGGGGAGCTTAAAAACTCCATTGTTACAATAGTGGATGTGAGAATCCCTTTTGATACAATAGTTACAAATGTTTCTAGGGTTCTCTGAAATCCTAACTATAACAAATGGTAGCATCTTCAATTGTGTTCTTCTCCCAATAGGGGTGAGTGGGCTTCTGTGTATCTGATGTTGGGCCACTCCAGCTTAATCAGTTTTCTAATGCTTATGTAGCACCTTCAGATCTACACATAGTGAAACAAAAAATAATTTAGTAATACCTATGAGGACTCCACAGTGTGAGGCCCTCTATAAGAAATAATAAATGCTAACTAATTTACCACTAATGAAGTAAACATAAATGAAAATGCATGAAATTAAATTATAACAAATAATGATTTACCTTGATCCTTTCTGGTTGTCTTGGATTGGTTGTAGGTTGATATCAAAGGTGTGCCCTAGTGACACCTAAATATCTCGCTTTTCATCAGAATAGGACTCTGAAACATGGTAGGGATCTCAAGAAGAGCAGTAGGGCACTCGTGGAGAGCAGTAGGGCACTAAAGGCTATGGCAGAGAGTGGCAAAGAGCTTGAGGCTATGATGAAGAGTATCATAGCACTCCCAAAGAGCAGTAATGTGCTTGAATGATCATATCATATCTACAAAAGTAGATCTGATGATGATGGAGGATGCGATGATTGCGGTAGTGAGCGAAGGGACAAATAATATGATGGATGGAGCGGGACTAAGGTATATATTTTGGATAGGACATCTGAGACATATCAAAAACTTAGGAAATCATGGAACTCAAAAACTTAGGGGTTGAGCCATTAAAAAGGATCATATTTATAATATAGCCTAGGGTATGCTAGGGTTTCAATAACACTAGTCATGTGGTTGAGATTAAAGCACATCTAAGGGTAAATATTAAATTTAGGGTGTGGCATTGATTGATTTATTTATATAAATATATATTTATTAAATATATAAAAAATATAATATATAAAATATTATTATTTAAATATATATAATAAATATATAAATATATATAAATAATAGGTGAAAATGGTAGGAAAGCTAGGATGCAGGGAAATGACTATTTTTTGGTGGTGGAAATGGTGGGAAAGCATGGGTGGAGTACAAGTGATTAGATTTTTGGGTCTACAGATGCCTCTTTTTGTACCATGTTGTGTGAAACACAATATGGTATAAAAATACAAGACACTTGATCGGGCTAGGCATAGAAGCAACTTATCTCTCTTGTTGGAATGTGGAACATGAGCTTGAAGATAAAAGAATAAAATAATTTGATTTTTATGTAGCTTACCCCCTCAATTGGTGAATGATTTTGCAGATGAATCTCATGAACCAATTGAAAAATCTATGCAAATGTAATGTGGATGATATGAATGATGTAAAATGTGATACCATTTTTGCCTCAAATGTGGGAAGGGATTGTTGAAAGATATAATATGATGCATCTATTTATGCTCCAACATATGGACGGATGTATGAAAAATATGCATCTATTTTTATCCCAATAGATGAAGGGATTTTTGCCAAGTGTAGATGCCATGATCATGTAAGATGTATCTCGTTGTAGGAAAGTCAAAACCAAATGTGGTTGCCCCAAATTTTAGGGTTATTCAATTATTTTGAAACATTTTGCCTTCTATCATCAATGATATGCAAATATGAAGTTGAAAAGAAAAAATAAAAAGAGTCAAACTTGGAGGGCCTACTAGTGACTGTTTGAATAATTCCGATGATCGAAACCAATCATCCTAGCTAGTGCATATCTCTGTGATGACTGTCAAGGAATTGTGAAATGATGAAATGTGATTTTTGTCCATGTTTTAAGCCCCACAGACTAGGCCATCAATGACATAATTTGTGCAGATTGCTCTTGGCAAGGTTTCACTCAAAATGTGAAGTATAAAATATGATTTTGATCTCGAGCAAGAAGATAAGTGATGATGATCATGGAGAAGTGTCCTTATGGTGGGCTATTTATCTTACTGAATTGCATGAATGCAAGTTGCTACAATCACCAAGTATATAGAATAAACCACTATATACAAGATTCACTCAGAATATGGCACATGTAGAAAGAAATGGATGATGAGGTATGATGTTGGTGAAATTTGAGATTTCGAGGGAGAAATGTGATGATTTGTAAAAAATAGAATTGACTTGCGAACAAAATTTAATTTATTGGGCCAAATCAACTCAAATTTTTATAAAAATTGATGGGATGATGAGAATTATGATGTAGGTGATGAAGATGGTAATTTTATGAAGATATGGACCAATTTGATATGTTTTGTATTTGGAATTGTACTTTTTACGATTGATGGTCGCAAACAAAAATTATGTGTCCAAATTGATTTTTGCTTTCACAAAACCTGATGTTATGATGGAATTGATGTGTGAGTGAAATTAGTGAATTTTTTTGAGGTAAGCTACTTATTTGATCAACTTTACCTTTTATGGATTTATGCGTTAAACGCCCACGTGTGTTTCTGCAATTTAGGAAATGCCTAGCTCTGCTTCAAGGCACTTGGAAATGCCCATGCATGCTTGCACATGCTAGCAAGTGCCCAAGTGCACTTGAGCTTGCAAGAACCCTGGTGTACTTGAGCTTATCTAAAACATCGCACGATGCTTCAATGCACCTGTAAAAGCTATAAATAGCCTATAGGTTGGAAAATGTAACTCATTTGTGTGTTTGCAAGTTTGAGAAGCTATGTTCTAAGGAGTGGAGTGGAGTTAGGAGTGAAGTGAGGTAGTGGGAATTTGGCATGGAAGCTATGGCGGTGGATGAAATGAGTGCTATAGCTGGAGCAGAGATAAGGTTTGCCAAGGTAATCCCTTTGAAAAATTTTTGTGTTGTGCAAAATTTTGTTTTTTTTAATTAATGACATGTGTTGTTTGCTTGCAGTTGTAGATTTTGGAGCCCCGACATCAATTTTCTCCCCTTGTTCCTAGGATGAGTAAATTATTTTCAGAGGTAGACTAGGATGTATTAAGGGTGGTGGGGATAGAGGGAGCAACCTGACTGGATGTAGTTAGGGTGGATGAGGGGTTTCTCTTAGCTTAGATGAGAGATAGGATGTATATAGGTGACCTTCTAGCTATCGATAAGGATGGTGACCATTACCCTTGAGAATGTGTATCGCATTCTCAAGGTGCTAGTGGATGGGGTGAAGGTGGATGCAAGATATGATAAGAAATCCTAGATGAGTAGGATGTTCAGGGACAAATAGGAGGAGGTTAAGGTGAAGAGTGGAGGAATTCTCTACTTGACCATGTATGTGGATAAGGCATTGGATCCCCTCCTAGCCTTGGTGATGTTTGTGTTGGTGAACATAGTCATTCCTAACAGTAATGGCTATAGGTTCCTATTCAACCTATTGGGATTGGTGAGTGATTATTCATCATGCCTCAACCATATGCATAGGCTTCTGCTTTGTTGGCACAGGCATACTAAGAGTTGTATGAGGTGACTCGACAAAAGAGGAAGGGCTTGAGGTGAATCTTTCTTCTTCAGTGTTGGGGATGGGAGAATTTTAGGGTGGCATGACATGAGGTTCTGCCTTGTAGTGATTGGGATGGTGTGCAGACCTTTTCTAGAAGATGGGTGGTAGCAGAGGAGGTACATTCGAGTCATACAGTGCGCTCAAGCCAAGGGTATCGGGACATGTGGGTTGGACTAGCATCCACCCAGGTGATGTGGAGGTCTTGGTAGAGGACTAGGTGGAATTGAGATAGAGGGTTGTTACGGTGGGTTAGGAAGCCAAGGCGACTAGTTGGGAGGTAGCAAGGCAAGGTGGAGTAATTCTAGTTTTTGTGGGTGTTGCGGTAGTTTGGTTTTCCACAAGGAGTACCAGAGGAGCCAGTGATTTATAGGAGGTATCTAGAGGAGGTGGGTCTTCCATGTGCAAATACATTGAGGGTGGAGGTGAGGATGATGAGGAGCTGGAGGTCCCTAATGTGGATGATACAAGTATGACCCCCGAGTATGTGGTGTGGTTTTGTACCCAACCAGTATGGGTACCTAAGGTGGTGGCCAATGGTGAGGATGATTTTTAGGAGTCTGATGGGACTTCAAAGATACCAAGACACCTTCAAGCTAGAAGTTGAAGAAATAAGTCAATAGGTGCGAGGCAGCAGGCTCATGTGGTTGGTTTGGGTAGGATGGGGAGGAGGATGATATGGGAGAGATATTTGAGGTGGTGAGGCTATAGGCAAATATGGAGCAGCTATGAGAGGAGTAAAAGGTTTTGGTGTAGTATCATGATGAGACTATAGCACAACTACAAGTAGAGCTTAATGTGCAATATGTGACTATTGATCAGATGTAGGTAGAGTGGGTGACTGGAGGAGCTGATGGGGATGATTTGGAGATGATCATGAGGCTCTAGGCAAAGCTTCTAGGAAAGGAATGTCGACACGATATGGACTTGTGATGAAATCGAGCGAGTGAGGCATATGTGCACATTTTGGAGGATTTATGTATGGCAAACCATATCACATTGCTAGATCCTCCATATTTCTCGATGACATAGTCAACTAGGCCAGTTGAGTCTAGGTAGAGTTCTAGGTCTAGAGCTCCTAGTAGGTCCCATGGGTCCACTCATGGGCATTAGCTAGTGCTTATATGCACTTTTTCTATATGAGCCTTGGTGTTCTATGATATGTAGCCTTTGAGTATTCATTGTACATTTAATATTTATACATATATATGTAGACACCAAAACAGCACCAATCCGATTATGTGACTACAAGCACTGACCGAATTAGCATACATACCCCCTAGGGTAGCCTCCAGAGGTTAAAAAGTGGTCCTAACCACTCCCAAATCAGTTTTGGAAGGTCGGAGGTCAGTTTTGCACCTTTTAAGCACTTTGCTCCCTATTCGTCCCACCCTGGGATGATTAGAATCCTATTCGTCCCACCCCGGGATGATTAGCAGCAATCGCTCCAGGGTGGGACGATTAGCAGGTTTGACTGGAAAAAAGTCAAACCTTGACAAATGGCAGCCCAAATCCACCACCTAACTCCACCTTCAAGGCATGGGATTGCGAGGGAAGGTTTCAAATCAGAGAGGCTTCAATCAAGCCTACCTTGATCATGGAGGCCTCAATCAAGGAGGCCCTAATCAGGGAGGAATCTTCTCTCCCCCAAAAAGGCATAATGAGCCAAGTGGCGCCCTCGCATGCGCATTCAAAGGAGACCCTTAGGTCTATAAAAAGGTGAGCCTCCTCACCCCAAAAAGAGAAGAGAGCTGGAGCATTTGGAGCAACGAAGTGTTGCCAAACTATACCCCCATTCCTCTTTGTGCTTCCTACATCCCTAATCTCTCTCTTCTGGAAGAGAGGTTATCGGGTGAACACTAGGAATGCAATCCAGATCCAAAAACCCAAGAAATCGGCCACAATCCCACCCCAAACTCATCGACACAACCCCCTAGGAAGTTTTGGACCCATCCCACTTGGATTGGTGTCAAAACTAGGCCCTAAACGGTGGGCGTCCCACCCCGGGCGCCCCCAAAACTGCTGCAGTCCTAATCGCCCCACCCCGGAGTGATTAGAAATCTGTGCATGGTTTTGTTACTATTATTTTTGCATTCTTTTATATCTAATGTACTTATGCTGTTGTCCAAATTTCATTGCTTTCTGACATGATTTGACCTGGTTTCTGTCATTTTATGCGTCTACTAACCTACAGGGAGTGCCTTCAGATACAAGATAACCTGGGTAGAATCTGCCAAATATGACCTTTTGGGTCATCTCAAAATGTTTTTTTTAGTCTAACCACAAGTTTGCAGGAGTTTTGGAGGCCTCTGGGTAGGACATTTGCAAGGTCACTTTTTGCAGGTTTTGCGACAGTCCCCAGCGTCCCACCCCAGAGTGATTAGAAATATGTGCATGATTTCCTTACTTTTACTTTTGCAATATGTCCCAGATGATATCCTAATGCCTCTGTTAAATTTTGAACTCATTCTGACATGATTTGATGATCGTTTTATTATTTTATGTATTAACTAGCTCGTAGGGCACCCCTATCACATACAGGAGAATATGGGTAGGATATGCAAATTCCGAGCATCTGGGTAGTCTTATAATTACATATAATGCCTAACCCATGAGTTTTAGGTGATTTGGATAAGCATAGGTGGGACATTGGAGCGCTCACTTTGGAGAGGCCCTCGACGGGCAAACGAGCATAACGGGGCCGTTCGACGTCGCTTCGATGCAAAATTAGGTGATACCAATTCTAGAAGTTGTCCTTTACATTTCCATATCATTCTATAATCTATTTATCAATATTATCACTGATATCTTCTAAGCGCCCATTGGAGGCCTTGGGGATTGCATGTTTTTCTAGATACGCATATGCTATTAATGATTTGTTGTCTTTCTATGCGTAGGATCTCACCACCAAGAATACTAGAGGGGCAGAAAGGAATGATGAACACATGGACACAAGCGGTGGCAACTTTTAGCCCGCCCACTTTGAGTGTGGGCACGCGGAAGACGTTGGAAGCGTACCGTCCGATCTTGGAAGCGCGGCTTCTTTCGGGCATCCATTAATGTAACAAATTGTATCAAATGTTCTGAGCCCTAGAGGGGGGATGTATTGTAATCATATTAAAAGCAATATCAATAAAGGAGGCCCCGCTTTGTTTGCTCACATCTCATTTCTGCGTCATTTCCTTCATGCATTGCTCATCGCATTCGTAGGACTTAGCATCTATATCTATTTTTGTTTGCATCATATCGGTACACCATTTTTTTGCATGCTTTCAGTGGTGATCATGGTGGGACCCTATCCCCTACTATTAGGATCAAGTTTTTGATCCAAATTTTGTGGTTTTTCTTTGCAGGTGTTACTCATTCGGGCACTGGACTGCTACTCGTGCCACCCCGGGATGAATACGTATTCATCCCACCCTATGATGAATGCAAACCTGCTATTCATCCCACCCCAGGATGATTAGAGCTCTATGCATTTTTTGAGTAGAAACTCAGAGGCATCTGGTTTAGACAGAGAAGAGGTAGGCCTTCTGAACATCCTCTGTGTTTTTCTACTTTCTGTTTCTGCAATTTTCTATTTTCTTTGCTTTATTTTCAGACACTTGCATAGAAAGGTTAAGTAGTTTGTTTTCCTTTCTTGCAATAAAGAAAAATAAAAATAAAAACATAGAGTAAATTAAATGGAAGGAACTTGATTAGGAATGCATTTTTCTCTGGTTTGCTTGCATGATACTTGCACAAATGGCAAGTCCTCATTATAGGTTTCAAGTTCTAGTTAGGTTTTGTGATTTCCTTTTTGCTACTAATTGTCTCTGAAAGATAAAACGTACTTTAAAGCATTGCATTAGTGAAAATCATCTTTTGTTGTATGTTTTCTTTCTTTACACAATTAAAAGGAACCACACACACCACCTAATAAAATTAACATCAAGGAGTTGGTCTTAATACCCCAACACTTGATCAAGACCAACGGTGGGTTTCATCACCACCTTGGCTTGGATTTTGCATACATATACCCTGATCGTGATTGTTGCTAGACGTAAATCCTGATGAAAGCTGACCAAGTGTAGCGGGGGTGATTCCCCGTGCATGAGGATAAGTCTTCTAAGGTAGGTGTCAAAAATAGAGCGATCCCCCTTCCGTACCGCCTATGTTCCACTTATTATTCTGCTCTCGCGTACCAATAGTTTCCCTCACGTAAGGGCGGGTATATTGAGAGGTTCGGTATAACGGCCTGGCAATGGTATATTGAAGGGGCGACCATTTTGGAGATACAAGAGCCCTCATTATGCATGTATAACAAAGTTTTCTTTACAAGATTTACATAACAAAAATCAAACACACTGAACCAGATCTAGGACACACATTTAATCTGTAAACAAGATAATCATTTCTTTGTTTGTGTGGTCCCCTTTTGTTTGGTATAGCATAAAAATTGTAAAGGAGATAAAAATATACATATATTTTTAGAAAAACCACCACCATGGTGTATACCCGTAGCCAAGCCCAATCACGGGTAGAAGCTATGAAAAGTATGCAAGGAGGCACAAGTCACCTCCGTTATAGCCCCAAGGACTTGGTTATACCACCTTGGCAGCTTGACCCACAACATAGTCCACACTATACCACTACAGAACAGGACTATAGAGGCACCCCTTTGAGGGGCACTCCCATTCAACACGAGACCCTCTCAGGAGGAGTACACACATGGGAAGGCCCCCTTAGACACTCATTATGAGTGGCCACTACGTGATGAAGTGCTAGAGCAGCATAGGGTTCATAAGGAGGGCCCACATGATTATATCATTCCTCCTCCACCCCTCATTACTATTAGAACTAATAGGCCAAATCTAGAGTGCAAGGCTCTTCAGATAGGGTGAGCCAACTCTGCCCGTCCCTTTCACATGTATGAAAGGGAGCACGAGGAAAACTAGTATATTCCTCAAGAGCAATACACCGCATGGGGGCAATGCGCCTCCGCACCTGCTGATTATCAAGATCACCTATTGAGGCCAGAGCCTCGGGTGAATGTTGCTAACCTCGACAGAGGAAAGTGACCCATAGAGATCTCGGATCACCATGACCGAGATAGATATGTAGGGGAGGCATCTAGGCCTCCTAGACCTAGGACGATGGAACAAATTGACTTGGCATTTGCCAAACATGCCACCCGCCAAGCGCAAATCATGTAGCTTAGGCAAGATCAGCAGTAGTTAGAACAACTATATCATCTTAACAAAGAGTGCATTCAGTGCCAGACAGATGAGTTGTTCTAGAACACTATGCATGAGAGGATTCCAACCCCTCGCATGCATAGGACAAAAATTTATGAGAGGCACAACCCCTTAGTACGAGACAGGTCTCCATGACCTTATCAAGCGTTGCCTCCAAGACCTCCTAGACATGAGTGGGAGGCCACTCCTAGAACCAATGATGGGCGCCTTCCTCGGGCACCCATCCATGTTTATAGGTCATGCCCAAAAACTCCTCAAGAGGCCTATGAGGAATTTGAGTGAGAAGAAGAGCGGGCTGAAATGCCCTACCAAGGCGGGGGCGCTATCCGGCTACCCCTCCATAGGCCTCAAGTTCCTCGTAATTCACAATGGGAACAAACCAAAGAAGAGGAAATCAAATCCTCTGATGCATACAAAGCAACTGCTAGAGCGCTTAGAGTCTATGGAGACTAAGACTTCAGGGCCCCAAAAGCCCACCTTACGCCAACTCCGTAGTCACCCTATGCATCCTTCAGTTTCGGCACCCCCATACCCCGACCACTTCAAAGTGCCTCAATTGGCAATTTTTAGAGGGGATGAGGATGCCCAAGAGCACGTAACAAGGTTCCTGAGTCAATGCTTTGGCATTCAGGACAATGATGCATTGCTTCTGAGAACATTTATAACCACGTTCACAGGCCCTACCTCGGATTGGTTTACCCAGTTGTCGAAGCATAGCATCAATAATCTAGACCAGCTAGTGGACGCGTTCCTTGAACGTTTTGCCTTCAACACCAAGAAGAAGGCATCCTTAAGTGACCTAGCTGGCCTTAAGAAGTATGATGATGAGACCATGGCTGCTTATGGGAATCGATGGAGGACATTGCTTTCAAAGCTACCTTACCTCCCTCCCATGGCCGACATGACTCAAATGTTTTCAAAGAGTTGCTTAAGGTCGATCTCCATGCTATTGCAGCTGCAGCAATATGCCACCCTCGAAGAAGCCCTAGTGCAAGCCAAGATAATTGAGGAGATCAAAATACAAGATGATGAGATTGCCAAGCCGCGCAAGAAAGAGTGGCCCAAAAATGCTAAAACTGGGCCCACGCAACCGAAACCCACCATGGTCAATCAGGTTGCCATAACTATACCAAAGCCTACACAAATGACACAGCCCCCAAAGGCTAATTATCAGGCAGTTCCTCTTGATAACTATGAAAAGGAAAATCATAAACAAGAGCAAAATCAACAGCGTCACCCTAGGCGACAATTCACACAATTCACGGAGTCTAGAGACTCCTTGTTTGACCGCTTGTTCATGGAAAACCTGATAAACTTGCCGAAAAGTCGACCCATAGACCCCAACATGCCAAAACCCAAGGGCTATAGGGAAGACTTATATTGTAGATTTCATCGGTAGAAAGGACACGAAATCTCCACTTGTTGGAAATTCAAACACTTAGTGCAGGACTTGATAGACAACAAAATGCTCATGGTAGATAGTCCCGTAGCGCTGAGCAACCAACAGATGGAGGTCTTCAAAGACCCCCTACCTACCCATGATGCACAGGCAAAGACTTTACAAGTGAATGAGGTAACACAAAACTGCCCCATGCAAGGATACGTAGGGATGATAAGCATCGTGACATGGAACAAAAGATACCCAAACACGGTTGCACCCACTGTAGCTATAGGAGATGTTCCATCAATGTCACAACCTCCACAACACCCTACGCAACCTCCCCCACCTAGACCAGTGGCCATGATTTGGACTAAACTTACTCAAATTTTAAGGACCACGTCGGCTAGGCTCTCCATTTATGAGCTCATCCAACAATCATCGCCCCATCGGGAGGCTCTGATGGAGATACTCAAAGCCATTGAGCTACAACCCCATGAAGCCAATTCTTTCAACAATTTTATGGGACATGTGAGACAATGCACATAACCAGTCATAACCTTCAGGGAAGATGAACTAAAACTGGTGACTGGTGATATGGTGGATCCACCCCTACACGTCATTGCATGGGTCAATGGGATTCCATTCAAGAGGGTGTTGTTGGACACTGGCTCATCCAACAACATAATCATGATAGTGACATTAAAACACCTTAAGCTGCCAGCATCCCACATTGTGGCATCCACTTACACTCTTCGAGCATTCAACGACGCGTTATGCTCGATGGTTGGCACAATTGTCCTACCCATCCAAGTAGGACAAAAGACCATTCCTACATTGTGTCACATCCTTGAGGGTGAGATGGCCTACAATATCTTGCTAGGCCGGCCTTGGATCGGGGACATGAAGTGTGTCCCTTCGATAGCCCATCAATGCCTCAAATACACATACGAAGGGCAAGTACATGTAGTCCCAGCGAGACTTAGAGCCCTTTAAGTTTTGCAATGCGGTGCAGTGATGCCACAATCGACCCTCCCATCGACACATTTGGACTTTCAATTGAATCCGTCCACACAGGGTCCGATTCTGCCTACATCCTCGTTGTTGAGTCCCTCAACTCACCAACCTAGCCCATCTTCATCATCTGTTCCTTCACCAACGATGCCACCTATGGTGGCCACACCGAAGGACAATGGGAAGAAGCCCCTAGAGGAGGTACCACCATTAGTCTCAACCATCTCTATCGAAGAGGTGCCCAGTCGAATGGAAGTCGAGACACCTGGTTCACCCAACATGGAGTGGACTCGGGGAGAACTCCCATTCCCTCCCCCTCAACCCAGATGATTACCATTGAGATGGCCAATACGGGCCTAGGGGAGTACCTAGTGTGGAACGTTGTGGCAACACCCATGCTCGAATCCATGCAAGACATGGGGAGACCTCGCCTCCCCATCGACACTATCGTCCCTTTAGGCTACCCGCCAAATCAGACCAATTTTGTATATGGGGGCCTCGAGAATGGCATTGAACCCTACCTACAAGAGGAAGAGGATGAAGAGCCATTTGTTGAGAATGTTGACTATCTATCCAACCCAGACTTCACCTTGAAATACCTAGACCAATGTAATTGGCATGGATATGGATTGGGCAGATACGAACAAGGAATGTGCATTCTTTGTCAACCGAGATACCAGATGCAATATGATAAATCAGGAGTAGGGTTCAACCACCCTTTGCCCCTCGACATCTTGGTAGAAACCATGCAAGGCCTAGGTCTAGGCAATAGGGATGGGTTGGCACAAGATCCATATGCCAATCCCAACACAACATACACATTGGGGGATTATCTCCCATTGTTAACAACAAACCTTGTTGACCTCAACAACCCCTCCCCTTTGATCGAGGAAGGGGAAAGTTCAAGAAGTAACCTCCAAGAGGGATATGAACAAGATCAAGGGGGTCTTCTGAAGATGAGTCAGATTATGAGGTAGCACCTTGGGACCCTTTTGAGTCTGATAGCAATCACTCGCAGGTGACACCCATTGATGACTATCAGGAGAACTTCATGGCAATGTTCCCCTTTAATGTTCCGATCGGGCAATTGCTACCTCTAGAGAATCCAGCCCTCCCGTAGAGAGTGGAACAACCCAGAAGGGACCAAATCAACTTGCTCAAACAAAATGAGCCTCCCATGCCGGCCATAAGGCCAAGTGATCCACCAGAGGAAGAAGATCCAAATATCTTCTTCAACATCGACTACCTGCATGCCAGATTTTTGGTTTTCGTAGAGAGTGAGGATAGTGATCAAGAAATGCCTAGTGGGAGGCTATACCAGCTAGAGGGGCACATAGTTGTTGGAGCCAATGAAGGCCTATGGATCTTCGATAGCGACTATGAGGATGAGACTGAGATGGCATATCTCAACCATATGAGGCAACAAGAATACCCCATAGACATCGATGATATGTTTGAACATCTAAATATGGGACCAAGGCATAGGTGGCATTTAAACCAAGTACAGTTAAACCAAGTGCTTCATCCACCACTTTGGGCATACAGGGAGCACCTCCCACCTAGAGACCCTATAGGGCCATCAGTGCCAAGGGTAGACCCTATCCTTCTATCCACACATAGGGCCGATCCTTTTGTGCCAGTACCCATAGAGCCAGATCCGGGGTACAAGGATCACCAAGGATGTCTGAATCAACACCCACGCGGCAATGGAGACCAAATTCATTCCATCAACATGATCTCCATTGATTTAACCACCCCCATCCACAATCCAACCGATCCAACATGACCATTGTATCTAGACCTAGATGCCATAGACTGGGATCATGCTGACTCACCACCATCCCCATAGAGTACTGGCCTTGCGGTGAGATGTTTCATTTCACCCCAGGACAGACTCAGGATATCTTCCATGCTTGAAGAGGAACCTGACATTCCCAACACAGATCTAAATTCAGCAAATGATATCCACCGATCCCAACTCCACACCAGTTGGAGGACGGATCCCACATGTTAGTCGAAGAGACGATTGACGTAGACATCGGTTCTGATCCAATGAATCCACAAATCATCAAGCTAGGGGTAAGTTTATCCCTCGAAGAGCAAGCCGATTACATTGCCCTTCTCAAAGAGAAGAAGGAGGTTTTTGCATGGTCCTACAAAGACATGTCGGGGCTAGACCCGCAGCTAGTCACGCATAATCTAACACTTGATCCGACAGTCAAGCCAGTCAAGCAAAAGCTACGTAAGATGCACCCAACAGTGGCCTTAATGGTCAAATATGAGCTACAAAAGTTGTTGGATGCATAGTTTGTCATCTGCATAGATTACCCACCATGGCTGTCCAACATGGTACCCATCAAAAATCCTGATGGGAGGATTCGCATATGCATCGATTTTTGAGATTTAAACAAAGCGAGTCCCAAGGATGATTTCCCCTTGCCTAGCATCGACGCATTGGTAGATGCTACAGCAGGCCATGAAATGCTTTCCCTCATGGATGGTTTCTCGGGATACAACCAGATTCGTATCAATCTCGATGATCAACTAAAAATGGCGTTCACGATGCCTTGGGGGACATTTTGTTATAAGGTCATGCCCTTTGGCCTTAAAAACGTTGGCGCCACCTACCAACGCGCTATGACATACATCTTCCATGATCACATGCATAAAACTTTGGAAGATTATATGGATGATTTGTTGGCCAAATCTCTTTTGCGCCAAAATCATCTCGATGACTTACGCAAGATCCTTGATCGCCTCATCGAACACAAGGTTAGGCTAAACCCCAAGAAGTGCGTATTTGGCGTCACATCTAGAAAACTCTTGGGTTTCATAGTCTCAAAATGAGGCATCGAGGTAGATCCAAATAAAGTCAAGGCAATCCTTGAAATGCTTCCCCCAACCACCATCAGGTAGCTCAGAAGCTTGCAGGGTAAGGTCACGTCGATCAAGCGCTTCATAGCATAGTTATCTGACAAGTGTCGACCCATGAATAAATTATTACACAAGGGGGTAGCATTTCATTGGGATGACGAGTGCCAGTCAGCCTTCGATGACATCAAACAATACTTGGCTTCATCGCCAGTATTGGCACCACCTAGACCAGGAGTGTCATTCTATTTATACATCTCAGCTACTGAGGTGGCACTGGGTGCCATGCTAGCCCAAAAAAATGAATTACATAAAGAACAGGCTAATTATTATCTTAGCCGCACCCTAGTCAGTTATGAACTTAACTATGCATACGTTGAGAAGCTATGCTTGGCGGTGGTATTTGCCACCAAAAAGCTATGCCATTACATGCTGAGCAATACGACGTATGTTGTGTCTAAGGAGAATCCATTGCGGTACATGATGAGTCATACTTATCACAGTAGTCGCACGGCAAAATGGATCATGTTGTTGATGGAGTTTGACATCGAATTCATTGGACAAAAGTCCATCAAAGGTCAAGTCATCACCGATCAACTAGCAGAGGCTCCTCTCGAAGATGATCAACCTCTGACCATAGAGCTGCCCGATGATGGGGTCTTCCATGTCTCAGAATCGCCAGATTTTGATGAGCACGAGTCACGAGCTGACATAACCTTATTTTTTGATGGTTCTAAATGTGAGCAAGGGGGTGGCATGGGAATCATGTTTTTCACACCGCAAGGGGCTCCAATGCCTTTATCATTTAAACTTGATTTCTCATGCACCAATAACAATGCTGAATATGAAGCCTTGCTCATAGGTCTTTAGACAACCATCACCATGAACATCAAATGCTTGAATATCTTTGGTGATTCATTGTTAATTGTCAACCAAGTGAAAGGGGTATTCCAATGCAAATGCCTAGTTCTACAGGCCTACAAAGCCCTTATGGATAAATTCTTGGCAAATCTTGAATGGTACGACATCGAGGCACTCCCTCGATCATCGAATCATTTTTATGGACACTATGGCCTCCTTGGGGTCACTAATCCTGCAAGACATTTCTGGTGAGATGACAACCATTCAAGTCAAAACGTTATCGCAATCCATGATGGAGCGTGCAAGCTCTGACATAATGCCAAGAATCCACCTGATCCAGATTGAACCATCTCAGGATAGGTTCTCTCGAATCCATGATAGTCTGAATCATGCCAACTGGGGGTCTTTGTTCTCTCCAACCCCTCTTAATAGCAACACAACGCTATTTTTACAAGTTCTTTCCCGCTCAGCTTTTGCTAGGGATGAACTTCAAGAGGGATCGGTCATTCATACCATCGAGGTTTCTGATCAGCAGGATTGGTACACACCCATAAGAGACTATCTCAAGTTAGGTAGCCTCCCACTTGGATTGTCGCACGCCATGAAAATATCATTCAAATAGAAAGCGGCAAAACATGTCTTGCTAGGAGACATTTTATACCGTCGAAGCTATGAAGGAATCCTCCTCCATTGCTTGGACCAGCAGGAGTCCACTTGGGCGATCACCCAAGCGCACGATGGTACATGTGGTGGCCACTTCAGTGGTATGGCCATCGCAAAGCGCATTCTTCGCATGGGCTATTATTGGCCATCTTTAGAGCGAGATTGTTGTGCATATGTGTGAAAGTGCGTGAAGTGTCAACACCATGCTAACTTGACACACGTACCTTCTCAAGCCTTGCAGTCGATCCAATCGGCTTGGCCATTTTCATAGTGGGGCTTAGATCTCATCGGAAAGATCTCCCCTACATCGTCAGGTCATCACACATTTATCATAACGGCCACAGAGTACTTCACTAAGTGGGTGGAAGCAATTTTGCTTACCTCTACGACTGGGCCCCGCATTGCGGAGTTCATTTTACATAACATCATATGTCATTTTGGTATTCCATCCAAGATCATCTCGGATAATGGGACGTCATTTAAGAACAAATATGTGCGTGCTTTGACAACAAAGTACAAAATTTAGCATAGTTTTTTGACACCTTATTATCCACAGGCAAATGGGCAAGCAGAGGCGTCAAACAAAATGCTAGTTGCCATCCTTAAAAATACGGTCGTAGATAGTCATAAGGATTGGCACATCCAAATACCACTTGCCCTATGGGCTTATCGCACTAGCATTCGGACGCCCACTGGGGCAACTCCATTTTTGCTAGTGTATGGCTCCGAGGCAGTCATGCCTCTCGAGTTGGAAATACCCTCCCTACGCATATCAATGCAAGAGTTCATCGATGATGACACTGCACGGTAGGCCCGGTTAGACCAGCTTACGTTACTCGATGAACGATGCATCAATGCTCTCGAGCATTTACGTATCTATCAAGAGTGACTTAAGAAAGCATACAACATGAAAGTTCACCTGAGGGACTTTCAGGTCGGTGACCTGGTCTTAAAAGAGAACCAACAAAATTCTAACTTGCCGCCCCATTTAAGGGACAAGTTTGCAACAAATTGGTTAGGTCCTTATGTAATCGATAGTAAAATAGGACCTAGAACATACCGGCTCGCCTCTCTTGAAGGAATCAAGGAACTAGAACCCTTGAACATCAGTCATTTGAGGCCATTCAACATTTAGAGAGCCATGGCCCACCCCAAAAGCTCCAAGGATTCTCACCATCACTTGGTCACCCTAAAATCCCCAAAGGTATCCATAATCCCTTTGGTCAAACCAAAAGCTCCAAGGATTCCCACAATCGCTTGGTCAACCTAAAATACCCCAAAGGTATCTATAATCCCTTTGGTCAAACCAAAAGCTCCAAGGGTTCCCACAATCGCTTGGTCAACCAAAAACACCCCAAAGGTATCTATAATCCCTTTGGTCAAACCAAAAGCTCCAAGGGTTCCCACAATCGCTTGGTCAACCAAAAATGCCCCAAAGGTATCTATAATCCCTTTGGTCAAACCAAAAGCTCCAAGGATTCTCACCACCGCTTGGTCACCCAAAATGCCCCAAAGGTATCTATAATCCCTTTGGTCAAAACCTCCAAGGATCCATAAGAATCACTTGGTCCACACCCATTCGGGTTAAACCATCCATAACGAATATTCAAAAACAACAGATAATCAAAAATAACAAAAAAATTGCATCTCACTTTCATGCATAATCTTAAAAATCAAAACACAAAAAAAAAACTACATTAGGCATCACATACATACATTGCATATTTGCTGGTCATACATGTCAAATGCACCATAGACTGTAATTACTCGGCAATTCCATCATTTTCCACATTTATCCATTTTGTAAATGATCCAACAAGAATAACGCCATTCACATTTTTGCCATATCATAGTCAGTTGTCTTCTAATGTCTTTAGGGTTTTCGTCATTCAGCTGTCTTTAGATTTCTAGTCAAATGTTGTACAAAGTCAGACCGATTTTTACAAGGTAGAGTTTTACTTGGATCACGCCTTGTTACATAGCATCCCAACACAAGCTTAAAACACATAAAAATTCCCAAGTTGTGTGAACGAAAGACGAAACCTGCAAAGTGGTCCAGGATACCATACAGTGAAAATGTTATCTCGCTCATCCCCTTGTGCGAATGACCCCAAGAATGCTGAGAATTGGCAAAAGGACAAGAAAACTTCCTTCAATTCCCCAAAATAAATAGTGGTTTTTACCACTACAAAGAATTCCAACTCCAAACATGAATATCAAAAGTGCACAAATCAAAAAGCACAAGAAATAGCGATTCTAATCACTACTCAAAATCCCAAGCTCAAACAAAATAAATAGTGATTATCATCACTACTGAGAAAATATCCCATTAAAAGAGAGGGAGTAACTATTGAATCCCTGGAATTCTCAGCATTCGAAAGGTCATGAGGTGATCCTCAGTCCCGATTTGGTGGATAGCCTACTGGTCACTGGTGGAAAACCTCTCGCATGATGATATATCTATCGCATTAGTTGTTGGGCATATGTATAGATCAATGTTTGCATGTGGATGAGCTAGCTTATGGTATCCTAGATTGTGTCATAGATTAATCCTACTAAATGCAACAAAGGAGTTAGTGGAGCTAATTAGGTGATCCTCAGTACAAGTTTGGTGGATAGCCTACCTAGCACTGACGGTATCCTTACGAATACCACATAAACGAACTCAATCGCACACACAGGGATGTGAAATAACTTGGTCAAACTCAAGTCTGATTCGTACCTTGTTCAAAAGTCTTGTAAGATAATGTATAGTCTTGACTAGTTAGTTAAAGCATCTGAGTCTCAAAAAAACCTTAACTACATTCTAAAACAATTGTTGTACATTTCATTACTTACATCACCATCAGAAAATACAAAACAAAAATTACAAATGCAAAGTTATTCCATAAAGCAATCACATAGTACAGAAAGCTAGTAAATCCTGTATAGTCTATGGTGCCACCACTTGTACACCAAACAAATCATTCCATCCATTCCATATGCATACATCTATATCATATAGTTAAAATCATCCGTAGTCATAATAGCATATGCATACATCAACATAAATAAATGTGCATAAAGAACAATAAACCATGACAAGTATATAATCAAACCAAAAGAGTCATGTTGTATTGCCCAAATTTTTTGCACCCTTACCTTCAAGCTAAAGGATCTGTACCCAAAAGAGGGGTGAGAAAAGGATGGAAAAATACCTTGGACAGAGATGCCCTTTGAAAGTCGTGCCTCTCGGGGGAGGGGTATAAAGGTGAATTTTCGATGGATGGTGGGGTTCACCAGGAAACTTTGAGTGGCAGTTTCCACGCCTAGGTTGAGAATGGGTTTGATTTGTTCATTTTATGTTCAATCATTTAGATTCCTAGGTTGGCCAAAATGAAGCTAAGCTATTCTATATGAAGATTCTGATTTATATGAAGATAGAAGACATAAATGAATCCTAATGTGATTGAATACAAAGAATATATAAAATGGAGAAGAGTACACCTAATTTCTGATGTCTGATGAAGATTCTGAAGCTTGTAGGAGTCAAAATCATCCCTGATATGATAGGATCATCTGTAATTGTATAGAATTATCCCAAATCATAGGAGATCATCTGAGATCACCCAATATTTTCAACGACCTAATGAATTTGTCAGAACCCTGCAATCAAGAAAATAGACACCAAAAACCAAAAATACAATTGCAAGAATGATGCAGAATGATAGAAATAAGAGTATAGATGTTTGAATGATAAATCCAAATATCGAATTAAATGAGATGCACTATTTTGGAAACTTATTTTGAATTTTATCATGCAATTATGCTAAATGAGGTGAACTCCAAGATGCAAAATAGAAGTAAATTAATCTAATGCACCAATAAATAAGGAAAATGAGATAGATAATGTAAACTCAGGGTTCTGATTGCCCCCAAGATGAATTATAGACCAGATCATCGTTTATCTTGATAGGATCATCTAAAATTGTAGTTGAATCACCTGCGACGATCCGAGCTACCTCCGAAAGAAACACAGTGAAATCCTACAAAAAAACTTGAAAACACAAATGCAAATGATGGGAGATCACAGCAAAAACTAAAATTATAGGGAAATAATCAGCCAGGAAGCCAGGTAGGGAGTCAGGGTAGGGATTCAAGGGGATAAACTAGGAAAATCCTAGTTTATATAGGATTAAGGGGAGGTTAGGAGGTTGGGGATCATCCCAATCTGGGAGATCCCCAACGTGGGAATCTCCAACCGCACAGACACGCTTTTTACCAAGTTGGAGAGGTCGTTGGAATAGAAGCTAATTATGAAAATTTGGTTTTGGGAAGAAATCTTTTGGACATTCTGTTCTAGATTAATTCATTCGATTTGGGATGATATCATCAGATCGATGACGATATCGATCAACGGTCACAACAACCTCTAAAAATGGTGCAAAAAATTAGGTGAGCAGTTAACGAGCGATTTCGAGGTTAAAATTCAAATTTCTACTTTTTACTGATGGTTTAATTGCACCAATTTTAGGGTGCTACATTTTGCCCCCTCTTTAGCAAATTTTCCAAAAAAATGCGTTAAATACGAGTTCTTCACGCTTTACGATAAAGCAAAAATTTATTCCATTTTTAAGACGACAATTCTAAGTCGAATCATACGACTGTTTGCTATGGTGCCCCCTCTAAATTTTTACCCAAATCGACCGTTTGAGGTAAAAGCATGGAAAGGCAAAAATTAAAAAAAAATGTCGTTTTGAATAAAAATAAGAAAAATAGGGTAAAACCCTAATTCATTTTTACTGTTCACTTTCGCTGTTTCAGAGCTCTGCAAGTGAAATGGTGGAAATGGCACACAGATCGACAAAGATCCAATGCGGGTTGCGGGTAAGGATCTAAACCTAGTTTACTATGTTTTTAACTTGATTTACTTGATTTTTGACTTGAATTTTAAGTGTTTTTGGGCGTCGCGACCGTTTTTAGGCCATCGACAAAATCGTCTCTATATTGCCGATTTCGTCTAGGGATGAAATCGAAGAAATAGGGGCAATCCTGTCCAATAAGGGGTGATCCCCAAATTGAAGAACAGAGATGATTTCATCCTATTAAGGATGATTTTATCTAAATTTGGTACGATATCTTCCAATAATGGGCGATATCAACTTTTATGGGATGATTTGATTTTAATTGATTTTTTTTATGATTATGTACTAATGATTTTTGTTGTTTTATTGCTTATTTTGTAGAGGGGATTGCTAAAGAGTCGGGAGTGGAAATACGGAGGTCTAAGAGATGATTTTGCGGTGCTCAATCAGGCCGAGCGAGATAGATTGGTAGAGGTAGGACTACAGCATGTGGCAGATATGCCACAAATTCCTATAGACATGGGGCTACTGATAGCCCGAGCAGAGAGATGGTATCTGGATTCGTCTTGCTTTTGGCTACCAATAGGGGAGATGACTCCCACTCTAGAGGATGTATGGAGGATTTTTAGGATCCCTATACATGGTCGATTCATGACCCCTTCGGCTAATCAGGGCCATGCTATGATGAGATTGTGCGATGACCCAGGATTCATCCTAGAGAAGGGAAAAGTGAACATCAAGGCTTTGAGGCGGATGCCTACGGCATCTTGGTTGACCCAGGTTTTGGTAGGGGTGGTGGGTGACCTTCTTCTATGCCACCAAAGCAGATGCAGATTACCATGGCTACTCTCATATGTGGTCTATGACATGAGAGACCACAAATATAGGTTTGCTTGGGGCAGATTTGTACTGTGCCACTTATATAGGATCCTTTACGGGGTCGTATACAAGGGGGGTCGATATCTGGTATTGAGATTACTTCTACAGGTTTGGTGTTGGGAGCACATTGCAGTGCAGATGTCAGTAGGGCTTCCACTAATAGGAGTTGATCGAGAGAGACCCAAAGTTTTCTATTAGTAGCTCTAGAGAGGGTCATAGTAGTGGATAGATCTATCGACATCCTAAAGGTTGCTGGATGACCTCACCCCAGATCGGATCACCTGGAGACCATGGAGAGAGCATCCAGGATGGGTAGAGGATGGACAGGATTTGGCTTGCATCAGGCGAGTCATATGGTTGAGGACAGAGCGGGGAGAGGTAGAGCTCCATCGCTACGACCAAGTTTTGAGGCAGTTCGGTCTACAGTAGGGGATCCCTACTCTTAGGTATTATGAGTACTCTCAAAATGTGTGGGATAGTACCACACTAAGTGGGGCTCTAGACATGTAGTGGTTCTGGAGTCAAGATGCTGATGATGCCCCCATTCAGCCAGTGGATGGAGATGATGTGGGGATAGCAGACGGATATGATGCCTGGTATGCAGGCATCTGCCCTCCTCGGATGACAAAGGCACAGGGTCTGATGTACGCTATAGTGTAATGGATGGAGAGGTGACGCTAGGCTACCATCGATGCAGTGAGGGGTCACGAAGGGAGGGATCAGTGATGGCCTTCTTAGGAGAGATGTCAAAGAGTACCATGGGCTCTAGAGAGACAACAATAGTCAGAGAGGATGGAGGAGAGGAGAGAGAAGAGGAGAGAAAGACTCCCTCTTCAGTAGAGGGATAGGCCACCATTGCTCGATAGGGGCAAGGGTGTCGAGGTGGGGGAGAGCAACGATATGGTAGCTCTTCGGGTAGAGAATTCTCACCTATGAGCTCAGGTGTAGACTCTATAGGATGAGGCTACATGACTCAGGGCTCGAAGTAGAGGGGTGAGCATTCTAGATTCGGCATGGTCGGTTGCTCAGACCACATTCTATCAAGGAGTGTACTACCAGCTGGTTCCATAGGGCTAGAGGATACAGTTGCCAGCCGGCATTACAGAGTCGATCAGGATGGGGTCATCGAGGACATCATCACGATCGACATCGAGGACCCACGATACAGGACGGGCTTCTATGGGACCACCTCCTCCACCTTAGGGCGGGAGAGGAGATGAGGCTGAGAGCTCGAGGGCTTCTCGAGACTAGATGCACATTGTACATAGACTATTTTTGAGATGATTGAGTATGCCAAGGTATAGATTGTGGCATACCAATCCGTTTTGATATGATGTATATACTTATTGATATATATATGATGTTCTTTTTGTGATATGACTTGTATGTTTTATGATGCTTTAATATTTTAATTTTTTATTGACTATTCATGTAATTATGTCGTTGAAAATATTATAATTTTATGTCATGCTATAAAATTAAATGAAATAATCTGATGTAAACAAACTGGTTGTTGTGGTGTGTTTTGATGAAAATAAAGTGACTTCTAACAATAATTTCAAAGGACATTGTCGTTGTTACATGACCATTTCATGGATTCGTCGCTCGCTAGGTCATCAAGCTAATCTTGGTATGAGAGAAATATTTCTAAAAGTAAAAGGGTGCTTAAGAGACTTTCTTAAGACTTTGTGTTGTGATGATGAAAAATGATGATAGTGATGATTTGTTTTCAAATTTCCATGAAAATATTATGCATGAAATATTAAAAATATGATTTTTTCTAGGCATAAAATTCCTAAGTATGATAGAAATTTGAACAATTCCCTAGGAATTATACCATCGTCGCAAAAAAAAAAAAAAAAGAATGTTGACATAATGAAATGAAATAGGAAAGTTTTCATTCTTTTTAAAGCACAATTGTGTAACATAATTATTTAAGCCATATGCTTTTATGGATTAAATAAATGGGAAATAAAATTAGAACGATGGTTTGCGCTAGGCATAGAATTTTAGGTATAGACTTATACCATCATCGTGAAATCCAAAGAAGAAATTGATATAATAGTTTTATTGCATAGTTGGTTTTTGATTTTGAGATAAACGAAAAATATAAAAATGAGGACTTGCACTAGGCATAAAATTCCAATTTAGGTTTAGGAACTATAACATCATCGCGAAAGTCAAAAATATATAAATGTGACTTTATTGCTAGATTTTTGAACATGTTTTGCAAGAAAATTTTGGTTTTTTGAAAAAAATGTATTTAATTGATTTTACGCTAAGCAGATATTCTCAAGTAAGAAAGTCAAATTATTCCAGAAGATTTGAATAAATATTTAAATTATCTCAAAGATAAAATTTAGATTTATAAGGAACCCCGTGTGCATATGTGAGTTCATTTTCAATCTTGATCTATCATAATGATGCAAAATCTCTCAAACACAAATGTGTGTACAATTGTAATGTTCATTTACCGATTTTGAGCAAGATAATTTGATACAAGTAATTTGAATTAACCAAATGAGTGTTCGTTGACCATGATTTATATGCATGTAACCGTACCAGACTACTATGTAAGTCGGGTCATCAAGAGCTAGTTGATCCATAAGCGAACATAGGTCTGTACAAAATAAGGTCGCTAATGTGACAGACATATCACCACGCTAGGAGTTACCCAATGTCAAGCAAGTTGGGCTCAAATCACCTGTTATGGGGTTTACCTCACAGTTTTTGAATAATTGAGAATTCAAGGGATTCAAGCTTCACACTTCCTTCTTTCAAAAGGGGGAGAAGGATTTATTGTTTTTTGCTTTTTCTTTTCTTTTCTATTTCTATTTTTTTTCTTGACACTGAGATAATGCTGAAATATTACAGAGATGGTACAAAATGATACTAAAATAATGCTTCTGAATAATTTCTCTTTTTCTCATGATTTTTCTTGATTTTCTTTTTCTTTTTCTTCCTATACTAGGGATACTTGCTCAGATTGGATTTAGAGCAATGGATTTTTCTTCTGGGCAAGGGTGAGCTTGTCCTTTTGTCAATTCTCAAAGATTCTAGACCATGTGCATGATAGGATAGTAGGGGAAACTTTTTTCTCAAGAGACCACTTCTACTGTGTAACATCGTTTTGAATTTGCAATGAAATCATTTTAATGTGAAAAGGTGTACTTGGTTTAAGTAAATAACAAGATCAGTTCTCTATGCTCAAAAATTTATTTAATTCAACTGTGGACTTCGATATAATAGAGATTAATAATCATACCAAATAAGATCAAGATATTTATTCATGTGAGTGTGAAAGTGAGGGATTCTAGATAAATGCCAATTTATCCAAAATAACTAAAAATATAAATGCAATACTTCAAGAATTGACAGGTCCAAAATAGAAGATGTTTTTGAGGATTTTGATGATTTTGATTTTTTTATATTTTGATTTTAATTTATGAATTGAGAGAATACATAATATTACTATTTTTGAAATTTTTATATGAATTACTAATATGAGACAATATGTATAATATATACAGTGACAAAATTACCAGATTTATGCATAATAGCGCTTAAGATGCATAATGTTCATAGGTTTTTTAAGATCTTTACCATCTAAGGTAGCTAATCTGTATGCTCCCGATCCAAATTTAGCAATGATAATATATGGCCCAAGCTAGTTAGGCTCGAATTTGCCTTTAAGGTCTTTAGTTACATTAGTATTTTTTTATTTTCTTTTAAGACGAGGTTTCCGATCTCAAAGGATCGATTATGAACTTTCTTGAGATATGCTCATTTGAGATTGTTCTGGTAGGCACAAAGATGCTCCAAAGCATTAATGTGCTTCTCATATAGGAGTTCCAGCTGACTAAATCTGCAAGCACGATATTCATCTCCTACTTCAGTATCTTGAAGTAGCAGAGCCAAAGAAGAAACTTCTAGTTCAAAGGGAAAAACAGCTTCAGCGCCATAAACCAAAACAAAAGGTGAAGTGCTCGTGGGAGTATGAATGCTAGTTCGATAAGCCCACAAAGCAGGATATAATTGAATGTGCCAATCACGGCAAGATTTATTGACCAATCTCTTGAGGATTTTAATTAATGTTTTATTAGATGCTTCTGCTTGGCCATTACCTTGAGGATAATAGGGAGTGGACCAATGATGTTGAATTTTATATTTTTGACATAGTTTCTTTACATCTTTGTTTTTTAAACAAGTTCCATTATTCGAGATGAGATTTACGAGAATTTTGAACCTACAAATAATTTGATTAAGAATAAACTTGGAAACTTGCGTTCCAGTGCAAGAAGCTAAGGGCATAGCTTCGAACCACTTCATAAAATACTCGGTGGTGGTTATGATGAATTTGTGTCCATCAGATGACACAGGATTGATTTTTTTGATGATGTCTAAGCCCCATTTTGAAAAGGGCCAAGGAGATGAAATAGCCTGTAGTTCTTGTGTAGGTGCATGGACAAGGTCAGCATGTTTCTAGAACTTTTCGCAATGGCACACGTAATCATGTGCATCATTCTCCATGGTAGGCCAAAAATATCCTATCCTAAGGAGCTTCTTAGCAATGGCGCTACCACTAAAGTGTCCCCCAAAAGATCCATTGTGGGCTTCACTCAAAGCTGATCTAGACTCTTCTAGATTCAAACATCTCAATAGGATACCTTCAAAAGATCTCTTATATAACATATTGCCAATTATTACGAATAGAATTGCTCGTCTACGTAATAACCGATGCTGGTTTCTATTAAAACCTTCAGGGAAGGTCCCATTTTGAAGAAAATTGAGGATGTCAGTGTACCAAAGTTCATGAATAGTTTCTTTGATTAGAAACAAGTCCAAATGTTCCAAGCATGATTTAGTTGAATCAGGTTCCTGGAGTCGACGAATAATGATGTTAGCATATTTGTCATCTAACTCCAAGGGTAAAAGAGATGCAACTATGGCCATAGCATCAGCCTCATGATTGCTAGTTCTAGGAATAGCTTCCATGGTAACTTGATCAAATAAAGATATTAATTGTAATACATATGCTTTATATGGGCGCAATTTATCATCTCTGGTTTGATAAACATCATTAATTTGATTTATAACAAGTTGAGAAGCACCAAAAACTAATAGATTTTTAATTTTTAGTGCCAGGGTAGCTCGTAATCCAAGGATTAGAGCCTCATATTTAGCAGTGTTATTAGTACAGGCAAGCATTAATTTAAAGGATAGAGGTATGATATGTTTCTGTGGAGATATCAAAATAATACCTGCACCAGCCCCACTCATGCATCGGCCTTTGTCAAAGTATAGGGACCATTGCTCTGAATGATCTACCTCTAGGTTAAGGCATTCATCAAAAAACTCAATGACAAGGGGATGGGTGGACTCTAAGGGTGCAACAGCTAATTGATCTGCTATGATTTGACCCTTAACAAAATTTTGTCCTATAAAAATGAGTTCAAACTCGCTTAGAGCAAGAACCCACTTCATTTTACGACCAGATAAATAAGGTCGACTCATGAGATACCACAAGGGATCGAATTTAGCAATAACGTATGTTTTCTGATTGAGCATATAATGGTGTAGTTTATGTGTAGAAAATATGACTGCTAGACATAACTTCTCTAATGTTGTATAGTGGGTTTCATAACTAATTAATGTTCTGCTAATGTAATAATTAGCACACTCTCTTTTCTCATCATCAAGTTGAGCTAACATAGCTCCTAAAGCAAAATCTGAAGCAAAAATATACAAGATAAATGGGCGATCAGGTTTAGGTGGCAAAAGTATAGGTGGGTTAAGAAGATATTGTTTGAGGATTTCAAATGCTTCCTTACATTCATCGTCCCAATGGAAAGACACATCATTCTTAAGAAGCTTAAGAAAGGGTCCAGTTTTATCCGCCAACTTATCGATGAAGCGACGGATAGCTTGAAGCTTACCTTGTAGACTCCGTAATTCAGATATATTGGTAGGTGCGGGCATATCAGTGATAGTCGTAATCTTGAGAGGGTCAATTTTTATGCCACGTAAAGAAACTATAACCCCCAATAATTTACCTAACTTAACTCCGAATATACATTTGGCTAGATTCAATCGGATAAAATATTCTCTTAACCGATCAAATACTTTTCTCAAGTCATCTAAATGGTCATCTTCTTTAGTAGAACGAGCTATAATGTCTTCTACATAATCATGTAGTATATCATGCATCATATCATGAAAGATATAAGTCATGGCTCGTTGATAGGTTGCACCTGCATTCTTCAAACCAAATGGCATCACTTTCCAAAAGAAAGTCCCCCAAGGGGTAATAAATGTTGTTTTAGCCTGATCTTAAGGAGCTATCATGATCTGATTATAACCAAAAAATCCATCTATTAAGGATATCATTCCACTCCCAGTAGTAAAATCAATGATCTGATCCATATTGGGAAGGGTAAAATCGTCTTTAGGGCATGCAACATTAATATCTCTAAAGTCTGTACAAACCCTAATCTTAGTAGCTTATTTCTTAGTTATTGGAACTACATTTGAGATCCATTCAGCATAATCAATGGTTTCTATAAAAATAACATTCAGGAGTTTTTCTAACTCCCATTTGACTAGTAAGGCCACTTTAGGATGCATTTTTCTAAGCTTATGCTTAACAGGTTTAGCATCCCGATGCACTACTAGGTGATGCATAACTACATAAGGGTCTAAACCTGGCATACCTTCATATGTCCAAGCAAAAACATCTTCATATTCTTTAAGAAATACAACGTATTTATCCTATTTTTCTTGACTCAATTCTGATCCAATGTTTATTATGTGAGGGTTATCATTGGTTCCAATGTTAATTTTTATGACATTTTCTACTTCCATGTGTAGATCTCTCTCAAAGTTAGGTGGGGCGGGTGAAACGCCCAATTCTTGTAATTCTTCCAAGGTTAGCTTGGATAATTCATCTTGAGGAGTCGTGGCCTCAAGCTGGGCTATAGTAGGTATAGAGCCATCAAAATAAAATCCATTATGTAATAATTCCTCAATGGAGACATTATGAAAGATATCTCCCTCCAACTCATCATCATATTCAGCGATCATCTCAGGATAAGCTATAGATAACATATTACATGTGAATGTCTTATTCATTAAATGCAAAGCATCATGTTCATCTAAATAATCTTGGTAAAATATAAGATGGTCATCATCCTCAAATGGGAATGGTTGACCCTTACTAGAAAATAGGCCCACACCACATCGGGCGGGCCACACTTCTACCTCAAAATATTCTTTCATACCATTCTGGAAAGGTCCCAAACCTTTCCCTTTATATCCAAATTTAAGAATTATAGGTTTGGCTTTAATATAATCATTAGTAAAATAACATCGAGCATATCCATCATAATGAGTTCAAATGTTTTTGGGTATTCTACCCTAGTCATATCCCTTATAAATAAAGGCACAGCTCCCTAATTGGTAAATACTTTCCATAGGTTGTGGGAGGCCCAAGGTACAAGGAGATGGTGGCAAATTATTTAAAATAAGGGAATCTTGCATAGAAGCATTCGTTTCTTCTGATATAAGAATTTTAGATAGATCGGGTAAGAGCTCATCAGTAAGATCATAATATGTAGAAGGAACATTCCCTACGTCTTCTAATGTAGAAAATATGAATTTGGTAGATGTAGACGGTGTAGAGGTGTCGATAAATGGGTCTCTTATAGGTATGGAAGTTATATGAGTAGAACAAGAGACATTGGTTGAGGGATTAGGATCTTTCTTAGGTACTAATGTGGTTTGTTAAGAAGATGGTTGAGCTATATGTGGAGGTGTAACTGATGGAGAAGAAGTAGATGACTTTGTGGGTGTGAGTTTCACACGTTTAGATGGATAATGAGAATTAGGATGTGTGGATGACAGAGTGGGGAAAAATTGAACTCCAATAGGTTCTGCCAAAGCACACATATCAAAGGGTCTTGGATCACCATGAATGGTAACCAACTGATTCTTAAATTCAAACTTAACACATTGATGTAAATTTGAGGGAAAATATCGCATCACGTTGATCCAAGGATGACCCAAGAGTATATTGTATGATGCAGGGCAATGTACAATAAACACAGTCGTATCCAAGGTTCTTGGACCAACCTGCAATGGAA
This sequence comes from Wollemia nobilis, assembly GCA_028583015.1. Classification (NCBI taxonomy): domain Eukaryota; kingdom Viridiplantae; phylum Streptophyta; class Pinopsida; order Araucariales; family Araucariaceae; genus Wollemia; species Wollemia nobilis. The sequence continues at coordinate 14,338,483 of JAQPPZ010016724.1, forward strand.
TGGTAATAACTCCACATGTTTCTTGTGTTTTGTCATTGAAAGCTTTTATGATCATATTAGTTCTTTTCATTTCATCACTTCTAAACCCAAATCTTTGGTAGAAGTCAAAAGTGCAGATATTTAAAGATGAACCATTGTCAATCAAAACTCATTTGACTACTACATCTCTAATTAATGCGGTATTATACAATGGGTTATCTTTATGTAAACTATGTTGCGGTATGTCTCTATACCGAAATTCAATACGATCAACTTCATGAGTTATCATAGTATCGGCCATGGATTCAGGTTGAATGTCTTGTGGTACCATCATCTGGCTTAATGTGAGCATTAATTCATCTCTATGTGTAGGAGAAGATCTTAAAAGGTCCAAGAGAGAAATTCTAGCTGTAATATTTGATAATTGTTCATTAATATTATAATGAGGTTTAGGTTGAACATTAGGTGAATGATTTCTTTTATTAGGAACCTTAAAAACAAATGGAGTTGACCCACCATTCTGAATTTGATCTTGTTGAGAATTTTGACCCTATTGTCTAGTAATAGCTTCGATGGTACCCACGACATTATTCTGTAGATGATGAATGGGTCTTGGTCTAGCATTTATAGCTAGCTCATTAGAAATTAATTGGTGAGATGATGGTCTAGTAGTGACTCTTCTTGTAAATGGCTCTTCTGGAACCATATAACTTGTGATAGGGTGAAGAGGATCTAATTCATCATTAGAACTATTCGATTGATTTGATGTGATTTCCATATCACTCTCAGTCTCGTATTCTATATCACTAAGATAAGGTATCTGAATATTATATAGAGGCCTGGTTGTAACCACGGATAAAGTTGTGTCAAATATTTCCAGATCATGAATAGGTAAATTCCCACTAATAGTTCCTACATATCGGGTAGGAGGAGGGACATTATGATGTTCAACTTGATTAGCCACCTCCTTACCATGTTTTGGTAAGGGATGTTGAAAGATGTCCAATGACTGATTGGCATTCTGATTCTAGTTTTGTAGGGTGTTCTTTTGAACATTATTAGGAGGATTTTGCTTAGGTTGAAAGGCTTGCACCTCCATCTCATTGTTATCAATCAAGTCCTGTATTTTATGTTTTAATATTTTACAAGAGTTGGTAGTGTGTCCAAGTCCTCTATGGAAGTCATAGTGTAAATCTGCTCTGTATCCGGGTATAGTTGGATCAGGTTCCCGAATATTTGGTAATTTAATCAAACCTCATTCTAATAATTACAGTAGGATAGTTGATAAAGGTTGGTTTAACCTAGTAAATTCTCAAGGAGGTCTATCAGGAGGTTTCAGTACAAACTTCTCTGTTGTCTTTGCAACATTAACATTAGTAGTATTTCTGCTATCGGTGACTCCATCACCCACAACTTGTTTATTATTATATTGATTTTTGGATATTTTCTCATTGTCTCTCTTTTTAAGCTGGCCTCTCCGAATGAGAGCATCTTCCACTCTTTGGGCTAAGTCTATAGCCTGATCGAAGGTGGTCAAGGTAGCAGTTGATAATTTGTAAGATAGTTGCTCTTGCAAATTATTAATAAATATGTCCAACATCTCCCTATAAGGTAACACAAAGTGCAATTTTCCTATCAACTGTCTCCACCTATCTAGGAAATCAGCAAAGCATTCATCTTTGCCCTATTTTAAGCTATACAAATCTTTAATGGTCACATATGTTTCGATGTAGGCACTAAATAGATGAAAAAAAGACTCAGCAGTTTCTTTGAAATTCCTCAAAGAATTAGTGGGTAATTGATAATAGCACTCTAATGCCATTCCTCCCAGAATTTTTGAGAACATTTTTAGTAATAACAAGTCATCATGTGATATATCATGACATGCTATCCTAAACATATGAAGATGATCTATGGGATCTTCGGTTCCTTTATATATGGGAAGAACAGGCATAGGAAAATTTTTAGGATATGGTTGTGCTACGACTATAGGATCTAAAGGCTGACTACACATCTCTCGATAATTGTACAAGGGATGGTAGGGATCTATCTGGTCCATGCGGGAAACTAACTATTTCACCACGGCTTCAAGATTTCCATTTTGTCCACCATATTGGTTCGGTGGCACATAGGAATGGGATTCATGAGTGTATGATGGTGTGACATAAGGATTAGATGTTATATTGCTATTATGCAAAGTGTTGGTAGGAAGAGTATTATGAAGGGGATTTGTAATAGTATTATGTTGTACCTTAGGTTGTTGGTAATTGGTGTTCGGTTTTGTATTGGATTTTTGTTGATTTGAGGTATGTTGATCAAGAGCTTGGCAAAATAGAGCATTAAATTATGGTTTCTTTTGTGCGGGAATGACCTTAGGCTTGTTAACAGGCACTTTATATTGTTGGTTAACCTACTGTTGTTGCATGCTCTGGATCGCATCTACTATATCCAAATTGGATGGTCCAACTTGATCACTCTCTTGTTCAATAAAGGACAAGGGATTAGTGCGTGTTTTAAATACTTCTTCTAGAGTTGCTTGAGTGTCACTAATTTGATCCTTGTCCATATGGGTTGCTTTATTAAAAACACCAATATTAGTTTAATGAACTTCCAGAATTGTTCCATGTTCTCAAAAGTGATAGCTCCTCTCGGAGACATTTTAGGGGATGAGGATCCTTCCTCTCTAATAGTTTCTTCTTGTTCATTTCCTATAGCAAGCTCTTATTCTTGCTGGTCTAGGGTTTCTTCTTCCTGAACTTGGTCCTCAGGAGGGACATTTTGGTCAGTTAATGGTCTTCCTAACCAATCTTCATCTTCTTCGGTTTGTTTTCCATTCCTAAGTCTAGGCATTGTGCTAAACTTAGGTTTTAGCAAATATATATACTTATATATATATATATATATATATATATATATATATATATATATATATATATATATATATATATATATATATATATAGTGTGTGATAGGGTTGAGAGGTATATGTTTTAACTATATACCTACTATAATACTTTAAAAGGAAATGTTTTGTTGTTTTTTTTGTGTGATTTTATTATATTATTATTTTGAGAGAATAAAAATAACAAACAGCATGCTAGTTGTAAGAAACAATAGTAGAAAGAATCACTTAGCTTTCTATGAATAGTTTATGGATATCATTGATAGGGTCAAGTTCATCAAGAGTCATGAAATGCTCCTCTTCAAATTGGAAGTTGTTTTTCAAGAACTTGACAAAGTGTGCTATGGTAATATGATCTATTTCAGATTCTGACATGTAAAAATAAATTTCATGGCAATACTCTCGATACAACGCAGCTCTAGGAACTCTATTCCATATCTTTCTATCCATAAGAATGACTTATTGATCCTCTACACGAGATATAAATTTATGTACTACAACTGCCTTCTCAAGGTATTCCTCAAAGGTGTATAATTCAAAAGACGCAAGTGCTCTTTTATCGGCTAACCACCTATGGCAAGCTCTCTAAAGTTCATGATACAAATCACCTGATCAAGATTCAGGATTCTATCTAGGACAAACCTCTTAATTTGCCTAAGTTCTACATATCTAGATTCAATAATACACAATATCCTATCAAGTTTGTCCCACAAAGGTTGGGCTCTATATGTTTGAGATACCCTAAGCATAGAAGTAATATCCATGGCCATTAATTGATTTTCAACATTTATGGAGACAACTCGTCTTCTATTATAATCTACCATCTAAGTATGATATGCAAATTTAATAGTTTTATAATGATTCTAGATGTTCTTAATAATGTGTTTTTTTTTATTGTTTTCAAAAGGTGTTTTTAGTTTCACGTCGAGTTCACCAAAATGTATCACCCAAATTTTTTGTACCCTTACCTTTAGGCTAAAGGATCCGTACCCGAAAGGAGGGTGAGAAAATGATGGAACAATACCTCGGATGGAGAGGCCCTTTGAAGGTCACGCCTCTCGGGGGAGGGGTATAAAGGTGAATTTTTAACGAATGGTGGGGTTCACCAGGAAAATTTGAGTGGCAGTTTCCACGTCTAGGTTGAGAATGGGTTTGATTTGTTCGTTTTATGTTCAATCATTCAAATTCCTAGGTTGTCCAAAATTAAGCTAAGATATTCTATATGAAGATTATTATTTATATGAAGACAGAAGACATAAATGAATCCTAATGTGATTGAATACAAAGAATATATAAAATGGAGAAGAGTACACCTAATTTCTGATGTCTGATGAAGATTCTAAAGCTTATAGGAGTTCAGATCATCTTGGATATGACAGGATCATCGGTAATTGTATAGAATCATCCTAAATCATAGGAGATCATTCGAGATCACCCAATATCGTTAGTGACCTGACGAATTCATCAGGTGAATTCGTCAAAAACCTGCAATCAAAAAAATAGACACCAAAAACAAAAAATACAATTGCAAGAATGATGTAGAATGATAGAAATAATAGTATAGATGTTTGAATGATAAATCCAAATATCAAATTAAATGAGATGCACTATTTTGGAAACTTATTTTGAATTTTATCATGCAATTATGCTAAATGAGGTGAACTCCAAGATGCAAAATAGAAGTAAATTAATCTAATGCACCAATAAATAAGGAAAAAGAGATAGAGAATGTAAACTCAGGTTTTTTATTACCCCCAAGCTGAATTGCAAACCAGATCATCTGTAATCATACAAGATCATTGCCGATCTTGATAGGATCGTCTAAAATTATAGTTGAATCACTTGTGACAATTCGAGCTACCTCTAACTAAAACACAGTGAAATATTGCAACAAAACTTGAAAACACAAGTGCAAATGATGGGAGATCACAACAAAAACTAAAATTACAGGGAAATAATCAGCTAGGCAGCCAGGTAGGGAGTCATGATAGGGAGTCAGGGGGATAAACTAGGAAAATCCTATTTTATATAGGATTAGGGGGAGGTTAGTATGTAGGGGATCATCCCAATCTGGGAGATCCTCAATGTGGGAATATTCAACCTCATAGACATGCTTCTGCCCAAGTTGGAGAGGTAGTTGGAACAGAAGCTAATTACAAAAATTTGGTTTTGGGACGAAATCGTCTGGACATTCTGTTCTAGATGAATTCGTTCGATTTGGGATGATATCATCATATCAACGATAATATCATCCAATGGTCACAACAACCTCTAAAAATGGCATCAAAAATGAGGTGAGCAGTTAACGGGCGATTTTGGGGTTAAAATTCAAATTTCTACTTTTTACTGATGGTTTAATTGCACCAATTTTAGGGTGCAACACATGTATATATATCAATTCAAAATACCCTTAGGCTATAATAAGAAGGTCCTATTACCCCACCAAAACAAAAAACTCAAAATCCCCAAAGCCTAGGGAGTTGGCCACCATGATCATGCAAGATCGATGCAACTGGAACTACCCCTAGTAGTATGGGTCCTATGGGACCTCTCAGGGTGACTTCTGCCAGCCCTCGTACCCTACCCACAAACACTACCCTCACCTAGCCACCTGTGATGAGATGATGCAGACTGCTCAGTCTCACTGCCTCTTGTACGATGCGATGAACCACCTCCATCAAGCACAAGCAATGATCCATCTATGTGGACAACCTCTGTCCCTAACTCTATCTGATACTGACCTCACTCTATATCTCACTGGCAATATACATCCAATGCACTATCCCATTGTGCCAACTAAGTCCGTAGGAGATCCCTCTCCTGTGTTACCTCCACCAAATCATCTATATGCTCCTCCACCTGTCTTTGTAGGATACCCTCCAATCGTGCTATCTCAGCATTAAGCCTAGCCTCCACATCCCTTGAGATAGCCTGAAGCATGGGCACCTCTGAGACAGCCTGTTGCTCTGGCACCCACTGCTTTGGGACATCCTATACATTCGGTTGCTCTAAAACCCCCAAATCGTCTCCATCATCGGTGAAGTCATCGACCTCCACCATGTCAACATCATCAAGCAAAGCCTCCCAACCCTCCACCGATGCCTCTGCACCCCCACCTCCTACTGTTATAGTATCCATACCTCCTAGAGGCCCCTCACTCTGCCATCATCGCATAATCCACCATCGGTCATACTCTGTAGTCACCCCAAAATTGTCTATGTTGGGTACATCAATAACTGCATTGGACCCCTCACCCATCTGCTCAATTATAGGCCATACTAGAGTCTTCTTGTCACCATGATGTTGATAGATTAAGGGCTCACCATGCAATCCCTAGTGCACCCTAAACTACCACATCACTCAAAAATATGGGAAGTACTGCTCTATCATGTGTCGCCCAATCAACCATCCACCCCTACGCATATGTCAGAGCCACTCTCCAGTCTCAGGCCAGGCTAGACAGTCTCGATACAGTCACCAGAACACCTACCCTAGAACTAGATGAGTTAAGGCATTAGTATAGTGACCTACATCACCTGCCCATCAACAACTCTGTCCATGCTCCTCTGACCTCTGCCATAAATCGACATATCCAATTTCTTGATCCACCATCTCATCTCGGGTGGTCCAAGGTAAACCCTGTGGCCACTCCATCGCTATGTGCTATGACCCCCAGCATTGCAAGAGATAGTAGCACCCGATCCCCTTCTACTTTCGACAGTGAATCTCGTACATCTCATCGTACAACTATGCCAATAAATTTTGGCCCCATCTCATAATAAGTGGAGATGATGTAGGACACTCCACCAATGTGAAAACCAACTCAAGTAGGTTCCAAGGGAACCTCACACCTGAGGAGTTAGGAAGAAGCATATTGGAGATGAGGGTCATGATCAAAGCATGCCTCACCCCTAATACACCCTTCTCCAGCCACAACTACACCAAAATACCACCTATTTGGCAGTCAGCCTTTGCCCTCTCCACAACCCTCTCCACCCTCCTCTCCATCATCAAACCAAAATATCGTGTCAATACCATCATCCATTGGTCATGATGGGTCATCCGGATAGGCAGTCCATCTATCAAAATCCATAGAATCTGATACACATCCTCCAGAGTAACAGTCATCTCCCCTATTGGGAGATGAAAAGTGTTGGTGTGGTGATCCCATAGATTGATCAGGGAAGTAAAATATGCCCAATCCCCCACCATAGGCTCCATATGCATCACGTGCTTGAGCCCAAGGGAATCAAGCCACTCCCAATCCATAATTGTCAGGGAATTCCGAGCATCAGAGAAAATAGTTGGCTGGCGGTACCGACTCTTCACAACCTGAAACAACAAAATAAAATGAAAAAAATATATTAAGTACATACTTAATATAAAAAAAAACATTAAAATAAAATTGTACAGCAAAAGTACAGACTATAATTTACAATTGTACAGCAAAAGTACAACATAAGAAATACAGTAAAATAAATGTACAGTGAAAGTACAGAATCATTAAAATAAAATTGTACAACAATGACAACATACATGAAAATAACTATACAATAAACAAAAAAAACAACAAAAATCATATTAGGGTTTCTACCTTAATGTGAAAACAAAACAAAACAAAAAAAAATCATATTAGGGTTTCAACCTTAATGTGAACGCAAAAAAAAAAACATATTAGGGTTTCAACCTTAATATGGCAAAAACAAACACGAAATAAAACATATTAGGGTTTCAACCTTAATATGAACAAAAACAACAAAATAAAATGAAAACATTTTGGGTTTTAAACCTAAATACAAACACAAACAAATTACAGATAACAGTTGTGTACTAGGGTTTTGACCTTAATATACGAAAATTAACAACAAAATAACAGAGCACAAAAACATGTTGGGTTATTTTAACCTAATATAAAAAAAAAACAAAGCAAATAAAGTTCCTATATTAGGTTTTCAACTTGATATACGAATAAAATCAAACCAACACACACAAAAAAATTAGGTTTTTAAAACCTTAAAAACAAAATAAAGAGAACAAACATTTTATATGTGAGTTTTTAACTTCATATAAAACACGCACGAATAATAGGCAGATAGAAGTAACATCATACCGGTCTCGCCTTGGCTCCTCCACTTGAATATCCAGTTATCACACTCATGATGTTTGTGAAATTTCAATAGCACTTCGCTATGTACACTCGCACTCCTCCTCCTCACTGCTCCAAATCGCCAAGAAAAAAATATTGCAAATGAGCCTAAAACCTATTTTTTGTCCTTATATAGGCTATTAGGCCTGTAATCCTTCCACCCTGGGATGATTACAAAGCAATAAATAAGGCAACAAAAACTGCATCCAAAAAATGCACCAAAAATAGCAGTAAATCTGCTGAACAAATGTGCCTTTGCACCTGACATTCATGGCATGTAAAACCATCGTCGAGGTCACAAATACTCACTATCCTACTCTCTAAGAAGGCTAGCATAACCATATCGCTCCATGGGAAAGAGGGTTTTTGATAATTTCTACCCCAATAGGCATCAAAAAAGGGTCAAAACCCACCAAAAATAGGTCCGATGGTTGGAAAACTGCAATAAGCGTTCAACAAAAACAACTGAAGGCACCCTTACAAACATCATCTTGGGTCAAGTGACTCGTCACTTTTCTCATTTTTGGTCATTCCCTCATCGATTCGTCGCTTGAGGGGGTAGTCACACTTAGTCAACAATCAACAAATACACACCCAATCAAGTAAATGGCATGCATTCAAAGAATCATTGATAAAGACAATCACGCTCCTGCTTGGGACAGAAAACAACAAATAATCACAAGCTAAACAAACACTTGGCATTCTGGAAGCATGAAGAAAATGTTTCTCAGACAAAAGGTTGTGCCCTTTGCCTATTCATTTCTGAACAATGTCCAAGATCAAGTACACCTCACTAAAAAAGGTTACACTTGAGTTAAGCTCCTTAGCTCATCAGAAGCAAGGATTCAAGAATGTGTGCCCTTTCCATACTTGGGGCATCAAAATTTGGTTAGGTTATTGAGAAACCCTAATCATTAAGTGCTTTGGTCATCTATTTTTACTCAGCACTGCGCCACACACAGCGCATCCCAAAAAGGGGCATCTGTAGACACCAAAATAGCACCAATCTAATTATGTGACTACAAGCACTGACCGAATTATCATACATACCCCCTAGGGCAGCCTCCAGAAGTTAAAAAGTGGTCCTAACCACTCCTAAATCAGTTTTGGAATTTCAGAGGTCAGTTTTGCACCGTTTAAGCACTTTTCTCCCTATTCGTCCCACCTTGGGACGATTAGAATCCTATTCGTCCCACCCCAAGATGATTAGTAGCAATTGCTCCAAGGTGGGATGATTAGCAGGTTTGACTGGAAAAAAGTCAAACCTTGACAAATGGCAGCCCAAATATGCCACCTAACTCTACCTTCAAGGCATGGGATTGCGAGGGAAGGTTTCAAATTAGAGAGGCTTCAATCAAGCCTGCCCTGATCATGGAGGCCTCAATCAAGGAGGCCCTAATAAGGGAGGAATCTTCTCTCCCCAAAAAATGTATAATGAGCCAAGTGGTGCCCTTGCATGCACATTCAAAGGATACCCTTAGGTCTATAAAAATGTGAGCCTCCTCACCCCAAAAAGAAAAGAGAGTTGGACTATTTGGAGCAATGAAGTGCTGCCAAACTATACCCCCATTCCTCTTTGTGCTTCCTACATCCCTAATCTCTCTCTTATGGAAGAGAGGTTATCGGGTGAACACTAGGAACACAATATAGATCCAAAGACCCAAGCAATCAGCCACAATCCCACCCCAAACTCATTGACACAACCCCCTAGGAAGTTTTGGACCCATCCCACTTGGATTGGTGTCAAAACTAGGCCCTAAACGGTGGGCGTCCCACCCCCGGGTGCCCCCCAAATTGCTACAGTCCTAATCATCCCACACCAAAGAAATTATAAATTTGTGCATGGTTTTGTTACTGTTATTTTTGCATTCTTTTATATCTAATGTACTTATGCTGTTGTCCAAATTTCATTGCTTTCTGACATGATTTGACCTGGTTTCTGTCATTTTATGCGTCTACTAACCTACAGGGAGCGCCTTCGGATACAAGATAACTTGGGTATAATCTGCTAAATCTGACCTTCTGGTTCATCTCAAAATGTTTTTTTTAGTCTAACCACAATTTTGCAAGAGTTTTGGAGGCCTCTGGACAGGACATTTGCAAGGTCACTTTTTGTAGGTTTTGCGACAATCCCTAGTGTCCCACCCCAAAGCAATTAGAAATATATGCATGATTTCCTTACTATTCCTTTTGCAATATGTCATAGATGATATCCTAATACCTCTATTAAATTTTGAACTCATTCTGACATGATTTGATGATTGTTTTATTATTTTATGTATTAACTAGCTCGCAGGGTGCCCCTGTCACATACAGGAGAATCTGGGTAGGATATGCAAATTTCAATATTCTGGGTAGTCTTATAATTACATATAATTCCTAAACCATGAGTTTCAGGTTATTTGGATAATCATAGGTATGACATTGGACCGCTCACTTTGGAGAGGCCCCCGACGAGTAAATGAGCATAACGGGGTCGTCCGACGTCGCTTCGATGCAAAATCGGTGATACCAATTCTAGAAATTTTCCTTTACATTTCCATATCATTGTGTAATATACTTATCAATATTATCATTGATATCTTCTAAGCGCCCGCTAGAGGCCTTAGGGATTGCATGTTTTTCTAGATACGCATATGCTATTAACAATTTGTTGTCTTTCCATGTGCAGGATCTCGCCACCAGGAATACTAGAGGGGCAGCAAGGAATGACTAACATATGAACATAAGCAGCAGCAAATTTTAGCCCGCCAACTTCGAGTGTGGGCACGTGAAAGACGCTGGAAGCGTACCTTCTGATCTTGGAAGCGTGGCTTCTTTCGAGCATCCATTAATGTAACAAATTATATCAAATATTCTGAGCCCTAGAGGGGGGATGTATTGTAATCATATTAAAAGCAATATCAATAAAGGAGGCCCCGCTTTGTTTGCTCACATCTCATTTTTGTGTCATTTCCTTCATGCATTGCTCATCGTATTCGTAGGACTTAGCATCTATATCTATTTTTGTTTGCATCATATCGATACGCAATTTTTTTGTAGCTTTCAATATATACATGGCTTTTACCTTTTGTGTTATATTTTTGTGTGAATGCTTTTTGTGGAATGCTTTTGTGTAATGCATGTTTATGTTTATGATTAATGCATATGCTATGTTATGGATGATTAATGCAAGGTGGCATGTGCTAATGATCATTTATAGTTTAGATATTTTCTTGACCCTTTTCTAGCATTGTTGTTTAATCAGGGGCACCAGACTTGGTGGCATATGGGATGCATGGATTTTTACGTGACATGGATGGTGACACGGAAGAAGATATGGATGTTGATATGGAAGAAGACATGGATGTTGATATGGAAGAAGATATGGATGTTGATATGGAAGATTGCCTATTTTATAGAGACTCAAACATCCTAGTGGCATCAAACAAACTCACTAAAACTACCTAATCCTTCTAGGACCAAATGTGTGTGCAATGAATTCATTTACCAAATCAAGAGCATGGTAATGACCCGAGACAATCAAGAACCAGTGTGTGTGCAAGTGAGTTCATTAACTCATCTTGAGTAAATTGGGTAAACCTATTATGGTTGAAACCAAGAAGCTAGCTTGTCCGTATGAGTGGTCAGAGGTCTCTTTTAAAAGAGACATGTCACCATGCATGAGCGTACTCCACTACCAGTCAAGCATCTATAGCTCCGGTGGAGGCTAACTCCATAGTCCATGACTTTTGTTGTTGATCTCTTAAGTTTTGGGGATGACTACCTAACCATCTGACTAGAAATGTAGTATGATCCTTACAACCCAATTGATCAGTGGTGTGTGATGTAAAATATTTAGAGTTTTTGTTAGGGAATTTTCCCTACTCTTTCTTTTATTTTTGAAATTGTGATAGTGGTGAGAACCACTATTTTTATGGACTATGTTGCATGATGGGACTAGCAAGGATGGCCCTTTTCACTTCAAGGTTCATACCAAGTATGGTGTTATCCCTTTTTGACACAAGATGTTTTTAAGATGTGAAATTGTGTTTGGTTCAAGAATATTTTGGAGTCAATTCCCAAAACTCAAGATTTTCTTAGTGTATATGTGCAATGGTCCTAAAAGAACTCGACATGTATTTTGGAGGTTGCTTAAAACACTAGGAGTGGCTGAGTGACCGAAAACACCTAGGACTTGTGAATGTGGCTTGTGCTAATGGCAATTTGACTTTGTGGAATTGTGTGGATGACATTGTGAAGGTGCCCCTGATTAAGGCAACATGACTTTTGTTGGACCAATTAAGACCTTGAACTTAATAAATGATCCCTATATGAAATATGGAATGTGGAATGTGAATGCAATGTATGACATGCAATTTTGTGAAATGCAATATGAAATGTGGGTGAATGCATTGTTTTTGGAATGTAAATGCAAGTGAAATGCAATGTTATGAATGAAGTGTATGCAAATTTTTTTGTGTATTAGCCATGTATATATATACATATATAGTAATCAAATCATGCATAGAATGCTCTCAAGTGTATAACATTAAGTGGTTTGGATTCTTCCTCTCCCTCTAGACTGGCAAGTCTATAAGTACCATTACCCACTCTTTGTGTGACAATGTATGGACCTAACCAATTAGCCATGAATTTATCATGAAGATGCGGTAATGCATTGGTATTTTGTTGATTCTCTTTAAGGACAAGATCTCCTACTTGGAATTCATGTAGATGGACTTTGGCATTGTAAGCATGTTTGAGGTGGTCTTGATAAACTCGTAAATGCTCTAAAGCATTGACTCACCTCTCATCAAGAAGTGTGAGTTGGTCAAGATGTGCTTGTCTAGCAATGTCATCATCTATGAATTCCTACAAAGAAATTCGTAAGGAAGGGATCTCGAGCTCAAGAGGTATGATTGCTTTGGCTCCATAGACCAATGAAAATGGTGTTGCCCCTGTAGGCGTGTGGATGCTTGTTCGATAAGCCCATAATGCCAAGGGAATTTGTGTATGCCAATCTCTATGATTTTCTTTGACAAGTTTCTTGAGAATAGCAATTAAGGTCTTGTTGGAAGCTTCAACTTGTCCATTTGCTTGTGGGTAATAAGGAGTCGAGAAACTATGTTGAATGTTGTATTTCTCATAAAGTGCTCGAACATCCTTGTTCTTGAAAGACTTGCCATTGTCTAAAATGATTTTTGAGGGGATACCAAAATGATAAATGATATGATGAAGTATAAACTCCACAATTCTAGGTCCTATCATACTAGTTAGAGGAATTACCTCAACCCACTTTGTGAAGTATTCAATGGCTATGATAATGAATGTATGTTGTCCCGAGGAAGGAGGTGAAATTTTTCCAATTAGATCTAGGCCCCATTATGAAAAGGGCCAAAGGCTTTGAATAGGTTGTAAGGCTTGTGATGGTACATGAGTTAAATTAGCATGTTCTTGGCACTTTTTGCAATGTTTAACATATGTGCAACAATCACGTTCCATTGTGGGCCAATAATAACCCATGCATAAAATACACTTTGCAATGGCCATTCCACTAAAATGACCACCACAAGTACCATCATGGGCTTCAGCTATGGCTCTTTGAGCCTCACTAGCCTCGAGACAATGAAGGAGGACTCCATCATAACCATGTTTATACAACACATCCCCCAAGAGAATGAAATGGGCTACCTTTTGCTTGAAAGTGCATTTGGAAGTTCGAGATATATCAGATGGGAGTGTTCCAAACTTGAGAAAGGCTACTATTTGGCTCGACCAAGGCTCATATGAATTTGATTGGATAAAGCAAACATCCTTTTCATCTTTAGACTCAGCATGGGAAATTGCAGATTTAGAGACTATTGAAATGATGAGGGGTTGTACCTCTCCAAAGGAGTCTTTTGGAATCAATGATCCAAGGGAGGCCATCACATCTACAAATCTATTAGTCGAACATGGCAAGCTATTGATTTCATACCAATCAAACTTAGAGAGCAATTTCATTGCTACTTCATGATAAAGCTTAATGGTAGGTTCTTTGCATTGGTATTCTCCATTGATTTGCTTGATGACAAGTTGAGAATCACCAAATATCCTAATACGCTTAATGCTCATAGCTATAGCTGATTGAAGACCTAAGATTAAGGCTTCATACTCTACAATGTTGTTTGTGCATTGGAAGTCTAGTTTGAATGACAAGGGGATAGGTACCCCCTATGGTGTGTGAAATACGACTCCGACACCTTGACCTTTCATGCACTTAGAGCCATCAAAGAATAGTGTGATATCGACATCTTCCTCTGGAATGACATCTTCTTCTTGCTCAATGATAGCAAATACCGAATCATCTAGGAGCTCAATAATCAAAGGATGATCACTAGGTAGTGGAGCTTCCACAAGTTGATCGGCTATTACCTGACCTTTAATGGATTTTTGGCTAATGAATTCCAAGTCAAATTTAGTGAGGAGCATTATCCATTTAGCGGTGTGGGTGTTGTTGTAAGTGTGGGATATCATGTAACGCAGAGGATTTTCTCTAGCTATGACATAAGTTGTGTGGCTAAGCATGTAATGTCGAAGTTTCTTAGTGGTGAAAACCACTGCTAAGCACAATTTTTCTACATAAGCATATTTAGTTTCATAGCTTACCAATGTTTGACTAATGTAGTAGACAACTTGCTCTCGATTTTGTTCATTCTTTTGTGCAAGCATTGTCCCTAATGCAAAGTCTATTGTTGAGATATAAAGATAAAATGGGACCCCCGAATGAGGAGGAGCTAAGACTGGTGGAGAAGCTAGGTATTTCTTAATGTCATCGAAGGCTTTTTGACATTCATCTATCCAAGAGAATGGCACCCCCTTTTGTAGTAGGTGATTGAATGGCCTACATTTGTTAGAAAGTTGCATAATAAAATGATGGATTGATTGGATCTTTCCTTGTAAACTATGTAATTCCTTTAAATTAGTTGGGGGAGGCATCTCCAAGATAGCCTTGACCTTGTTAGGGTCCACCTCAATGCCTCTTTTGGAGATAATGAATCCTAGAAGTTTGCCCGAGGTAACACCAAAGACACATTTCTTGGGATTCAACCTTACATTATGCTCTAGGAGTCGGTCAAAAACTTTCTCCAATACACCAATATGTTCTTGTCGAGTTTTGGATTTAGCCAAGAGATCATCCACATAGTCTTCGATAATCTTATGCATGTAGTCATGGAAAATGTATGTCATGGCATGTTGATAAGTGGCACCTACATTTTTGAGGCCAAAGGGCATCACCTTGTAACAAAAAGTTCCCCCAAGGTGTAGTGAATGTTGTTTTGTGTTGGTCATCAAGATTTATTCGAATTTGGTTGTATCCTAAAAAACCATCCATGAGTGAAAGCATTTCATGGCCAGCGTAGGTATCGACAAGAGTATCAATGTTTGGGAGAGGGAAGTCATCCTTAGGACACACTTTGTTAAGATCTCAAAATTTAGTGCATATGCGTATCACCCCGTTAGGCTTACGAATGGGTACCATGTTTGAGAGCCACTCAAGATAATCGATAGGAACTATGAAGTTCACATCTAAGAGTTTTTGAAGCTCTATTTTTACCAAGAGGGCCATGGTAGGATGCATTCTCCTAAGTTTTTGTTTGATCGGCTTAGCATCAGGATGTAAGGTGAGATTGTGGATAACCAAACTAGGGTCAATACCAGGCATGTCCTTGTAGGACCATGCAAATATGCCCTTCTTCCTCTTGAGGAGAGCAATAAATTGCTCTTGTTCATCGAGTGATAAAATTTTTCCAAGCTTGACAATTTGGGGATTGTCTTTGTCTGAACTAAGGTCCACATCGATAGTATCTTCAATAGACATGTGGGAACCTTCCTCAAGTTGATGGGGTGTAGGGATCAAATGAATATCATCTAAGATGTCATCAAACTCTTCTAGCTTATCCTCATCTATTTCTACCTAGAAAACCTCAGGATCCAAAGGTGAAGGTGAAGGTGAAGGTGGAGGGGATGGAGGAATGTAGTTGGTGGAAGCCCTTAACAATTCCTTGAATAAGACAAATTTGGAAAAGGATGGAGGTGAGGAAATCTGGTCCATATCAATAAGGCTTATGTCAATTGGAATTGGCTTAGCCGGATCATATGGATTATGAAGCGGGGTGAATAAATCAATAGGATTCATGTTGACTTATGGGCAAGGTGGATAAGGTTGGATGGAATGGATGGAACTTAGGAATCGATGCTAGGAGCTTGGTTAACCTGAACAGCAGTAAGCAACACAATAAATGCATTTTACTAAATGATATATACATATGCAATGTAAAGAAATAAAATATTTTTTAATTTTTGATTGATTTTTGATTTTATTTTTTGTAGTGGTGATAACCATTATTTTTGTGTTATGTACATATGTTACAAATTTGGCTTATGGAATGGCTTAATGGAATGGAGGTGGTGGTTCACCGGTAGGGGTGGCTCACTCTTGTGGAAGAAGCAAGTGAAAGATGGGCTCATGGATGGGGAACATGTTGAGATAAAACTCATCTTATTTGGAATGGGGAATGATGGGCTCTGATTCTTCTTCAGATTCATCTAAAATTATCGACATAAGTTCAAATTCTTCATAGATATCATCATCAAAATTATTGAGATGGAGGGCTTCTTCTCTTGAATTGAGGTTAAGCCTTTGGAAGGCTTGTTCAAGAGAAGAGGTGGTAAGGAGTGGGTGATAGCCTAGACCTGAATGGTCGTGCACCTCTTGATATGGAACATCGATAGGTTGATGCACTCCTTGTTCATGCAATCCTAGGCCATAGCCTTGCCAATTGACTATGTGGAAATATCGAGATGGAAATCCCATCATGTTTGGAATATTGGCAAGTTTTGGTTCTTTGGGTTCCTCTATGGGAGCTGGACTTGATGAAGAATCAATTCCCCCATATACAAAATTTATGCTATTTGGAGTTGAACCCATGTTATAGACTGCTCCTATTGCTAAAGGTGGGTCACATGGGTGATCAAAATCCTTAGCACTAGGGATGGTGAGGG
The DNA here is from genome assembly GCA_028583015.1 of Wollemia nobilis. Taxonomy (NCBI): domain Eukaryota; kingdom Viridiplantae; phylum Streptophyta; class Pinopsida; order Araucariales; family Araucariaceae; genus Wollemia; species Wollemia nobilis. The sequence goes on from JAQPPZ010016724.1 coordinate 14,355,537, forward strand.
GTGTGATGGTGATGTCTTGGACCACATATTCACCAATACCAGGATTGGTGAGGTGGACCTTGACTTGGGATGACATGGAAGGATTATGGTCAGGTGATGGATCGAGGAATGGTGAAGATGGAGGTATCTCACAATCTATCAATTCGACTTGTGAAACATTAGGTGATGGCAATGGATTGGATTGGGAAGGTTACTGAGTGGATGATGATGATGTGGATGGCAATGATGTTGATGATGTGGATTGACTATGACCACATGTGCATGTAGTCAATGATGAAGATGATGGGGATATGGAGGTTTGATGAGGTTTGGTGATAGGGAGCTCTTCAGGAATGGGATCCTTTGATGAAGAGATTGGTGAAGTGGTGGATGGATTGGATGATGGAAAAAGAAAAAGGTGAGTGGAAGGAAGCATGGACTCATAAGGATTTGAGATGAAATTGTAATACTTAAATGGCTCGATGTCCATTGGTATGCAATGTACTTGTCCCTCATGAACATATTTCAAACATTGATGTAGTATTGAAGGGACACATCTCATTTCCCTCATCCAAGGTCTTCCAAGGAGTACATTGTATACCATGGATCCTTCCAAGATGTGGAACATTGTGTGCAATATTTTAACCCCTACTTCGATGGGCAAAACAATAGTGCCAACTATGGAACACAAAGCATCATTGAATGCTTTGAGGGTGAAGGATGACTTGGTGATGTGAGATGGAGGAAGGTTCAAATGATGGAGAGTGGATGTGGTGATGATGTTGATAGAGGAACCGATATCAATTAGGACTCTTTTAAAAGGCTTCTTGTCAATTAGAGCCATGATATGCAATGGAGGGTCTACTGATTCCGATGAGATTGGCTTAATCTCAAAGTCATAGAATGTTATGGAAGGCTCCATGCATGTTTGGATGCTCCCCACAAAGTTGTTGAAGGCATTAGGATCTTGCGATTGTAATTTAATGGATTTTAAAATATCCATTAATGCCTCATGATGTGGAGGAGATTGTTGGATTAGCTCATAAATCGACAATTTGGTGGAAGCCATTTTTAGACTTGTAGTTAGTCGGCTACTCAATGAGATGACTGGTCGAGGTGGACGATTGATGGGTGGATTTGGTGGATTCGATTGACTAGGGATATGGATAGGTGATGAAGGATTAGGGGAAACTTGGATGGGTGGTGATGTAGAAGGTTGTGACACACTTGCTTGAGGTGGTTGCCTTTGTTGGTTATTCCTTTGACCTCTAGTGACCACATGAATGGCCCCTACAAACCCTTGGTATTGTTGAATGTGATTGACTTGATTAGGAGGAGTTTTAGTGTTAGCTCCCCCTACATTTGGTTGCACCTCCTCATGATGAGGAAGTGGTGTTTGAAATATACCAAGGTCTTGGTTTTGTTGAGCGAGGGGATTATCAAGTTTGATTGCCCCCAAGTCAATAAGGTCTTGGACTATATTTTTAAACACATGGTAATTGTTGATGTCATGCCCATTTTACCTATGATAAGGACAAAATAGGTGTTCCTAATAATTTTTACCATGTCTGGTGGGATCATCCGGTCTAATGTTGAGTAAAGCAAGTTTATTTATCTCATACAACCTTTTAAAAAGGGAGGCATATGACTCAGCTAATGGGGTGTATTGGTGATTTTATCAGATAGACTATCATCGGGGATGGTTTTCCATAGTTGGCACTATGTTCTAAACTATTGGAGCTTGTGTTGTCGAGGGGACCACATGATATGAAATTTGTTGTGGTGTTTGTTGCATAGGTTGTTGTTGAGCCATTATCGGTTGGCTCATGACCACTTGATTGACTTGATTGGATTGGGTGGTTGGGGTAGCCTATGTTGATTTTTGTTGGCCTGAATAGTTGCTTTTGTATTGGCCCTTATTTTACCATTCTTTCTTCTTAGGCTTTAATATGCCTTCTTGGATTTTGATATCCTCAATGACACTAGCCTGAGCTAAAGCTTCTTCAAATGATTGATAAGTTCGTAGTTGGAGCATCCAAGAGATAGGTTTTAAGCAACTCTTGGTGAATAGCTTAATTAGCTCATCCATTGGTAGGGTGAATGGCAATTTAGTGATGATAACCCTCCAACGATTTCTAAAATCATAGATAGATTCATCATCATGTTGTCTTAAAGCATAGACATCAGATAATGAGATCTTATTTTTAACATTTAGGATGAAATGATCAAATAATTGATCAATCAATTGCTCAAAAGTATAAATACTATGGCTTGGCAATTGATTGTACCATTCTATGGCATCCCCTCCTAATGTTTGAGGAAAATTTTGAAGCATGAGAGCATTATCATCTTGAATTCTAAAGCATGCATGAACAAAGGTGCTCACATGTTCTTTGGGATCCTCAGTTCCCTTAAATTTGTCAAACTTGGGTACCATAAAGTCTATTAGATATGGCGGGGATGGTACCGAAGGATGAATTGGTTGATTGATCAATTGGCGTAAGGTTGGTTTTTGGTTTGAAAAACTAGGAGTAAATTGCATCAATTGATCTATCTATTTCTGCATGGCCTCAATTTGAGGGTCTTCCTTAGGAATGTGGAAGCCCTGAATTACCTGATGATTTTGTGGTGGAGTGGAGAAATGTTGTGGAGTGATTAAATGATGAGGAGATTGGTATTGATGACTAGGTGAATTGGATGGAATATGATGAATGGGAGATTGTTGATGAAAATATGGGGAATTATGGAATGATGTTGATGGATGAAGGTTATGGCTAGGTTGGCCAATGGGAATAGGATGGGTAATGGTATGGCTTGATGGGGGAACAGGGATAGAAACCACAGAAGATTATGGTGCCCATGATGGACCCTAGTTGACAAGGATAGTTTGAGTAGAGTTATGTAAAGGCTTAGGGTTTTCTTGTACTTGTTGTTGAGCATTTTGATGTTGTCTAAGCAATTTGTTTAGGTGTTCCCATGCCTCACTAATATCTCTATCAGAGGCTAAGGGTATGGAGGTAGATGGTATGGAAGATGTGGCTTGGGTACAAGTTACACTAGGTATGGCAACTTGTGAGGTTGGAACTTGTGAAGCAGCATTGACATGTGCTTCATACAAGGGGTTGGTGTAAGTGGAGGTATATGAGGTGCTAGGAGCACATGAAGGTTGGGGAATGGACACATGGGATGAAGGTGCAACTGATGCCTCAAAAAGAGGGTTAGTATACACCTGGGTAAAGGTGGATGGGGTTGGGAATAAATAGGCTCTTGTTGTAAAGTAGAATCCTATCTAGGTGAATTGGGAATGGACTCTAAGACATAACTAGAAGACTTCATGAAAGCTTCTACTCTTGCCATGTCTATATGGGTAATGTGGTTGTCAATGGTAGGGGAGGTTGACTCCTCTTGGGGCATGGCCATATGATAGGTTATGGATGGTAAGGAATGTGAGGGACCTGTAGATAAATTTGCCTATGTCACATTCAAGGAATCTACCATAGAAGTGGTGGGGAAGGTGGATGAAGGTTCCATTAAGTTATCTTGACTTATAGATTTCTTTTGATTTCTAGTTAATACCATAAGCAAAATAAATCAAGATACAAATTAAAATACCAAATATGACACAAAACTAAAATATTTTAAGAGAAAAAAGGAAACAAACAACCAATGCTAAGTTTCAACCAATGTGGCTTACCTTGTTCATTGATTATCTCCTTTTTAATGTGTATTCATTTTAGGTGTCAGTCTTGTGTGTTTTGATGTTCTAATCTTGCTTAATGAAACAAAGGTAAAAACTATGGTGAAGATAGGGCAACGAGATTCTTGTTGGTGATGAAATCCAACAAGTTTTCTTGAGGGTATCCTATGGTTTCTATGGGCAGAGATTGGTGGATGGAGATGAATGCCACCATCACCAAATCTCAAGCAATGGTTGGTGATGAAATCCAACCACTACTATTTTGAGTGAAACGTGTTGTGTGTGAATTCCTTTTAAATTTTCTATTTACTAATGTGTACAAACAATGTTAGAAACAACTAATTTCATAGATCTAAATTAGAAGCCAACAAGAGAATGCCAATTTCTCCAAAGGGTGTGAAGTACACCGCTTAAGACCCCCTATCTAAATAACAACCGGAGGGTTCGTCCACCCCTCTGCCTAGAATCACCCAATGGTAGGGATACTTTTGGCACCCTAATGATGTTCCTACTTAGATAAACAAAAGAAGGTGTTTCTAACCCTAAAATGCAATACTATGTTATGCAATTTCTCAATTCAGATGCAAACAAAATGCAACATTTTATATTTGTGAATACATTAAAAATAGAAACCCTAATTAGAATGTGTGAATGGATGCAAACCTAAAATGCAAACTAGAATGAGTTATTTTCTAGATTACTTAATGATTGTTCATTTTATGCTTAGAATCTAAAAAATACAACAAAGAACCCAAAATACGTAAAATAGAAAACTAGGGTTTTAGATAGCAGACTTACTGGACAACCTACGTATCTGCTCCAAATCACCATAAAATATAGTTGGGCACTTCTGGAATACCCTAGGGCACTTTTAGAATATAGCTAACAATTTATGGAATGCATTACGCATTTCTAGATGATCCTCGAGTGTCGTAGAGCATTTGCACACTTCCTACAACCTTCTACGAACTTTCAAAAACCCTAGATCCAGCAAAAGATACGTGATTCATGCTTCTAAAAATCTGCAAAATAAGACAACAAACAACAAGTTAGAATTCAAGATAAATCAGAAAATGAAACCCTTAGGGGGTCCCACCGTGATCACCATTTGTAGAGACAAAACATGACACCAAAAAATGCTGAATAAATAGAATTCAAATAACCATATATTGCACAACAAATGAGATTTATATTAAATAGGGGGAGCCTAAAAACTTCGTTGTTACAATAGTGGATGTAAGAATCCCTTTTGATACAATTATTACAAATATTGCTAGGGTTCTCCAAAACCCTAGCTACAACAAATGGTGGTGTCTTCAGTTGTGTTCTGCTCCCAACAGGGGTGAGTGGGCTTCTGCATATCCGATGTTAGGCCACTCCAACTTAATCAGCTATCCAATGCTTATGTAGCACCTTCATATATACACATGACACAACAAATAAGTTAGTAATACCTATGAGGGTTTATAAGCAATAATAAAACCTAACTTATTTGTCACTAATGAAGTGAACAAAAATGAAAATGCATGAAATGAAATGATAACAAATAATGATTTACCTTGCTCCTTGTTGGTTGTCTTGGATTGGTTGTAGGTCGATGGTGAAGGTGTGCCCTAGCGACACTCGAAGATCTCGCTTGTCATTAGAATAGGACTCTAAAATGTAGTAGGGCTCTCAGGAAGAGTAGTAGGGCGCTCGTGGAGAGCGGAAGGGCACTTAGGGTTCTGGATAAGAGTAGCAGGGCACTCGTAGAGAGTGGTAGGGTGCTCAGGGCTATGGTGGAGAGTAGTAGAGTGCTCATAGAGAGTAGTAGGGTGCTCGAGAGGTCAGATCAGATCTACAAAAGTAGATCTGATGATGATGAAGGATGCGATGATGGCGACGATGAGCGAAGGGATGGGGAATATGATGGATGGAGTGGGGCTAAGGTATAGATTATAGATAGGACCTTTGGGATGCTTCAAAAACTCAAGAAATTAGGGAACTCAAAAACTTAGGGGTTGAGCCATCAAAATGGCTCCTATTTATAATCCAACCTAGGGCATGCTAGGGTTTCAACGACACTAATCGTGTGGCTGAGATTAAAGCACATCTAAGGGTAGATATTAAATTTAGGGTGTGGCATGGATTGATGTGGATGGATGGATAGGATTAAATGAAATCGGATGGTTGGGATTTATTTATTTATATAAATATATATTATATATAAATATATATAAAATATTATTATTTAAATATATATAATAAATATATATAAATAATAGGTAAAAATGGTGGGAAAGCTAGGATGGAGGGCAAGTGGCTATGTTTTGGTGGTGGAAATGGCGGGAAAGCATGGATGGAGGACAAGTGGCTAGATTTTGGTGTCTACACGTCTTATAAGAGGTTCTAACTAGGTTGTTAGCTTTTGATACAACATGTAATGGGAGATAGCAATAACAAGATGCAAAATAATATGAAATAAAGAAAATCTTTGAGATGACATAAAATATACTATAAATAGAAATGATGGAGATATTTACAAAAGTAGTTGTGGAGGAAATGAACACTTCATGAATATAGCTACAAATAAAGAATGGGCATTGAGCATATTACACCCCATCACATTACTACATCATGCCACTCTAATATACACTACTTCCTACTGCTCTATCTTACTCTATGTCTATGGCCCTTTATATAGAAAATAGATTCCTTGGCCAACACTCTACCTAGATGTGCAAGGGACAACTTGCACTTTGACACTTGTGCATTTATTACATTGCATGAAGTAACTAGATAAATTCCCCCTAAAGTAATCTAATGTCCTAAGTATGTACCAATAAAGGTACATTTACATAATCCAAATGATGTAATAGTCTATTTCTAACACCCCCCTATATTACATTATTTGGATATTGAATATTTTAGTATTCAATGTGGATCTTCCAGCTGATGATCTGAATCTTTTTATCTATTTTATGTAACATGTTCAAGCAAGTGATTAATGTCTTCATAATCTATTATTCTTGTTGAGAGAGCTTTGACTTCAAAATCATCTGTCGAGTATTCTAGTTCTTCATTTTCTTCTATCCTCTGAGCTATATGTCCTTTTTTAATTATTTTTTGATACTCCAATTGAGGGCAATTGACTGGACACTGAAATTATTGTTGACAAGGATTTTGATATTATTGTGCCTAAAATTGATTTCTATTGTTCATCTGATTTCCTTGATTGTGATTTTTGGGATTGAACCTACAATAGTTGGTGCTATGGTATTTTCTCTTGCATATTTGACAATATTTGTTGTACCATGATTTCTATCCTTTTGATGAAGTAGAATGTTTCCCTATGGATTTTCTTTAGATGTCAATGCATTGTTATATATTTCATCTTTACCTATATTTCCCACTTCATATTCCTATAGAATATTGATTAATTAATCAAAAGAAGTATCTTTACTTAGAACTTGTAAAGATGTTACCAACTGTTTATAGTTGTCTGGAAATGCTCTTATAGTTATTTGAATAAGAAGTTCATCCTTGACTATTTCTCCTAAGGTAACTAATTTTCCTTTGATATTTTCTACCTTCCTTAGGAATGGTTCTATGCTTTCTCCATTATTCATTTTTAATTAATGAATTTGAGTCTAAATATGGAGAATGATGGCCTTATTCTTTCCTTCAAATATTTTCTCTATGATTTTCCATGCATTTGAAGATATTTTTTTCTAAACTGATATAGGGTTGTATTTCATCAGTGATTTCAAAGGTTATTATCATAAGTACATTTCAATCATTATCTATGAACTTTTGGATTTCAATATCATCTGTGGTAGGTATTTATGTTTTACCTTTGATGATATCCCATAGTTTTTCATATACCAAGATATCTTTCACTTTATTCTTCTAGGAAAAATAATTAGGACCCTTGAGTAATTGAGATTCTACTAGGAAGAATTTTTTTGAAGCCATTTGAAAACCCTAATGTCAATCCTCAAATTTTGTAGAATGTCTTATGACTCCCTAGTATGCTATGGATAAGATATAGTGATTTTGTAGAATTATAGTTCAATATTGATTGAATTTGTAAGGTTTTTTAGATTACCAAAATCAATTCCTATTATCCCTTATTACTCATATTGAACTAAGCATTGTTCCCAAATTTTAAAGAGTCTATAATGTTGGATATTTTATCTCCTTTTGAAAGGATTGAGACAATAGTATTATGAATATCCAACCTATGAGAAATATCTCTATATAAATAACCCTTTGGAAATTAGGTTAAGTGTATCTAATTTTTCAATTAAATGATTTTATGTAGTAGCCCTTATGACTCCCTAATCTTTGGATAAATTAGATCACAATAATATTTGCAAATATTCAATTTTTATCCAAGTAGAAAATATTATTACTCCTAGGTTTTATATTGTAAATATTTGATTCATTTGATAAATTATTTCCCTTGATGTATGGATTTCAATGTAATTATATTCCTCTAATTTAAACCTTATAACTCCAAGGAAAGAAAGCACATATAGATGGAAATAATTTTACCTTTCTCCAAGTAATGTTCGGTGTTGATTTTAGAGAAGCTTGGACTGCAAAAATTACGTAGACATCATGGATATTGTGGACATATCCTCTAATGGAAGTGCTATTTTTTTAATGCATTCCAAATCTAACATCTTCTAGTCTCTTCCCTTGACTTTGGTTGCCTTTAGAATTAAGGATCTAACACTTACTTGACTGTTGCAACTTGGACCTTTTTGCACAAATGGCAAGAGAGTAATTTCAATGATGAATAATGCTTGCTGACTTTGGTCATTGATGTCCTTAAATGATGAATATTCATCTCTTATGTGCCAAGTGGCACAACCATTTCATCTAGAGTTCTTGAGGATATTTTGGTGCCAATGAACATTTTGCTCCCTTCTTGTAACTTAAGAACGTTATGTTCTTTAGAAAAATTCTTGGCCTTACTCTTTGACAAGTGTACTCAATGCACCAAATGCACCAAACTATTCATGTAACTCCTCCTTGAATATGAGCACTCTCTTGAATCAAGGGTCTTCCTTTAGTGGCAAGTGTCACTTTCTTCTCTGCATGGACGTAGTCTCTATTGCTAGTTTGAATGGATCTTTAAGACCTTTCTAGCTTCGTAAATCCCCTTCTTTACCTTCATTCTCTTGAATAGTCTTCTACTAGGATATGAGGTGACAATATGGAGGCCTTGAGCATCACTTTTAGTGAGCATATATGGAGTAAGTAGCACTCCAAATGGTGCTTCAACTTTCTTTTGTTTTATACTTGTTTTATGCCCTCATTACGTAGATGCTCTTTCTCATTGAATGATGGTGTTTCTCCCTTACTCTTGTACATATATATTGTAGGTTCAAACATGTATAATATGAGGAGTATCAGCCCTTTGTATGGTTCCTTGAGCTAGGCTTGGAAGGTTTCTAGCATACGGTTGCTTCCAACTAGTTTTTCCAGCAATAGTAGTGCCTTTGAGGTCCCTTTGAATCTACCTTCTTTCCTTGTATAACTAGATTAGAAATAGTGCACTATAATGTAAAATAGTTTTAATACAAGATGATATTGTTACACTTTTGTTGTACTCCTCTTTGTAAGTCTTAATTTCTAGTTTTTGAGGTAAAATATTGAGTGCAATATAGGATTTTGAGGTTGTCTCTAGATTAGACACCTTCCCCTGTTTGCTTGGATATTTTATAAATGAATTCAAGCTTGTAACCACATGATAGAAGCTATTTTTTTGCACTAATTTCTTGTTCTTTGAACTTGAGACTCACCAAGTCTCATTCGAGGCTTCTTTTGATGCTCTTATGGTGGATACTTTTTTCTCCAATACTTAGAGGATTGAGCTAATTTTATGGCTTCCTTAGGCCACTTCAAATTTGTAGATCTCAGTGCATTAATAGTTTCTTTAGACACTTTGACAAATTCTATTTTATTACCCTTCTAATGAAGACAGACAGTAATATTTGAGAGCAATATAATAGTGCAAATAAAATCTAATTTTTTTACTCCTACTGCACTAACAATTTCACCTTATCGCTCCAATCAACTGTCAAAAATAATGTATTTAATCAATCTACTATAACTAATCAAGAATAATGTGAAATGAATCTTCAAGACTTATTCTTAAATTTCATTAGAAGCAAGGTAATAGGAGTTAGTATTCATTTTCTTTTCAAAGTATATGATAGGTAGTTGATAGATAGTTTGATATTCTAAAATCTAATCAACTCCTAAAGTGCAAATGAACCTTAAAAGAATACTTTTTTTTTGCATATTTGAAAACTCTTAATTCAACTCTCCTTTTTGCAACTTTACTCCAATCAAGGTTCACAAATAAACCTAATAAGTAATCCACTTAATAAATTTACTTGCACCAATAGTTGTTTATCTTTTTCTGAAATCATTTTTCACCACTTTTGTAGAGGATGTAGATCTTGTTTTCTAATATCACCAAGTTGTTGTCTTGAGTAAGATCATGTAGCTATCTATAGGTTGGCTTGAACAACTTTGTCTTCACCAAATGATGGTATCCAAATATCTTTCACAAGCCTAGGATTTTGGTGGCTTTTTCTCCTCTTGTAATATCCATATTTCACTATAGATTAGTAGATATCTTTGATTCTGAAGTGGTGCCTTCTTGCTATGAGAGGCAATCTCCAAATATCTTGGATTTGGTAGGCTTATTTTGTCTAAATATTCCTTCAAGATTCTTGTTGAATTTTAACTTCAAATAGGATATTCTTCTCAAGATTTTGAATGTCTTGAGGTCTTATGATATTTGGAACTCCTTGCCAAATTATTCTTCTTGGGCTTGTTGTCATATGGTGAAAATTATCCCAAATATTTTACAATCTCTAATAGTGAATTTCTCCAATGAGTTCTCCTTGGAACACCTTTGATGATTTCATCAGTAAGGTGAAGAACACAAGCTTATAATGAGAGGGGGGTGAACAATATAAGACAACTTTTTACTTTTCTTTCCCAAAAAATATTATGCAATATATCAATGGTAATATCAATAGCAGTAATCACAGCAATGCATAGATCACCACACATAATAGAGACACCAATTTAACGTGGTTCACCCAATGTGGGCTACTCCAAGGAGAAAATATTTCACTAAAATTTTCTTGACAAATCTCTTGGTAATCCTTTCCCTATTACAATGTTTATGGACCTCTTTCCAAAGGAAACACCAATACCCTAATCAAGTTCATGGATCTCTATCCACAAGAGACACCAATCTCCTTGATCTAGTTCATGGATATCTATCCACAGGAGAACTCCTTCTCTCTGCTCTAGTTGGTGATCCTCTAGAAGACTACTTCCTCCACTACACTGGCATGTGGATCTCTCCCCACTAAATATTATATCCTAACTTAGAATATATGTATCCTCACTGCCATGGCTAATGGATATCTATCCACTAGAGACTAATATCCTCTACTCTATCACCTCCAAAGCTTGCTCTCAGCTCTATCTCAAATCTACACTAAACATAGTCCTTCGATCTAGCAAAAATATGCTTAATATTTCTGTCCCCACATCCTTCATTCTAGAACAAATCTACTCAATCTCTATCTATGATCTACACTAAACATAGTCCTTTGTTCTAGCACAAACTTGCTCAATATCTAGCTCTGGTCTGCACTAAACACAATCCATTGATCTAGCACAAATATTCTCAATCTCTATCTCTGGTCTAGCACAAACCTATCCTCAAATTTGCACCAAAATTTTTCCTCAAATCTGTCCTCAAGCCTTAACACAAAGATTGACTCAATCACCAATCAACTCTACTAGATCTGCCCCAAAAATTAACCCAAGGTTTGAACAAATTAATCAATCAAATCTGCTCACAAGTCTTCTTAAAGACTTATCTCAAATTTACATTGTAAGATTCCATAAAATCTCACTAATACATCCACAAGTCCTCTCTTGAATTCTCTCTCACTACTCTCAAGTCTTCACCAAGACTTGTCTCAAATCTACTCAATAAGTCCTCACTAGAACTTGTCCAATCTCCTCAACAAGTCCTCACCAAGAATTGTCTCAAATCTGCTCAACAAGTCCTCACTAGAACTTGTCCAATATGCTTAAAAATCTTCTACAATAACTTGCTCAATTGCTCAAGCCTTAAGTCTTCACCAAGACTTACCTCAAATCTACTCAACAAGCTTTTACAAAAGCTTATTCAACTCAACTCAATATATCACATAAAACCCCTTCAATCACACAAACAAGTTTCACACAAAATCTTGTTTTAATCTCATAGAAACATATAGAGAATGGTTAGAGACTCAGCTCACACTCAAGACCCAAAACCCCCCCCCCCATATGTTTCTTAATATACAAATACTCAATCACTTTCAATATTTCCTTCAACTCAATCCAGAAATAAATAACAATTTTTTTCACATAACTTGAATTATCACTTCAACACATCCATTGAACTAACCTTAATAAAATCCACTCAACCAATCACTCAATGAAAGCTTATTCAATAATTCTTATCAAAAAAACTTCTCATAACAATGATACTCAAGATCTTTCACAAACCCTAATCATGAATATGAAGGCTCACTCAATATTTCCAATAATTCTTATCAAAAAAGGTTTCTAGCAGCAACCTTTATTCGAGAACAACCTACATTAATCAATATTGGATATCTCAAAACCAAAATCAAAAATTCCTATCAAGCAATCCTTTTCACTCCAACTTAGCATTGACAACATCAAATCCAACAATATTTTTCTCACAAGGAAGATGTACCCATACCTTTTATTTTTATGGAGATATATATTCAAAACATGTCTTACCCACAATCAAATTTTCTTTGCAAACACTAGGGTTAGGTTACCACAACGTATCTCAAGATCTCCAAAAAATATTTTTCTCAAAAATTATTTTTCATACAAAATATCAAATACTTTTTTACACCTTATAATATCCAAAATCACAATATCTAACTCAAGAATATCACCATAAAAAAAAACATAACAATTTCCCTTGCATACATTATAATATCCAAACTCACAATATCTAACTCAAAATTTTTATTAAAACAACATGCATAGCAATCTACCTTATAATCTCCACACCTTATAAATTTCAATCACCAAAAATCAAAATAAAATATTTAAATTTTTCTTTACCTTATAACTCCCCCAAGAACTTAGCACTCACGACAATATCAAAACAATTTTAATTTTCAATGCCTTGGAGAATAAAATTGAATAGTATACCTTTAATTTGTTCTACCCACTAAAAACTACCTTCGGTCAATTCGACCACGTGACCTTGCACTCCCAACTCCCTAGCTCCAAGCTAGGCCACCAAGTGGGTTGTGTGCCCACATGAGAACAAATGGCGCATGCTCCCCTAAAATACTATCACATGAAAACCATCGAGAAGATCAAACGAAGCCTTCCTTCCTCACGCAAAATTTCAATCATGTAGATCGAACCACGATCTCCTTCATGCAAGCCTTAACACTCTTCAAACTGCTGATTGTGCTACCACCGTCAGTGGGATGTCAAACCACTTCACTGCCTTTATTGCCTCATTTTCCTCTAAGATTTCTGAAATGCAAATCATCTTCTTCCTAGGGTGTAGCGCTTTGATTTTCTCTTATATCTCACATTCAAAGGTGTATAATCAAATTTAGGAAATGGAATTCATTTCCTATATAAATGCACATTATATTTTGACTTCTCACGTCAATCCATTTTGAATTTAAAAATTCATTTTTTTTTTAAATATTAAATTTAAAAAACTTTGCCTCCATTATTTAAATTAAATTTTTAATCGAATAAAATTTAATTAAATAAAAATTATAATTTATTTTAAAAACAAAACAACCGACTTTTAATTAAAAATAATAAATTTTTTAAATATTAAATTTAAAAACCTTTGCCTCCTTTATTAATTTAAATTAAATTTAAAGAAAATTTAATTTAAATTAAAATTTTAATCAAACATTAAAATATATTCATTTAAATTAAACCTTTTGTAAATTGCTTATGGGTCTTTTCAATTTGAACTTCGTTTTTCTTCACCTTGTCATTTGGCCCAAAATATTATAATAATATAATATTATTATTTAATTTAAACTTGCTTCTCCTTCCTCATGTCTTTATCCTTTGGGCCCTTTTTAGGCATTTAATATTAAAAATAAATATTATATCCTATTCCTTTCCAAGACCTTCTTGCTTTTGGAAAAACCACTTGATGTCCTTAATGATGATAAAATTAAACCAATATTCTTTTGACATCAATGACAACAAAACTACTCAAAATTTTCAATAATCTTCCCCTTTGTCATTGATGCCAACCCCTTTATTTTTACCATTCCTTTTTATTTTTCAAAAGCTACTTTCCCTAAGAAACTGCTCCCCCTGACTGAATGCTCTCCCCCTAACTAAAATCTTTCACACATTGTCATCAATGGCAAAGGGCAAACTTTGGGGCTTAGTTCTAATAATGGGACTCTTAGCTTAGCCCCTCCCCCACATCCTCTTGATGTGATTAATTATGGGGATGGGATATTTTTACTCTTAGCATACATTGATATTTACCATTGTCCACTTTCTTCCTCAACCAATCCTTCTAATTCCTTTGACTATTTTTGTTCCTGCTTGTCTCTGTAATTTCTACTCTACACCATTTTGTTGTATGCCCATCATTATTGCACTTATAACACTTAATGTTGTTTTTCCTTAAAGGTGCAAATATCTTGGGGTTTCTCCTAGTGAAGCCATATCCATTCCTGTCATAAACCCTACAATTTACTGCCTTGTGACCAAACTAATTATAATATTAGCAATATCCTTGAATAATATACCTATTTTTGAAACTTCTATATTCCTATATTTCATGTATCCTGCACTGTGTAGCCTTGTGCTCAAACCTGTGACATGAGAAGCATCATCCATTGAAATTACCTTGCCTTAACCCCATTGGTACCTTAGTTTCTTTTACCTAGTGTTGATTCATGTTCCATATGTTCCTCATTTGTGCATTTTTCCTTTTGTTATTAAACTTTATGTTGTCCAACTCATCCTTAGAAGTCTCACTCTCTCTTATACTTTCTTCTTCTGAAGTTTCTTCTTCTTCGAAGCTTAATATTGACTCCTCTCACCTTATCCAATTTATTTGAGCTTCTCCTAAACTAGTGTAATTTATCCTTAGATTCTTTTACTTCCTTCCTTAGTGAAGCTACCTCATTATCTAAACTTTATCATTCTAAGACCTTTGCTTCTAAGTTCTCTTTGAATCTCCTTATCTTAGCTATTGAGTTGGTTAGATCCTCTATAATATTTCCTTTCTCTTCATCACATTCTTGAAATTTAATCTTGAGTTTTGAGTTTTACTTTCTTACCTCCCTTAATGCATCAAGGGCATGAATAATCTCACCCTCAAGATCAAATTCTCCTTTCTCTAATTCTTCCTCTATTTTTTTGCCTTTGGGATCATCTTCATTCCTTTCTAACTTGTCTTCTATAGGATCACCTCCTTCTTCCTCTAATACCAAGAGTATATTCTCTTCTAGTCCTTCAAGTGTATCTTCATATTCATCATCATTGAAACTAAATTCATTCCTTTTACAACTATCTTCAAGATGACCAAAGTTACCACATCTAAAACACTTGAGGATTATTGGTGACCTTTTTCTAACCACTTCTTTTTCTTTTTCCAGAAATAGAACTTCATCTTCATCATTATCTGAGGAAATTTCATCAATATCACTTGAGCTCTTACCTACCTTATATGCATAAAAAATATTCTTATGCCTTTGGAAAAACTTCTTTCCTTGTGTACCTTGTCCATCCCTACTTTTCTTTTGGTACTTGTATTTACCTATTTTCCTATTCTTATGATCCTATTTTTCTTCATCATTTCTATTTCTAGACTCTAGATAATCAGATGTATAATGACCATACTTTCCACAATGAAAACATCTAACTAATTTCATACCTTTATACTTTCTTGGGTCCTTGTTCCTTCTGCCATAATTTACTTCTTCATCACTAGATAATTCATTGCTTGAATCTAACTTCTTACCCTTTTTCTTCTTAGTAACTTTGAAGGCTACTTCCTTCTAGGGAATAGGTTCCTCTTTTATTCTCATCTCAAAAGCTATGATAATACCATGTAATTCATCCCTTGTCAACAAATCAATATCTTTTGACTCTTCTATAGCTGAAATATTTTCACTAAACCTTTTTGGGAGTGACCTTAAAATATTATCACAAACATCAAATTATTCAACTTTGATCCCAAGTCCTTGCATGGAGTTAACAACCTCATCCACATGAAGTAGATATGCAACAATGTTTTTCTCATCCTTCATTTTTAGGTCTTCAAATATTCTCTTGTAATTTTACAATTTTACCCTTTTAACCTTTTTATCTCCTTCATATATGCCTTGCAACTTATCCCAAATTTCCTTTGTTGATGTGCAATGCATAACATTTATAAACTCTATTTTACACAAGCCCTTTTGAATTGCATTTATTTATTTTGAATTGTAATGATGTAGAATCTTACCATATTTGTTTGTAGGTGGATTTTCTAGTTGTATGTATTCATTCTCAACTGATTCTCATATTTCATTTTCAAGTGCCATTAGATGAAACTTCATCCTTGTACTCCAAAGTATATAATTGTTCCCATCGAACAATGGTGTTGAATTCCTTGAATATCCACTTTGAGAATCCATATGTTTTATTGTAAGCTTATCCTTCAAGCTATTTAACTCTTCTGAAGAAACCTGCTCTGATACCAATTGAAGAACACAAGCTTATAATGAGGGGGGGGTGAACAGTATAGGACCACTTTTTAATTTTCTTTCCCAAACAATATTATGCAATATATCAATGGAAAAATCAATAACAATAATCCCAAAAATGCATAAATTACCACACACAATAGAAAAATCAATTTAATGTGGTTCACCCAATGTGGGCTACTCCACGAAGAAAATCTTTCACTAAAATTTTCTCAAAACATCTCTTGGGAATCCTTTCCCTATTATAATTTTTATGGATCTTTGTCCAAAGGAGACTCCAATCCCTTAATAAATTTCATGGATATCTATCCATAGGAGACACCAATATCCCCAGTTTGTTTGTGGATATCTATCTACAAGAGAATTCCCTTCTCCTCTACTCTGGTTGGTGATCCTCTAGAAGACTACTACCTCCATTGCATTGGCTTGTGGATCTCTCTCCACTAAATATTCATATCCTCACTCATAAGATATCTAGCTTTACTGCCTTGGTTAATGGATCTCTATCCACTAGAGACTACTATCCTCTACTCTGTCACCTCTAAATCTTGCTCTCAGCTCTATCTCAAATCTACACTAAACACAATCCTTCAGTCTAGCACAAATCCTCAATCTCTATCTACGACACAAAATCCAATCCGATAAATCTTCTCAATATCTATCTCTGATCTGCACTAAACATAGTCCTTCAGTCTAGCACAAATCTGCTCAATCTCTGTCTATGGTCTGCACTAAACATAGTCCTTCAATCTAGCCCAAATCTTCTCAATCCCTGTCTCAAGTCTAGCATAAACTTGTCTTCAAATCTACACCAAACTCTATCCTCAAATCTGTCCTCAAATCTTAACACAAAGCTTGAATCAATCACTAATAAAATCTACTAGATCTGCTCCAAATCTTAACTCAAGGTTTGAACAAATCAATCAATCAACTCTACTCACAAGTCTTCTCAAAGACTTGTCTTAAATCTATATTGTAATATTCTACAAAAGCTCACTAATCTATCCATAAGTCCTCTCATGAACTTGCTCAATCTACTCAACAAGTCTTCACCAAGACTTATCCCAATTCTACTCAACAAGTCCTCACTAGAACTTGTCCAATATGCTCAACAAGTCCTCAGTAGAACTTGTCCAATATTCTCAACAAGTCCTCACTATAACTTGTCCACTCTACTCAACAAGTCCTCACTAGACCTTGTCCAATCTGCTCAACAAGTCTTCACCAATGCTTACATCAAATCTGATGAACAAGCTTTTATAAAAACTTATTCAACTCAACTCAATATATCATAGAAAATCTCTTCAATCACACAATAATATTCACACAAATGCTTGTTTAATACCATAGAAGCATATAGATAATGGTAAGAGACTCAATATGCTTCACACTCACAATAATGCTTAATCACTTTCAATCTCTCTCTTGTTTTTACCACAAAAATATATAGAGAATTGTTAGAGACTCACTATATTTCACTCACAATAATTCTTAATAACTTTTAATATCTCTCTTTTTTTACCATTGAAATATATATATATATATATATATATATATATATAATTGTTAGAGACTCAATATGTTTCACTCACAACAATGCTTAATCACTTTAAATCTCTCTCTTGTTTTATGGTAAGACCCCAAGGTCTTACTATAAAATTATTAACAAATTAATGTAAATGTAATCGCAGGCCACTCAAAGGGGGCTCCCTTGTAATCGCTTTGCCACTATAGGGGGCTCCCTCCTTAGAATCTATGCTTATTATTCTTCTTCTTGGATGATTTGATATGGATGGCTAACCTAATATATATATCTACCCTAAAGCTACGTTGGTGAAGAGACATGATGGTTCACATATGAAGAGACGTGATGGTTCATGTTATAAATTAATAATATAATAATTAAATGATTAATAATACTAACTAATAATGTTAGGATTGAGGATCCTAACATGCCACCCTTCTTAAAAAGAGCTTTGTCCTCAAAGCTCAAAGTGAGAAGCTTTATCCTTTGTTTTCCAAGAAGGATTTGTGTAAGTTCTTGGAATCTTTTAATGGCATCCTTTCGTAGGTAGGGATATCGAGAAGGATGAAGCATTAGCAGGGGGTTTCCAAGAACAATAGTAGAATCTTCCTTAGGAAAATCATGATGACGATGGGAGGGAAACCCTTGGGGTTCCTCAAATACTTCAGAATGATGCATCAAAAGTGATGGTAATGATTTCATATCCTTTTTTGGTTCCTTGGTAGAGCCAACGGAGAAGGAGTGTGTAGTCACTATGCGTTGGTTCCGAATAGGTTTGGTCATATGGCAATAACTCACTATTGGTGAGGAAGGTATGTGTAGGTCTTGTAGAGTGCATGTTTGGCTAGCATTGATCACTTTGGGTATGTCTACCTCATCCTTGCTTGGTACATCAATCACTTCTTGCACATTGACCTCATTGTCTTCATTGCAATGAGTAGGTGCACTGGTCGCTTCGGACACAACTACCTCATCTGCTTGCTCTATGGAGAGACAAGGATCAACTTCCTTCAATAAATACAATGTTAGTGTAGCACATTTATGGTGGGGTCCAAATTGTTCATCACAATTATCACAAAGTCCTTTTTCTCATCGTTCCTTCATCTCCTCAAAGCTAAGATTTTTAATTCGTAAAGTTCGATTAGATTTGGGGGTTGTATAAGTACTTTGTGCCCTTCCATTATGCATAGGTTTGGGGGCGATGTAAGTGGTCGATGATTTTTCCATAAGTGGTTTTCCTAATCATTGTTATGCATTGATTTTATCTTCACCTAATTTTACCAATCCATAGGTCTGCATCATGGTATAGGGATTGAACCTTATCACCTCCATTCTAATTTCCTCTTTTAATCCCCTAATGAAGCCATTGATGAGAATTGATTCATCCAATCTTGTGTTGTGTTTGGTGATATCCTCAAAATGAGTTTGATACTCATGCACAAAAATGATTTGATGAAGATCTTTGAGCAATTCCCACATGGTTGGGTCCCACATGGATCTGATACCAAATGGTAAGACCCCAAGGTCTTATTATAAAATTATTAACAAATTAATGTAAATGTAATCGCAGGCCACTCAAAGGGGACTCCCTTGTAATCTCTTTGCCACTATAGGGGGCTCCCTCCATAGAATCTATGCTTATTATTCTTCTTCTTGGATGATTTGATATGGATGGCCAACCTAATATATATATATCTACCCTAAAGCTACGTTGGTGAAGAGACATGATAGTTCACGTATGAAGAGACGTGATGGTTCATGTTATGAAGTGTGATGGTTCACTTTATAAGTTAATAATATAATAATTAAATTATTAACTAATACTAACTAATAATGTTAGGATTGAGGATCCTAACAATCACATAAACAAGTTTCACACAGAATCTTTTTTTAATCTCATAGAAACATATATAGAATGGTTAGAGACTCAATATGTTTAACTCTCAAAAATGCTTAATCAGTTTTAATCTTTCCTTCAACTTAATCCAAAAATAAAGAACAATTTTTTTCATAGAAGTTGAATTATCACTTCAACACTTCCATTCAACTAACCTTAATCAAATCCACTCAACCAATCACTCAATGAAATCTTATTCAATAATTCTTATCAAAAAAACTTATCATAACAATGATACTCATGATCTTTCACAAACCCTAATCATGCATATGAAGGCTCACTCAATATTTCCAATAATTCTTATCAAACAAGGTTTCTAGCATCAACCTTTATTCTAGAAAAACCTTCATAAATAAATATTGGATATCTCAAAACCAAACTCAACAATGCTTATCAAACAATCCTTTTCACTCCAACTTAGCATTCACAACATCCAATCCAACAATATTTTTCTCACAAGGAAGATGTACCCATACCTTTTATTTTGATGGAGATATGTCTTCAAAACCTGTCTTACCCATAATCAAATTTTATTTGCCAACACTAGGGTTAGGTTACCACAACTTATCTCAAGATCTCCACAAAATAATTTTCTCAAAAATTAGTTCTCATACAAAATATCAAATCCTTTTTTACACCTCATAATATCCAAATTCACAATATCTAACTCAATAATTTCACTATAACA
Source organism: Wollemia nobilis (assembly GCA_028583015.1). Lineage (NCBI taxonomy): Eukaryota > Viridiplantae > Streptophyta > Pinopsida > Araucariales > Araucariaceae > Wollemia > Wollemia nobilis. The sequence goes on from JAQPPZ010016724.1 coordinate 14,376,135, forward strand.
AAACACTTAATAATTTTTCTTGCACACCTTATAATCTCCAAACTCACAATATCTAACTCAACAATTTCATTTAAACAACATGCATAGAAATATCCCTTACACACCTTATAATCTCCACACCTTATAAATTTCAATCACCAAAAATCAAAATAAAATATTTTAATTTTTTCTTTACCTTATAACTCCCCCAAGCACTTAGCACTCATGAAAATCTTAAAATAATTTTAATTTTTAACACCTTAGAGAATAAAATCAAATATCATACCTTTAATTTGTTTTGGCCACTAAAAACTATCTTTGGTGAATTCGACCACGTGACCTTGCACTCCCAACACCCTAGCTCAAACTAGGTCACCAAGTGGATTGCATGCCCACATGAAACAAACGATGCACGCTCCCTTACAATATTACTGCATGAAAATCGTTAAGTAAATCAAACGAATCCTTCCTTCCTCACACAAAACATTGATCGCGTGGATCAAATCGTTATCTCCTCCATGCAAGCCTTAACACTCTCCCAACTGTTGCTTTTGCTACTACCATCGATGGGATGTCAAACCACTTCACTACCTTTATTGCCTCATTTTCCTCCAAGCTTTTTGAAATTCAAATCATATTCTTCCTAGGGTGAAACACTTTGATTTTATCTTATATATCACATTCGAAGGTGTATGATCAACTTTAGGAAATGAAATTAATTTCCTATATAAATGCACATTATCTTTTGATTTCTCACATCGGCCCATTTCGAATTTAAAATTTCAAATTTAGTTTTTAAATATTAAATTTAAAAACCTTTGCCTCCATTATTAATTTATATTAAAATTTTAATTAAAGATAAAAATATTTTAATTTTAATTAAACCTTTTGTAAATTGCTCATGGGTCTTTTCAATTTGAATTTTTTTTTTCTTTCATCTTGTTATTTGGCCTAAAATATTATAATAATAAAATATTATTATTTAATTTAAACTTGCTTCTCCTTCCTCGGGTCTTCATCCTTTGGTCCCTTTTTAGGCATATAATATTAAAAATAAATATTATATCCTATTTCTTTCCAAGACCTTCTTGCTTTTGGAAAAACCACTTGATGTCCTTAATGATGACGAAATTAAACCAATATTCTTTTGACATCAATGACAACAAAACTACTCAAAATTTCCAATAGAAGGCTCTCCAAGCCTTTTATTGGATGCTCGAAAAGACCTCTCCAAGGCCTTGTAGCTTCTTCTGGTCTTCTTTGAGACCTTATCTTCAACCTTATGCTTCTGGAAGTGTTGGTGGTGATACATTCTCCTGGATCTCTAATTTTGTTGCCTCTGTATTTGATTAGGCCTCTCCTAGTCCTTCTTCATTAATGAGATATTTTCTTGATCTCTTTTGCTTCAGGTGTTGGACTGATTCTAAAGATGATACTCTTCCTAAGATTTTTATAGGAAGCTTTTCCAACTTACTGAATCTACCTATTTCTGCAACAAAGTATTAGTACTAGAATATGCTTCTAAATTAGATACTCTCTTCTAGAGTCTTCTTCAGGATCAAGGTTTTTATGGCCTTTCCTTCAATTCTTTTGTGGCCTTTTCTTCAATACCAAAGCTTATGTGGCATTTTATTCAAGGCTTTTGTGTCCTTTCCCTCTAGATCAAGGCTTTTGTAGCTTTTTCTTCTAGATCAAGGTTTTTGTGGCCTTTTCTTCTAGATTAAGGCTTCTATGGTCTTTTCTTCTTGTGAATTTCCAATCTAGCAATAGAGATATCCTGTATCCTAACTTCACTACAATTCTTCCCCATAAGCCTCTTTTGTAGTGTTCTTCTCTTGCAACAACTAATATATGTGCTATGAAGGCACTCTGACCTTCAGGAAATAAAGTTGAAATCTCCTATGTTTCTATTGTAGGAGGTGTCCCAATCATCTGAGTATTAATTACCTACAATAAATAACCTTCAAGTTAGTTTCTCTAGATCTCTTAAATGAGCTTCACTAGTTGATTTATCAAACTAGTGGATCAAGTGTTGAGTCCTAGTATTCACAAGTTTTTCCTTGAAACTCTATGGAAAGACTCTAGCCATATGCAATATTAGTATTCTAAAATCTAAGATTTCTTTCAGTCCTTACTTTTGGATCTCCTTAATTCTACCACCAAGACTCTTCTAAGAATTTTTGATAGTGAATGGTCTAATGTTGCATTAGGTTCTCAAAAAACTTAGGGTCAATGATAGTGGTGGTTTCCCTATAGACCTATCATGGCTCTAATACCATTTTTAGCTTTTGATGCAGCATATAATGGGAGACAAAAATCACAAGATGCATAATAATATGAAATAAATTAAATCTATGAGATGATTGAAAATATACTATACATAGAAATGATGGAGATGTTTACAAAATTAGCTATGGAGGAAATGAAAACTCCATAAATATAGCTATAGCTCAAGAATGGGCATTGAGCATATTCCACCCCATCACAATACATCATACTACTACATCATGCCGCTCTGATCTACACTACTTCCTACTGCTCTATCTTTCTCTATGTTTATGGCCATTTATATAGGAAATAGATTCCTTTGCCAACACTCTACCTATATGTGCAAAGTACAGCTTGCACATATACAACTTACACTTTGACACTTGTGCATTTATTATATTGCATGAAGTAACTAGATAAATTTCCCCTAAAGTAATATAATTTTCTAATTATGTACCAAGAAAGGCATATTTACATAATCCAAATAATGTTATTGTCTATTTCTAACATAGATTCCAACATGTTATAATTTCCCTTGCCACTCCTTTTGAATCCACAACATCCCATTCATATCTTACCCATATTACTTTCATGGTTTTAGAAATTTCTTCCTTTGTTATTTTAGTTTCCTAGATACAAATAATATCAGGCTTAGTACTTAAACAAAGGTTCTTGATACACCTCAATTTTAAGGGAGAATTAGTGCACCTTATATTCTATAATATGGTAATCATGTATCTTTAGAGACTACTGGCCCCTCTTATGAATTACCAATATCATTTTAAGTTCAACCAACTTAGGTTGTGTTCCTTTCTCTATGTTTACTCTTAATTCCTCGGCTCTCACTTGATAATTTGAAGGTTTTGTGTTGCCAGTATCTAGGGTAGGTATTATTCTATTACTCAATAATATTTTACAAATTTCCTTTCCATTACATATATCCTCTCATGGCTCTACTTAGGAAGATTTTGACTTATAATTCTCATTTTCTAGTATTTCCTTGTTAATGGTAGAAGTATTAACATCTAACATTGATTTTTCTCTACCACTTTCCTTCCCATGAATGGCGCATGGTACTTCAAGAGAGTCTTAAAATTTTGATGAGGAACATTCCTTAGGTTCAACAAGAACTCTCATCCTTAAATTAGGTTCATACTAAGTAGAGGATTCCTTGTTGATATTTTGATCCTATTATAGCATGTCCTCTAAGTTTTGATATGCTTTTTCTTCATAGGATAAAGCCTCAAATAAATTGATGTTTCTTTCAATATTTGTATTTATTGGTCTCCACTATTTTTTATAAGGCTAAGAAAAGGGTTTTTAAAGTGTCCCTTACCCTTTTACAAATAGACTTGAGATCCAAAAGACTAAAAAGGGGATAAAACCGCCACCTATTCCAAGAATACCAACAACAAACAAAATGCAGTCCACAAACGAGGACAGATATAAACCAACCAAAGTAACAAAATCTTACTATTAAGTGATCCACTTGCACTCCAACCAAATGATATGTGAATAAATCAACCTAGGAAGCCAATCATTTATTTACTTTCATCTATCTAGACCTATTTTTTAGAAATTAAATACCATCCTCATCTATATCCATTTGTAAGTTTCTCTTACAGTTTTCTACATATGTTTTTGCTAGACTCTTCATAGTGTATGATCTATGAATATGTCCCACCTCGTGACATCTTCTACATATAAAATATATATTTTTATAATCCATTTTTTAGGCCCACAACTTACCCCCATACATAAGAATGCTTGATCTTGATAAAGGTTTGTTGATATCAATCATGACCAATATCTAGGCATAAATAGCCAAGACTCCATGTTTAATAGTTTTTGAAATCTCAAGAAATTATCTAGAGTATTATCTATTATATTTAAGGTTTCCATTTCCTAAAATTCAGTGGGAAACCCATACATCCTAATTCAAAATGGTACTAGAGATAGATTTACGTTTTCAAGTGCAAAACCTTCAAATGAGCGAGTAAGAGTCTTGCTCTTCCCATGAACTAAGGATCCCTTTTTAGGATTCTCTCTTTCCTTAGAATATATATCTTTCCTTAGAATATAAATTTTCTAGGAATAAAACTTTGGGAAGAAAATATAGACTCTCTCCTAGAGACTTCTATCTTTCATCAAGCTATTTTCTCAAATCCAATCCACCTGGCCAAGATCCATTAAAGTTACCATTGACTGACTTATATTTGAGCAATGGAGATCGTTGCTTTATGATATCTACCCTAACCTTTACTACTAGGGATGATTCTAAGGATTTATTTGTAAATTTATCCATGAAAATAACACTATAACTCAATATCTACTAAAATTTACTAATATATCCTATAACAATTATTTTATCTGAAAAAATACCTACAATAATCTGCATGCAAAAATTTGAAGAAAATGAAGTGATAAATGAAACTTAGATGAAAATTCTATGCCTATATGGAATGTCCTGCATCAATTATTCCCTAGAACTTAATTGCTTCTCTTATCATCCAAATCCTAGCTAATAAATATCTGCAATGTTGTTTTCTCATGACTTGAAAAATCATCACTACACTTGTTCTAGATGGATGAATTCATAGGGTTGTATCTCATTTAATAATACTCGAATTCTATCATATGATCACTCATTTTAAAACTCTTCAAATTCCACACGAATTGATCCAAGAATCATCTAAATTGGATAACCCTTTGCAAAGATGTGGCTCTTGAAAGATGAGATATCTTGTCTAGAAAACATTACCCTAACGTTGCCTTTGTTTTGGATAGTTGTCTTCACATGGACATCTCTCCCTGAATATTGCTTGGATTCTTTTGTGTGACCACTAATTTCAAAGCTCTTCAAATTCTATACAAATTGGTTCATATAGACGTATCTCCCTCAATACTACTTGGATTATTTTGTATGACCACTCATTTCAAAGTTCTTCAAATTTCACACAAAATGGTACAAGAGTCATCCAAATTGGATAAATCTATACAAAGATATGGCTCCTAAAATATGAGATATTTTTTTACAAAAGTATGTCCTAATTGTGACCAAGGGAGCTTGAGGTAGAGCAAAACCAATAAAACTTGGTTCTAGAGATTCAAAATTAGGTCCCTTCCAACTAAAATAATTTAAAAATAAAGTTGGTGTCGTTAATGTGACAATATTAATATAATAGGAAGTCTAAATCAAATCTCATATCCAAATTTAAATTTAAATGCCACAATGACCATTTTGAGTGTAGATGTGAATATAAAATGAATTCTTTTAAATGAAGAATGATTTCATTGAGATTGTAAAAATTATAGGTAACATGTGTTTAGGATTTTCTACATAAATAAGAGGGACAATTAGAAAAATAATAATGTTATATATATAAGGATACAAAAATTTATATAGTTATTTATTATTTTAATTAAAATGTAGAAGATATAAACAAAGGGCAAAATTACTTATTATTTTTATTAATATGTATTAGGTACTTTTCATTTTATGTTATTTTTTGTTACTTATATATAAGAATTAATAAGGGTAGAGGAATTCATAAATTTATTTATTATTGTAATGAAAATGTATTAGATTTAAACCAAGGGTAAAGGAATTTATACAATTACTTATTATTTTAATTAAAATATAATAGACCACTTATTACTTTTTATTATTTTTGGTTATTTTAGTTCTCTAATGGTTAGTTTGATCGCTATCTTAGCTATCAAAAAAAATGTGATATCATAAAAACAATGAATTTAGCATCATAGATCAAGGTTTCATTAATAGAAATGGCCTTCTCACATATAAATTGTTTAAAAAAATTAAAAATGTTTAAATAAATTTAAGAATTGTTTTAATTTTTTTCTAATCAAATTGTTTTAAACTATTCATTTTTATCCTATCTTAATACTTTCATGGAAACAAAACTAACAACCTTCCTAATACCTCTCCTCATCAAACCATGTCCAAGCTCTATGATGATGGTGCTTCACCCACATTTATAGGATGATAAAGAAATAAAATCATGTTGTCATATTTTAAACTTTAGATTTGTAATGTAGAATTGATAAACTTTGTAATTTTGTGCCTACATATTCATGTCATATAAAAAATACTTCGTGAAAAAGAAATTCAAATTCAAAAATGGATTAATATGTTAATGTTAAATACTTTAGTGAAAAATATCAAAATAGAATTAACAATACAACTTTTATTACTATAAAAATTATCCATTAAGAGGAGAAATTTGATGAATTATACCTTAAAATTAAAGACATGATCAAAGATACAATAATTACTTCATAATTGAATGCATTCGTTAAAGAGAAATTATTAAAAAATGGTGACAAAGAAGAAAAAGAGGTATTAATGTCAAAATTAATATGGAATTAATAAATAAATAGCTTATATAAGATGGGCAACATCACATGAATAGATTAGAAAGCAAGAGGGCCAACCACCTCCCACATAGGGATGAAGAATCCCACATGAGTAGAACTAAGGAGCTTGCAACTTTAAGCTTACTTAATGATGCAACACCAAGAGAATAGGGTCAATTGATGACTCTCTTCTCAAGTAGAATGATTTCTTAAATAACCTTAAACCATTCACTTGCACAACAAGGTTATTCCATATCACTTGAACGATAATACAATTTCCACTTGAATGGTTCACACATTCCCCTTGAATTTCTTTACTTGAACAACATAATACCATTCACTTGAACGATACTTTTGGCACAACCACTTGAATAGGTAATGTTCCCTTGCTTGAGCAACAGTTCTTACTTGAATGTTGGCCAACTTGAACAACAATTTTTTTGAATGATAATGTTTCCCCACTGAAAAGTGCACCGAACCTTCAATCGAATCATAATTAGTTCTTCACCTAAATGGTTGTGTATTTGAATGATACTCTTACTTTTTATAGGAACATTAATCACACATTCTTCACTTGAATGATCTCGTACATGTTGGATTTTTATGTTTATTGAACGACACTCCCACTCCCATGAAAATGTTTATTTCCCTTTAAATGGTGCTTGACTTCTACTTGAATGACCTCTAATCAGGCTGCAACCACTATCTATCTCCTCTAACAATCTTGTAATCTTATGTAGATAATTATATTCCACAGCATGTAAATATAGAAATATAATGCATTCACTATTCTATATCATACAAAAAATAAATTAGAGTGGAATATTTTTTTTATTATTCATGACTATCGGCTACACATTATTTTTATTTCAAATTCATATAGTCATCCTTGCTCTTAAGCACATTCATGCAGGCCCTTTCTATGTTTCTCTCCTTTTTTCCTATCCTCCTTCTAGGCTTGTTGTCTCTTTCCTCTTATTCTTCTATGTTCCCCAAACATTTTCCTTTCCTCTTCTCTCATTTATACATTTTGAGTGGTAATTTTACCCAATTGCAAAACCACACTCACACTTAGGATTTTGATCACAAAACTCTCTCTTGCAAAGAAGTTAAAACAAAAAAAAAGCAACTTCTCCAAGGTTCCACTATATAAGCATTGTACATGTGTATTTATAATCTTATGAAGATGTACCAAATAAGTGCTAAGAATACCTTAGTGATTTACAAGTAACTATTAACAAGGGGCTTGTGTTGGTTTATTTTATTATGTTATGCTAGTAATTGTTTATAAAACTTAGAAGAAAAATAAAATTTGATTGGCCCTCATATGACCACGATGTAGGACCTTAGTTCATTTTATCTTGAAATGTTTTAAGGGAGATTTTATCTTATTTTGGTTAAGTATATTTTAAACAAGTTTTATCTTGCATTAAACCCTACTTTAAGCATGAAATAGAAGATTAAAATCTATCTCTAAATGTGAACATTAAATGATGATTGGATTCCTTTTAAATTGCTTTGATGAATAAAAAGGAAATAAATATGCATGAATAACTTACAAAATGTAATGGCCTTAAAATGTCATTATAAACTACCCCTCTTTAATGAAATTATAATTTTTATAAAGAAGAAATAATTTATTGCTTTAAAAACAATAGCCTTTGATATAATATATAAATTACCTCTCTTTAATGAAATCAGAATTTTTATAAAGAGAAGGTAATTTATTGCTCTAAAAATGATGGCCTATGGAATACCTTATAAACTACACCCTTTAATGAAATTGTAATTTTCATAAAGTGAAGTTCATTTATTGCTTACGAATAAAAATGTATAGCTTAAAATTTTGATTTACCTTCAAAATATGCAATTATGTAAAATTCCAAAATTAAAAAAACCCTTCTAAAATAGATGGCTTCAGAATGGGATTGAAATTGTTTTGAATGAAATATTGAAGCTCATTCTTCACACAATGCATTTATTTTTGGAATTTTAATTTTAATCACCGAAGTTTTAAAATAATCTACAAAAGAGAAGGGTTAGAAAAATAAAAATAAAATCTAAAAATGGACCAGAATGCTGAAAATATAAACATGCAAAACATTTGTCAGTCTAATGCTACCCTATCCTACAAAACCTAATATGTGAAAAATTCTTGCATGCAACCTAGTTTATTTAGACCTTCATTTGCACAACCTGCAATAATCTAGGTGTGAAATTCTAAGGAAAACAAAAATAAATTTCAGGCTTTAAACATTCCATGATGCAACCATTAAAATGTATTCAAAATCATCTACAAATCCAAAACATGAAAGAGGAAAAATAAACAGTTGAAACAAGCATGCAGACATAAAATTTTCCTATCTTTCCAATAGGGCACAAATTTTTGAAATCATTTGTATTAAAATAAGCTAAAAATACAATCTTGCAGTATATTCCCATCCAAACCTAAAATTTCCAGCCTATGGCATTCGATAAACTTCCAGCCCCGTATTTAGCCCTTAGATCTGTTTTTAAAGTTTCAATCTAGCCCTTCATTTCTTCTCCATGGCCCTATGTTTTCCAATGCTACTCCTTTTTCTTTGTTTGACAAAATCATTTGCTTCGATCCCCTCCTTCCTTTTCATTTTGGTTCCTTTAATTTTATTTCTCACTAAATGTCATGTTTAATGGAGTATTCAACTTCCTTCGTAATAACCAAGCTCTTTCTAATAGAGATAAACTTTAATAATGGTCATGTTGCATCCTAAATTGGTAGATACCTAATTTCAATGTATTGCCTTCCATTTTGTTTACATCCCTATGAAATATCACCGTATAAAGGCATTAAAATTTAAAACCTTTTATTTAATTTCCCCTTGTCATGGAGTTACATTCCACCTTTGGCACAAATAATCTTAATCCTCGTCGCTCCAATTAAACCATCTAAACACCACATCACATGGTGATTATGATATCGGGGAGAGTGTACTCCATTAAATTAGTGAATCCCATGACGTTGCACTGTCTTACTACTGTATATTCGGCCATGGAAGTCACCACGTCCACTTATTCCTTATCAATCGCCATGGTGGTTTGGCAATGTGTATTGCTGGAGGGGTGTATCTGACAACATATCTAAAATGGCCTTGGTAGGTTGCATCGATTATTATGAAATGATCTGTCAAACCCAATTCTACCAAGTTTGTCTACCTTTTTCATCCTAACCGGTTGGATCTATGCTTGTGCTCAGATCTAGAGTGGTGTTCATATCCTCCTATTTGGTAGTGAAACTCCCTACCCACTCGATGATGTTAGACTACATGTATGCTCTCTCAGCTCCGCATTACATGCCCTTCCAAAACTAGGACATTTACATCCATATAGTCTCCATCAATGCCAACATCTATCCATAGCATATATAAATCCATATCATTGCATTCATTGTTTATCCATAGCCAACACTAGGAAGTCATCCCTACGTGTGTTCAGTTGCATCTACATATGTTCAGAATAAGTATAGCTGCTACCATATTTTAGTATCACTAGAGCTCATATGATATTGTGTATACATTCTTCTCCAGGCCTTCATAGTGGAAGTCGACTCCTCCTACCACCTGGTTCTTTGTTTGCCCCAACTGTGCCATAAACCAATCCACACTACGTTATCCAACAAGTAGCTCCCATTGTGGTTGTTTGACCTGGCTCATACTCTTGTCATATGGTCCACGAGTGGAAGTCAACCTCGATCGACACCATCTACCATGCTCAACCCAATTTAAATCCATCTAGATCATATCCATGATAGTCCACTATTTAGACTATGGCCATGTCATCACACTACCCCTTAGGTTGCAATTTGTGTTGTTGGGTGCCTAGGTCCAACCGCATCTCCTACACCTAAGCCTGCTTTTACTATAGTGTATACGGCCATATTTGTTGCATGGTATCCAAAATCTCCCACTACGTAGACATTATCTGATCATCCAACCTAAATCGAGCAGTCTCAATTTGCCCAGTCAGCCTCCTATTTATTCTTTGACAATTCAGTAAAATGAGTATATGCCTTACTTGTAGAAAATGAGGTGGCAACTTACTGACAAGGATTCAACATCCAATCGTATACGTGTGAACTATGTCCAAATCAGCAACTATTTCCTACACTATTGGGCTCTTTGTCTGATAAAATCTTGTGATGCACCATCCGAGATCCTAAAGAATATTTTGTTTTACCTTCACTCAAAATTTGATCCTTTTGGGATTTACCACCATGATGTTGTGTCATCATACTGTCTATCGCATCACTTTGGCATTCGATTCTCCTTGTTGCATCGATCGTTTATCTCCACGTGGGTCACCCAGTAATACCATACGTCCACTTCCCTACTATTTTTCCTGCCTTGATGGGTTTATATGGTCTGCATTTAATTCCAAGCTCCCATGCATCGTCGGTTATCCTACATAGTCTACATCACCACTGTCGGATATCCTATCAACTTTCACTGGTAAAACCTGCTCGTATTCCACTGTGATTTACGCCCAGCAATCCCTCTGCAATACATCATATCCCATGGTTTATTATAATATATATTTATTTATTTATTTATTTATTATTTCATTTTTACATATATATATTTTATGATTTCACTAATTTTGGATATTTGAATTGATCACTTTTAACATATCCAAATTAATTAAACATCACAACCTAACCAGAAACTAAGTAAGCTAACTTAACCAAAACATTAAAAAATAAAAGAAAAACAATACTAACTAAAATCAAACCTCGAAGGACACCAAGCACACTCAAGGGGAGAGATCTGGAAAAATTAACACTTCAATAAAGATCAAGCCTCCCAAGAACTCAAAACAAAAAAATGGATCCCCAATTTTGGGGTATGTTGTGAGATAGTCACAACAATACACAAGCTATAAAATTATCCAAATGGTTTGCCCAACTATTTTTAATAATATTTAATAAATGTTAGTGCACTATATGCTTCTACATCATACTCACTAAGTAAGAGGAAATATTTCATGGGAAAAAGCTAATGATTTTTTTTTAATTTGTAATCCAGATGCCATACTTAACAATCTCAAAAGCATTCATCCATATCATTGCTTCAGCTTCATGGTTATTCCACTTGATGAGATACTCATAATATACTTTACCTCTTGTCCTCTTGGATACTCTAGAATTGATGACTACCTGAATTTCTTCATGTTCTATTTTTGGTAACTTCTTTATCCATTCTTCTGTTAAAAAATAGTGGTGATTCCTTCAATACTACCTATGGATTTTCCATAATAGGGATACAAATATGCCACATTAATAATCAATGAGATATCTACTCCTTTTGGGAGTTCAATTTCATATGCATTAGCTACAAATTTTATCAAGACCTTACAAGGTCCAATCCTCTTCCAATTTAGTTTGTTATAAGTGTCTTTTGGGAAATTTTCCTTCCATAAATGTGCCAAAACTATATCCAACTTGAAATTCTTATGTCCTTCGCTTGATATCATGTCGTTTATATTTTATGGAACTCATTTTAAAATCAACCTTCAATTTCCAATGTAAATCCTACATATAATTAGCAAACTCCTCTACTACAACACTAGGTCTATGCAAATCCATTATACTTTGCAACTCATCTACTCTTCTTGGGTGAATTCCATACATGATTTGGAATGGACTGTTATTTTATTTATCAATTCTTTTAATACAAACTCTACTTATAACAAATTGGTATCCCATAACTTTGGCTTCTTACCCATTAAACACCTTAATAAATTCTCAAGGCCTTTGTTCACCACTTTGGTTTGTCCATCCATTTGTGGATGATAAGTTGAACTAAAACTTAATTTGGTGTTTAGCTTCTTCCACAAAGTGCACTAAAAGTGACCAATAAACTTAGTATCTCTATCTTATACAATGCTTTTCAGCAAACCATGCAGTTTTACAACTTCTTAAAAAAAATCAGCAATATGCGTAGCATCATTCATCTTTCTACAAGGTATATAATGTGTTATTTTTTAAAATCTATCAACAACAATAAAAATTGAATTATTACCATTTTGTACTTATTTCTTTCGATAATCCAAGGACAAATTCCATACTTATGTCTTTCAATGGTCTTTTTGGTATTGGTAATGGTTGATACAACCCATTGTTTTGGCTTCTCCCCTTTGCATGTTGACAAACTTGACAACACTGCACAAATAATCTTACATCCACATTCATTCCTAAATAATAATAACTTGCACAAAGTTGTCCCATTGTTTTATCTACTCCAAAATGTCTAGAAAGTCCTCCTCTATGTTTTCTCTTATCAAGTTTTCTCTCATTGAGCTTTGTGGTATGCAAAATTGTTGTCCTTTGAATAATAATCCCTCTTGGATAAAATAATCAAGCCATCGTGTTCTATATCCCATAGTAGGGTTAGTACATATTTACCAAGCTTCTTTGGAATATAGATCATCAATATAAAGTTACTTCATAGCATAAAAACCAACAACTTAAATCCTCATTGTATTCATCAACAAACTTCTCCTAAAGGCATCGACTACTAAATTTGAACTACCACTTCTATGCTTCAAAACAAATGAGTAATTTTGAAGATACTCCACCAATTTCATATGTTTGTGGTTTGATTTACCTTAAATTTTAATGTTATCCACTTCTTTAGTGCTTGCATAATGGCATATAAACCTTGATCATAAATGTAGCACCCTAAAATTGGCACAGTAAAATCTTAATAATTACAATTACTCTAGTAAATATTCAAATTCAAATTTTAACCCCCTAAACCGCTCCCAAACCGTCGCCTAATCCGTTTCCTTGTTTCCCGTGCCATTTTTAGAGGTTGTTTTGACCGTTTGACAATATCGTCGTCGATCAGACGATATCACCCCAGATCGAACGATTTCGTCTGGGTTAGGACGTCCAGACGATCTTGTCCCAAAACTAATTTTTCACAATTAGTCTTTGTTCCAACGGCATCTCTAATCCGGGCAAAAGCGTGTCTGCGTCGTTAGAGACCCTCCCTGTTGGAGATCTCCCAAATTGGGATGATCTCCAACCTCCTAACCTCCCTCCTAAGCCTATTTAAACTTAGGACCTTTCCTTGGCATCCCCCTGGCTGAATTTTCATGTAAATCAACCTTCACACGCATTAGAATAATCTGTATTACTATCTACATTTGTTGCATCCAAATTTCTTGCAGGAACCTTATCATTTTTCAGCCGAAGCAAGCTTACATTGTCGTAGAATATCCTATTTAGATCGGAGACGATCCTGTCAAATCAGAGATGATTTCGACTGCAATCATCATTGGGGGCAATCAGTGCCCGGAGTTTGCATTTTTCTCTTTTCATCTGTTGTTTTATTCTGCAACTAGTTAGTTTATTTATTACTTTCTGCTATTCTGCATCTTGGAGTTCACCCATATAGTTTAATTGCATAATGAGGTCATGATTAGCTATTAAAGTGTTGTAATTCACTTGCATTTCTATTCAAGATTATTTGTTAATATCCTTATTATCATTTTACATCATTATCCTCTATTAGCATTGCTGCATTTTTTGTATTCGGTGTCTATTTCTCTGTTTGTAGGTCTCTAACGAATTTGTCAGATCTCAGACGATCCTGCAGGTCGGAGACTATTTCATCAAATTCTAGACGATCCTGTCTGCTTCATTAATCATAACCTTCATCAGACATCCATATCAGGTATGGCTCAGTAATTTAGCTTCTTTTCTCTGTTTCTGTTCATATATGTTTGTTGTGTTTTATTTAGTCTGCATTTTCATAATAGAACAACTTAGATTCATTTGGCTAAACCTAGGACTCGAATGTTTAAGGCTAAAATTGAACACATTAAACACATTCCCAACCTAGGCATGGAAACTGCCATTCAAACGTTTCCTGGTGAACCCACCATCCATCAAAAAATCACCATAATACACCTCACCCGAGATGCGGGACCTTCGAAAGGCCTCTCAGTCTGAGGTACCGCGCCATCCTTTTCACATCCCCCTTCCGGGCATGGATCCTATAGCCTGAAGGTAAGGGTGTGAAAAATTTGGAGCGATACATTTTGGTGAACCCGACATGAATGCATTTAAAACCTTTTGAAAACAAAAACAAAAATATATATATATATGCATTTCAAATCATTTAAAACTAATAAGTTGCATATCATGTTTAGATGGTAGCTCCTAAGAAAATACTAGCAGTTACTATAAATGTTGAAAACCAATTAGCAGCCATAGAAATCAATTTTGTGCTTAGTGTGCCTGAAACAGATAGAAATCAACTTTTGTGGGACGAACTTGATAGAAGACTAGGTATCATTTCATTTAAGTCAACAGAACTTAAAAAAATTAAAAGGCTTGTCCTAGATAGAATCCTGGATCCTCATCAACTCATTTTTTATCATGAACTTCAGAGAGCCTGCCATAGATGGTTAGCTTATAGGAGAGCTCTTGTGTCTTCAGAATTGTTCACCTTCGAGGAATACCTTGAGAACACAGCCACTATACGCCAATTTCTAGTTCATATAGACGTCCAAGAAACTGATCTTATGATAAGAAAAATATGGAATAGAGTTCCTAGAGCTATGTTATATCATGAATATTGTCGTGAGAATTATTATTATCAACCAGAATCTGAAATACATGGTATTTCTATAGCCCTTTTCATTAAATTCTTGAAAGAAAATTTTCAATTTGAAGAAGAACACTTCATGACTCCTGAAGAACTTGAGCCCATTAATGATATTTATAAATTGTTTATATAAAACTAGATCATTGCTTTCATTATTTCTTGTGTTTTGTGTGTTGTTTGTTATCTTTATAATATTGTTATTAAAACCAAAAAACAAGAAAAACTAAAAAACATAACAAAAACCAAAACATTTCATTTTAAATATTGTAGTAGGTATATAATTAATATATACCTCTTAATTTGGTTGCATATATATATATATATATATTTTTTTCTGAAATCTAAGTTAAGCACAATGCCTAAACTTAGGAATGGTAAACAAACTGACGGAGAAGAAGAAGATTGGTTAGGAGACAAAACAAGAAACCCAAATGTCCTTCCTGAGGATCCAATCCCGAAAGAAGAAACTCTAGACCAGCAATACGATGAGATTGTTGTAGATGAACAAGAAGAAAATGTTAAAGAGGATGGATCCTCATCCCCTAGAATAACTCCAGATGGAACTATTGCTTTTGATAACTTAGATCATTTCTGGAAATTTTTCAATAATAACATTGGCACTCTTAATATGGCAGTTCGTATTGATAAAGGACAAATTAGTGACACTCAAGCAGCCATGGAATATGTGTTTAATATACACACTAATCCCTTGTCCTTTGTTGATCAAGAAAGTGATAAGGTTGGACCATCCAATAGAGATATGGCCACTATAATTTAGAACATGCAAAAACAACAGGTTACCCAACCTCCTAAAGAACCTATTATTGAGCCTAAAATCATTCCCACACAAAAGAAACTTTCCTTCACTGCTTTACTTCACCAAACTATTGATCAATATGCTTCAAATCAACAAAAACCTAAAATGAAGCCAAACACCAATTTCCAACAATCTGGAATACAACATAATATAACTTCAAAACTTCTTCCTAACACCCTTCCTACCAACAGATTACACAATAGCAATATAGCATCTAATATTCATGTCCCTACATCATATGCTCACAAATCCCATATTAATGCCCTATCGAACCAATATGGTGGGCAAACTAGTAATCTGGAAGCCATGGTGAAGCAGTTAGCTTCCCGCATGGACCAGATAGATCCCTACCGTCCCTCATACAATTATCGAGAGATGTGTAGTCAACCGCTAGACCCTATAGTTGTAGCACAACCGTACCCTAAACATTTTCCCATGTCGGTCCTGCCTATATATAAAGGAACTGAAGATCCCATAGAGCATCTTCGCATGTTTAGGATAGCATGTCATGATATATCACATGATGACTTGCTATTACTAAAAATGTTCCCAAAAAGTTTAGGTGGAATGGCATTAGAATGGTACTATCAATTGCCCACTCATTCTTTGAGAAACTTTGAAGAAACGGCTGAATATTTTGTCCATCAATTTAGTGCCTACATCGAGAGGCATGTCACCATTAAAGATATATACAACTTAAAACAAGACAAAGATGAATGTTTTGCTGATTTTTTAGCTAGATGGAGGCAATTGACAGGAAAATTGCACTTTGTGCTACCTTATAGGGAAATGTTGGACATTTTTATTAATAATTTGCAAGAACAAATATCTTATGAGCTATCAATTGCTACTTTAACTACCTTCGATCAGGCTATAGATTTAGCTCGAAGAGTAGAAGATGCCCTCATTAGAAGAGGCCAACTTAGGAAGAAATATGATGAGAAAACATCCAGAAATCAATATAAAAACAAACAAGTCGTAGGTGACGGAGTCACTGATAGCAAAAATGTTGCTAATATCAATGCAACAAAGACAACATAAAAAATTATATTGAAACCTCTTGATAAACCTCCTTGAGAATTTACTAGATTGAACCAACCATTATCAACTATTTTACCTCAATTGCTCGAAAGAGGTTTGATTCAATTACCAGCTATCTAGGAACCTGATCCAACCATACCCGAATACAAAGCTGACTTACACTGTGATTTCCATAGAGGGCCTGGACACTCTACCAACGCTTGTAAAAGGTTGAAACATAAAATACAAGATCTGATTGATAATAATGAAATGGAGGTGCAAGCCTTCCAACCTAAACAAAATGCTCCTAATAATGCTCAAAAGAACATTCCCCAAAATCAAAATCAAAATGCTAATCAATCAAGAGACATATTTCAACATCCTTTACCAAGACATGGTAAAGAGGTGGCCAATCAAATTGAGCATCATAATGTTCCTCCTCCTACCCGATATGTAGGAACTATTAGCGGACATTTACCTAATCATGATTTACAAAAATTTGACACAACTTTATCCATGGTCACGACCAGGCCTCTATGTAATACTCAAACTCCAGATCCTAGTGATATAGAATCAGATACTGAAAGTGACATGGAAATCACTTCAAACCAATTGAATAGTTTTGAAAATGAATCAGATCCTATTCAACCTATTACAGATGCCTTGATTCTAGAAGAACCATTTCCTAGAAGAGTTACTACTCGACCCTCTTCTGATCAATTCCTTTCTAATGAACAAGCTATAAATGCTAGACCAAGATCTATTCAACGTCCTCAATACAACATTGTAGGTACCATCGGAGTCGTTACTAGACAACAGGCTCAAAATTCTCAACAAGAACCAAACCAGAATGATGGATCAGCTCCATTTGTTTTGAAAAATCCTAATAAAGGGAATCATGCTTCCAACGTTCAACCTAAACCCCCTTACAATATTAATGAGCAATTATCCAATACTACAACCAGAATTTCTCTCTTGGATTTATTAAGATCTTCTCCTACCCATAGAGATGAATTAATGCTTACATTAAGCCAAATGATGGTACCTCAAAACATTCAACCTGAAGCCATGGCCAATACTATCATCACTAGGGAATTCGATTGTATTGACTTTCGGGATAAAGATATACCACAACATAGTTTACATAAGGATAACCCCTTATACATTACTGCCCTAATTGGAGATGTAGCCGTTAAAAGAGTTTTGATTGATAATGGTTCATCTCTAAACATTTGCACTTTTTATTTCTACCAACGATTTGGGTTTAGAAGTGATGAAATGAAGAAAACTGACATGATCATAAAAGCTTTCAATGAAGAAACACAAGAAACATGTGGAGTTATTACCATCCCATTGCAAGTTGGTCCTAGAACCTTAGACACGACCATGTTTATTATACATTGCCCCGCATCGTACAATATACTCTTGGGTCATCCTTGGATCAATGCAATGCGGGATATCCCATCAACTTTACACCAATGTGTTAAATTTGAATTTAAAAATCAGTTGGTCACTATCCATGGTGATCCTAGACCCTTTGATATGTGTGCCTTGGCAGAACCTGTTGGAGTTCAATTTTGCCCCGCTTTGTCATCCACACATCCTAATTCTTATTTTTCATCTACAACTATGAAACGCACACCCATAACTTCATCTATTTCTCCTCCATTAATTTCATCCTCATGTATAAATCAACAATCTTCTAAACAAACCACTCTAGAACCTCAAAAAGACCTTCAATCCACAACCAATCCTTCATGTTCCATCCCTATAATTTCAAAACCTATAGACCCATCTATTAATACCTCCACATTATCTACATCTATCATACCTTCCACATCTAAAGATATAGAGAATGATCCTTCTACATCTTATGCTCTTTCTGATGAACTCTTACCAGATTTATCTCAAATTCTTATATCAGAAAAAACAAATACTTCTATGCAAAATTCCATTATCTTAAATAACTTGCCACCATCTCCTCATACTTTGGGCCTCCCACAACCTATGGGAAGTACTTACCAAGTTGGGAGTTGTGCCTTCATTTATAAAGGATATGACTGGGGAAGAATCCATCAGAATATCAAAACTCATCATGAGGGATATGCTCGATGTTATTTTACTAATGAGTATATTAAAGCTAAACCTATAATGCTTAAAATGGGATATAAAGGGAAAGGCTTGGGACATTTCCAAAATGGTATGAAAGAACCTTTCGAGGTAGAACCATGGCCTGCCCGCTGTGGTGTGGGCCTATTTCCTAGTAAGGGTCAACCTTTCCTTTTGAAGATGATGATCAATTCATATGTTATCAAGATTATCTGGATAGGCGTGATGATTTGCCTCTAAAAAATCAGCCATTTACATGTAACATGCTATCCATGGCTTACCCTAAAATGATTGTTGAATTCTATGAGGAGTTGGAAGGATATATTTTCCATGATGTCTCCATTGAAGAGATGTTACATAATGGTTTTTATTTTGATGGTTCTATACCTACTATAGCCCAACTTGAGGCCACAACTCCTCAAGATGAATTATCCAACTTAACCTTAAAATAATTACAAGAATTGGGCGTTTCACCCGCCCCACCTAATTTTGAAAGAGATCTACACATGGAATTAGAAAACGTCATTAAAATTAATATTGGAACTAAGGATAGTCCTCACATAATCAATATTGGATCAGAATTAAGTCAAGAAAAACAAGAGCAATACATTGCATTCCTTAAAGAATATGAAGATGTCTTCGCTTGGACATATGAAGATATGCCAGGTCTAGACCCTTCTGTAGTCATGCATCACCTAGTAGTCCATCCGGATGCTAAACTTGTTAAACAAAAACTTAGAAAAATGCATCCCAAAGTGGCCTTGCTAGTCAAAGGGGAGTTAGAAAAACTCTCGAATGTTGTCTTTATACAAGCTATTGATTATGTTGAATGGATCTCAAATGTAGTTCCAGTCACCAAGAAAGAAGCTACCAAAGTTAGGGTTTGCATAGATTTTAGAGATATTAACGCTGCATGCCCTAAAGATGATTTTCCTCTTCCAAACATGGACCAAATCATTGATTTTACTGTCGAGAGTGGGATGATGTCCTTAATGGATGGATTCTCCGGTTATAATCAGATCAGGATAGCTCCTGAATATCAGGCTAAAACAGCCTTTATTACCCCCTGGGGTACCTTTTGTTGGAAAGTGATGCCATTCGGCTTAAAGAACGTAGGTGCAACCTATCAAAGAGCTATGACTTATATTTTTCATGATATGATGCATGATATCCTACATGATTATGTCGATGATATTATAGCTCACTCTATTAATGAAGATAACCATTTAGATGATTTGAGAAAAGTTTTTAATCGGTTAAGAGAATATCTTATTTGATTAAATCCAGCTAAATGCATATTCGAAGTTAAGTCCGATAAATTATTATGGGTTATAGTTTCTTTATGTGGTATTGAAATTGACCCTCTTAAGATTGCGGCTATCACTGATATGCCCGTACCTACCAATATATTTGAATTATGAAGTTTACAAGGTAAGCTTCAAGCTATCCGTCGCTTCATCGATAAGTTGGCGGACAAAACTAGTCCCTTTCTTAAGCTCCTTAAGAAGGATGTCCCTTTTAATTGGGACGACGAATGTAAGGAA
This sequence comes from Wollemia nobilis, assembly GCA_028583015.1. Taxonomy (NCBI): domain Eukaryota; kingdom Viridiplantae; phylum Streptophyta; class Pinopsida; order Araucariales; family Araucariaceae; genus Wollemia; species Wollemia nobilis. The sequence continues at coordinate 14,396,897 of JAQPPZ010016724.1, forward strand.
GCTTTTGAACTTCTCAAACAATACCTCCTTAACCCACCTATGCTTTCTCCACCTAGACCTGATCGACCATTTCTCCTGTATATTTCCGCTTCAGATTCTGCCTTAGGAGCTATGTTAGCTCAACTTGATTATGAGAAGAGAGAACATGCTAATTATTATATTAGCCAAACCTTCAATAGTTATGAAACCCGCTACACAGCATTAGAAAAACTGTCTAGCAGTCGTGTTTGCTACGCAAAAATTATGCCATTATATGCTTAGTCAGAGAAGCTATGTCATTGCTAAATATGATCCCTTGCGATATCTCATGAGTCGACCTTATTTATCGGGTCGCACAGCCAAGTGGGTTCTTGCTCTAAGCGAGTTTGACCTCACGTTCATAGGATAGAAGTCTGTTAAGGGTCAAATAATAGCAGATCAATTAGCTGCTACACCCTTAGAATCTACCCATCCCCTAATCATTGAGTTTCCTAATGAATGCCTTCAATCAGAGACAGACCATGTTGAACAATGGTCCTTATACTTTGATGGAGCCCGATGCATGAGTGGGGTTGGTGCGGGTATTATTTTAATATCCCCACAAAAACATCTTATTCATTTGTCCTTTAAATTAACATTTGCTTGCACTAATAATACTTCTGAGTATGAAGCTCTAATCCTTGGATTACGAGCTACCTTGGCGCTAAAAATTAAACATCTGTTAGTTTTTGGTGATTCTCAACTTGTCATAAATCAAATTAATGAAGTTTATCAGACTAGAGATGATAAATTGCGCCCATATAAAGCATATGTTTTTCAACTATTATCCTTATTTGATACAGCTACTTTGGAACGTGAACTAGCAACCGTGCAGCTGACGCTATGGCCGCAGCTGCATCTCTTCTGCCCTTGGAGTTAGATGACGAATATGCCACCATCCTTATTCGTCGGCTCCAGGAACTCGCTTCAAATAAGTCATGCTTAGAGCCTTTGGATGTGTTTCTAATTAATGAAACTACTCCTGAACCTTGGTATACGGATATATTTGATTTTCTTCAACATGGGACTTTCCCTGCCAATTCTAATAAAAACCAGTGTCGGTTATTATGTAGACGAGCAAGTCGATTGGTAATAATTGGCAATACTTTATATAGGAGATCTTTTGAAGGTATCCTATTGAGATGTTTGAATCTAGAAGAATCCAAATTAGCCTTGAGTGAAGCCCATGATGGATCTTGTGGAGGACACTTCAGTGGTAGTGTGATTGCTAAAAAGCTCCTTAGGATAGGATACTTTTGGCCTACCGTGGAGAATGATGCACATGATTATGTGTGCCATTACAACAAGTTCCAGAAACATGCTGACCTTCTCCATGCCCCTGCACAAGAGCTGCGGGCTATTTCATCTCCTTGGCCCTTTTCCAAATGGGGCTTAGACATTATTGGCAAAATTAATCCTGTGTCATCTGATGGACACAAATTCATCATAACCGCCACCGAGTATTTCACGAAGTGGGTTGAAGCTATGCTTTTAGCTTCCTGCACTGGCACACAAGTCTCTAAATTTATTTTTAATCAAATCATTTGTAGGTTCGAAATTCCTACAAATCTCATCTCGCACAATGGAACTTGTTTCAAAAATAAAGATGTTAAAAAATTATGCCAAAAATATAAGATTCAACATCGTTGGTCCACTCCCTATTATCCTCAAGGTAATGGTCAAGCAGAAGCATCTAACAAAACCTTAATCAAGATTCTCAAAATATTGGTAAATAAATCTGGACGTGACTGGCACATTCAATTATATCCAGCCTTGTGGGCCTATCGAACTAGTGTTCGAACTCCCACTGGAACTTCACCTTTTGTTTTGGTTTATGGTGTTGAAGCCATTTTTCCATTTGAATTAGAAGTTCCTTCTTTGGCTCTACTACTTCAAGATACCGAAGTAGGAGATGAATATCGCACTGGCAGACTCAGTCAGCTGGAACTCCTCGATGAAAAATGCATCAATGCTTTGGAGCATCTCCGTGCCTACCAAAACAAGCTTAAAAGATCATATGCTAAAAAATTTTGTCATCGATCCTTTGAGATCGGTGACCTTGTTTTAAAAGAAAATCAAAAAAATACTAATGCAACTAAAGACCTTAAAGGTAAATTTGAGCCCAACTGGCTTGGACCATACATTATCACTGCTAAATTTGAATCGGGAGCATACAAATTATCTACCTTGGATGGTAAAGAACTTAAAGAGCCTATGAATATTATGCATCTTAAACGTTACTATGTATAAATTTGGTCATTTCATCCTTGTATATATTTGTTTAAAATATTTCAAAATCACTATCTTGTATTTATTTCAATTTATAAATTCAAAAATACCAAAAACATTCAAAATCATCAAAATATTCAAAACTATTTGTTGTATTTATTTATGGCACTTGCTAATTCTTTCAAAAACAAACAAAAATAATAAAAATAAAAACAACAATATTCTTGACTCTTCCGAAACCAAAACAAAAAGAAAGAAAGAAAGAGAGAGTCCAAATTATCAAACTCCTCAAAAATATTTGTTGTATATTCTTGAAGTATTGCAGTCATATTTTCAAATTATTTTGGATAAATTAGCATTTATTTGGAATCCCTCACTTTTGCAAACACAAAAATAAATATCTTGATTTTATCTGGCATGATTACTAATCTCTCTTATATCAAAGTCCACAAAATTCAATTAAATAAAGTTTGAGCATAGAGAATTGATCTTGTTATTTACTTAAACCAAGCACATCCTTTCACAATAAAATGATTATATTTGTAATGCCCATGCTATGCTACATAGTAGAAGTGGTTTCTTGAGTGAAAAGTTTCCCCTGCTATCCTATCATGCACATGGTCTAGAATCTTTGAGATTTGGCAAAAGGACAAGCTCACCCCTACCCAGAATAAAAATCCCTTGCTCTACAGCTGATCCGAGCAAGTATCCCTAGCATAGGAAGAAAAGCAAAGTTCAAGAAAAAGAGAAAAAGAAAAAAGTTATTTTATATCATTGCAGCAATGTTCCAAGAATTATCTCCAAAAGAAAGCAAAAATACAAAAGAAAAGAAAAGAAATCAAAAGAAAGTAAAAGCAAAAGCAATAAAATCCCTTTCCCTACCCTTTGAAAAGAAAAGAAGGGTTGATGAGCTTGAATCCTTGGAATTCTCAATTATTCAAAAACTGTGAGGTAAGACCCATAACAGGTGGTTTGTGCCCAATCCGCTTGGCCTTGGGTAACTCCTAGCGTGGTGACATGTCTGTCACATTAGTGACCTTCTTTTGTCCGAGACCTTTGTCTCGCTCATGGATTAGCTAGCTCTTGATAATCCGACTTACATAGTAGTCTGGTATGGTTATATGCATCTAAATCATGGTTAATGAACACTTATTTGGTTAATTCAAATTACTTGTATCAAATTATCTTGCTCAAAACTGGTAAATGAACAATGCAATTACACACACATTTGTATTTGAGAGATTTTGTGTATCATTATGATAAATCAAGATTGGAAATGAACTCACATATGCACATGGGATTCCTTAAATCTAAATTTTGTCTTCAAGAAACTTTGAAATATTTTTGCATATTGTCTGGAATAATTTCATTTTCTTATTTGAGAATAGTTGTTTAGTATAAAGACAACTACAGGCATTACCAGAAAAATCAAAATCATTTTAAAAACATGTAATAAAGTTACATTTATATATAACTTTTGACTTTCGCGACGATGGTATAATTCCAAAACCAAAATTGGAATTTTATGCCTAGCGCAAGTCTTCATCTTCATATTTTCTGTTTATTTTCAAAAATTAAAAATCAACCATGCAATAAAACTATCTCTTTTTGGATTTCGCGATGATGGTATAAGTTTATACCTAAATATTCTATGCCTAGCGCAAACCATTGTACCAATTTTTATTTCCCATTTATTTAAAATCATAAAAACATATGACTTAAATCATTATGTTACACAATTATGCTTTCAAAAGAACAAACATTATTACTATTTCATGTCATTTTGTCAACATGCAGAATTGCAATGATGGTATGCCTAGCAAAAATCATTTTAACATTATTTCATGCATACTATTTTTATGAAAATCTGAAAACAAACCATCATCATCATCATTTGCATCATCACAACAAAAGTCTTAAGACAGTCTCTTAAGCACTCTTTTACTTTTTAACAATATTTCTATACTGGGATTAGCTTGACGACCGAGTGAGCGGCGACTCCATGAAATGGTCTATAATAGTGACAATGTCCTTTGAAATTATTGTTAAAAGTCTTTTATTTTTATCAAATCATCACATCACAAACAACCAATTTGTTCTATCATATTATTTCATTTAAATTTTAAAGCATTCATTAAAAACCATACATATTTCCAAACAACATAATTACATGAACCATCAATCACATCAAAAACATTAAAGCATCGTAAAAACACATAAGACAAGTCATATGATCAAAAATATCTCATCTATATATATATATATATATATATCAAATATATGTACATCATCTCAAACCTGGATTGGTATGCCACAATCTATATCTTGGCATACTCAATCCTCTCAATCATATATCCTCTGTGTCGTGTCTCGAGAACCCCTCAAGCTCTCAGCCTCATCTCCTCCCCCGCCCTGAGGTGCAAGAGGTGGCCCCATTGCAGTCCATGTGGTACCATGAGTCCTAGATGCTGATCATGATGATGTCCTGGATGACCCCATCATGACAGGCTCTGCAATATGAGCTGGTAATGGCACCCTCTCCTCTGCTGGCACCGCCTGGTGATATAGAGCCTGATAGAAGGCAATCTAGGCCATAGCACATGCTAAATCTTGAGTGCTCGCTCCTCCGCCTCATGCTCTGAGGCATGCAATCTCATATTTGAGTTGTGTAACCTCAGCTCGATGGCATGCAGCCTCATCCTGCAAAGTCTACACCTGTGCCTGGAGACGGACTGTCTCCGCTCGGAGAGTCGTTGTCTCACTGCTCTCCCCAGTGTCAACACCCTTGCCCTTATCGGGTGATGGTGGCCTCTCTCTCTATGTAGAAGGGGGTATCTCCTCCCTCCTCTCCCGCTGTTGCGACCTCTACTGTGCCTGTGGTCTCCTCTGCTCTCTCCCGTTGTGACCCTGTGTCACCTCAATGGCCGCCTGGCATTGCCTCTCCATCCGACGCACAACTGCATGAATCGGACCCTGAGCTCTCGTCATTCGATGAGGGTGAATGCCTATGTACAGGCATCGTAGCCGTCAGCTACCCCAATGTCATCCCCATCCACTGGCTAAATGGGGGCATCATCTACGTCCTGACTCTAGAATCATTGCATATCTGGAGCCCCGCTAGCTGTAGTGTTATCCTGAATAGTCTGAGAAAACTCATAGTATCTGAGAGATGGGATCCCCTGCTATAGACCAAACTACCTCAAAACTCGGTCGTACCGATGGAGCTCCACCTCTCCCCTCTCCATCCTAAGTCAGTAGACTCGCCTAATGCGAGCCAGCTCCTGTCCGTCCTCGGCCCACCTTGGATGATCTCTCCAAGGCCTCCAGGTGATCTGGTCGGAGACGAGGTCATCTAGTAGTCTCTGGGATGCTGGAAGATCTATCTGCCAATGTGTCCCTCTTCGGAGCCACCAATAGAAAACTTGGGGCCTCTCCCCATAAATCCCTGTCAATGGAAGCCCTACCAACCTCCGCACCGTGATGTGCTCCCAGCACCAAACCTGTAGTAGCGATGTCATAACTAGACATCGACCGCCCTTGTACACGACCCCATGTAGGATCCTGTACAATCTATAGAGTACAAAGCTCCCCCAAGAAAACCTGTATCTATGGTCTCTCATGTCGCAGACCACATCTGTCAGTAGCCATGGTATCCTGCATCCGCTCTGGTGGCATAGCAGCAGTCCACCTACCACCCCAGCCAAAACCCGTGTGAGTCTAGATGCCCCAGGCATCTGATGCAGTGACTCAATATTCACTCCACCCTTCTCTAGGGTGAAGCTCGGATTGCCACACAATCACATCATTGCATGGCCCTGATTGGCCACGGGAGTGATCAGCCATCCTTGTATGGGGATCCTCAAAATCCTCCATACATCCTCCAGTGTGGGAGTCATCTCCCCTATCGGTAATCGGAAACAGGAAGAACCCGGATACCACCTCTCTGCTAGGGCTGTCAATAGCCCCATATCTGTAGAAACTTGTGGCATGTCTGCCACGTGCTTCAAGCCGACCCGTGCCAGCTGATCTCGCTCTGCCTGAGACAGGGCGGCCAAGTCATCCCTCAACCCGCCATATTTCCATTCTCTGCTCTTCAGTAATCCTCTCTGCAACATAATCAACAATAAAAATCATTAATAAATCAATCATTTAAAAAAAAAAAAAATTCAAGTCAAAGTAAGTTCAATTTTATAAATGATGATATCGCCCACAATTGGACGATATCGTCCCAAATTTGAGCAAATTCGTCTCCGATTTCGCATGAGGGAATCGTCCCTTATTGGACGAAATCGTCCCCCTATCGTCGATTTTTCCCTTGGACGAAATCGATGATCTCGAGACGATTTCGGCGAAATCAAGACGATTTCATCTCGATGACGTCGATGGCCCAAAAACGGCCACGATGCTCAAAAATCAAGCAAATCTAGTTTAAAAAGCATGAAATTATAAATTAAAACACTCTAAACTAAATTTAGACCCTTACCCGTAGCCCGCACTGGACCTCTGTCGATCTGTGCGTTATCTCGACCATTTTTGTCTCTAGAGCTCCAGAAACCAGAAAACTATAAAAATGAATAGTAACAATGAATTAGGGTTTTACCCTATTTTTCTTAATTTTATTCAAAACACTTAAACATTTTTTTTTTTTAAATTGCTTTTCCGCATTTTTACCTCAAACATTCGATTTGGGTAAAAACACGGAGGGGGCACCATAGTAAGCTGTCGTACGATTCGACCAAGAATCGTCACCTAAAAATGAGAATAATTTTTGCTTTCTCGTAAATCGAGAAGAACTCATCTTTAACGCATTTTCTTCAAAAAATTCGCTAAAGAGGGGGCAAAATGTAGCACCCTAAAATTGGCGCAGTAAAATCTTAATAATTACAATTACTCTAGTAAATATTCAAATTCAAATTTTAACCCCCTAAACCGCTCCCAAACCGTCGCCTAATCTGTTTCCTTGTTTCCCACACCATTTTTAGAGGTTGTTTTGACCGTTTGACGATATCGTCGCCGATCAGACGATATCGCCCCAGATCAAACGATTTTGTCTGGGCTAGGACGTCCAGACAAAATTGTCCCAAAACTAATTTTTCACAATTAGTCTCTGTTCCAACGGCATCTCTAATCAGGGCAGAAGCGTGTCTACGCTGTTAAATACTCTCCCTGTTGGAGATCTCCCAAATTGGGATGATCTCCAACCTCCTAACCTCCCTCCTAAGCCTATTTAAACTTAGGAACTCCCCTTGGCATCCCCCTGGCTAAATTTTTTTGTAAATCGACCTTCACATGCATTAGAATAATTTGTATTACCATCTACATTTGTTGCATCCAATTTTCTTGCAAGAACCTTGTCATTTTTCAACCGGAGCAAGCTTACATCGTCACAGACGATCCTGTTCAGATCGAAGACGATCTTGTCAAATCAGAGATGATTTCGACTGCAATCATCATTGGGGGCAATCAGTGCCCAAAGTTTGCATTTTTCTCTTTTCATCTGTTGTTTTATTCTGCAAATAGTTAGTTTATTTATTACTTTCTGCTATTCTGCATCTTGGAGTTCACCCATATAGTTTAATTGCATAATGAGGTCATGATTAGCTATTAAAGTGTTGTAATTCACTTGCATTTCTATTCAGGATTATTTTTTAACATCCTTATTGTCATTTTACATCATTATCCTCTATTAGCATTGCTGCATTTTTTGTATTCGGTGTCTATTTCTCTGTTTGTAGGTCTCTGACAAATTCGTCTGATGAATTTGTCAGATCTCAGATGATCCTACAGGTCAGAGACGATTTCGTCAAATTCTAGACGATCCTTTCTGCTTCAAGAATCAGAACCTTCATCAAACATCCGGATCAGGTATGGCTCGGTAATTTAGCTTCTTTTCTCTATTTCTATTCATATATGTTTGTTGTGTTTTATTTAGTCTGCATTTTCATAATAGAACAACTTAGATTCATTTGGCCAAACCTAGGACTCGAATGTTTAAGGCTAAAATTGAACACATTAAACACATTCCCAACCTAGGCGTGGAAACTACCATTCAAACGTTTCCTGGTGAACCCACCATCCGTCGAAAAATCACCATAATACACCTCCCCCAAGAGGCGGGACCTTCGCAAGGCCTCTCAATCCGAGGTACCGTGCCATCCTTTTCACATCCCCCTTCCGGGCACGAATCCTATAGCCTGAAGGTAAGGGTGTGAAAAATTTGGAGCGATACAATAAACTAAATATATCTTCTTGTCTCTATTAAGCTTTTCATTGGAATAAACAGTAGGTTCACCTTCTTGGCTCAATACTCCTCCAATGGTGACTCCACTTGCATCACTATCTACTTGGAAAACTTTAGTAAATTTGTTAATGCTAAAATCGATGATGTTGTGACTTTCTCTTCATAATTTGAAAACTTAATTTTGTTGCATCTATCCATTCGAATTCATGTCTACTTCATTTTATCATTTTTGTGATTGGAGCACAAATTCTACCAAAATTTCTAATAAATTTTCTAAAAAACTTTCCAAACCATTAAAACTTTGAATTCAAGCATACTCTTTGGTGATGACCACTCCACAATAGCCTTTGCCTTTGTTGTATCTAGCTACAAACCATCCTTGGATATGATAAAATCCAAATATACCAATTCCTTCTTCATAAAACTATATTTCTTCAAATTGATGAACAATTGTTCCTCCATCCTTTGCAAAACTAACCTCAAATGCATTAGGTGTTCTTCTTTCATCCTGCTAAACACCAAAATATCATCCAAGTAAACCACTACAAACTTACCAAGAAAAGGTTTCAATACATCATTTGTCAATCACATAAAAGTGCTAGGTGCATTCATCAATCCAAATGGCATAACCAGCCATTTATGCGTTCCCTCTTTGGTCTTAAATGTAATATTCCACTTATCTCCTTCTTTGATTTCAATTTGATGATAACCACTCTTTAAATCAATTTTTGTGAAGTACTTACTCCACTCAAATCATCCATTAGATCATTTATACGAGGTAATGGAAACCTATATTTTATTGTGATCCTATTGATAGCCCAAGAATCCATGCAAATACATCACTCTCCTTTTTTCTTGGATGCTAGTATAACTGGTACTGTACATGGGATAAAAATCTCCCTAATTAGCCCTTTATCAATAGCTCTTGGACTCATCTCTTCATCGCTTTATTCTCCATGGATTTCATACTATAGTTTCTTTGTTTAGCAAACTTGCTCTAGGTGTGAAGTCTATTTGATGACTAATGCTTCTCATAGGTGGAAATGTCATGACCCTCCTTTGGCAAGATTTTTCATATGATGAAATTGTGAATTGTTATGTTGTTTTGAATATGGACTAGAATGGCATTGTGTTGATTATTTGTAATATTACTGATAGTTTGCACAAGTCTACATGGTTGCAGGGCTAGGTATCCTTTAGATATAGTGGGTGAGGGAGTCACCACTAAGGATGAGAAAGAAGGAAATTATGGATGTAGATCCATATTGGTCTCAATTATGTTTTAATTACAAGTTTATGTAATTATTTGTGAGTAGCTTGTTTGGTAATTTGATTTATCTAATCATCTTCAGTACCTCAAGTTCAAAAAGAAGAGAAAATAAGTATTGGACCAAAAATTCATTTAACCTCATCTTGGAGAAGGATAAGGAATAAATTTAGCAAAAAAAAACTCTACTCGTCTCATAATCGAACTGATGATGTTTATGTCTAAAAATGATATTTAAAAGCATAATTCTCTTTAAGTCGAACATTAATTACTTCTCAGTAAAGGAGTTTTGAGAGGTTTTTATTTTCTTGGATGAACTTTAGAAGTGAGATTTGGAGGTTAATAAACTCCATATGTCTAGAGGTTACTCGTAGAGAGTATTTGAGGAAAACTCAAAAAATAAACTATGATTAGATAAAGGTTATTGCCAATTTAGGAATTGCAAATAAATAAATTTAAATATTTTTTCTATATAATTCTGGAAGGGATATCGGAATATATATTGATCACTATAATCAATGTGTAAACTATTATGATGCTTGAAATAAGGGGGGGTTTATGCGTAGTGGAGACTGGGGGTGTTAACAGGCACCTGCATTAATTTCCAACAGATGGGGAATGATAAAAAAAAGGAAAGGGAGGAAAAAGAGGTCGAAGAAGGGGAGAAGAGGAGCACGGTAACAACAGAGAAATATTGAAAAGTAGCTTAACTCTTGTCCTTATTCTGGTTAGAGATTTGCTAAATACAATGTTCTTTGTATTTTAAAAGTTAGAAAGATTAAACTGTGCTCATGGATTGAACTCGAATGTCTTTGATATTCGATTCCTATTTCCTATTTTATATTTAATTTGAGATATATATATATAGCTATATATAAATGTTTAAAAGATATTAATGGATTTACCAGGAGCTATCCATATTTATTTTGAGCTATGTAGAACATCATCGGTGAACCTTAGCACCCTAGGTAACACCAACAAATAAATGTACCCGTTCTGTAAAGAGGACTATTGCTATCACGTGATTTTCACCAAACTAAGAATGACTTCAATTGAAAGAATTACCTTACTTCTATTGAACCAAATATTTACCGGTTGGGATTAGGGTGAAATCATATTTGATAAATTCATCAGCCCATAGCATGGTTGTAGTGTATGTTTACCTTGGTAATAATCCTTTTGGGGCCATGAACAGAGTAGATGGTTCACCAGGGAAAATTTTTAAATATTTTGTGAGATCTACCTGGTTGCATGTGCGTAACTTTCATAGAAAACATAATTTTGTATGATATTTTAAAGGTTGTAAGTACACGATTTTGGAAATTAATTGACTATTTGACTTGTTTTCTTAAAAAAACCATGTAATATTGTTGTGAATGATGATATGTTGTAGATAGATAGAAATTTGTTACATGAGTTTGAATTCCGAGTAAACTCTAAAGAATAAGTTTGGGTATTTGAACTGGCAAGTTGCAATGAAAGACCTTGCGTGCTTTTGGTAAAGCATCTATATTATAAGAACCATGTTTGAGATGAATTTGTTGATAAATGACAGTTTAATAAGTCACCAGTGTATGCAATAAAAACCCTTTTGAAAACCGAAGAAACATATTAATGCCCAGTACAAAAGGGAATTTGTATACATGGGCTGGATATAGATCTTATCAAACTAATAGAAGTTTTAAAAAATATTATATATCTTTATATAGGGGATTTTCCTTTTATTCTTTCAAGTAAAGAGAACTTTGTTTCAAAACAGGATGTTTTAGTAAAATATTATGATAAGAGTATGAGATATCTCTTAAAACCAATTACTATAGAATGAGGTAAGCCTTTTATTATATTTTTACAAAGGTTTATGAAATATAGTAAAAAATAAAAGAGAATTTTGATAGGAAACTATGATAGAATAGTTTGAGATTTTTTATCTTAATGAAATGATTTTGACAGTGTTTTTTTTAGTGAAATTGATTCATTTTGTAAGAAGTTTGGGAACAATTCTATAGAGAAAATTGAATGAAAACTTTATGAAGAAATTGACTGAGCATATGGATTATAGGCTTTTGATTGTATGCCTCTATGATTATTGAATAGAAATGGATAATGAATTATCCTATGATTATGTTGGAAATTGATAAATGTACATGATTAAATAAAGAAATTAAATGCATTTATGGAAAAAATTCCGGGGAAAATTTGATAGGATTTGCAAATGATCTATTGAACAAATTCATAGAGGAATTGTAGATGATTAATAGGAAAATTTCATGGAGAAGTTGTAAGGGAACTTTCCTTAGCACGAATTTGTGAAACTCAATGTACATCTATAAGAGAGAGGAGCTTCCATTTAGTCTGCCTATTAGGAATTGGCCAAGAAAATAATGGGTCATTCTTAATTGGTAGTTTGAAAGTTTAATGGTTTATCTATAATGGATAGGTTAAATGACTTATCTATGATAAATGTTGGAAAAAATTTAATGTGAAATTTATTTTAGGGTTCTTTCTTTATGTAAACCTAAATGGTTGAAAAGAGGAATGGAAAGGGAGTTCCATTCTTAATGGTACTAAGTGGTACCTTTGATTTTATATATAGAACCAAAATTAAATTAATGAATTGAAGGACTAATTCATTTTGCATTGTTATAGGAGGTAGAAAAGAATCTAAGTTGTGCTTGGATAGATTAAATGATTAATCTATATTTTTGAAAGAATAAGATTGAACGATTAATAACATTTTGAAAAAATAATAGATTAAAGATTTAACCCATGTTTGGAAGGAATAGATTGATTGATAAATCTATGCATAGTGGTAGCTTAGAATAAATGATTTATCTATGTTTTAGAAAGGATAAATTTGATGAATTATTTATGTTTGAATAAAGGATACATTAATTGATTCATCTATGTTCGAATGAAGGATTGTTGGCAATTTTGGGTACTTTGGGTACATTGCCTTTGCTCAAGTGTATAAGTTGTCATTGATGTCAAGAAGCTCTTGAAGGAATTTGATTTGATGTCAAATAATTTGTTTTGATGAAGGTTACGGCATGACAGTTTCAAAGGTCTTTTGTAAACCCCAAGTTGGCGGGTTTAAAGATTACAGGTGGATGCATTAGTTTAATGCATTTGGGTCCAGGAGGAAGTATTTATTTAAATAATTAAAAACCTTGTTAAGGTTCCCTTTAATTATTTTTAAATAAATATTAAATTATTGTTTGCAATGGGTTCTCCTAACCCATGGCGCAAATGTCTTAACTATGTGGGCGCTATGTTTTAAGATTGTGGGCGCTAGCCAAGACCTCCGTCGACGTGTTAAACTCCTCGCCGACGTCAAGAGCTTATGGTAAAAATGCATATAAATCTCCCTCGATGAAAATCAAGAATTATCCCATCCGCATTTTGAAAAGAGTTGCTCGTTGTGATTTCGTGATCCGTTGTTCGGATTTCTTCTCCGATTGTGTCTTCGCCATTTTCGTAAACCTGCCGTTCGACTGTGTCTTCGTCGTTTTCGTGAATCCGTTGTTCATTTTTTTGTACTCGTCGTTTGTCGTAAATCCGTCGTAAGGTTTTCGTCTTCGTGTTCACGTCAGAAGAAAGGGAGGCACTTGTGTTTTATTTAATCCCTGGCGCAGAAGGAACAAGGCTAACAGCGTGAGGTTTAAACCTCATCGGGCGCCTTTGGCGCACCGGTAGCGGCTAGGCTGTTGGCGCGCTACCCGAACGGGAGGTTTCGCGTTCGAATAACGTGAAAGGGTTTTTCATCGTGAAGTGGACGCAGCGGGTGGTGTTAGAATTCGTGCGCAATTTCTCCATAGCATGATTTTTGATGTTGGCCAAGGTATTTTCGAAATTAATTTTTGCTAAGTGTATTTTGCGGATGGAGGAAGTTTATTAGAGGGAAAAACAGACTTAGGAGTTATAAGGAGTTTAAAGCTTGTTTTATTTTTGATAAAAGATTCTTTTGAAGGTGTTGTTTGAAATATCTTATTGCATTCTTATGAGAGATAAATTTTATTTTTGATAAGACTATAAGGGAGAAATAAGGTGTATAAGGGATAAATTTTTCTTGTAATGTTGAGAGTGCTTTTGGTTGATTATGGAAATGAAAGCATGATGTTTTAAGGTTAAAATTGCTTCTTGTGTGAAGTTGTGAAACCTTAAGTGGGCAGCTTTGAGATTGACATTTGCTTTCATTAAATTGGTAATAATCAAGCTATTCTTTACTTGGTTAAAGTGTTGGGCTTACTCCTTTGTTGATGATTTGAAAAGTTGTTTTGTGCTATTGTGATTTGAGTTGGTGGATGCTTTTTGTTCAAACAATATTGGAGAGAAAAGGAGTTCTACTTGTTTCCTTTTCTAATGTTGATTGTGAAATGCTTCAAGGTTGTGTTTTGAGTTGAATGGTGTTGATTGAACCTTGTTTGATGAGCATTGTTGTTGAAGCCCTAATTGATGGTGAAAAGAACATGAGTATCATTGTTATGTGATTCTTTGCATAGTTGGCAATTGTTGGGGTTTCATGTTCTTGAAAGAAAGCATTCTATCCTATCCATTTCAGATATTGAGTTGAGTTTTCAGATTTGAGATTGAGTTTGAGCTGAGTTGATTTGAGTTGAGTTTTGAGATTGGGAGTTGAGTATAGAACATATTGAGTCTCTAACAATTCTCTTTATGCTTCTATGAGTTTGAAAAATCACATTGGGTCTCTAACAATTCACCTTGTGATTTCCTACTAAGAAAGTTTTTTTCTTGGTGAGCTTGCTGAGTTTTGGACGAGGTTCGGTGGGGACTTGTGAGTATCTTGAGGTTCCGGTGGGGACTTGTGAGCGAGTTTTGGAGAGGTTTCGGTGGGGACTTGTGAGCAGATTTGGACAGGTCCCGAGAGGACTTGTGAGCTGAGTTTGATAGTTCTATCAGAGAACTTGAGGACAGAGGTGCACTGGTTCTTTGAGAAGAACCTGAGGACAGATTTGGCAAGTCTTTGAGAAGGCTTGTGTGCAGAGGATTGATTTGTTCAAGCGTTGGACAGATCTGATAGATAGAGGAAGACTTGTACTAGACCGATTGACTGTGTTTGGTACAAGGTTCGTTGAGCTGCTGTGGACGTGATCATAGAAGGCGAAGGTCTCTTAGGCTAAGCATTGAGGACAGGAGGTCTTCGGTGGAAAGGAGTTCCACGTGCTGGCAAGAGGTAGAGGCGAGTTGATCTTACGAGGGATCATTTCTAGAGCGAGAGGGAAGGTATCTCCTTTGAGCGAGAGGCTCATAAATTTTGATTAGGGGAAGGTATCTCCTTTGGGCCGAGGCTCATAAACATTGTAATTGGGAAGGATTCCCAAAGAACTTTGAGATAACTTTTAGAGAAAATTTTTGTGGACGTAGCTCGGCCATTTTGGGTGAACCACGTTAAAATTGGTGTCACTTTGTGGATGATATTGTGCATTGCTTTGATATTGCTTTGGGTATATTGCTTTACTATTTTGAAGTATAAAGGAAAAAATAAAAAGAGGTCTTATATTGTTCACCCCCCTCTCAGTATAAGCTTGTGTTCTTCAATTGGTATCAGAGCGGGTGCCTTCAAAAAGTTTAACAGCTTGAAGGAAAAGCTAGTAAAGAACACAATGGATCATTCAAGTGGCAATGCAGAACCTATTCTTGATGGGTCAGATTTTGGTCTTTGGAGTGCAAGGATGAAGGTTCATCTAATGGCACTTGGTAATGAGGTTTGGGAAGTGATTGAAGATGAGTACACTATTCCTGTACATGGTCCTATTACTAAGGAAGAAAGGCTCCTACATCACAGCAATTCAAAGGCAATGAATGCAATCCTGAAAGGCTTACAGAAAGCAGATCTCACCAAGGTGATTCACTGCAAGACAACTAGTGAAATGTGGAAACAGTTGAAGGTGGTTCATACAGGTGATACAAATGTCAGAAAGGCCAAGTTGAGACACTTCAAAGGTATGTTTGAACAACTCAAGATGAATGATGATGAAAATATTAGTGACTACATGCTTCGTATGGATGAGGTTGTTAACTCCATGAAAGACTTAGGTCTTGAGCTTGCTGAAAATGATGTTTGTGATAAGATTTTAAGATCTCTTCCTAATAGATTTAGTGAAAATATTTCTGCTATTGAGGAAGCTAAAGATTTGGATAAGTTGAAAAAGGATGAGCTCCATAGTATACTTGCGGCATTTGAGTTGAGAACTCAAGTGAAGGTTGATGTCAAGAAAGAGGCGGCTTTCAAGGCTACCAAGAAATCCAAGGGTAAACAACTTCAAGATAGTGATGAGTCTTCTAGTGATGAAGAGGCATATTACAACAAGAAAGGCAAGTTCTCTAGAAAGCACAAAAGTATGAAAAATATAAGATGTTTCAATTGTGGAAAGTTTGGTCATTATGCTACTGATTGTACTTTTTCCCAAGAATGAAAGTGATGAAGATAAACAGGATTCTAAGAGCAAGGATTCTGAAAAGCACAAGCATCACGGGAAGAACAAAGATGAGCACAACAATCAAGGAAAGAGGTATTCTCACAAGCACAAGAAGAGTTTCTACCTAGACAAAGCAAGTAAGTGTTCTAGTAGTGATAGTGAAAGTTCTTCAAGTGATGATGAAAATGAGATGTTGTTCATATCGAGAAAAAGAGGAAGAACCGAAACATAGATTCATTATCATGAAATGTCTTAGATGTGGAAACTTTGGTCACCTTGAGGATGATTGCACAAATAATGATTTGGTTTCTAGTATGTATGAGGATGCTTCAGAAAACTATAAGGAAGATGCATGTATGGTTTTTGAAAAGGGTAGCACCTCTAGTGATAAGAAATCTGAAAAAGGCTTTGATGATTCAAAAAGCAAACAAATAGAGGAAGATATAGAGGAAGGTGAAGTAGATCTTGAAGGTGAACTTATTAGTGCTCTTAGTGCTTTGAAAAAGGAAAGAAAGAAGAATGCTAGACTCAAGGATAAGTTAGATGAATGTTGTATGGAGAGAGATGATCTTATAGAAAGTCTTGACTTCTCTATAGCTAAGACACAAGAACTCAAGGATGAGTTAGAGTCTAAGGTTCTTGAGTATAGTGAGTTAGAACAGAAAATGGCTTCTTTGAAAGAGGAAACTAAAGAGTACAAGGATAAGCTTTACGAGGTTTCAAGATAGCTCCAAAAAGGTTAAGTCACTCATCAAAGGTCAAAGAAAGACAACGAGATAAAACAGGCCTTGGTTTTGTTAAGCCACACAAGGAACAAGTTGGAGAGTCTAGTAAGAGACTCCAAAAGGAAGAGAGTTCTGATGAGGAAAGTATTTTAGAAAAGGAGTCCTTGAATGATAGATGCACGAAAATAGAAAACAGAATTCAGAATGAGAAGAAGAAGTATTCAGGACCCAAGAGGTCAAATAAAGGAAAGTTTCAAGGCAGATGTTTTGCTTGTCATAGGTTTGGTCACATGGCTTCACATTGCATGGCTCAAGTGAAGAAGGTAAATGACAGTTTCAGAAGTGCTAGTTACTTTCAAGGGTATTGCTACTCTTGTAAATAGTTTGGGCACAAGGCAGTCTATTGCAAGGTAAATAACAGGAACAGGTTTGATCAAAACAGGTTTGGTCAGAACAGGTTTGGTCAGAACAGTTTGGTCGAACAGGTTTGGTCGAACGAGGTTTGGTAGAAGGTGAGCAGGTGGATTCAAAGATCGGGTTTACCTCAGAGAAACAACATCGTCAAGTGTTTCAAGTGCAACAATGAAGGTCACATATCCAGACGAGTGTAGAGCTGAAATTCTAGAATACGGGAACAGGAACAGTGGCATGATCAGGTCCAAGGATCAAGGCATGGACAAGAACAGGGATGAGAACAAGAACAAGAACAGTGACAAGAACAGGAATATGGACAAAGAGTTCAAGAGAAGGCCCGACAAGGAAGTTATAGACGCTGATGATGATCGGTGCCTAATGGGAGTTTTACTCCCACCCCAGAATTAATCACCTCATCGGGGAGGTGGGGGAGGGACTAAGCTAAGAGGCTCATTCTTAGTCCCGAGCCCCAAAGGTGACCCTTTGCCATTGATGACAAAGGGGGAGAGATATGAGTAAGGGGAGAGCTTCAAAGTGAAGAGGAGAGCTTCAAGTCAGGGGGAGCAAAACTTCAAAGGAAGATTCTCGGTTGTGGGCACGGTTGGTCGGTTGTTAGCACGGTTGGTTTCGGTTTTGGCTCTTGAGAAGTGTTTTCGGTAAAGGTTTGCCATCAATGACAAAGGGGGAGATTGTTGGCAATTTTGGGTACTTTGGGTACATTGCCTTTGCTCAAGTGTATAAGTTGTCATTGATGTCAAGAAGCTCTTGAAGGAATTTGATTTGATGTCAAATAATTTGTTTTGATGAAGGTTACGGCATGGCAGTTTCAAAGGTCTTTTGTAAACCCCAAGTTGGCAGGTTTAAAGATTACAGGTGGATGCATTAGTTTAATGCATTTGGGTCCAGGAGGAAGTATTTATTTAAATAATTAAAAACCTTGTTAAGGTTCCCTTTAATTATTTTTAAATAAATATTAAATTATTGTTTGCAATGGGTTCTCCTAACCCATGGGCAAATGTCTTAACTTGGGGCGCTATGTTTTAAGATTGTGGGCGCTAGCCAAGACCTCCGTCGACGTGTTAAACTCCTCGCCGACGTCAAGAGCTTATGGTAAAAATGCATATAAATCTCCCTCGATGAAAATCAAGAATTATCCCATCCGCATTTTGAAAAGAGTTGCTCGTTGTGATTTCGTGATCCGTTGTTCGGATTTCTTCTTCGATTGTGTCTTCGCCATTTTTGTAAACCCGTCGTTCGACTGTGTCTTCGTCATTTTCGTGAATCCGTTGTTCATTTTTTTGTACTCGTCGTTTGTCGTAAATCTATCGTAAGGTTTTCGTCTTCGTGTTCACGTCAGAAGAAAGGGAGGCACTATTGTTTTATTTAATCCCTGGCACAGAAGGAACAAGGCTAACAGCGTGAGGTTTAAACCTCATCGGGCGCCTTTGGCGCACCGGTAGCGGCTAGGTTGTTGGCGCGCTACCCGAACGGGAGGTTCCACATTCGAATAACGTGAAAGGGTTTTTCATCATGAAGTGGACGCAGCGGGTGGTGTTAGAATTCATGTGCAATTTCTCCATAGCACGATTTTTGATGTTGGCCAAGGTATTTTCGAAATTAATTTTTGCTAAGTGTATTTTGCGGATGGAGGAAGTTTATTAGAGGGAAAAACAGCTTAGGAGTTATAAGGAGTTTAAAGCTTGTTTTATTTTTGATAAAAGATTCTTTTGAAGGTGTTGTTTGAAATATCTTATTGCATTCTTATGAGAGATAAATTTTATTTTTGATAAGACTATAAGGGAGAAATAAGGTGTATAAGGGATAAATTTTTCTTGTAATGTTGAGAGTGCTTTTGGTTGATTATGGAAATGAAAGCATGATGTTTTAAGGTTAAAATTGCTTCTTGTGTGAAGTTGTGAAACCTTAAGTGGGCAGCTTTGAGATTGACATTTGCTTTCATTAAATTGGTAATAATCAAGCTATTCTTTACTTGGTTAAAGTGTTGGGCTTACTCCTTTGTTGATGATTTGAAAAGTTGTTTTGTGCTATTGTGATTTGAGTTGGTGGATGCTTTTTGTTCAAACAATATTGGAGAGAAAAGGAGTTCTACTTGTTTCCTTTTCTAATGTTGATTGTGAAATGCTTCAAGGTTGTGTTTTGAGTTGAATGGTGTTGATTGAACCTTGTTTGATGAGCATTGTTGTTGAAGCCCTAATTGATGGTGAAAAGAACATGAGTATCATTGTTATGTGATTCTTTGCATAGTTGGCAATTGTTGGGGTTTCATGTTCTTGAAAGAAAGCATTCTATCCTATCCATTTCAGATATTGAGTTGAGTTTTCAGATTTGAGATTGAGTTTGAGCTGAGTTGATTTGAGTTGAGTTTTGAGATTGGGAGTTGAGTATAGAACATATTGAGTCTCTAACAATTCTCTTTATGCTTCTATGAGTTTGAAAAATCACATTGGGTCTCTAACAATTCACCTTGTGATTTCCTACTAAGAAAGTTTTTTCTTGGTGAGCTTGCTGAGTTTTGGACAGGTTTCGGTGGGGACTTGTGGCGGTCTTGGTTCGGTGGGGACTTGTGGCAGTTTTGGACGGGTTTCGGTGGGGACTTGTGAGCAGATTTGGACGGGTCCTAGGGGAGGACTTGTGAGCTGAGTTTGATAGTTCTATCGAGAGAACTTGAGGACAGAGGTGCACTGGTTCTTTGAGAAGAACATGAGGACAGATTTGGCAAGTCTTTGAGAAGGCTTGTGTGTAGAGGATTGATTTGTTCAAGCGTTGGACAGATCTGACGAGATAGAGGAAGACTTGTACTAGACCGACTGATTGTGTTTGGTACAGGTTCTTTGAGCTACTGTGGACGTGATCATAGAAGGCGAAGGTCTCTTAGGCTAAGCATTGAGGACAGGAGGTCTTCGGTGGAAAGGAGTTCCACGTGCTTGGCAAGAGGTAGAGGCGAGTTGATCTTCCGAGGGATCATTTCCGGAGCGAGAGGGAAGGTATCTCCTTTGAGCGAGAGGCTCATAAATTCTAATTAGGGGAAGGTATCTCCTTTGGGCCGAGGCTCATAAACATTGTAATTGGGAAGGATTCCCAAAGAACTTTGAGATAACTTTTAGATAAAAGTTTTGTGGATGTAGCCTGGCCATTTTGGATGAACCACATTAAAATTGGTGTCACTTTGTGGATGATATTGTGCATTGCTTTGATATTGCTTTGGGTATATTTCTTTACTGTTTTGAAGTATAAAGGAAAAAGTTGAAAGAGGTCTTATACTGTTCACCCCCGCCCTCTCAGTATAAGCTTGTGTTCTTCAAGGATAGACTGGATGAGTTATATTTTTTGGAAATGGTTAGAGTATAGGACTTATTTATGCTTTGAAGAGGATAAAGAATGAACATTAGTGGATTGTTATCCACTTGTTTGGATAGAATGAGTTATGTAAATGGATAAAATGATGCATGAAAGGATTCATTCTAGGATAATGTATCTCTTGGTTTCAAAGGTGCTAGAAATGTATTAGCGGATAATATACCTCATTGTACTTAATAATTGATTTGATAGCATAAACCATGCTAAAATGTATTTATGATTGAGTAGTTCTTGACTAAGTAGGTGAAGGTTCTCTCTTTTTTGGTATGTTTCATAGGAATTCATTAGGAGGATTATGGGGTCCTCTCTAGTGAGTTACCTTGTGCATTATTATATTTATGTGCGACTATATTAGACACTTAGGAAGAAGTTTTTTCCTTTGAGCTTGGACCGAGGTAAGGAAACATCCTTCGAAGGATGAATGTGAAGTTCATCCGATAGAAAAATGGAGTTTCCTCATGTCCTTGTAACATGAATTGAAAGACCTATTCATGTATTTGGAAACATAGGAACTATAGGGTTCCTATACATGTATAGAAATGGATGTATCACAAGGGATTATGGATTCCTTTTATACAATGTAATTGAGGTAAATAAATTTAATAAAATAAAAAAGAACACTTTTGGAGACTAGGTTTATTGTGTCTCTTGTGTGTGATGATTATTGTGCATTCGTGGTTTTAATTTTCATGGTTTCTAAAAATAGCTTACTATGGATGTATTGCTCTAATATATGAAGAATATGGTTATAAATTTATAAAGGAATGCATGTGAGTGGTTTCTATATTTAATCTTTGTAATCCATAATGGTTATGCTCATGGGTCTTGACTAGAAGAATTAGTGGAGAGAGAGAGATGATCTATCTGTAGTATGCTTAACCTACGTAGATGGACTTGCATATGGTGTGGATATATGTATTCATAATAAATTTAAAAAGGGTGCATTCATAATGAATGAAAAATAAATTCTCTCAAGTTTGATTGGAAATTTTGGGCTATTACATTTGGTATCAGAGCTCTAGGTTGCGAGGGACTAGGTGCTTTCATGAAGAAGCTTTAGGTTATGAAGGATTGGAGGCTCCCAAGAAACAAGCTAGAGGATATTTGTCAGTAGAATTCTAAGAAGAAAAGTTTTAAGTTGACATGACACCTTGCATAGAGCAAGTGTGATCGTCATTGTCAAGAGAATGATAATGAGTAAGCTCACCTAGGAATAGGATCTAGCATGGGGTTAGAATGATGATAGCCATTATTGAATCAATGATAATGAAATAAATTAGTTTATAAGGGAAAAAAGACTAACTATGAGTAATTAGATTCAACCCCCAGGTTGAAAAGGATTATGGCACCATGCGATGAGGCAAGCATGGCCTATATCATCACTAGGAGATAATAAAAGGGTTGCAACCAAGAAGACACCTTGGGGGAATACAAGGTGGTAATGACCCTTAATTATGTAAGTTAGTTCCTAGGAAGGTATAAACTTTAAAAAAAAATGAAGAAGTTGAGATAGATATCCTAGGCTAAATCATCGTGAAGATGAGACAGATAGCTTAGGCTAGCTCAACATTGAGGTGAGAAATATGACTTAAGTTAGCTCATCATGGGGATGAGATGGATAACTTAATTTAGCTCATCATGGAGGAAAAATGTTCTTATGCCTATATATTATCTTGAAGGATTGATTTTATTAAAGAAATTGGTGTCCCATTGTCTTGATTAATTGAAATAGGGTTAGTATTCCATTATCTCGATTAACTGAGATAGGGTTAATTCTAGAAAAACTACGAGAGATTGATCGCTCTTCTCCACTCGAGGAATGTTTGTGGTATCCAAAACTTGAAATATGGTGGAAACTCTATGATCCTATCTGATACATCTTCATGAGTCTCAACTGAGAAAAAGAAATCACTTTTACTCTTTCTCCTAGGAAGGATGAACTTGGACTGCTACACTTTCATTCAACTCTTTTGTGGGGTAAAAAAAATTAACACCCAAGGTAAGGAGGAGAAGAAGGGGGATCTTCTCAAAATTTAAGACTAAACTAGTAGGATTGAAGTATGATCAAAACCAAGGAATTGATTGCAATCAAGTTCGAGGTGATTCAAACCTCTTTTGCAAGTAGGTCCAAGGAGAATGAAAAACAAAATGTAAAAAACATTTTTGATTTGAGTAGGAAGGTCAAGGATCTATGCTCAAGATTCAAAGAACTTGATATTGATCATGTTCCATGAGAACCCAATTTTGAAGTAGATTTTCTAGTGAATAAGAGTATTTATCTTTGAAATTATTCATCTGTAACCCAAAAAGTAGGGTTACCTTACCTATGCATGATACTACCTATGAAAATATGAAATGACTTCAAACCAAATGAGAAGATTCGTGATATGGAACTTTAGTATATGGTCTTGTCCAAACCATAGTTAATTCCAATATGAACATCTCTATTGTTATGTAAGTTCCCTTGTTACAAATTGTATTCATGCTTGAATCCATTGAAGTGTAAAGATATTTTTAAGGTTCATTATAACCACAATGGAGGATTTTTTTAAAGTGGTTCAGCTTTAGAAAGGTTCTTAGGTGATGTACCTTAGACTCTTTTGAGAATTCCACTTGATACCTGAGAAATTAGTCAATAGGTTGACTAAGGATGCATACAAAGAGGCATCAATGATGTTGCACTGGTGGTGGTAAATATGTTTTCTAAAGAGAATTTTAGGATATATGGATATCTTGAAGTGAGATGAATGACATATTTTTGAGAACACCTATTTCTATGAGGCTAATTCAGGATAAAGGTGATCAATTTATCGGTTGGAACTCCTTTGTGAGAGTTTACTGATAAACCTAGTAGTAGTTAGACTTGTTGTGTCTAAACTATTATGGTTAAATGACTTCATATCATTTCGAAGAATATAAAACAAAACAATGTTGAACAATGTGCCATTTATAAAAAAAGAGGTTACAAAGACCTATGTACTTTTATGTTTTTTTTTGCAGGTAAACACGAAGGATTGTGTTCATTCTAAGGAGGGTAGGATTTCATGACCCTTCCTTGGCAAGCTTTTTCATATGATGGACTTGTGAATTGTTATATTGTTTTGAAAATGGACTAAAATGACACTGTGTTGATTATTTGTAATATATGAATGGTTTAATAAAGAATGTGGTATTACTTATAGTTTGCACAATTCTACATGGTTGTAGGGACAAGTATCCTTCGGATGTAGAGGGCAAGGGAGTCACCACTAAGGATGAGAAAGAAGGAAAAGATGAATGTAGATCCATATTGGTCTATATTATGTTTTAATTACAAGTTTATGTAATTATTTATGATTAGCTTGTTTAGTAATTTGATTTATCTAATTATCTTGTGTACCTCAAGTTTGGAAAGAAGATAAAATAGGTATTGGATCAAAAATTCATTTAACATCACCTTGGAGAAGGATAAAGAATAAATTTAGCAAAGAACTCTACTCATCTTATAATCGAACCGATGATATTTATATCTAAAAATGATATTTCGAAGCATAAGTCTCTTTAAGTCGAACATTAATTAATTCTCAATAAAGGAGCTTTGAGAGGTTTTTATTCGATTGGATGGACTCTAGAAATGAGAGTTGGAGGTTAATAAACTCCATATGTCTAGAGGTTACTCGTAGAGAGTAATTGAGGAAAACTCAACAAATAAAAGATATTATTATAAGATAAATGTTATTACAAATTTAACAATTAAAAATAAATAAATTTAAATATTTTTTTTATATAATTATGGAAGGGATATCGAAATATATATTTATTTCTATAATCTTTGTGTAAACTATTGGTTGTTATGGCTCCATGATGCTTGAAAGAAGGGGGGTTTGTGTGTAGTAGAGATTGGGGGTGTTAACGCGCCCATTCTGTGAAGAGGACTGTTACTATCACGTGATTTTCACCCAAAATGAGAATGACTTTAGTTGAAAGAATGATTTTACTTTTGTTGAACCAAACATTTCATGTTTGATAAATTCGTCAGCCCATAGCATGGTTGTAGTGTATATTTATCTTAGTAATAATCCTTTTGGGGCCATGAGAAGAGCAAAGTAGTGAGCGGTAACCATCTCCCAGGAAGAGAATGCAGACTGAATCATAACAACAAAAAAAACCTAAGGTTCATTTAATATTGTATTGAAATATGTGCATGTCGGAAACATAACTGTGTATGACATTTTAAAGGTCGTAAGTACATGATTTTGGAAATTGATTGATTCTTTCATGATGATGGTTTGCAAACTATTTGACTTGTTTTCTTAAAAAATATATAATATTGTTGTGAATGATGCTATGTTGTAGATAGATAGGAATTTGTTTCATGAATTCGAATGTCGAGTAAACTTGAAAGAATAAGTTTGGGTATTTGAAATGGCAAGCTGCAATGAAATACCTTACGTGCTTTTGGTAAAGCATTTATAGTATAAGAACCATGTTTGAGATGAATTTGCTGCTAAATGATAGCTTAATAAGTCACCTATGTATGTAATAGAAACCCTTTTGAAAACCGAAAAAACAGATTAATACCCACATAATGGTACAAAAGGGAATTTGTATACATGGGCTTGACATGGATCTTATCAAACTGATAGAAGTTTTAAAAAATATTATATATCTTTATATAGGGGATTTTCCTTCTATTATTCCAAGAAAAGAGGACTTTGTTTAAAAATAAGTTGTTTTAGTAAAATATTGTGATAAGAGTATGAGATATCTCTTAAAACTAATTACTAGATGAGGATAGAATAAGGTAAGTTTTTTATCATATTTGTACAAAGGTTTATGAGATTTAGTAAAAAAAAATAAAAGAGAAAATTTGATAGGAAACCATGACAAAATATTTTGAGGTTTTTTATCTTAATGAAATGATTTTGAGAGTGTTTTTTATAGTGAAATTGAGTCAATTTGTAAGAAGTTTGGAAAAAATTCTATAGAGAAAATTGAATAAAAACTTCAAATCAATTATATGAAGAAATTTACCGAACATATGGATTATAGGCTTTTGATTGTATGCCTCTATGATTATTTATAGAAATGGATAATGAATTATCCTATGATTATATTGTTGGACTAATCGCCAGCATCCCCCTTCAGGATCATGACATGGTTTAATAGCCTCTCGAGGTTAACGCTCTGGCTTGTAGCGGACACCAACAGTTCGAGCTTTTGGTGTAACGGCAAGTTCCAACAATTGGTATCAGAGCCGGTCTCGAGTTTGAATCCCTTTGGGTAACATTGGGGGGATTGTTGGACTAATCACCAGCATCCCCCTTCGAGATCGTGACATGGTTTAACAGCCTCTCGAGGTTAACGCTCTGGCTTGTAGCAGACACCAACAGTTCGAGCTTTTGGTGTAACGGCAAGTTCCAACATATATTGGAAATTGATATATGTACATGATTAAATAAATAAATTGAATGCATTTATGGACCAAATTCTGGGGAAAATTTGATAGGATTTGCAAAATTTAATTGAAAAAATTCATAGAGGAATTGGAGAGGACTTATAAGATAATTTTATGGAGAAGTTGTAAGGGAACTTTCCTTAGCATGGATTTGTGAAAAGAAATGTACATCTATAAGAGATAGGAGCTTCCATTTAGTGTGTTTGTTAGGAATTGGCCAAGAAAAGAATGGGTTATTCTTAATTGGTAGTTTGAAAGTTTAATGGTTTATCTATGATGGATAGATTAAATGACTGATCTATGATAAATATTGGAAATAATTTAATGCAAAATTTACTTGAGGGTTATTTATTTATGTAAACCTAAACAGTTGAAAAGAGGAATGGAAAGGGAGTTTCATTCTTAATGGCACTATGTGGTGCCTTTTATTTATATATAGAACCAAAATTGCATTAATGAATTGAAGGACTAATTCATTTTGCATTGTTATAGGAGGTAGCAAAGAATCTATGTGTTGTGGTTGTATAGATTAAATGATTAATCTATATTTTTGAACTAGTAAGATCAAACGATTAATCAACATTTGAAAAAAAGAATAGATTGAAGGATTAATCCATGTTTGGAAGGAATAGATTGATTATCTATGTTTTGAAAAGGATAAATTTAATGAATTATTTATGTTTGAATAAAATATAGATTAATTGATTCATCTATGTTCATATGAAGGATAGATTGGATGAGTTATCTTGTTTAGAAATGATTAGAGTATATGACTTATTTATGCTTTGAAGAGGATAAAGAATGAACATTAGTGGATTATTATCCAGTTGTTTGGATGGAATAAGTTATGTAAATCGATAAAATGATGCATGGAAGGATTTATTACTAGGATAATGTATCTCTTGGTTTCAAAGGTGCTAGAAATGTATTAGCAGATAATATACCTCATTGTACTTAATCATTGATTTGATAGCATAAACCATGCTAAAATGTATTTATGATTGAGTAGTTCTTGACTAAGTAGGTTAAGGTTCTCTATTTTTTTGGTATGTTTCACAGGAATTCATTAGGAAGATTATGGGGTCCTCTCGAGTGATTTGTCTTGTGCATTATTATATTGATGTGCGGCTATATTAGACACTTAGGAAGAAGATGTTTCCTTTGAGCTTGGACCGAGGGAAGGATACATCCTTCGGAGGATGAATGCAGAGTTAATCCAAGGGAAAGATGAAGTTCCCTCATGGCCTTGTAACATGAATTGAAAGACATATCCATGTATTTGGAAACATAGGAACTATAGGGTTCCTATACACGTATGACGATGGATGTATCACAAGGGACATTGGATTCCCTTTATACAATGTATTTGAGATAAATTTAATAAAATGGAAAATGACTCTTTTGGAGGTTGGATTTATTCCCCATGAGGGTTCCTAGGGTATATCTTGTGTCTCTTGTGTGTGATGGTTATTGTTCATTCATGGTTTTAATTTTCATGATTTCTAGAAATAGGTTACTATTGATGTATTTCTCTAATATATGAAGAATATGGTTATAAATTTATAAAGGAAAGTATGTGAGTGGTTTCTATATTTAATCTCTGTAATCCATAATGGCTATGCTCATGGGTCTTGACTAGAAGAAATAGTGGAGAGAGAGATATGACCTATCCATAGTATGCTTAACCTACGTAGATGGACTTACATATGGTGTGGATAGATGTATTCTTAATGAATGTAAAAAAGGTGTATTCATAATGAATCTCTCGAGCTTGACTGGAAATTTTGAGCTATCACATTTGGTATCAAAGCTCTAGGTTGCGAGGGACTAGGTTATTCCGTGAAGAAGCTTTAGGTTACGAAGGATTGGAGTCTCCCATGAAACATGCTAGAGGATTTTTATTAGTAGAATCCTAAGAAGAAAAATTTTAAGTTAACATGACACCTTGCACAGAGCAAGTGTGATCATCATTGTCAAGAGAATGATAATGAGTAAGCTCACCTAGGAATAGGATCTAGCATGGGGTAAGAATGATGATAACCATTATCTAATCAATGATAATGAACTAAGTTAGTTCAGAAGGGCAAAAGGACTAACTAAAAGTAATTAGATTCAATCCCCAGGTAGAAAAGGAGTATGGCACCATGCAACGAGGTAAGCATGGCCTATATCATCACTAGGAGATAATAAAATGATCACAACCAAGAAGACACCTTGGAGAATACAAGGTGGTAATGACCCTTAATTATGTAGGTTAGTTTCTAGGAATAATATCACTTTTAAAAAAATATGAAGAATTTAAGATAGATAGCCTAGGCTAACTCATCATGAAGATGAGACAGATAGCTTAGACTAGCTCAACATTGAGGTGAGAAAGATGACTTAAGTTAGCTCATCATGGGGATGAGATGGATAACTTAATTTAGCTCATCATGGAGAAGAGAGGTTCTTACACCTATATATTAGCTCAAAGGATTGAGCTTAATGAAGGAATGGGTGTCCCACTGTCTCAATTGACCGAAACAAGGTTAGTATTTCATTTTCTCAATTGATTAAGATAGGGTTAATTCTAGCAAAACTACGAGAGATTGATCACTCATGTCCACTCGAGGGATGTTTATAGCATCCAAAACTTGAAATATGGTGGAACCTCTATGATCCTATTTGATACATCTTTGTGATTCTCAACCACGCAAAAGAAAGCACTTTTATTGTTTCTCCTAGGAAGGATGAACTTGGACTGCTACACTTTCATTCAACTTTTTTGTGGGGAAGAAAAAAATTAACACCCAGGGTAAGGAGGAGAAGAAGTGGGATCTTCTCAAAATTTAAGACTAAACTAGTAGGATTGAAGTATGCTCAAAACCAAGGAATTTATTGCAATCAAGTTCAAGGTAATTCAAACCTCATTTGCAAGTAGGTCCAAGGTGAATGAAAAAATATATATAAAAACATTGTTGATTTGAGTAGGAAGGTAAAGGATCTATGCTCTGGATTCAAAGAATTTGATATTGATCATGTGCAATGAGAACCCAATTTTAAAGCGTATTTTCTAGCGAATAAGGGTATTTATCTTCCAAATGGTAAAGGGGTGTCAAGCTAGACCCCAAAAAATATTGGGAGAAATTATGCAAGAGGTGGAAAACCTCATTATCATAGTATAGACTACTACAAGAACAAGTTGAGTGATAAAGGCAATAGAAGAACCAAAATATGGAATCCATGGGAATGATTATTGATCAAGTACCCTAGAATGAATATTATGAGAATATATAGGAAGAATACCCTATTGCAGAAGATCAATAAGGTAAAGCTTGATTATTGGTAGAGCTAGTCAAAGACCTAAAGAATATCAAAGTATTCAAATTGATAATTTCAGCCAAGGCACAGTTGTATGACTTGGAAAACAAACATTTCCTATTGGAAATTATTCATTTGTAACCCAAAAATTATGATTACCTTACCTATGCATGATACTACCTATGGAAAGATGAAATGACTTCAAAGCATATGAGAAGATTCATGATATGGAACTTTAGTAGATGGTCTTGTCCAAACCATAGTTAATTCCAGGATGAACATCTCTATTGTTATGTAAGTTGCCTTGCTATAGACGGTATTCATGCTTGAGGCCTTTAAAGTGTGAAGATATTTTTAAGGTTCATTATAACAACAATGGAGGATGTTTTTCAAAAGCAGTTCAACTTTAGAAAGGTTCTTAGGCGATGTACCTTTGACTCTTTTGATAATTCCACTTGACATCTGAGAAATTAGTCAATAGGTTGACTAAGGATGCATACCAAGAGGCATCAAGGATGATGCACTGGTGGTGGCAAATATGTTTTTGAAAGAAAATTTTAGGACATATGGATATCTTGAAGTGAGATGAATGGCATTATGTTTTTGAGGACACCTGTTTCTATGAAGCTAATTCAAGATCAAGGTCATCAAGTTATCAGTTAGAACTCCTTTGTGAGAGTTTACTAATAAACCTAGTAGTAGTTAGACTTGTTGTGTCTAGACTATTATGGTTAAATGACTTCATATCATTTCTAAGAATATAGAATAAAACAATGTTGAACAATGTCCTATTTATAAAAGAAAAAAGTTACAAAGACCTATGTACTTTTATGCTTTGTTTTGCAGGCAAACACAGAGGATTGTGTTCATTCTATGGAGGGTAGAATGTCATGACCCTCCCTTGGCAAGCTTTTTCATATGATGGACTTGTGAATTGTTATGTTGTTTTGAAAATGGACTAAAATGACACTGTGTTGATTATTTGTAACATAAGAATGGTTTAATGAAGAATGTGGTATTACTGATAGTTTGCACAAATCTACACGGTTGCAGGGGCAGGTATCCTTCGGATGTAGTGGGTGAGGGAGTCACCATTGAGGATGAGAAAGAAGTAAAAGATGGATGTAGATCCATATTGGTCTCAATTATGTTTTAATTACAATTTTATGTAATTATTTATGATTAGTTTGTTTGGTAATTTGATTTATCTAATCATCTTGTACACCTCGAGTTTGAAAATAATAGAAAATAGATATTGGATCAAAAATTCATTTAACCTCACTTTGGAGAAGGATAAGGAATAAATTTAACAAAAAACTATACTCGTCTCATAATCGAACCAGTGATGTTTATGTCTAAAAATAATATTTAGAAACATAAGTCGAACATTAATTACTTCTCAATAAAGGAACTTTGAGAGGTTTTTATTTGATCAGATGGACTCTAGAAGTGATATTTGGATGTTATTAAACTTCATATGTCTAGAGGTTAAGGTTACTCGTAGAGAGTAATTGAGGAAAACTCAAAAAGATAAACCATGATTAAAAGATATTATTATAAGATAAAGGTTATTGTCAATTTAGCAATTTTTGAATTCTGAACTAGGGTTTTTGGATTTTCAAAAAATCTCTGGCTTCTGCTGGCTTGCAGAAGTGTCTTTGGGGTACGGAGGATCTGAAGGTTCGATCGGTGCCCCAGGAGGGTCCAATGGGGACTCCTTCGGCTCCTTTTCCAGGAAGTACTAGCTCTTACGCTGATTTGTTTAAAGAAGATTCTCCTCCGAAGAATGCCGAAGCCAAAAATATGGCATATAAAAAGCTCTTCACGACTGCTGGGAATAGGTCTTCAACACGTCGTGTGAATGGTTGTTTACCGCAGGCCGAATCCAGGCCAAAAATCGTCATTGAGCCCAGCATGGTTGAAGAGTCTGTCCTCTATAGAGCTAACCATGATTTAATCTGCAAGTTCATGGGTATTCGCCCTTCCCTGAGCTTTTTGCATTCTTGGATCCGCCAGAACTGGGAGCCCCACGGTGAGTATTCATTGTGGTTTATTAGTAATGGTTATTTTATTGTCAGCTTCTCGGCTCTGGCCGATAGAAATAAGGCTTTTGAGTCGGAGAAGAAAAACCATGGCCCGGCAGGGCTATTTGTTCAACCATGGAGGGTAGGATTCGATCCTCGTGTTGAACCTACTGCTGTCCCAGTGTGGATTCGATTATATGCTCTTCCAATGGAATTCTGGGGTGAGCAAGTTTTGGCAATGATTGGTAATTCGATTGGTAGACATCTGGGTGTTGCCAGAGACACTATTGAAGGGAGCATGGCGGTGTATGCTCGAATATGTGTGGAGATGGATCTCAACCAGCCTTTGTCGACAGAGTTGGAAATTGAACTGGCAGGTCTTTCCTGGATTCAACAGTTGGACTATGAGGCCCTACCCTTTAGATGTAGGGTTTGCCACAAGCATGGACATTTGGCCCATTTTTGTCCTATTAATATGAATGCCAATATGGAGGCCCCCTCAGGAATGCCAAACCTGCCTAAAGAGGATAAGGCTGCACCCAATAAAGATCCTATTAGCACCAGTCAGGGCCAGGAAGCTCAGAGAGAGGGTTTTGAACAACCCAGAAGAAAAATACGGACAAAGAAAAAGGAGGGAAAGGAGCAATCTCATCTCAGGCCTGCCAATAGGTATGAGATTTTTAAGTCATTGGTTGATGAAGAGGATCAATCTATGGAGGGCTTGGAGGGTTTCAAGGAAACTTTTGTTGTTCCCGGGCAACTCCCCCTCTCATCTTCTCCTGTCATTCAGCAGGTTGATGATCCCTCTGAGGTATCACAGCCAGTGTGTTCTGGTGCCTTAGTAGTCCATAACCAGGAGCAGATAGTATCTCAGGATGTTCGCATGGGGATAACAAAGAAGAACAGGGAAAGGCCATCTTTGGGGATAACCCAGGTAGAAAAAAGATCAAAAAATAGCAATTCTCAGGGAGCTGGTAGAAGATCCAATAAGGAGCTGCTAGCAGCCCAGGGAGACAAATTGATCATGGGAGGATTGGTGAGGACAATTGACTCTTATTGCTCCCAGGGTAACCCATGATTATACAATCTTGGAATGTGAGGGGTTTAAATAGTAGAACCCATCAATCTGTTGTTCAAATATTATTAGAGAATAGCAATACTGATTTTTTGCTTTTACAAGAGACCAAGATGTCTTTGGATCTTATGTCTAAAACAGTCAACAGAATTTGGAGGGGTGCTGGTCATATGGATGTGGCTGCCCAAGGTGCCTCAGGGGGGATTGTTACTCTGTGGAACTCTCTGGAATGGTCTGCAATAGAACACCTTGCCTGGAGGGGTGTTCTCACTTCTCTTTTTAGGAATAATGTCTCTGCGGAATTCGTTCTAGTCACTAACTTTTATGGTTCTCAAAACCTAGAGGGTCAGAGGCGGCAGTGGAAGGCTGTGCATGACATGCGAGCATCAAGGGAAGATATAGATTGGATTATAGCGGGGGACTTTAATGCTAAATTATCTTCTAGAGACCAGGAAGGGGGAACACCTCTTTTGGATCCAGGGGACCGTTTCATGATTGCTCAAGTCCAGGCTTTGCACTTAGTGGACATTAAATGTCCTGGCAATAACTTCACTTGGACTAATAAAAGGCGGGAGCCACATAGTAGGAAGGTGAAGCTAGATCGCTTTCTGCTTTCAGAGGAGGTGTTTGTAAAATGGAATATCAATTTTCAGATTTTGGCAGGCCCTGTTTCTGATCACTGTCCTATTCTGTTGGAAAGCGGGACTAGGATGGGGCACCATCACAAACCTTTCAGATTTGAGAATTTTTGGCTTCAGAAAGAAGAACTTCGGGAGAAAATCCCCCAGTGGTGGGAAGAGGGCCGCCCAGCCTATGGGAGAGCAATGTTTAGAATCCACAAACAACTTCAATATGTCAAATCTCAGTTGAAGTATTGGAGGCGTTCTTATAAATCTGACTTCCAGGCCCAAAGAGCTCCATTGGTGGCCCGCTGGGATGAGGTCCAAAAATAGTTTAGAGAAGGAGTAATAACTGACCAGCTCAAAGTTGAGGATGATGCCTTGCGTACAGCAGTTGAGGACATTGACAACCAGGAGGAGATCTATTGGAAACAGAGAGCAAGAACCTCCTGGTTATTAGAAGGGGATAGAAATACAAAATTCTTTCATCGGACTGCTTGTGCTCGAAGACAGATGAATAAGATGGAGACCCTTCAAGATGAGAACGGTCATTCCTTTGATACTCTTCCAGGTATACATTCCCATGCTATGGATTATTTTTCTAAGCTTTTTAAGGAAAGTGTGGTTCAAGATGTAGAGGCCCAAAATGAAGTTATTTCTGTCATACTGCTATTATTTCGAAGGATGAAAATCAGGCCCTCCTCAAACCCATTGATAGGGATGAATTGAAAACTGTGGTCTTTGGAATGAGCACTGGTAAAACTCCTGGTCCAGATGGCTTCCCAATTGAGTTCTTTCAGGCTTTCTGGGACTGCTTAGAGGAAGATGTAAGGGTTGTTGTTGAAGAGTCCAGAGAAAATAAGAGAATGCTTAAAGCTATAAACCACACGTTCATTACCTTGATTCCAAAAGGGGAGGAGGGGGTTCATATTTCAGATTATAGGCCTATTGCCTTATGTAATGTGGTGTACAAAATAATCACAAAGGTAATGGCTGAGCGCCTAAAACCTCTTCTTCACAACATTATCTCCTCTGAGCAAGGGGGCTTTGTTGAGGGATGACAGATTCTGGATGGGGTGGTTGTGGCCCAGGAAGCAATCCATTCAATGCACACTTCTGGTAATAAAGGGATGTTCATTAAATTGGACATGTCAAAGGCTTATGACAGGGTTGAATGGAGTCTCCTGGCTAAAATGATGGCAGCCTTCGGCTTCTCTCGAGGGCTGGATTGAGTGGATCATGAGCTGTGTCTCTTCCCCGACTTACTCTGTGCTTATCAAGGGCCTTCCTTCGCAACCTTTTGGAGCTTCTCAGGGTCTGCACCAGGGGGATCCCTGTTCCCCTTATCTTTTTCTCATTCTGGCTGAAGGTCTTGGCAGAATTTTCTTGAGGAGAAGACAGCAAGGCAGATTATTGGGTATTAGGGTGGGGGATGAAGTTGTATCGCACCTGCAGTTTGTGGATGACACTGGTTTGATGGGAGTGGCCAGCATCAGGGAAGCTAGAACGATTAGGGATACTCTTAATGTCTATCTCAGGGCTACTCAACAGGTCATTAATGACAAGAAATCCAAAGTGGTATTTTTTAATCTGGAGCAAAGGCTTCAGAACAGAATTTTAGAAATCCTGGGATTCACTAGGACTTCTCTCCCTGTGGTTTACTTGGGTATCCCCTTGCACTTCAAGAAGCTGAAATTAGACACTTGGAGGAATTTGCTGGAGTGTATCAAGGACAAAATTAATCACTGGTCTCACAAGTGGTTAAGTTATGGTGGCAGATTAACGTTCTTACAGTCAGTCATTCAAGCCATGCCAATCTACAAATTTTCTATCCTGGCTGCCCCGCTTACAATATGGAAAGAGTTGGACAGGATGGCTAGGAAGTTTTTGTGGGAAGGAGCTAAAGGAAAAAGAAAGTGGGCCTTAGTGGGTTGGGATAAAGTCACCCAGCCCAAGGTAAAAGGTGGGCTGGGACTGAGAGGATCCAAGTTAAATAATCAAGCCCTGGCTGGAAAGTTGTACTGGAGGTGGATTTCCCAACCAACTTCCTTATTCAATAGAATCCTAACAAGTAAATATTTGGGTCAAGTTAACCCCAATGAGGTGGGCCGTTTCCCTCTGGATGGTACTGGATCCTTAGTGTGGCAGGCTCTCAAGCTAGGATCTCAGGTTATTAAAGACCAACTATTTTGGAAAGTGGGGAGAGGGGAGAAGGCCCGTTTTTGGACTGATTCTTGGGATCAGTACCCACCCATCATTGTTGAATTCCCCGAGTTACTTCCAATAAAATCTGCCATAGAAACCAAGGGTTGGGTCCAAATTGAAAGTTATTTCAACACTTCTCAGCTGGGGGAGTATAAGTTTAAGAAGTTTAAGAGGTTGGAGGAGTGGCCAATTCCAATCCCCCCGGAGTTGGCACCCATCTTGACCAAAATCTTGACAGAAAGGTTTCTCACAGGGAGAGACGAGGAGGATGAATTAGCTTGGGGCTATGGGAGCCTTGGTGTTTATACAGTGAAGGACGGGTATGACAAGATCCTCCCAGAGCCTCCCCCCATTCTTTTTCGGTTGAGGATTGGAGAAAGATTTGGCACTCTAAGGGCTGGCCGAAAGTAAACTTTTTTGCTTGGCAGTTTATGCACAATGGTATTCTCACTTTTGACAATCTCAGATGTAGAGGAATCATCGGCCCTTCTCAATGTGTTTTATGCCACAAGAACGAGGAAACAACTGATCACCTGATGTTTGAGTGTCCTTTCACGCGTCAGATTTGGAAGCGATGGCTCTCTCATTATAAAATCCAGGTTAATGGTGACATGAATCGGACTAATATTTGGGAAATATGGAAGCGGGGTAGATTTAAATCCAAAGCTCTTCAAATTGGGTGGGAGCTTGGTTTATACTTCATTTGGTGGCAAGTGTGGTTGGAGAGAAATGCTAGAATTTTTAGAGAAACCTTTTCCTCGCTAGATGGAGTTTGGCAAGTCATCTGGAGCAAAGTCACAGAAACTGTTGCCGTCTACGCTAAAGAGGATACTCAGGTTGGTCCTGGGCCAATGGAAGAGGGAGTTGAAAAGTGAGAGGGACAGGACAGAACCAGTTGGAAACCACCCCTAGAAGGCTGGATTAAAATCAATACTGATGGAGCTGCAAAGGGCAATCCGGGTAGCGCCGAAATTGGCGTGGTCTGCCGAAATCATGAGGGATCAGTGCTCTATTGGGAACTGCAGGGCTTGGGTCGAGCCACAAATAATGAAGCAGAAGCCATTGCTATCAAATTTGCTTCTATTTGGGTAGTTACTCAGGGCCACAGGAGGATAATTCTTGAATCTGATTCTCAAATTCTGGTTGGAGCTCTAGACTGCATGAGGAACTTTTCGTTGAACGCTTGGAGGTTGAGGATTCTGGTCTCTCAAATCAAGGAATTATGGAGGGAATTAGATGATGTGATTCCAGTATATGTGAGCAGAGATTTAAACAAAGCGGCCGATTTCCTGGCTAAGATGGGTGCTGCGAAAGAGGTAGGAGTGCAGTTGCACAGTGACATGCCTATTGAAGATGAGGTGATTAGGCAGGGCCTTGAAAGATCCTTGCGCCAATGATCAATGAAAAAGCTAAGGGTGGTTTTTGTCATGATTTCGCGACCTGTTGCGCCATCGCGACCATTTGAGGTAAGCTGTCGCGATATCGCGACATGTTGCACCGTCGCGGTCGCTGGAGGAAAGTTGTCGCGATATCGCGACATGTTGCGCCATCACGGTCGCTGGAGGAAAATTGTCACGATTTCGTGACATGTTGCATCATCGCGGCTGTTGGAGAAAAGTTGTCGCGATATCGCGACATGTTGCGCCGTCGCGGCCGCTGTGGGAAAGTTGTCACGATATCGCGACATGTTGCGCTGTCGCGGCCGCTGGAGGAAAGTTGTCGCGATATCGTGACATGTTGCGCCATCGCGGCCGTCGAGGGAAAGTTGTCGCGATATCGCGACATGTTGCGCCATCACGGCCAAAGGAGGAAAGTTGTCGCGATATCGCGACATGTTGCGCCGTCGCGGCCATCGAGGGAAAGTTGTCGCGATATCGCGACATGTTGCGCCGTCGCGGCCAAAGGAGGAAAGTTGTCGCGATATCGCGACATGTTGCGCCATCGCGGCCATCGAGGGAAAGTTGTCGCGATATCGCGACATGTTGCGCCATCGCGGCCAAAGGAGGAAAGTTGTCACGATATCGCGACATGTTGCGCCATCGCGGCCACCGAGGGAAAGTTGTCGCGATATCGCGACATGTTGCACCGTCGCGGCCAAGGGAGAAAAGTTGTCGCGATATCGCGACATGTTGCGCCGTCGCGGCCGTTGTGGGAAAGTTGTCGCGATATCGCGACATGTTGCGCTGTCACGGCCGTTGGAGGAAAGATGTCGCGATTTCGCGACGTGTTGCGTCGTTGCGGCCGCTGGCGAAAAGTTGTCGCGATATCGCGACATGTTGCTCCATCGCGGCCAAGGGTGGATTATTGTCGCGATTTCGTGACATGTCACGATTTCATGATAGGTTGACTTTTTGCGGTCAGAGGAGTCTTGTGTCGCGATTTCGTGACTTGTAGCTTTTTCGCGGCCAGAGGTGAAGTTGGTGTTTGCTGCGCGTTTTCGCGATAAGTTGTTGTAACAGATCTATCAGCTCTCTCAGCTAGCTTGGTTTTGGTTCAAGAGATTTGGATCCATTGCAAATCTTCCTCTTCTCTTGTAATCATGTGCTTTCATTGTTTTCGGCTGGGATGTGTCTTCTCCCAATTGTAACTGATCTTTGTTTTAATACAAGTTTTTTTCAAATTTTTCAAAAAAAAATTTAGCAATTGAAAATAAATAAATTTAAATATTTTTTTTATATAATTTTGGAAGGGATATCAAGATATATAATTATCACTATAATCATTATGTAAACTGTTGGCTGTTATGGCTCAATGATGCTTCAAATATGCGGGGGTGGGGGGTCATGCGTAGTGGAGATTGGGGGTATTAACACGCACCTGCATTAATTTCCAACAGATAGGGATCGATAAAAAAATGAAAGGGGGCAAAAAGAGGTTGGAGAAGGGGGGAATAGGAGCATGGTAACTAGAACTAGAGAAATATTGATAGAAACGCAGGTAGCTTCACTCATGTCCTTGTTTCGGTTAGTGATTTTCTAAATACAATGTTCTTTGTTTTTAAAAGTTAGAAAGATTATACTATGTTCATGGATTGTTCATGGATTGAACTGGAAAGATTATACTATGCTCATGGTTTGAACTGGAATCTCTTTTATTACGTCGAGAGGCGTTCCTACAATGGTAGACAGACAGGGTTGGGAGGCAAAGAGGTCATACATGTCACGCCCTAAACAATTTTTTTTTTTTTATAAAAAAAGCTGACATTAACAAAAATATTTAAACTAAAACACCCACTAACCAAGCGTTGCAAACATTTAAAATATTTAAATAAAATAGCAACCGTTGCAACTATTTAATAAAATATTATATAAATACATGAACATCCATTGTAATATACCAAAAACTAAGATAGACACCTGAGATTGATAACTCTCCCCGTTTTTAGATATATATCCTTTATATCTAAGCTAGTTTAATTGATATTCGACTCTTATTGAAATATTTTGTTTAATTCATATTCTACTTTGTTTAATTAATATTCAACTCTTATTGGAATTTTTTGTTTAATTGATATTCGACTCTTATTGTATATCTGATGTTGGATAAATACCTTATTAATTTAATATATATATATATATATATATATATATATTCAAAAGATATGAATGGATTTACCAGGAGCTATCAATATTTGTATTGAGCTACTTAGAACGTCATTCGGTGAACCTTAGCACCCTAGGTGGGTAATGCCTACAGATAAATGTACCCATTCTGTGAAGAGGATTGTTACTATCACGTGATTTTCACCCAAACTGAGAATGACTTCAGTTGAAAGATAAATTATCTTACTTCTTTTGAAGCAAACATTTACGGGTTGGTATTAGGGTGAAGTCATGTTTGATAAATTCATTAGCCCATAGCTGGTTGTAGTTTATGTTTATCTTGGTAATAATCCTTTTGGGGCCATGAGCAGAGTAGATGGTTCACCGGGGATAACTTTTAAATATTTTGTGAGCTCTACCTTGTTGCATGTGCGTAATTTTCATTGAAAACTTAGGTAAATCTAGGAAACACCTTGCATATCAAATGGAGTGGTACGTTGTGTTGAATTGAATTTATCATCTAGTTGGAAATTGAAACCTGGAGCGTAGCTTCCCACGAAAATAAATTGGAAATGGATACTCAAATTTGGTAGGTTTCTAGTGAGCGGTAACCATCTCCCAAGAAGAGAATGCAGACTGAATCATAACAACAAAAAAAACCTTAGGTTCATTTAAGATTGTACTAAAATATATGCATGCTCAAAATATAATTTTGTATGATGTTTATGGCATAAGGTTAAATAACCTTGAGCAACTGAATACTCACCCTTAGTAGTGTTGTTCCATCCAAAACAATATTTTTCATGGGGCCAAGAGAGAGATCTCATATGAAGGATGCTTTGGATTTCTTGTCTTTACCTTTTGGGTATTTGAATAGGCCAGTCCTCAATAGAGATCCAATATCTACCAACCTTTGAAATACTATTATGGTACCGATAGTAATTAGCTACCTTTATACAATTAGCTCGGTGAAGCTCTTCCATTCAAGGCCTCTAATCGGGAAACTGAGTTATCAAAGGCTTGTGACCATCCCAAGAATTTGTCCAAAATTTTACCTGTTGACCATTATGAATGATCCAAAATAAATTTTTCTTTATCAAATCCTCACCAGTCTTAAGAACTACTAAAATGGGAAAACCTTTGGTAGGCAATTGATAGCGAACAAGGTCTTCAGGAATTTTATTCTCAGCATATTTAGCATGGAGATTATTGGCCCAAAGAGCATTAGGGTTATGCAACATCCTCCGATATAATTTAGCAGCTAAATATTTTTTGTTATTAATAGAAGATCAGAATCCCAACCCCCTTCATTCTTAGGAAGATGTAAAGTGTCCCATTTCACCAAGGCCCGTTTTCTTTTCTCCTTCGTACCACTCCAGAGGAACCGATGACTGATTTGATCCAGTTATCGAAGAACAACCTTTGGGATATTCAACATAGAAGAAACGAAAATAGGAATAGCTTGAAGGACTGATTTTACCAAGGTGATTTGACCCCCATAAGAAAGCCACATGTTGTTCCACTTTCCAATTTTTCTCTTAACTTTATCCAAAAACCAATTCCAATCTATTTTTTTTCTACCTTTGAATATTAATGGGAATATCTAAATAAGTGATCAGAATGGAGGTCTTCTTATATCTTAATTTATCCAAGACCATGAATTCCTGTCTAGCAGAGTAGTGAAAGAAAATGACTTTAGATTTGTGTTCATTGATCAATTTCCCAGTAGCCTTAGAAAAGCAACTAATGATTTGCTTAATATTAGAAGCTTCCTTAAATGTAGCTTTACCTAAAAGAGTAGATTCATCAACAAATTGAAGATGAGAGATAGGTCTAGCTTTATGAGCAATGGTAACTCCCTCAAGGGTTTTGTTTTCTCTCTTTTTGGTTATAGTCCTACCCAAGCATTCAACAAGAATTATGAATAAATAAGGGGATAGTAAGTCACCTTGCCTAATACCTCTGGAAGCTAGGAACAACTGAGAAGGTCTGCCATTGATAATAACTAAGTAGGAAACTTAAGAGACACATCTCATAATCCAATCCTGAGAGGAACCAAATTGTCTCAAAACTTTGATAAGGAAGTGCCCATCCACTATGTCATAAGCTTTGGATAAGTCTAACTGAATGAACATGGAAGGAGACTTTTGCATATCCATGAAATGGATGACTTCTTGAGCAAGAACTATCTTATCTACTATTTTATGTCCTTCCACATAACCCTCTTGTTCAGGGAAAATAATATTATGCAAAAGAAGCTTCAACATTTCTGCCATGATCTTGTAATGATTTTGAGAAGAGCATTACATAAAGCAATAGGTCTAAAAGATGAGATATGATCAACCTCTTGAGCTTTTGGAACAACAGTAATATAATTTTTATTGATAACCTTCAAAATTTATTTGGCTTTCCTAGCTTCTTCCACCACCTCTAATAAATTAGCATGAAGGATATCCTAGAACTCTTGGTAGAACTCAATGGGAAAACCATCAGGACCTGGGGTTTTCCCTTTTTGCATTTTAAAAACTACCTGTTGAAGCTCATTGATAGTAATAGGAGCAATCAAAATAGAGTTCTCCTAAGAAGTGATAAGAGAAGGGATTTCTTGAAGAATATTTTGTTGAGAAGTTGATTCAAGAGAAGTAGTAGCAAAAATATTGGAAAAGTAATCGACAACAATAGATTTCATGCCATCCCAAGTGTAGACAACATCTCCAGAATCTGATTTCAGGGAAGAAATAAAGTTGTGAGATCTTTGAGCTAGAAGAGATTTGTGGAAGAAATTTGTGTTTCGATCTCCTTCTTTGATCCATTTAATTCTACATTTTTGCTTCCATAAGAGTTCTCTTTTTTCCCATTCCTCTAACTAAGTTGTGAGTTTAGTTTCATCTACACTTTACTTTCTGTGAGGTCATCTAAACAAATTTTCTTATTCAAATTTTCAATTTGAGCAATAACTTCATGTTTTTTTTATGAACATCTCCAAACTCCTTCCAATTCGAAGTCTTGATTTTGGATTTAATGTATTGCAGTCTTTTGGAAAAATAAAACATCTTAGTCCCATACCTAGGCTTACCTTCCTTCCATAATTGTTGCACATGAGGTCTGAAGGAACTGTCTCTGAGCCACATTAATTGAAAATGAAAAGGAGAGAAACTCACATTGGTTTTCCACATTTCCACCATGACTGTCTAGTGATCCGAACCAGCATTTTTAAGAGTCTTCACTTTAGGAATGTGACCATGGATTAATAAATTTTCAAAGATCAAAAACCTATCCAATCTCTCCATTATACAAGCTAAGCCTTGCCTTCTGTTAGACCAAGTTATAAGGCCATTATCTCATTGGATGTCCACAATATGGAGGTTTACAATATATTTTCTCATGAGGTCAGTGTTTATGTCCAAATTTGTATTCCCCCTATTTTATCATCCAGAGAGAGGATGGCATTGAAATCTCCTCTAATCAAGATCCAAGCTTCAAGAAATGAGAGATAATATAAGTTATATCCTTACACTATCTTTTTTTTTCCTCCAAAGCAGTCAGAGCATAAACAGTAATGTA
Organism: Wollemia nobilis; assembly: GCA_028583015.1. NCBI lineage: Eukaryota > Viridiplantae > Streptophyta > Pinopsida > Araucariales > Araucariaceae > Wollemia > Wollemia nobilis. Next base: position 14,439,373 of record JAQPPZ010016724.1, read on the forward strand.
GAGCATAATTTGGTTGGAATGTCTACTTTGAATAGCTATAGCCAAAAGACCTCAACTTCCAACCATATGGTGAATAACTACCTCTTTTGGGTCCCAAAGACAAGCAATGCCACTATAAGTCCCCTAGGAACTGAGGGAAACCACTTTTCCAACTGATCAAATTTTACTAGCAATTGAGTCCATATCCTCTATTGACATCTTCAATTCTTGAAGGAAAACAAGATGTGGATGATTTATCTGAATCATTATTCTAATTTCATTTTGTTTTGAAAGACTCCCTTTGAGTCCTCTAATATTCCAAGTGATTATATTTATTAACACCAAGGCTAAAAAAAGTTGAGAAGGGCATTAATCTTACCTTCCTCTAGAAGTTTTTCACCTTCTTTTACCATATGATATTGATTGGTCTTGTGACCTGCCTTTTGATTAGAATCCATCTTTAGTTTTTTTTCATGTTTCTTGACTTACTCCAATTGAATCTGATATGGCTTCTAACCTTGAATAATTCTCGTACATAGCCAAAATTTTACTAGAGGGTTCAATAGAGTCTATATTGGGACCTGTATTATTTAAAGTTTTGACATTTAAAATATTATTTTTCTTGTGTAAATTCTCTCTCTTTTTTTCTATTGAAAACCTTTAATTTGTTGGTTTGTATCTGAGTTCTTCCCTTCATATTTAAATTGTGTTTCTAATATTTATATTTCCATTATTTCCTCTTTCTCACTTGGGACATCATTTGTGGAAAGGATTTCAAACATATTAGCAGATGACTTTGATTGATCCTTTATAACTAGTTTTTTTCTGAGTGTTCTTCTTCTTAGGCATTCGAAAACTTGTTGAGTTTATATCTTCTCTATTTTGATCAAGAATTTTATCTGGGCAAGCATTGGCCAAATGACCATATTCATGACAAATTATACAATGAAAATAAATGTTCTCATAGTCCACTACTTGCTCCCAAGTGTCTTCCCCAAATTGTAATGTGATATTTTAGGTAGGGGTTTGTCAAAATCCATTAAAACACAAATCCTAGCATAAATAATGTGTTCAAAATTTTGAGTACAATCAAAAGTCATCATAAAATTTTCTAAAGAGTTTTCAATTGAAGAAAAAACAATAGGATTCCAAAATTCAATAGGGAGGCCAAAGAGTCTAACCCACATAGGATCTGTAGAAGGCATCTCTTCTTCATCTTTAAATTTAGTACATCAGGGCTTCATGAAAAGCCCTACCCTTCCAAAGAACCAGGAACCCCCTTGAAAAGTTTTCTCTCTATATTCATTATTAGAAAATAAAACAAGAAAATAACCATTTGGATAAATAGAGATTTGTAACTCACCTTTAGTTTTCCAGCTTTTTGCAGCCCAAAATTTGAAAGTAGATAGGCTCGGATGAAAACCCACGAACCGAAAAATTAGTCCTTTTTTTCTAGATCTTTAATGCCAGTCTGAATGTTACCCATATGAATCTTAACAATAGTAGTTCCATCAGCTTCTTTAAGACATATTGAATTTGTTTTCCTGGGATCAATCTTAGGTATTCTTAGAGGTTTACGAGAAGCCCTAAGATTAATATTAGCATTGGAATAAGGTTTTCCACCATGGAGGGCATCCTTAAATTTTATTTTTGGGGTAGAGTCTTCAAAATTCTTACCCTTGATAGGGGTTTTCACAATAGATTTATTTTGTGGGTGCACCTTAGCACCAGATTCACTTGAGATCTGAGCCATTTTTTATCAGCTGCTTGAAACTTGTTTTGTGATCTCTTTAATCCTTGCCCTAGATGTCGTGGAAAGGTATGGTTTTCACTTTTATTTTGTGCAAAAAATTGGAAGTTGTTGTCACTCAAGTTCACAACATGATCTGTTGAAAGATATATTTCTAACCCATATTGGATCTCCTACAACATATCCTACTAAAATATTGAGTATAAACCACAAAACTATTGGTCTCTAGGGCTTGAAGGTCCCGAAATTTAACCTTTGGAGTTGCTTGCACTAGATCCAGATGAAACCCTCATACAACCACTTGCCAAAAATCTTGTTCACACATAGGGATGTGCTAGGATTTGTGTTTCTCCAAATGATTTTAAAATTTGTGGAGACATTCTAGGGTTTTTCAAGCATCTACCCTCAAAATTTCAGCTCAATATGAGTCCGGATGAGTGAAATATGGCTGAAACAATTTCGATAGTTTGGGCAGTCTTATGAAAAATGTCCCTCCTCGATCGACTCAATCGCGAACTATTTGACTTTTTTTCTTAAAAAAACATGTAATATTGTTTTTAATGATGCTAACGTGTATATAGATAGGAATTTGTTTCATGAATTTGAATGTCGAGTAAATTTGAAAGAATAATTTTGGGTATTTGAATTGGAAAGTTGTAATGAAAGACCTTGCGTGCTTTTGGTAAAGCATTTATAGTATAAGAACCATGTTTGAGATGAATTTTTTGCCAAATGATAGCTTAATAAGTCACCAGTGTATGTAATAAAAACCCTTTTGAAAATTGAAGAAACATATTAATACCCATACAATGGTACAAAAGTGAATTTGTTTACATGGGTTGGACATAGATCTTATAAAACAAATAGAAGTTTTAAAAAATATTATATATCTTTATATAGGGGATTTTCCTTTTATTCTTCCAAGAAAAGAGGACTTTGTTTAAAAACAAGATGTTTTAGTAAAATATTGTGATAAGAGTATGAGATCTCTCTTAAAACTAATTACTAGATGAGGATAGAATAAGGTAAGCCTTTTATTATATTTGTACAAATGTTTATGAAATTTAGTAAAAAATTTAAAAGGGAAAATTTTATAGGAAACTATGACAAAATATTTTGAGGTTTCTTATCTTAATAAAATGATTTTGAGAGTATTTTTCCATAGTGAAATTGAGTCAATTTGTAATAAGTTTGGGAACAATTCTATAGAGAAAATTGAATAAAAACTTGAAATCAATTATATGAAGAAATTGAACGAACATATGGATTATAGGCTTTTGTTTGTATGCTTCTATGATTATTGAATAGAAGTGGATAATGAATTATCTTATGATTATGTTGGAAATTGATATATGTACATGATTAAATAAAGAAATTAAATGCATTTATGGACCAAATTATGGGGAAATTTTGATAGGATTTGCAAATGATCTATTAAACAAATTCATAGAGGAATTGTAGAGGACTAATAGGACAATTTCATGGATAAGTTGTAAGGGAATTTTCCTTAGCATGAATTTGTGAAAATAAATGTACATCTATAAGAGATAGGAGCTTCCATTTAGTGTACCTATTAGAAATTGGCCAAGAAAAGAATGGGTCATTCATAATTGGTAGTTTGAAAGTTTAATGGTTTATCTATGATGGATAGGTTAAATGACTTATCTATGATAAATGTTGGAAAGAAATTAATGTGAAATTTATTTGAGGGTTCTTTCTTTATGTAAACCTAAATGGTTGAAAAGAGGAATGGAAAGGGAGTTCCATTATTAATGGTACTATATGGTGTCTTTGATTTTATATATAGAACAAAAATTGTATTAATGAATTGAAGGACTAATTCATTTTGTATTGTTATAGGAGGTAGAAAAGAATCTAAGTATTATGGTTGGATAGATTAAAATATTAATCTATATTTTTGAATGAATAAGATCGAACGATTAATAACATTTTGAAAAAATAATATATTAAAGGATTAACCCATGTTTGAAGGGAATATATTGATAGATAAATCTATGCATAGTGGTAGCTTAGAATAAATGATTTATCTATGTTTTGAAAAGGATTAATTTAATGAATTGGTTATGTTTGAATAAAGGATGGATTAATTGATTCATTATGTTCGGATGAAGGATAGACTGGATGAGTTATCTTTGTTTGGAAATTGTTAGAGTATAGGACTCATTTATGCTTTGAAGAGGATAAAAATTAACATTAGTGGATTGTTATCCAGTTGTTTGGATGGAATGAGTTATGTAAATGGATAAAATGATGCATGAAAGTATTCGTTACTAGGATAATTTATCTCTTGGTTTTGAAGGTGCTAGAAATGTATTAGTGGATAATATACCTCATTGTACTTAATAATTAGTTTGATAGTATAAACCATGCTAAAATATATTTATGATTGAGTAGTTCTTGACTAAGTAGGTGAAGGTTCTCTCTTTTTGTGGTATGCTTCAAAGGAATTCATTAGGATGAATATGGGATCCTCTCTAATACCTTGTGCATTATTATATTTATGTGTGGCTATATTAGACACTTAGGAAGAAGATATTTCCTTTGAGCTTTGATTGAGGGAAGGAAACATCCTTCGGAGGATGAACGAGAAGTTCATCCGAGGGAAAAATGAAGTTCCCTCATGGCCTTGTAACATGAATTGAAAGACCTATTCATGTATTTGTAAACATAGGAACTATAGGGTTCCTATACATGTATGACAATGGATGTATCACAAGGGATTATGGACTCCCTTTATACAATGTACTTTAGGCAAATAAATTTAATAAAATGGAAAATAACACTTTTGGAGACTGGGTTTATTGTGTCTCTTGTGTGTGATGGTTATTGTTCATTCATGGTTTTAATTTTCATGGCTTCTAAAAATAGCTTACTATGGATGTATTGTTCTAATCTATGAAGAATATGGTTATAAATTTATATAGTAATGCATGTGAGTGGTTTCTATATTTAATCTTTGTAATCCATAACGGCTATGTTCATGGTCTTGACTAGAAGAATTAGTGGAGAGAGAGATGACCTATCTGCAGTATTCTTAACCTAGGCATATGAACTTACATATGGTTACAATAGATGTATTCATAATGAATGAAAAAAAAATCTCTCAATTTTGACTGGAAATTTTGGGTTGTTAGAGGCAACCCCTTGGGTAATTCTTTTGAAATAGTCTCAACATATCCTTCCAATGAATCCTTCACTTCATGTGGAATGTTTGTCATATTATTAGTTGTACCATATTTCATCAGTTTAGCAATAAAATTAAAACATGCTTCCTCATTCTTCATCTCCTTCATGAATTGTTTTCTAGAGATCAAGAAAATATTAGAATTTTTGCCCACCTATTTTCCTTTCTCCTTCAATGGACTCAATGCATAACTTTTATCATATTTGGAAATTGAATAAGTATTCATCCTACCATCATGTATTACTTTCCTATAAAATTTCCATGGTCTCACAAACAAAATATGGCATGCATCCATCAACATGATGTCACATAAAATTGTAGCTTTGTAAGTACCAATATAAAAAATTATTATACACTATACGATTACCAAAATATGGTATCCATTTTTTAATCATGACACTTTGTAAGAATTTGAATGCTCAATTCTTTTCATGCACAATTTCTATATAATATTTATTGACACTAAATTTTCTATGCTTTTGTTATCCATAATCACCTTACAACATTTATGTCATGATTTACAAATTGTTCTAAACAATTTTTTTCTTTGCTCAAGTGCATGCACCTCTTTGCTAGTTTCAACAATACCCTTTTCATCATAAGGTATTCTCCTTGTTCTGGTTTCTCCATGTGCTTTGGTGAGGCTACATTTTCTTCATCTATTTGTGTAATATGACTACAAGCTTCCTTTCCATACCCATTGGTTTGTTATGCTTTAGGATACTCATATGTCCTATGCCCTCCTTCCAAACATCTATAACACTTGTTAATAAAAGTGCATCCTTCACCTCTATCAAATCCACTTTTTCGTCTTGAGAAATATTTATTTTCTCTATTATTCTAAGAAGTACTAGATTGTCTTCCATTTTTGGTTTGCCATCTTCCTTGAGAGGACCATCCTCTTCTTCTAGCATTATTTTGTTGCCTTCATAAAAAAAATTCCTCTACCTTGAGCACATACTAATATGCCTCTTCAAAAATCCTAATTCAAATCATACCAATCTCATCTTGGATATAATCCTTAATCCATTAATATATCATGCCACTTTTTCCTCATATTCTATATGAATCGCTCTTAAGATCAATTTATAGAATTATTCCATATACTCTTTTACTCCTAACTCCTTTTGCTTGAGTTTTTGGAGCTTTATAAATAGTCTAATATAATAATCAATAGGTAGAAATTTTAATTTTAATTTGGCTATAACTTTTCCTATGTTTGGATTCTATCCTTTCCTTTTAATCATATCTTAGTTTGGACATGATCCCACCAAATCAAATCAAATCAATTTAGTCTTGTGCATGCAAATTTGACCTGATTTAGATCCTCCATAGATTCATAATCAAATAATATCTCCATGTCTATTATCTAATATATCAATTCTTTAGGATTCAAATTTCTATTAAAATTGGGATCATCCCTTTTTTGTTTACTTTCCATGCTTGAAATTTACCAAATAAACCGTTGTTGTAGTTCTTCTTCTTGCCCTTCATCTCAAGATTTTGCATGACTAGTTTCCTCCTCTTCACTATCACTAACTTCTTCAAGATGAGTGCCTATTCTTTGGGTAGTCTCAATTGCATCTAACCTAGGAATTATTCTTCTCAACATTTTAGCTAAATTTTTTTGTCAAGGTCCCAGACCATGTAGTCTTCCTCTTCCTTGTTGTGTTATTTCTTCTTCAATACAATTTGTAGACCTCTAAAATCAAAAACCCACTCTAATACAAAATGACGCAACACCAAGAGAAGGGGTCAATTGAATGTTTAAATTCTCAAACAAAATAATTTAATTAATAACCTTAATCACTTGAATGGTACAATACCATTCACTTGCATGGCAAGGTTATTCCATAACACCTGAATGGCAATAAAATTTCCACTTGAATGATTCACACATTCCCCTTGAATGTCTTCACTTGAAAGGCATAATATTGTTCACTTGAATGATACTTTTGGTGCAACCACTTGAATTGGAAATGTTCCTTGCTTGAATTGAATTTCTTACTTGAACAATTATTGTTTTGATTGGCAATGGTTTCCCATTGAATGATACTTCAAAACTTCACTCAAATGATGATTAGTTCTTCACCTAAACAATTTTGTATTTGAACGATAATCGTAATTTTTATAGGAATGGTAATTGCATGTTCCCCACTTGAATGATCTCTTATACATGAACTTCTTATCTTTACTGAATTCCACTCCCACTTGCAAAACAATGTTCATTTCTCTTTGAATGGTGCTTGAATTCCACTTGAATGGCCTCTACTCAAGCTACAACCACACTTTGTCTCCTAAAATAGTCCTGTAATCTTGCACACACAATTGTATTCCACAACATGTAAATATAGAAACACAATGCATTCACCATTTGATATATTGTAATAAATAGATTAGAGTGGAAAATTATTTTTTATTATTTATGACTATCAGTTACACATTATTTTCATTTTATATCTATACAATCATCCTTATTTTTAGACACACTCATGTAAGCTTTTTCTATGTTTCTTTTCCTTCTTTCTGTTAGGACCCATGCTAATATTATTAATAATTGTGTAGATATGTGGTACTTTAGACGCCTAGGTTTATGGTACCATATGATGTAACTATTATTTGTTATAGAAAGATGTTATTTAAATATGTAAAAAATATTATTTAGGAGTTACGAGCTCAAGCCCCCACTTGCATGTGGATGGTAACCCTTGAGCTTTAATTTTAGGGTAGCCATGTCTATAAAATATCCAATGGGGCATAAAGAATATTCATCTCATATTTTCTTGTATCAAAGCTCTAATTCTAAGGAGGTTTTCCCATTGAAGAGACTTGCAACTCTGTAATGTGTTCTTGTTTTCTATAATATAATATGTTGCATTCCTATTTAATATTTCAATATTATTAATTTCAAAGTTATTTTTTATTATCATTGCAATATTATTTGGATTTGCTTTTATTTTACAAGGTTCCTAACAAGTGTTATTAGAGTGCTTTCTAGGGTCGCATCCCACTACAATGCAAATAGTTCGTGTCCTATCATTTTGACCTATTAGGTATTATTTTTCCTTTTTTTTTCTTGCTTATTACCCTATAAATAAAATTCAAACCTTTTTTTCTATTTTAGTTTATTAGGTTAGAAATCCTATGTTGAGGTTTTTAAAATATCATAGAGGAGTTTTAATTGGTTAAGCTAGATTGCCCGTAAAGTGTCTAGTGAAGTGAAGGATGGTTAAACTTCAATAGCCAGGCCTTAGATAACATCTATATACAAACTTGAGCTCCCATGTACTTTTGGAATATGTGGAGACCCCTAGGTTTAGGAGAGTCCTTTAGCCATAAGAATATTTTTAAACATGTATCTATCCATAGTGCATCAAGCATAGAACTTGGTAATATTAGCCTCGTATACTGTTAAAGAGGCAGGTAGTGCGCTCAAGGGTATGTGTGGAACTCTCCTTGAGTAGTGGATTGAAATATTGGTTTGAGAATTATCCTTTGTTGTTGTGATATAATAGAGGGTTGTGGACAATGCACACACCTTAGCCTTGAACTACCCTATTATAGTCATAAGCCTAATTCTAATATCGATTGTCAAAATCTCTAAAACCCTAACCATGGATTTGAGCATATTGAGGAGACTACACATATCATGGAAGTGACCATATTGTAAATATTCTTGGTTAATGAAGATAATTGTTAGGGTCAATAATAGTTGGGAATAATATCAGACATGGTAGTTATAAAAAATAATCAAGATAGTGTTTGCTAGGGTATTTATTGATAATAATTAAAATAGAATTAGAGGCTATCGTTAGTAATAGTCAAAACAAATTCTACAAGGATAATTGTTAGTAATAATCAATAATGGCATTATATGGGGTAGTGTCAGATACAGACAAGACAGTTTGACAAGGTATTTTTTTATTACAAATTGATTAGCAATAGATATGATAGTTATTAGGGAGCATAGCCATTTTATAGGTGAATAAAAATTTAGGAAGCAAATGACACTTTAAAAAAAGGTTTGGGCGCCAAAAAATGTTATTTTGAGACCCATCCATTGTGATCATATTTTCAAACTAATCATTTTTATATATAGCACACAAACAAATTTTTTGGACCATTACTAAAAATAATAACTCCTAAAACAATACTTCTATTTCTAGCAAGGTAGTTAGGGTGGTCCAAATCATAAATCTATGGTTGGAGGGGCTAGAGGAGCAATAAAGGAGTTAGAGAAAAACCAATTGAGTGAAAAAATATGGTTATTAAGTCAACAACTTACCTACATAACTAATTTGGACAAGAAGTTAAGCAATTGAAAGATCACATGCAACTCTTGAAAACTGAACAAATTAAAGTGAAATTGGGGATTTAGAAAAAATTCCATGAGGCTAAAGGGCATTTAAAAATAGGAAATCAATTACACCAACAAATTAATAATGAATGAATGGTTGGAAGTTCAAGAAATATGGACAAGAAAACACATCATGCTCCTTTGAATAATAATGCTCCATATAAAATGCTCAAATTAGACTTCCCCGGGTTTAATGGGAAAGACCCAAATGGTTGGTTATGTCAGGTAGATTAGTTTTTAAAACTCCATAATGTACCATGATACTTATTGATTACAATGACATTCTTTAACTTTCAATCTGAAGCCCTTCAATGGTATTAGTGGGTGCAACATATGACTCATGACCTTTCTTGGGACAGATTTGAATTCCAATTACTCACTCATTTTGGCCCTAGTGAGTATGAGGAATTTATAGGAGCTTTGACAAAGTTGAAATAGACCTCTACTATTCATTAGTATCATACTCAATTTGAGAAATTAGCTAATAAGACAAGAGGTTTGAGAAAGTAATTTTTTCAAAGTTGTTTTATTAGCATATTGAAGGATGATATTAAGGCTAGGGTAAAAATGTTCAAACCATAATCCATGATGTAAGCCATAGGATTGGCTAGACTTGTGAAGGAAAATTTTACTACCTAATGGTGTTCATCTAAATTTCCAAAACTTCATTTCCATTCAAGATCACATCAAATAAGGCAATAAATATCCAACAATTAAACGATTGACTAGGAAGGAAATGGATGCCCATAGAGAATAAGGCTTATGTTATAATTATGATGAGAAATATTATCTAGGGTATAAATGTGTACAACAAAACATGTACTTTTTAGATGTGGATGACTCTGCAATAAATAAATACCTAGCAAAGAAGTAGAACTATGGGAGGAACAATATCAAGAAGAGAGTGAAGCACAAGAGGAACCACAACCAAATATTTTTGTTCATGCACTTGTAGGAATATTGACCCTTCAAAGTATGAAGGTAGTAGCATATTTCAAGGGGTAAATAATTATAATTCTTATTTATTTAGCTAGTACACATAATTTCATTAATCTCCAAATAGCTAAGCAAGCAAATTGCTACATAACTTCTTGTAGTTCTTTTAAATTCATGGTGGTAAATGGAAGAACACTACCTTGTAAATGGAAATACCAAAATATTAAGTTGAAGATATGGGATTATGAACTTAAAACTGATATTTTTTCACTTCCATTAGGAGGATGTGATGTTGTATTGGGGGCACAATGGCTCTATTACCTAGGAACAATAGTCTAGAACTTTGTCAAACTTTGGATGTAATTCATTTTGAATGGGAGGTCATACACTATCTATGGTTCACACACAAAATCCCCATAGGTTATGAGTTCAAGTTATATGGAGAAACTATTAAAAATACTCACATGGGGTAGTAGCCCAATTTTTTACAATTCAGCCCTAGACCACTTAAGCAATTGAACCACAAGGGGATTTGCAACTCATTTTGATTAAACATAATGTTATTTTTGTGAACTGATGAGATTACTTCCATACCATTCCCATGACCATGCAATATAGTTGGTTCCAAATAGTTTATCACCTAACATTAGACCCTAAAAATACCCATATGTGCTAAATAAATTTTAGAAAGGCTAGTCTAAAAGACTAAAAATAGGAGTAATTCGAACCAACAATAGTATTTATTCTTTACCAATACTATTGGTAAAAAATATGGATCATGACAGTTGTTTCTAGATTTTTGTGAACTCAACAAGCTTACCATTAAGGATAAATTTCATATTCCTATGATTGATGAGTTGTTAGATAAGTTACATGGTACCAAGTTTTTCTCCAAGTTATATCTCCACTCTGGATACCATCAGATAAGTATCAAGGAAGAAAACATTCTAAAAATAGCATATAGAACTCATGCAGGACATTAGATATTTTTTATCATGCCTTTTAGCCTAACTAGTGCATCTTCAACATTCTAGAGTCTTATGAACAATGTCTTCCGCCTATTTCTTTACAAGTTTGTTTTGGTCTTCTTAGTTGATATTCTCATCTACAATGGCACCTGGGCAGAGCGGTTACAACATCTAGATCAAAATTTGCAACTATTATAGGACCATCAATTATTTGTTAAATGATCCAAATGTTCCTTTAGATGAAGGAGGTTGAATAATTAGAGCATATTTTTTTATAGGAGGGAGTTAAGGTTGACCCAAAGAAAATTGAATACATATAAAAGTGGCCTAAGCCAAAAACTCTCAAGGCACTTTGAGGATTTTTGGGTCTCACTAGTTAGTACTAATTATCTATACAAGGATATGAAAAAAAACAGTCCCACTTACTACCATGTTAAAATCAAACTCATTTATGTGGTTAGCTCTAGTAGAAAAACCTTTTGTAGACCTCAAGAAAGCCATGATTTCAACACCAGTGTTAGTCACTCCCAATTTCTCCAAACTCTTTATAGTTGAAAGTGATGCTTTTGATAACTCATTGAAAAAAAAAGTGATGCTTCGGACCATGGCATTAGTGTTGTGTTAATGCAAGAAGGGTGACCCCTAGCTTTCACTAGTAAGGCATTGTTAGGAAAACATTTAGGGAATTATACTTATGAAAAATAAATGATGGTCATCCTCCATATTTTCAATAATTGGTAATCTTATGTCATGCTAGCAAATATGCCTAAAAATTTCACAAGTAAAAATTCATAAGATCAAGTAATTACATTCACTTAAGCTCATTCCATAATAACATCATTATTTTACAAAATAAAAATCTTTATTAATCAACTTCCACATCAATAATATATTCAAAATCTATTACATTACATGGAGTTTTATCTCCAATATATAACAATTCTCATGACTTTTATTCTCCTCAAACTCATAGGAGATGCAACATTTCACATGCCTTACATTATGACAAAGATTCTCATGATTACATAACCTCCTACTTCAAATATTGACACATATCATATGATTCTTCACTTCTACACTTGACACCTATCACTTATGACTCTTCACTTGCACACTTGACACCTTTCACTCACAACTCACACTTGCACACTTGACACCTTTCACTCATAACTCACATAAATACTCTTCATAACTTGACACCTACTATTGACACAAATAGGAAACTTGAGCTTACTATGCACCATATTCTAGAGATGATTATAATATTCTGGAACTATGAATGCATGGGCATTGTAATCATCAAACCAGAAAGGGGTTAAGCATCATCAATATTTTATAGGAGCGATAAGCAAAAATTAGAAACCAAACCAAGCTGTATTGTAGGAAGAAATTATATGAGAGGATGGAGACGATCAAGAGTAGCTCAGGTGGGAAGTAGGAAATTCAAATTTTTGGAGGCAGGAAGGAGGAAAATAAAAATTTTAGAGGACGAAAGGATTCTGTAGAGGATTCTATAGAGGATTCGGGTACAAGAAAACCTTTAGAGTATGCATAATATGGACATAATTAAAAGGACAAAGCTTTGAAATAGTTCAAGGGGCTTTGGGAGGATGAACCTCCCAACAAAGGGACATACACCGAGTCTCATCTCCAAGGAGGTTCTAAGGGACCCACACAGGAAAAGGTTTCTTTTGTTGATGCTCTCAAAGGTGGAGGGACCAAGCCTTAAGTGTTTTCATCTACCCTTATCCCTGAAGGTAGGAAACTGATTAATCATGGAACCATAATGGCCAAGTATTTTCCCATGGAGACCTTTTATCTCATTGTAAAGTTCATAGGTGGAAGACCCAACATGGAAACCATCAAGAAATGGGCTTTTCCAAATAGAAGACTTTGTAAAGCATGGAGATAGTAGCTCTGTCCAAGGGATTTTTGCTATTCATATTAGCAATCATGATGATGCCAGTCGTATCCTCACTGGTGGTCTGTGGTTCCTTGGAAGATGAAGCATTTTCCTCTGTAGATGGGTAGAGGATTATATCCATAAATCCAAAGCATAAACTATGCATCATTATAGGTTTGAATACTTAATCTTCCTTTTTAGTTATAGCATGATAAAATCCTCAAAGGTATTGCAATAATGATAGGTGACCTAGTTGCTATTGATCATGCAATTCTTGCTCGTTCAAGAATGACACATACTAGGATTTGCGTAAATGCTAACCTAGAATCATAACTTCCTACTTTCATTAAACTCAAGTATTGCTCTTATTCTCAATGCCAACCTCTCGAATATGAAAACAAACCTACCTTATACATGGAGTGCCACACCCAAGGTCATCTCAAAATCCAATGCCCTAGTCTAAAGCATTTGAACATTGGAAGGAGGAATGATGATTTCAGAGGTGGTTCATACAATGGGAATCAAGGTACCAAAAACCCAATACCAAAAGGGTTATTCAAGCAAATCAAAAATAGACAACACATCCCACTCAAAGGAAATGGATCTCAACAAGCAGGGATAGGGCAAGAAATCCAACCTCATCTAGAAAAAGGAAAGCATATATCCACCTCTCATTCAAAACATGACAAGGTATGTTCCCTATTTTCTAATACACATAAATATCAATACCTCATGAGGAGGATAGAGAAGGAACTATGTATCCTGAGCTTGAACTCCCTAACAGTCTAGATTCCCCCTCAAGATTGGGGTCATCCCACATTCCCCTAGATTGTCCTAAATTTCCTTGAGTGCATGTTGATATGCTTCTTCAATTGTCCTAATTTGAAGCATACCAATTTCATATTGCAAGAACAACCTTAGTCCATTTATGTATCTCACAAATTTCTCCTAAATATCTTCAATGTGACATTTCCTTATGGTCAATTTATAGAACTTTTATATACTCTTTTACTTCCAACTCCTTTTTCCTGAGGTTTTGGAGTCTCCTAAGTAATCTGATATAATAGTTAGAAAGTATAAATTTTAATTTTAATTTTACTACAAACTTATCCCAAGTTCATATTTTGACATTCCCTTTTCATGGTCTTTCTATTTGGACATGATCCTGCCAAATCAAAGCATGTCCTTTCAATATCGTACATGTAAATGTGACCCATTTTAGATCCTCCATAGATTCATAGTCAAAGAATATTTTCATGTCTTTTATCCAATCAATGAACTCTTCTATGTTTAAACCTTTATTAAAATTGGGAGTATCCATATTTGGCTTACTTCCTATATTTGAGATTGCTTGAATCAATCGTTGCTCTGGTTCTTGTCCTTGCTCGAGATTTTACATGACCAATTTTCTTATCTTCACTATCACTAACTTCTTCAAGATGAATGTGTCTCCTCTAGGTAGTCTCAATTGCATCTAGTCTAGCAATTTTTCTTTCTAGCATTTCAACTATATCTATTGTTTGGAGTCCCAAACCATGTGGTCTTTCTCATCCTTGTTGTGTCATTTCTCTAAAAACATTGTCTTTGGTTCTAATACTAAATGATGTAGTCTAGAAATATGAGGTCAACTAAACAGTAGCCTCCTCTAGCAGCAAAGTATTATGGTTCACTAACACCCACAATGTAAGATTTATTTTTGTTCTTATTTGCACTCACTACACGCTAGATAGCAATTGGAAAGACAATAATTGCCAATATGGTAGGTAAAATGGAAATTGGCAAGATGGCACTACCACAAGATGAAAGTACCCCGAGATAGCAAGGACAGTTCCACTTGAATGATACTTCCACTTGTATAGCATAATGCAACACACTTCACTTGTATGGTATATGGTGCAATGTAACTTCTACTTGTATAGTGTAGGACATGGTACAACTTCTACTCATACAGTATATGATATGGTACATATTCCACTTATACCATGTATGATAGGGTGCAACTTCCACATGTATGGTATGATGCAACTAGAATGGCCAATCTTAACTTGGACGATAATTATTTTGAACTACAATGTTTACCCACTAAATGATTCTACCAACCTTCACTTGAACGATAATTTGTTCTTCACCTAAATGATTCTATGTTTGAATGGTACTCCTAATTTTATAGGAATTGTAATCACACGTTTCTCGCTTGAACGGTCTCCTACATGTTGACTTATTATCTTTACTGAACTCACACAATAATATTTATTTCCCTTTAAAGTGTACTTGACTTCCACTTGAATGAATTTTTCTTAGGCAACAACCACACTTTGTCTCCTTCAACAACCCTAAAATCCTACAGATACAATTGTATTCCACAACATGCAAATCTAGAAATATAATGAATTCACTATTTGATATCATAAGAAAATAGAGGACTGGAATATGATTTTTATATTGCATTTATAAATCATTGGCTACAATCTGCAGTGTAATAGTTATATTCCTGGTTCAATAGCCTCTAGCAACCCATAGCCCCGCATGGGTATTCTCTACATATCCACTTGTTTGTCGTTCCCTCTCACCCCTTTTATTTCTATCAATTTTTCTTTCTTTTTCTCTATGCACACTTTGTTTCTCCTTTACCTTACTCCTTTATATGCAAAATATGACAATTATATACATTTGGCAGTTACCCTTCCTTTAACCATTCAAATACTTTCACATCAAAAATAATGTCTCCTCAAATAAAAATGGCATTGGATAACATGATAAGATAAATATTGGATCTAATGGAGACCTAAAATGCATTCTTATTAATAGATTTTATATAGAGCAAGAAATGACAAGTTAATATTTTTATTTAAGAAATACCAAAGATAGTCTTAATTGGTCTTATGAAGACCTCAAATGCCATAAATATAATGAGTTGAAATATACCATCTCTTTTTAAAAAAATAAAACAAAAATGTTAAATATGAGGAGCATTTTTTGATAAAACACTTGACTTGGATTACCAATATTGCTACAATGAGGAAGACAAATGACAATATCAAGTTATATGTACTTTTTTTAAAATCTCAACCAAGCTTCAATAAAGTACAATTATCCTATTCTTATGGTGGAAAATTTGTTGCAAGTAGTTAATAGGTCTCAAATTATGTTAACTTTTTGGGTAGATTAACTCATAGAAAGCTTTATCTAGTATCTAGTATAAATCAAAGATATGTCACTCCTCAAAAAATTAATAAATTTAAATATTGAAATAATATCAATATCTTAAAAATATAACTCAAATATATATAATATCAAAAGATTACAAGAATTATTCAGATCAATTACAATGCATGGAGCTTTATCTCCAGTATATAATTTTACATGACTTTTTAGTACTTTGACTATTGCTCTCCTTTAACATCCAATAGATGCAACTTTTCATATTCCTCTCATAAAGACAAAACTCTCATCTTACCACATATCAATATGACTCTTCATTCTCTCTTTTGACACCTTACACTTTCTCTCATATTGACACATACATTATATAAAATATAAATCAACTACTAAACTAATATTTATAAGGAGACAAATAATGTAATACTTCCAACACCCCCCTCGTATTACATTATTTGGTAGGAAGACTTTTTGCATTCATTCTCTAATTTTTATTTTTCTTCATTCTTCAACTATGACTTTGGCATGGCTGGATATATTTAACCTTCATTAGATTTTCTTTTATAAATTATTTGTGTTTACCTTTGGTTAAATGTATCTAAGTTGCCTCTAGGTCTTTCCTCTAGGTCACTGCCTTTGGGTCTTTGCCCCTAGGTCTCTGCCTCTGGATCACTACCTCTAGGCCACTGTCTCTGGAACTCTACCTCTAGGTTACCTCTAGATTATCTTTGCCTTTGGGTCATCCACTAGAACACTCATAAGACTATCATATTTGTAAAATTATCACTATAGGTGCTTTCACTATAGGTCACCTCCCAATATATGCTTGGGTCATAATCATTTTTTTACATTTCTTCATGATAAGTCCAATATCAGTATTTACATTCAATAAAATTTGATATTTCATCACACTTGGTTTCCTTTTGTAGAAACCATACAACATTCCTTTCATATTATTTCATTCATTCATACTTATCCATCCATAATCCATTTTTTTCCTTCTCTTTGTATAGATAAGATATATATGAATGATTATGTCCTCCACAAATTTCACAATAATGGAGATTCCAACATTTATCTATCTCATGTCAATACCTACCGCAATGATTGCATGTGTTCCCTATTATGAAATACCTTTTTCCATTTTTTCCTTCATTATTATTGATTTGACCAATTTCTATCACTAATTTGATGTCATTGTTTCTTGTCATGAATTTAGTTCTTGATTTATTATTGCTTGTTTATACTATATATCCAAGACCTTTATATTTTGATCTTATGTTTGGTGCAATTGGCTCTTTCATTCCTTGTCCATGTTTTCCTAAATCTATATCTTTGTATCCTATTTTATTTAATAATTTTGAATCAATTCCTTTAGTATACCTTTCAAAATAATCAAAATGCTCATTAAAATTATCCATATCAACATCAACACAAGTTTGAGCATCACTATCACTGTCATCATTTGAATCTTTGTTATCATCAATTTTGATAGCATAAGCTTTTTTGACCAATCACGAACTATACTCAAATCATCTGAGTTGCACTCTAAATATTTACTTTTTGCATTTATTTTCATTGATTCTGTCCTTATTGGATTCCTCCTTACTTGATAATAGATTTATGTGATTTGTCATAAGATTCCTATGTACATATTCTAATTGTGCAACATACCCTAGCTGATTACTCTGATCTCTTTGATTCCCTTTAGAAGATTCTTGGTCTTGATCCTTCCTAGTCAATGCATTATACTTACAAGATTTTATATTATGTCCTTTTTCACATGGTAATACTTTTGTTTTTTATTTGGTGATGAAGTGCAAAATCTTTTTTCTAATACAAGATCCTTATTGGATGACTCATTTCTTAATTAGTTTTCAAGTTTATATTGTTGAAGAATATTTATTAATTCCTCAAATGACACCTTTCTGTTTGATACTAGAAGAGATGTGACCAAAATTTTGAATGATTCAAGAAGTTCTCTAAGTACAACTAAAACTAGGAGTTTATCTTCAACCTTTTCTCCTAAGGTATGCAATTTTGATTTTAATTTTGATATCCTTCAAAGAAAATGTTCTATGTTTTCTCCATCATGAACTTTTAGTGCATACAATTGTGATTGTAGGTGTAAAATGGTTGCCTTATTCTTTCCTTCAAATATCATACACTATTTTTCCTATGTAATTTTTTTAAGTTTTTACTTCACTAATGTGTGCTTGAATTTCATCAAATATGCCAAACAAAATTAACATCAAAGCTTTAGCATCATCATCTTTGAATTTTTGAATTCTTGTTTTATCTTCTAAAATGTTTCTTTGTCCATTCACCACATCCCAAAGTTTTTCAACAATAAGTATTGACCTCATTTTATTTTTCCATGGGGTAAAATTAGGCCCTTTTAATAATTGAGATTCAGAAAAGAAAATTCTTGTATTTTTCATTTCCTTTGAAGTTGACAACCTTGTAGCTCTAGAATTGAAATTCCAAAAAACTAAATTTTGTAAATTTTTAAATTTAATTTTAACCTTTGAAGTAGTAATCCTTTTAACTCCCTATTAAATTTGCAAAAAAAATTCAAAATTTTCTCAAAATTTAAAGAACTTTAAAAACTTTAAATAACTAAAAAAAGAAAATTCTACTAACAAATTAAATCCAAAAAACTCAAATCTTATTTGAAGTAGAAAACCTTATGACCCCAAGTTCAAATAATAACTCTATTAAACTTTTTTAACCTTTGATGTTGAAAACCTTTTACCTCCCAAATATTTAAATTTGCAATAATTTAATTTTTTCAAAAAAATATAAAATTAAATCAACTTCAAACTTTAAAAAAAATTTAAAATTCAAATAAACTAATTAAATTTCATATCACTCCAACCTTAAAAACTTGATTAATCCTAATCAACTTATCTCTCCATTAATCAACAATCCAATTAACTGTAATTAACCCTACTTATAACTCCACTCTTAATAAATCAAATATCTTCTACTTTAACCTTATATCTCCTATTAATCCATTCTTTCAATTAAATCTTTTTAATAAAAATGGTTAACTTGCCTTATGTCTCCAATAACTCCCTTTCTTCTAAACTCCTAAATTAACCTTAGAATTACCAAAAATTAGATTTATCTAATCAACCTTATATCTCCCTTTATTGATCAAAAATTCATAAAATTACTTGCCAGAAATAGAGGGTACAGTTCTGAATAATACCTTAGGTGCTTTTCGTTTACCTTATTTGTGCATACGTGGTAGCATGCATGGGCGTATCTTCACTTTATAGCCATTACAATTCAATTCATTCCTCATAAACGTTTGTTGTAACTCTTTGCTCCTTAGTTCTTTAGTTGTTGAGGAGCGGGGAGAAGTCAATCCATTACAAAGGTAACAGTTTATTAGTTTATTCAATATGCAACGATAACGTTATCCACCCTGATCCACCAATGGTTCCTATCTTGAAAGTGGTTTGAACCTACACTTACCTATAACTACGCTTACTGCCCTTGGCAATTACTGTAACCAACTCAAAATCCACTGTTACAAACGTTGCTTACTGTCGTTACGCTGCTTCCTATTACACTACTATGCATACATTGCTTCCTTCGTATGTCCGTCGGGGCAAATGTGACGTGCTTCAGTCTAGAAGGAGAACACGTGCAACACTTCCTTAAATGAATATCCTTTTTACCCATGAATATCTACAAGACCTTCTAATCTTGTCAAGACAATGGGAAGAAAGAAACGGGTGATCAGGCAGGGTTCCGTCTTCCAAAGAGATTATAGAGTGTTGTTAAAATGTGCTACTAGAAACCACACAAACAAAGAACTTTGAGCTGCTCTGTAATCTTCTCACTATACGACTATTATTTTTTAATATAGTTGTATAGATATTCTATTTTCTCTCCAAAATTAGAATATAGAACTTTTTTTAACTTTTTTTCTTTTTCTTTAATAAGTTATGTGTAGTTTTATTGGGGTCATTTCCATTACAAAAATAAAACAATACATTTACATTTCTAACAAGTTAATTAAAGTATACTTATCTTTGTTTTTCTATCAAAAATATTTTTCATCTTTCTCAAACTGCTAAGTTTCCATAATCAACTCTCTTTTTTTTTAAGGAACTAACAATAAGAACAATCCTTACATGACACATAACTCCAACAAATAGAAGGAAAAAAAACATAACAGTTATCCATCAAAGAAGAAATCGGTTTAATTATTTTTCTTTAGTAGCAGAGGTTCTTCTTCCTATAGAGTGGTAAGATTTGAGAATGCATTTTTGCACTTCAAAATCTTGAGGTAATATCTAGTTGTACCACATTTTGTATGATCTTCATTTTTAAAAAATTGTTTGTCACTTATTAATTCATAATTAACTTCAAGAATACCATCTGAGGTGCTAATCTTTTCCATGGAACCATCTCGATGGTCTTTAGCAATGATTTGGATTTTATCAATGATCTTATTCAAATTCTCCTTTTGGGGTTGAGTATTATGTTGCTCGCATGATTCCTATTGGAAAATTGGTGCATCTGGAGGATGACCTTTCTTTTGAACTAGGAAATTTGAAGGTTTTGAATCATTCGCATTCAGGGCCTTCTCCACCAAGGAGGAATCAAAGCATGATCATATGTTCGAGCATCTCTTATTTAGGTGGCCATATTGTTGATAGCCATAACATCTTAGGGAGAAGTTTTCATATTCAATATTTTGGAGTCATTCCCCTTTGCTCAAGGAGATAGTAATGGATTGAGGTCCAAGAACTGAAACATCCATCCAAATAGCCAATATTGCTTTACTCATATTAATTTTATTGGACAAATTTTCCTCAATTTGGGCATCCATATACTGGAATGCACCAATGGCATTACCAATTTTGGTGAATATCTTCTCTCCCTAAAACTCCATAGGGAGAGCATAAAATTCATTCATATTGGAAAGCAATTAACTTCTTTTATAAAAATGTTGAAACTAGGGGTCCAAGGTCTTATATAGACACCCCTTTGTTTGAAAAACCAATTATATTTATAATTCATTACCCTATCTCTATCCACTAAATCAGAAAAGAAATTTTTGGGTAGGAAAGTTACTTCGAATTTTGTACTAGTCCACCAATCTTTAATGTATCCTTTGAGCTCCTTCAGGACTGGTCTTTTGCCCTTGAGTTTGCAGATAATTGTTTGGGCTTCATGATCAATTAAATCCAACCCAAATTCATCCTATAAAATCCTGATAAAGGGCATGGGTTCATCCACCAATGAACCCAAATATCCTTGAGAAATATTTCTTCTGATCGAAGGGGTTTTCTCATAGACTGAAGAGACGATCTGTGAACAACCCTCTTCCTTCAATGTTTGACTGCACCTAGGGTATGCATCTCTTTCATAAATTTTGTAACCAAATTTGTCACTTTGTTCCATTGCTTGACTGCACCTAGGGTTTACACCCCTTTCACAAAGAGTAGTATCATCACTGTTGCTTACACTTATAATCCATTGATTTCCCTTGGCCTTCACCTTTGCCTACCTCCACATCATTACACGAGTCCTACTGCCCATGTCCATCATTGTCGACTATGCCCTTGTTACAGCTAGTAAGCCTCTCTTTTGTTAAACATGTTAAATATACATTTTTTCTTTCTGTAAAATGGTGATGATTGTCCCAATACTTTCATTATGATTCTTCATGATTTTTCATAGCACTCTGTAGCTTTGATGCCACTGTTAAATTTTTGGGTAGATTACCCCCAAGGGCTAGGCAGATTGGTAAAGTCTTGACTAACCAAGTACTTGCCAAGAAGGGACCTAGGTTCAAACCTTGGGGGTACACTGCCAGCTTTAGCAAATGGAGTAGTCCATGCTAAATCCTCTGAGTGCACGCCAGATCGATGATGATGGTATGAACCCCGAGCAATCGATGATCTCCATCTCACGTCAGGTCAACAACAATGAGATGAATAGGCTATTGGGAGTAGTCCCTGTGGTTTGAACCTTGTGTTTACCAGTTACTAAAAATAGTGGTTGTAACCAACTCCCCTATGTAACCAAAAAAAAAAAACTTTTTGGGTAGATTAACTCACAAAAATATTTATCCATGATCTAGTGTAAATAAAATATATGTCACTAATCAAAATAGCAATGAATTTGAATATTGAAATAACAACAATATCTCATAAATATAACTCAAATATATAATATCAAAATATTACAAGAATGATTCAAATAAATTACATTGCATAGAGCTTTATCTCCAATATATAATTTTACATGACTTTTCAATACTCTAACTATTGCTCTCCTCTAACATCCAAGAGATGCAACCTTTCATATTCCTCTCATAAAGATAAAACTCTCATCTTACCACATATCAATATGACTCTTCATTTTTTCTATTAGGGTGGAATAAGGGGTTTTGAAATGGGCTCCAAACATTTTACAAGAAAACACCTACATATCTACTAACAATCTCAAAATTGAGACATCACAAATAATACAACCCATAAAACTAAAATATTCTAAGTGCAACAGACCACAAAGTGAAATGGTCTCCCATGACCAAACCAAACAGGAACCCAAAAGAGCAAAACACCCATAAGCAACTGGATTAAAATCCCATAACACCATAGAGGATGAACATATCTCTATTCTCAAAATCAACATGGCCTACATTATCATATTTTTCCTCCTGCCTTGTGCATATTTTTACTTCCCTCATCCAAGGGTATTACTTTTTGTATTCAAAAGGCAATATTTATCTCTCTTTTTCTTTGATTTTCCTATTGTAAGGTCTCTTTTATATTCAAAAAGAAAGAAATTCTTCGCATCAGTACCTTAGCACAATAAAAATCAAATAGCAAAGAGGAAGTAGAAGCACAAGCGATCAATGCAAAAAGGGCACTTCACAACATAAGAACAAGAGAGACTTAAATGAAAGAGAAAACTTCAAAAATGTATTTCACACCTTAAGTTCTCATCAGCTCAGCTGATGACCAAACATTACAATCCATCTTGTTTATATAGATTTCTCAAGCCAGTGGGTGCGCTAGCTGACATGCCATGTGGCGAGAATCAAGAAAAATGGACCATTACCTTGGTATATGCCAAAAGAGATAGTGATTTCCAAGGATAACAGTTGAAAGTACCTTAAAATATTAAATAACACTCCTTGAGATGTGCACTCGTGAATACAGGGTATTGATTACCGAAAAAGAGACGTTACAAAAAAAAATTAAACTTTAAAACTCATTTTTGAGGGTTCTAAAGGCTTTGAAAATGGCTCGTTGCTTAGAAACCCAATGGGTTTTCTCCCTCGCTATAGAAACTTTTATAATATTTCGAATGCTTCAAACGGTTCGAGAATTGGAACCCTGTAGCAAAAGTTATGGCCGATTGAAGCTGGGTTGGGTTCTCACGACCCAGCTATAGCACAAAAATTTCTTCATTTTTTTTATGTTTCTCCAACATATGATGCCATGACCGATATGGGAGAGTTGAGGGTCTTTGCTCCATTTTTTGTAGAGAGGTCCAAGCACGTTTTTAATTAGACAAAGATCATGGGCAAACTGGCAGTTGTATAGCTTCATCATAACTTGGGGATATTTCTTTAGACCTGGTTGTCGTAAAGAGATCTTCTGGAATATTTTTTGGAGTAGTGTAGGTCGATGTCGAAACTCTACCTAGGCAAAGAGTGGAAATAAGAAACGGGATGGGTAGCCCTGAGCTTTCAACCTGTAAAAAAACTTATACTTCATCTTTTTGAATCCTTCATCATCCGTCTCTCTGACCATAAACCTATTGAGTTCATTGACTATGAAGGCTTTCTTTAGGTGAGGTGGATGGAATGAACAGAAAGGGATATATTCATACACATTCATTAGTTTCTGGTATAGTTTAGTACCCAGACGACCTGGAACAGTCATGGAGGGTGGTTTGACCACCAAAATATCTAGGATGTTAACTTCATAAGTGGAAATGGTAGTAGTGATGTTGATGTTGGGATAAACATAAGCATAAGCATCAAGGAGAGCTTGAAGACTCTCGTTAGTACCATTTCAAACTCCAAAAGCATCATAAATATATGTTGATGAGCACTTAAGGTGCAAAATGCGTTTTCAAAGTTTTCCCTTTCATTTTAGTCTCTCTTGTTTCTATGTCATGAAGTGTCCTTTTTGCATTGATCTCTTGTGCTTCTACTTCCTCTTTGCTATTTGATTTATGTTGCGTTAAGGTACTACTGTGAAGTATTTCTTTCTTTTTGAATATAAAAGGCTAAATATACATCTTTTCTTTCTGTCATATGGCGATGATTGTCCCAATACTTTCATTATGATTCTTCATGATTTTTCATAGCACTCTATAGCTTTGATGCCATTGTTAACTTTTTGGGTAGATTGCCCCAAAGGACTAGGTGGATTGGTAAAGGCTTGAATAACCAAGTACTTGCCAAGAAGGTACCTAGTTTCAAACCTTAGGGGCACACTACCAGCTTTAGCAAAGGTAGTAGTCCATGCTAAATCCTTTGAGTGCACTCCAGACCGACGATGATGGTACAAACCCTAAACGATCAATGATCTCCATCTCACGTCAGGTCAACAACAATGAGATGAATAGGCTATTGGGAGTAGTCCCTGTGGTTTGAACCTTGCACTTACCATTTACTAAAAATAGTGGTTGTAACCAACTCCCCTATGTAACCAAAAAAAAACTTTTTGGGTAGATTAACTCACAAAAATATTTATCCATGATCTAGTGTAAATAAAATATATGTCACTAATCAAAATAGCAATGAATTTGAATATTGAAATAATAGCAATATCTCATAAATATAACTCAAATATATATAATATCAAAATATTACAAGAATTATTTAAATCAATAACATTGCATAGAGTTTTATCTCCAATATATAATTTTACATGACTTTTCAATACTCTAACTATTGCTCTCCTCTAACATCCAAGAGATGCAACCTTTCATATTCCTCTCATAAAGATAAAACTCTCATCTTGCCACATATCAATATGAATCTTCATTTTTTCTATTAGGGTGGAAGAAGGGGTTTTGCAATGTGCTCCAAACCTTCTACAAGAAAACACCTACAGATTTACTAACAATATCAAAATTGAGACATCACAAATAAGACAACCCATAAAACTAAAACATTCTGAAGTGCAATAGACCACAAAGTGAAATGGTCTCCCAGGACCAAACCAAATAGGAACCCAAAAGATCAAAACACCCATAAGCAACTGGATTAAAATCCCATAACACCACAGAGGATAGGTAGATCTCTATTCTCAAAATCAACATGGCCTACATTATCATCTTTTTCCTCCTGCCTTGTGCATATTTTTACTCCCCCCATCCAAGGATACTACTTTTTGGATTCGAAAGGCAATATTTATCTCTTTTTTTCTTTGATTTTCCTATTGTAAGGTCTCCCTTGAGATTTTATAGTAACCACACCAATTCCTAACTTATTTTGATGTCTATTTTTTGGAGTTGGGGCAACTTTTTCTAGATCAACTAAATTCCCTAGGTTCTTTTTTATTTGATCTACCAACATTTTTAAAACTTTGATTATGCTCGTCTTTATCTCCTCATTTTTTAATTGAAGATTTCTATCATCTACATTTTCCAATAGGTCATTACCTTCATCTCCAAAAGTAATATCTTGAAGCATTTCAAAGAAATTTGAAGAAATAATGGTATTCATTTATGAGGAGGGTAAAGTATCACATACCTTCATCTTATCTACCATAACTTGATTCTCAAAGGAAGAATCCTTTTGCATATCAACTTTACTTCATTTTTAGGGATCTTAGCTTCCAAGATATCTTCCTTTCTATAACCCTCTAAGGATGAGGCCTTTTGCTTTTTGCTCTCAGGGTTTTTAGCTTCCAAGATATCTTTCTTCCTAGAACCCTCTTCTTCAATTTTCTTTTATTATCAAAATTTATGACCTTGGGAAGGAGGCTTCTGGTTTTGGCATACCCGAGTCAAGTGCCCTAATTTCTTACAAACTCCACATTTAACAAGGGGATTATCATATTCTAAAGGTGGATTCCAAATACCCAATATCGAAACCAATCGAATCAAATCTATTAAATTTCCCCTCATATCCACATTAAAACATATCTTGGCATAAATTAGGTGAGATTTGGACTTGGTTTTCGGATCCACAACAATCAGATGGCCCATTTTCCTAGTAATACTAGCAAAAACCTCCTCATTCTAGTAGTGAAAGGGAAGATTTGGTAATCTCACCCGAACTGGGACCTACAAATAAATTTGGGTCTTCATATTGAAATTAGATCCCCATATCCGTAGGAAAAGTCCATGTCTTCTAAAGAACCAAGGTCTCCCCATAAAATTCTCTTTGAATCAGAAAAATAGTTTAGCTTCACCATAAAAAATCCCTAGAGAGGGTGATAATCTCCATATGATCATTCATCCTCCACTTAGCAGAAGCCCATTTTTTTACTACATCCAAGTCAGGTCTAACCCCCATTAATTTGTCTACCAAGTGATGTGAACCTTGTTCAATGGCCATATTAACCAAATCATCTGGAATAAAAAGCTAGCCTTTTTTCTGAAGTAGATCAAACTTGGTCTTTGGGGACTTAGGCTTGCCCAACACCACTTGAGACCAAGACCATTTTCCCTTATCTTCTAGGCCCAAAACATCAACATCCTAAAGAATTTTTTCACTATCTAACTTTACCTCACCATTCTTGATGCCATCAAGACCAAAACTGCTATCAGTTTTTATACTGCTACTAGACCCATTCTTGTTGGCTTGTTCTTCAAAAGAAACAACTCTAGCCTAAGTTTTATCCACCACATATTGTATTATCTCCTTGTGCACTTCAAGATCTATAATTCTCAAGTCCTCCATAAATAACTGCAGCAATTTCCTTGACACCATCGATTGCATGTCATCTAACACTATGTTATCAATGAAAGCCTTAGCATTATAAACATGATTTTTGGATAGAATGGATGTGAGTATGAGTTTGTATTGCTTGATTTTTTACCTCTGATTAGTAATTGCTATCACAAATTTTAGAGCATCCATAATTTCACCCGCCATTTCCTTAGTTCACCATTTCTATCCTTCATGAAAACCCTAGTATTGCTAAACCCTCATTCCAAAAGTTTAATCGAATGCCCAAGATGAGTAATGTGACTCTTCATTCTCTCTCGACACCTTGCACTTTCTCTCATATTGATATACATTATTTAAAATATAAATAAACTATCAAACTAATATTTACAAGGGGGCCAAATAATGTAATACTTCCAACAAATTAATTTCCATTTTAGATGGTTTTATAAGGTATCATAAAATAACAAAAAGTCATGTCACCCCTTGAGTAACATTTGTTTACAATACAATTCAATTTGATCTCATTAATGTTGAGATAAAATATTTAAAAGCATTAAATTAGGTGGCAAAGAAATAAAATTAAATATATCATGGTCTATCTTTATGACCTTAATGATTTTCTAAAAGAAAAGAAATCATATCAAAATTTTAGAGAAGTATTTGAGCACTATTATAAATTTGGAATTTCCTTAAATTCAAATAAGTCTATCTTTGTTGTAACAAAATAAATTTGTTGGATTATAATATATTAGATCATGTAACTAAAATAATATCCAAATTAGTTAAAGCAATTCTGGAACTATCCATTCCTACAAGTAAAATGGTATACAAATATTGTTTGAGAAGATTTTCTTGAAGTTTCTTCTGTATTCTATTAAAATTTTTCATCCCATATATTCTTTACATAAAAATAATATAGTTTATAACTTAAATACTAAAGCAAGAAATACCTTTATGACTATTAAAAGGTTGTATCTACATCTCTAATTTTTGTTTACTCAAAGATATGATTGAGACTTCTTTTTATTTTATGCCTCCCAACCTACCATTTAGGGAATCCTAATGCAAAAAAAATGATGGATGGATAAAACTAATCATTTATTTTATAAACTATGGGTTTAAATATGATCAACTCAATTATAATTCGCTAGAGAAATAGATATTTTTGTATATAAAAGAATGAAAGCATTTATACTCTACCTCTCTCACTCCAACACCAAATTAATTATTCTAAATGTTATTGCAAATATTATGCTCATGCAATAAGATATTAGAGCTAATAAAATATCTTGGATAGCTTAAATGTAGACTTGTGATATAGCAATCAATCCAATCAAGACAACTAGATGTAAAGCCTTATGTCAATTATGGAAATAGATTGTGAACATGTTCAAAATTACACAATCTCTTACAAATAGCTTTTAGTATAGTTTTAGATCCACTATCTGAATGTAAATTTTTGAGAAAGAAGAAAACTTCATAGAGAGAGCTCAAAATAATAGCTAGCTTATGGAGTAATTAACCATAAGGTAAATGATAGTACTTTTATTTGATTTTTATCTTTATATCATATCTCCAAGGTGCTTTAAGATTATCACATTATTATTCATGGTGGGCACTTTACACTTGATCACATTGCACACACAATATTATGTTAAGATAATTTTTGGCCTACTTATTTTAGTAACTATTTCAAGAAAGCTAGATCTTGTCTTACATATCAAAAATTCTCTTAAGAGAGAAGACATGAGAGTTGTCTCTTCAATCAATAATTGTTTATACTCATTTTAATAACGGGATCATAATTTTGTCAAGTCAGTCAATCCTAAATCCACTCAAAATCATGCTTATATTTTGATAGTTATAGATTACTTCACCTATTGGTTTGGTCCTACAAAAAAATTTATTCAACTCTAGTAGTTGGATTCCTTAAATCTTAGATTTTTTCAAATACTACTCTTAAATTTTAATATGATGCTTCATATTTTTCATCTACAAATTTCTTGAAATTTTGTAGAAGAATATAATAGCCTGTGTAAAAATTCTTCATATTATTATCCATAGGGAAATAGATTGGTAGAATATTCAAATAATAATATCATCAGTATTTATAAGAGAACAATCTTAGAAAATTAGAATGAATGTCCTATAGAAATCTATTTCGCATTATGGATAGATATAATCAGTAATAAAGATTGATTGAAAACATCCTCATGTTCTCTAGTTTATGGAAAACAAGCTATTTTAGGCCACTATTGAACTTCCTTCCTTAAAAATGTTAAAACACTCTTAGTTGATTCACAAATTTAAACCTCTATAATTTAGGATAATAATATGCTCAATCTTGAACAAAATGCAGAGACTAGTAGTGAACACTTCATTGAACATCAAAATCAATATATGGTTTTTAATTATAATCTAAATAATTATATATATATATATATATATATCAAAAATAGGATATGGTTTTACTATGGCCAAAAAAATATAATCAAGGTAACACTCCAAATTTCAATCTCTTTAGCTAGGACCTATCAAAGTCTTGGAGATCACTAGACAAAATTACTTCTACCTTGTAAAGTTAGATGGCAATTATTTACCATTGCCCTTCACCAAGAAGCATTTAAAACTCTTTCACCATAAGGTGTTATTATAATTTTTTGTACATATATTGGCTTTTTCATTTATTTTAAGAAAAAATGAGAGTCCTTTTAGCTCATTTATCAATGACACATAAATGTAAATGAACTAAACTTTCATGTTTGAAAATGAAACGTTTGGGTTCATTTTCTTATAGAAAGTGAAAATAGACAAACTCAAGTTTATTTTTGAAGATCTTATTCTAATTTGCTAAGTTTTGCAAGGTCCAATAGATAAGGCATTGATATATGTTACAATGTTATAGGTTTTAACAAGCACAAGCATCCCTCACTAAATTATTGGCTTTTTTAAGCTTTACTACCACAAAATATTACATAGGTCCCAATATAAAATAGCCACAATATTAAAGGTTAAATATAATCTTATAATGAGTAGAAATATATGATGAAATTAATATGTATATCAAGGCTTATATAATACTAAAATAAACATTCATTTATATACTAAAATATAAATGTAAATAGCCAGAATCATTCATGAACTATGCATGAATAAAAACTTACAATATTAATTGCTCAAAATTTTATACAAGCCTTATTACTCTCCTTCCTGTTACAATTAGATAATGAGATATATGAATTGGATTTTCATTGCTATCTCATAGAGCATATCCTCCATAATATATCCATAGTGATGTGACTCTTTAGGTACTTGATTATTGCTCATCATATGCCAACTCTCATTACTCTTGGCTTCTCATATTATCACTTGTATACTAGATGAACACTTGACTCTACAACACTTGGACATATCTACATGACTTTTAGACTCCTAATCTAAGACACTTGTACACATCCTCATGTAGACAAATAAAAAACGTCATGTCGAGGACGACTACTCATATGGACATGCTACAAGACCATATGGAAGATCTTGGATAGACTCCAAGATAGAGCAGTGGTTCTAACCACTCAGTTTTGGCTCCTTGGCCTAACCAGTCTGAACCGTAGCCCAGACCTATGGTTTATAGCTAAACCATGACTGAGACCTATGGTTTATAGTCTAGACCGTAGCTATGACCTACGGTCTTAACTGGAATTCAATTGGCCTTCAATACGAGCCAAATAGGTTGGAACGGCCATTTGATTTAGAAGAATGTGGTTAATGGACGAAATATTCCAGAGGATTCCATTCCAACTATCCTAACCACCTCTTCTTGATCTTGGCTTCTCCAGGAAGCCAGCCCTAGTCTTGGGACATTCTATAAATACCCCCTCCAAATGGGGAGATAATATAGATGATTTGTATAGTGAAGCACTGACGAATTATCGAGAGAGGGTGAATTGATCAAGTGAGTAGCGAAGCCCTATCGAATTGCATACTAAATTCATGCATTCAAAGGCCACTTTGCTATTCACCCAAAGATCAGTTTGCCATGGAATTTCTAGGAGCCTAGAAGGATCAAGAAATGCAAATCCAGGAAAATGAAGGCCCATCACAGTGATTCAACTACCAAAACTATTAGAAGGACACCGAAGGTGACCCTTAAACATCAATTGGACAAGGAGGTCAAGCCCACTACCCTTGGAATTAAGGGTAAACCTATCAGAGTGCTAACCATGGCTTTCAGCCATGGTTTATAGTGCAGACCTCTCGCTAGAGTTGTGGTTTGTAGCAAAAGTATAACCACCTTCCTCTTTTCATTTTTGTATGGTTAACTAGCTTAGATTAGTTGTTTTCACAGTTTAAATACATTTTAGCAGACTTCTGACCATAAAATTAGGTTAATTTAGCTTCTTTATGTTTATGCTTCAATTAGGACTTAAATGGTTTCTTTATGCATGTTTATGCTTCATTTTATACATTTTATCCATGCATAGTGTAGCTGCTACTTTTCTTTACGCTATTATATAAATCTTGATTCGATTTGTATAGCTTAGAAGCACTTTTTATGTTTTCTTGATTATGCATGTTTAATGGTGTTATAATGCAATTTACCTAAAAGGGCCTCATTATGAGAGGTTGCCTATATTTTTGACATTCTTGTGTTATTTCTTGACCGCAAGGAACAGTTTCAAAGGAGAACCAACTATCAAGTTCCTTCCCCATCACAAAGAATAGGGCATCTCCACCCTAGAGTAGTTCGTATCATCATGAAAGGCATTTGGAAATCACACCTACCCTTAAGAAGGAAACAATTGTGCAATCCTATTGTAATATTGTATCAAAATGATTATCCCTAAGAGGGATGTACTTGTAATTTGATTTTGACTTTGAATACAATGGAATAAAGCATTTTCCTTCTTGATTTATTTGTTGTCAATTTCTTGTTCTTGTATGCATGTAATAATTTTATCATTTATTGCAATAGGACACCATCGGGTGTGAGCATTTTTGGTGGTTATAGAAATCGATCATGGTGAAACCTCACATTTTTAGGATCTAACTATGTTTCTTGTTTTTTTTGCACTTGTAGGTACAGACCATAGCTATCAACTACGATCCAACAACTGAACCGTAGGTACAAATCATGGTTTACAGTCAAAATCGTAGGTCATACCTGTGGTTTCCTATTGATAACACAGAAATTCAAATTTAGAATATTAGACAATGTAGGACTTGAGGTAGGTCCTATATTTAGGCCTCTATTACTTTTCATCTCTTTGTGTTTTTACAATAGGTTAATTCGAATGCAAATTAGAAAAATAATTAAGAAAATGGTAAATCAATTGTCCTAGTTTGCTTTCGTATTTTTATTTCAATAGAAAGGCGTTGCTAGGAACAACAGACCTCTAATTGCAGTCTACCCTAGGCTATAGCGTGCTTGATAGAGATGTGTGGATGGTTTGCATGTGTGAGGCCCAATTAGTGGTCATTTAGCATCGTAATGTGCATAGTCTTAAAGAGCATCTAGAATAGCTTGCATTTTTTGAATTTGAAACGTCTTTCACTTGCATAGCATTTAGAAAATGAGCATGTATGCTATATGATGCATTTCTTTTATGTACATTAAAAGGAACCACACACACCACTTGGCACTTAAATGCTAGTGAGTTGGGCTTAACATCCAACCACTAGTAGGGTTCAACGACGGTGGGCGTAACCTCCATCCGTTGGCCCAAATCCTACGAACACTTGATATATAGACCAATACCGGATCTAAGAACCTTTTGTACCCTAGAAAATTTGCATGTATTCTCTTTGGAGGGTATAACACTGACTAGGGGGAAATGGGTGAGGATCTGGGAGGACCTATGCTCCTTTTCGGGGTGTGGGCTTCATTACCACACATGGGGGATTTATGCAACTTGGAGTTCATAACCAAGTTATCGAGCTGTGAGCGTACAGGTGAAATCCATTAAACTGAGAATAAAATCCAATAAGTTTTGCAAAACATGATAAGATTTTCTACATTGATACAACAAATCTTGAAAACACATCAAAAATTTTAGGACTCACTTTTAAAATTTAAAACAAGATAATCATTATAGTATACCTTGTTTGCTTAATAATAATACATTTAGACTCTAGGTACACAATGGTGGATACACGGGGTGGTTAGCAAAGGTCCAAAGCCAACATCGATGACCAACCCCTAACCAATTCACAACAATATGTGTCAATTCCTCAACCACATGAGTGAACCGAACGTCGTTCGACTAGCATTCAAGGAGATAACTCGACACGAGGGGAGCCAGTAGAGCAAACCCCAAATAGAGGAGCTTCAGTACACTCCTCTAGGCACAATATAGAATAAGAAACCTTCCATCATGAGGGTGTTCCACTTGAGAGCCATTACCGAGACCGCAATGCACGCGCGTCCATGAGATCGGCTGAAGATTTTATTGTGCAAGGGACCAGGTTGGTGCCCCTATGTACTAAGTCTACTAGAGGATCTATGGCTCTACCTTCTAAGTATAGAAGTACTAAAGACCCACCCATTCAGGGACAGGTAGACAGGTTCGCTACCGATCATAGGTCTAACCATACTCCCATGCGTGGTCCACCATGTAAGATCACCATTGATATATCAAAGGTGGGAGATAATGGCACACAACCACATGAGTTATGGTGTTCTAGGCAGCTAAAGGGTCTATGTAGTTTTTTAGAGTAGCTAGGCTGCAAGCCTTTTGCTCCACCCACTTGTGCCCTGAGTGAGTGTAGCATGAGTGTCATCCTCACTACTAGAGAACATGGGGAGGCTTCTAAGCACCCTCATGTCACACACCCACTATATATGCATGGTGGTTCACAAAGTAGGACACATCAAGAGGCCAATGTCATCTTCACAGACAGAGGAAAATGCACAGCACATCAGTTCGATGGGTACAGAACCCACAAGGTCTCTCATACAGAGTAGGGATTCCAGAGGCCTCCCACGGTCGACTAGATTGATAGATCACATCAACTGGCATCAGAGCATAAATGCCAACTCCTCTAAGATCAATGGAGGATGCTCACCTATAGAGGCAATGTATTGAAGATGAAAACATTCAAGCGTAGAGGCTCATGTGATAGAGGTTATATGAGCAGTGCATGCACAAAGAGCGTATCCTTACCTAGAAAGAACACATGGAGTAGGAGGATAGGTTAGCAAGGGTTGACATATATCCTCAAGATGAACATAGAGAGAACACACATAGGAAGACTTTTTCTCAAGACGATATGCGTCAAGATCATAGAGATGCTCATACTCATGCTAGTTCTAAACAAAGGGAGCGGCCACTACCGCTCGATAATCAAAGGTAGAGGCAGCATGAAGTAGCAGCAAGAGATGGATATGAGCAAGAATATCTCGAGAGCTCTCGAGCTGAAGAGGAGGAAGAGCAGTGCCCTCCATCTCATACAAGGAATAAAGTACCTCCTAAGCCACCTACACGTCAATTTAGGGAGGACTTTCTATCTTCGAAGGCCTAGAAGGCCTTAGCCGATAATATTAAAGCCATTGAGAGACAAGGTGTAGCTATTCAAAAGCCAACATTGAGGAAAATCCATAACGATCCTTTGGATCCTTCTATGCCTACTCCAACTTACCCTAAGCATTTTGATATACCTAGGTTAGATAATTTTAAGGGTGATGAATATGCACAGGAACACGTCACTAGTTTTCTGGATGCTTATTTTTAGATAGCAAGCAATGATGCATTATTGTTGCGTATGTTCATCATGACACTTTTAGGGCCAGCCCAAGAGTGGTTTAATTAGCTAAAGAAACATAGCATAACTAGTTTCAAGAAATTAGCTGATGCCTTTCTTAAACGTTATTCCTTTGGTGTCAAGAAGCAAGCCAATATTTTTGATCTGGTTGCGTTGGCTCAGTGCAATGATGAGCCAATAGAGCAATACAAAAAGATATGGAGGATACTAATGGTGAAGTTTCTATTCTCTATTCCTTCCATAGAGTTAACTCAAATTTTTATGAAGATTTTTACCAAGCACATCTCATTACTACTGCAGTTGCAACAGTATCCTACATTCGAAGAGGCTTTGGCACAAGCCAAGGTGATCAAGAACATCAAGTTGTAGGAATGGAACTTGAAGCTCAAAAATAGGAGAGAGAGACAAAAGAAGAGTGCCACAAAACAATAGGGCAAGCAGGCCCACATAAATCAAGTTTTATCAAATCTCCAACGGAAGGACAAGGGCAACAGAAACAGAATTATCAGGCCCAACCTACCCCTGCGTAGTATGACAAGCACAACAACAATTATAAGGGCAAGAACAAATATCAATGTCTGCCTCGCTAGTTCACACCATTGACAAAATCACTGACGTTGATTTCCATCAGTTATGCGAGGCCAAGGCAATCAGATTGCTCGAATTTAAGATGATAGACCCAAATCAACCCAACCCAAGGGGGTTCCAAGATGATCTATTGTGTATATTTCATAGAAAAAAATGCCATGACATCGAGGTGTATTGGTATTTCAAACACTTGGTGCAAAATATGATTGAAAAATGTGAGCTTGTAGTTCCACACAACTCATAGGCACCCGATAATCATAATATGGGGATTTACAAGAACCCGTTACCAAATCATGAGACACCTCAGAACAACATTGGTCAAGTTAACCAGATGTGAGTCAAACCACCTACCCAGGGTTTGTAGGAATGGTCAACATTGTCACTAGGCATGGGAGATACAAACAACAGAATCAACCTCATTCTCCCATTCAAATACAAGCCACGTCGAATCAACGATCGACACAGAATATTCCAAGCCCACCAACAAGACCGATGGTGACCATAAGGAGCAGGTTGGTCCAAAACCTGCAGACAACTCCTGTGAAGTTGTTAATATATAAATTAATACAGCAGTACCTGAGGTATGGGGAGACTCTTATGGACATTTTGAGGTCCATTTAAGTATAGGCCTAGGATGCACAAACATTTACAAATTTTGTGGGACATGTACAACAGTGCTAGGAACCGATGATCCAATTTTATGATCATGAGATAAGGATGGTTTCTACAACTACGGTTGACCTGTCATTGCACATAATTGTGTGTGTTAATCACATGCCATTTAAAATGGTCTTGATCGATATTGGATCATCGATCAACATAATAACGACCAAGGTGTTGAGTCATTTGAAGCTACCTAAATCACACATTGTGCCAACTACATTTACATTGAGAGCATTTAACGACGTACTATGTTCGAATGTCAGCACAATTATCCTACCTATGCAGGTAGGTCTGAAGACCATTTTAGAAATGTGTCACATTATAGAAGGGACCATGCAGTACAACATATTACTCGGTAGGCCTTGGATTCATGAAATGTGTTGTGTCCCCTTGATATTGCATCAGTGTGTGAAATATATTCACGAGGGACTGGTTCACATAGTGGCTTTGGATGAGGAGCCATTTAAGTTTGTAAACCTTGCAAATTTTCCTGGGAGTTTCAAACTCCTATAAATGCACCTGGATGTTCGGTTGTCATCACCAATTAAGAAACTAGGAGGTAAACCGGCAGTGCATGCTCAACCAATTTCATCTGTGTCACACAGATCGTAGCACACCACTACCACTTCCTTGAAACCGTCGGCATCAATCATCCGTTGAGATGACAGGAAGTTGAAGGTGAATATGGGGGACAAATAGAAAGAGCGTGAGCCTAAGCCAATTGTCGAGGATGTTCTCGTTCCCATGGAATTTGAGGAACCCTAAGACAAAGCCAAGGAGACACCTCAACCTGCCTCGCCTACATCTTCAACAGGGTCATACGCACCGCAGGTGATGGTACATCTCGCTAATACCAGATTAGGTGAGTACCTTGTGCAAAATGTGACCTTTGAACCAATTCTAAAGACTGCACAGGAGATGGGTTGACCATCCGCTTATCGTTATCTGGTTGGATCGATGGTTCCATTAGGAGAGCTGCCTAACCAAACTAACTTTATCTATGTGAGTCTCGATCAACTTCCAATGTGAGAGCCCATGGATGAATATGACGAGGAACCTTTCACGGTAAACATTCATTATTTGTCTAATTTAGAGTATGCCATGCGTATTTTTGAGCTATATCATTGGTATGGATACGGCCTTGGTCTCTTTGAACA
This sequence comes from Wollemia nobilis, assembly GCA_028583015.1. Classification (NCBI taxonomy): domain Eukaryota; kingdom Viridiplantae; phylum Streptophyta; class Pinopsida; order Araucariales; family Araucariaceae; genus Wollemia; species Wollemia nobilis. Next base: position 14,476,687 of record JAQPPZ010016724.1, read on the forward strand.
AGGACGAAGGACTCCATTGGAACCTCATTATCAGTTAGTTACTGATAGGTTTGATCTAGGGTTATAGATACGAGGGCAGGATGATTTGCTCGTAGCTTCCCTAGATCATTTGTACCTCAGTATGGTAGATGATGTGGATTTTAATCCATATCATCCAGATCCTTCCAAATTTTGGAGGAATCACCCTATGATATTTGTCATCACCATTGAGCCTCTTGAAGATCATCTTGAAGGGCTCCTTGAATAGACTGATACATATATGAACCCTAGAGATCAACTAGGATATCGATGACACAGACGTGCAAAGGTGTAACCCCATTACTGCAAGCGATCTCGAGCTAGAATAACTTTGTAATAAATATGGAGCGGAGTCCACCTCCAATATGAGTGGACCAGGCTATGATGCAAACGAGGAATCCTCAAACGATGATGAATCTGAGGATGAAATCGAAGGTGCTTATGTAAGGTATTTATATGTGCATCATCTATTGTCTATTGAGTTGATACAGGATACCGAAGACATCCTTCCCAAAATTGATCATACAAGGGAAGAGATCAAGCCAGTTTTCTTGATAGAATCGTACATGAGGTATAATTATTCAATTTTTCTAGATAGCAATGACAGCATGCAAGAAGTAAGATTCATGGGGCCTCATTTGGAGGAGCACCCTATAGGAGTGGGGATGAATAAAGGATTATATTATGATAATGATGAAGAAGATGAGTTAGAGAGGGCATGAAGAGAAATTACAGAAACATATTCTAGAAATAATGCAGAAATGATAACTAAGGAAATAATGACACCATTCAATGCACATATAACACACAATATTTACCCTGGTTCACCCAATTTGGGCTAGTCCAGCAAACAAGAGTCTATCCTCCTTGATATATTATTCTCTCTCATCCCTAAAATGGGACATTACAATAATTATATAAGGAAACTCATACAACCCTAAACCACCAAGTGGTATTAGGGTATCGTGGATACAACACCATGGGCTAAACCACCCACACCCACTAACCACCCACCAACCGTGGGAATCCCGGGGGTCACTCCAAAAGTAGCAATAAAAGTAGGTGAAAAATAGCGATAAAAGTAGGTGAAAATTTTTCGCGCCTGCTTCGCAGGCAACTTTCGACCGGCTTCGTCGGCATCTATCACTTTCACCGTATCCGAGGGCGTCCCCCTACGCACCTCGAGCCATCACCTATTACGTAATCACCTTTACCATAGCCGGGGGTCCTTGGGGGCCTCCGGCCCCCCCGGACCCCCCCTACCCGTAGTCTTTTGCACTATTGTGCCTATCGTACAATTCATTTTCGATAAATAATGAGACACATCCAACATTATCCCACTTGTTGAATACTTTTCCAGACCCATTTCAATTGAACAAAATCTAAACTTTTTAGTGCTTACAGCCTTGGTTAAAGCATCTGCAACATTTTCCTTGGTGTCTACCTTTTCTAGCAACACTTTCCTCTGTTCAAGCATGTCCCTGCAGAAATGGAACTTTGTATCAATGTGCTTCGTTCTTGAATGGTAAGCAGGGTTCTTTGCCAAAAATATGGCACTCTGACTGTCATAGTTTATCTTCACAGCTCCTTGAAAGAACCCAATTTCAACGCATAGTCTTTGCAGCCATACAGCTTCCTTACTAGCATCAGTGGCTGCCATATACTCAGCTTTAGTAGTTGAAAGAGCAACAACAGTCTACCTCTTGCTCATCCAACTAATGGCCCCTCCAAACAAATTGAATACATAAGCACTAGTAGATCTTCTCCTATCCAGATCTCCAACCCAATCTGCATCAACAAACCCTTCTATATCCAATTGTCTGTTTTCTTTACCTGTACCCTCATAGCAGATTGTAAAATCAGAGGTGCCACACAAATATCTAAACACCCTTTTCACAGCAGTCCAATGCTCTTTACCAGGTTTAGACATATATCTACTCAAGGGGCTACATGGGCAATGTCTACTCTAGTACAAACCATGGCATACATTAAACTACCTATAGCATTTGCATAAGGAATATGTGACATTTCCTCTACCTCTTCTTCTATCTTTGGACATTGTTCAACAGACAATTTTTCACCTAAAGAAATAGGTACCTTCACCGGTTTGCAATCCTGCATATTGAACCTTTTCAACACTGTCTCAACATACTTTTTCTGATCCAGCCACAACCTTCTGTTAGAGCGATCTCTTTTTATTTGCATACCCAATATAAAATTTGCAGGGCCAAGATCCTTCATGTCAAATTGTGATGCCAACTGAGACTTTACTTCCCTGACCAGTTTCTTGCTATTTCCAATTAGTAACATGTCATCAACATAAAGAACTATAATGACAATTACATTACCAATTTTCTTTGAATACACACAGTGATCAGCATTGCTACGAACAAAACCAATTCCTAAAACATAAGTATCAAATTTTTGGTACCACATTCTAGGTGATTGTTTCAGTCCATACAATGATTTCTTTAACTTACATACCGGATCCTCCTTTCCCGCAATGATGAAACCTTCAGGTCGCCTCATATAGATTTCTTCCTCCAAATCTCCATGAAGGAATGCAGTTTTCACATCCATCTATTCTATTTCAAGATCAAATGTAGCAGCCACAGCTAACATAAATCTAATTGATGTTAGCTTTGCAACAGGAGAAAAAACTTCACCATAATCAATTCCTTCAACCTGGGAAAAACCTTTAGCAACTAGGTGAGCTTTATATTTCTCCACTTTACCTTCAGCATTCTGCTTCTTCTTAAAGATCCACTTGCAACCTATTGCTTTCCTACCACTTGGTAATTTCACTAAATCCCATGTTCTATTATTTTTTAGGGACATCATTTCCTCATCCATGGCCTCTTCCCAATGGTTTGCCTCTCCAGAATTAACAACTTCTCTAACTGTTCTAGGATCTTCATCAATAATAGATAGTACAAAAGAAGTAGGAAAAGCAGATGGAATGTACCTTTTAGGTTGCTTCCTTTCCCGTGTTGATCTCCTTACCACAGGTGTATGAACCTCTTCTTCATCCTCTTCCAGATCCTCACCTGTATGCTCCTCTTCCATATCCTCATCTGTATGCTCCTCTTCCAGATCCTCTACTATTTGATAGTTTTCCATGAGATCAAATTGGACCGTTCCAGGTTCCTCTTCTGTAACTACCTTCCTGGAATCACTGATCATCTCCCTAAACACCACATCTCTACTATACACTGTACTTTTAGTTTTTGGATTCCAAAGCTTATATCCTTTAACACCATATTTATAACCAATAAAGATACATTTAACAGCCTTATTATCTAGCTTCAAATAGAGCTTCAAATGGAGTTTGATCTGGAAATGCTGATGTAGGTGACCGATTTCGCAAGTAGCATGCTGCACTCACTGCTTCTGCCCAGAATTCTTGTGCCAAACCTGCACCACTAAGCATACTTCTAGCCTTCTCCATCAGTGATCTGTTCAACCTCTCTGCAACTCCATTCTATTGAGGTGTATATGGAGTAGTCTTTTGTCTTGCAATACCACATTGCTTACAAAATTTCTCAAATACATTAGAACAATATTCCCCTCCATTATCAGACCTCAACACCTTAATCCTTTTATCAGTTTGATTCTCAACAAGGGCTTTAAATTCCTTAAATTTTTCAAACACTTCATCTTTGCTCTTAAGAAAGTAAATCCATGCATATCTTGAAAAATCATCAACAAAGGAAGCATAATACCGTGATTTTCCAAGAGACGACATAGGAACAGGACCAAAAATATCATTGTGGATCAAATCTAGTACCCCACTAGATCTTGTGGCACCAGATGGAAAACTAACCCGATTTTTTTTACCATAAATACAATGTTCATAGAACTCAGAAGACATTGAGTAATTAGGGATACCATGAACCATACCTTTTGTGTACAGGGTACACAATCCCTTTTCTCCAATATGTCCCATCCTTTGATGCCAGAGTGTTGAGCTTTTATCAGAATCAACCTCGGGAACAGTTGAGCTATTGCACTCATTTGTCATAGTGCTTCCCAATAGCTTATACAATGTTCCAATCCGAACTCCCCTTGCCAACACCATTGATCCACAAACCATTTTGCATGAATCCTTGCCAAAACTGACATTCACTGCTGCATCGGCCATTTTGCTTACCGAAATCAAATTTCTAGCAAGTCCCGGAATATGCATCACACCTGGTAGGGTCTTAACCCTACCATCCTGCAGCAAAATTTTCACTCTTCCATGACCCATGATTCTGAGTGGTGAATCATCTCCCAATAGTACCTCCCCTCCATCATATCTTTCATATTCACTGAACCACCCTCTATGAGGAGTCATATGAAAAGAGGCACCAGTATCAATCAACCAATCATTTTTATCTGATCGTGTGAAGCATGATGAGCAGGATGCCAGATATACATCCCCTGCTTCATCAATGAATTTATTCATCTTTGTGGAAGTTGATTCATCAGAATTTATTCCAGACTCAGCTTTCTTTGATCTGCAATCCTTCTTCATATGACCAGGCTTGCCACAATTCCAGCATTTTCTCTCAAACTTCCCCCGAGACTTGGATCTATCTTTATACTTAGACCTATCACCATATCTAGATTTTTCCTTCTCCTTGGCATGCCCTCTCACTGTTAGGGCTTCCTTAGATGTGCCCTCCATGGCTTTTCTCCTCATATCCTCAGATAATAGAGATGCCACTATATCTTCAAACTTCAATGTGGATGAAGTTGTACTACCAATTGCTACTACTAAGTTATCCCATGAATCTTGTAAAGAGCATAACAAAGTAATGCATTTATCTTCCTCACTCAACTTAATTTCTACATATGTTAGTTGACTTACCACTGTATTGAATGCATTCAGATGATCTGCAACCGAATCCCCGTCATGCATCCTAAGATTGTATAGTTTATTTCTGAGGAATAATTTGTTCACTAGGGACTTCGATTGATACAAAGCCCCTAACCTCTCCCAGAGATCCTTTGTTGTAGCTTCTCCTGAAACATTGATGAGCACCAAATCTACAAGACAGTCGAATCAGACTCCTTGCTTTTCGATTCATCTTCTCCCAATCTTCATTGGAAGTACCCATAGGTTTTGTTGTTTCTGAAATAGCAGCCCACTGATCTCTATCCACGAGCATATCTTCCATCTTTAACTTCCATAGCTCAAAACTTTTGCCATCAAATTTCTCGATCTCTATCCTTGAATGATTTCCTGACATTTTTCCTTCAAACTCCTTCTGCGTAACTCCCACTCCATAATAGGTTTCCTCTCACTCCTAGAAACCCTAGATCTTCTTCAAACGGATTTAAACCCTAGCAATAAAGGCATCCCCCTATGGCTAATGACTTGGCTCTGATACCAAATGAAGAGAAATTACATAAACATATTCTAGAAATAATGCAGAAATGATAACTAAGGAAATAATGACACCATTCAATGCACATATAACACACAAGATTTACCCTGGTTCACCCAATTTGGGCTAGTCCAGCAAACAAGAGTCTATCCTCCTTGATATATTATTCTTGGTAGTTTTGCGCTGTTGTGCCTGTCGTACAATTTTTTTTCAACAAAGAATGAGACACATCCAACAGGGCCTACCTTGGTCCTCCTTATTTGCGTTACCATCATCAACCCATCGACATCGATGAGGTCTATAGGCGACTACATGTTGGTCCGCATCTGAGAGCAAGATGGTTAAACCTGGATCAAATCCATCGGTTGGTTAATCCCCTTCCATTGACCTACATGGAGCTTCATGGAGCCAAATGATCCTATTTTGCATGTAGTGCATAGGGAGGATCGAGTTATTCATAGTCCTCATAGGGAAGACCCTTTTGTGCCTGTGCCATTAGAGCCAGATCATGGGTATGAGGACTATGTAGATTTCATAGAGGTCAGTCCATGTGGTCCTGGAGATCAATTCCATTCCATAAACATGGTCTCCATTGATTTGACCACTCCACTCCATAATCCAATAGATCCGTCTAAACCATTGTATCTTAACAAAGATGCTATCGACTGGGATCATGCTGATTCACCCATTGAGCCTGAGGATTTCTTCCCTAATGAAGAAATGTTGCAACCTTTCCATTTTGCACCAGGTTGTGCATATGATGTTTATCATGCCAAAAATGCTTCCAACATAGAACCAATCAACCTAGCTGATGACATCCATCTGATTCCTATGCCTCACTAGCTTGAGGAGGGATCGCATATGTCGATAGAGGAAACCTTTGAGGTGGATATCAATGATGATCCCGCCAGTGCAAAGAAGGTTAAATTTGGAGAGAGTCTCACTCCAGATGAGTGGGCCACCCTCATCCCTCTACTGAAAGAGAGACCAAATTTGTTTGCTTGGTCGTACAAGGATATGCTAGGTCTAGACCCAAAATTGGTTATGCATAACCTTTCGCTAGATCTGACGAAGAAGTCGATCAAGCAAAATCTTAGAAAAATGCACCCAACAGTAGCCTTGATGGTGAAATATGAGCTACAAAAGTTGTTGGATGTGGAATTTGTGATTTCCATCGATTATCCAGAATGGGTGTCCAATATGGTACCCATGGGAAAACCCGATGGAAGAATCCATATTTGCATGGATTTTAGAGACCTAAACAAGGCAACACCCAAAGATTCATTTTCATTGCCCAATATTGATGCTCTCGTAGATGCAACTATAGGTCACGAAATGCTCTCCTTAATGGATGGTTTTTTTGGTTACAATCAAATTCGGATTAAACCCGAAGACCAGCATAAAACCGTATTTATAACGCCATGGGGAACATTTTGCTATAAAGTTATGCCATTCAGCCTCAAAAATGTTGGTGCCACATATCAAAGGGCCATGACATACATTTTTCATGACTATATGCACAAAATTCTTGAATATTATATCGATGACTTGTTAGCCAAGTCATTACTATGAGAAGAGCATGCAGAGGTCTTAAGGAAAGTCTTCGATCGCTTGATAGAGCACAATGTTAGGTTGAATCCTAAGAAGTGCGTATTTGGTGTAACTTCTGGAAAATTACTAGGGTTCATCATCTCCAAGAGAGGCATCGAAGTAGACCCAATGAAGGTCAAGGTCATTTTGGAAATGCGTCCTCCCACCAATATTAAGGAATTAAGGAGCCTTCAGGGCAAGGTAGCCTCGATAAAGCGATTTATCACCCAACTATCGGATAAATGTTGACCCATGAATTGACTACTACATAAGGGGGTCCCATTCAATTGGGATGAGGACTGCAAGGCAGCCTTCACTGAGATAAAGCAATACCTGGTGATGCCGCCAGTGCTAGCTCCACCAAGGCCAGAGGTGCCTTTTCTACTATATATATCGACAACTGACTTTGCATTGGGAACCATGTTGGCCCAAAAGAACGTGCAAGGCAAAGAATAGGCCATATATTATATTAGTCGAACCTTGGTGAGCTATGAGCTCGGGTATGCATATGTGGAAAAATTGTGTTTAGAAGTAGTGTTCGCTACAAAGAAATTGTGACACTATATGTTAAGTCATACGACGTATGTTATATCCAAACAAAATCCTTTGCAGTACATGATGAGTAAGACTTATCACAATACGCGTACTGCAAAGTGGATCATGCTATTGACGGAATTTGATCTGGAATTCATAAGCCAGAAGTCCATTAAGGGATAGGTCATAGTAGATCAATTAGCTGAGGTGCCACTGTCAAATAGTAGGCCTCTAACAATTGAGCTTCCAGATGATGCAGTCTTCATCATATCTGAAGCTCTCGAACCCGAAGAACCAGAGAACAATGCTGATATGACTCTATTCTTTGATGGTTCAAAGTGCGAACAAGGGGGTGGTGCCGGAATAGTGTTCTTCACACCGCAAGGAGCTCCAATGCCCTTGTCGTTCAAGTTGGATTTTTTGTGCACCAACAACAATGTTGAGTACGAAGCCCTACTGCTGGGCCTCCACATAGCTATCACCATGAATATTAAGAGATTGAACATCTTTGGTGACTCCTTGCTCATAGTAAATCAAGTCAAGGGGCTTTTTTAGTGTCGATGTCCCGTACTGAAAGCCTATAAAGATCTAGTTGACACATATTTGGCCAAACTTGAATGGTATGACATTGAGGCAATCCCTCGATCATCAAATAGGTTTGCAGATACCATGGCTTCTTTGGGATCTTTAATCCCTCAGAATCCATCTACTGATTTCACTACCATCCATGTCAAGATGCTCTCGCATCCAGCATAGAGCGTGCAGCCTATGATAACAAAGAATCGGTCAACATGATCAGTGTAGAACCACAAGCTGAATGGTTCTGCAAAGTGGAAGACTTTCTTAAGAAGGCACCCTAGGGGTCATTAACCTCTCAGAGTCCCATGGGGAGTGGTACTACCATTCACCATAGGGTTGTTTTTGAGTCTGCATTTGCAAAGGTAAATACGCAGGGGGAGCAAGTCATCTTAGCAGTCAAAGCTGAGATTTATCAAAATTGGATGTCATAAATTAAAGACTTCCTAAAGCTTAGTATAATCCCAGAGGGATTGTCGCATGCCGTGAAGTGCACATTTAAATAGAAAGTGGCCAAATATGTCTTAATAGGAGACATCTTGTACCGAAGAAGCTACGATGGAGTTCTCCTTCATTGCTTAGAGCCCCAAGAGGCATCATGGGCGATTTCGCAAGCCCATGATGGTACGTGCGGTGGCCATTTCAGCAGCATGGCCATCATCAAGTGCATCCTTCGAATGGGTTACTATTGGCCCACTATGGAGAAGGAGTGCAATGTGTATGTCAAGAAATGCATTAAATGCCAGCATCATGCTAATCTTACGCACTTGCCATCATAGGCCTTACAACCCATCCAAGCGGCTTGGCCATTTGCTCAGTGGGGATTGGATCTTATAGGCAAGATCTCTCCTCCATCATCGGGCCGGCATACATTCATAATCATGGCTACTGAGTATTTTACAAAGTGGGTGGAAGCAATACCCTTAACAACGACAACTGGAGCTCGTATAGCAGAGTTTATACTGGAGCATATCATAAGTCATTTTGGGATTCCATCCAAAATAATATCGGATAATGGAACATCTTTCAAGAACAAAACTGTGAGAGCTTTGACATCTAAATATAGAATCAAACATAGTTTTGTGACTCCATACTATCCACAAGCAAACGGGTAGGCTGAAGCTTCAAATAAGATAGTGGTGGCCATCTTGAAAAATATGGTACAAGAAAACCACAAATACTGGCACATCCAGCTACCCCTTGCGCTATGGGCTTATAGGACTAGTATTCGGATGCCCACTGGGGCAACACCATTCTCACTAGTATATGGCACTGAGGCCATTATGCCCTTGGAATTAGAAATTCCAATGTTGTGTGTCGCATTGAAAGAGTTCATCGATGATGACACTACATGGCAAGCTCGACTGGATCAACTGACGCTACTCGATGAACATCGCATGAATGCCTTGGAGCATCTCCGCATTTATCAAGAGTGACTAAAATGAGCTTACAATGTCAAATTCCACTAGAGAGACTTTGAAGTTGGGGATCTTGTCTTGAAAGAAAACCAACAGAACTCTAATTTATCGCTAGATATGAGAGACAAATTCATGGCTAATTGGCTAGGACCCTACATCATATCTAAAAATATTGGTCCAGGTACCTATCGCCTAACGTCGCTAGGGGGTGTTGAAGAGCCTGAACCTCTCAACATCATCCATATTAAGGCGTTTTATGCTTGAAGAGCATAGTAAAAGGCTCCAAGAGTTGCTTGTAACTGCTCGATCATCCTAAAAAGCTCCAAACACTCTCATCAATGGTTTGGTCAATCAAAAATCTCCAAAGGCATCTGTAAGCCCTTTGGTCAACCTCAAAAGCTTTGAGGGTTTGGTCAAAACCACTCGATCATCCCAAAAGGCTCCAAGGGTCCCTAAAACCGCTTGGTCATGTCAGTTAAAAGCCTTGAGGATTTGCTTATAATCGCTCGGTCATCCTAAAAATCTCCAAAGGCATCTATAAGCCCTTTGGTCAAATCCAAAAGGCACCAAGAGTTTCTGAAAAACTACTTGGTCAACCCCAAAGGCTCCAAGGATTCTCAAAATTGCTTGGTCATCCCAAAATACCCCAAAGGTACACATAATCCCTTTGGTCAATCCTAAAAGCTCCAAGGATTCTTAAAAATTGCTTGGTCAATCTAAAGGCTCCAGAGGCATGTACTCATCGTTTGGTCAATTATGAGGCTCAAAACCCATAAAAATTATAAAATCAATAAAATCCAAAAAAATTGGTAAAGCATAAAATCCAAAAACATTTGCATTTGCATTTGAATTTTGCATTTTCATTTTGCATTTACACATGCATTCATTGCATTACTGCATTGCATATAGGCATTCATCATCCATTGCATTCCATAATAGAAGGCATTGTGTTTGTCAGTCTTACAAATGATGCCACGTTTGTGTTTAAATCATGCATCTCTGCATTTATCATAATCCATCATTCATGTGAGTAATTGTGTTTTTCAACACAACCTATAATGTTGCTATGGAGATATACTAGGGTTTTTTGGTCACTCAACCATACCTAGTGGTCTTATCAAGAGTTGGTAGAAAGCTTGCTTTGCTTTTGTAGCTAAGGTTCAGTTAGTATAGCCCTTAGCATATCAGAAGCCTATCACTAATCAAAAAATTTAAACAATCCTAACAAGGACTAGGGGAAGATGAAAGTCGTGAAGCAGGATCGGGTATCCTGAAGTGAAAAGAGTTATTCTTGCTTATCCCTCTATGTGGACGGTATGGGAAATGTTGGCAGTTGGAAAAAGGATAGGTTAGTTCCCTATTCAGAATCCCTTGCTTACGATAAAATGAGCAATATCCCAAAGAGATATCCCACATAAATCCTCATGATTGATACCCTAGATCGATATCATAGATCGACTCCCCAGAGTGATATCCCATATTGATATCATAAGATCGATATTCTCAATCGATATACCAGAAATAATTTTTCCAAGTAAATCCCCCAAAGGAAAGTTTTTGAAGAAAATTATCAAATGTAAATGCCAAAAAGTGAAGATCAGAAAACAAGCTTAAATCAAAGTTCAAAGTGAAGATCAAATGAAGATCATAAATCAAAAGTTCGAGTGGAGATCAAATGAAGATCCAAAATCCAGTTCGAAGAGAGATCAAATGAAGATCCAAAGATAGTTCAAAAAGAAGATGGAATCGACTCCCTTGCTTCACTACATATGAGCAAGTATCCCAAAAATTGAAGGATAGAAAGGAATGAGCCTGAATCCCTGGAATTGTCAGCACTACTATACCTTACGCATGATGATATGTCTGATGCATTAGCACCTCGCTTATGAACAAGACCAATGTTTGAATGTGGAAGAGCTAGCTTCAGGTGTCCTGCATTGCCTAGTGGCTTAGTCCAACTAAAATCTAAACTTGAGATTGGATAAGACATTTGTGGAACCCTTATCTTAGCAATGGGCTGAAAGAATCTCGCCTGACATCGGGGAATGCTCGTGTCTTATCTTAAAATAATCATGTGCACACATAGGGATAATGAATAGTTAGGGTCTATCCTAGCAAAAGCCTTTTATCTCAGAAGTCTAGTGTGGTTAGTATGCAACTTTTGATAAGTCTATTAGGGTGTTTGAGTCTCATGGAAAACCTCAAAAATTTCTCCCATAGCAACAAAATGTCAAATATTGCAACCATATAAATCATCAAATTGCAAAGTATCGAATCCATGATACATCATTATATAAAGCACAATCAACATATAGGATAGATACCGGATGGATATTAGAAATAATATTTAGATGACCACTGACTATATCATGCATATTTTTCAAAATTTGCAAAAGAAAATCGAATGACACATTATATCATTCGCATCATAAACATCGCATACCATTGCATTTCATATATGGGTGATTAATTGATTAAATTCTTATCTTAAGGATTTTCAATTACATTCATGATTTTTATACATTCTGTGGTGTCATCCATTAGATTGATAAACATATTTGCATTCATTCCTTATGTTTTAAGTGATTAAAGCATACAGGTTCATTTACATTAGATTAGCATCATGTAAATAAATCATTACATACATTAATGCATACAAAGAAAGCAATATCAAATATGCGTTAAGAAAAGAACATCGCATCCATATGCATCCATCACAAAAAGCACATCTAAGCATCTAGATCATTGCATATCATCATCATAAATCAAATAGCTATCTAGTGCATGTCATCCATACATCACATCATATAGCATCAACATAACATAAGCATTGCATCCATGTGCATCACATAAATATAAAATAAAAAATAAATGAGTACACAATAATGAGCCATAAAATAATGATCAATCATATCATATATAAATATGTGTCTCAAAGTACATCGGGAGTACAAAAATTCTCGTAGGCTACAAATGTGTAGGTCCTCGACCTTACACCAAAAATGATATGTATCAAAAATGTATCCTGCAATAGTAGAGCTCTAGCTCTGATCTGCTCCCCCTATACCGGAGCTCTCACCGCCTCCCTCAGTACTATGCTCAGGAGCCTGCTCTGCCTGCTACCCTGTTGTCTGCTATGGATCCTACTGAGAGCCCTGAGTACCACCTAGCCCGAAGAGGCCTAGCACTCGTCCAACTGCCACCTGTGCAATGGGCACCTCTATGCATCAGGACCTATGGCTGGATGCTATAGTAGACTACCCTACCTCCCTAGTCCTGGTATGACTGCTGCCACCATGTGTACTAGAGGACCTATGTGTCCTCTCACTCCGATGGGTGTGATGGCTCGAGCTAGTAGTAGACTATATAGTAGTCCTAGATCTAGTCCGTTAGGACTCTGGAGCATATGGATCCTCGAGAACCTCTGCACCTAGCATCTATATATATCCAACTAGCTGGTCCACCCGAGCAACCCTGGATGCGTGCCTATCATTGGTACTCATCAGCAAACCCTGCAAGCATTGGATCTCTACCATAGGATCCTGACCACCTAGTAGTGCTGCTACTAGTGCCGTTGAAGGCCCCATAATCACCTAAGAGGGTGGAGGATCCCCCTTTATGCCCTAAGTAGATCTCGCTCTGCTACTACTACATCCCTCTATGCTAGTGCCAAGTCATGAGCATGGGTGAGCTCACCAACCTGGGTCTCTGCTACTGTAGCCCATGCTATCAGGCTAGCAATCTGCTACTCTACCTGTGTCAGTCGGTGATCTCTATCAGTCAACTATGCCTGTAGAGTAGCGATAGTAGTGTCTCGCTCCCTCTGCTATGTCTGGAATCACCCTAGCTGACTCTACAAGTCAGCCACCTATGCCAAGAGTAGTCCCTCTACACTGTCAAGAGGGACCTCACCCTCCTTGAGAGCCTCCTCATCAGGGTCAACCTCAGGAGCCTCCTCAGTTGCAGCCTCTATGCCCTAGCCACCCTCTATCCATTGGTGCACATTGCACCCATCAAGATCCACCTCTGCCCCTACCTGATCTGTAGCTCAGCCTAGAGGCCCTATCCCATACCAACGAAACATAGACCACCATCCATCATACTCTAGAGTGGTCATAGCTCTATCAACTCCAATCTCCTGGAAGTCATCTAGAGCATCCCCTAGAGTCGAAGGCTGGATCCATGATAGATCCCTCTCCAAATCTAGGCGCCTATAGGCAAATGGGATCTCCGAGATGTCCTGCACCATGTCAAACTGATGCAAGATGTGAGAGAAAAATTGGTACTCTCTGATCTCGACCTTTCAATCGAGTAACCATCTATCCCGATGAGCCTATCGAAGCCGCTCACCGACCTCAGGCTAGTCAAGACACTCCATGTAGGGCCGCCACTCGATATCATCTAGCCCGAGTCCTACAAACCATGTAATATAATGTTGGACATCGCCAGCATGGGTCCTACTCTGGAAGCCCTCCTCCTCCCGAGGCCAGCAAGCAGCATAGCACTGATGGGCATCATCGATCTCTGTAATGTGTAGGGGTAGCTCCCCAAGATGCTCTATCCTGATATGTTGCTAGCCCCAAATCTGAAGAAGTAGACTATAGCTGATCCCTCGATGGCTCCTATCAGTAATCTGGTAGAGCTCTCGATACAATTGGCATAGTAGAGTACTCCCCTAGGCTAGGAGTAGTGGTTATTAGATAGAGCTCTGAACAACTCTACGCATAGTAGCTAAGAGGTTCCAAGGAATCCTCACACTCGAGGAGTCTGGAAGCACAACTTGCACCACCAGGTGCATGAAAATGGCCTCATGCATGGAGAAGACATTCTTCCCCTACCAATAGCCGATGTGGACCCCTCCGTGGTCAATGGCGCGTTGAGCCTCCTCGCTCTGAGCATCGAAGATGGCATCAAAGATAGACTCCTTAGCGCTAGAAGTCGAAGAGATGATGGCCTCACCATCAATGGGGATCCTAAAGATCCTATAAACATCCTCTAAGGTAACTATCATTTCACCTGTAGGTAGGTGAAATGTGTTGGTCCATGCATTCCAACGTCGGGCCAACGTAGTCAAATAGGCTTGATCTACCCGGATAGTGGGTAGATCCAGTACGTAGTCGAAGTCGACAACTTCGAACCACTCTCGCTCACCAGTAGTGAGCTCTCCATGGAGAGCCTTAAGAATGTCAGGCTCTCGAGCTCTAGAGGTCAATCTCTAAAATAAATAGCATAATATAAGAAAAAATCTAACTAAAACAAGCAAAAACATTTAAAAATGATCTAAAAATCATCAAAAATAGTTAAAAACTGATAAAATTGCAAAAACATGTCATCATGCAGGCCTACAAATCAAATTTGTCAATCAGACAGGTCAAAAATGCATTAAATGATATTAATTGCCTTTTAAAACTTAGAAAAATTAAAAATTTTATAATTTTTTTCTAAAGTTGGTGAACCGCGGGTCAACCCTACGGTCCGCATGTGGTCAAAAATTGATCATTGGGATTTTGAATGCTGATCACAGTAGCTATGGTCCCCAATTGACCAATTGGGAACCATTGGTACCTACGGTCTCCGATTGAGATCCCACTGGGTGCGATACCGCGGCCAAAAATGAAAAAAAATTAAATTCTAAGCTACCCTAGCCTAAGGTGAGGTTCATTGCCAACAATTTAGTGAGATTGATTTACCAATTACTTAATTGGGTTCATTTTTAGTGGTAATGGATGCGAGGTCTTGGTTTTTGAGTTACCTTGCCCTCGCCTCATCCACCATGGCTAGAAGAAGCTTGCCCGTGCTCTGCCATCGTGCTGTGAGTAGGTGTGCGGGTAAAGTTTGGTAGATTTCAGGTGAGTTCTCAGTTGTCACTGTTAGAGCTCCAGATTTGCAAGTCGTTATCAGGGAATAATGAGAGACATTTGAAAATTGGACTTTTTATAGGCCTCTCATGTTTCATGTGAACCGTAGGCCCTAGCCACGGTTCCCAAAATTGCAAATGGGAACCGTAGACCCTAGCCACGGTTTGCAACTGGCAAGCAATTTAGAAAAATCCCACCATGGGAAGGGCCAAAAAGATAAATTAATGCCTCCCATTGGGTCAGAACTCAATAAAAGCAAATCAATTTGGAAATTTGGTGATAATCAAGCACCGGGATCCAATTAAAAATCAAAAATATGGCTGAGATTATAAAGTACATTCAATCGAGGTCATCACTATGACAATCCTTTCATGGAGTGATGCACCTCCTAGCCAAATAAATAAACTCAATTCATAAATCAAAACATTCAAAAAAATCAAATAATTTAAAACACCAAATGCGCCTCGTATTCAGTAATTTACCCTATACACTTGGCGGTTGCAGCGACTTGCGATCCATGCAATCCGACAAGATGAGTAAATTACCATAAGGACATTTGGGGTAAAATTGTCATCATTGATCTGATATGCTTCTTTTCAATCCCTAAGAAGGCCTTTACGATTAGACTGCTCCACGGGAACGAGGCGTTGCATGTCATTTCTTCTATGACATCTTTTCAGCAAATCATCGATAATTTGATTCAACACAAATCTGATTGGATTTGTATCAATTTGATTCCCTAAGATGGCTATTGTAGCCCGACTACTCCATGGGATAGAAATGTGCAAATACTATTAACAGTTGGAATCAAAAGCTGAACTAGGCCTAGCCAATGCATTAATATGCTCAAATCTAAAATTTTTTAGATCATCCATGGTGGTCAAGCGACATCGTCGCTTTATTCATTGTCATTACCCTCATCGACTCATCGCTTGAGGGGGTAGTCATAATATCAAATCATAATCAAAATCAATAGAAGATCCTTGAAATCGTAGATCCCTTGATCTTGTCAAAATTGTGTTCATCCTTGCGAATCATTGTCAACAACTATCATAAGCTTACCCCTTTGCTTGGGGAAAATAGCAAATATGATAATTAGTTTGTAACTCTCATCCTTTCGATTATATAGGCCTAACTCCTATTGTAGCACCAAAGCTACTCGAATGTCTGATGATGAGTGCAAACTCTTTCAAGTTTAAGCCTCCAAAGAGTTGGAAGCAATGATTCCAAGATGCACGTCCTTTTGTTGGACCTGGGGCATCTAATGTTGATCTGACTAATGATCATCATAGAACCTTTGGCATCATTTTAGGAGGTCTATTTTTTCTCAGCGTTGTTTGATCTCACAATGCATCTCAAAAGGGGCATCTGTAGACACCTAAAATGTGTCATGTCGAGGGCGACTACTCATATGGACATGCTACAAGACCATATGGAAGATCTTGGATAGATTCCAAGATAGAGTAGTGGTTCTAACCACTCAATTTGGGCTCCTTGGCCTAATCAGTCTGAACCGTAGCCCAGACCTATGGTTTATAGTTGAACCATGGTTGAGACCTACGGTTTACAGTCTAGACCGTAGTTGTGACCTACGGTCTTAACTAGAGTTCAGTTGGCCTTCAATCCGAGCCAAATCGGTTGGAACGACCATTTGATCTAGAAGAAGGTGGTTAATGGATGGAATATTCCAGAGGCTTCCATTCCAACTGTCCTAACCACCTCTTCTTGATCTTGGCTTCTCCAGGAAGCCACCCCTAGTCCTAGGGCATCCTATAAATACCCCCTCCAAATGGGGAGAGAATATAGATGATTTGTATAGCGAAGCACTGATGAATTATCGAGAGAGAGTGAATTGATCAAGCGAGCAACGAAGCCCTATCGAATTGCATACTGAATTCATGCATTTGAGAAGGCCACTTTGCTATTCACCCAAAGATCAATTTGCCATGGAAGTTCTAGGAGCCTAGAAGAACCAAGAAACGCAAATCTAGGCAAATGAAGGCCCATCACAGTGATTCAACCACCAAACCTATCAGAAGGACACCGAAGGTGACCCTTGAACATCAATTGGACAAGGAGGTCAAGCCCACTACCCTTGGAATTGAGGGTAAGCCTATCAGAGTGCTAACCATGGCTTTCAGCCATGGTTTATAGTGCAGACCACTCACTAGAGCTGTGGTTTGCAGCAGAGGTATAACCACCTTCCTATTTTCATTTATGTATGGTTAACTAGCTTAGATTAGTTGTTTTCATGGTTTAAATACATTTTAGCAGACTTTTGACCGTATAATTAGGTTAGTTTAGCTTCTTTATGTTTATGCTTCAATTAGGACTTAAATGGTTTCTTTATGCATGTTTATGCTTCATTTTATACATTTGATCCATGCATAGTGTAGCTGCTACTTTTCTTTACGCTATTATATGAATCTTGATTCGATTTGCATAGCTTAGAAGCACTTTTCATGTTTTCTTGATTATGCATGTTTAATGGTGTCATTATGCAATTTACCTAAAAGGGCCTCATCATGAGAGGTTGCCTATATTTTTGACATTCTTGTGTTGTTTCTTGACCGTAGGGAATAGTTTCAAAGGAGAACCAACTATCAAGTTCCTTCCCCATCGCGAAGAAGAGGGCACCTCCACCCTAGAGCAGTTCGTGTCATCCTGAAAGGCATTTGGAAATCACACCTACCCTTAAGAGGGAAACAATTGTGCACTCCTATTGTAATATTGTATCAAAATGATTATCCCTAAGAGGGATGTACTTGTAATTTGATTTTGACTTTGAATACAATGGAATAAAGTGTTTTTCTTCTTGATTCATTTGTTGTCAATTTCTTGTTCTTGTATGCATGTTATACTTTTATCATTTATTGCAATAGGACGCCATTGGGTGTGAGCCTTTTTGGTGGTTACACCTCACATTACATATTTGCACTCTTACATACAAGACACTTGTGCACATTCTCTCTTACATGATACTTGTGCATTTCCTACACATTAACACTTACATAAAATGGAAAATATAAATCACACTCTAAACTATAGACTCAACCCTAATCTATTACATATTTACAAATGTACCATGAAGGTACCATAGGGGTACATTATCATGTACCAAATAATGTAATATACTTCAACACCCCCATGTATTACATTATTTGGTTATTGAAGACTTTAGTCTTCAATATTGGTCTTCATGTTTATCTTCAATCTTCATGTGATCTTGCAATATGCTTGAGATTTATCTTCAGTCCACCTCTTTCAGATTTTTATTTTAATCTTCAGTGTATGATTCTTCTTTGGCTTTGGATCCAATTTTTATGTTAGTCCTCCTTATGCGATTTCCTCTATTCTTCTTCCTTCCTTTTCTCATTTTCATATTTGGTTATGATGTTACTAATTATGTGTCTTCTAAACATTTATTTAGTAAATCATCATA
This sequence comes from Wollemia nobilis, assembly GCA_028583015.1. Classification (NCBI taxonomy): domain Eukaryota; kingdom Viridiplantae; phylum Streptophyta; class Pinopsida; order Araucariales; family Araucariaceae; genus Wollemia; species Wollemia nobilis. Next base: position 14,495,495 of record JAQPPZ010016724.1, read on the forward strand.
ATAATACAACTTTGATTTTAATGATTCCTCATTGAATCTAACATAAGTTTCATTCAAGTTGTATGTGTCATTGTTTCTTGTCTTTTTTCTTGAAAAATATCAAAGATAAGCAATGACAAATATATCATTAAGCATTCTTCTAATTAAAATATAAGTGTTGTAAACTTTTCATCTTTTGCATCTTTGAGAAATAATGACAATTTTTCTTTTAAAAAATTTGTCATATGCTTCTTTCCATCAAAATCATCTATTAAGTTTTGAGAAAAAAAACTTTAGTTTGCTTATCATTTGTTTACTATCTTCATTAAATGCATTTCTAATAATTTCTTCCATTATATGAACAATTCAATGGTTTATTTCCTTTGAAGTAGTAATCCTTATAACTCCTAAATTTAAAAAAAATAATTCAAATATAAATTTTATAAATTTTCTAATCCTTTGATGTAGAAAACTCCAAAATATTAAATTTGCAAAATTTCAATCTCTTCAAAAAACTTTAAATCATAAATTTTCTCTAATTTCAAAAACTTTAAAAATATTTACTAAGAAATTTCACTCCTTAAAATAACTCCACTTTAAAAATCTTAAAAACCTAAAATAACCTTTTAACTCCAATATTTTAATCTTAAAAAATATTAATCTCCTTATAACCTTATCACTCTATCATTAAATCAAGTTTTCAAAAAATTCTAATTAATAGTGCTTAACCCTTATTACTCCATATAAAAACTTTCAAAGCATATTTCCCTCCAAATATTAATTGAGCATTGAAATTAGAAAGTAATGTTAGACGACGTTACCTAATATTTTCAGTGTTGATTACGTTACACTAAATTTTAATGTTGATTTTCAATGTTAATGATTTCTTAATTTTGTGTTGTCTTCCTTTTGTTCTTCATTCTTTCACTATCTACCACAAACACCTACCTATTCCAGGGTGCTCTTATACTCTACACGTAATTAATGTATGTCACACATTCTCTACTACATATTTTGAGTGTCTTTCTCTTCCTTGAATGTCTTCTCTTTCAAATACCTACCTTTATTTCTTCTTCGGATGTGAATATATCCTCTTCGAATGCCTTCCCAAATGCCTTTCTCTCTTTTCCTATGTTCTGCCTCGAATACCTTTCTCTCTTCTCCTATGTTCTACCTCGAATACTTTTCTTTTCTGCAATATTTTTCACCATGAATGTGCTTTATACTTCATATCCTTATTTTTATTGGAGGTTAAACAACTTCTAGAGTTTGAACGACTCCTGGTTTGCACTAGAAACCAATAAGTCTCCTAGTATTTGTTGAGGCCAAATGAACTTTTGGACTTTGTTAAAGGTTGTACGACTAGTGGACTTCGCTAAGGCTGAATGGTTATTGAAATTTGTTGGAGGCTAAATGAATTTTGGATTTCACAAGAGGTCAAACTATTTTGAACTTGGATGGAGACTAGATGTCTCTGATACTTTGTTTTAAATGAACCATTTTTTGGATTTTGTTGAAGCCAAATATATTATGGATTTGATTGAAGGCCAAACATTTGGAGACTATATGTATCCTGCTCTCAGTTGAAGGTTGATCATCTCCCTCACTAGAGACTAAATGTGATCCTCTCTAGTCACCTAGTATGATCTTCAACAGAGGATAATTATCCCTTTAATATATTCAACGTGTGTTGGTGTTATCCACTACCTTTAACATTGTCTACTCTATCAACATTGGTCTTTGTTATCAATTTTGTCACTATTATTAACTACCTTAATGTTGGCCACTCTATAAACGTTGTTCTCTATTATCAACATTAGTCTCCCTTTTATTTATTTTTTTTAACTTCTTGTTATTATCTTATTGTTGTACTAATAGCTTTAGTTGTTGGTATTTTCTCAGATTCTGTAGCAATATTTTATTCTCCTTTCAAAGTTGAATAAACTTTATGTTGCTATAATATTGCTTCAACTTTATTCAAGTCCATTTTGGTCTTTTTCTTCTTCAAATACTGCTCTAGATTTATTACTACTAAAATATATTGGGCCTCTTTCCTTAATCTTCTTAGGCCACTTTCTTCTATATGGGCCTCTTGAGCCTCTTTCTTTTCTATATTGTCCTCTCGGGCCTATTCCTTCTATCTTTTCTTTTTGTTACAAAAAAGTCTACCTTGAAGAACCTGCTTCAAAAAGTGATCCACGACCAAGACTGAAATGATATGTAGATATATTCAGTCATCTTGGTTCTTTAATGTACTGTAGGAAGATGCTTCCCTCTTTTCTTATTTGTAATATTCTAATTCTTCTTCAAATATTTCAATATCAATTCAACCTAATTCTTCTTCTCTTTCTTTGTTGTATTTTGCTTCTTTTTTCTCTTCTATGATCTCTTCACCTTCAATAGAGATCTCTTTATTGCTTGTAGTTTTCAATCCAATGCTTGAAGCTATATAAAGCAAGATCTCTATGTTGCTTTATCTTTCTTAAATACTGTTATGGCTTTCTTCTTATGTTGCTTTCTTATATTTCTTAAAGACTGTTATGGCTTTCTTCTTATGTTGCTTTCTTCTATTATTTATTTTCTTTTAACTATTATTTTTCTATTTTCTCTGCATGTAGAAGCTGAAATTCTTTTCTATCTTCAATAGGCTTCTCAAGATTTTGTAGCTTAATCTCTGCAATCAATATGAAATATTCAATGTCCTAGGTTGCACATAAGAATCCAATATGATTCTCCTCCTTACTAGAGAACCCAAAATTAATGTTAGGGTGGCATTGAATATCCCTGAATGATCAACTATATTCTACATTGATTTTGCCTCAATATTTTACCAGCAAATATTCAAAACTTCAAAAAATTCAATCTTCAAATAAATTTCAAGGTGGCTCTATCCCTAAATAGCCAACTTCCTCTTGGGTTGGTTCTACATATCAATAAATTTCCAACTTCTCTTCTAAGTTGACCCTTATCTTCAATATAGTGGTCCTAGTCTTCATCGGTTTCCTTCAACCAAGTGCAAAGACCCTAGCCAACTCTACTCAATGAGACCTTTAAAAATTAGAGTCCAAGTCTACACTACCTTCAAAGTGGATAGAGTCTAAATTAACTTTATCAAAATAGACAAATATAATTAATAAGGGTGGCTTAATAAATAACTCTGTCAAACTAGACAAAGTCAAGTGGTAGCTTTGATACCACTTTTGGCTTTTTAAGCCTTACTACCATAAAATATCATCAAATATTACACAGGTCCCACTATAAAATAGCCACAATATTAAAGGTCAATTATAATCTTATAATGCTAGAAGAGAAAACTAGGGCATCATTTGGGTAGCTGAAGAGATTTTTGGTTACTGTGGATTTGAGTACAAGATTGTTTCCCCATGAGGGCCCAATGGGGACACCTCTGGATCCTATTTTAGAGAGACATAGTTCTTTTACATATTTTTTAAAGGATAAATCTCCATCAAATACTGAAGAAGCACAAAAAAATGCATTAAAAATGCTCTTTATGACTGCTAGAAATAGATCAACATCTCAACGAGTTAATGGATGCTTGCCACAGTTAGAATCAAGGTCAAAGATTATCATTGAGTCAAGGATGGTCGAAGAAATAGTTTTATATAGAGCAAATCATGATTTGATCTGTAAATTCATGGGTATTTGGCCTACCTTGAATTTTTTGCATTCTTGGGTCTAGAAAAACTAGGAGCCTCTTGGTGAGTATTCTTTGTGGTTTATTAGCAATGGATATTTTATTGTTAGTTTTTCTTCACTTGCCAATAGAAATAGGGCTTTCAAAATAGAAAAATAGAAATCATGATCTAGAAGGATTATTTGTTCAACCCTGGAGAGTGGTATTTAATCCTCGAATTGAACCTACTACTATCCCTATTTGGATCCATTTGTATGCACTTCCAATGGATTTTTGGAGTGAGCAGGTATTGGAAATTATTGATAATTCCCTTGGAAGATATTTGGGTGTTTCCAAAGACACAATGGAAGGAAACACAATTGTTTATGCAATATTATGTGTGGAAATGGATCTTATCTAGCCTTTGCCAACAGAGGTGGAACTCAAACTTGTAGGACTATCTTGGATTCAACACTTGGATTATGAGGCATTGCCCTTCAAATGCATATTTTACCACAAATATGGGTATTTGGCCTGATCTTGCCCAAATAATATGAACATAAAAATTGAGGCTCTTTTGGGAATTTCAAATCTCCCTAAGGAGGGTAAGTCAACAATCAATAAAAAAATAACCAATATTTCACAAGGTAAAGAAGCATAGGCAGATGTTTTGAACAATCCAAAATAAGGATAAGGTAAAATAAAAACTATGGTAAAGAGCAAACCCACCTCAAGCCCTCCAATAGGTATGATATTTTTAAGATATTAATGGACCAAGAAGAAGAACAATTTATGGAAGGATTGTATGGGAATAACAAAAACAATAACAGCCATATTCAAGCCTCTCTTTCACCTTCTCCCATCATAGAGCAGTTAACTAAGTGCAGTGAGTTACCACAATTAGAGAGTGCAAGGGCATTGATAGTGCATAACCAAGAGCAATCGATAATTAAGGATGTCATTATGGGCATAGCAAAAAAGAACAGAGAAATTCCAACTCTAGGGATAACTCAAGTGGAAAAGAGATCAAAAAATAGTAGCTCTCAAGAAATTGATAGCAGTTCAAGGAGACAAACATATCACTGGAGGATTGGTGAGGCCAATATATTCTTACTGCTCTCAAGGTAACTAATTATTATACAATATTGGAATGTTAGGGGTTTAAATAGTAGAACCCATCAATATGTTGTTCAAAGACTCTTAGAAAATTATAAAATATAATTTTTTGCTTATCCAAGAGACAAAAAGATCATTGGATCTTATGTGTAAAACAGTAAATAGAATTTGGAGGGGTGCTATTCATATGTAAGTGGATGCCCAAGGGGCCTCATGGGGGATAGTTACTTTTTTTAACTCTCTTGAATGGACTTTAATAGAACATATAGCTTGGAGGGGTGTCCTCATGTCACATTTTAGGAACAATGTCACAGTTGAACATGTTTTAATCACAAATTTTTATGGGACTCAAAACCTAGATGGTCATATGTATCAATGGAAATTTGTGCATAACATGAGAGTCTCAAGGGAAGAGTTAGATTGGATTATTGTTGGGTATTTTAATGCTAAATTATCCTCTAGATATCAAGAGGGGGAACCCTAATTTTGGACCCGGAGGATCGACTTATGATTGCCCAAGTCCAGACGTTACACTTGGTGGATATTAAATGCCCTGGAACCAACTATACTTGGACTAATAAGAGGAGGGAGCCACATAGCAGGAAGGTTAAGTTAGATCATTTTTTGGTTTTGGAGGAGGTAATTATAAAATGGAATATAAAATTTTAGATTTTGGAGGGTCCAATTTCATATCACTTTCCCATTTTATTGGAAGGGGGGATCAAGATAGTGCAGCATCACAAACCATTTAAATTTGAAAACTTTTGGTTACAAAAAGAGGAACTTCAAAATAAAATTCCATAGTGGTGGGAATAATTTCGTCCAGCATATGGGACAGCAATGTTTAAATTCCACAAACAAATTCATTATTTCAAAGATCAACTAAAATAATGGAAACGAGCTAACAAGATAGACTTCTAGATCCAAAGAGTTCCATTGGTGGCCAGATGGTATGAGGTTCAAAAACACTTTAGGGAAGTAACAATTACAGCACAGCTCAAAGAAGAGGATGATGCATTGCGTGAAGCGGTTGAGGACATTGACAACCAAGAGGAGACCTACTGGAAACAAAGAACAAGAACCACTTGGTTATTAGAAGGTGATAAAAATATCAATTTTTTCCATCGGTTTTCCTGTGCTAGGAGATAGACGAACAACATGGAAGATTTTCAATATGAGAATGGACACTCCTTTTATAAAATTCTAGGTATGCATTTCCATTCAATGGATTGTTTTTCTAAATTATTTAAGGAAAGTATGGTACAATATGAAGAGGCTCAAAAATAAGTTCTTGTTGTCATACCCTCTGTTATCTCTGAAGAAGAAAATCAGGCCCTACTTAAACCCATTTATAGAGAGGAACTGAAGAATGTAGTCTTTGGAATGGGCACCGAAAAAACACCAGGTCCAGATGGCTTTCCAATTGAGTTTTTTTATGCCTTCTAGGACAAGTTGGAGGAGGATGTAATGGTTGTTATAGAGGATTCCAAAGGTAGTAAAATAATTCTTAAAGCATTAAATCATACTTTCATTGCCTTAATTCCAAAATGGGAAGAGGGGATTCATATTTCATATTATATACCTATTTCTTTATGCAATGTCATATATAAAATAATCACAAAGGTAATGGATGAGTGGCTAAAACCTCTTCTACATAGCATTATTTCCTCATAGCAAGGGGGTTTTATAGAGGGTAGGCAGATCTTGGATGGTTATTGAAATTTGTTGGAGGCTAAATGAATTTTGGATTTCACAAGAGGTCAAACTAATTTGAACTTGGATGGAGACTAGATGTCTCTGATACTTTGTTGTAAATGAACCATTTTTTGGATTTTGTTGAAGCCAAATATATTATGGATTTGATTGAAGGCCAAACATTTGGAGACTATATGTATCCTACTCTCAGTTGAAGGTTGATCATCTCCCTCACTAGAGACTAAATGTGATCCTCTATAGTCACCTAGTATGATCTTCAATAGAGGATAATTATCCCTTTAATATATTCAACGTGTGTTGGTGTTATCCACTACCTTTAACATTGGCTACTCTATCAACATTGGTCTTTGTTATCAATTTTGTCACTATTATTAACTACCTTAATGTTGGCCACTCTATAAACGTTGTTCTCTATTATCAACATTAGTCTCCCTTTTATTTATTTTTTTTAACTTCTTGTTATTATCTTATTGTTGTACTAATAGCTTTAGTTGTTGGTATTTTCTCAGATTCTGTAGCAATATTTTATTCTCCTTTCAAAGTTGAATAAAATTTATGTTGCTATAATATTGCTTCAACTTTATTCAAGTCCATTTTGGTCTTTTTCTTCTTCAAATACTGCTCTAGATTTATTACTACTAAAATATATTGGGCCTCTTTCCTTTATCTTCTTAGGCCACTTTCTTCTATATGGGCCTCTTGAGCCTCTTTCTTTTATATATTGGCCTCTCGGGCCTATTCCTTCTATCTTTTCTTTTTGTTACAAAAAAGTCTACCTTGAAGAACCTGCTTCAAAAAGTGATCCACGACCAAGACTGAAATGATATGTAGATATATTCAGTCATCTTGGTTCTTTAATGTACTGTAGGAAGATGCTTCCCTCTTTTCTTCTTTGTAATATTCTAATTCTTCTTCAAATATTTCAATATCAATTCAACCTAATTCTTCTTCTCTTTCTTTGTTGTATTTTGCTTCTTTTTTCTCTTCTTTGATCTCTTCACCTTCAATAGAGATCTCTTAATTGCTTGTAGCTTTCAATCCAATGCTTGAAGCTATATAAAGCAAGATCTATATGTTGCTTTATTATTCTTCAAGACTGTTATGAATTTCTTCTTATGTTGCTTTCTTATCTTTCTTAAATATTGTTATGGCTTTCTTCTTATGTTGCTTTCTTCTATTATTTATTTTATTTTAACTATTATTTTTCTATTTTCTCTGCATGTAGAAGCTGAAATTCTTTTCTATCTTCAATAGGCTTCTCAAGATTTTGTAGCTTAATCTCTGCAATCAATATGAAATCTTCAATGTCCTAGGTTGCACATAAGAATCCAATATGATTCTCCTCCTTACTAGAGAACCCAAAATTAATGTTAGGGTGGCATTGAATATCCCTGAATGATCAACTATATTCTACATTGATTTTGCCTCAATATTTTACCAGCAAATATTCAAAACTTCAATCTTCAAATAAATTTCAAGGTGGCTCTATCCCTAAATAGCCAACTTCATCTTGGGTTGGTTCTACATATCAATAAATTTCCAACTTCTCTTCTAAGTTGACCCTTATCTTCAATATAGTGGTCCTAGTCTTCATCGGTTTCCTTCAACCAAGTGCAAAGACCCTAGCCAACTCTACTCAATGAGACCTTTAAAAATTAGAGTCCAAGTCTACACTACCTTCAAAGTGGATAGAGTCTAAATTAACTTTATCAAAATAGACAAATATAATTAATAAGGGTGGCTTAATAAATAACTCTGTCAAACTAGACAAAGTCAAGTGGTAGCTTTGATACCACTTTTGGCTTTTTAAGCCTTACTACCATAAAATATCATCAAATATTACACAGGTCCCACTATAAAATAGCCACAATATTAAAGGTCAATTATAATCTTATAATGCTAGAAGAGAAAACTAGGGCATCATTTGGGTAGCTGAAGAGATTTTTGGTTACTGTGGATTTGAGTACAAGATTGTTTCCCCATGAGGGCCCAATGGGGACACCTCTGGATCCTATTTTAGAGAGACATAGTTCTTTTACAAATTTTTTAAAGGATAAATCTCCATCAAAGACAGAAGAAGCACAAAAAAATGCATTAAAAATGCTCTTTATGACTGCTAGAAATAGATCAACATATCAACACGTTAATGGATGCTTGACACAGTTAGAATCAAGGTCAAAGATTATCATTGAGTCAAGGATGGTCGAAGAAATAGTTTTATATAGATAAAATCATGATTTGATCTGTAAATTCATGGGTATTTGGCCTACCTTGAATTTTTTGCATTCTTGGGTCTAGAAAAACTAGGAGCCTCTTGGTGAGTATTCTTTGTGGTTTATTAGCAATGGATATTTTATTGTTAGTTTTTCTTCACTTACCAATAGAAATAGGGCTTTCAAAACAAAAAAATAGAAATCATGATCTAGAAGGATTATTTGTTCAACCCTGGAGAGTGGTATTTAATCCTCAAATTGAACCTACTACTATCCCTATTTGGATCCGTTTGTATGCACTTCCAATGGATTTTTGGAGTGAGCAGGTATTGGAAATTATTGATAATTCCCTTGGAAGATATTTGGGTGTTTCCAAAGACACAATGGAAGGAAACACAGTTGTTTATGCAAGATTATGTGTGGAAATGGATCTTATCTAGCCTTTGCCAACAGAGGTGGAACTCAAACTTGTAGGACTATCTTGGATTCAACACTTGGATTATGAGGCATTGCCCTTCAAATGCATATTTTACCACAAATATGGGTATTTGGCCTGATCTTGCCCAAATAATATGAACATAAAAATTGAGGCTCTTTTGGGAATGTCAAATCTCCCTAAGGAGGGTAAGTCAACAATCAATAAAAAAATAACCAATATTTCACAAGGTAAAGAAGCATAGGCAGATGTTTTGAACAATCCAAAAGAAGGATAAGGTAAAATAAAAAATATGGTAAAGAGCAAACCCACCTCAAGCCCTCCAATAGGTATGATATTTTTAAGATATTAATGGACCAAGAAGAAGAACAATTTATGGAAGGATTGGATGGGAATAACAAAAACAATAACAGCCATATTCAAGCCTCTCTTTCACCTTCTCCCATCATAGAGCAGTTAACTAAGTGCAGTGAGTTACCACAATTAGAGAGTGCAGGGGCATTGATAGTGCATAACCAATAGCAATCGATAATTAAGGATGTCATTATGGGAATAGCAGAAAAGAATAGAGAAATTCCAACTCTAGGGATAACTCAAGTGGAAAAGAGATCAAAAAATATTAGCTCTCAAGGAATTGATAGCAGTTCAAGGAGACAAACATATCACTGGAGGATTGGTGAGGCCAATATATTCTTACTGCTCTCAAGGTAACTAATTATTATACAATATTGGAATGTTAGGGGTTTAAATAGTAGAACCCATCAATCTGTTGTTCAAAGACTCTTAGAAAATTATAAAATATAATTTTTTGCTTATCCAAGAGACAAAAATATCATTGGATCTTATGTGTAAAACAGTAAATAGAATTTGGAGGGGTGCTATTCATATGTAAGTGGATGCCCAAGGGGCCTCAGGGGGGATAGTTACTTTTTGAAACTCTCTTGAATGGACTTTAATAGAACATATAGCTTGGAGGGGTGTCCTCATGTTACATTTTAGGAACAATGTCACAGTTGAACATGTTTTAATCACAAATTTTTATGGGACTCAAAACCTAGATGGTCATATGTATCAATGGAAAGTTGTGCATAACATGAGAGTCTCAAGGGAAGAGTTAGATTGGATTATTGTTGGGTATTTTAATGCTAAATTATCCTCTAGATATCAAGAAGGGGGAACCCTAATTTTGGACCCAGGGGATCGACTTATGATTGCCCAAGTCCAGACGTTACACTTGGTGGATATTAAATGCCCTGGAACCAACTATACTTGGACTAATAAGAGGAGGGAGCCACATAGCAGGAAGGTTAAGTTAGATCATTTCTTGGTTTTGGAGGAGGTAATTGTAAAATGGAATATAAAATTTTAGATTTTTGAGGGTCCAATTTCATATCACTTTCCCATTTTATTGGAAGGGGGGATCAAGATAGTGCAACATCACAAACCATTTAAATTTGAAAAAATTTGGTTACAAAAATAGGAACTTCAAAATAAAATTCCATAGTGGTGGGAATAATGTCGTCCAGCATATGGGACAGCAATGTTTAAATTCCACAAACAAATTCATTATTTCAAAGATCAACTGAAATAATGGAAACGAGCTAACAAGATAGACTTCTAGATCTAAAGAGTTCCATTTGTGGCCAGATGGGATGAGGTTCAAAAACACTTTAGGGAAGTAACAATTACAGAGCAGCTCAAAGAAGAGGATGATGCATTGCGTAAAGCGGTTGAGGACATTGACAACCAAGAGGAGACCTACTGGAAACAAAGAGCAAGAACCACTTGGTTATTAGAAGGTGATAAAAATACCAATTTTTTCCATCGGGTTTCCTGTGCTAGGAGATAGACGAACAACATGGAAGATTTTCAATATGAGAATGGACACTCCTTTTATAAAATTCTAGGTATGCATTTCCATTCAATGGATTGTTTTTCTAAATTATTTAAGGAAATTATGGTGCAAGATGAAGAGGCTCAAAAATAAGTTCTTGTTGTCATACCCTCTGTTATCTCTGAAGAAGAAAATCAGGCCCTACTTAAACCCATTTATAGAGAGGAACTGAAGAATGTAGTCTTTGGAATGAGCACCAAAAAAACACCAGGTCCAGATGGCTTTCCAATTGAGTTTTTTTAGGCCTTCTAGGACAACTTGGAGGAGGATGTAATGGTTGTTATAGAGGATTCCAAAGGTAGTAAAATAATTCTTAAAGCATTAAATCATACTTTCATTGCCTTAATTCCAAAATGGGAAGAGGGGATTCATATTTCATATTATATACCTATTTCTTTATGCAATGTCATATATAAAATAATCACAAAGGTAATGGATGAGTGGCTAAAACCTCTTCTACATAGCATTATTTCCTCGGAGCAAGGGGGTTTTATAGAGGGTAGGTAGATCTTGGATGGTGTGGTTCTAGCTTAGGAGGCAATCCATTCAATGCAAACATCTGGTAATAGAGGAATGTTCATAAAATTGGATATGTCAAAGGCTTATGATAGGGTGGAGTGGAGATTCTTTTCAAAGATACTAGTAGCCTTTGGTTTCTCTTAGGATCAGATAGAATGGGTCATGAGCTATATTTCTACTCTGAAATACTCTGTTTTAATCAAGGGTCTTCCCTCACAACTGTTTGGAGCTACTCGAAGCCTTCATCAAGGAGATCCTTGTTTCCCCTATCTTTTTTTTATATTTTTTTAAGGCTTTGGTAGACTCGTCTTGAGGATAAGACAACAAGGTTTGCTAACAGGTATCAAGGTGGGTGAGGAAGTTTTAACTCACCTACAATTTATGGATAATACAGGATTGGTAGGAGTGGCCAACTTCAGGGAAGCAAGAATGATTAGAGATACACTTAATGTCTACTGTAGGGCTACAAACCAAGTCATCCATGATAAAAAAATCCAAAGTGGTTTTTTCAATCTTGATCAAAGGCTTCAAGATAGAATTTTAGAGATCTTGGAATTCACAAGGACTTCTCTCCCAGTGGTATACTTGGGGGTCCCTTTGCATTTTAAAAAACTAAAATAGATATCTGGAGGAATATTTTGAACTGTATCAAGGAAAGAATTAATCATTGGTATCACAAATGGTTAAGCTATGGGGTGAGATTAATGTTCTTACAGTCAGTCATTTAGGCCATGCCAATTTATAAATTTTCTATCCTTGTTGCCCCACATACCATATGGAAAGATTTGGACAAGATAGCTAGAAACATTTTATGGGAAGGAGTAAAAGGAGAGAGGAAATGGGCCTTAGTATGTTGGGAGAAAGTAAGCCAACCTAAGGTAAAAGGATATTTGGGACTATTAAGATCAAAGTTAAATAATAAAGCTTTGGCTGGAAAGCTTTACTGGAGGTGGATTTCCCAACCAAATTATTTATTCAATAGAATTTTAACTAGTAAATATTTGGGACAGGTAAACCTAAATGAGGTGGGTCATTTCCCTTTGGATGGTAATGTATCCTTAGTGTGTCAGGCTCTTAAGTTAGGATCTCAGGTAGTGAAATATGGATTATTTTAGAAAGTGGGGAGAGGGAAGAAGGCATGATTTTGGATAGATTCATGGGATCAATAACCACCTATCATTGTTGAATTCCCTAAACTGTAACCAATAAAAATAGCCATGAAAACTAGGGATTGGGTCCAAATTAAAAGTTATTTCAACACTAGTCAGCTAGGAGATTATAATTTTAAGCAGTTTAAGAAGTTATATGAGTGGCCAATTTCAATCCCTCCGGATTTGACACCCATCATGACTAAAATCTTGGTAGAAATATTTCTTATGGGTAGATATGAGGAGGATGAATTATCTTGGGGCTATGGAAGCCTTGGTATCTACACAGTGAAGGACGGATATGATAATATCCTTCTAGAGCCTCCTCCGCATTCATATCAGGTTGAGGATTGGATAAATATTTGGCAGTCCAAGTGTTGGTCAAAAGTAAACATTTTTGCTTGGCAGTTCATGCATAATGGAATTCTTACTTTTGATAATCTCTGACGTAGGAAAATAATTGGTCCATCTCAATGTGTTTTATGCTACAAGAGTGAGGAAACAACTGATCACTTGATATTTGAGTACCCATTCACACGCCATATCTGGGAGAGACAATTTTTATATTATAAAATTCGAGTTAATGGTGATTTGAATTGGATTAATATTTGGGAAATATGGAAAAGGCATAGATTTAAATCTAAATATCTTTGTATTTTTTGGGATATTGTATTAAAATTCATTTGGTGGCAAGTGTGGTTGGAGAGAAATACCAGAATTTTTAGAGAAACCTTTTCATATTTATATGGATTTTGGCAGGTCATTTGGAGTAAAGTCACAAAAAATGTGGCAATGTATGCTAAAGAGGAAACTCAAGTTGTTATAGGGAAAATTAAGAAGGAATTTTAAGTGCAAGAGGGGTTGGACAGAGCTAGTTGGAAACCACCCCTAGAAGGTTGGATTAAAATTAATATTGATGGAGTTGCAAAAGGTAATCCAAGTAGAGATGGAATTGGAGTGGTTTACCAGAATCATGTTGGAATAGTTCTCTATTTGGAACTACAAGGCTTAGGAAGGGCCACAAAAAATGAAGCGGAAGCCTTAGCTATCAAATTTACTTCTATTTGGGTAATAAAACAAGGTTACATAAGGATAATCCTAGAATCAGATTCTCAAATAATGGTTGGAGCTCTAGATTGCATGAGTAACTTTGCTTTGAAGACATGGAGGTTGAGGATTCTTGTCACTCAAATTAAGGATTTGTGAATGGAATTAGATGATGTGATTCCAATTTATGTGAGTAGAGATCTAAATAAAGTGGTAGAATTCCTGGATAAGATGGGCATTGAGAAGGAGGTAGGGGTTCAATGGTACAGTGACATGGCTATTGAGGATGAGATGATTAGGCAGGTTGGTGAGCAAATACAGTGTTTAGCTAATTTGGACAACCATTCCAAAAATATGGTTTAGGAGATTTGTGCTTCAATGTAGATCTTATTTTACAATTGTAAACAAGTGAACAGTCATTATAGAAATATGGTTTAAGATATTTGGTTCCAATGCAAATTATTGTTGTAAACATGTGTTCTCTTTGGCTAATGCTGGGAGAAGTCTCATCCCAACTTGTAAATGATTTTTGTTTTAATACAACTTTTTTCAAATTATTTTTCAAAAAACATTATAATATTATAATGAGTAGAAATATATGAGCAAATTAATATGTATATTAAGGCTTATATAATACTGAAATAAACTTTCATTTATATACTAAAATATGAATGTAAAATACCTAAATCATTCATGAACTATGCATGAAGAAAAAATTATAATATTAATTGCTCAAAAATGTATACAAGCTTTATTACTTTCCTACTTGTTACAACCAAATAATGAGATATATGAATTGGATTTTCATTGCTATCTCATGGAGCATTACCTCCATAATATAGCCATAGTTATGTGACTCTTTAGGTACTTAACTATTGCTCTTCATATGCCAAGTCTCATGAATCTTTGCTTCTCATATTGCCACTTGCATACTAGAAAACTGACTCTACAATGCTTTAACATATCTACATGACTCTTGCACTCCTAATCTAGGACACTTGTGCACATCCTCACATTACATATTTTCACTCTTACATACAAGATACTTGTGCACATTCTCTCTTACATGACACTTGTGCATTTCCTGCACATTGACACTTACATAAAAGGGAAAATATAAATCACACTCTAAACTATAGACTCAACCCTAATTTATTACATATTTACAAATGTACCATGAAGGTACCATGGGGGTACATTAGCATGTACTAAATAATGAAATGTACTTTAACATAAATCCACCTCAGTTGTAGATATTTTAATGCTAAGCATTTTAAAATTTGTTCCCTTTTTTTGGTAGATTGATAAGTGGGTTTTGAAAAGCCCCAAAAACCTTAAAATAAAATGATAAACACTATGACCAGTTCAAAGGAAGAGTGGCAGACCTAGAGGGATGCTCCCAACAATAAAAAATAGATAAATTACGAGATGACCCCAAAATACAAAATGATCATCAATATGACCAAAACAAAGGAACAACAAGCAAACCTAGGTAAACCCAAAGGGGTGCTCCAATTAAAAATAAATAAACAAACTGTGAGATGATCCCAGAATACACAATGAACCACTAGGATTCAAACACACCAAATGGAGAAGATAGAACATCAACCTTCAATGATATCCACTTGGGCTTCATTGATATCATGATTATTCTTGAAGAGTTGCTTAAGCTAGTCATGGAGTTTATCCATGGTTTTGGTAGCTTGATGGTATAGCATACAAGTTGCCTTAGTTGCATAAGTGACTGTAGAGAGATATACAATGAAGCTAGCGATGAGACTGAGGATGGAACTTTGGATCACTTTGGCAGAGCTTGACTTAGGTATTCTTCCATCATCATGATTTTGATCAAGGGACACCCACAAGGGGGTCCCCTTCATCTTAAATTGCTTGGAACAAGTGGAGCCTCAAACATTTGTAGAGCTGTCATCATGCTTATTCTTACGTATAAAAAAATTGAGAGACTGACACCTGAATTTGTACCCAAAGTAGGTGAATCTTGATTGGCTAAAATAGTTGTCTTCAACTTTGATTCAAGGGATATGTACTCGAGATCACCATCATCACTACGCACCTCATTAACAGGAATAACATGGTTGGGACTATCCTTGAACGGATCAATAAAAATTATGTTGTAGGTTATAACAGTTTTTTAGTATATTTTTCAAGGGTATGTTTATACAGAATGAGGTGTAGGCCCTGGTGGGTTGGGTGGGATGAATTCCTTTTTCTCACACTATCAATAGATATTTCAATGGATCTATACAAGTAGTCAAGAATGTTGATAAACTTGATATCCCTAAGATGGTTTAAGAAGGCTAGGTGGAAACTATGTAAAGGGACATTAATATTATCAACAATAAGGTACTGCATGATAGGAATCATCACACGGTCCTAGGGAGAGGGAAGGGAGGTTCTTACAATGCCACCACTTTCCTAAACAAGGTTTTTACCTTTGTCGGCAAAGTTTTCTATTTTTTTTTTTAGGTATACAAAAATTAAGATGATAAAAGAAATGTTTCTTGGAAAATACTATAAGACACTTCTTAATAAAAGGGAACAAATTATAGCAGTGGCATTGTGAAAGTAAAAACCTTCTTCCTCTACAAGATTGGTAATGTAGAATCTAATTAATAAATATCAATTGCATCTTATATATTGAATATTTACACCCTACACCATGTAATGTCTTTCTTTTTCCAAGTTTTCCCCTATGGGAGTGGAAATGTCAAATATTATTTGATCAAGTTCTAACTTGCTAGTATTTTTTTTTATTTTTGTTACACACTACACAAAGACTCGCATCCACTAAGTTATTTCCTTATATGGATTTGGGGTTCCCAATAAACATCTTGTCAAGGGTACTTGACCTATAATCTTTATGCATTTTGCATCTTGAACAAGTAGGAGCACTTCAAAAATTTATTAAAATAAAATTGGTTTCCTTCTAGTGACAAAGTCCCAAAATCAAAATGCCACATGTCATCCCACTTCATGTATGCATTTAATTCAAGATATTTCTAGTTTTTTTTCAAATCTATAAAGACGTGTTCCCATTAGTTTTTTAAATTGGTAATAGTTGCAACAATCCTAAGGATTTGATAATTTGTATTTTCTTACTTTTATATATTGCATTTTTCCAAAAGCTTCTTTAATTTTGTTCCATTCTTTTCTAAGTGAATGGTTGTGTCACCCTTTAATGTCTTTAAAAATCTTGAGTGTCCTCAAGATGGAGATACATGTTATTTTTGTATGATCTTATATTTTACCTTGAATGATTTGATTAATAATACCATATTTTTTATTTTTGTATGATCTTATATCTCACCTTGAATGATTTGATCAATAAGACCATATTTTTTGGGATGGAAATCCAAAAATCTAGGGATGGACTAAAGGTAGAGGCAAGAGGAAATTTTTAAATTTTCTGTGAAGACTATTGATGGAGGGAGAGGGGGTGGCCCCCAAGGCCACCCAATTTTAAACTTTAAGGGAGTAATTGTAGGGTCTTCAAGGTTTAGCCCTAACAGTGTTTGTAATGTGCACGATTTCTTGAAGAAGGCTTGGGCTAGTGCGGCAAGTTCAGTGTCAGTGGATGGTGACAAAAATGTGAACAGTTGCCTTCGTTGCAAGGAGGAGTGACTAGAGATTAAGGTGCAACCTAAAGTGGTGGTGAATGAGATTATTTTATTACGACCCAAGGTCCTCATTTGTAGATCCATTGGAATTAGAGTGACATTAAGAAATATTAAGATATGGATATCATGCTTCTAGAAAATTGAAGACAAGTATGACATCGTTCTTTCTACAAATGGGTATTTTTTGGCTATTTTTGATAAGGAAGATCGAAATAAAAAATTTGAGAACAGCCCTTACTTCATGGATATGCAAGCTTGAAACTAGATAATGCAAGTATCACACAAGAGCATCACACAACACAGGATTTAACGAGGTTCACCAATGTGGCTACTCCTCAAAAATGACTGTTTGGACTACAATCCAAATCCAGTCTTTGCAAGGATTCAATTTTTACAATCGGTTTACCAGCACCCATTGGAAGGAGCACCAACCCCTGATTTATCTGTTGCAATGAGATAGGAGCACCAACTCCTTTTACCAAGCACCCACTTGGATTTCAATTTTGCAAGATAAATGGACATAAAAATGCCTTCTCTTTTGCAAGACCCTTACTGGTCTACAGCACATACAAAAATCTCACAGAAGCATAGAGAGAATTGTTAGAGACTCAATATCTTCTCATCTAATCTAAAACCTTTCTCTTGAATATTCAATAGAATAGCAGGTTTTGATCTAAGGCTGTTTTCTTACAGCACCCTTACTAACTGAGACCTTTTAAAATGCACAATGAAAACACAGTCACAGTAACCTTCTCACTATGCCAATTCGATC
This sequence comes from Wollemia nobilis, assembly GCA_028583015.1. Lineage (NCBI taxonomy): Eukaryota > Viridiplantae > Streptophyta > Pinopsida > Araucariales > Araucariaceae > Wollemia > Wollemia nobilis. The sequence continues at coordinate 14,513,607 of JAQPPZ010016724.1, forward strand.
CTTTTATTCTTGATTTCTTCGAACGGCTCGATTTCAAACGGTTTAACTTTCCCTCCAACTTTTCATGCATTCTCGGCTGTAATTGACGTGTCAAATCCTTCTCTGACCTGATCCGCCTTTTAGCCGCTTTCTTTCTGACATTTTGACGTTACGACGACCTTTTCTCTCGCACATTACGACAGTCCTTCTCTGCATATACTGACAACCCTTCTACGCGTTTCGATGCTCTGTTATCTCTACGAAACTGCTCTTTAAAATTCTTTTGCACTTTATTCTAAACGGTGTCAATCCTTCTATTCTACCTGTTACTTTCTTGTGAGTCAAGCACAAGCATCGAGAATACTGTATCACGGCCTTGCAACAGCCGTTCTACATTCAATGCATAGTTCCGTGGCAACTCTTTGTAACTGCCACCTTTGCCAGCCATGCTGCAACACGGCCCTGCAATAGCCGTTCTTTTCTTAATTGCAATGCTTCGTAACTTTCATTTTAACTTCAGTTAACTGCAGCATGAATTTCTCCTATGCATTCTCACCACCTGTCACTTGGAACTGCAGATCTGACTCTAGTTAACTTTTCATAACTGGCGCCATTTTGACACCTGTCACAATGCATGTATCTTTGACTTTTTCCTGCCAAAACATTACCTGTCGCGATATCGCGACGTTTTCCGCTTTGCTGACGTCATCCTCAACTTTGTCGCGATATCGCGACACTTTCGGCTTCCTGAGGCTTCTCTGGCAACTTGTCGCGATATCGCGACATTTTGGGTTTTGCTGACGTCATCCTCTAAGATGTCGCGAAATCATGACGTTTCTGGCTTCATGAGGCTTCTCTGGAAACATGTCGCGAAATCGTGACATTTTTTGTCTTGCTGACGTCATCCGCTAAGGTGTCACGAAATCGCGACGCTTTCGGCTTGCAACGGCTTTTCCAACAACTTGTCGCGATATCGCGACATTTTTAGACTTGCTGACGTCATCTTCAAAGATGTCATGAAATCACGACGTTTCCGGCTTGCAATGGCTCTTCGTTCACCCTGTCGCGAAATCGCGACACATTTTGGTTTTGCTGACGTCATCTTCATAGATGTCGCGAAATCGCGACGCTTCTGGCCTCCGTACAATTTTTACTCCATGCAGCCGCGAAAAACCTTACATGTAGCGAAATCGCTACACCATTGTTGCCTTAGCATTTTTCTTTTTTGCTTGCTAGTGAAACTCCGACGTGTAGCGATATCGCTACACCTTTCCAACATGTGTTTCTAACCTGTAGCGAAATCGCTACACCTTCGCATTATTCACTTTCAACTTGTAGCGAAATCGCTACACCTTCCTACACTTTGCATTTAGAACTTGTAGCGATATCGCTACACCTTCACACTATGCACTTTCAACTTGTAGCGAAATCGCTACACCTTCTTACACTTTGCATTTTCAACTTGTAGCGAAATCGCTACATCTTTCTGCCTTGCACTTTGACCATGTAGCGAAATCGCTACTACTTTTCACCTTGCAACTCGAAGCTGTATCTAAGTCGCTGCACTTTTGTCCTTAGTGTCTCAAGCTTGTAGCGAAATCGCTACGCTTTTCTTACTTGGTGCTTTTTCTTTGCTTATGTTGGCGAAACTCAGACATGTAGCGAAATCGCTACAACTTCTTCATCAACTTTCTCTCTCCTCCGATGTGTCGCGAAATCGTGACATTTTTCATCCTTGGTGCCTTTGCTTCAAACTTGTCGCGAAATCGTGACAGTTTCTCGATTTGGCTTCTTTCCTTCCAGCATGTCGCGAAATCGTGACATTTTTCCTTGCACATTCTCTCTCCTCCGATATGTCGCGAAATCGTGACATTTTTCAATGCACTTTCTCTCTCCTCCGATATGTCGCGAAATCGCGACATTTTCAATTGCATCTTCTCTCTCCTCGACATGTCGCGAAATCGTGACATTTTGGCGTGCTTTTTCTCTCTCCTCGGATATGTCACGAAATCGTGACATTTTCTTATGGACTTTCTCTCTCCTCCGGTATGTCGCGAAATCGCGACAGGAACCATGTCGCGATATCGCGACAGAAAACATGTCGCGATATCGCGACAGTTTTCTTCCTTGTCTTTTTTTGCAAAATTCTGGATCTGGGTCCCCTCTGTTTTTCTTGAGATTTTCTGCACTTGATCTGATCGACCTCTAAACTGCTTCAACTGCATCACTCTGTCTGTGTTGACAACAATTACAATCCTTTTGCACTTGCTTTTGCTGCACCTTGCTCAACAATCTCCCCCTTTGGAATTGTTGGCAACACTTTGTAGCCTTGCTCAAATTCTTCTCCCCCTTTGCCAATAATGCCAAAGGGCTGCTGCAAACTCCCCCTGAGTCTATGCACAACATTCTCAAGCATAAATAACTTGAATGCTCCCCCTGAGAATGTATTTCCCATAGCTAGTCAGTGCTTGGGAAGTGTGACTACTCCCAACTTCTTCCGAAGGTATTCAAATACTTCCTTTGGTAAAGGTTTGGTGAATATGTCTGCTACTTGCTCTGTAGTGGGAACAAACTCCAATCTGACCTCTCCTTCTGCAACCTTATCCTTCAAGAAGTGATACCGGATTGCAATATGCTTGGTGCGGGAATGCATTACCGGATTCTTTGAAATGTTGATTGCACTAGTGTTGTCACATTTGACTGAAATGGGCTCATTGAAGTGAATTCCTAGATCTTTCAATGTTTGTCTCATCCATAGTATTTGTGTACAGCAATTAGTAGCTGCAATGTATTCGGCCTCGACTGTGGATAAAGAGACCGATTCTTGCTTCTTCTTGTGCCATGCAACCAATTTGTTTCCAAGAAAGAATGCTCCTCCACTTGTACTTTTTCTGTCATCAATGCATCCTGCCCAATCAGCATCAGAGTATGCAAAGAGAGTGAAGTCTTTTCCTTTTGGATACCACAGCCCATACTCCATAGTACCTTTGAGATACCTAAAAATCCTTTTCACTGCTGTCACATGAGTCTCTTTTGGGCTAGCCTGAAATCTTGCAACCATGCAAACAGCTTGTAAGATATCCGGTCTAGTGGCTGTCAAATACAGCAGGCTCCCAATCATTGATCTGTACATTGTTTGATCAACATCCGGAGATTTATCATCCTTGCTCAACTTGCAGCTTGTTGTCATGGGGGTGCTCACTGGCTTACTATCTTCCATAGTGAACTTTTTCAGCATTTCTTTCACATATTTAATTTGAGAAATAAAGATCCCCTTTTCAGTTTGATTAACTTGTAATCCAAGGAAATATGAAAGTTCACCTATCATAGACATTTCAAACTCTTTCTCGCATTTTGTTTGCTATGTCTTTGCATGATTCATCATTGCTACTCCCAAAAATTATATCATCTACATAAACAACTAGAACAATGAAATTGCCATTTTCAGTTTTCACATATAAATTGCTATCCACCATACCTTTCTTGAATCCTTGCTTAGTGAGATAGTTGTCCAACCTTGCATACCAAGCTCTAGGTGCTTGTTTCAAGCCATACAATGCTTTCTTCAGCTTGCAAACAAAGTCAGGATTATCACAAAGTTGAAAACCATCAGGTTGTTCAATATATACTTCTTCTTCAAGATTTCCATTCAGAAATGCTGATTTTACATCCATCTGATAAACCTTGAAGTTCTTATGAACAACTAAAGCCAAAAATAGTCTTATTGCTTCAAGTCTGGCCACGGGTGCAAAAGTCTCTTCAAAATCAATCCCCTCAACTTGGGCATATCCCTTACAGACTAATCTTGCTTTATTCCTTACCACCTGTCCATCTTCATTCAGTTTGTTTCTAAATATCCATTTAGTACCAATTATGTTTTTATTTTCAGGCCTTGGTACTAATTCCCAGGTTTTGTTTTTCTCAATTTGATCTAGTTCTTCATTTCTTGCTTCCATCCAGCTTTCATCCGTGCTTGCTTCAATAATATTCTTGGGCTCAATACTTGGATAACGAGAGAATAGTTATTTACTACTCTTCTTCTTGTCTGAATGCCGACTGTAGGGTCCCCAATAATCTGTTCTTTGGGATGATTTTTCTGCCAACTGCCTGTTATGTATTTTCTATTTTCATCTCTTTCTAAGTCCTCTGAATCTGATTTCTGTCTCTCTTCTTTTTCTTGATCTTCATCTTCTTCAATAAATTCTTCATAGGTTGGGTAGTTTTCATTATTGCTGATTTCTTGTTTCCTGCCTTCATCAACCTTCACATCCGCACTCTCCACTATTTTCTTAAGTCTTTTGTTGTAGCATGTATAGGCTTTGCTTTTAGTTGAGTACCCAAGGAATATTCCTTCATCAACTTTGTCTTCAAACTTGCCAAGATTGCTTTCAGTTCTCTTAATGTAACACTTGCTGCCAAACACTTTGAAGTATTTTGCTGTAGCCTTTTTGCCAAACCACAGTTCATATGGTGTTTTGCTTTCATGCGGCCTCAACATACACCTATTCTGAATATAGACTGCAGTATGGACTGCCTCTTTCCAGAACCTGTCAGCAATTTTGCTCTCTGTTAACATGGTCCTTGCCATTTCCTGTACAGTTCTGTTCTTTCTTTCAACTACTCCATTCTCGTTGAGGTGTTCTTGCTGCTGAGAACTGTCTTCTTATTCCATGTTTTTCACGAGAATTCAGCAAACTCATTTGAAATAAACTCTCCTCCTCTATCAGATCTCAAACATTTAATTCTTTTTCCAGATTGATTCTCAACCAGATTTTTGAAGGTTTTAAACATCTCAAAGGCTTCTGACTTCTGTTTCAAAAAGAGTACCCATGTCATTCTGGAAAAATCATCAATACACAGCATAAAATATTTGTATCCATTTATGCTTTCTGTCCTCATGGGTCCGCACAAATCAGTGTGAATCAGTTCTAATGGCTTGCTAGTGAAATATTCTTTTGCTTTGAAGGTAGATCTGGTTTGCTTCCCCTTTTGGCATGACTCACAAATGCTGTTTGATGGTTTGCCAATAGTGGGTATGTCTCTTACTGCTCTTTTCGAGCTGATTTTTACCAGATTATCAAAGCTTATGTGACCGAGTCTTTTATGCCACAGCCAGTTTTCTTCTTCCTGTCCAACCAAGCAAGCTCCCTCTGAAGTCTCCGAGAGAGTATACAAATTTCTAGAAGTTCTCAGTCCAATGGCTATTAACTTTCCATTTGTTGTCTTTCTTACTTCACGACCCTCCTTCTTGAAAATTACTTCATGACCTCTGTCACAAATCCGACTTACACTCGGTAGGTTATGTTTCAGTCCTACCACAAAAAGAACTTCCTTAGAGTTGATTTTACCGTCACTTAACTTAACTGATCCTTTACCCACTATCTTTGCTCCATCATTGTTTCCGAATTTCACAGAACCACCTTCGTATGTCTGCAGCTTATCAAACTTCTGTTTGTCTCCTGTCATGTGACTGGAGCATCCACTGTCTAGAATCCAGGGAGCAGATTTATTCTGTGCTTTGAGAGCTGTTTGAACGATCAGGGATTCTTTGTCTTTCTTCGGTTGTCCCTTTTCTTTCCACTGAGTTTTGACAGCAGATCTGGTTACTTTCTTCACCTTCTCCCTTTCATTTGCTTGTGACAGTTTATTGGGAAATTTTTTGTACTGTTTTGATCCAGTCGATTGATATTTTCTTCCCTGGTATGTATTTCCTGCAAAAGAGCTACGACAATTTCTTGCAATATGTCCGAAGTTATGACAGTTATAACATTCTACAGCATAATCTATCAAAGGTGAAAAATTATTTCTGCTAGTGAAATTTCTTTGTTCTATATTATATCTACAACTAGAAATTTTATGACCATATGCATTGCACTTAAAACAATAACCAGAAAAGGAACGAGTGTACATGGGAAATGGATGTTGCCATGTGGAGGTAGAAGCCATGGGTCTTCTTCTTCTTTGATGAGAGACTTTGGTGAATCCATCATTTGCAGCACTCCTTTCGAGCTTGGATTTGTTGTTTTCTTTTGCATGATACGGTTTATCTTGATCAACTCTAATCTTGTCTTTATTATTTACTGGATCTACTGTTACAGCCTTTGAGTCCTTTGAGGTTTCTCCTTCATCAAAGCCCAAGCCAAATTTGATACCTGTGGGCCTTTGATTATTCAACATTTTGTTCAGTTTCTCAGAACTGTCTTCAAATTTTTGATGACAACTCAGTTTCCGATTCATTTCTTCTAGCTGCAGCCTTAATCCAACTATTTCCTCTTCCAGTTTATTGCTCTCATTTATTTTCACGGTCAGCTGAGCTTCAACATCTTCAGACCTTTTCTTGTATTCTTCGGTTTGTACTTTCAAACTTATTATTACATTGCTTGCCTCCTCAAATTTTCTTGTAATCTTTTTATTTCTTTTCCTTTCGCACTTAACTCTTCAAGAGCAGCAACTAACTCACCTTCCGGATCTATCTCGGCCTCATCTTCTAATTTTTCTTCACACTCCTGTGTTTCCTCGATTGTTTGTTCTTCAAAAGCCATGAATAGGGCTTCACCGGTTTCTTCTTCCGATTCCTCACTGGAGCTGTCTTCGGAAGAATCGATATTCGGGAAATGAAACTCTTCTTCTTGAAGTTTCTTTTTCTAAACTGCGGTTTCTTTTTCCGGACATTTCTTTCCGGATGTGTTCCTTCATCATTTTTATTTTTCTCCTTCATTGGGCATTTTGCTTGCAAAGTGCCCGATGCCTCCACAGTTAAAACATTTGAACGGCAACTTACCTCTGTACTTTCCTTTTCCCTTTACTAATTTCCTAACAAAGTTTGCTTCATTTTCATCTGCAGATTCTTCTTCCTCTGACTCTTGTTTAGATTTTACATTTTTCTCGTGCTTGGAAGGCTGCTTCTCCGTCGGAGGGCTTAGTTTGTCCAATCCTCATTTCATAAGTCTGTTAGAGAACCATGCATTTCATCCATACCTGAAGAAGTTTAAATCTTTTGCTTCTTCTATGGCAGAAACCTTTGCATCAAACCTTTTGTTGAGAGTTCTCAGTACCTTCTTCACAACAACTGCATCTTCCATTTCTTCCCCGAGTCCTCTTATTGCATTGATGATTTCGTTTACTCTCAGCATGTAAGCTTCTATGTTTTCATCATCGGTCATCTTTAATGCTTCGAACTGGGCACGATGTGTTTGCAGCTTAGCTTCCTTGATTTTGTTGTCTCCTTCATGAATGCTTTGCAGTTTGTCCCATATGTCTTTAGCAGATTTGCAGTTCATGATGCGTATCAACTCACTGTCGACCAATCCACACATAATCGCATTCTTGGCTTTCGAGTTGTTCTCAAACTTTTTCTTTTCAGCAACATCTGTTGGAGGAACAGTGGGAGTGGTGTATCCATTTTCAACGGATTCCCAAATGTCATAACCCAATGCACGAGAGATAGGTCCGCATTCCGAGCCTCCGGAAAGAATAGTTTGTTCCATCGAACGGAGGAGCTTTGTTAGAAGAGAAACCTTCACCACCGGCCATTGTATATCTCCCAAGAACACCTTAGCTGATTAAGCTTGTGCAGGTGCCCGGCTCTGATACCAATTGATATTCTCACAATGACACTGAGAGGGGGGGTGAATCAGTGTAACTACTTAAAAACTTAAATCTGCAACTTTTAAAACTAATAATGCAGGCTTGAAACTAGATAATGCAAGTATCACACAAGAGCATCACACAACACAGGATTTAACGAGGTTCACCAATGTGGCTACTCCTCAAAAATGACTGTTTGGACTACAATCCAAATCCAGTCTTTGCAAGGATTCAATTTTTACAATCGGTTTACCAGCACCCACTGGAAGGAGCACCAACCCCTGATTTATCTGCTGCAACAGATAGGAGCACCAACTCCTTTTACCAAGCACCCACTTGGATTTCAATTTTGCAAGATAAATGGACATAAAAATGCCTTCTCTTTTGCAAGACCCTTACTGGTCTACAGCACATACAAAAATCTCATAGAAGCATAGAGAGAATTGTTAGAGACTCAATATCTTCTGATCTAATCTAAAACCTTTCTCTTGAATATTCAATAGAATAGCAGGTTTTGATCTAAGGCTATTTTCTTACAGCACCCTTACTAACTGAGACCTTTTAAAATGCACAATGAAAACACAGTCACAGTAACCTTCTCACTATGCCAATTCGATCCTTTTATTCTTGATTTCTTCGAACGGCTCGATTTCAAACGGTTTAACTTTCCCTCCAACTTTTCATGCATTCTCGACTGTAATTGACGTGTCAAATCTTTCTCTGACCTGATCCGCCTTTTAGCCGCTTTCTTTCTGACATTCTGACGTTCGACAACCTTTTTCTCTCGCACTGCATTCTACATATTCTCGATATTGACAACCCTTCTACGCGTTTCGATGCTCTATTATCTCTATGAAACTGCTCTTTAAAATTCTTTTGCACTTTATTCTAAACGGTGTCAATCCTTCTATTCTACCCGTTACTTTCTTGTGAGTCAAGCACAAGCATCGAGAATTCTGTATCACGGCCCTGCAATAGCCGTTCTACATTCAATGCATAGTTCCGTGGCAACTCTTTGTAACTGCCACCTTTGCCAGCCATGTTGCAACACGGCCCTGCAACAACCGTTCTTTTCTTAATTGCAATGCTTCGTAACTTTCCTTTTAACTTCAGTTAACTGCAGCATGAATTTCTCCTATGCATTCTCACCACCTGTCACTTGGAACTGTAGATCTGACTCTAGTTAACTTTTCGTAACTGGCGCCTTTTTGACACCTGTCACAATGCATGTATCTTTGACTTTTTCTCGCCAAAACATTACCTGTCGCGATATCGCGACGTTTTCCGCTTTGCTGACGTCATCCTCAACTTTGTCGCGATATCGCGACACTTTCGGCTTCCTGAGGCTTCTCTGGCAACTTGTCGCGATATCGCGACATTTTTGGTTTTGCTGACGTCATCCTCTAAGATGTCACGAAATCGTGACGTTTTTGGCTTCATGAGGCTTCTCTGGAAACATGTCGCGAAATCGTGACATTTTCTGTCTTGCTGACGTCATCCGCTAAGGTGTCACGAAATCGCGACGCTTTCGGCTTGCAACGGCTTTTCCAGCAACTTGTCGCGATATCGCGACATTTTTAGACTTGCTGACGTCATCTTCAAAGATGTCACGAAATCGTGACGTTTTCGGCTTGCAATGGCTCTTCGTTCACCCTGTCACGAAATCGCGACACATTTTGGTTTTGCTGACGTCATCTTCATAGATGTCGCGAAATCGCGACGCTTCTGGCCTCCGTACAATTTTTACTCCATGCAGCCGCGAAAAACCTTACATGTAGCGAAATCGCTACACCATTGTTGCCTTAGCATTTTTCTTTGCTGCTTGCTAGTGAAACTCCGACGTGTAGCGATATCGCTACACCTTTCCAACATGTGTTTCTAACCTGTAGCGAAATCGCTACACCTTCGCATTACTCACTTTTAACCTGTAGCGAAATCGCTACACCTCTGCACTATGCATTTTCAACTGGTAGCGATATCGCTACACCTTCGCATTATGCACTTTCAACCTGTAGCGAAATCGCTACACCTTTTTACTTTGCACTTTAAACTTGTAGCGAAATCGCTACATCTTTCTGCCTTGCACTTTGACCATGTAGCGAAATCGCTACTACTTTTCACCTTGCAACTCGAAGCTGTATCAAAATCGTTGCACTTTTGTCCTTAGTGTCTCAAGCTTGTAGCGAAATCGCTACGCTTTTCTTACTTGGTGCTTTTTCTTTGCTTATCTTTGGCGAAACTCAGACATGTAGCGAAATCGCTACAACTTCTTCATCAACTTTCTCTCTCCTCCGATGTGTCGTGAAATCGTGACATTTTTCATCCTTGGTGCCTTTGCTTCAAACTTGTCGCGAAATCGTGACAGTTTCTCGATTTGGCTTCTTTCCTTCCAGCATGTCGCGAAATCGTGACATTTTTCCTTGCACATTCTCTCTCCTCCGATATGTCGCGAAATCGTGACATTTTTCAATGCACTTTCTCTCTCCTCCGATATGTCGCGAAATCGTGACATTTTTCATTGCATCTTCTCTCTCCTCAGACATGTCGCGAAATCGCGACATTTTGGCGTGCTTTTTCTCTCTCCTCGGATATGTCGCGAAATCGTGACATTTTCTTATGGACTTTCTCTCTCCTCCGGTATGTCGCGAAATCGCGACAGGAACCATGTCGCGATATCGCGACAGTTTTCTTCCTTGTCTTTTTCGCAAATTTCTGGATCTGGGTCCCCTCTGTTTTTCTTGAGATTTTTTGCACTTGATCTGACTGACCTCTGAACTGCTTCAACTGCATCACTTTGTCTGTGTTGACAACAATTACAATCCTTTTGCATTGCTTTTGCTGCACCTTGCTCAACATATGAAGAAATCCCATTCAGGTGCAGACGTTTTCAACTTTATGGTCACCTAGCAAGGGACTATCCTAAGAATACTGAGATGAAGTAGGAGGAGAAACCCCATCAAGAGAAATGTGTGGAAGTGGGGGAGGAGGATGGTTTTCGTGTGGTTATAAACAAGAAAATATTTTAGTTTGATGGCTTAAAGGGTAAGGAACGTTTCAAATTTCCTTTCAAAAATTAGTTTGATGACTTGGGATCTGAGTCCAGTGAGGTGGTTGTGATTTTTATAGGGAGGATTACCCCTCTCATGAGCAGGTTGTTCAGGATTATTTGATATCGTTCCCTCATAGCGATGGTGAGACCCCAGTGAAGATGTGCACTTAGGAATACTTTGGAACTCAGAAGGAGGATGTTGAACCCTTGGATGAGTCAATTCCAGTGAAGGTTAGGGATGTAGTTGAGGAAAGGGTTTTTGAGATAGAGGGGGATGGGATGAGAGGAAGGAGAAGGAATCCCTTAGGAATTATATCAAGTACTCAAAGGAAGCATCGACAAAAATAGCATGTGGCTAGAAGAAAATTGAAAAAGGACAAGAGATAAGGAAGGGGAGCATTGGGTGGAAGGAAGGGTTATGCAAATTATTGATTTGCATTTCAACTCTTTCTCCAAATTAATATTATTTCTTGGAATGTGAGGGGCCTGGAGAAAAAAATAAGCAGAATGTTGTGAAGCGTTTGATTAGATAGTATCATCCTTATTTGATGTTGATTCAAGAATCCAAATTGAATTTAGAATAAATTTTAGAAGCTTGCAAGATAATTTAGAAGGAAGTTTTGATTTTAGTGGTTGTTTCCAAGGGTAAGTCTAGAGGATTGCTTTGTATGTGGGATCCTAGAAAGATAGAGATTGTGGAGGCAATGGCAACTATAGAAATTTTGGAGATAAGAGGGTATCTACTTTCAAATTAAGATCCCTTTTAGGTAGTTAAATTTTATGCTCTGACTAATATAAAAGAAAAGGTGGAGCAATGGAGGGCAATGGAGGAAATTTTAGAAAAAAGGAAGGATATGTTTCAAATAGTTTTAGAGCATTTTAAGGCTATTGCTTCATTGGAGGAAAAGCAGGGAGGCTCCAGAGTCTTGGACGCGAGGAGTCATTTGCTCATTGACCAAATGGATAGGTTAGGTCTTAGATATGTGGTTTTGAAAGGCTGTTTGTTCACCTAGAGTAATAGGAGACTAAACTTGGATCATATCCTGAAAAGATTGAATCATTTTTTAGTTGATGATTTCTAGGAAGTTGGAGGAATAGTGTTGCACTTAGATATTCTCTCTATTGCAGGATCTAATCATTGGCCAATTTCTCTTGATATCATGAGTTGGATTAAAACAACCCTTTTTTGTTTCAACTTGTCTAGTTTGACCATGAGAGTTTCAAGGATTTGATCCTTAGATGGTGGACAGAGGAACGCCCAAGATTTGAATCTATGATGTTTATATTTTTTAAAAGACTATAGTATGTGAAGGAGAGGCTAAAAGAATGGAACTGTCTAATCTTTGGAAATATTGAGTGAGAGTCCCAAGAGGCATAGTAGGCACTTAAACAGGTGACTAAGAGGATTCATTTGGAAAGTCTTTCTTAGGATCTCTTGACCTAGGATATGGAGGTGGTGAAGAAGGTGGAGGAATGGGATCAAAAGGAGGATTTGTTCTAGAAACAAAAGTCTAGAATCACCTAGCAAAGGGGGGGTAGAAATACAAAAAAAATCCATCAATCCACTATGGGTAGGAGGGATTTTAATTTTATTAAGTCTCTAACCTATGGAAGGGGGCAAGTCATAAGGACATGGTGTGATATGCAAGAGGAAGCAAGGAGGTACTTCTCTAAACCTTTTTTTAAGGTTCCTCAAGATGATGAGGCACATTGGGAGATCTTGGAGTTGATTCCTCCCTGCATCTTGACTGATCAAAATTTGTTCTTGGTTAGAGATCTCTCTAGATATCTCTTTGTTGAAAGTGCAAAGGGTAGTATTTGATATGAATAAATATAAAACTCCAGGACTTGATGGTTTTCCAAATGAATTCTTTCAATTTATGTGGGAGGAGTTGGAGGAGGAAATCCTACAAGTAGTTGAAGAGGGCAAAAGGCATAAATTTGTCTTAAGAGCTATAATTATACTTTTATTTCTCTTAATCTGAAAAAGGATGGGCCTCCTCGTTGGATGAGTTTTGGCCTATTTACCTCTATAATTGTATATATAATATTATTTCTAAGGTTTTGGCAGAGCATTCGAAGGTGGTTTTATCAGCCATTATTTTTTAGGAACAGGGTGGATTTGTGCAAGGGAGACAAATCATGGACCAGATTATATAGACATAGAAATTTACTCCATGAGACTTAGTAAGGAAGGTAATATGTTTATTAAACTAGATATGTCCAAAGCCTATGATCAAGTTTATTGGATTTTTCTACTTAAGTTTTTATAAAATTTTGGGTTCGAGGATGATGGATCGATTGGGTGGTAGCTTGCTTTTCCAATCTTGATTACTCAGTCTTGATAAATGGTGTCCCGTCGGAGTAGTTTGGGGCAATTAGAGGCTTGATATAGGGAGATCCTCTATCTCCTTGTTCATTATTCAGGTGGAAGCCTTGGGTAGAACTATCCACAAATATAGAGAATCCCAAAAAATAAAAGGTTTTGCAATGTCCAGGGGGATCATGTCGTTGACGCATCTATAGTTTATAAATAATTTTACTTGTATGTGGATAGCAAAGATCAAGGAGGTCAAGGGGTTCAGAAGATGTTTGGATCTATATGGGAGAGCTTTGGGTCAAGTTATCAATGAATATAATTCTAAGGTTTTCTTTTTCAATGTTGATAATAGGGTGCAAACCCATATCCTTAATATTTTAAATTTCAAGAAATGATTGGTCCCTTTAAATACCTTAGGCTTTCAGTGGCAAGAAGACATATTGGAAAATAATATTGGAGGACTCTTATTGATAAAATTTAAAGTTAAATCATTGGACCCATCGATGGTTCTCATTGGGAGGAAGATAGAATTTGATAAAATTAGTGTTGCGAGGCATTCCAATATTTCAATTTATGGCTATTAAGGAGATTGATAAAATTTTGAGGGACTTTATTTGGGGAGGCTCAAAATTTAAAAAAAAAAATAAGTTTGGTAAAGTGGGATTTGGTCTACCTCCCACTACATAAAAGGGGGGGCTAGATATCTGCATATTGGTCGATCAAAACTTAGCTTTAATCGGAATTAGATTTTGGACCAGTCTAGCCTTAAGTCGAAGGTTCTATCTATGAATTATAGGGATGAGGAGGAACCGATCTATAGCCTCCCCTTTAATGAAATGGGATCCGTCATTTGGATTGTAATTAAAAATGCTATTAATGTTATTAATGTAGGGCTATTCTGGAAATTCATAAATGGGAGAAAGGAAAAATTTTGGGATGATGCGTAGGATCAACACCAACCAATTTCTTCCCAATTCTTGAACCTGGGTAGTGTTGCGAAGATTTTTAAGAATGTAAATTGGGTCTATTTAGGGAATTTTGGGAGGAATATGAAGTGGTATGGGGTTGAGGAGGTAGAAATAATTCTCGGTTTGGATATAGATAGATGAGGAAGACAAGGATAGTCTAAGGCTATTTTGGATCAAAGCAATGCTTATGGTCGAAAGAGAACTCTTTATTATGGAGAGATAAATGAAATGGATGGTATTTCATCAAGATTACATGGACTTGTAGGTATTGCTTTAACGATATTACCCTAATCATGGGGAAGGAATAAGTACCACATGGCAATTTCTGGTAGGAGTGAAGAATTGTGCATAAGGGGATTGAAGGCCTCGATGTTTCATGATTAGGAATAGTATGAATTATCATGTATGATGGAAGGTGAATATTAGCAAGATGAGCTAGCAGAGCAGGTTTCATTATTGGATGCAGGTGCATCACCATCAACTGGAGCATTCCAAAATGAAATTGGAAGTTATCTCACTCTCTATCCATGAATGGTAGTTGGGGCTGGATAGACTTTTCAAAGATTTGTTTTATTTTTTGTAGTAATTTGCAATCACAACTAGAAATTAAGACCTCTTGAATGTAGTTTTGATAGTATATGTTGTATCCAAGGAAAATAAACCAATGGTTTTGTTTTATTATAGTTCTTAGGAGTCCTCCACCTCTAATATGTCTTTCAATGATTAGGTGTAGCAATGTTTTTTTGTGTATTTTTTTGTCTTTTCTATAACTGGACATTTAGCCTTCATGGAATTATAGGCATGTATATCTATAGACACTTCCAATATGCGGCCCTTGTATGGAAGGCCTCACGACTATGTAATATAGTTTTTGTTTAATAAAATGTAGTCTTTTTTCATTGACAAAAAATATACCATATTTTTTCTCAAAATATCTACCATCCATGTTTGATATTTAGTCCAATGATGCTCCAACTTTAAGCCTATAAATATGTTAGAATTCTTACCATAAATTTTTCATTCCTCCTTAGCATGCTCGATCCACACCAAACTATGGCAATCGATAGTGCAAACAATGATTGAATCTTCATATTTTCTCTATTTCAAAAATTCATATTCCTTTTTTATTAAATATGAAAACCATTAATCAGATGGCATTAGCTCAACTGGTTAGATTCGTCGACATTCAAGGAGGAGATCAAGGTTCAAATATTGCCAAGCAATACATGGATAATATCCAGGATTTATTGTAATACCACTATGTGGTGATGATGTAATACAAGTGGGTGTCGTTTCAATCCCCATAACCAATTGAAAATATATATATCAAAACCATTACCCCAAAAAAATCATCAACCACATGTTTTTGTTCAACCTAAGATAAAATTTGTTTTACAAATTATCTTAGTTGTTATGGTCAATTCTAATTTTGAAACAACTACCCACTAAATAAGGTATTTATTTCTTAGTTGCATGTGGGATTGTCATTGTTTCCTTCTCATCAATTAGTTTACCCAAATTTATTAAAAATAGTTACTTGCTCTCAAAATATAGAGGGTGTCCATATTCCATGATAACTACACCAATACATGTTCTTGAAGCATTGCACTCTATGACAAATGGTTTGTTTAATATTGGAGTAGCCAAAACTAGAGTTAAGCACATGGTTGTTTATAAGGCATTGAAGAACTTTGTAGTTTCCTTTGTCCAAGTAAATACATCTTTCTTTGTAAGTGTTATAAATGCTAACATTTTCTCATAATTTTTCACAAACTTTCTCTAGCATCCCATGATATTCATAAATCCCCTGAGACTAATGATTTTTAGAAGAGGTAAATCCTACATTGCCTAATTTTTCTTGAGATCTACTTTCACTCTATATGTTCCAATGTGACCCAAATACTCTACCTTGGACACTCCTAAAAAGAATTTGGACTCATGACAAACAAGTAATCCTTGTCTAGTGTATTGAGCACATGTTCCACATGCTACATATGCCCTTCCTAGGTCTTCTTCTAGACCAATATGTCATCAAAAATACCAATAAAATTTTTCTCAAAGGGATTGAATATTGAATTCGTGAGGCTTTGAAAAGTGTATGGGCCATTAGTTACACCCAACTAGCATAACCATCAACTCATAATTACCTTTAAAAGTTTAGAAAGTTGTGTTTAGGTGTGTATTCCTCTTTGATATTTAATTGGTAACACCTTGATCTCAAATCCATTTAGTAAAAAATAAAGCCCTATACAACTCATCCAATAAATCATTAATAATAGGAAAATAAAACTCATATTGGATTGTGAGGATATTGATGATGAAAATTTAAGCACATCCTCCATGGTCTATCTTATTTTTTTTACCATCACCATTAATAATGGATATAAATTGGTGCTAGATATAGCTACAACACATCACACACCAACTTCTTTCAAAAATTACCATTGTCAACGAATATGTATTGGTGGCAAGTCTAATTATACCTAGTTATAGCACATCACCTACCAACTTTTGTGTTTCATTATATTCTTGTGGATATCTATAAGGCTAGAGATATGGTGGATGGTTACTACAAACATATGTACAACATGGTCAAAGCATTCTCTTAGAAGGGAGTCCCTTGGGCTCTTCAAAAACGTTCTACATATTAGTAGAGATACCTAGAGAATATTATACATCTACTTTGACCTTTATAGATAAGCATTCCCTTTACCACCTTCACGCAAGGTATTTTCCATTTAATGAAAACTTGCCACTTTAGAAGCGATGATTGTACCCCTTAGAGTTTAATTAGGTTTTCATTCTTTGTTCATCGTACATATCACTTTTAAAAATTCATGGTAATATCTCCAAATGAAACATCCATTAGGAACCAAGGATAACATTTGCAACTCCCAAATGCAAAACACAATGTCCAATTTGTGCAGAGCTACATGTAATATGTGTAACATTGGATACACTTCCCATAAAAGAAAGTTTTGGATCCTTGTTCATCAATACTTGAAACATCCCCAAGTTTTCTCATATATCTCAATCTCTTTGTAACTTCTCCTCACAAAACTATAGGTGCTACCTAAATCAATCAATACAATTACACTTTGATTCTTTGTAAAACCTTATACCCTTATTTTTTTGTGAGTTTGCATTCTTGTGAGTGCAAAAACTGATAAACCTAGCTAGTCATCCTCTTGTGTCCTCAAATGGGTTTACGTCATTCTTTGGGATGAACACTTCCTCCTCTTATTCTTCCTCTTCCATGTCAATATTGAAAATTTTCTTCTCTCCACATTCTTGATCTTTAGTATGCTTCGACTTGTACTCAAAAGAAAAAGAAAAATCCTATAATCCTCTCCTACGCTATTAACTTGAAATATAATTGCATTGTCTCAAAGTCTCATTATACCAAGCACTTTGGTACATTGAGTTTGTTTTTTTGCTAGACTTGTCGATCTTTCCACATCATGAAGTGTTCAAGGGTCATGCATGTCAAATTTGCTTTCTAATCTTATCCTTCAACCCATTTCTAAATGTTGAAAATACCATTGTTGTATTTAAATTCAACATGAAGCTAGAGTACTCATGAATTCTTTGTAGTATTCTTCAAAGAATTCCTTTTGTTTGATCTCTATCATTTGTAATACATAATATGATAAGGAACTCTTAAAAACATCCTCTTGAATTATGTTGTTGAAGGTACACAAACTTTTCTCATGCCCCATTTAGTCCACCTTCATGCTTGATCATCACATAAAGACACTTACAAATATATTTTTCAATTGTCAAGAACCCTATGCAACATGATGCATTTCATCTTGGAAATTCAACAACTAGGATTTTTATTGGATCGTTAAGTTTTTGCAATTATGGATTGGGCCATGTTCACATCTATATTAGAATCTAATTTATATCACTGTCATTATTTTATGTTGCATTCGATAATTTACATGAGTTACTTCAACGATCAGCATCAAGTCACTCTGGCTATTTTCCTCTAAATCGTTGTCATTTACCTTCTTAAATTTTGTGTAAACTTTACACTTTTTTCTAAATTCATTTTCATCAAATAAATTATAATTTAGCCATTTTCAAAGTTTGTTAGAAATCTTAGGTGACTCTATATATACCACCTTTTATTCCAACATATTTTTCCAAACTATTCAATCTACTTGTTACAGTACCATCTTGTAGTGAATTGTTGCTAAACCAACTGAGTAGTATGTTCATGGTGACTCGGCACTACTAGTTGTGGAGTTGTAACTATTAATTCTTTCTAGGTGGTTGTGTTGCTTGCCTTTATATCTTGAGGATCTTGTAGTGAATTTTTTCTAGACCAATTGAGTATTATGTTCATGGTGACTCGACACTATTGATTGTGGAGTTGTAGCTATTAATTCTTTCTGGGTGGTGTTGCTTGCCTTTATGTCTCGAGGATCTCTTCTTGCAACTGACATACACTATGTTATTCTTTCTCATCCTTATCAATCTCTCTTGGATCCTTTCCCATCCGTTTGTGATGAGCATTATGACTTACATCTCCCAAGTTATGGATCGAACTTTTCTCGTAAGGTTACCAAAGATGTCTTAATTTTATCAGCATTCACTCTCCATTGTTCTTTTTTTTGTTTAATATAATTTTCTATGATTAAGTGATCTATTATGTATTGTTTTGTTGCACAACTATGAAATAAGTGATTCACCTAGCGTTTCCATTAAGATAGTGTGTTCCCTTCATGTCATGCTTCCAACACCCAATGTAGAGAATCTCTCAATATTTTCCTATATTGGATTGATAGGCCTTTTGAGTACCTATTTTTGGGGCTTGTCTTCGTTTTCTTCAATAGACTTTTCATATTTATTTTTTACTTGATTTGATATATATATATATATATATATATATATATATATATATATATATATATATATATATTGGTTGTATAGGATTAAAAACACGCCCCAACCGTATTACATTATGACAACAAAATGGTATTACAACAGCTTGGTTATTATGTATGAATCACTTGGTAAGATTCAAACTTAGGTCTACACCTTGAAAGTCGAAGAATCTAACAAGTTGAGCTAATGTCATTTAATTATAACAAGGTTGTTTCCATTTCCTTTGCTAGCCTCTTCATGTTGATTTTTTTTTATTTAAATTATATTGTAAAATCCTCACGGTTCCCTCTTAACAACTTCATTCCCTTTGTGAAACCTTTTCATAGAGTAGACCCCATTTTTGGTTCCAATCTCGAGCCCCTCCGAGGTCCCTCTCACTTGAAGTAAAAGTTTACCGAGGTGGGGAAGAGGTATGTATAGTAGTAGCTTTCCCGATTTGAAACCATGTCCATGGGGATAAAATGATGGAGACATTGTTGATTTCCCTGTATAGCCAAAAAAAAAAAATTAGATCGCATTTCCAAAAATAATGTAGTTTAAATTCCTACTAGCCATATTTGTCAATATCCCAAAATGTGGCAAGGAGATTCAAACAAAAAATTGTCTTATTTTGCTAAATTGTTGTAGTAATATGTTCAAACCTCATTAAGACTACCCTTTAATTATTGAATTTATGCTTATTCAAGTTGCCCATTTCTTGGCCTCTGCTCTTCCCTCACAAAAATTCACATGCATATCTTCATAGATGACAAAGATCCTCCCTCTTTGTTAGTTGCTCAAATGGAAGCACCTAGAAAGTCAAATCCTTCTTTGTTGGTTGCTCAAATGAAAGGGAGGTTCACCTAGAAAATCAAACCACGTTAGTTGCTCAAATGGAAGCACCTAGAAAATCAAATCCTTTTTTGTTGGTTGCTCAAGTGGGAGGGAGGTTCACCTAGAAAATCAAACCACATGCAAAATTTGCTAGACCTAAAATGCCTTTCCATCCAACAAATATTAAATCGGGAAGGAAAATATAAGCTCGTGACTCATACTCTGGAAGGAAAAGACATCAGGAAAGAAGAAGGTAAAGAAGAACCATGGACAAGAGTTAATCACAAGAACAACAAAAGGAGAAGCACTCGACCATATTTTCCAAGGCACTCAAACAGGTTACATAATCTCTTCCATGGCTATTGCTTTTCATGTAACAAATATGGTCATAGAGCTGTACATTGCACTGGTTATGTGAAAAATGATGTTAATAGAAATTTCAATTCTTTTGCACCTCTTATGAATAATGATGTCATATGTTATAAGTGCAATAATTTTGGGCACAAGGCTAGATGGTGTAAAATGGTATTTCCTGAGTCAAGTAAAAAGAATACAACTTCAACAATTAGGAAAGAGAGAAAAGGGCATGAGAAAGTTAGATCAATGTTAGTACAAACAACTCTTCATGTTCAGGATAAGGGAAAACAATGGTTTCTTGATAGTGGATGTTCTAGTCACATGACAGGAGAGAAAAGTAAATTTCTTGTACTCAAAGAAACTGATGGAGGATCAGTAAGATTTGGTGATAATGGATCAACAAAAATTTGTGGAAAAGGAACTCTGAGTTTAGATAATGGGAAAACAAAAACAGAGAATGTATTGTATGTCAAGGGGTTGAGGCACAATCTACTAAGTGTGAGCCAACTTTGTGATCAAGGGCACATGGTTACATTTCATCCAAGTAGATGTGAGATTAGAAAATCTAAAACTAGAAAACTTATTGCAAATGCAAGTAGAACTACAAACAACCTCTACATGCTAAGTGAGATTAAAGGAGAAAAGTGTTTTCTATCACAAGAAGATGAGAGTTGGTTGTGGCATAGAAGAATGGGTCATTTGAACTTTGACAACATAGTAAACATAAGCAACAAGTAGGCTGTCAGAGATTTACCCAAGCTAAAAAGGCCACAAAACACAATTTGTTCACAATGCCAACATGGGAAGCAAACTAGAACAAGTTTCAAGTCAAAAGGATTTATGTCATCTGAGCCATTGAAACTAGTGCACACTGACCTATGTGGTCCTACAAGGACAAAGATTTTACAAGGTGAAAGTTACTTTATATTATTTATAGATGATTACTCCAGAATGATTTGGGTAGCTTTCCTGAAAGAAAAGTCAGAAGCTCTTGAGAAGTTTAAAGCTTTTAAAGAATTAGTGGAAAATGAAACAGGTAAAAGAATTAAGAGTTTAAGGTCAGACAGAGGAGGAGAATTTACCTCAAATGAATTCGTAGACTTTTGTGAACAACATGGGATCAAAAGAGAATATTCAGCAACAAGAACTCCTCAACAAAATGGGGTAGTTGAAAGGAAAAATAGGACAATTGAGAATATGGCCAGAGCCATGTTAAATGAGTCTAAGATTTTAGATGGTTTTTGGAAAGAGGCAGTACATACAACAACATATATCATCAATAGAGCTCAAGTAAGAGTAAACCATCACAAAACTCCATATGAGCTCTGGAAAGGAAGACCAGCCACTGTAAAGTACTTCAAAAATTTTGGAAGCAAATGTTACATAAGACGGGAAGAGAAAAATTTGGGTAAGTTTGACCCAAGATGTGATGAGGGTATTTTTCTTGGCTATTCCACTAAGAGCAAAGCCTATAGATGCTATAACAAAAGGACACGTACTATTATAGAAAGTATAAATGTAACAATTGATGAGAAGATAGGGTCAAGAGAACCAGTTCAAGAAATTATGTATCAAGAAGATGAAAGTTGTCAAGAAGAGTTATGTGAAGAATCAGAAGAAGAAGAAGAAACACAAAGATTTTTTCCTAAGACTCCATCCAGGTATGTATAGAAAAATCATCCAAGGGATCTAATCATTGGGAATCCAGATGAGAGACAGACAAGGAGAAGGGTAATAGCATCAAATCAACAAGTAAATTTCTCTTTGTTATCTAAAATTGAGCCAAAATATTTCAATGAGGCAAGTGAAGATGAATTTTGGATTAAGGCAATGAATGAGGAACTAGATTAGATAGAGAAAAGTAAGACTTGGGAACTTGTTCCACGACCAAAAGGTAAAAATGTGATTGGCACTAAATGGGTATTCAGAAACAAGTTAAATGAAGATGGTCAGGTAGTCAGAAATAAAGCAATATTAGTATGCAAGGGTTATGCACAGGTTGAGGGAATTGATTTTGATGAGACATTTGCTCTAGTTGCATGACTTGAAGCTATAAGAATGTTCTTAGCCTTCTCAAGTTTCAAAAATTTCAAAGTATATCAGATGGATGTTAAATCAACATTTCTAAATGGTGTCCTAGAAGAAGAGGTTTATATTGAGCAGCCAGAGGGATTCAACTTAACTGATAAACTAGACTATGTATGCAGATTGAAGAAGGCACTTTATGGACTAAAACAAGCTCCTAGAGCTTGGTACTCAAGATTGGATAAGTACCTTCAGGAACAGGGTTTCAGGAAAGGAATAGTGGACAATAACTTATACATCAAAAATGAAGGGAATGACTTACTAATTGTGGTTGTTTATGTGGATGATATCATTTTTGGAGGCAATAATGATAAGATGTGTCAAAAATTTACAAAGAGCATGCAAAATGAATTTGAGATGTCAATGCTTGGTGAGTTGTCCTTCTTTCTTGGACTTCAGATTTCACAATCATAGAAAGGTGTATTTCTTTCACAAACCAAGTATATAAAAGAGATGCTAAAGAAATTCAAGTTAGAATATTGCAAACTAGTGAGTACCCCCATGGTTACAGGATGCAAGTTAAGTAAAGATGATGAATCTCCTAAGGTAAACCAAAAATTGTACAGATCTATGATTGGCAACTTACTGTATGTCACAGCTACAAGACCAGATATCATGCAGGAAGTGGGATTAGTGGTAAGGTTTCAAGCAGCACCTAAGGAGACACATGTAGTAGCAATAAAGAGGATTCTCAGGTATTTAAAAGGGACTATGGATTTTGGGCTCTGGTACCCCAAAAGCGACAATTTCACTCTCACAACATATACAGATGCAGATTGGGCTAGCAACATTGATGACAGAAAAAGCACAAGTGGAGGAGCATTCTTTCTTGGAGACTGTTTAGTCTCTTGGCTAAGTAAGAAACAAGCATCAATATCCTTATCCACAGTAGAGGTAGAGTATATTGCAATAGTTGCTTGTTGTACACAGGTATTATGGATGAAGTGAACTCTAGAGGACTTCAAGATAAAGCATGATCACCCTATTCCCATATTGTGTGATAATACAAGTGCTATAAATATCTCAAAGAATCCAGTGATGCACTCTAGGACAAAGCACATTCCGATCAAGTATCATTTTCTGAGAGAACAGGTGACAGATAAGCAAGTCAGGTTGGAATATGTTACTACAAAGGAGCAGATTGCAGATATCTTCACTAAGCCACTTTCGAAAGAGACTTTTGAATATCTTCGAGGAAAGTTGGGAGTAGTTCTACTCCCACCCCAAAATTAACCACCTCAAAGAGAGGAGGTGGGGGAGGGGCTGAGCTAAGAGTCTTATTCTTAGCCCCAATCCCCAAAGGTGGCCCTTTGCCATTGATGTCAAAGGGGAGAGATTTGAGTTAGGGGAGAGCATTCAGTCAAGGGGAGCAATTTTGGAAAAATAGGAAAAAGGAATGGTTCAGAAAAAGGGTTGCCATCAATGACAAAGGGGGAGATTGTTGGAAATTTTGAGTAGTTGTGTTGTCATTGATGTCAAGAGTAAGTGATCAGTGCAAGACTTGGCAAAAGGAGGGTTAAAATATTTATATTTTAAGCCCAAGAGATTTGGTTTAAGAGCTTCACATGATTGGTCAAAAGGATGGTTAAATACCCTGAAGGAAAGGGATACCTAGGCCTAAAGGAAATAATATTATAATATTTATTATTATAATATTAAAGGAGGTCGAAAAGGTCTAAGTCTAAGGTGAAAGAGAAAAATACCTAGGCCCAAAGGAAATAATATTATATATTTTTTATTATAATATTAAAGGTTAAAAATAAAGCCTAAGGTAATTTATAAATATTAAAATTATAAAAAATAAAAAAAATTATTTATATAAATAACCCTAAAGTTAGGGTGGGCGCAAATTCATTTTAAATAATTCTTCCTCCCCATCGACGTTCGAAGGTGCTTGGCATATGGTATAAATACCATAAGACTTGCCAACCAAAATGTAAGTCTCCGATTTCATGCATGTGCGAAAAGGCAAAGTTCATTAATGCGAAAATTCATGAGCATAAGAAGAGGATATTATTCTTTTTAAAAGGCAATCGAAAACGTGACGAATAAGTTGGTAGGCGTAGAGCCTTGTCACCAACCGACTGGTTGGGCTAGTGGCAAGTGGTCGGTGTGTAAGGCGCATGGGAGAGCGGAGGTTCCGCGTTCGAGTCTCGACAGCTGTGAAAGGGCAAAGTTTTATTTTTTTTTATTTCGACGCTAGATCGAAGGTACTAAGCGCATGAGGCGCTTTTCCCTCCCAAGTGAGCGCCTAGCTCACGCGGCGGTTAGGCCGCGGCTAGGGCGCTGGCGACAGCGTGACCTAGGATCGAATCCCACCGAGTGGCGTGCAAAGGTACTTTAATTTTTTATTATTGTTTATGTTGAGTGTGTGGTCAAAGGTCTAAGGTTGCATTGTGAGCACCTAGGGAGATATAAGGAGGTTAAGGTAAATTTAATTTTTACCTTAGTTAAAGGTGGTAAATGTTTTAATTTTGATTTAAAAGGTGAATTGCATTATTTCTGATTTGTGATGGTTAATTATTTTTGAAATGCAATTTTTGAGTAGGGAGACATAAGTAAGAAATTTGGATTAATCTATGCATTAAATTTCAAGAGGAGGTTATAGTGAAAGTGAGTAATTGGAATCTTTGTTTGAGAAGTTTGGAGATTATAAGGTGTACTTGAGACTTGATAATTTTTGTATAGTGAATAAATTTTTGAGGAGAATATTTGTGGAGATTTTGAGATAGATTGTTGCTATCTAACCTTGAGATTGGCAAAGAAGATTTGATTGTGATTGAGACAGGTTTTGAAGACATATCTCCATCAAAACAAAAGGTATGGGCACATCTTCCTTATGAGTGAAATATTGTTGGATTGAATGTTGTGAAATGCAAAGTTGGAGTGAAAAGGTTTGTTTGATAAGCATTGTTGGAAATGTTTGAGTGAGTTTTCATATGCATGATTGGTGAATGTTTGTGAGAACATTTGAGTGTGAAATTGAGAACTATCTTGAGCTAGGGTTTGTGAAAGATCATGAGTATCATTGTTATGTGAATTTGGAATCATCTTGAGTCAAGGGTTGAGTTGTTGGAAGTATAGTGAAACACTTGGTTAGGGTTTGTAAGCAAGTTGTGTTTCATTGAGTGAATGGTTGAATGAAGTTGGTTGAGCATTATTGATTGAAAGCATTGGAGTGATAGTTCAAGTTTTGTGAAACAAATTATTCTTTATTTCTAAATTGATTTGAAAGAGAGTTTGAAAGTGATTGAGTGTCTTTGTGAGTGTGAAACATATTGAGTCTCTAATCATTCTCTATATGTTTCTATGGTTAAACAAGATTATGAGTGAAACTTGTTTGTGGTATTGAAGAGGTTTTCTGTAAGAGATTAAGTTGAGTTTTCTAAAATTGTTAATGAGCTTTTTGTGAAAGTTTAAGGACAGATTAGAGGTAAGTCTTTGTGAAGACTTGAGAGCAGAATTGATTCATTTGTTCAAGCCTTGTGTTAAGGCTTTGGGCAAATATGAGCAGAGTTGGTTTGTGATTTGATCAAGCTTTGTGCTAAGGCTTGAGAACAAATTTGAGGATAGAGTTTGGTACATATTTATGAGCAGGTTTGTGCCAAAGTAGAGATAGATTTGGGGACAGAGTTTGGTGCAGATTTGAGAGCAGATTTGTGCCAGAGCAAAGATAGATTTGTGAGCAGAGTTGACAGAGCAGAGGACAGTGTTTAGTACAGATCTGAGACAGATATTGAACAAAGTTTAGAGCAGGCTTTGGAGGTGACAGAGCAGAGGACAGTAGTCTCCAGTGGATAGAGATCCATTAGCCAAGGTAGTGAGGACAAAGATCTTTTGAGTGAGGACAAAGGTCTTCAGTGGAGAGAGATCCACAAGCCAGTGCAGTGGAGGCAATAGTCTTCTAGAAGATCACCAGCCAGAGCAGAGGAGAAGGAGTTCTCCTATGGATTGGAGTCCACAAACTTGATTAGGGGATTGGTGTCTCCTTTGGATAGAGGTCCATAAACATTGTAATAGGGAAGGATTCCCAAGAAATTTGTTGAGAAAATTTTAGTGAAATATTTTCTCCGTGGAGTAGCCCACATTGGGTGAACCACGTTAAATCATGTCTCTCATGTGTGTGATGCTTTGTGTAATGTTTATTGCTTTAATATTGCTGATGTTATCATATGGTTTGAAAAGCAAAAAGTTTTATCTTATACTGTTCACCCCCCTCTCAGTATAAGCACATGTTCTTCAAGTAGTACATCATTTAACCAACCCCCAACCATTAACTAAAAACTTAAAAGACAAGACATTGCATAAATTCTAAGGTCCTATATAATAGAAGCAACCACATACCAAAGACATAACAAAATTATAGCAATTCATCAAGTTGGAACTTTTTTATTACATATCAGTCACTATCATGAATAATTCCAGGAGTACATAACCCACCAAGTGGCCATATTCAAAGACCATACTCACACTACAAAACGAGGTATTACATGTCTTACATTGGATGAATCAAATCTCCAACTTAACTTTCTAATCATTAAAAGGATTTAAAAGTATCATGGTTGCCATAAGGTTGTCTCACTTTTCTTTGACATGCACAATGATTTTTCAATTCCACTAACTAAAATAAGAACAAGGACGTGAACATGCAAATCATTGCCAAAATTATTCTATAATATTTTTACCCCTTGGCTTCAATCATACAATAATCCCTAGCTAAACTACAAATTTATTATTTATTACATAATAATGTTTGGATTTAGAAAAACTAAAGCAAAACAATTAACCGGAAATGATAACAAGTGCATGCCTCAAGTGAGAGCAATCAAATCCACGAAAATTAGACCGGTTAAAATCATCTATATTCAGCAACATGTAGTAACAATAGTGTCTTGTCTCTAGACTTTTCCTTCTAGAGTCTGTATCCAACTTCGAGGTTCTAAGGTTATCGATATTGATGTGAGAAGAGGATTATACTGCGGATCGTGTAAATTGATCAATATGTTTCAGAACTCTTAACCAATGTTTCTAGATGTTTGGTAGGTGTAAAATGCTTTGTATCTTTTTTGCAAAGCAATTGCAAATTGCAAAAAAAATAATGATTTGATCATTATAATGTGACAATTGAAGTAACAGTCAATGTAAACAGTTACAATGTCACCACATAGTCCCAATGCACTTGAACTGCCTTTGCTTCAATGAATTTGTGAGGTCAATTTTGAATCATCGAAGGGAAACCCACAAATCTAGATTATTCCAAAGTGAACTTGCCTGGTACTGTTGAAAGGCAACCTGACTAACGATTCTTTCAATATATCCTTGGATGATATCTAACCCAAAGGCTAAAGGACTTGGTCTGCCTCAGTAGTTTGTGGCTAGAACATGTTTGAGCAGCTTGCTCCAGAATAGAAAATATGTTTTCCTCAGCCTCATTAGAAACTAAAAACAATAGAACTCGTTATAAAATCAGTTAAAGATTTTATTTTTTCCAGCCCACTTCATGGATGAATACGTGTTTAAAAGCCTATAATAGCATTACTAATGCATGAAAGATTTGAACGTCAAAATTAAAAGGGTCTCTTGCTTGACAAGAATCGAAGCATTTTCGTTCCCTATATAATCAAATTCATCCTACCATCATTAAGTACATAGCTGCTTGGGGCAATGCATAGTTCATGAAATAAATTGTTTTTTGCAATGTAGCCAAACTAAATACCAAATACTCATTATCCATGTGCCACATTGACAAAGGTGCACAAGTAAATAATTGATTTAACCACCGTGCTTCTAAAGTATGTATTCAAGGTTTCATTTTCATTTCCCCTCCTTCAAACTCATTGGAAAAGAAAAACAAATTTGATATTGTATTTCAACATGGAAATGGATTCAATATGAATAAGTGACCATGCCCATCAAGTTTAATACCTGCATAATTGCCAAAACGGTATTGTATTAATAACTCTATATGGTTGGTCAAGATACCATGGTAATGTGATCGTGATGTAATAATGGGTGGGACACATTTCAATCCCATATAACTTCTTTTTTTTTTGGAGGGGGAGCAAGGAATAAGCAACCACAAAAAAGTAGACAAGGTCTTTTTGAACAAGTTCCTTACTTCCTAACAAGTTCCTTACTTCAACATGGAAATGGATTCAATATGAGTAAGTGACCATGCCCATCAAGTTTAATACCTGCATAATTGCCAAAACGGTATTGTATTAATAACTCTATATGGTTGGTCAAGATACCAAGGTAATGTGATCGTGATGTAATAATGGGTGGGACACATTTCAATCCCATATAACTTCTTTTTTTTTTGGAGGGGGAGCAAGGAATAAGCAACCACAAAAAAGAAGACAAGGTCTTTTTGAACAAGTTCCTTACTTCCTAACCAGTGCTCCTCTTATCTATGTCTGTAAAGCAAGTGATGGCAGTCTAGGTAACTGCTAGCATGCCCATGCACATAAAATTACAGCATGGCTACTTATAGAAATGAAATTTAAGTTAACATAAAACTAGAGTTTAAGATTGCTGGTATTATAGAGTAAATTTCATACCAGGGAAACATTAAAAATAAATAAAAGTCATTGAATAAAATAAAAACAAAAGCTATCTGGCCAAAATCCTCAACTTTCAAAGAGAGACAAAGAATCAAATCTTGCCAAGTGACACATGCATAACTTCCAAGCTATTGTAATAACCCTATGTGGTCATGATGCAATACAGGTGGGGCCCATTTAAATCCCATATAATACATTAAAAATAAAAAAATAAACATAAAAGCTAGTTATATCCCCCCTTTTGGATCATTGGGCATTATGGACTTATATTCATTGCTACAAAGTTCGTTCCCAAGTCCATATTGCCACTAAATTCAAAATAGAGCTGAGAAATGAGCCAGAATGCCTCAAAACCTGAGCACAGCATTGATATAATGCATCCAACATCATAATGTCCATCCAACCAATAAGGAACCAGTAGAACAAATCCAAGATTTAGAACTAGGCCTGAAACTACACCGACAGGTAAAGGAACAAGACAAAGGTCAAATTCAAATCATTGGAATGCATGTCTGGTACAGATGATTTAGGAGGTTTCCACCATGCCAGCTGAAATTCTACTGGAACTGTAAGTTTTTCAGAAATCAGTGCAACCATGCCAACTGAAAGTTTATTTCACCAGTAAGTCTTTTAGAATCAAAGGAAGACTCTTCATTTTCATCCAAAATCAAACCAAACTATGCAATATGCCTGTCACAGATATAGATTCTTTTTATGAACCTTGTTTTAGAAGAAATACAGAAAAACAGACTAACTTTCATTGAACAATAAACAATAGTTATTTGTTCACAACGAGAACAAATCTTAAGCAACGGCACAGCACTATCCAATTTGCAAATCAACATCATTTTACAATTACTGTTTTCCAACTTGCAAGAATATAGACAGTAAGAATTTTCAAAAAACAGCTAATAATTATTATAATGTATTGAAAATAATGTCTTTGCATTCACAACAGTTTTGTGGGGAGGCCATGTATATGTTGGAATTCCATTTGACGTTTAAGCCCCATTTGACGTTTAAGCCTAATGATTTCAACAGATAATGAACCTGTTGCAACCAGAAGTATGTGTGAATCCCCTATGATGCCGAGCAGGACACATGGGAGGTGGAGAATGAGTTGCATTAACTTTAATGATAGTCAGTTGACAGATATAATATAGAGGAGAAAACGAAAGGTTGAATTAAATCACTAAGTACTTCCTCAAGCTGACTTTACTCAGCATTGATTGATCATCTAACAACTAACCCGCATATTCCAAGTATATTAAAATATCTAATAAATTGCTGATGCAATTTTGTAATAAAGAAACACAACAAACTTATTAACTTGGCCCACTCATATAGTGAATACCCTTTTACCAAGGCACCCAGCATCAATATCAAGTTAATAACAAGCCATACATGATACAACAGAAGCAACAAACCCTATCAATTGAGCAGGGTAGCACAATAAATTCAAAGGGGGCAAAGCAGATTACACAACCAGAAATAGCATCTTCAATTCAATTTATAACCATAATAAAACATTTTTCAAGTTGCAGCACAGGAATACATTACAGTTAGTAGGCACCATGATTTTTGGACGAATTCAACTATGCACAGCAATCCTTCCCATATTTCAAAGTTGTCAAGCACATGAAATAGGAGAAGAATACCAACAACAAGAATGAGAGGAAAGGTCACATCTAGATACCAGGACAAAATATACAAATGTACATGAAAATGTGAGGAAAAGCAAACTGTATAAGGTCCCTAATGAAAAATAAGAAGTTAGATGTCAATAGTCAATGTTTGAAGGCAGGTAGATAAAATATTAACCAGTCCTATTGAAAATAAATTTCAGCAAATCAAAGGCAAGAATAAAGGGAAAGGAAAAAGAAAAAGTAAAAAGTCTGCATTACTGCAGAGAACAAGCAAAGAGAAGCATACCATAATTAAAATTTGAACTGTACTGAAAAACCTTAGATAATTTGAAGTCAATTCTTAAGAAGTAAAGACCTACAAAGATCAAGCCATATCAACACTCTTTCTCTCACTACACAAAAGTTGAGAAGCAAGGATGACATCAACTGGATTCAAATTCTATTACCATGAAAGTTGTCAACAGACATTAGCAATGAACTCAAACAAATTATTATTATCAGAAAAATGGCAAAAAGAAAGTTGTCAAGAGACATTAGCAATGGACTCGAACAAATTATTATTATCAGAAAAATGGCAAAAAGAAAGTTGTCAAGAGACATTAGCAATGGACTCGAACAAATAATTATTAACAGAAAAATGGCAAAAAGATAATCATATGACAGAAAAAAAGAAGCAATTACTCAACAACAGATGCACAAAGAACATCATGTACATGACAGAAATGGATGAACAGATTATCAAATATAGCACCAGTTATACATATTCCTTAAGATAAGCCTATTCTTCAGTTTCATCAGATGTTTCAAGCTCAAAGCACTTATATATGGCATAAGAGCTAAGGGTTTACAGTCGCTCCCTACTAGTATCATATGGATTTAATCTATTCGTTCTATTAAGGACTTTAGACCTCCAGGGTCCATATTCTATTAAGAACACAAAACCTTTGGAAACCTAGCTGCAATTATTTGAAGTTAACACACTTGTACAAATACTAACAGTAATCAACTTGCAGTCAGCATTATTTTACACTTCTAGTTTGCCAAACCCAGTGAATAACTATGTTACTTCTCTAACAAGGAAACTAATACTAATTCTGATGCACTGAAATTTCAATATATTGACGTGCATTACAATGCATGATATACTAGCATTTCAAGTATGAACAATCTAGATATATTTCTATAGAGGGGCATTCAAGAAGATAAATCAGACAATAGAACTGAATTTTAACAAAAAAAAAAAAAAAGGCTTAGTGAAGCTGTTGATATGATTGTTTCGACTGTGAACATTTGCAGTTATCCAGTGGCCTTTATTTTCCACCGTCAGAGAGCTGATGGAATAAATCTTTATTCCCAGAACACCGAATCTCTTCTAAGCTCAAAGCTCAGTGAAAAAAAAATTACCCTCAAATCATGCATACCCATAATAGCCAGAAACACCTACTAGTCTCACTTGGCCATTGGATGCGAAGATATGTAATCAATTGCGAGGCTGCAAGAATCAATCTTATCGGCCTCCTTATCCGGAATCTCCAATGCAAACTCCTCCTCCAGAGCCATAACTATCTCTACAGTGTCCAGGCTGTCCAACCCTAAATCCTTCTGAAAGTGCACGGACGGAGACACCTGCATTTGGAAGAAGAAAACATAAATCATCAAATTTCGGTCTCCATTGTCTTAACAATTAGGGTTTGAAAAGTTAAGGTTTCTTTTTCTCCCATACCGTTGGAGAAACAAAACCCTAGATCAGATCTCCAAAGCCTCTAAAAATCCATCACAAAAATTATGAACCCTGTCCACTGAATTACGAATTCACGTTTCGAAGGTCAGGTTTTAACTCCCACACCTCCGGATTAAAAATCTCAACCTCTATACACTTGGAGTGACAAAGTCAACTCCCATACCTTGAGGCTAGTAAAATGATTAAGCAAAAAGACTCCAACACCCTTGGAGCAAATAAAAACAACTATCACATAATAGGATTAACAAAAACAGCTCCCATAACATTGGAGTAAAAAAATCAACTCCAATACCCTTGGAACAGGAAAAAAAATGAACTCCGATGCCCTAGCAACAATAAAACCCTATCTCCAATCTTCTTCCGTGAAAAAACTTGAGGTCATTTTGGTTCAATAAATTAGGTTTTCGTGTGGGTTTTTTTTCAAAAAAGAGATGAGGAGTTCGAACCTTTGAAGGGTCGACCTTTGGAAAGCTCTTGACGACTGTGAGAACTCGCTCTGTAACCTCCTCTTTGTCGAGGAAGGTGGTGGTGGCGGCACCCTCGCTCATCCAACGACGGCCGTTTGTGGAGGATCTCCATCCGAGGACTCTGATTGCAGGACGAGAATGATAATGGTTAACTGCACCCCTCATGTGCTTGAGCAGGGCATTCCTGAGCGTCATTTCCTCAAACCCACACCCTAGCTCGTCTTCCCTTTCTTTTACCCTTTCCTTTTACCTGTGCACAGGAGAACGAGAGACAGCGCTGCTGTTCTAAATTTGCATAAATTGGATTGAACTTCTTCGTGATTAAGTGGTAAAACAGTTACCTCGTTTAATTCTCCAAACAAAAATAAAAATAATAATTTGGATTTTTATTTAGAGGATTAGAGTTCAAATAATACAAAGATAAAGGATAATTAGAGGATTAGAGTTGAAACCATACAAAGATAAAGGATAATTAGAGGATTAGAGTTGAAACCATACAAAGATAAAGGACTGAAACAAGTTTCAGCTTCAATAAAGATACGGTTGTGGACTATTGGAATAGGTATAACTATAAGTTTTTATATGATCTGTGTTTATGAAGATATTAAAAATTATTTTATTTATAATTAAAAAAAATAATAAATCATTTTTTTAAAGTAAAACATTTGATAAAAAGACATTAATAGGCAACAATAAATGGTGGATAGGAATAAGTTAAAATTTAAAAGCCAGCTTTAGGTGTGTTGTTAATATGGTGGTTGTTAAATATTATATTAGTAGAAGAGGTATTAAAGTGGAAAGAAATTTCAATATTATTTTAATAAAGTTATCAAGGGTTTTAGTTCTTTATAGTATTTGTTAGGTTTCAAAATATT
The DNA here is from genome assembly GCA_028583015.1 of Wollemia nobilis. NCBI lineage: Eukaryota > Viridiplantae > Streptophyta > Pinopsida > Araucariales > Araucariaceae > Wollemia > Wollemia nobilis. Next base: position 14,546,950 of record JAQPPZ010016724.1, read on the forward strand.
TGTATAGCATCATCAAACAAAAAATAATAATAATATTTTAGTAAAATATTAATATTTAAAAAAAAAATTAAAATATTCTAAAAAAATTAGTTACATGCTACTTTATAAATATTTATTTTATCTTTATAATGTCTATGGAATTACAATTGGCAGAGTAGAAGTTTGGAGTGGGATTGAAGTCTTATGTCTACGTTATTTTAGTGAAGTTATCGAGGGTTATAGTTCTTATAGTATTTTTTAGGTTTCAAAATATTTGTATAACATCTTCGAACAAAAAATAATAATATTTTAGTAGAGGATTAATATTTAAAAAAAAAAATTAAAACATTTTAAAAAAATTTAGTTATATGCTACTTTGTAGATATTTATTTTATCTTTATCAACATTTATGGAATTACAATTAGCAGATATGAAGTTTGGAGTGGGATTGAAGTTTTTATGAGAAGTAAAGATCAAGAAACCCAATTCATGATTATAGGAGATTTTAATGCCATAACCAAGGTGGATGAAAAATTTAGAAGAATTAGGAAATTAACTCAAAGTATGAGAGATTTCTCAACTTTTACTCAAAATAATAATTTATAGGAAGGTCCAAGGTGTAGACCAATTGGTTCCCCCAAACCTCGTAAGGGGGGCGGAGGTCCAAGGTTCAAATCTCGAGCCTCGTCGGACTGAACGCTTATTCCTTTCTTGGTGCTTTTAGCAACGTAAAAGGTTTAAAATGATCGTGGCATGGTGGTTATAGGTACAGACTACGTGGAGATCTGTGTGACGGCTTTCGAGGCTAACAGCGCAGAATACTGTGGCAGCCATAAAAAGCTAGATAGCCTGTCCAAATTCGTGGCGGCTACCGATTCCACCATGTAAAATCAAAAAAATATTATTAATAATAATAATTTATAGGAGGTAGATTTTGAAGAAGACAACTATACATAGACCAACAATATGAGAGGTCAAAATCTAATAGCAAAAAAATTAGACAAATGCATACTCTCATATCATTTGGATAGATGAAGGGACTTGTGTTAAAAATTAATACCTTGACAACGATTGGTTCAGATTACTAGCCAATAAGAGTTAAAATGGTGGTAAGTGAATTCAAAAAATATCATATTTCAAATATGGGCAGATGTGGGAAAATCATCCTCAATTTGTTGATATGATAAGATCATCCTCAATTTGTTGATATGATAGCACAAACGTGGAATTCTTCAAGAAACGATGGGTTCTATACACTTCCAAAACAAATTAAATCAATGACATCTAGATTAAAAGAATGGGGCAAGAACACTTTTGGAAACATTTTTTTAGAAGAAATAACTTAAAGATAAACTTTCAAAATTCCAAAAAGGTAATCATAATAATCCAAGCTTGGAGGAATGGGAGTTGCTTAGTGAATATCATAATGTTTTGAGTAAGGAAGATAAATTTTGGAGATTAAAATTTAGACAAACTTTATTAAAAGAAGATAAAAATACAAAGTTTTTTCATAGGATGGCTATACAAAGATCGACATCTAAAAGTAAAAGGGGTTTGGTTTTAAAACCATAGTGAAATTAGAAAGGAGACAATGTCTTCTTATCATAATATTCTAGGATCAGAGGAGTTTGAAATGGAGCCTATTATTCTAGAAGAAGTTCATTTAGCTCTTTTTTCCTTTAATAAGGATAAATCTCCAGGTCTAGATGGGCTCTCTGCATCATTCTATCAACATAGTTAGGATATAATGAAGGATTTTTTATTGGTGGCGGTGGAACAGCCTAGGGTAAAACAATGCATACCTTATAAAATAAATGTAACATATCTTACCCTTATTCCAAAAAAGAATGATGCATAATTGTTTGATTCATTTAGACCCATAAGCCTATGTAATATGGCATATAAGATTATCTCCAAAGTGATGGTGAATCGGTTAAGACCACTATTAGACAAAATTATTTTAAAAGAGCAAGGAGGGTTTGTGAAAAGGAGACAAAATCTGTACGGGATCATAGTAGCTCGTGAAGTTATGCATTCAATAGCTTTAAGAAAAGATAAAACAATGATCTTAAAACTTGGTATGAGTAAAGCCTATGATATGGTTCAATGGGATTTTTTTGTAGTATTATAAAAGTTTGGATTTGGAAAGAAATGGGTTAGATGGGTTAAATTTTATGTCTCTATAGTTTCATATTCAATGTTGACCAATGGGTTAGTAACATAATCATTTAAATCCAAAAGAGGTCTTAGATAGGGATATCATTTATCACCATATTTGTTCTTTATAATGGTAGAGGTTTTGGGTAGGAATTTGAATAAGGCAAACAAATATGGGTTTATGAATGGATTTAAGGCTAGTAATAACATTGACAACGTCACCCATCAATAGTTTTTAGATGATACAATCTTTTTGGGAGGGCAAAGATAAACCAAGGCTAGAGCTTTGAATAACTTATTAAAGGAATACAAAAGACCATCAAGGAAAAAAATTAATAGGACAAAATCCAAAATCTACTTCCTAAACACCCCAACTAGAATCAAAGCAGGGATATGTAGGTTACTTCAAATGGAGGAGTCAAATTTACCAACAACTTATCTAGGGATGCTCTTATTTGAGGAGAGAATGAGGATGGAATTATGGAATCCATATATAAGTAAAGTTCAAAATAAACTTTTGGCATGGAAAGGTATATGGTTATCATTAGCAGAAAGAGTGTAGCTAATTAAATTAGTCTTACAAGCCATTCTAACATATTATATGTCCCTGTATACCATGGTAAAATCAATAGAAAAAAGTTTAATCTATATTATGCGGTCATTTTTGTGGTCAAGATTACATGATAAAAGGAAATTTCCTTTGATGAAATGGAGCAAGGTGTGTGATGATAAAACTAGGGGATGTCTTGGTTTAAGAGTTCTTATGGATGCAAAGTTAGCTCTTAGGGGAAAAATAATTTAGATATTGTACAAAGAGAGTCAAAGATAATGGACAAAAATTAAATATGTTGAGCCCAATGATCCAAACTTAATATATATGCATTCTCACTATTAAATGGTTCAACATTGTGGAACAATTTTAAAAAATCAATTGATCTAGTGATTAAAGGTTTAAGATGGGTGGTGGGAATTGGAGAAAAAATTATATTTGGATGGATACTTGGTGTGATAAAAAAACCACTCAATATAGATCTAATTTTGAAACCATGGATGATATTAATTCAAGATAAATTTGGTAATAGGGTTTCAAACATTTTGTACAAGGATCGGGAAGGAAGATAAATGTGAAGATGTTTTAACAAGTATACAAGACATTGAAGCTAGGAGGCAGTTGAGTAGAAAGATAATAATAGTGATTATTCCAAGGGGAGCCAAGGATAAGCTGATTTGGGAGTTGAATACCTCAAGATAATACACAACAAGAAGTGGATATAATGTAAAGCACCAAAAAAATAGGAATAGCACAAGACTATGAAGAGATATTTAGGATAGCCCAAGCATCCCTAAAGTCAAAATGTTATTTTGGCTAGTAGGTAATAGAAAAATTGTATCCTGGGATAACCTTATGAAAAGGGATTTTCATGGCACCTCACAATGTGTTCTTTGTGAAAAGAAGGAAAGTATATTCCATCTCTTAGGACACTCCTCGATAGTCTGGAAACTATGGTAATGGATTCTTAATATGTTTGGTAAATGCATGGTGATGAATGGTAGAATTGAATAATTGTTAAATCAATGGCATAGCACCTTTAAAAGTGAGGCTTTACACACAATATGGGATATATCAAAAGATACAATACTTTGGACTATATGGCTAGAAAGGAATAGAAGAATATTTGAAGGAAAGGAAAGTAATTTAGAGGTAATGAAAAGGAATATTCGTTTAGACATAGAGGAGACTAAACCAACCCTATTAACTCACCCAAAACCTGATTTGGAAGCAGAGAGCCTTGATAGAGACAAGAGCCAAAGCCAATAACCAAAGCTAGAACTAGAGCCAAGAACCAAAGCCAAAGCCAAGAACCAAAGCCAAAGCTAAGAACAAAAGCCAAAGCCAAGATCCAAAGCAAGAGCTAGGGCTAAGAGATAAGAGCTAGATCCAGAGCTAGAGCCAGGAGCTAGAAGCAAGAGCCAAGACTCCTCTAACTTAAGGGGGGTCCTAATATTTCTTATCTCAAATAATGTAATAAGGGGAGATGTTATAAATATTTTATTACATTATTTTAGTATTATAATTAGGTCATGCATCTTTAGATGATTAGGTCATTCATTTTTAGATGCATGATTATTTTAATATTTTTTGCATGTAACGATCTTTAAATCGAGATAATAGAACTCCTTGTTTGTGATGCTAAGACATGTATTAAATAGGCTTTTGCCTCAATAAATGTATCGCTAATTTACTATAAATTTAATATATGATTAAGAATAAGTTGTAATTTTATTGTAGTGGTAAGGGCTTTGGCTTCTCTTTGAGAGGTCCAAGGTTCAAACCCAACTCAATATGAAGGGACCATGACCCCTCAAAAGAATGTGTAAACTCATTGAAAAAAATATATGATTAAGAATGGAATGAAATTGAATCAAACACATTGATTCTTTGGGAAAGGAATTATGAATCAAAATAAAAAGTCATCTTTTAGGAGCCATATATTTGTATATAATTATTCAATTTAGATGATTCTTGTGTCATTTTGTGCAAAATTTAAAAAAATTTGAAATGAGTGGTCATTTGAAATAATCCAAGCAATATTAAGGGAAATATGACCATGTGAAGACAATCATGCAAAAATAGGGCAACACTAGGGCAAATTATTTTTGAAAAATATCTCATCTTATAAGAGTCATTTCTTTGTGAAGTATTATCTAATTTAGATGATTCTTGGATTAATTTGTATAAAATTTGAAGATATTTAAAATAAGTGGTTATATGAAGGAATACAAGTAGTATTGAAAGAGATGATCCTCTAAAGTCAGCCATCTAGAATAAGGACAATGACAATTTTTCAAGTTGTAGAAAACAAAATTGTAGATGTCTATCAGTGAGGGTTTGGATGATAGGAGGAGAAACAAAGGGGTAGGGCATCAACAAGGTAGGACATTTTGTCTAGGCATATAATTTTTTAGCTAAGTTTCTTTTTCTCCTTCATTATCTTAGAAGTTTTTCATGCAAATTATTATAGGTTTATTTTCAAATAATATAATCTCTATAGGATATATTGGTAAATTTTAGTAGATTTTGAGTTATAGTTTCCTTTTCATGGATTGATTTATAACTAAATCCTTAGAATCATCTCTAGTAGTAGAGGTTAATGAGGACCTCATAGAGAAGTGATCCTTGTTGCTCAAAGATAGGATATTTTTTGGTAAATTTAATGGGTCTTGGCTAGGGGCTTCAACCTTGAGAAAATAGATTGATAGGAGTTGGAAGTCTCCAAGAGTAAGTCTATCCTTTCTTCTAGATATTTTTTATTCCAAGGAGGGAAGAGATAGAATTCTAAAAGGAGGTCCTTGGTTATGGGAAGAGTAGGACTCTTCCTTATCCATTGGTATGAAAGCTTTACACCTAAAAATGTAAATCTATCCCTAGTACTAGTTGTTAGAATAAGTTGTTATTCCATTCTTGGCATAATAAAAATAGCGCTCATAGGCGCTCTCCAATTTGGTTATCTAACCACCGAGTTGGTTTAACCAATTTGTAACCGCATGTAACCTTTATATTTGGAGTTAATGAGAAGAATCAATTGCTTCGTGAAATTCTTTATGGTATCAGAGCTGCGGACAGAAAGACTGGCGGACCTAGGACGCAGACACACGGACAACAGAAAGACTGGCGGACCGAGGACGCAGACTGAAGACAGCAGACCCTGACACGGACAACAAAAATACTGGTGGACCGAGGACGCAGACCCTGACATGGACAACAGAAAGACTGGCAGAACGAGAACGCAGACCGAGGATAGACCCTGACATAGACAGGAGACATGACTGGTGGGACGTGGAAGCGCGGATCGAGGTGATTCATGGCTCGGGGAAGGTTCGACGGCAAGGAGGCAAAAGGACGGGGACGGGGTGGTTGCCCGAAGGCAACCGAAAGCAATAGACGCTTTCGACGTTTTTTAAACCCCCCCACAATGGCCGCACAGGCCATGTGGGATTAATTTTTTCCCCGGTTCTATGGCCCCAGTGTTGCCAATACCTACCGCGTGCATTATCTTTCTCGTCGGGCCCTCTGGCTCAGGTGGTAAGTAAGGTTATTGTTTGGCAGAAGGTTCCCGGTTCCAATCCCTGCGAGGATTTTTTTTTATGGCGACACCTACAGTTTGACGCCCTGCGTGCCCCTGTGACAGCGAAAAGCGTTGTTGACGCCCTGCGTGTCCCAGTGACGGCGGGCATGGTGTTTTTGATGCCCAGCATGGTCCAGTGATGGCGGAAAGGCCTGTTGATGCCTCTAGATGTTTTTTTGACGGTGGAGTACAGTTGACGCCCGCACATGGTGTTTTGACACCTGCATACCTTATTTTTAGGTATTTTTTTTCCCAAATTCTTGTCTCATTTGCAACTTGAAGGGGGGGAGAGTTTCTTCACATATTCATTTGCAAAATTGTCAGATAAAGGGGGGAAATCAAACTATTTGGCAGAATTTTGTTTTGCTAGAATAAAAATAGGTGCTAAAATTTGTGGGCATTTATGATTGTTATTTTTTGCATTTAAATATTCTATTTTCTTGCATTATCAATCATAAATTACAAATATAAGACCCCAAATTTATACCCTATTTGTGCAATTTATTGCACAACAGCGTTCGGTATTTGAGATACCTCTGGTCCACACTTACAGGTAATGTTGTCGTGCTTTGGACTACTGTATTCGCCGCCTAATATAGCTGCAACAACGACGTCTGAGCTTGTTCTCTATAAATCGTCGGGGAGAAATAAGGCAAACCATTTTTTTTATTTCTCATTTCATACCCACATCGTGATTGTTGTTAGGCGTAAATCCTGACGAAAGCTCTTTTTTCCAAAGTGTTTAGGGGAAGTTACGCCCCACGCATGCGGAATAAAACTTTCTATGGTAGGTGTCATTAACAACACGATGCCCTTTCAGTATCGCCTATGTTCAATATATTGTGCTTCTCATATGTACTTATAGTCTCCCTCTCGTAAGGGCGAGTACATATTGAGTAGTATACTATTCCTATATACCTATAGTTTCCCTCACGTAAGGGCGGGTGTATATTGAATGGTTACAATATAACGATCGCGAGGTATAAAGAAAGGGAGACCAATTGGTGATATAAGGAACCTTCATAATGGCCACAATTCATAAGTATCTCTCAGATTCCCAATTGTTGAAAGGTCCTAACTTTGTTCCATGGAAGACAAAGATGAAAGCCATACTTCAGTTGGAAGATTTATGGGATGTAGTGACTGGCACTGAAAAACGTCCTCAAACAACAGGAACAGATCAAGATGATTGGGATAAGAAAGACCAGAAGAGTCTTGTATTTATCTTACTTGCTACCACAGATGAGGTGCAGCCTCATATTTGTGATGCAAAAACTAGTAAGATAGCCTGGGATGCTTTGCTCACAGTATATGAAGGGAAGAATCAATCCACTATTCTCCATCTTCAAACTCAACTACATAATCTCAGTATGAGTTCTGGAGAAACAATTGACATATTCCTATGCAGAGTGGCAGATTTGAAAGCAAAATTGAATGCTATGGGAAAACCTGTGGATGATGATGTCTTGAATTCTGTTATCTTGAGAGCATTACCAAGTTCCTACAAGATGTTGATCACCTCTCTCAATGTTTCTGGTAGACAAGTCTCATTTGTGGAACTGGTAAACTTGCTTGAGACTGAGGAGGCAACTCAGGTCCAGAAAGATGACATGCCAGATAATGCTCTCTCCACACAACAAAGTGGTAAACAACAAGGCCAGTTTCAAAAAGGAGGTGCTTCTTCCAAAGGAAAAGGGAAGCAATCTCAGCAAAAAGATACAAAATATTGCAAAATTTGTGACATGAATAACCATGACACCAACAGATGTTGGTTCAAAAACAAGCAACCAAATGAAAGAGGTTCCCAAAAGAAGGGCAAGCACAAGAAAAAATACAATAAGCATAAGCAATCTAAAGGCCATGTTGCTTATGCTGAATCCAACTCAGACTCACATTCTCCTGAGTCCGATTCAGACTCTGACTCTGAACGAGCACACAAGGTGCTCATGACTCATACTTCGTCTTCCCAGATAGATGTTGTATGGTATATTGATTCAGGAGCTAGCAAACACATGACTGGGGATAAATCCTGGTTTGATACTTTTGTGGAAAAAGAGGGTAAGCCAGTCACAATTGCTGACAATCAGGTATATCAAGTAAAAGGAGAAGGGGATATTTTTGTGTCTCTTCCTGATGGTAATTGTCAAATTGAAAAGGTTCTCTATGTTCCAGGCTTAGCCAATAATCTGCTTTCAGTCACACAAATGTTGGATAGAAACATGGAAGTCGTGTTTCGAGTTGTCAATGGCCAGAAGAGATGTTTTATCACACACAGTGGTAAACATGTAGCAACTGGATCTTACAAACATGGCTTGTTTATTCTCGATGCTATTTCCACTTCCCATGTTGCTTTGGCTGCAACTACAAAGGAGGCCACCTCTCTCTGGCATCGACGTTATGGGCATCTCAGTTCTGGATATTTGCTTGAATTACACAAATATGGGATGGTGAAAGGTCTTCCGCCCCTCTCATCTATCTTGCCGGTTTGCTCGGATTGCTTAGCAGGGAAGCAACATCGAGTGCCTTTTGAAGCAAGCTCCTCTCGAGCTGCAAAACCTTTAGAGCTGGTACATACCGATCTGTGTGGTCCTATGCCAACCAGCTATGGTGGGAAAAAGTATTTTCAACTATTCGTTGATGATTACTCACGAAAGATGTGGGTTTTCTTTCTTCAATTGAAATCAGAAGCGTTTCTCTACTTCCAACAGTTCAAGAAGCTTGTTGAGAAGGAGTCGGGATGTTTGATAAAAACCCTCCGCTCAGATCGAGGGGGGGAATACACCTCTGAAGAGTTTTTAGAGTTTCTTAAAAAACATGGGATCAAAAGACAACTGACTACAACCTATACACCTCAGCAGAATGGAGTTGCAGAAAGAAGAAATCGTTCCATTATGGAAATGGTTCGATGTATGCTAAAAGGAGCACATCTTGAGGATCAATATTGGGCAGAAGCAATAAACACAGCATCATACCTCCTAAATAGAGCACCCACTAGAGCTCTACAAGGGAAGACTCCACAAGGAGCATGGAGTGATAAGAAACCTTCCATTTCTCATCTGAAGGTGTTTGGATGTAAAGCATTCATGCACATTCCAAAACAGAAAAGGAGGAAGCTGGATGAGAAAACCCTGTAGTGTATCTTTCTTGGCTATGATGAGTACTCAAAAGGTTATCGATTGATTGATCCTAAGACCAAGAAGACACATGTAAGTAGAGATGTTGTATTTGATGAAGCTCCTACATCAAAAGACACATCCACAACTGTATACATAGATGAAGAAGAGCCTAAAAAGGAGGTTCAACTCCCAAAGCAAAAACAAAAAGTTCCAAAATGGTATACTAGCACTTTGAGAGATGCTAAGTTGAAATCCCTTCCAGATCTATCTCTTGATAGGCCATGTACTCGCAGTATGACTCAACAGAAGAGAGCAGAAGAATCTACTTCAGAGGTTGACGAACTTTGTCAACACTTTGATGATTTGTCAGTGAGTACCAAATATGACAGGGAAGAAGATGAGGATGGAGAAAAACTTTATATGTCTACATTAAATACAAATGAACCCACAACGGTTCAATCTGCACTTGATCAACCACAGTGGAAACAGGCTATGGATGTAGAACATAAATCTCTTCTTAAAAATAATACTTGGAAATTAGTCGATCTGCCAACAGGAAAGAAACCCATAGGCTGCAAATGGGTATTCAAAGTGAAGTATAAGGCAGATGGATCTATTGATAAGCATAAATCCCGGCTTGTTGCAAAGGGATATGCTCAGAAAGAAGGCATAGATTATGAAGAGACTTTTGCCCCTACTGCAAAAATGACTACCATTAGAGTACTTTGTGCCATGGGAGCTCAGTTTGGGTGGAAATTGCATCAGATGGATGTTAAAAGTGCCTTCTTGAATGGTGACTTACAAGAAGAAGTATACATGACTCAACCAGAAGGATATGTGGTTGAGGGGCAAGAACAAAAAGTATGCAAGTTGATCAAATCACTGTATGGGCTAAAACAAGCTCCTCGAGCATGGTATATCAAGATAGACAGTCACCTTGTGCAGCATGGTTTCATTAGAAGTCCTTCAGATGCAAATCTCTATATTAAGAAAAATGGTTCTGATATAGTGATTCTCGTACTTTATGTTGACGATCTGATCATCACAGGAAGCTCAGAAAGAATGATTGACTTAGTAAAAGATGACTTGAAGCAATCATTTGATATGACAGATCTAGGACTTCTGCACTATTGTCTTGGTTTAGAAGTTACTCAACAAAAGTTTCATATTAGAGTAACACAAAAGAAATATGCCAAGACTTTAGTAGAAAAATATCGGATGACTAATTGTAAGTCAAAAGCAACTCCAATGGAGCAAGGACTTAAGTTATCTCGATATGATGAGTCACCTCAGGTAGATGGTACTCTCTATCGCCGATTGATTGGGAGTCTCCTATATCTGACAAATACCAGACCAGATCTCAGTTTTGCTGTAGGATATCTTTCAAGGTTCATGCAAGAGCCTAAAATGAGTCACTGGAAAGCAGCAAAAAGAGTTCTTCATTATGTTCACGGTACTACAAATTATGGTCTGGAATATAGACAGAATAATAATTTTTTCTTACTGGGATACACAGACTCAGATTTTGCTGGATCCCTTGATGATCGTAAATCCACCTCCGGATATGTTTTCCATCTAGGATCTGGACCTATCTCATGGCACAGTAAGAAACAACATGTGGTTGCTTTATCTTCTACAGAAGCAGAATATCGTGCAGCCAGTGAAGCAGTCTGCGAGATAATGTGGTTAAGTCGCATTCTTACAAACATGGGCCTTCCAAAGAATCTTCCTCTTCATTTGTTTTGCGACAACCAAGGTGTTTTGAATCTTGTCAAAAATCCAATTTTTCATGAACGTACCAAACATGTTGATACCAGATGTCATTTTATTCGAGATGAAGTTCCAAAGCACCATATACAACTTCAATACATTCCTACTGATGCGCAAGTTGCAGATATCTTTACCAAAGCACTTGGACGTATCAAATATGAAAAGTTTCGGGATACAATTGGGATTTGCCAATAATGTAATAAGGGGGGATGTTAGAATAAGTTGTTATTCCATTCTTGGCATAATAAAAATAGCGCTCATAGGCGCTCTCCAATTTGGTTATCTAACCACCGAGTTGGTTTAACCAATTTGTAACCGCATGTAACCTTTATATTTGGAGTTAATGAGAAGAATCAATTGCTTCGTGAAATTCTTTAGTTTGGGTTAGTATTTATGGGTTATCCATTGAATTATGAGAAATGGATACCTTCAGGGAAATAGGCAATACTCTCATAGAATTCCTTGAGATTTTAGAAACTGTAAAAGTTGGATTTCATGACTAATATAAGTAAACATTTACTAGAATTAATCATTCTTAAATATGGGGGAAAGTTGTGGACTCAAACCATAGATTATGAAAACATATATTTTAGATGTAGATGATGTCATGAGGTGGGACATATTGAGATATCACGCCCTGAGAAGAGTCCAACAAAAATATATGTAGAAAATTGCAAGAGAAACTTACAAATGGATATGGATGAGGATGGTTTTCAACTTCCAAAAAATAGATCTAGACAAATGAAAGTAAATAAATAGTGGAGATGAGTAAGGAAGGATATTGGAATAAATATCAATTCTTTTAAGAATTTAGCCTATGAAGAATAAACATATAAGAACTTAGAGGACACGATACAACAAGATTATAATATTAACAAGGAATTGTCTATTCAGAATGATCTTGATTTAGGGATGAACATTCCTGCTAAACATAAGGAATGTGCCTCATAAAAATTTGAAGACTCTCTTGAAGTACCATGCACCATTCAAGATAAGTAAAGTGGTAGATAAAATGTAGTGTTAGATGTTAATACCTCTACCATTAATAAGAAAATACCAAAAAATGAGCAAGACAAGTCAAAAGCTTTCATAATAGAGCCAAGAGAAGATAAATCTAATGAAAAGGAAAGTTATGAAAGAATATTGAGTAATAGAATAATAATACCTACTCCTAAAATAGGTAAGGCAAAAAGAGGAAAACCCTCAAATTATCAAGCAAGAGCAAACATAGAGAAAGAAACACACTCTAAGTTGGTTGAACTTTTCTTTATCAAACAAAAAAATGATATTGGTAATTCACAAGAGGGGTAGTATCTCCTAATGAGACATGATTACCATATCATGGAATATAATGGATGATAATGCCCCCTCAAATCAAAGGTGTATTAGGGACCTTTGTTTAAGTAATAATAGTGATATTCTTTGTATCTAGGAAACTAAAATGATAAAGAAAAAAGTTTTAAAAATGATGAAAGCAATATAGGAAAGATGTGAATGGGAAGTTGTGGATTTTTAAGGAGTGGCAAGGGGAATTATAACATATTGGAATCTAGTTAGAACTTATATGCAACCATTCATAAAACTAGGCACTAGATAGCCTCATTAGTCACATGCTACTTTTACATATATTCAATTCATCCTTATAAATGTCTATGGATCTACAACTCAATAAGGCAAATTAAAAGTATGGAGTGGGATTGAAGCCTTTATGAGAAGTACATACCAAGAAACCTTATTCATGATCATAGAAGATTTTAATGCCATAACCAAGCTGGATGAAAAAAATTGGGGGAATTAAAGCTGCAAGCTTACTATAGTGGTAAGGGCTTTGGCCTCTCTTTGAGAGGTCCAAGGTTCAAATTCCACTTAGTATGAGGGGATTAGGACCCCTCATAAAAACTTGTGTAAACTCATTGATTTTTTTGGGGGGAGAAATTAGGAAAATAACCAAAGTATGTGAGATTTCTCAACTTTTATTCAAAACAATAACGTATGAGAGGTAGAGTTTGAAGAGGACAACTATACATGGACCAAAAATAAGACAGTCCATAACCTAATAGACAAATGCATACTCTCATATCATTGGCTAGATGAAGGGACTTTTGCTAAAGTTAATACCTTGACAAGGATTGGTTTAGATCACTAGCCAATAAGAGTTAAAATGGTGGTAAGTGAATTCATACAAAGATCATATTTTAAATATGAGTAGATGTAGGAAGACCATCCTTGATTTTTTGATATGATAGCACAAACATGGAATTTTTTAGGAAATGGTGGGCAATATACACTTTCAAAACAAATTAAATCGATAACATCTAGATTAAAATATTGGAACCACTTTTGAAAACATTATTAAGAAGAAACAACTGAAAGAGAAAATTTCAAAATTCCAAAAAGGTAAGCATAAAAATCCAAACTCAGACCAAGGGAATTGCTTAGTGAATATCATAATATTTTGAGTAAGGAAGAGAAATTTTGGAGATTAAAATCAAGATAAACTTGGTTAAAAGGAGATAAAAACACAAATTTTTTTCATAGGATGACAATAGTACAAATATCAACATCTGGAATTAGTAGAATTAAATCAGTAGAAGGGGTTTGGATTGAATACCATAGTGAAATCATAAAGGAGGCAAGGTTTTTTTACCAAAATATTCTAGGATTGGAGGAGTTTTAAGTTCTTAATGATAAACTACTACAAGAAGTACCTTTAGTTGTAATAGATGAAAATAATAAGAAACTCCTGGAGCCTATTACTCTAGAAGAAGTTCATATAACTCTTTTCTCTTTTGATAAGGATAAATCCCTAGGTTCAAATGGGCTCTCTGCAACATTCTATCAACATAAATGGGATATAGTGAAGGATTCTTTATTGGTGGTAGTGGAACAATCTAGGGTAAAACAATACATACCTTATCAAATAAATGCTAGATATTTTACCCTAATTCTAGAAAAGAAGGATGCAAAATTATTTTTTGTATCATTTAGGCCTATAAGCCTATGCAATATGGCATATAAGATAATCTCCAAAATGATGATAAATCAATTAAGAACATTATTAGACAAATTTATTTTAGAAAAGCAAGAAATATTTGTGAAAGGGAGACAAATTCTAGATTGGATCATAGTAGCTCATGAAGTTATGCATTCAACAACTTCAAGAAAAGAGAAAGAAGTGATCTTAACACTTGATATGAGTAAAGCCCATGATAGGATTTAATAGATATTTTTTGTAGTATTAGAAAATTTTGGATTTGGGAAGAAATGGGTTAGATGGATTAAAGCTTGTGTCTCTACAATATCATATTCATTTCAATGGGTTAGTAATAGAATCATTTAAAGCCAAGAGAGGTCTTAGATAGGGAGATCCTCTATCACCATATTTGTTCATTATTATGGCAAAGGTATTGGGTAGGAACTTGAAGAAGGCTAACAAAGATGGGCTTATAAGTGGACTTAAGGCTAGTAATAACATCAACAACATCACCCATCAAAAATTTGTAGATGATACAACCCTTTTAGGAGGGAAGGGATAAATGAGGCCAGAGCTTTGAACCACTTTTTAAAGGAATATGAAAGAGCATCAAGGCAAAAAGTTGATAGGACAAAATACAAAATTTACTTCCTAAACACTCTAGCAAGAATCAAAGTAGGGATGTGTAAGTTACTTCAAATGGAGGAGGTAAATTTACCATCAACTTATCTAGGGGTGCTTTTATTTGAGGGGAGAATGAGGATAGAATTGTGGAATCCAGTTATAAGTAAAGTTTAGAATAAACTACCGACATGAAAAGGTAGATGGTTATCATTAGTAGGAAGAGTGCAATTGATTAAATTAATCTTACAGGCCATTCTAATATATTATATATCCTTATATACTATGCCAAAACTAATAGAAAAATTTTTAATCTATATTATGTGGTCATTTTTGTGGTTAGGATTACATGATAAAAGGAAATTTCCTTTGGTGAAATAGAGCAAGGTGTGTGATGATAAAACTAGGGGATGTCTCGATTTAATATTTCTTATGGATGCAAACTTAGCTCTTAGGGGAAAAGTAATTTGGAGATTACACAAAGATAGTCAAATACAATGGGTAAAAGTTCTTCTAAGTACATTGATCCTAATGATCCAAACTTAATATTTACTGCATCCTCACTACCATATGGTTTTGCACTATAGAACGATTTAAAAAAATTAATTGATCTAGTGACTAAAGGTCTAAGATGGGTGGTGGGAATTAGAGAAATTTTTTCTATTGGATGGATACTTGGTGTGATAAAAAACCACTCAATCTAGATCCAATTTTGAAACCATGGATGAGATTACTTCAAGATAAATATGGTGGTAGGGTTTCAAACATTATGTACAAGATCAAGAAGGAAGATACAAAAGAAAAGAAGATTTTTTTACAAGTATATTAGACATTGATGCTAGGAGTAAGTTGAGTAGAAAGATAAAAATAATGATTATTCCAAGGGAAGTTGAGGATAAGCTGATTTCAAAGTTGAACAACTCAGGAGAATACACAACAAGAAGTGGATATAATGTAAAGCACCAACAAAATAGGAATATCACAAGAATATGAAGAGATATTTGGGATAGCCCAAGCATTTCTAAAGTCAAAAAGTTTATTTAGCTAATAGATCATAGAAGAATTTTATCCTAGGATAACCTTATAAAAAGAGGTTTTCATGGCCCCTCACAATGTGTTCTATGTAAAAGGGAGGAGGAGACTATAGACCATATCTTGGGACATTTCTCAATAGTCTGGAAACTATGGCAATGGATTCTTAATATGTTTGGTTTATGCATGGTGATGAATGGAAAAATTGAAGAATGGTCAAAGCAATAGTAGAGCACTTTTAAAACTGAGGCTTTACAGACAATTTGGGATATATCAAAAGATACAATAGTTTGGATTGTATGGCTGGAAAAGAATAGAATAATATTTAAAGGAAAGGAAATCAATTTAGAGGTAATGAAAAGGAATACTCATTTAGCCATAGAGGAGACTAAACCAACCCTATTAACTCACCCAAACATTGATTTGGAAGCAGAGATCCTTGATAGATGGATTCAGGTCAACAAATGGAATTATGATGTTGGGTACATGAGAAACAAAAAGAAAGCTAAGAATATAAAGTGGAAACCACTAGAAATTGAGTTGGGAAAATTGAATTTTGATGGAGCATCTAAAGGAAATCCAGGACTAATAAGAGGAGGAATAATTGGAAATAATAAAGGAGATATTTTATATTACACTTTCAATAGTGGACTTAAGACAAATAATGAAGTTGAAGCTTGGGCAGCTGTGGAAAGGTTAAAAATATACAGACAAATAATATGGAATGGAGTATGGATGGAAGGTGATCCACTAATAGTAATAAATGCAATTTTGAGGAAAGTAATGGCTCCATGGAACATACAAGAAATAATTGTGGAAATACAAGACCTTGCTATAGAGTTTGAATAAATCAGCCTTACGAATACATTAACGGAAGGAAACAAATGGGTAGATAGGCTAGCCAATAGATAGGTTTTAATTGAGGATCATGAAGTTAAATTATTTTTTCCATGGTTAAAGGAAGTAGTAAGTTTAGTTGAAGTTGACAAGAAAATGTTGACTACTTGAATCAAATAATGATTAAGATTTACTTTAATATTTTTCATTGGTAATATTTGTTTTATTTTATAACATTAATGTGTTTTCATATAAACTATTTATTACAATTCTTGTGGTTGCACTTATGCTTGAGGAAGGAAACTAGCAATCCAAATTTGGTAAA
This sequence comes from Wollemia nobilis, assembly GCA_028583015.1. Lineage (NCBI taxonomy): Eukaryota > Viridiplantae > Streptophyta > Pinopsida > Araucariales > Araucariaceae > Wollemia > Wollemia nobilis. The sequence continues at coordinate 14,563,888 of JAQPPZ010016724.1, forward strand.
GTAAACTATGATAGTGCAATGTTTTGGAAATATTACTCTACTAAGATGCAATGCATAAACAATAGAGGTGGAGTTTTGGTATTGTGAAGAATGTTGTAAGAAAATGTCAATAAGAAGGATGTTGAATTTTGAAATATTTGTATTCACACAAAAAATTGAATATCTAAAAAATGAAAATAAAGAATTCACAATAAATAAGATAAACACAGAGAGAGAGATTTGCCAAAAAGAATGTTCCTTTGTATTAGTGCTTGATACAATGTTACAAATGGATATCTTGAATTGCCCCAAATGCGTTGGGGGTAATGCTACAATGATTTTCTCCTTCTGATAGATGTTACAATGCTCCCATAGGAGAGGTAAATTCTTCCAACTCCTCAGCAAGATAGGGTGCTCTTCATTCCTCTGCTACAGCTCCAAGGGGTGAGTGGGCTTTGGTATCTACTGTAGGGACCACTCCTAGCTTCAATAGCTCTTCAAATATCTATCTCCTGCACACATGGAAACCAAACAAGGGTTAATAGCACTTGTATAAATGACTGCAAACAATGCAAATAAAAGAAACCCTTGAAAGGAATACTTGCAAGAAAACATGGAAATACTAATTAAAATGTCTTGCTAACAAGTCGATAAGTTATTGATCTCTGTTGATAAAACCTGTTCGGGACTGTGGAACCGCGGGAATGTGGTTGCGGGTTGGAAACCGTGAATCTACAGTTGTGAAATCGTGGATGCACATTTTTGACTGTAGAACCGCGGGCGGGCGATTTCGGCTAAGATGACAGGTCACATCAGGATGTGTGCCAATGATCGAATTCGAGCTTGCGCTCTCAGTGTCGGGTCTAGATGTATTTTGGTAGCCTATCGGTACGCAAATTCAGCTCCCTTTGTTTGGTGGATTGATGGTGCCTTTATAGGCTGCCTAGGGCTTTGGAGGGGAATGTGAGGTGGCAAGCCTGACTTTCCAAGTGGCAAATCTAGACTGCTAGGTGGAAGGAGCAGTTACAGTGAGTCATTCAGTGTGGCTCACTTAACTGGGGTGATGTGGCTCCAAGTGGAGTGGGATGTGGGATGTTGTTTTATGTGAAGGGACAAGGGGACAACAACAAAGGAGTTGTGGCATGGGTGTTGGGAATCTGTCTCATGTGCAAGGACAAAGGGGACAAGAGTGGGTAAGATGTGGCATGGATGTTGGATGAAGTGTCCAGGACACATGTCCAATGGGTAGATAGGGTATCCTAGGGTGATTTTCCTAATTAAATAAATTAGGAAAGTATAATGATGTGCAGGATTTTATATCCCTAAGTTAGAACTTAGGCATATATCTTTATTATGTAGGATTTGATGGTGAGGTGGTGAATGTGAACTAAAGGGTGCTAGATTTTGGTGTCTACAATTGCCCCTTTTTGTACTACGTTGTGTACAACACAATGCGGTGCAAAAACTAATGACATCTAACTTTATTGGATGAATGGGTTCATTTCTCTTTGACACACAAAATGAATGAATTTAAAATTTTGATTTGTTTGCTTACCCCCTCAATTGACGATTGGGTAAAGGTTGACACCCATAAGCCAATTGACAAAATATGAATGCTGAAAGTGTGTTGTTTATTGAATGATGTTGATTTTGTTAATGAATTTTGTCTTGATTTTCTTTGTGCCCCAAGCTTGGGATTATTTGTGTTCTTGCAATTTTGCTTTTGGTTTCATTAATGTTTAGAATACATGGTAAAATTTCTGACCACTCTTTTGAGTTTTCATCCACTATGACTTTAGCAATTCCTTCCAAATGATGGGTTTAAGGAACCAATCGTCGAGGATTTGATGCTCAAGCGGTTTTTTGATTATTACCAAATTGTTGTTTGTTGTTCCGCTTTTGACCCAACGGAAGGTTTTGTAGGATACCTTGGCAAATTTGTTTTAGAACACATTTAAGCTCATAGATTTAGGGACTTATCGACTTGATTCATTGTTGTTTTTTTTTTGTGATTTCTGAATGAGTTTCCTTATGGTGATTTACCCATCCAACCGGTTTGCATGGATTGCTAGTCGTTGCAACCGCTAGGTGTATAGGATAATCCACTAGATACGAGTTTCACTCCAGATGATTAGGTGGATTGGAATTTTCATTTTTTATTTTTATTTTTTATTTTTGAAACCACTGACTTACGGTTATTTTGGCAAAAAACGCGAGTTTGCGTTTTGCTTTATGAAACCGCGTTTTCGTGTTTTTGCACCTCCAAACACGTGTTTGCGTTTTCGCGTGCCGCAAAAAATGCGAGCACACGTTTTTTGCCACTAAAAGCGGCTATTTATAGGCTGTTGTCATTTTCAAAATCATTACGCCATTGTCATTGGTTGGTCGGTTGAAGTGATGAGTGAGATGGAGGTTGGCGAGGGGAGCGGTGGTGGTGGCTCGGCTGGAGCGGAAGTTGGCGGCCGGTTTGCCGAGGTAGGCGTGTTGTCCTTTTTTTTTCTTGTTTGTTTTGTTGCATTTTATTACCTAGTGTAGGTATATATTTTTTTGTTTTTGTTTTTGTTACCATGATTAGGTAATTTTTTTTTTTTTTTGCTTTTATTACCTAGGGTAGGTAAAAAATTTTGTTTTTGTTTTTATTACCAAGGTTAGGTAATTTTTTTGTTTTTTTGCTTTTATTACCTAGGGTAGGTAAAAATTTTTTGTTTTTGTTTTTATTACCATGATTAGGTAATTTTTTTTTGTTTTTGCTTTTATTACCTAGGGTAGGTAAAATTTTTCGTTTTTTGTTTTTATTACCATGGGTAGGTAAATATTTTGTTTTTTTGCTTTTATTACCTAGGGTAGGTAAAAAATTTTTTGTTTTTGTTTTTATTACCATGATTAAGTTTTTTTTTTTTTTTGCTTTTATTACCTAGGGTAGGTAAAATTTTTCGTTTTTGTTTTTGTTTCCATGATTAGGTAATTTTTTTTGTTTTTTTCTTTTATTACCTAGGGTAGGTAAAAAAAAAAAAATTTTTGTTTTTATTACCTAGGTTAGGTAAAAAAAAAAATTCGTTTTTTTTTTTTTGCTTTTATTTCTAGCATGTTGTGCTAATTTTTGTTTTTTTTTATATGTTTTCTTTTCAGGTTAAGCTTCTTGATGCTCGACATAGGTGGTCGAGGACCATTCGAAAAGTGCGGAAAGCACTTTTTGATGATGATTGGACTTTACTTTAGGCCATTGGTTTAGACGGTTGCGGGCGGTTAGGAACCGTCCGAGCTGATGAGGATCTCCTTTCGACACTTGTTGAGCATTGGGATCTAGACAGGGGCACATTTCAGCTCCCAACAAGGGAGCTGACTATCACTCTCGAGGATATCTACCGTATCTTTCGTGTCCCTATCGAGGGTCCTACCGTTCGTGTTGGCCTTGACAAGAAGGAGGCCCTTTTCCCTTTGTTTGGTGAGATGTGGGACATTGATTGTAGTAGGGGTGGCATTGCGTATTTGGATCTCTTTACAACTGGCAGCTTGGGTGCATTGCCTACCTTTATGATGTACATATTGAGCAACATGTTGTTATTTCCCAATTCCATGGGATCAAGGATCCCGTGGAACCAGGTGCCTATTGTTCTTGACTTGATAGCTGATCCTCATCGGTTAGCCTGGGCTCTCGCTCTTCTCTACGAGGTTTATAGCGAGCTCTATGAGGTGAAGAGGCATGGGTGCAAGGGCCTGGGTTGAGTTTGTTGCTCCAAATTTGGTGTTGGGAGCATGTTATCATTGGTCGCCCTGTTGGTTTGCCTTGTGGCATGGATGCCACCTCTCCCCGGGCATACAGGTGGTTACTCAATGAGGAGGTCAGTCGATCTATTGTGAGTGCTTTGGAGTTTAGAGATATCTTGAGTTCTCTAACTAGGGACCTGATGTGTTGGCGGCCTTGGAGGGGTTTGGATTGGGCGATGGATGTAGCGGAGCTTCGTCGCGTTAGGCGGGGATGATGGGTTGTTGGCACCCATTTGAGGGATATGGAGTTTATCCAGTTCTCTCATGTACTACGACAGTTTGGTCTTGTTTAGGATGTTTCGGATGCACCTGTTACATACAGGCGATGGGGTGATGAGTTGGGGTTGCCTGTTGCTCCTAATTTTTGGTGAGTCGATGATCCTGCTGATGACTCAGACTTGGAGGTGCTTGACTTGGATGATGTTGGCACGACTATTGAGTATGATGCTTGGTTTACGAGTCAGCCTCTGTGGACTCCTAGCATCATTGTAGATGATGATGGGAGTGGTGACGATGTTGATGTGGGTGGATGGGTTCCTTGGTCGATGAAGCGCCAATGTGGTAGCTCTTCGAGAGCTGACACGGGCACGGACGTTCAGCAGCCTGAGGAGGGTGGTGGCGATGATGATGAGGGTTTACCTCCTCAATGGTCAAAGGAGGAGTGGGGGATTCTCTAGGCTGAGCGAGATAGCCTAGATTTGGAGCTGGGTCGAGTGAAGGCCGAGTTAGCATGGTATCAGGGTGAGGTGACTCATCTTCAAGCTGAGGTGGACGGGTTACGAGTTGGACCTAGCAGCACTGTTCTGGCTACTAAGGATGCAGAGATCACCAGACTTGGTGGTGAGATTACCTATTTATAGGACGAGCTTTCTTGGTTGTAGTCAGGTGTTGGAGGTGATGATTTTACTTTGACTATTGCTTCTCTACGGGCAGAGATTTCTCAGAGGGTCACTCGCCAGGGTGTTGATTTGAGGAGCCTGCATAAGCAAGCTATCTACATAGAGATGTTGGAGAACATTCTTCATGAGCATCAGATTCCTTTACCTGTTCCTCCTTCATCATCTATTGCCACTACTACCCGAGGGACTAAGACGAGTCGTAGGACTCATCGTACTTCTAGCTCTCACGGGGCTTCTACAGCGCAGGGTCCACGAAGGGATCCTGCTAGCACTAGCTAGATGTTGTATTGCCTTATTTTTGTTTTTTTGTATATTTTATCTTAGTATGAGCCTTAGTGCTCCGATGTATACTACCTTCGGGTATTTTGTACTTTGTAGACTTTCGTTTATATATATATACATGGCATATTATTTCGGTATTCACATGTGTTATTTGTATATGCATTCTTCTTGTTTATGCTTTGCAATGTTTATATAATGCAATCTAATATTTCGCCAGTCACCCTGCATGAGTTTACTCCACTGCAAGTCAACAGTCTATAGCCCCGATGGAGGCTCACTCCATGGTCCAATGATTTTGATCTTTACGCCTTTGTGATGACTACATTACTTTCTATGGTGTGTGTTGTTAATTGTTTTTGTGTAGAGTTTTGGGGAATCGGATTCTCAACCGAAGTATGATGAGAATGTTACCCTATCCTTACTACTCTACATTTATTTATATTTGTTGTTTCACTGTGGTAGTGGTGATAACCACTATTTTTGTTTTTGGACTATGTTGCATGATAGGGTAAGTGAAGAATTTGACTTTTTTCGCTTTGAGGTTTACCCAAATTGGCGTTATCTTTCTATTATTCAAGATGTTTTAAGATTTGTAAAAGTGTATTTGGTTCTAGATTGCTTTTGGGTCAATCTACCATACTCAAGATTTTCTTAATGTGATGAAAGTGCTTTGGTCCTAAAGAAAATTGGACACTTCATGAAGTTTGGTTTTTCACTAGACATGTTTGAGTGACTGAAAATTGTATGATATATCATATATGATGTGTATGATTTGTGAGTTGTAAAGAATCTTAGTTGAATACCCTCAATTCTTGGAATTTGTTTTCTTGGTCTTATCATCACCACTATTAAATATTACTGAGCAAGGGATGGGATGGATGCAACTATATATATATATATATATATATATATATATATATATTTTTATTATTTTTGTGTATGAACATATAATTGAAATGCAAATGCAATATGAAAAATGCAATATGAAAATTTTCTTTTATTTTTTAATTTTAGCCATGTACATATATATACATATATTGCAAGTCGTTTTATGCATAAAATACCTTTAGGTGCATAATGTTCAGTGGTTCTGGCTCCAATTTCCCTTCTAAATTGGAAAGTTTGTACGTTCCTTGTCCCAATTTTTGCTTTACTATATATGGGCCCAACCAATTTGCTGCAAATTTATCCCTTAAGTGCGGTAAAGCATTAGTATTTTGTTGATTTTCTTTGAGCACTAGGTCCCCCACTTGAAATTCATGAGGATGGACTTTTGCGTTGTAAGCGCGCTTGACTCTATCTTGATATACTCATAAATGTTCTAGAGCATTGATACGTTTCTCATCAATAATTGTCAATTGGTCAAGACGCTCCTGTCTAGTTGTATCATCGTTCATGAATTCTTGTATCTCGATTCGCAAGGATGGTATCTCGAGCTCCAATGGTAATATTGCTTCTACACCATAAACTAGTGAAAATGGTGTTGCTCCCGTTGGCGTTCTTATGCTTTTTCTATAAGCCCATAGTGCTAAAGGGAGGTGAGTATGCCAATCTCGATGATTATCTTTTACCACTTTCTTGAGAATGGATATGACTATTTTATTTGTTGCTTCAACTTACCCGTTTGCTTGTGGGTAATAAGGTGTTGAGAAGCTATGTAGGATTTTGAATTTGTTGCACAATGCTCTAACATCCTTATTCTTAAATGACTTTCCATTATCAAAAATTATTTTTGAGGGTATTCCAAAATGACAGATAATATGCTGAAGTATAAACTCCGTTATTCGAGGTCCAGTCGTAGTTGTCATTGGAATTGCTTCCACCCATTTTGTGAAGTATTCTGTAGCAATTATGATGAATTTATGTTGTCCTGATGAAGCAGGTGTTATTTTACCGATCAAGTCAAGGCCCCATTGTGAAAAGGGCCACAAAATTTGAATGGGTTGCAAATTTTGTGATGGCACATGGGTCAAGTTTGCATGATGTTGGCATTTTTGGCATCTTTTGACATATTTGCAAGTCATTTTCCATTGTCGACCAATAGTATCCCATGCGCAATATTCTTTTTGCAATTGCCATTTCGCTAAAGTGACCACCGCAAGTACCATCGTGGGCTTATGATATTGCTCTTTCTACTTCAATTGGATTTAAACATCCTAGTAATATTCCATCATAACTACGTTTATATAACACATCTCCAAGTAAAGTGAAACGAATGGCTCTTTGTTTGAATGTTCTTTTTGCAGTTCGTGTCATTTCTATTGGTAGTGTGCCCGACTTGAGAAAATATTTTATCTCATCAAGGTAAGAATTGTAAGGTTCGACATGTATCAAACAAACATTCTTCTCACCTATAGATTCTGCTTTTTGAATTGATGGTTTAGACACTATTGTTATGATTAGCGGTTGCATTTCTCCATGTTCATTTTTAGGGATGAGAGATCCCAAGGAAGCCATTGCATCTGCAAATCTATTTGTCGATCGTGGCAAGTTACTAATTTCATACCAATCAAATTTTCCTAGCAACTGTAATGCTACTTCATGATATTTCTTTAAGACTGGCTCTTTACATTGGTATTCTCCTTTTATTTGGTAGACAACCAATTGAGAATCACCAAAAATGCTTATTCTTTTTATTCCCATTGCTATAGCTGATTTAAGACCTAGTATTAAGGCTTCATATTCTACATTATTGTTAGTGCATGTGAAGTCGAGTTTGAATGATAAAGGAATGGGTATTCCTTCAGGTGTGTAAAACACAACTCCTGCACCTTGCCATTTTTTGCACTTTGATCCATCAAAGAACATTGTCATATCTGCTTCATCCTCAGGTGAAACTACTTCTTCTTGTTCTGTGACAGAAAATACTGAATCGTCGAGAAGCTCAATTATTAATGGTGTATCATTGTGCAGTGGAGCTTTCGCTAATTGATCAGCTATCACTTGCCCTTTTATGGATTTTTGACTTGTGAATTCGAGGTCGAATTCTGTTAAAAGCATTATCCATTTAGCAGTGCGGGTGTTGTTGTAAGTGCGAGTCATCATGTATCGCAGAGGGTTTTCTCTAGCTATAACATAGGTGGTATTGCTTAGCATGTAATGTCTAAGTTTCTTGGTGGCGAAAACCACTGCTAAGCATAACTTTTTGACATAAGCATATCTTGTTTCGTAACTTACCAATGTTCGATTGATGTAATAAACCGCTTGCTCTTTATTTTTCTCATTCTTTTGTGCAAGCATTGTTCCTAAAGCAAAATCTGTTGCAAAAATGTATAGGTGAAATGGGACTCCTATTTTTGGTGGCGTAAGAACCGGCGGTGAGGCTAGATATTTCTTTATATCATCAAATGCCTCCTGACATTTAGTTGTCCAAGAAAATATCACTCCTTTTTGTAATAGGCGATTAAAAGGCCTGCATTTATCTGAGAGTTGTGCAATGAATCATCGAATAGATTGGACTTTTCCTTGCAAACTTCGCAACTCTTTCAAGTTTTTGGGAGGTGACATTTCTAATATTGCTTTTACCTTGCCTGGGTCTACTTCAATGCCTCGCTTGGAAACAATGAATCCTAGAAGTTTTCCTGATGTGACACCAAATACACACTTCTTAGGATTTAACCTTACCTTATGTTCTATTAATCGATCAAATGCCTTTTCTAGCACATCTATGTGTTCAAGATGCATTTTTGATTTAGCAATAAGATCATCTACATAATCTTCGATTATCTTATGCATATAATCATGAAATATGTACGTCATGGCATGCTGATATGTAGCTCCTACGTTCTTTAACCCAAAAGGCATCACTCTGTAGCATAATGTCCCCCAAGGCATTGTAAATGTTGTTTTATGTTGATCTTCGGGATTAATCCGAATTTGGTTGTATCCGGAGAAACCGTCCATTAAGGAGAGCATTTCATGACCAGCACAGGAGTCTACTAATTGATCTATATTTGGCAAAGGAAAATCATCCTTGGGACACACTTTGTTTAAATCTCAAAAATCAGTGCATACTCGTATCCCCCCATTCGGTTTGCGAATGGGTACCATGTTTGAAAGCCATTCAGGATAATCGATTGGTACTATGAAGTGTACATCCAATAACTTTTGCAACTCTTCTTTCACAATTAATGTGATTTTTGGATGAACTTTCCTAAGCTTCTGCTTGAATGGCTTGGCATCATGTGCTAGCATAAGGTTGTGGACTACCAAGTCCGGATCTAAGCCAGGCATGTCTTTGTAGGACCATGCGAACACTTCCTTATTTTTAATAAGCATGTTTATGATGCTTTCTTTTTCTTCTATGGATAATTATTTTGCTATTTTGACAATCTGGGGATTATCCACGTCTTCACTAAGGTTCACATCTATAGACTCTTCTATTAGCATGTGAGAACCTTCTTCTAGCTGATGTGGAGTCGGGATGAGGTGGATATCATCTGCCATATTTTCAAATGTGTCTGGGGTGTCCCCCTCTATCTCAGTTTGAAAAACTGAATTGTTTGATGATGAAGGTTGTTGCGGAATATAAGCGTTTGAAGCGTGCAACAACTCTTCGAACAGGATGAAGTCAATAGTGGATGGCGGGGATGAAATCCTGTCCATGGCTATGAGACTGGTGTCGATATAGATCGGTTTTGTCTCATTATATGGATTGCGGAGTGGGGTGAGAAAATCAACAAAAATCATGTTGACTTGATGGAAATGAGGTGGTTGTGATTCAAGAATTGATGACTCGTATTCTCTAGGTTGCAACTGACCTAATGTGTGTGATTGGTTTTGTTGTATGCTTTGCCAATGTGATGGAGGAGGTTCTGGTTCAGGACCCTCACGCTCTTTGTTTAGCCAAAAAAGTGTGCGGTCTATTGGAAACTTCTGTTGATACCAGTTATCCTTCTGCATGGTTTCTCCATATATTATCTCTTCTTGAGGTTCTTCTTCTTCTTGATTAAGCCATTCAAGATGTGCTTCATCTTGGAGCATTCTCCTGGCTTGTATCTCAAGAGCATGGTTGATAAAAATCATTTTAGTTTCATCATCATCATTGTCACTCATCCAGAATCCATTAGCATTTGTATGAGGTCCTAGCATTAGTGGCTCAAGGTCTTGCCTAAGGTATGCCATCTCAGTAGGATCTTCATAATCTGCTTCTCGTTGTAAAGCTTGCTCTCGAGGGTAAAAATTGTAGATTTGGTATCTACTTTCTATTTGTTCATCCTCATCATTAGGTTCATCCTCATCATTAGGTTCATCCTCATCATCGCTCTTTTCCTCCTCTTGTTCGCATTCTATGTCAAGTTCTTGGAAAGCTTGATTAAGCGAAGAGCTTGTGATGGAAGGTTTATAGCCTAGACCGGAGCGGTCACTTGGCTCTCTATATTCTGGTTCAATAATGTGGTGAGGACCTTGTTCATGTCTTCCAAGTCCATATCCTTGCCAACTAACCCTTTGAAAATATCTGATTGGGAAACTTGGGTTCGATAGATAATCAATGTTTTCATTAAACTCTTGTAAAGAGTTGTCATTTTGAGGAGGTGGGTCCGATGAAGAATCCATCCCTCCATATATGAAATTGATTGCATTTGTTTGAGAACCCATTCTATATATATCACCAATAGCTAAAGGTGGGTCACGAGGGCGACCGTAATCTCTGACTGACTCGATAGGTGGTGTAACTGTGACACTTTCAATAATGTACTCACCAATACTTGGATTGGCGAGATGTACTGCAACTCTAGATGGTTGTGTGGCTAATGGCTCGATGGATGAAGAGGGTTCTTGAGCCTTAGCTCTTGGCTCTGCTGGCGACGTTGGATTATCTCTAACAGGTGGCCCTATTTGTGAGACTACGGGTTCTAATGACTGTGAAGTAGTGGTTGATGATGTGGGTTGTGCTTTGAATGTGAATGGTGGCTTTGAATCTGGAAGTGTACTAGATGGAGTTGGCAATTGATTAGCAGGATGAGTGGGTGTAATTTGAAAATGAAATGTGGTGTTTGAAGGATGCGTTGAGCTAACGCTTTTAGATGCGAAAGTTGGATCAACTATAGGCAACTCTTCTGGAATGGGTGCTTTTGATGATGTGGTGCTTGATGGAATGGTTCTAATGACTAGTGGTTGGATGGTTAGATGTGTTGATGGGAGTAAAGGCTCATAAGGATTTGAAATAAAGTTGCAGTATTTGAAAGGTTCAGTGTCAGATGGTATGCAATGTACCTTACCTTCATGCACATATTTTAAGCATTGATGCAATGTTGAAGGCACACATTTCATTTCCCTAATCCAAGGGCATCCAAGAAGTATGTTATATTGCATTTCCCCTTCCAATATGTGAAAGAGAACATGTATTGTTTTCACCCCCATGGTGACGGGAAGAACAACATTCCCTACAGTTGAGCATAAAGCGTCATTAAAGGCCCTAAGAGTGAATGTGGATGTTGTGATGTGAGATGATGGGACGTTGAGCTTCATCATGGCAGGTGTGGTAATGAGGTTGATTGAAGAACCTATATCAATAAGCACTCTCTTGAAGGGTTTCCTGTCAATGTGAGCTACTATGTGCAATGGCGGATCAGGTGAATCTACTGATATTTGTTTTTCCTTGAAGTCATAGAATACTATCGAGGGTTCCATGCACTTTTGCACACTACCCACAAAGGAATTGAATGCATTGGGGTCTTCTGATTGTACTTGAATAGACTTTAAAATTTCCATCAATGCTTCCCTGTGAGGTGTTGATTGTTGTATTAGTTCATAAATTGACAATTTTGCTGAAGCCATCTTCAAACTCTGTGTTAACCGACTGTTCAATGTAACAACAGGGCGGTTGTGGAACGGTGGTGGTGGCCCACTCGATCCAAGTTGTATGGGCACATTAGTTGGTGATGTTGTCGGAGCCTGGGTTGTGCGATTAGCTTACCTTTGTCCATGGGTAACTATACTGATAGCCCCTACAAAACCTTGTGGCAGTTGAGACACATAATTAACCTGATTGGGAGGAACTGTAGAAGTTGATGCTCCCGTCGGTTGTTGATTCGCCTCTCGATGTGGCAAAGGTGTATGATATATGCCTAGGTTTTGGTTATTTTGGGCTAGTGGGTTGTCAATTTTGATTGTACCCACTTCCAATAAATCTTGCACAATTCCTTTAAATCCATGACAACCTTCAATATCATGTCCTCTTTGTCTATGATAGATGCAAAAGAGGTGTTCTTTGTAACCTTTTGTCTTTGGTTTGTTAGGATCATCAGGTTTCATTTTCGGTAAATTAAAAAGTTTTGTCGCATACAACTTCTGAAATACTAATGAATATGGCTCTTGTATTGGCGTGTAATTTCTTTTTGGCTTAAAATGATGTTGTTGCCTTTCCGCAGGTTGTGTCTGATTTTGTGCCTATTGTGGGGGTGGAACCGCTTGATAATTCGGTTGGTGTGGTTTTTGTTGTTGTTGGGGTTGTTGGATTTGTGTTTGAGCTGGTTGATTTGACTGTGGTTGGCTCAAAACTATCTGATTAACCTGTGCGGTCTTGGACTGACCGTGGTTATTCCCCTTTTGATTCTTATTGTGCCACTCTTTCTTCTTAGGCTTAATCTCACCTTCTTGAATTTTGATTTCTTCAATCAGTTTTTCTTGGGCGAGTGCCTCATCGAATGTTCTATACTGTTGTAGTTGTAGCAATGAAGAGATGGGTCTACCAAAACTCTTCATGAACATTCGTATTATCTCTGGCATAGGGAGTGAAAATGGTAACTTGATCATGACTGATCTCCATCTATTGCCAAAGTCATAGACTGATTCATCGTCATATTATTTTAGGTAAATCAAATCAGTCAATGTTGTTTGTTTTCTAACATTTAGGGTGAATCTTTCCAGGAACTGGTCCGCTAGTTGTTCAAAGGTAAAAATACTTTGATGCGAGAGGTGGTTGTACCAGTCTTGGGCTTCCCCCCTAATGTTTGAGGAAATGTATGTAATAGCAATGCATCATTGCTTTTGATTCTGAAGCATGCATTCACAAATCTTGTTACATGCTCACGGGGATCCTCTTCTCCTTTAAATTCAAGCTTCGGTATTTGGAAATCATGTGGATATGGTGGCTCTAGTACCGAAGCGTGAATAGGGTGATTGAGTAGTTGCCTTAAAGTTGGATTTTGGTATTGCAAGCCTGGGGTTTGCATGGCAAGACTATCAATATGACTCTATAAAAACTGGTATCTAGGATCATCTACAGGACTGACACTCGAATGTACTTGATGCTGCTGGTAATGGGGTGGATTGTATGTAGGTTGGGGATGATAAGACATGTTTGGCAGAAATGTGTTATGGTATGGATGTTGAGGGATGTTATGATATGGATGGGGTGATGAAGGTATGATATTATGTTGACCTATTGCATTAGCATATGGGTGCGATGGTTGATTGTGAACCACAGTGGTAGAGGGAGGACGCATTACCCAAGATGGATCTTGGATAAAGGCATTAGGTTGATGAGATGTAGGTGGAAGATTTTTCTCAATCCCTTGCAAATGTTGGTTAGGGTCAGGGTTCATGCTACGGTTAGCATTATCTAAAATCATTTGTTGCAACTGTAAGAAATCTTGTTGCATAGCAATTGCATTTGACATAGGGACTGCTACCTGTGATGTGGTGGACTGAATTGGTTGTGGAACAACCATGGTAGTGGAGGTAGATGGGGGGTAAGTAGCAAAGGGTATCGCCACTGACTATGGAATGGTATGAGATGTATGTCCTACAAGTGTGGATGGAGGAATGGATGTTGGGGCTTGCAAAACAATAGGAATTGTTTCATACAAGGGATTAGTGGTAATGGTCATTTGTTGTGATAATGTGGGGGGAATTTGGTTGGATGACAATGGTTGATTGGCTAATGCTACAACAGCCAACTCAAAGAGAGGATTGGTGAAAATCTGTTGTGACTATTATGGATAGGCGAATATGGATTCTTGTTGTGATGAGGGTACGACACGTGATGGGATGGAGAGTGGTGGTAATGATGGGAAGACCATTCTAGCTGCATTCAAGTACATTCTAACAGTGTCCATATCTATCATGGTGACCTGATTGTCTACCATTGTAGGAGGTTCACTCCTAGGTGTCTCAGGTATAGCTGTGTGAGTAGCTCTATGCATAATGTCTATGTCCGTGTTGGGGGCATTACTAGAAGGCCCTACATCAAGACTCGGGGACATAGAAAGGGGCATATCTACTTGTCCCACCATCGAAGTGTGAGGGACATTGCCAGACTGAGAGGCCATAGGGGACGACCACTGACTTCGGCTTGACACTAATTTCTTAGCTTGATTACGAGTCACTACCATACGCTACTATGTGATAAAATGCGGAGTGAGACTATCTATGCAAGTAAAGTGACAATACAATGCAATACAACACACAAAGCAAATAACCACACAAAATTTTTGATGCTAGATTTTCGTATATATATATATATATATATATTTTGAAATTTGTTTGGAAAATGAAAAAGACGTGTGCTCAATGTTTTGCCCTAAATGAGTCTAGGATTTCACCTGTATACTCGCAGCTCGACAACCTGGCTATGAACTCTAGGTCACGTAATCCCACCTATAATATGTGGTAATGAATTCCACACATGGCCAGGGAGCACAGGTCCTACCAATTCCTCACCCAGTTCGCCCGTAGTCTGCGATACACCTCTCCGAAGAGAGATGCATGCTATCACCCATGGGTTATGACGGATCTTGGAATCGGCCTTGGCTAAGAATAGGGTATAATGTTGGTGGTTCGGTGATGAAATCCAAACCCGACGGTGATGAAATCCAGTCATTTTCCAATGTTTATGTGAGTGTGTGGTGGTTTCGTTTAACTAGGATGTTATGCAAAATTACTATGCAATTCTGTTTCAATGGCCTAAATGCAGGAAAATAGAAAGCAGAAACATAGCAGATAATAGGTCAGGGGCAAAATGCCACTTTCAGGTAAGTTTTTAGGCTAAATCCTATTAACAAGGCCAACCGCGGGTGGGCGGTTGGTTCTGGTAAACCGTGGATGCGTGGTTTGCCAACCGCGTGTCTACGTTTGGGAAACCCCAACCGTGGATGCGCGGGTCCTTTCTGTTAGTAGGACAAAGCCAAGACAAACCTGAACCTAAAAATATAGTGTCTGGGTTATTCCTAACCCAACACGTGCAATATGTTTTTTTTTTACCTACTATGCAAATGCAGTTCCTTTTTTTTTTGTTTATGTATTAATGGGTGCAAGACTTAAGCTAATTGATCCTATCCTTAGACCTATATGTAGACAAGGGCAAACATGACTGAACTATCTATCTTACCCTAAATGCATCTAGTTAATAACAGCAAGCAAAAAAAAAAAAGGCAAAGAAAAGAGCGGTGAGTGA
Source organism: Wollemia nobilis (assembly GCA_028583015.1). Taxonomy (NCBI): domain Eukaryota; kingdom Viridiplantae; phylum Streptophyta; class Pinopsida; order Araucariales; family Araucariaceae; genus Wollemia; species Wollemia nobilis. Next base: position 14,579,215 of record JAQPPZ010016724.1, read on the forward strand.
CAGGTACAGACCTGTGATCCTTCGTCGCTCCCTCCAGCTATCAACCATCGACCCGCATTTCTACAGACAGTAACCGCGCTCTTGTGTTTCTTCTAAATAGGAACTGCGTGTCTGTTTTTCCTGAGAACAAAAACCGTGAGTCTGTGTTTCCTCAGAACATGAACCGCATTTCCACAGTAAACAATTTAGGCGCAAGATATTCCAAATTTATCGATCTAAAATTAGATTTATGTGCGCCTCGAATTCCCAAAACCTGTAAGTGCAAACAGAGATTAGTGAACAAATTTAGATAGCAAGGCAAAACAAAATAGGACCTTTAGGGGGTCCCACCATGATCACCATTTTCTGTAGCAAAATAACTAAGCACAATAAATAAGATAAACACAAGAGAGAGATTTGCCAAAAAGAATGTTCCTTTGTATTAGTGCTTGATACAATGTTACAAATGGATATCTTGAATTGCCCCAAATGCATTGGGGGTAATGCTACAATTATTTTCTCCTTATGATAGATGTTACAATGCTCCCATAGGAGAGGTAAATTCTTCCAACTCCTCAACAAGATAGGGTGCTCTTCATTCCTCTGCTACAGCTCCAAGGGGTGAGTGGGCTTTGGTATCCACTGTAGGGACCACTCCTAGCTTCAATAGCTCTTCAAATACCTATCTCCTACACACATGGAAACCAAACAAGGGTTAATAGCACCTGTATAAATGACTGCAAACAATGCAAATAAAAGAAACCCTTGAAAGGAATGCTTGCAAGAAAACATGGAAATACTAATTAAAAATGCCTTGCTAACAAGTCGATAAGTTACTGATCTCTATTGATAAAACCTGTTCGGGACTGTGGAACCGTGAGAACGCGATTGTGGGTTGGAAACCATGGACCTGTGATTGTGAAACCGTGGATGCACATTTTCTATTGTAGAACCACGGGCGGGTAGTTTCGATTGAGATGACAGGTCACCTCGGGATGCATGCCAACAATCGAATTCGAGCTCGTGCTCTCAATTTCTCATCGGGTCTGGATGTATTTTGGTAGCTTATCGGTGTGCAAATTTAGCTCCCTTTGTTTGGTGGATTGATGGTGCCTTTATAGGCTGCCTGGGGCTTTGGAGGGGAATGTGAGGTGGCAAGCCTGACTTGCCAAGTGGCAAATCTGGACTGCCAGGTGGAAGGGGCAGTTACGGTGAGTCACTCAGTGTGGCTCACTTAACTGGGGTGATGTGGCTCCAAGTGGAGTGGGATGTGGGATGCTTTTTTATGTGAAGGGACAAGGGGACAACAACAAAGGAGTTGTGGCATGGGTGTTGGGAATCTGTCTCATGTACAAGGACAAAGGGGACAGGAGTGGGTAAGATGTGGCATGGATGTTGGATGAAGTGTCCAGGACACATGTCCAATGGGTAGACAGGGTATCCTAGGGTGATTTTCCTAATTAAATAAATTAGGAAAGTATAATGATGTGCAGGATTTTATATCCCTAAGTTAGAACTTAGGCATATATCTTTATTATGCAGGATTTGATGGTGAGGTGGTGAATGTGAACTAAAGGGTGCTAGATTTTGGTGTCTACAGAAATATTTGTATTCACACAGAAAATTGAAGATCTAAAAAACAAAAATAAAGAATTCAATTTTTTTTTAAAACCATGTAGGTATAGAAACTCAATTGAGATGAGAATTGAATTTGTTTATAAATTCCCAAGCTCTAAAGGAGAGAATTGTGATTTGTCAAGGGTTGAGGGCCCAAGTAAAACCCCTTGTTCTCCAAAAAAAAAAAGAATTAAAACATAATGAAAACTATAAAAAAGGATCATGTTAACATATTATTATAAGATTATTAAATGGCATCAACTCAACTAGTTATATTCCTCACTTTTTAAGGAGGCCTTAGTTCAAAATTTTCCAAATGTTAATTGCAAGATTGTTAAATTGGTGTATTATCACTATGTGGTCATGATGTAATAAAGGTGGGGCATGTTTCAATCTCATATAACCAATTAAAAAATATAATATTATATGATCAAATTAGTATTATTTCAATTGATTAAATTCCTCAAGTTTCAAGGAGAAGATCAATGTAGAATCTTGTCATGGGAATGTTAAGATTTTATTTTATCACTTTGTAGTAATGATGTAATAGGCGTAGGGTTCATTTCAATTCCATATAATCCATTAGGACAACAAGATATTATTCAAGGTATTAAATGGCATTAGTTGAACCAGGTAAATTCCTCCACTTTGAAGGAGGAGATTCAAGTTTGAATCTTGCCAAGCGATACATGCATAATAGCCAATTGATTATAATACTACTTTGTGGTAATGATATAATATAGGTGGGACCTATTTTATTCTTATATAACTAATTAAAATATACATTTATTAAATGATATTAATTCAATCAATTAAATTCCTTAACTTTCAAGGAGGAGATCTAGGTTTGAACCTTGCCAAGTGATATATACATAATATCCAAGTTATTGTAATGTAACTATGTAGTCAATGATGTAATTATGTAATGTAGGTGAGGTTGTTTCAATCCTATAAAATAAATTGAAAAAAATATTATTATAAGATATCAAATGGCATTAACTTAATTGGTTAAATTCCTCGAATTTTAAGGAGAAGACCTAGTTTCCAATATTGCTAAGCAATACATGTATAATTACAAATTCATTATAGCACCATTATGAGATCATGATGTAATATGGGTGTGACACATTTCAATCCCATATAGCCCATTTAAAACGTATTATTACAAGGTATTCATAATACTAGAGTCATTGGTACGAGAATATGATAGAAAATAAATTTTGTAATTTAAATCAATAGAAACCTTAGTAGAAAATATTACTTAATCTCATCAAATGGCATTGACCTAACCATTTAAATTCCTCAACTTCCAAGGAGAAGACACAATTTCAAATCTTTCCAAGTGATACATGCATTATTACTGAGCTATTATTATACCATTATGTGGTCATGATATAGTATGGATGGGCTTGTTTCAATCTCATATAACCGATTAAACAAATATTACTTAATCATAGATATTAAGTCATGGTTTTAGATCCTAAAATGAGGAAGTGTGAAAAAACTCGAAAGAATACATTCATCATCATTAACACGATGACATAAACTATAATCAAGAGTTGGGTTAGGGGGATAAGTATAGGGAAAGATCCATAGAGACTATGCTCAAAATATTTCTTTAACATTTCAATAACAAATGGTATAATATAAAATAAAATTTGCTAATATGTTGGATTTCAATACTGGTTTGATCTTCAAGCGAGGGAGCAACCATGGTGATAACTTAAGATCCATCTACAATTTTTTTGTACATGTGAACAACAGTTTGAAGAAGTTTGTTTGGCTAGAATCGTGGAGTGCACACAACAAAGCTAGGGTTTGCAAAGTGAAGCACAGAGAAAAATAAATAAAATGTGATAGTAATTTATTTTTTTGGACAAATATTTTATTTTTTGGAGGAGGAACGAATTTGGGGGAAGACAAAAAACCCTAGCATCGATCGATTTTTCCAGGAGATATCGTGAGTATCAGTTTAGGTATAAAGGTAAACTAGAAGGTAAGCCCCTCCTAAAATATTTTTGGATCTCTATACCATATTTTGTCATTTGTCACATTTGGTTGGATAGAAACCAGAGGATTTTTTAAGGAAAAGGTAAGGACAATAAAACTCTAATATGAAGGATAAAAGAATAATTAGTCCTAAATGTCAAATCTAGTTTCTGTCAACAACAATATGAAGAAGAACTATCACCCACAAAAATAAGAATGATCTACCAACTTAATCTCCAAGATTTTCTAACATAGGGAGGATGCAGAGCAAACAATTTGTCTGATATATATTTTTTGACACTCTTCTTTGATGGTGCCTCCAAGTCCAACCTTGGTCAAGCAGTGGTAGGGGGACCATTTCTTACAGGACCCTATGAGATCCTGCTCAAATACATGATCAAATTGGGAACAACATCTGACAATGTGGCAGAGGCTATTGGATGTGAAATTGGCTTAAAATTGGTGGTAACACTCACGTCACAATTTATGGGGATTCTAAAATGATAATAATAGCTCTTGCCAAAAATAAAGATTTTAGATCTTTTCAATTGAAGATTATTCAAGACAAGATTAGACAACTACGCAGTATCATTGATAAAATATCCTATCAACACATAAGATGGGAATTCAAGAAGTAGAAGGGCAGGGGTGGTATGCGAGGATGACGAAGACTCCAATAATGAGATTCTTTTTTGTCTTCATGTTCTATTTTTTAGAATGCTCTGTTTACTTTCATCTCTGATTAAAGAGTTTTGTACTCTTTTGTTAAGTAAATAAATATTTTCTTAAAAAACAAATGGTTTGAACTCTCTTCCAATTACACAAATTCCTATTTTTATAAAAGCCATTATTTTTCATCTAGAATGCAATAGATAAACCGGTTGCATGGTGCAAACATCATTTCTTGGTAATTTTAATTAATCCTAATAGGTTGAAAATATGTTACTTTACCTCCTAAATATTATTTCGAGTTCTTATCAATAAAAAATTTAGTGTTCTTTTATATTTTTATTAACAACTAGGTTTATTGCTAATAAGTCATTGGTATGACTTTGATAGTCTCAAAATGAGGTAAAATCATATGAATTTGTAATAAAATTTGTGGAGTAATATGTATTGGTGAATTTCAAATATATATTATTTTAGTTTACTATAGTATCTTAGACACTACCTTCCAATTCTAAGGAGTTAGCCATATAATATTAATTTTGCAAACCTAGGAACAACATTGCAAAACAACAAAATTTGTAAAACTAACAAAATTTGGTTGTCTCCAAAATGGAATGATTGGCTCAATGGAGATATTTGCTTGCAAAATAGATCAATGGACTCAAAAGAGTGATTCACTTGCAAAATGGACTGATTGGCTCAAGAGAGTGATTCACTCGTATAATAGACCAATTGGCTCAAGAGAGCAATTTGCTTGTAAAATGGAATGATTCGCTTGCAAAATATGTCAACAAAGGGTGGCAATTCACTTAGAAAAAAGGTGTTGATTTGCTTAAGAAAAGGTGCCAATTCGCTTGTAAAATGTGAGCAAATCATTCAAATAAGTGCAAAAGTGAAATCAACGCAGATCATGAGAAAAATGTTTTGAAAAGTGTTTTTTTAGTGTTTTGTGGTGCACTAAGCATTTTTGGGGCCTTCTAAGTCTATTAGAGACATAATTAAAGGCATGTAAAATTTAGAGGTGCACATTTTGTTAAAGTTACCCCCAAATATTTGCTTTTACTAGGAGTGATTATTTTTTACCTTACATAACTTAGGGATAAACTTTTACTATAAATATGGGGATAGGTCCCTCATTGTATTAATATTTGGCCATGAGAATTCAGAGCTACTCTCTATGAAACCCACATTGAGATTTATACTCATGAGGTTGTAAAAATTTAACAAGTCCTTGTGCATCTCATTAGAGGTATTGTCCTCATGGTTTATTAAGTATGCAATGGTTGGGTATGACCCTTCTAGTCCATCTTGTCATTCACTTATTAATTTCACAATCAAGTGAATAGGTATACATTGATATTATTTGAGTTCTCATGTATTGACTAATTGCATGCTATGTTAGAGTTACTATGTTAGTAACTACTACTATTACCTTATTTGGTAATTAGTAAAAGAAGGTTTTCTACCTAGGTTAGATATTCGATAAATATCTCTATTTATTGAATATATTATTGTTAGCAACTTTAGTTAGTTGTTAGCTTTATTTATGGGGATATTATTTCATCCCTATCTAGGGTTATTCTTAGCCTTAGTCGATTGTATTTATACTATATTGATTAATACAATTAATTTAGTTGATTATAATTATCTTATCTCATTGGGATTAGAGCCATGACTTTACCTGAGCGAAAGCGAACTAATGACTGGACTAACGGGGCACAAATCTCAAGATAGGACTCCCTCTAGAACCCTAATGCTCAAAACAGATCTCGAGGAGGATCATGAGCAACATAGCATGCTTCCTAAGGCAACATATAATTTCCTGCTAGAACAACACAAAAATTGAAGTATTCAGAACCACTGAATTCTAGGCGAGCTAAGAATTTTATGAGAATGAACTTATGGGCATGGTTTATGAGGCTAGATACAAATCTCAAGTGAAACCCTAACTTGACTGGACCTCTGAACGGATCCCAAGGTGGATCTTGCTACTGCTCAGAATGGATCCCGAGGTGGATCCTAAGTGGTGTGAGGTAGATGGTGTTTGCATGGATGGTGTTTACTAGACTCTAACACGATAACTAGAACTTGATGGCACCTACGATGACAAAAAATTTCAGAACCAACGCTGAAATCTGGAAATTCTGACTACCAATGGGTAGATCTTACGGGCTAGGCTCACCTACACATCTGAAATCATGAATTTTTTATACAATAATTAATATTCCAATGAATATCGCACGCGATCTGATCTTCCACTGAAACCTACAAGTCATACAACATCTCTACCGATTTGCGGAGCACCTGACAATCGACCAACCATGACCTAACATAAAAATCCAATGGATGCACATAAATCTCTGACCTTGCATAGAAATCCACCACTGAAAACCTGCACATGAGTGATTTAATCCCACACATCCTGAGATCGTTGTCGACTAGCCCTTGCTGATGTCATCCCTAGCATAGACCTCGAGGCACTGATGTGGCAAACACCAAGAAGCACGTAGATCAAGGCTATTGATTGGGTGCTGATGTGGCACCAATGACTTAGCGAGCATGCACCCTAAGGCACTCACATGGTAGACACCTAGTAGCTGATGTGGCGAGCATGTGGATCGAAGCATGGTATTGATGTGATGCGACCTGATTGGCTGCTGACGTGTCACTATCGTTGATGTGGCATCTATAGATTGGTCCACCTGGGCGTATGCATGGAATTTTGTGGTTGGTTGGAGCACATAGCAAAAATGACAGTCACACTTTCAGATTACCCATAAGCAATCAAATACGAAGGTGTGCATTGACGGTTTTATACGCTACAATTCTTTGCAGCATGTTGTGGGACTAAAAAATCCCATTTTTTTTATTTTTTTTCACCTCTCGATGGAGGATGAAAACAAGAGATTGTAGGCGGCCCCTCATTCTCATTCGACACAATAGCTAAGACGATCGGGCACCCGAAGCTAAGGCCCTCAAGCATGCTAGACCTCGAATCCCGCATGCGCCAAAGGATAACTATTTTTTTAAAAGAAAACCTGCAAAAACATTTGACAGGTAACATTTTTTTCTTTTTTTGCACTTCAAATATTTTGTTCAATTATTTCTTTAATAATTTATTTATTTTAGCTATAATTAATTTTTTATTCAATTTAATAATTGTTTTTTAAGCTAAATTTGAATTATTTTATAAATCAATTGATTGAATTTTTTTTGCAAAACAAAAACAAAGCAAAATTGGAGCATCAATTTTTTTTTTGCAAAACTCAAAGTAAAATAGTGCATTTGTTTTCTCAAATTGAGGGATGTAACACAAAAATAGCATATTTTTTTTGCAAATTAGGGGATCTAAAAATTTCCCAAAACCTTGTTAATTTTGCAAACAAAAGGGGGGACAAACAAAGAATTGGATTATTTTTTGCAAAATTGTAACACAAGGGGGGAATTGTGAATATCAAATTTTTGCAAACACAAACATCATTTTTTTGCAAAAAATATTGTAATAAAGGTGCATTCTCGATTGCATTCGACACCTTTTTAAAATTGGCATTGTAAAATAGGTGCATTTTCGGTGGAATCCGACACCTAAGTGTTAAAAATTTGTGGGCACTTTTGATGGTTTATTGCATTTAAATTCTTGTTTTTGCAATTACATCTTAAGTTAAAATCAAAAGCACTTAAGACCCCAAATTTTACACCCATTTGTGCAATTTATTGCATAGGTAAAGCCAATTTTTTTTTTTTTATATTCACTCCATAAAATACCCTAAATTCACTCTTCTTGTTTGGCTTAAATTCCTCAAACTGATCATCCTTCTTTAGAAGGGTTTTTAGGCAGGTGCCATTAAATATCTTTTTGAGTGAATTCTCTTTCAGTACTCATTTGGGTATATCGAAAGAGAGACCAATTTGGTGAAATAAGGAACCTTCATAGTAGCAATTGTTTGCACTAAGGGGGGAATAATTATTTTCTTCCTTCAAAACATATTTTGCAAAAAGGGAGATAAAACTTGTAAAGGCAATCAGAAAGGAAGAAGTCATCAAATTGTACCTTTTCTTTTAGGCTTCATAATAGCAAATTTTTTTCTTGAAGTACTTGCAATAAGGGGGGATTTTTTGGTGAACTTTTTGATAATTTGCCTAGGAGGCAAAGTTTTGTACAAAATATTTTGCACTAAAGGGGGAAGACTTCAAAAATTACCTAAGGGGGACAGATTTGTAAACCTCGACAACACCATTGTAAACCTTTTTTTTAGGCTTCATAATAGCAATTTTTTTCTTGAAGTACTTGTAATAAAAGGGGATTTTTTGGTGAAATTTTTGAAATTTGCCTAGAAGACAAGATTTGTAAACCTCTTTTTAGGCTTCATAACAGCAAATTTTTGCTTGAAGTACTTGCAATAAGGGGGGATAATTATTTTCTTCTTTCAAAGAATATTTTGCAACAAAGGGGGAAGACTTGTAAGGGTGCATTTTCGACAACAACCGATACCTTAGTCAAACTTCTTACAAAATTCCATCAAAGAATATTTTGCAACAAAGGGGAAAGACTTGTAAGGGTGCATTTTTAGTAGCAACCGACACCTTAGTCAAACTTCTTGTAAAATTCCATCAAAGAGTATTTTACAAACAAAGGGGGAAGACTTGTAAGGGTGCATTTTTGACAGCAACCGACACCTTAGTCAAAATTCTTGCAAAATTCCATCAAATAATATTTTTCAAAAAGGGGGGAAAGACTTGTAAGGGTGAATTTTTGACAACGACCGACACCTTAGTCAAACTTCTTGCAAAATTCTATCAAAGAATATTTTACAAAAAGGGGGAGAAGACTTGTAAGGGTGCATTTTCGGCAACGATAAACACCTTAGTCAAACTTATTGCACAATTATATTGTAAAAAGGTGCATTTTCGACAGAGATCGATACCTTAAAAATGGGCAGATCAAAGAAGAAAAATACCCCAAAACTAACTGATGATGTTGAAAAATCAGTTAAAGGTCCTTACTTTCCACCAAGGATGGAAGGAATGGATTTTTATGAGGATGACACATTTCTCACACTACGTAGTGGTGTAAAAGCCATTCTCAAATATTTTGAGTCTTGTGAAGATCTTCAAAACAATGGTGCTCTAATCCCTATTGGTGTTGTAAGGGCAATATACATGTCATTTATTTCACTTGACATTGCTCAACGTAAAAAGAAAAAGGAAATCAATGAGGAATCAGAGGTCATAATTCTAATGGTCGATGTTTGTTATTACACAAGTGACCTTCAGCCCATGATGGTTGATGCTTGTTGTGACACAAGTGACCTTCAGCCCATGATGGTGAATGCTTGTTGTGATACAAGTTATCTTTAGCCCATGGTGGCAAATGCTTGTTGTGATATTAGTGACTTTAAGCCCATTGTGGCCAATTATTGTTGTGATACAAGCGAACTCTTACCTTCAATGGTAGATATAATTTGTAGCACAGGTGATTTCGTTACAAGAGTAGATTTTTCTTATGACACCAGTGACTTAAAAGCTGAAAATCCTCAAAAGAGCTCCATAATCTCATAAATAGTGACAAATGCCATATTGTTAAAAGCATTGATGAACATGAAGAACTTGAGTGTTTTCAAAAACACACCAAAGGAATTAGATCCAAAATTATGAACAAAATGGGATTCAATGGTGAAGGATTAGGTAAACATGGGAAAGGCATTAAAACTCCTATAATGCCAAATATTAGGCCAAAGAAATAAGGCCTTGGCTATGATGGACAAGCAAGTACTAGTAAAACCATGTTTGTAAAACCTAAATCTCCTACAACTCCTACAAAGTATTGTTGCAGTCATTATGGTAGAACAAGACATGTAGCAGCTAGGTGTTGGAAACTACATCCTTGTAATTCATGTGGATGTACAAATCACTCCTCTTCAAATTGTTGGTACAAATTGAAAATGGCCAACAAGGTTCACATCGATTGTGGATGGATAGATCTCACACAATGGACCAAGATGAAAGAAATGTTGTATGGCTTCTACAAGAAAGGTAAAACCTATGGTAGACCCAATGGCAGATCTAGTGATAGACCGAGTGGCAGTCCTAGAGGCAATGACCCAAAGATAAACCTAAAGATAGACCCAGTGACAAAGATCTAGAGGCAGATCTATAGGCAAATTCAAAAATAGATCCAGAGGTACACTTTGATCTAGAGTTAGAGCCATGAGCTATATCCCGAGCTAGAGCAAGAGCCAACATATCAGCATCTTTCATTTCTCTCCTTCACTGTATGGGGGGAATTATATACATTACCCAAATAATGTAATAAGGGGGGATGTTAGAGTTACTATGTTAGTAACTACTACTATTACCTTATTTGGTAATTAGTAATAAACTCCTAGGTGAAGGTTTTCTACCTAGGTTAGATATTCAATAAATATCTCTATTTATCGAATATATTATTGTTAGCAACTTTAGTTAGTTGTTAGCTTTATTTATGGGGATATTATTTCATCCCTATCTAGGGCTATTCTTAGCCTTAGTCAACTGTATTTATACTATGTTGATTAATACAATTAAGTTAGTTGATTATAATTATCTTCTCTCATGCTATCCTCGCTATTGTGTAACAATCATATTTGCTTTCATTTCTCACACTCTAAACTTCATTATTTTTTTTTGCACTTTGTGCATTTTGATTTTGCATTTATTTTTGTATAATTTACTTCAATGCATTTAACTTCATGCAAATTAGTTTAGATTAGAGATCAATATGACAAAAGTAGGGAGTTGATCTTAATTTGGAGGTCAGGAAATCCTTTGGACAACTTGTCCAACCTTGGTGAAACTTGAATTTGGGGGCACAACACTTAATTAGAAGTTAGGACAAATACTTGAATCAACATAGTTTTTGGTATGCTTGGTGCGACAAACCCCATTTTTACATATTTTTCTTGATTTTTGTGTGCAAAAACAAATCCGTCATGGATGAAGCGATTGGATCAAAATCAGATTTGTTTACTAAGTCTAAATTTGTAAGCGATTTGCTCAATTTGAGCAAGTTTTGAATTTTGCAAGAAGTGATCGATTTGGTCAACTTAGCAAGCAAATCGCTAGACTTGACCTACATTTTCACAAGTTGAATTCAAAGCGATTTGCCAAAAAAAATTAAACTCAAACCCAAATTTACTTGAAATTTCACCTTTTTTTATTTTCATGCTTGGATTTTGTAGGTACTTTACGATTGGTGACTATGACTTAAACTTTAGATAACTCTAGTAGCATTCAAACAATGCCATAAACTTGAATGTAACCTTGTATGTGCTTTTATCTTGGGCAAATGAACTTAAGATAGATTCTAAATCAAAATTTATGCAAGTATAATATAACAAGTGATTCACTCCATAAAGTAAGCAATTCACCCCCAAAAGATAAAAAATTTCTAAATTAGATCTAGTGAGCAATTCACTCAAGGACTATGAAGCGATTCACTAGGAAAGACAAGTTTTTCCTCCTCCCTCATGGGATGGCAATTTGGTCCAACCTTGTGAGCAATTCAATCCAAGTGATCTATTTGGGAAAATGCTTTCTTTCTATAAAAACTTCTAAGTTCACATAGATAAGCAAGTCACTAAATAAAGAAAGCAAATAACTTGACTTTGTGAGTGGATTACTCAATTTTACAATATACTAAGAACTCATATACAATGGGTGAATTACCAAAAATTATGAGCAAATCATTCCATTTTTCAAGCGAATCACTCAAATTGATAAATTATTGGAAAACTACATTTTGGCAATGAATTACCTAGAATTATGAGCGAATGGCTTCAATTTGCAAGCAAATCGTTCAAAATAGACAATTTTTTTAAAATTTTAGAAGTTTTTGTAGATTTTAACCCTAAAAAATTATATGTGTAGGTACATACACTAGAGAATCTAGGATTATGCTTTGCATTACGAACTTCAACAAAATCAAGTGAGCAATTTGCTTCAAAAATAATGATCTTAAACAAATTTCTTGGTCGTAGCCTTGAGTCATCTTTGATATTTTTGAGCTTTGGGTAACATTATGACAATTCAACCATGGAAAAATCCTCAAATAGTACAAAATTTGTCATTGCCTAAAAATCCTTAAACACCTCAATACCTATATATTTTTCAAAGTGAGCAACAATTTCTATAGAATTTGTAATAGAGTATTCAACCACCTCCAAACCAATAGTGGGTTTACTAGTATCTTCTACCCTATTATCCTATACATTTATATCTTCCATACCCTCCATATCTACCTCATGGCTATACAATGTACCCCCTCCTCAACAATAGTATGGCCAACCTCCTTCTTAATAGAATAATCCAAGAGTGCCTTCTAGGTCACAAAGCTAATTCCTTGATTGGACCTAGAAAGGACCACTAAATTTGGTAGCCTATTCTCATATTCCCTCAACATATATGAAAGCACTACCTACCTTCAATAGGAATGGAGGCAAGAAGAGGATATAATGGTGCACTTGTTGATCTACTCTCTTTATGACAAAGCTACCTTATGGTATTGGAGATTACTAGATAATTTGGTTATTGGTTGGGCATCAATAGTGAAACCATATATGCATAGATTTTGTTGATATATTATTTGGTACATGCTAATTTTCCCCCATGGTACCTTCATGGTAAAAATGTAAATGTGTAGTAGATTAGGGCATGAGTCCATAGTTTAGAAAAGTGATTTATATTTTTCCTTTATGTAAGTGTCTATGTGCAGGATATGCACAAGTGTTATGTAAGAGCGTAATATGCATGATATACACATTTCATGTAAGTAAGATTGCAAGTGTGTGCATAAGTGTCATTTATGTAAGTATGCAAATATGTAATGTAAGGATGTGCACAAGTGTCTTGTATTAGGAGTACACATAGAAGTGTGCAAGTGTCATAAAGTCAAGTATGCATGTAAGAAGAGAGTGAAGAGTCTAGTATACAAGTGGCAAGATGAGAAGCCAAAGGTCAAGAATAGGAAAGGTTACATATCTTGGATATGTGAGGAGTGCAATAGACAAGTATTGAAGAGTCACATTACTATATCTATATTATGGAGATAAAGCTCCATACAATGTAAGGGGAAAAAATCCTGTAGTGATCACCACATAACAAACATTGATAATAAAACTTGTATATAAATTTTTGAGAAATTTTATTGAAATTACTCTTCATGCATGTACATGAATAATTTTGTCCATTTACATTCATATTTGATATCATAAGTGAATGCTATTTCATTATTATTATTTTTAATGGGTTATATGGGATTGAAACAGGCCCCACCCATATTACATCATCACCACATAGTGGTATTACAACAAAGCTTGGATATTATCCATGTATTGTTTGGTAAGATTAGAACCTGGATATGCTCCTTGAAATATTGAGGAATTTAACCAGTTGAGCTAATACCACATGATAAATCAATGAGTTTACATAGGTTTTTATGAGGGGTCCTAGTCCCCTTATACTAAGTGGGGTTTAAACCTTTGACCTCTCAAGAAGAGGCCAAAGCCCTTACCACTACAGTAAGCTTGCAACTATTGTTCAATGAGTTTACACATGTTTTTATGAGGGGTCTTAGTCCCCTCGTACTAAGTGGGGTTTAAACCTTAGACCTCTCAAAGAGAGGCCAAATCCCTTACCACTGCAATAAGATTGCAACTCCAGCATGTATCCATAAGATCTCCAGCTCCACGAGCCCAATGTTATTTCATTATTATATTGACCTAGATATATATTTGATTGCTCGTATATATAATTCTACTCTTGATTATTGATATTTTGACCTATAACATTATGGCTTAATTATATTGGGACCTATGATATTTTGAGATAGTTAGGCTTAAAAGCCAACAGTGGTATCAGAGTTACCACTTAACTCTGTCTATTTTTGATAGAGTTATATTTTAGATCCACCATAATATTGGAGTCTATCCACTTTGAAAGTAGTGAAGATTTGAAATCTATTTTAAAATTCTAATTGAGTAGATATTGAGAGGACAAATAAAAGTCACCCTAATTTGGATGATAGGGTCTTTCCACTTGGTTCAAGGAAAACCAGTTAATACTGGGACTCAACTTGAATTGATTGAGAGAGCCAACTCAAAATATAGTTAGATGTTCAAGGATATTGATAGTCACCTTAATATTGATTTTGGATTCTCGAAAAAAGAGGATAATCATATTTTTCTTAGGTGTGACATAAGAAATTATAGGATTGAGGAGCATCAAAGCTACCAAATAATAGAGAAGCACCAAAGCTTCCAAAGATTTATAAACATCATAGCTTCCATAGAATTTAGAAGCAATATAAGCTTCCAAAGATCAAGAGTTTTTAAGATAAATCAAATAAAATCTAGAGTGTAGTAGAAAGAACAAAATTGTAACTTTCTACTAATATTGAAATATTATTTTGCAGCTAAGTTTAATCAAAGAACAAAGCAATATTTAAGCAAGGTTAAAGAAGAAAGGAAATTTGTAGTGCCCAAGTATAAAAGAATCACTCGAGCCTGATAGCAGACCAAGTGTAGGGCATAATCGCTCGAGCTTGATAAAGCTCTAGCATAGAGCAGAATTGCCTGAGCCTAATAAAGCTCAAGCATAAAGTAGAAGCACCCAAGCTTGGAAGTGTCCAAGCATAGAACATAAGTGCCCAAGCTTTGAAGGGTCCAAGAATAGAGTAGGAGTGACCAAGTTTGGTAAAAATCAAGCATAGAATAGAAGAGCCCAAGCTTGGAAGTGTTCAAGAATAGAGCAGGAGTGCCCGAGTCTAGTAAAGCTCAAAATAGAAGCACCTAAGTTGGGAAGTGTCCAAGCATAGAGAAAGAGAACCTAAGTCTAGTAGCACTTAAGCATAAATAATAAGCGATCGAGTTTGGTTGGAATACAACAAATAATGGTAGCACTCAAATAATGCGTAGGAAGCGCTCAAGAAAAAGAAATCAAAATGGTAGAAAGCGTTCGAGTAGCACTCAAGAAATAAAAATTAGTGCTCATGCAAGAGAACTCAGGGAGTAGAAAGTGAATGAGTAGCATTCAAGAAGTATCACATAAAGATATCACACATAGTAGAAAGCATCTAAATAGCTTTTAGAAAACATACAAGCAAGAGAATAAACATAGTAGAAAGCACCTATGTAGCACTCGAGAAGCTTTTTAGACAAGAGAATGCAGATGAATAAGTGAGTTTATAAGTAAACCTTAATCAACAATGCATTTTAATCCTTGGTAATTATTTCTAGAAGTCTAAAGCAGAGAGAAGAGGGAAACAACCTTGTTGAGAGAGAAATCTTCTATAGTGAATAGCATCTAAGGGAGAGATGAACGTATAAGGAAGAGACATGCAAAGTAGTGATAAAATCATAGAATCGTAGCCAAAAAAATGGTTACTCAAGAGTCTCTAAAAAGTAGAGAAGAAAGTCCAGTGAAAGGTTTTGCAAGGCATTCATAGAAATGTATATTGAAATGACCATTACAATATGCAATCTAATGCCTATTCTTATGCCCATGAAATATCCATTGTAATTGCAATCTAATATTTTTTCTAACACCTTATCTTATGCTCATTTTAATGCTATGATGTTATCTTTCAACAACTATTGAAGGTTATTGAAGGCATCGAGAGGAATATTAAAGTTTGCAGCAGTCTACAGAGGCGTTAAGAATTATTTCAACAAGCTAGCAAGGTGGAGAATAAGGTAAGTGATATTACCTTAATATAATGCAAAATTAAAGACCTAATCTAGAATATTATTATCTTAGGTACTTTAACTAGTAAGATTGGAGTTAAACGGTTTTTATGATTTGATTATTAGGTGGTAGTTATAAGGTTTTCTACTATACTTTCAAATTTTTAAATTTTGAGTTTTTAATATTTAAGTATGCAGTGATAAGGTTTTCTACTTCAAATATGATTTAATATTTATTTGATTTGTATTTTATTTGAATTTTTTTGAAGAGTTAAAATTTGAAGATTTGTTTTTTAGGTTTTTGAAGTTCTTGAATATTTTTGATTTTTTTTTTCTTTTTAATTTTGAGAAAATTTGAATTTGAAGAAAATTTTGAAATTTTGCAAATTTAATTTAATAGGGAGTTAAAAGGATTACTACATAAAAGGTTTAGAAAACTTTATAATTTGCAAATTTCTTATTTGAGTGATTATTAAGATTTTTTTTTTAAATTGCACTTTATTAACCTTGCACTTTATTTTTGCCCAATTATTTCCTTGATATTTGAATAATCTCCACCCAAGCTTTTTCCCTAAAGGCAAACTCATAAGTTTGTAAGTCTACAAGCTTGCTCCTCCAATATTGTTTCCTTTGCAAACCTTATCCCACTTATAAAGAGGAAACCTAATTTTTTCCACCCATCCTTCCAAAGAAAATTTTGTTAAATTTTATCATTTTTTGATGCTATACCTACTAGCAATCTTGAAAGTGACATCACATAAATAGGGATGGATTACAATGTAATCTTTAAGATTGGTATCCTTCTCACCATTGTTAAGAACTTACCTTTCCAACTTGCCAAATACACTTTCATTCTATCCAAACAATAGACCCAAAAATCTATTTTATTTCCTTTATGATATAAAGAAACACCAAAGTAGGTTGATGGAACTTTTCAATTTTAAACCCTACAATATCCATAGTAATTTGTTGTAAATCTAGGGTAGTGTTAATGAAAAACCTAGATTTTGTAGTATTAACCAACTATCTAGTAGATTTCTTATAGCATGCTAATATTGATTTAAAATATATGACCTCATTGATTGAGGAATGAACCAAAAGAGAAGTATCATCAACAAATTGAAGATGAGATTCAAGGGGACCATTTTTTGCAATTTGAATACCTTTGATTTTTTTTTTCATTTTTGCCATTGAGAAAGCTCTCCTTAATGCCTTCACAAGAATAATGAATAGATAAGGATATAATGGATCACCTTGGCAAAGTCCACAAGATAACTTAAGGTAACCAATAAGAGAACCATTGTCCAAAATAGAATTTTCACAATGCTATAACAACATTTAATCCATTCATACCAATTGTAATCAAAACCAAACTTTTTAAGAATATCATGTAGAAAACTCTAGGAAACCCTATCATATGCTTTGTTCATATCTAATTTCATAAGCATATATGATTTTTCATAGAATGAAGATAATGTATGACCTTTGTGCAATGATTGTGCCATCAAGAATTTGTTTACCATGAATAAAATTTCCTTGTTCTTTTGAGATAACACAATCTAGAATGCCTTTCAACTTGTTTGCTATAATTTTTGAAATGATCTTATAAATCATATTGCAAAGGCTTATTAGAAAAAATTATCAAAATATTTTGTCTTGCCTTTCTTGGAAACCAACATAATAAAAGTGGAATTGATCTCACTTATTATGACCTTCTTTTCTAGGCCTCTTCAATCACAACTAACATATCACTCTTCAATAAATCCCCAAAAAATTGAAATATAATTATAGGAAATTTATTGAGGCTAGGTGCCTTGTTAGGATGGAAAGAGAAAACTACTTCATGTAGCTCCTTCATAGATATCTTCTTCATCAAGCTTTCATTTTGTCTTTATGTGATAGTTGATGGAATATTTTGCAAAATCTTATCTTGTGCCTCCTTATCTTGCCCAGTATCTAACAAAATATTTTTGAAATAAATAATTGCTTCCTTCCTTATATCTTTTCTTCCTCAATATTTCTTCCATCTTGAGTTAAAATATTTTTCATGTGACAAAAATAAAATTTTATTTTTGTTGTAACATGATTTTTTTTGTATTTCTCTCCTTCCTTGATCTATTTCTCCCTAGGTTTTTGGAACCAATGACCCCTTTTTCAATGCATTATGATAGTAGAAAAGTAGTTATTTTTCTTTCATATAAGAATCTTGACCCATTTGATTAGTTTCTAATATATCTTGTAAAATTTTGAGCTTGTATTCAATTTCCTTATTTTTTCTTTAAAAAGGTTACCCAAATATTTGGAATTCCAAATCTTCATTTGCTCCATTAAATATTTTATCTTTTGAACAAACTTGTACATATATGATCCTTCTTGATTTGCTTCATCCCACTATAACATTATTAGGCTATAGTTTCAAAAATGATTAGTGTATTATATAACATTTTTCATATTATCACAAGGTTTTCTAGAAAGGTATTCTCGTTATCTCAAAGTTTTCTATGGGATTCCTTCCCTATGAACTCGTATGTATAATAAATATATATATGTAAATGTGAGATAAAATTATGTATAAGGAAAGTTTAATAAAATATTTTATGGTTTCACTCTGTTCCAAAATGTGGTATCATAGCATACCACTTTACGGACGAACCTAAGGCATTAATGAGTATGAAGGTTGATTGATGAAATATTGAATATATAGACGTTAAAATGTAGGCCTTTCCATTTTAAGGAGTCTAATACATAAATGCAATGCATTCTTGGAAATATGTCCCTAAAATAAGATGAGTAGATGAGACTTTCAAAGAAGTTGATTAGAAGTGCAGTGTGTGCATGGAGATCATTAAGGTAACTATATTTGACGCATTTGATTAAATTAAAATGTATCGTTCTTCTTTTGAGCACCTAAAAATACTCTAGGCCATTTGAATTTGCAAAAGTTATTTATTACAAATTGTCGAAATTCCCAAAGCAAAATGAACTATTTTTTTTTAATTTTTGAAAGCCCAAGTTTATACGGGCAATTCATGAAGGATAGTGCTTGGAAATTTCAAGCAAAAGAAAGAGCTTAAATTTTTTATTGCAAATAGAATAATTATTGAATATTTGAATATGGAGTTAGGCAAAGAGAATCTTAAGTTTGTATTCAGTAATTGAAAAACTTTATTGCATGAAATTAAGTGCATTCAGGTTATTTGTAAATAAGCATTGATCGACTGAGAATGTGAGATATTTATGAGAGGATTGCTACATGGAATAAAGTACAATTTGGTTATATATAAAAATCCATTGACCGGTTGAGAATGTGAGGCAAAGCATAATCTAGTTTAAAGACACACTATTGTTGTGACATTCCTTTGATGAAAGTAGACACAAACATATATCTTTGTTGTGTGTGAAGATAAATGCACAATATAATCCTGAAATGTTGTCAAAGATGTACATGTTTCAAAGCGGTTAAGAGAGAGCATATGAATTCATCGAAGGAGAACCTATGAGCAAGAAAAAAATCCAAAGATATTCAAGATTCAAACTCTAACAATAGAATTCATCAAAGGAAAACCTACGAGCAAGAAAAGAAGCCAAATGTGTTTAGGATTCAAAATTTGAAAGCAGAATCACCATGAACATTCCATAAAGCTAAGACTTCCAAGTTCAAAATTTTCTTAAGTATTTAATAAATATTATTAATACTTTTAAAAAATAAGATATTTTTCTATAGTTAAATCCTTTAACTATAGAAATATATTGAAAGATTTTTTTTCTATAGTTAAACCTTTAAACTATAGAAATATATTGAAATCTTTTTTTTAATAGTTTAACCTTTAACCTATAGAAATATATTGAAAAGAGTTCTTTCTATAGTTGAACCTATAAACTATAGAACTATAATATATGTGCATTTCAAGATTACATTGGGAGTTATAAGGAAACTTTAATTAAAAATCATTATATAGTTAAGATTCTAAAGACCATAAAAGACCATACTTAGGGAATCATAAGGAAATCTAAGTTGAAAGGTTATTCAAATACTATACTTACACCTTTCAATAGAGATTTTTTTGTTAAAATGACTATTCCTAAAAAATTTCTCTCAAAGTTACAAAAATTAAAAGGTCCAAACTTCATCCCATGGAAAAACAAAATGAGAACTATACTTACAGTAGAAAGGCTATGGGATATTGTATCAAGGAATTTTTGGCTTGGCTTTCATGCACACTCGGTGAAGAGTAAACAAAAAACACAAGTAAAATTTAAATAAGAATAAATTCCCTCTCACTTTAGGATCTTGTTGGATATCCAAGGTGTGAGTTACAAAGTCGGGTTGAACGTCTTCGCTCTTTTCCACTTCTAGAATAGTTTTAATGGACTGTGTTTTACTTGCAATGGGTTTGACCTTCGTTCGTTGTTATTTTGTGGTGTTTTGTGTTGTTCATGATCAGATTTACACTAATGTTTGACCTAGCTCTTCGAATTTTAGTAGATTTAAAAGAATAAAGAACTTTAAGAACATAAAAATGGATCACTTCAAAATAAAAATAGAGAGAGCAAGGTAGGGCAAAAAAGGAGAGAAAATTTAATCTAGCTACACATTATAACTATTGAAATTAATTAAACTGCTCAACTTCACAACAAGACAAAATTAAATGAGGAACGTATCCAGGTTTCTAAGATCACCTTCCACTTTGAGCGGGACAGAAACAACATAGGACAAAAAGAAAATTACAACCAAAAGGGAGGTTAGCATCAATTGGTGTTTCTCACTAGCAGTCAAGCTCACGTAGTAAGAATAGAACAAATAAAACACATATCCAAAACTTGTCTTTAATTTTCTTAAGCACATAGTAAACAAAATGAAGCTCAATAGTAAAAGATAATTTCAATAATCACAAATCTATGATTAAATCAAATTAATTTTGCGTGATACAAAAATAAAAGATAGTGCACTTATCATGACCTAGAAAATATTAGGCTCTTGGTCACGTTGTTCTGAAAGATGACCACACACCAACCTATTGGCATTTGGGTCTAGGGTGCATTTCGCATAAAATCCTTTTCGATCAATTATGGAAGTTGTATTTTGATGGGGCAAGATGCAAAAACGATACAGGAGCAGGTATTGTTCTGATTTCTCCCTCTGGCTTACAAAGAACGTATTCATACCGTCTCACTTGGAATTGTACTAACAATGTTGTCGAGTACGAAGCATTATGCCTAGGCTTGAAAAAGGCAAGAAAATTGGGAATTGAACAGTTGCAGATTTTTGGTGATTCTGAGTTGATTGTAAACCAAGTAACAAACGGGTGTATTTCCAAGCAACATTATCTCAAAGCATACCGCAACCAAGTGTGGGACCTGTTCGAGTCTTTCACAGCCCTGAGTATTCAAGCCATTTCATGAGAGCTGAATAAGCATGCTGATCTTCTAGCATCTCTTGGAGAAAATTTTTCTCCAATCGAGCAGGTAGTGAAGAAACCAAAAATAGTAAGGATGGTGTATAGGCCTAGTGTCCTAGACAAGGACACTTTCTGGCAAGTCTTCGAGAGTCATGAGCAAATCATTAACTTTCTGATTCAAGAAGCTGCCACTATCAAAGGAAGAACCTTGGAGCATGAAGAAACCGATGGTCTGATTCAGTTGCAGAATAATCATATTTCGAAAGGTCTTATCACTCTAGAAAGCTTGTTTGATCAACATGATCGGTCCAAGAAACATCGGATTGATATCGACAAGAGGGAGTATATGGAGATACAGTTGAAACCTAATAAGGTCATTAATATTGGGACTGATTCTACTCTTGATGAACTGCAAGAGATCAAGCAACTGTGTCAAGAATTTTCTGATATCGTGGCCTAGAGTTACGAGGATCTGAGGGGATATGACAAACAAATTATTCAGCATACTATTGAGTTGGAAGAAGGAGTCAAACCCTTCAGGTAACAACAACGACCAGTGAACCCAAATATTGAGACTCTCATGAGGGCTGAACTTGTGAAAATGTTGTAGGCCAAGATTATATATCCGGTTAAGCACTCGACTTGGGTTGCTAATCTGGTTTCGGTTTGAAAGAAAAATGGAGACATATGACTGTGTGTAGATTTTTGGAACTTGAACCATGCATATCTGAAAGATCACTATCCCTTACCTCGCATTGATCAGATACTCCATGTTGTTGCTAGGGCTCAACGTTTTTCACTGCTAGACAGTTTCTCTGGATATAACCAGATTTGGGTTAGGGATGAGGACCAGTACAAGAATGCATTCACAACCAAGTAGGGCACTTTTGCTTATCAGCGCATGCCTTTCGGATTGTCCAATGCTAGGGCCACATTCCAGAGAGCCATGGACATTGCATTCAAGGAGCTTTTGAACAAGATTATTGTCATTTATCTTGATGATATGACTATCTTTTCACATAAACGGGAAGATCACTGTTCTCATTTGAGGCAAATCTTTGGAAAATGTAGAGAGTTTGGTATTTCCATTAATCCAAAGAAGTCAATTTTTGCAGTGAAGGAAGGTAAACTCTTGGGGCATGTTATTTCAGAAGAAGGTTTGGCAATTGATCCATCTTGAGTCGAAGCATTGACGAAACTGTTGCTCCCTACCAATAAGAGAGAGCTGCAGTATTTCTTTGGGCAGATTAATTTTATCAAGAAGTTCATTTCTGACTTTGCCCAGGTCGTCAAGCCCATGACTGAGTTGTTGAAGAAGGACGCAAAATTTAAGTGGACGACTCAGAGGAAGGAGGCATTCCAGGAGATTAAAAATAGAATCGCGCAGGCTCCCATATTAATTAATCCTGATTATTCGAAAGATTTCATTCTGTATGCAGTTGGAGAAGATAAAAGCTATGCTGTAGTACTCACACAGAAAGGAGATGATGGGAATGAAAGGCCCATTACTTTCCTGAGTCATGTTATCTTACCTCATGAGGCAAGATATAATTTCATTGAAAAGCAGGTATATGCTATCATGAAGTCTCTTAAGAAATTCAAGCACTTCATATCTCAGAGTAGGACATTCGTTTATGTTATACATCCTGATGTAAGGAATTTCATCATTCAGGGTGAGATGGGTGATAAACGCGCTAGTTGGGTCACCAAAATTCAAGAATTTGATGTAGAGATTCATCCGACCAAGCTGGTGCGGGGTAAGGCCTTATGCCAGCACTTAGCAAAGACTGCAGCATCTGGGATAGTTGATTATCAAGTAGATGATCTTGCTAGGGACAAGAATCTGATGAACTTCTTAGTACAAGGACAAGATTGGGATGATGACCTGATTAACTATTTCACAACTGGCAGATGCCCTTCACAATTAAATGCCTCACAACGAAGAAGGTTTCACCTGCAAGCTCTCAGGTATGTGTTGCTTCCTGAAGGATTGTTTTTCAAGAATATTGATGGTGTTCTTTTGAGGTGTGTCAAGGAATCAGAGAAGGCTAGACTCCTGGAGGAGTTTCATTCTGGCATATCAGGAGGACACTATGCAGGTAGGCCTATGGCTTTAAAAATTATTCGGGCTGGTTACTATTGGCCAACTTTGTTCACAAATGCTTTCAAGATTTCCCAAGCGTGTGACAGATGTCAGAGGTATACAGGAAGGGTTAGAAATGCATCATTGCCCCTGCATCCAATTCAGGTTGAAGCACCTTTTCAGCAGTGGGGACTGGACTTTATTGGGATCATTGATCCAAATTCTTTAGCTGGACACAAGTATATTTTGATGGCTACAGATTATTTCACAAGATGGTCTGAGGATATTTCGACCAGGGTCTCAAATCAAGATGTGGTGATTTCTTTCATCGAAGGGTTGATCACGCATTTTTGCGTTCCTGATGCTATTATCATAGATAACGAAACTCCATTCATTGGATCAGAGCTAGCAAAATTTGCAAATAAGTATGGTGTTTTCCTGAAGACATCCTCTAACTATTACCCTCAGGGGAATGGCTTGGTAGAGTCCACAAACAAGAACTTGCTACGGATTTTGAAGAGATCCTTGGGGGATAACAAGAGATCATGGCACCTTCTGCTGAATCAAGCCTTATGGGCAAATAGGATTTTAGTCAAGAAGTCTATCAAGACTTCGCCATATGCCCTGGTATATGGAAAAGAGGCAAGGTTGCCTGTTCATCTAGAATTGCCAGTATTGTAGCAGTTGCAGGGATTTCAGGATGATGAAGCAGATATGGATTCCATGGATATGCGATTAGCTCAGTTGTTGTAGTTGGAAGAGCAATGTTCTTTGGCCTATGAGGAGTTTGCTAAGCATACATTGGTTGTTTAAAAATGGTTCCATAAAAATTCTGCTGATCGTACACTCAAGGTGGGTGATTTGGTCCTGAAATGGAATGAAAGGAAAGCTAAGCTAGGAATGCACAAGAAGTTTGACGCTCTATGGGAGGGTCCATTCCGCATTTTCAATGTAGGTGCAGCAAATTTGTTTTATCTAGAGGATTTGGATGGTAGCCCACTTCCTATTTCAGTGAACGACTTTCATCTGAAATCCTACACTCCATGAAGTATGAGTCCAGTATTACCTTGTATAGTTATTTTGATTTTGTAAAAAAAAAAGAAAAAAAAAAAAGAAAACAGAAAAAGAATTTTTTTTTTGTGGAGTTCCTCTATGTACACAGATTACCAACTTCGGCTCTTTTGTATGCGAGCCCATAGGTACGTTATTTCTTTCTTTTTTCCTCTTCCTTCCCAATAGATAGTGGCTTTCCTTTCTCTCTTCCTTCCACTTCCTTATTGTTCATTTCCTTCCCCTTCCATTCCTTCTCCCTCTATCCGTAATCTAGCCACTTCTGTTGTTTCTACTCCCCTCTCTGATATTCCTGCTTCTTCTTTTCCTTTTCTTCTAATCCTTTGTCATTTCAACACTTATCCGTAGTTTCCACCGCTTTCACCATCCCATCCACTTCCATTTCATTATTCGTTTTTCCTCCATCCTCGTAGCTGGTGACACAGTAGCTCCCTCTTCAGTTGCTGTATCTACCACTTTCACTCTTTCATTTTCATCATTCCACCATTTCATTCCCATTCCACAGCCTGCACATCTGTAGGTCCTCATTCCGTTCATTTTCGTTTTGCAACCCCGGTGCTTTCATCACTGTCATGGAAATCCTTTTACAACACCTGGTGAACTAGGCCAAATGCAGATCTACTTGAGTTTTCTGAAAGCCAGCGAGAGTTTGTTGTAGCAGTCCACAGAGATGTCTCCCATCAGTCAGCATTCTGTTCCTCCAGTTTTTCTTGACTCTGTGCCCAATGGATTCAGGCCTGGAGTTCGTGCATACAACAAAACTGTATACCCCACGAGCCGCCAAGAATGTTGGCATTTTTGCCACATTGTTTTGATTGTTGTTGATTCATGCATAAATTGTTGAGTATTCACTCCTCTGTGTTTTTTCACGAGTTTTGGTGCCAAAATAGCTAAGTCCGAAAACTATCGTGATATCGCGACCAAAAGCAGCATGGAGAGCACGACTTCAAAACTGTCGTGATATCGCGACATGTCGCGCTATCACGAGTTTTTAAAGGAGAGAGAAGCCAAATTCGAAGAATGTCACGATATCACGACGTGTTCCAAAATCATGGTCAAAGTGGTCAACGAAAGCAAAGCAGTAAAACTATCGTGATTTCACGACATGTCGTGTTTTCGTGACTTGCGATGGCCATGGAGCAGAGTGATAGAAAATGTCGCGATATCGCGACATAATTGAGCAAAGGGCAATGTCAATGAAACTCGTCGTGATATCATGACAGAAAAGTGAACAAGGAGCAAAATGTAGAAACGTCGCAATATCGCGACATGTCACATTATCGCGGTAAGGTTGACAGAAAAGCATAAGGCATGAAAGACGTCGCAATTTCGTGCCATTTTTGAAGATGAGGCCAAGCAAGAGGAAGACGTCGCGATATCGTGATAGAAAGTGGCAACACTAGAGAAAGCAAGGAAACATCATGATTTCGCGACATATTATGGAGAAAAGACTAAATAGAGAAAGATGTCACGATTTTGCGACATGTTCCATTTTTGCGAGGCAAAGGCGGCAATGAAGGAGAACACAAGAAATGTCATGATTTCGCGACATGTCTTGTTTTCGCGATGTGAAAGCGTGAAAAGAACAAAATGGTATGGAATGTCATGATTTCACGACATGTTCCATTTTCGCTACTTGCAAGAGGATGAAGGCCAAGAAAGAGAAAACTATCGCGATTTCGCGACATGTTGCAGTTTCACGGGTATACAAAAGAAAAGGACACAGAAGGAAGAAGATGTCGCGATTTCGTGGCATGGTGAAGTTTTCACGACTTGGAGGTGATAATGAAGATGATGAGCAAAAGAATGTCATGAAATCGCAACATGTCACAGTTTCGTGTCTTGTCGCGTTTTCGCGGAAGGACATGAAGAAGAAGGCAGAGAGCAGGAAATTGTCGCGATTTCACGACGCGT
Source organism: Wollemia nobilis (assembly GCA_028583015.1). NCBI lineage: Eukaryota > Viridiplantae > Streptophyta > Pinopsida > Araucariales > Araucariaceae > Wollemia > Wollemia nobilis. The sequence goes on from JAQPPZ010016724.1 coordinate 14,605,653, forward strand.
CATGTTTTCGTGACCTAAAGTGGCAAAAACATATGGAGAGGGAAAATGTCGTGATTTCATGACATGTCGTAGTTTCGTGACCCGTCACAGTTTCACGCCAGGAAGCAGTTCAACGGCCCGATGAAGTATTGCGATTTCCAAGGATTAAAAGCTCTCCAGAATTTAATGTTTTGTTGCTTTCCAATGCATGCAAGATGAAAGAACGTGCTCAGGCCTATAGCTTTCAAAGCCACTAGAATTGAAGATGCCTCCATTATTAAAAGCTTTTGTTTGTTATTTTCTAACGGTCCAAGCATGCACCGAGAACGACCATTTAATGAAGACGTCTGGTTCCTTGTTTCCATTCAATTTTTGATTTCTTCGAGGCTGGTTTAAGGGGATCATTCCTTTCTTCTGTTGCACATTTTGTAGATCTCAAGAAAGTCCGTTTCATGTTTTAAATGCTGCAAAGAGGCAAGACCTCTATAAATATCAATGTATATCTCAAGAACAACTATTGGGAGTTTGAGAGACATGTTGCATGAAAACATTCAAGTTCTCTGTGTAAATAAGAGATATTTGGCCTCTAATTTTGCAAGCGTCTTTCTGTGTGATTTCCTTCTATTTCATGCATTTCTCGATTATGCTCGTCTTTCTAATCTACTGTTAGATTTAAATTTTGCATTTGAGTTTGAATATTGCTAATGAGGAAGTGAGTTCTAGAATGCAATCCTGGAGGTTGTCTGCGCAAGGTCGTAAGTGGATTATGTTGCATTCTATTATTATATGTTGTTCATACGCTTGAGGTTAAATTCTTGCTGATAATCTTTCCTCGATCATACAAATTCGGCCTGTGGCCATATTTCCCATCTCTTTTCGTAATTTCCCATTTCTTTTTGCATATTTCCAATTCCTTTCTTGTAACTTTAGTCTGAAATCAAGCTTAGATTTAGTAAGGGAACCAACCCTCTCTGGAGATTGGTCCGGGAGACATTTATTTCTCTCGGCCTTTCAATGTTGGCCGGGTCTAGGGCACATTTCGCATAAAATCCTTTCCTATGGCAGATTCGTGACCAACACAACCTTAGGTACAAAATAAAGCATTCAAGACAAATTTGCCAAATATTGCAAGAAGTCTTTATTTCTAAGTTTTCGCATTCTGATTTTATATTCAATGGAAGTATATATAGATTCAAGACATACCCCCTTCTTTTTAAAAATATCTTGATCCTAAGGATTTAAACAAAAATATAAAAATCCCAATATCGAGTTTTTGCATAATAATTTTTTTTTTAATAGAGTTCCATTCAACCCCAACTACTCCTAAATATTTGTCCGAGTATATCGCCATAAATGATGAAGATACAATTTGATCTTATCTTCATCAAATTGTGACTGCATGCAGATATTTTTACTTTCCAGCCAATTGCAAATGCTTCTATTTAGTGTGCATTACTTTGGCCATGCCTCATAAAGTCTTCATCTGCAGCGAGCCCTGCAATGACCACACTTCATTAATTTCCATCTTGCATGATGCTCAGGAATTTTGGAAATGCTATACCTCATTAATTCTTCATCACTGCAAAATCTAGGTGGATCATTGATTTCTCGCATCTTCCATCTTTGCATGATTGTACTTTCTCAAGTCGCATTGAAATTCCCGTTTTTCCATTACATCTATAATATTTAATGTGGTCACCTACAATAATTTTGCAAAAAATAAAAAAGGCAAAGGTTAGAATATTAATATTATAATTATTTTAAATTTCCTAACGTTTTGAATTCTAAATTTTAAATTTTTTTCTAAGGTTTCCGGTATTGGAGGCATCACATCATTTTCAAAATTTTTGATCATGCTTTTCTAGTATTAGAACATTGTTCAACATTTAGGGCATCAATTTGGGTGGCCTTCAATTGCAAAGCTCAACTTCTAAGTACCAAATTAAATTACCAATTTTCAGGTTTTACTTTTTTAATTAATAGGCTTTTAGGCTTCTTCATTGATGAAACCCTCCCCAAAGTTCGATACTTTCAATACTTAACCAATTTTAATTTATTTAAGATTTTTCGGGTGAAGAGGTTTCGTGACTTCACATATTTCCGTCAACATCCCAGATTTTCGACAATACCCATACTAAACCAATTTTTCAATCTTCTCAAAGTTATCGGGTGATAAGGTTTTGGGATGCTACCGGGATTCAGACGGGTCCAAGATCTCCGATAAAGCCCAAGATTAGCCAATTTTCCAACTTCTCAAAGCTATCAAGTGACAGGGTTTCAGGATTTCACTTTTTTTCACTAATGTCCTCGATGTCTGACAATTTCCATGCTTAGAAAATTTTCAATTTCCCTCAAGGTTGTCGGGTGACAGGATTTTGGGACTTCACTTCCTTCTACCAACGTCCTAGATTTCTGATAATGCCCATACTTAACCAATTTTCCAATATTTTCTCAAAGTTTTCGGGTGATGGGGTTTCAAGACTTTACTTCCTTCCGCCAATGCCCAAGATTTCTAATAGTGCTGACAGACTTTTGGGACCCATCCAAAGTGTGGTAGCAACCCAATTTTCCACCAAGCATAATACAAAGCCTATATTTGCACATATTTGTGATGGGTTTTTGGAACCTCACTGGGATCTGATGGCATCCCATTTTTTGACATTGCTCACACTTAGCATATATATATTTTTTCAATATTATACATTGATTTCAAAGACCCAAGTTTTATGTATTTTGTATTTTAATGGCTTGAGAAGGATTCTCATTGCCCGATAATGATTTATAATACTTGGAAAAAAAATCGAAATGCTTGGAAGTGAATTTCGTGTGGTGCAAAATTATGGCAAAAAATTAAAAGTGTCCAAAATTTTACGAAACTGTTGGTAGTTTTGCTACACTCGATTTTGATTGTAAAAATTTTGAGTGTGAAAAATAAATGATGAAATTATTTTGCTGGTCCTTTGCCTTTGATATTTTAATATATTGATTTCACTAAAGCCGTTTGATTTTGTCTAGAAATATAAGGGAGTTTGATTCTGTCTGGCAATTCAAAGAGAAAGGAAAGATGTTTTCGTCCTAGGGAAGGGGTGAAAATTACTTTTGCCTTTATTTTAGGTGAAGTACATCATTAAGGTGTTTTCGCCCAAATGGGAGCAAAAGTAGTGAAAAGCTCTCAGTTTGAAGTGAAGGCAGGATTTTTACAAGTGAAGAAGAAGACAAGTTAAGTACTTTCATCTGAAATTATGCATTCAAGGTGATTTCGCTCTTTTTTGGGGAAAATTACTATTTTAATTAATGTTTGGGCGAAAATAATGGATTGGAGATGGTCAAGGACATTTTCGCCCCAAGAAAGGGACGAAAATAATTTTCATCCCTCTTTTGGAGGAATTGCAAGTTGATGTTTTCAGAGCACAAATGATGAGTGGACGTCATTCGGGTGAAAGCATGTGTCGATCAAAGTCAAATTCACTCCGAAATAAGCATGCAAGATGATGAAGGCATTTCCTAGGTAATTTCACCTTATTTTTAGCAAATTTAAGGATTTCACCCAAGATGGGGTGAAAGCAATGAAAGCGCCCAAGTTCGGAGCAAAAGTCCAAAAAAAGCATCCTCATGCGTTGGTCAAAGTCAAAGTCACCTTGACTTGGGACGAAACTTATTTTCACCCTTCTTTGGGGGTAAAATTCTATTTTTGTCCCTAATTCCAACAAGATAGCATTTTGGGGTGAAGTTCCTAGAGAATATGATTGATAGAGAAGCGAATGCATTTCATTAATCAAGAAAAGCTTAAATATGACAAAATGGGCCTAGATTAGCCCGTAACTACCAGAGCTAACTAGCCAAATTTAGGTAGGCGTTCTAATAAAAATAATGGAATAACAACTATATGCTATCTACGCTAACATCCCCCCTTATTACATTATTTGGGTAATGTAATAACTACTAACTACACTATCATCCCCCCATACAACAATATTTGGGTAAAGTATATAACTGCCCCAATACAGTGAAGAAGAAGAAGAGAAATGAAAGAATGGTGGCTCGTGCTTTGTCTTCGGCTCTGGCTCTGGCTCTAAGCATACCTCTGGAATTGTACCTCTGGGTCTATCTCGGGATCTGCCTGTGAATCTGCCTTTGGATCATTACCTCTGGATCTGCCTATAGATTTGCCTCTGGAACTTTGTCTCTGGGTCTATCTTTAGGTCTGTCTCTGGGTCATTATCTTTGGGACTACCACTAGGTCTGTCACTGGATTTACCTCGAGGTCTACCATAGGTTTTACCTTTTTGGTAGAAGCCATACAACATTTCTTTCATCATGGTCCATTGTGTGAGATCTGTCCATCCACAATCAATATGAACCTTGTTGGCCATTTTCACTTTGTACCAACAACTAGAAGAAGAGTGATTCATACATCCACATGAATCACAAGGATGTAATATCCAACACTTAGCTGCAACATGTCCTGTCTTTCCACAATGATTGCAATAATGCTTTTTAGGAGTTGTAGGAGATTTAGGTTTTACAAACATAGAATTATTGGTACTTACATGTCCAGTATAGCCAAGGCCTTCATGCTTTGCCCTGACACTTAGCATTATTGGAGATTTAATGCCTTGTTCCTATTTACCTAATCTCTCACCATTGAATTCTATTTTCTTCATCATTTTGGAACCAAATCCTTTGGTGTGTTTTTCAAAACACCCAATTTCATCATCTTCATCAATGCTTTTAACAATATTGCATTTGTCGCTATTGATGAGAGTATGGAATTCATTTTTAGGAGGTTCAATTTTTAAGTCACTAGTGTCACAAGCAAAATCTGCTACTGTGATGAGATCACCTGTGCTACAACTGATATCTGCCAACATAGGTATGAGGTCGCTTGTATCACAACAAGCATTGGCCATCATGGGCTCAAGGTCACGTGTTACAACAAGCATTCGCCACCATGGGCTCAACGTCACTTGTGTCACTACAATCATCAACCATTTTGACCTCTGTTTCCTCACTAAAGTCCCTGTAGATTTTACGTTGGGCAATATCAAGAGAAAGCAATGATATGTAGACTGCCCTTATGATGCCTATAGGGATTTGAACACCATTCTTCTGAAGATCTTCAAAATATTTGAGAATGGATTTTACACCACTGCGTAGTGTAGAATATTTTTCATCCTCATAAAAATCCATTCCTTCCATATTTGGTGGAAAGTAAGGACCTTTAACTGATTTTGCAACATCATCAGTTTTTTTTGGGATAGATTTCTTCTTTGATCTACCCATTCTTAAGGTGTCGGTCTCTATTGAAAATGCATCTTTTACAATAAAATTTTGCAAAATAATTTGACTAAGGTGTCGGTCACTGCCGAAAATGCACCCTTATAAGTCTTCCCCCCTTGATTTTGCAAAAATTATATCTCCCCTGTACGGGGTTCCAAGGGGCAACGCCCCTGGCGTGCCTCCCCCGTCACGATACGGGGAGTCCAAAATTTTTTGGAAGCACAAAATGGGTGCTCCAGAAGGCTTTTTCCACTGGTTTGTAAAAAATTACAATATTTGCCTCTTAGGCAGATTAGCACAAAAATGTCATAAAAAAAAAATCCCCCATGAAGTACTTCAAACAAAAGAAGTTTGCTATTTATGAAACCTAAAAAGAGGTAAGCCCCCCCTTTTATAAGGACTTCAAAAAAATAATTTGCTATTTATGAAGCCTAAAAAAAGTGTGATTTTGTGATGAATTGAGGCGTTTGGGATAGCTTTGATTTTTCAAATCGTGCCTCTTAGGCAAATTGTGAAGGTGTCCCTTCTTAGTTTTGCAAAGTGGACTTTGCTCCAAAGGTATATATATATATATATATATATATATATATATATAATTGTTATGTGAAAAAATGTTTAATGAAAACAATTTAATATTAATTAAAAAATTCCTTAAAAAAATGATTAAGAAATAATTTTAATTAATAAAAATATGATAATCATTAAAAAAAATTGCTTTAACAAAACAATATATATACAAAAATAATTACCTTTATGTGGAGCGTCGAGGGGTTTGGATCCCCCGACATGATGGTCAGAAATGCCTTAGCACATGGGTGCTCGACCGTCCCGACAAACACCACGATGAAAGTGAAGGGGCAAAAGCCCTATCTTGTCTGGCCTTGTGGGTGGCACGATGTGCTCCGCCAATGTTCCTCTACGGGTGACATAGTTACTCGGGTGGCTTCATCACTGGGCAGCTCTGCACTATTTTTGGTCATAGTTTGAGTCACTCACAGACCTGTTAGAGAATGAACCAGAGGAAAAACTCATAAACATGGTCACATCTGTGAACTGACGATCTGCTTAGCAAAAAGCTCCTCCACGTGGACCACCTATAATTGTTCATGGTAGCTCCTGTTTTGCATCACTCCTATGTGGGAATTTACAAGGCAAAGCTTACTATTTCTCTATTACAACAGCAAAAGCATTATGGGTACACTTGTTTTAGTGTGTGTCGACGAGAATGTTATGCATGATCTGGAATAGAAAAATTCACCACAGAATGGTGAATCCAATCGAAAAATGTCACGGATGCGGGGAGGATTAAATACAACTATCACAAATACAACTGTGTCTGCAAATATCATTTAGATCAATTGGAAAACTACTGCAAAAGGGGTATTTCTACCCTCAGTTTCTCCTGTGCGAATCGATGTTGCCTTCGTAGAACATATTAGAGGACACAATTGTGTTTGGTAGACCAAATAAAAATGGTATTCCACTACGATCCTCCATGATGGATCATTCTTCTTGACGCGGGCTAGCTGCAAATAAAAAAAATGTCTACAAATGTGTCCAAACACGTAAAATGGCATACAACTACATCCACCAAGCCTGATAGAGCGTCCTCTGTGTGCAAAAAAAAAATTGCATCTATTTTAATGGATGCAAATGTCCCACATGCGGGACACGAAAGCAAGTGAGTGGTATAAGACCAAAAACTCACTGAATACTTAAAACCACCAGTTGGTGGTTGGTATTGCACTAAGCCCTCTTTTGCCCACCAGTGCTCCATAGGATTCCAAATCACCGTGTCAATCTTATGTCAGGCTCCATCATAGGTCCCCGTCTAAGTGTAGGTTCGCCTAGGTCAGTCGTAGGTCTCCATGTCCTAGGCCAGGTTTGGTCCCCGTCAGGTCAGTCGCATCACTATACATAGTCTTGATGACTGTATAGTGACACACAGTCAGTCAGACAACGGGTTGTTGTACCACTCTAGTCTGCTTTAGGTCACAGAGTCCTCCAAACAGATCTAACTAGTCAAAACCACCAGTCTATGACAACGATTGCATAGGGTCCCCTACTTTGAGGCTACGATCGAGCCCATAGCATAAGCTATGATACCATGATAGAGAAGCGAATGCATTTCATTAATCAAGCAAAGCTTAAATATGACAATATGGGCCTAGATTAGCCCGTAACTACCGGAGCTAACTAGTCGTATTTAGGTAGGCGTTCTAACAAAAATAATGGAATAACAACTATATGCTATCTACGCTAACAATGATTTCGGAGCGAAATTAACCAAATGAAGGGCAAAACTCCATTTTTGAGTGCAACTATCAGCAAAGTGAATCACTTTCACCTTGATTGCAACAAAAAAGCTTTTCGCCCTATTACCTTAGCGAAATCAAATTTTGCCGCTTCTTTTCAACGATGTTTATTTTTGAAGGTGCCATTAGTGCAGATCATTTTTGGGAAAGGTTAGAGATCGATGGAATTTAATTATTGGGGCAATGAAATCAATATTTTCAAAATTCCTGCTAAAAAGTTACCAATATTAAATACTAAGTCCCTATTTTGGTGTAATCCAATTCATTTTCGAGGTGCCCTCCACTGATTTCGCTCCTTTTCAAAACAAAGTTAATTTTTGGTGTGTCTTCCTAGCAAAGATAAAGTTTCAAGGCGCAATATGACAAAGTGGTAATCACGATTTAATGCTTGAACTCTTGATTTTTGTGTAACATTGTTCCATTCTAATGCACCGACGTCTAGAATTATTTTCTATCATCCATCTCTGCTGATTTCCCAGGCACTCTCCATGAAAGAGGGATCTCTACTTTCTGAAGAATATTTTGATTCAATCATTGCTGCTATCGAGGAGAGAATTGCTCTTGCTGGTCTTTTATTAGCCAGCATTTTGTTTTCATGTGCATTTAATTTCAGAGGCAAAATTGTCTATAAATACTAAGCATTTTGTTGTAAAGGATAGATGATAAACATTCTATTGAAAAAACTCTTCGAGTTTAACTTTCTACCTTAATCGAAAGATGCTTGACTCTGGTTCCTGGAGCAGTCTTTCTGTGTATGCTTTCTGCCTATTATTTTTGTTAAATTCATATCTTGGTTAGATAAATTAAATTTTGCATTTGAATTTTAATGTTGATGAAGAGTGAATGTTGAAATGCTAACTAGAGGTTATCTTTGCAAGTTGTGATTGGTTTCTATGTTATTCTTTCGATTAAATACTGGTATAACTTAATGTGGTTGCTTAGTTGCTAATTTATCCCCATATTACATTTATGGCTTATAGCCATATTTCCCATTCCTTTCCATAATTTCACATCTCTTTTTGTCACCCTAAGCTTACATCGATTGTTAGATTAGTACGGGAACCAGCCCCCTCTAGAGATTGGCCCAAAGGACATCTATTTCCTTCAGCCTTTCAATGTTGGCCGGGTCTAGGATGCACATATGTTATGTATTTAGGCAGATTCATGATCAACAAAAACTTTCAATGTGTCTAAATGAGCCAAATGGATAATCAAAACCATTGAGATATATCAAAAATTTATTATGAATCAAGAGGTATTGCATTTTAAAATTTGTTGAAATATTTAATCTAAAATAATACCATTGACATGCAAATATTTAAAAAATTCAATTTAAATCAATGTTCTATGCAAGCAATTTTGACACCTTGATGTAAGCAATTTTCAAAATGATGTAAGCAAAATTTAAAATCTCGATGTAAACAAAATTTGGAATTAAAAGCAAAACTTCAAGAGGGTCCCCTTGGAAAATGTTTCTTCTCAACATGAATGAATTATATCCTGAAGAACCAATTGCACAAATAAATTTTGATGAAAAATATAAGAAGGCAAAATTAATTATCCTATTAGGCATAACAAATGAAATTTAGTCCCATGTTAGTGAAGTGAATACATAAAAATAAGCCTAGGATATTCTATGCATGATTTTGAAGGTAGAAATCAAGCAACTATTCATCATTTACTATCCCAATTGTACACATTACAAATGTAAGATAATGAAAGTTTAGAACATTTTCTTGAAAAGATAGCAGAAATAAAATCAAAGTTAAACACCTTGGAAGAAAGAATAGAAGATATTTTGTTAGTATCATTTATAATGTGTGCTTTATCTTATTCATACAATGTATTGGTAACTTCTTTGCAAGTTTTTAACAATAGATTATTATTTAAAAAATTAATCAATATTTTACAACATGAACTTGAACTTCAATTACGAGATGATTCTTCAAACAATGCTCTCATTTCTAGAAAGACATCAAAGAGATACTAGAACTACTATGAATCCATTCTCATCATCTTCACAAAGTCAAACACAATAGAGAAGAAGGTATTGTCACAAATGTGAAAGAGAAGAAAGTCATGATACAAGATACTATATATAATTATTTAAATAGGATAAATTGTTGGAGATATTACATTATTTGGTAATATTAAAGTACCTTGGAGTACTATTGTAAATATTAGTTTAGGAGTGTGTTAAATATTTGTCTAATGTATGTGTCAAAGTGTGAGGAGTGTTTATGTGTTATGTAATAAAGTGTAAAAGGTGTCAAGAGTGCAAATGTAAGGTGTGCAAGTGTAAAGTGTGCAAGTGTAAGTTGTGAGAGTGCAAAGTGTCAAGTGAGTAAGTGAAGAGTCATAGGTGTTAGGTGTCAAATATGAAAGTAAAGAGTCATGTAATATGTGTCAAGATGTAAAGTGAGAGGTTATGTAATTATGAAGGGTTTGTAATAAGTGAGGTATGTGAAATGTTGCATCTGCAGAGAGTTTGAGAAGAGCAATAATTAATAGTATAGAAGAGTCATTTGCAAGGTTATATATTGGAGACATGCACGAAATTTGAATTGAAGATTGAATTAAGTGGAGTGTTGATTAAATTGAATTTTGAGAGTGAATTATAAAATTATGAATTGATTTTGGAGATATAAGAATTGAATTAATGAAATGAATGATTGATTAATGATTTGGAGAAGGAATTTGATATTTGAATAATTAAAGAAGAAGAATTTTTTTGAAAAAATTGGGAGTTATGAAAGGTAAATTGTATCAAAGGAGTTGATTGAAGGGAAATTATAGATTTAAGAGGAATTGAGAAAGAATTAAATATTGAATTGTGGAAAATCATCATGGAAGAAAAATGCATCTTTAGAGGATACTGAAAAAATGTAAAAAATTTAAAACATTGTACACAAAGCATGATAGAGAATGTTGAAAAATAAAAGGATGCAAAATTGAAAAAGACATTACAAATAATTTTCAAAGAAGCTAAATATGAACAATTTGTAACACATGAAGATTACCTAAGAACAAAACTAAACATAAGCTAGTAAAGACTCCAAAAATGCCATCATAGTACCTATTGATATAGTGGAAATAACATATATGGCATTACTTTCTTTAGAAGTTCAAGTTCATAAAAAGAAAAAGGAATTGTCAAATATCAAATACTTTGATCTACAAATGGATGACAAAAAGAACTTGAATATTAGACAATAATATACAAAAGATATGAAGACATCAAATAAAATTTTGGTTGGCAATGAATGCAAAAATTATGAATCTTTATATTCTACATCTGATAACAAATTTGATGGCAACTAAAATAGTATTGATGAAGGATATGAATCATATTATTGTAATGATTTATTGAGAAATGTAACAAGAATAGGAAATAAATCAGAGAAACAAAAGGAAAATACCAAGACCAATAAAATAAGAACAAAGCAAAAAGCTAAAGAAATAAGAATAAAATTGAATATTGAAGACTAAAAGTCTTCACACCAAATAATGTAAAACATTGCATTATTTGATAACATTAAAGTACCTTGGAGTACTATTGTAAATATTAGTTTAGGAGTGTGTTAAATATTTGTCTAATGTATGTGTCAAAGTGTGAGGAGTGTTTATGTGTTATATAATAAAGTGTGCAAGGTGTCAAGAGTGCAAGTGTAAGGTGTGCAAGTGTGAGTTGTGAGAGTGCAAAGTATCAAGTGAAGAGTCATAGGTGTTAGGTGTCAAATGTGAAAGTAAATAGTAATGTAAGATGTGTCAAGATGGAAAGTGAGAGGTTATATAACTATGAGAGTTGTCACAAGTGAGGTATGTTAAAGGTTGCATCTCCTAAGAGTTTAAAGAGAGCAAATAGTTAAGAGTATTAAAGAGTCATTTGTAAGGTTATATATTGGAGATAAAGCTCCATGCTATGTAATACAAATATTTGAGAACTTGATGATTTATGAATATAATAGTGAGATTTTTATTGTGAAATACTTGTGTTATTTATGAATGTGTTTTATGTGATTGATATTTAATATTGGAGAAATTAAGCTGTGAGATAATTTGGCAGAATTACCAATGAAAATCAATCACGAATTACTTCTCAAACAAGATTGCAAAAACAATATCAATATGGAAATAAAAATAATTTACCCAAACCAAATAAGGGGTATAAATCAACTTCTCAACAAGGACATATGGCACAGGAAATGGCATAATAAGAATCTAAGTCAAAAAATGATGAACCAAAAGTAGCATACAAGGTACTAATGACATACACTCATAAATAAAACAAGGACAATAACTGATATATTGATTCCAAAGCTACTAATCACATGACTGGTAATGTACAATAGTTTGACACTTTTCAATAAATAGAGGGTTGGCTAGTGACAATGATAGATAATATCAATTATTAGATAAAAGGTATAGGGATTGTTTCCTTGACAACACCCTTTTTAGAATGAATAATTAAAAAAGTGTTGTATGTACCAGGACTTACAAATAACTTACTTTCTATTTCCTAAATTATGAATAAATGAGTCAATGTATATTTCAAGTTGTTAATGGATGTAAAAGGTGTTTTATCTCAAGATAAGGAAAATTAGAAGCTATTGCATCCTACAAAAAATTATTATTTGCTTTAGATGTCATTACATCTCCACCTCTACTTTGAGAAGTACAATTGTCATTTCAAAATCACAAACATACTACAAAGACAAATACAAAAAGGGATAGAGCTCTAATGACCAAAAAGGCAAGAAAGAAAATGTTGAATCAAAATAGTTCAAAGAAAATAACAAAAAAACAAGAAGAAAACAATGCTTCATACAAAAAATAACTCTTTAAATGAACATACATTGCTTAAGACTTGGATACAAATTATTGCCCAAAGAGCTACTAGACCAAAACACATGCAATCAATCTTCAAAGAAGCTATGAATGACACTTTTATTACACTTAAGACCTATATAAGAAGTCATCTTAATAAAGTCGTTGACTATGATGAGAAAGATATTACAATGTCTACTTATTTAGTCAAGATCATGTATGTGTCACTCATTACTCTTGATATATTAAAAAAAAAGAATGTAAATTTAGAGTAAATAATAGCAAAATAAAGAACAAAACCTTGATGAAGAATACCATGTATGATATGAGTGATCTTATCAAACAAAATAAATTTGTTGTAATACAAGCAATTTGATGATAGACACCGCATGTGATACTAATGATATTATAATACAATCAATGTCCAATAGAAGGATTTCATGTGTGACACTAGTAATTTAGAAGTTGTTCAAGAAAATAACAATGGTGCAAAAAGTAGTTCTATAAGCACTAATAAAGTATATACTAAACATATTGATGGTAGATATTGTAAATAGAATACATAAAGGATTACTTATGGAACGTGTCTAAATAGAAATGAACAAGTTGAAAATAAAACACTCCAGGTTGATATGTCTTCATCAAACAATTGTAAATATTATAATTTTAGACATATATAAGATAGGGTTGGAACAAACCTAAAAGAAACTACACAAAAATCCAACTGAAATATGGATAAATGGATATCATGGACTAGAATAAGATAAAAGGAATATTTTATGGATATTATAAAAGAAAACCGAGTATTTTTTGATCTAGATATAATTCATAGAGATGACATACAAAACACAAATATGTCAAGATAGGTATCATTGGTAAAGTCAGCCTCATATCTAAAAAAAAATCTTATTTGCAGATTTAGGGGGTAGTTATTCCATTTATTACTCTCTCAAATAATGTAACAAGGGAAAGATGTTAGGCTATAGTTTAAACAATAATTATTGTATCGTACAATCTTCTACATATTATTGGGAGGTTTTCTAGTTAGGTATTTTTGTTATCTAGTTTCTATAGGATTCCTTCCCTATGGGACTCATATGTAAAATCAATATATACATGTAAATGTGAGATGAAATTATGTATGAGGAAAGTTTAATAAAACATTTCATGGTTTCATTCTGTTCCAACAAATATAACCATTTGTAATAAATGAAGGTCTTAGAGCCACATATACTAGAAGCAAAATGGCTTTGGATAACCATTATTGGGTAAATCACAAGTCAAAATATTGGGTTTGTGATATGATCTTGCTCATAATAAAATATATGAGGAGATTGTATACTTTATTTGCAACCATGTGTTGGATAACAATAATCTATCTATTTTTTCTATATAAGTTTATCCAATGCATCTATATCCCATGTATATTGAACACTTGAAGGACTAACATCCTAAAGGCCAAACAAAATCTTGAATTGATTTAGACCATCTTGGAGCACCACCTTTATTTTACAAAGGAGATAGAACAGTGTTACCCCCAAGAACCCATAGATCACAATCATGAATCATCATTTTGTTTGACAAAAATGTGCTAAGGTCCTTCCAACATCTTTCACGAAGAGTAACTATAGTTGGAGCATATATATTTATAACCTTAAATTTGATGTTTTTCTCTTTCCTACAAAATATTCCAACAACCTAATTACTTTTTGCTTCTAAAAATTACCCATTCCATTTACATTTGTCCCATATTATTATAATACCGCTTGAAGCTCCTATAGAAGAAATTTCTTGATAATCACCCATATTCCAAATATTTTCAAAAGCATCATTATATTCCTCGCTACTTAATTTTTTTTCTTGTATTGAAATAAAATCAAGACTATAACTATCTATTAATTCCTTAATAACTATTTTTCTTACATTCCTCACTACTTAATTTTTTTTTTGTATTGAAATAAATTCAAGACTATAATAATCTATTAATTCCTTAATAATTATTTTTCTTACATTCCTCACTACTTAATTTTATTTCTTGTATTCAAATAAAATCAAGACTATAATAATCTATTAATTCCTTAATAACTATTTTTATTAGGGGTCTTATTCATACCCCTAATATTCCATGATATCATCACCTTTTATTTTTATCAGTGGGATTAACCCTACTTGTTAAAACCTGTGATATTTTTTTGGCTTTCCAAATTGATATACCTTTGAGTTTTATTTTCTCTTTGTTCATGCTTTGATGGCCTTCCTCTCCTTTTCCCATTCCCACCAATACTTTTTTTATTATGGTAGGAAGGGGTTTTAGGGTCCCCAAACCCTTACAAAAGCTAGAAAGATATATTGTTCAACACAAAAAGCCAACAAAAAACCACCTATCAGCTACAAAACTTGCTGACCTTTACAAAACCGCCCTTACAAACATAGACTAGCGGTGAACTAAATTATAATCTGATCAAAACACAACCAAATACAAACCAAACAACAATATTCATAAGAAACAGTCAGGACCATCCCACAACAACATAGAAAAAACATTTGTTTCTTCACTTCAGCTACATATCCTTCCTCATTCATGGTCATCTAAAGTTGGGTTGCCCCAATCTTGCTAGTTCCCATCATCTATGTGAGCATTATCCAATCTGCTCATTCCCTACTGCTCCACCAAGGGTACATTCCTTATTTTCTCCTTTACCCCTATCTCCTACAATGATTGGGGAAAATTATCTGTCCAAGATCTACTCTCTTCCAACGAAACTCCAATATTGGCCATAACATCCGCAGCTCTATTCCCTTCTCGATAGATATGTTGAATTCTGATAGAATTGAGTTGTGTTAAGTTCACTCTGCATTCATCAATCATCTCTGCTATTGTCCAACTCGCTTCCTGTTCTTCTTTGAGGGATTTCACTATATTCAATGAATCACCTTCAATTATGACATTCCTTGCTTTCATTTGCAGTAACAGGTGAGTGCCCAACAGGAGAGCTCTTGCCTCTACAAAATGATTAGTCTGGGTGCCAAGAGGTTCAACATAGGCTAACAAAAATTCACCTATCTCATCTCTTATTACCCCCTACTCTAGCAGCTCCCAAATTCCCTTTTGAAGCTCCATCAAAATTAAGCTTTACCCAATCTTTTGGAGGCATTTCCCAATACACATTACCTCTAGAAGGCTTCAAAGGAGATTGAGGAGATATATTGATTGCTTGCCAATCTTGAAGGATTGGGATTCCTAAATTGAGGTCTTCTTTTGGAATCTTTAAGGAAGCTTTAAAGTTCTCCTCTAAGGCATTCCCAACCCTTAAACTGATCAAAGAAACATCTCTCTTTCTACCCTTGAAAATTTGATTATTGTGCTCTCTCCATATCCCCCATAAAAAATGTGGAAGACAAAAATGCCACAAAACACTCAAGCTCTTACTCTTAAAGGGTGAGTTCCATTGTAAACATAGATCCACTATATTGTTAGGCTTCACCCATGAGACCAAAAAATTTTGGAGTAAAGAATTGAAGACTTCAGATGAAAACACACAATCCAAAAAGAGATGTTGAACTATTTCCAAAGCATTTTCACATAGAGCACACCTGTTTACAATTTGAAAGCCCCTTTTACAAAGATTATCAATGGTTAAAATCCTATTCTGAATAGACAGCCAAAAGAAAAAGGTAATCTTGGGAATCAAGTTTTTAATCCAAATCTTCTTAACCGGGAGCCAACCAACTCCCTCCTTCTCCAATAGGGAATAGCCTGATTTAATCGAATAGCCCCCTTTGCTTTCTTTACTCCAAACCAGAGAGTCATTACTACCCTTAGGCTTCAGAGGGAAAACCTTGAGTAGGTTAAAGAGTTTGTGAGCTGCTTTCTTCTGTTCTTCATTCAACCCTTCCAACCTAACATCTTTCCAACTAGTTCTCTCAAAATTCAAAATAAGAAAATCCTTCACCTTTTCACCCAGTCTTTCTGATAAATATTGTCTAATGGGTTGCAACTCAGTGTCATACTCGAGGGGCTGGTTTGTCAACCAACTATCCTTCCAAAAATCCACTTTCTCCCCATTACCAATCCTCCATCTTGAGCCTTTCTTCAAAAGGTCTCTGCTATGCATTAGACTATTCCAAAATGTAGACCCCTTGGGTAGATCTTCTGAACTTAAGAAATATTTATTATTTCTTAGGTATTTTACCTTCAAAATATTTACCCAACCTAACTAATCATTATTAATCAACTTCCATCCCATCTTACCAATTAAGGCCTCATTCAATAATTTTAGGTGTTTGAAGCCTAAACCTCCATATTCTTTTTTAGAACATACTTGATCCCAATTTACTAAGGACAGACATTTTTTATCCTCTGACCTAGACCATAAAAATGATCTTTGGATCTGTTCTAATTTATCTCTAATAATAGAAGGAATCTTGAAAACTGACATAAAGTAGATGGGAATGCTCTACAAGGTGGATTGGACTAGTTGTGCTTTCCCTGCCTGACTCAATAAATTACCTCTCCATTCGACTAACTTTTTTGCAAACCTTTCTATGACTGGGTTCCACATCTCAGATTTCATTCTTCCTTTAAAGAGTGGCATTCCCAAGTAAGAAGAGGGGAGTGCGCCAATATCATAGCCAAAAATTCTCTTAATACTTCTTTGTCTAGGCTCCGGAGTATTTAGAAAGTAGACCTTACTCTTATTGAAATTAACTTTCTGCCCTATTGCCTGTTCATAGTTGTCTAGGATATGTTTAATTTCCTTAGCTTGAGGGACAAAGGCTTTGGACACAATTATAGTATCATCAACAAATTGTTGATGAGATACCAAATCCATCAAAGGAGCCACCTTGAAACCTCCTAGACTTCCTTTAGAGACCATTGCTACCAAGGAATGACCTAAGGCCTCTGCAAGAATAATGAAAAGATATGGGGATAAAGGATCTCCCTGATGAATTCCATGATTGTTGTTGAAGTATCCTATTGTTGCTCCGTTTACCAAAATTGAGAACTTGGTTGTGGAGATGCAGTTCATAGTCAGCTTTACCTAGTTCTCATTGAAACCAAAATTTTTAAAGATCCTTGCCAAAAACTCCCAAGAGACTCGATCATACACCTTATTCATATCCAATTTTAACAACATTCCAGCCTCCTCACTTCTATCCATTGAGTGTATAACCTCATGAACCGTGACTATTCCATCCAAGATTTGCCTACCTTTAACGAAACCCCCTTGGTTAACATCAATAATGAAGGGCAAAATTGTTTTAATCCTATTAGCTAATGTTTTTGACAGGATCTTGTATAAGGTATTGCAGAGACTTATTGGTCTAAACTATGTAAAGTCTCTAGCCCCTACAGATTTAGGGATTGGAGCTAGAAAAGTGGAGTTGACATCTATAGGGATAAAATGAGTTTCTTGCACCTCCTTAATAGCTTCCACCACATCCTTACCCACCAAATTCTAAAAATGTTGAAAGAAGGTTGCTAGAAAACCATATGGCCCTAGCGCTTTACACCTCTCGTATCAAAAACTACCTTCCTAATCTCCTCTTCAGTGAAAGGGCTGGAAAGATAATCATTCAAATTATCTTGTATGAGATGGGGGATATGATTAAGCATAGTCTCCATTGCTTCTAGCTCTTCCTCCTCCTGAGTTCCTAAGAGATCCTTGAAGTAATTCACTACCTCCTCCCAGATATCATCAAGCTTATTGACTACTGATCCATCTTGTTTAACAACTTCCTTGATCTTGTTGCAACTTCTATGACGGAGAGTAGAAACATGGAAAAACTTTGTATTATGGTCCCCTTCCTTCAACCATCTAATCCTAGACTTTTATTTCCAATGAACTTCCTCACTAGCTAAGATATTATGGTATTATGCAAGAAGCTCCTTCTCTTGTTGTCTAATTTCCTCTGTGAGATTCCCTTGATTCAACTTGATCTCTAGTTCTAATAACTGCTCTTTCACTTCAGATTTCCTCTTAAAAAGGTTTCCAAACACCACTCTATTCCACACCTTAAGATTTTGCTTGATATATCTTAATTTTCCTGCTATCTGATTAAGTTTGGGTCCTAAAAAATCTTTCTACCACCATTCCTCAATTTTGGAGCCAAAATCCTTATGTTTCAACCACATTAATTCAAACCTAAAAGGGTTGTTGTACTTCCTTCCTTCTAAAATTTTCCAGATGATCGGGTTATGGTCTGACCCAATCTTTGGGATTGCAGTGAGTGTGGAATCACCAAAAATGGTCAACCCCTCCTATGAAATTAACACCCTATCTAATCGAATCTGAATGAGTTGATCTCCTAATCTTCTATTACTCCAAGTATAAGGTATTCTTCTGAGCTCTACATCCATCAATTCATTACCATTGACAAAGTCTCTAAAATCCTGCATTCCTTCCGAAAGGGTGGAAGATCCTCCTCTCTTGTCTGAAGGGTTTAGAGGAGTATTAAAATATCCTGCTAGAATCCAGGGTAGTCCCTTAAATGCTTCTCTCATCTGGCTTAGGTCAGACCATAACTACCTTCTTCTAGTTGTTGTATTAGGGGTGTACACATTGGTTAGGATCCAGTTTTTCTTGTTTAGATTGTGGAAAAAAATTGTAACCGACCATCTTGTACTTACAACTAACCTACCCTCAATATTTTTCCTATCCCATAAACACATGAGCCCTCCTGAAGCTCCTACCACTTGGCTGCATTCCCAACCTACCTCTTTCCAAATTACCTTCTGAATCCTATCAATTTTAATATGGTCTAGTTTTGTTTCTTGTAACAAAAAATATCTGGATTATTTTCTCTTCTAAGGGTATACACCAAATGATGTTTTGAAGGGGCATTAAGGCCCCTAATGTTCCAAGATAAAATTTTCATCTCTTTGTTTTGGTGGGATTCTTCTTCCCCCCTCCAAAATTTAAAGTTGCTTGAGTGCCATCGACCACCTCCCTAGCAGTTTCCTTCTGAATAGTAATAACAATTGATGGTCTACCTAGTCCTGGCTCACCCCCCATATCAGTTGTCCCTTTGGAATGACTTCGGGTCACTCTATTCTGAGTTGAAACATCTTGGTGTTTGCCTCTTGCATTTTCTCTCACAACCTTCTCCAACTTTCCATCAGACTGTTTGGGTTCTATTTGGATTTCATTATCTAAGGATTATTTTTTACTCTCTCCTTCCTTTCCCCCTATTGGGGTTTCAATTAGTTTGGTATCAAAATAGTCTGGTAGCTCTTCAATAACATTCAAACGTGAGAATGGATTTGATAGGGGAATATTACTGTTCAACTCATTAGGGTTTAGGGATAATTCACTTACCTCCTTATCGAGATCCTCCATTGCTCCTTCCTTTGTTGTCTCCTGATCCTATCACCTACTTTTTTGCCCTTCCTTTCGAAGCTACCTTCTGAAAACCCTCCATTGAAATCTCAACTTCTTGACCAGGAGCAACTTGCTTTCAAACCCATTTACGCTTACCATGAAAATTATTCTTGTGTGCATTGCATGCAACACTTGGATGTCCTTCCTTTTTACAAACCCCACACTTAACCATCAAATTTTCATATTCTATGATTTGGTTCCAGGATCCATACTTAGAAATCAATTTTATAGATTTGGGGAGTTCCTAATTCGTAGATGATTACTCACAAAATATGTGGGTATTCTTTCTTCAACTGAAATCTGAAGCATTTGGCTTCTTTCAGCAATTCAAGAAATCTGTTGAAAAGGAGTCAGGGACTTCTATAAAGACTCTTCGCTCAGATCGAGGGGGGGAGTTCACCTCTAAATAATTCTCTGAGTTCTTGAAAGAAAATGGGATCACACGACAGTTAACTACTGCTTATACTCCTCAACAAAATGGAGTTGCTAAAAGGAGGAATCATTCCATCATGGAAATGGTTTTTTGCATGCTCACAGGAGCTAGTCTTGAGCAACTATATTGGGCAGAAGATGTCACCATAGCAGTATATCTGTTGAATAGGGCACCCACAAAGGCTCTACAAGGAATGACTCCACAGGAAGCATGGAGTGGTAGGAAACCCTCCATTTCTCATCTATGCATTTTTGGATGTAAAGCTTTCATGCACATACCAAAAGAGAAAAGGAAGAAGCTAGATGAGAAGACATTGAAGTGTATTCTTCTTGGGTATGATGAGCACTCTAAGGGTTATCGTTTGATTTATCCCTTAACCAAGAAGATACACATCAGTAGAGATGTAGTTTTTGATGAGGCTTTCACATTAGAACCCACATCAGATGTATACCTAGACCTTATGGAACCTAAGGTTGATAAATATCCTTCATAAAAAGTTGGAGGTCCGTCTTCATCTTCTTCAACACCTCAGAAGAAGAATCCAAAGTGGTATACAAATACAATCAAAGACTCTAAGCTATCCACTCCACCAGATTTGACATTGGATAGGCCTCGTACTCACAGCATGGCTCGACAAGAGAAAGTTGCAACAAAGAATATTGGGGTTGATGAGCTGTGTCAATATTTTGAGGAACTTTCTATAGATCCAGAGAGAGATACAGAAGATATGGATATTGATAGTGATAGGGTATTTATGTCTTCCATAGACGATCTTGAACCTGCATCAGTGCAAGTTGCTCTTGGTGAGCCTCAGTGGAAGGCTGTTATGGATGTAGAGTTTAAGTCTTTGATGAAAAACAAAACTTGAAAGCCTGTCGATCTGCCATACGAAAAGAAGCCCATAGGCTGCAAATGGGTGTATAAAGTGAAGTATAAGGCATATGGTACAATATATAAGCATAAGGCCTGACTTCTTGCAAAGGGCTATGCTCAAAGAGAAGGCATTGAGTATGAGGAAACTTTTGCACCTACTGCTCGGATGACAACCATTCGAGTTCTTTGTGCTATGGCAGTGCAATATGGATGGAAAGTACACCAAATGGATGTCAAGAGTGCTTTTATAAATGGTGATCTCCAAGAAGAAGTCTACATGACTCAACCGAAAGGATTTGAAGTGGAAGGCCAACAGCAGAAAGTTTGCAGATTGGTAAAATCCTTATATGGTTTGAAACAAGCCCCTCGGGCTTGGTATATAAAAATGGATCATCACCTTTTGCAGCATGGTTTTAAGAGATATCCGTCAGATGCAAACCTCTATTTTAAGAAACAGGGTTTTGAAATACTGTTGCTTGTACTCTATGTTGATGATCTGCTCATTACAGGGAGTTCAGAAACAATGATTTCTACTGTCAAAAGAGACTTGTGTCAATATTTTAAGATGTCAGATCTCGGACTTCTCCATTATTGTCTTGGTCTGGAAGTGAGCCAACAAGATCACTACATCAAAGTGTCTCAGAAAAAATATGCCAAGACCCTATTGGAAAAATATCGCATGACTGATTGCAAGCCAATGTCAACTTTGATGGAAACAAGAATTTAGTTATCACGATATGATGATTCACCTTAGGTAGATGGTACTCTCTATCACCAGTTGATTGGGAGTCTCATATATCTGACCAACACTAGGCCAGATATCGTATTTGCTGTCAACTATCTTTCGAGGTTCATGCAGGAGCCTAAGACTACACACTGGAAAGCAACAAAGCACGTTCTTCACTATGTTCGTGGCACAATGGAATATGGCCTAGAATATAAGAGGAACAATAAATTCTTCTTACAGGGATACATGAACTCCGACTATGCCAAATCATATGATGACCATAAATCAACTTCAAGATATTTGTTTCATCTTGGATCTGGCCCTGTCTCTTGGCACAACAAGAAGCAACAGGTGGTTGCTATTTCATCAATAGAGGTAGAATATCACATAGCACGTGAAGCTGTGTGTGAAGTGATATGGTTGCGTCGCATCCTCACAAGTATGGGTCTTCCATAAAAATCTCCAATACACTTGTTCTATGACAACATGGGTGTTTTAAATCTTGTCAAGAATCCAGTTCATCATGAAAGAACCAAGCACATTGACACACGATGTCATTTCATTCGAGACGAAGTTCCAAGGCATCGAATTCAGCTTCAACACATTCCCACCAATGCTCAAGTTGCAGACATTTTCACTAAGGCACTTGCACGTGTCAAATTTGAATTGTTTCGTAGCTCTCTTTATATTACCAAATGATGTAATCAGGGGGGATATTAGTAGTTCTTCAATTACATAAATAATGTAATAAGGGGGGATGTTAGCATATCATATTGATATCTTATTTATTTCATTATTTAGGTTTATTTAGGTGTATTGTTATTTTCTATAACAATCTCTATTTTTACCTCGGGTGGTTCCACAACCTCCGAGTTTATTTTAAGCTGCAAATGTATTATTTAAATGCTGCTTCAATAATGAAATACTATTCGGTTTATTTCAACAAATAAATCCTTGATTTGACCCAACTCCTCTTATGATATGATCTCCGTGTTTCATATTAAAGTTTACTTCATGCACTAAATTCTTCATCTCTTTCTCCATCATTTCACTTTACAATCTCTTTCCATGTGTCTGGTTTCATGACATTTGCGACATCAAAATTCAATATTTTCATAATCCACATGTTGATCCCATTCTCTTAATTTAGATTTAATCCTAATGGACTACAATAAAGGTTTTGAAATATCCATGGAAACACATATTTGAGTGTATACAACATGCCTTATCTCCTTAGTAGTTGGTCCCTCTTGGATGAACTTGCTTAGATTATTGCCAATATTCTTCAAAACCTTCTTATTAATGAGTTGATAAGGAAGTCCAAAAAGCCTAATCCACACCAAAATCCTTTTAGTAGTATTTGTCTCTACAAAAAAATTCTCACTCCATGGTCTTAAATATAATGCATCTTTACCCCTAAACTAAGGGCCTCCATCTATTATTTTATCCCTTATTTCTAAACTGGAGAAGATAATGAAGAAAATTCCTTTTAGAAAAAAAATCATGGAGTAGTTTGAATTCAATCTCCACTTCCACTTGATACAATTTTAAATCTAAATTGTCCAGTATACAAGGAACTTCCATATTAACCCTATCATTCTAAGAACCATTATATCATGCTTGATCATCTCATCCTTGATAATAACTTGTGGTGTAGTATCTACTACCTTGATAGGCTTTTCCATAGATTCAATCTTCCTCTTATTGCTAACAATGACATCCTTACTTCCAATAAGAATTTCAAAGATGACTTTTTTGTGATGTCACCTAGATTTTGTTCATATGAATCCTTTAGCTTTTGAGTTTCTCCTAAGATTTGAAACAAGAAGTGGCACTCACTCCTTGGTCGCATTTTGCTTCATGCTTACACTTCCTACTTTTTCCTCGTTCCTCACACTTACTCCCACAAGACATGTTTTTTATAGACAAGAATTCTTCCAATTTATTCAAATACAAAAATAGGACAACTATCTTACTTATAGTCAAGAGTTCTAATTTTTTCAAAGACAAAAACAAGACATTTTTTTTATAGTTAAGAATTCTTCCAGTTTGTTCAAAGAGAACAACAAGACAATTATTATTATTATTTTGACAATAAATAATAATAATTAAAGTTTGAAAGCTAGGTTAGTATTTCCAATACAATAACTATTCATGTCACAATTGAGAGGGGGTATATATGCACCCTAGGTATTGAGTTTATAAACTTCAAGGTTGGTCTTACACACAAATTTAAAAGTAAATATTACTTGCAAAAATGTACAGAGTCAAATCATAGTTTCAGTATCACAATTCCTTACTTTGTCTCAACAATGCATAATATTTTTCATCCCATGAGCTACATGGTAGCTCTTGGGTCAACTTCATTGAAAAGATAACAAAATTAAGGTGTATCCAGATTTAGTCATTACATGGATACTCTTTAGAATGAAAAAGAAGATAACAAATTCTTTTTATCTTTAACTAGAAAAAAGTTATTATAGACATGGACAATTTCGATTTGAATACCACCATCAACAAACCCTCAACCTCTTACAACATTTAGAGTGGGTAGAAAAATACAAGTCTAATCATAGTTCAAAATAAAAACAAGCACAATAAATTTTCTTTTCCTTTTAATCACATTCAAATATGACACTTAACTTTCAAAGGAACATTTATACTCAGGTTCATGCTAATTTCATTACAAGCAAAAACAAGCCAAAAAACAATAAATATACTAAAATCGTGATTTTTTTGAGGGTTGAAATAGAACAAGACGTTTTTTAGGGTTGAAATAGAACAAAATATTGGTACCTTGCAAAGTGAATCTCTACAAATTCGAGGATGGATGGAAATTGCATGATAACTTACTAGTTTTCACTCCTTTCTTCTTTAAAAATGATGGGTATTGACATCTTTCATCTCATGAATTCTAG
Source organism: Wollemia nobilis (assembly GCA_028583015.1). Lineage (NCBI taxonomy): Eukaryota > Viridiplantae > Streptophyta > Pinopsida > Araucariales > Araucariaceae > Wollemia > Wollemia nobilis. Next base: position 14,630,387 of record JAQPPZ010016724.1, read on the forward strand.
TCTTATTGTTGATATTCATCGTTGTCCCCATTATGGTTATGACAAGGCTTACTTAAAGAAATCCCTTTGGTTTAAATTCAATGTTCTTTACAAATAACCAACTACTTCAAATAAAAAATCTCCATGGATAGATCTCAAAATAGACCGTGTCCACTTATTTTCCTATCAAAAACATATTTCCAGGATATTATTATTTATTATTTTTTTAAATATCAAATGGGAATAACTGTAAGACTTTGGAACCTTAAATAGGAGTTTCAAGGTTAGAATCCAATGGGGGTAGAGTTGTACACCATCAACAGGTAATCAAATTATGGTTAGATAAACATAGATAAATAATATCCTCTATAAAGATTGCCTTATATGTCCCATGATCCCATAGATACTAAGAACCACTCTACCTTTACTTAACCTTTATATATATTTCTTATTATTATTAATTAAAGGGTTGCCTACTCTTGGCTCACTCTCCCTTATTCCCTTTGATAAGACTGGTTCAAGGCCCTAAGAAGAAGACCCCTTTCACCTTTCTTAGACAATTGGAATATGTCCCAAATTGCTTTATTGACCATAATTTTTAAAATTAGTTATACATGATTGGTTGGGATAGGGATGCCCAGATAGTCGGTCATAGGGGTTTCTCACTAACCTCAATAAAAATAAATAAATTAGTTATATAGGATTGAAACAAGGTCCACTTGCATTATATTAATGATCATATAGTGATATTACAATAATTGGTTGTCATTTGATTTTTTTTTGTTAGATAGGAGAGTTGGTCACAACCACATTATTTGCCATTTGATTTTTATTGGTCTTATTTTTAATGGGTTACATGGGATTAAGATGGACCTCACCCATATTACATCATGGCCACATAGTAATATTACAACTTAAAAATTATGTATATCTTGCTTGACATTATTTGAATATGGATCTCCTCCTTGAAAGTTGAAGAATTTAACCAATTGAGATAATGTCATTTGATTTTTTATTGACCTTATTCAATTTAAAAAGCTTATTTATAATACAAAAAAAATCCTATAATGCTAATGCAAGATAAACACACTTTTTTATGTCAATTAAAAAATGATTATTAAGTGCAAATACAATTTTAAGTCAATATCTATTATGTTTATTATGCAAGTGTATTTTATATCTATGATGCATAACTTTCTCTTTTTTTCTATGTTGTTGGTCAACATTTGATGACCTCTATTATGTTTATTATGCAAGTGTATTTTATATCTATGATGCATAACTTTCTCTTTTTTTCTATGTTGTTGGTCAACATTTGATGGCCTCTACTTGATGATACTCTCCTCCCTATGCTTGGTAGAGGGTTGTTCTTGTCACTTCAAACGGAAATATAGTTTTTTTTTTTAATTAATGATAAGGTAGGTTTTGAAAGGGTTACCCTTTGCTTGGTTAAAATTTGATGACCTTCCCCTGATGATACTCCTATTTTTGATCCTGTTCTTATCTAGGGTTGTCCTTGTCACTTCAAACATATATATATATATCAATGGTAAGATAGGGTTTTGAAAGCCCTTTGCCTTAGTATAATAGGTCACATTAACTAGTCACATCAAACTATTCAACCATTTTTGGTGTCATTGGAATTTGAACCATGGCATGGGTGATATATATATATATATATATTTTTTTTTTTGCTTGATAGGAGAGTTGGTTACAACCACACTATTTTTAGTAGTTGGCAAGCACAGGGTTCAAACCACAGGGGATGCATCACCAACCCTATTCCACCTCGTTGTTTTATAGCCCGACGTGAAATGGACCATCGGATGCTCGGGATTCATATGGTCGTCATCAATTTGATGCACACTCAGAGGATTCAAATCAAACTACTACCTTTGCAACAGGCTTCTCCCAAGGTTTGAACCTGGCTCTCTTCTTGGTAAGTGCCCAGCTAGACTAATACTTACCAATCCACCTAGCCCTTGGCGGTATGACGCGGGCTATATTACGTATATGTCTCAACCATTGAATTGAGGCGTTATTGACAAACGCAAATATAATTATACATGTTTCAATGTAACAAGATAAGTTATATATCAAATATAATTGCTCACTCAACACTAATAATATTAAGTATACATTTCATGTCATCCACAATTTGAAGATTTTATAAGTCTTTCTTAATTGGTTATATAGTATTGAATGAGTCTCACCTTATTACCTCATCACTAAATGATGATATTACAACTTAAATATTACAATGTAACTTGATTAATTTTTTTTTTTAATTTTTGTCCCAAGGGGACAATGCAATGGTTTGGGTTTTGGATCTTCTTCGAAAGGTCTAAGGTTCAAACCATGGTGTGTGAGGGGGTGGGTGTGTGTTCATAAAAGAAAAGAAAATAAATTAATTTTTAAAAAAATATTTAAATATAAATTATTTCGAATGCTAGTTGGTTGGTTCGGAGATGAAGAAGGGTTTTTTGATGAAGAGCAAAAGGGAGGTAGAGGCGAGCGAACATGCAGCGATCGAGTCATCGACAAGTGGGAAACAGAGGGACGGGAGTAAAAGCAATACTCGAGGGGTGACGTGTCAACGAATGGGAAGTAGAGATGCAGGAATAAAAACTTTGGGATCAGCTCGCGATCATAAGACGAATCCAATCCCCACCAGGCAGAGGATGAACCAAAAAATGAAACAAATCCAAGCATGGGAGGATATGGGAAAGGAGGGCATAGAGGCAAAGACCCACCAGATAAAACGAAAGAGATGGCAAGAAGACCAACCAATCTTCCTTCGTAAAAGTGATTCAAGGAAAACCTAAACCTAGGTCCTCGACAATGAACGCCTTCATAACCCAAGGCTGTAATGTCATTTATCTAGAGCCAGTTATGACAAAATACGCTAATCGAGACTCATTTTCCTTGGTAGGGAAATTTGTTGGAGGGAGACCGAACATGGACTCACTTTGGCGTTGGGCAACAAACAAGTGGAAAACCAAAGGGTGCCTAGAGTTGTCAGCCATGTCCAAAGGGTTCTTCATGGTCCACCTCAACACACAGGAAAACATTGACTATATTTTATTAGGAAACCCTTGGTTTTTTTGGAGGATAAGTCTCTTCCTCCAAAAATGGGGAGAAGACTTCGATCCAAAGTTGTAGAGCATAAATTATGCTCCTATTTGGGTGTGGCTCCCAAACTTGCCACCACACTTCTTCTATGAATAAGCGCTCCAAGTAATATCCTGAGCAATAGGGGAACTAGTAGCTATTGATCCAGCAACCCGTACATGGACTCGCCTGATGCAAGCACGCATATGAATCAATGTCAACTTGGAAATATAGCACCCTAGATAGGTTAACCTAATTTACGAAACTTACAGGTGAAGCCAGTCATTGGAGTATGAAAATAAACCTACTTTTTGCTCTGAATGCCAACTGCAAGGGCACCTTTCGTCCTAGTGCCTAAATCGCAAAAACTCATAGATAGAGCCACAGACTATGGCCTGCCCAATCCAGGGAGAAAATTAGAAGACGAAGGCTAGAATGGGATAGTTCCAAAACCATAAAGGCTAGCAAAATGCGTTACCCCCTCCAAGTAGTGATAAGAAAAAGGCAAGTAATCATTTCATTATCTCCAACAAATTTGATTTACTTAGAAAATTTGGTCGTAATGGTAAATTCCAATTTGAGGAAATCCCTTGTGAAGAAACCCCTGATCCAAACTCCATCGTTTGACCGAATGCTATTGAAGTCATCCCTCAGAAAACCCCCCTCCCATCCCCACCCCGATGCCCTTCCCCCACTCTCGACAACTATCATGATTCTTCGAATCCCCCCAAACCCCCAACCCCCCATTCCCCCATCATCGTCTCCCCCACCTAGCAAGAATGGGACGCCCCGCTCCCTATCCAAATCCTTTGAAGCCAAGGCTGACAACAATGATTCTTCCCAAGAGTCCCTAGAACCATGGAGCCCAAAAAAGACCCAAAGTTTCAGAAAGACCTAGGTTTATGTGGGAGGCGATAGAAAGAAGGGAAGGCCCTTGAGGGTATTTCTGAGAAATAGAGATGTAGTTGAAGATATAGCCAATGGTACCCAAAAAACATTGTTCTAGGACCTAGGGTTAATAAACAAGGAAGAAACTAAGAGATCCAAAACCCTTGCACAACAAGGCAAAGGGGGCAAAAAATCCTCCAAAGGTTCTAAATGAAAGTCCTCTCCTGGAATGCAAGAGGGCTAAATGGGAGGTGGACTCTTTCCTCTCCAGCGCAATTAGTGAAATCTAGGAGATCCTTGTTGCTCTCAAGGTCCTTATCGCCCTTAATTAGAAAAATATTGCTAAGGAGGAAGGTCAAGCGGAATCCCAGTAGAAGTGGGAAGGTGATAGCAGCCAGTTGGACTGCCTTTGTTTGTAATGGCTTCAGTTTGGTTCTGTTTTTGTTGTTTCTATTTACGGCTTGTCTAGTCTATAGGGTGATGGGCTATCAGACTGTAATTTTCAAAATATGTCAATTGTGTACTACTAGCATTAACTATACCCAATGTAACAGGGTCCGGACCCTTCAACCCGTATAGTCAATAATTTTTTTTTACCTACCAAAAATAAAATATAAATTATTTCAAAATTTATATTTTGAAAAATAAATATAAATCCAACTTAATTAAAAAATAAATATATAATCTCAACTCTCATCCTTATCATAGGTCATGATTGGGTTGGGGATGCCCTGCCCTGACCGTGGGTTGTATGAGTTTCTCTCAATAAAAAAATATAAATATATAAATATATATTAAATATACTAAAAAAATACAATCTTCATGTGAAACTCTTTGCATTGTTAAAAATAATTACTATTAAATTCCTTATTTTTTTTTAATTTTAGCAAAAAAAAACCCTTATGGAGCCACCTTGGTCTGAGAAACCCCGATGTTGAGTGGTAATTTTGCCCAAGTGCAAAACAACACTCAAAGTTAGAATTTTGGTTAGAAAACCATCTCTTGCAAATAAATAAACATTTCTTCAAGGTTCCTTTTACTTTAATGTGTGCATGTAAGCTTGTCAAATGAGTGCATGAAATACCTTAGTGCTCTGCAAAATAACTGTTAACAAGGGGTCTGTGCTGGGGTTACTTTAGTATAATATGCTCTTATTTTTCATGAAACTCAAAAGGAAAATAAATGTGATTGGCCCTCATATGACCACGATGTAGAAGTGTAATTCCTTTTAGCTTGAAAGGTTTTAGACAGATTGTCATTTTTCTTTGTTAAGCCAATTTAAACCATTTTAATCCTTTATTAGGCCTTGCTTAAAGTATGAAGTAAAAGATGAAGCTCTATCTCCCAAAATATGAATATTAGATGCTAAAATAATTCCTTTTATGTTGCTTCAAAATGGAAAGAGAGTAATCTTGGATGACCAACTTTGTAGCTATAGTAGCCTTTGATGTGACTTATGAATAACCATATTTAATGAAATTGATTTCCATAAAAAGATTTAGTTGATTGCTTGAAATGCCCTATAAATTACCCCCTTTCAATGAAATTGTGATTTTCATGAAGGAAATCAATTTATTGTTTTTAATGTAATGGCCTATGAAATGCCAAATCAACCACCTTTTTTCAAGAAGTTGTAATTTTCATGAAAGAAAGTTCATTTACTACCTTAAAGAAATAACCTTTAAAGATGTCTCATAAATCATTCCCCTTTAATGAAATTGAGATTTTTATAAAGGAGAAATAATTTATGGCTTGCAATTAAAAACATAAAGCTTGAAATGCCAATCTCATTTCAAAATTGTGAAAGCATGTGGAACAGGAACTTGCAAAACTCCATTTAAAATTGAGAACTTTAAATAATAGTGGAATCTTACATTTGCATTAAAATAAAACCAGGCTTGCTTTAAATTAAAATTTAAAGCTTATTCTCTGAATATATGTTTTTGTTTTTTTTGGATTATATATATATATATATATATATTACTTTTTTAGACATTAAAAAAAATGAAAAGGTCAAGGTTAGAAGATAAAATAGAAAAAATGTAAATAAAACTGAAATGAACTAAAATACTGCGACTTGGACATTACCATAGACCCTGCAACGTTACTATCGTACATAGAAAACCACCATTAAAGTGATCCGCATTTGTGCAATCCAACCTTTAATGGGGTGTTATCTCCTAAGGAAAGTAAATAATACATTAAAATATAACATGCAAGCAACCATATATACGCATAAAATCACTGTATATCAATGTATTGCAGAATAACAAATTTTCAATAAGCTTAAAAACAAAAGCAGAATACAACTTCAGACTTGGCATCAATGGCAGAACACAGTATAGCTTAGGATGGAAGGAAAAATATAATAACAGAAACCCAACTTTCATTTTTGCAATCTCTGTTTTCCAAAGGTTTCCAACACCTTTTCCTTTCTCCTTTCGCATATTTAATCTCCTCCCTAAAACTTTATGTTTTCGCTTCTTCGTTGTGTAAAGCTCTTCCTCCTTTGGGCTCCTTTTCATAACGACATTTGTATTTTTAATAAACATTCTCTTTTGTTTTGCAATGCCCAAAAAAAAGGCTCGTTACATTGCTACTTCTACTTGAGGTGACACGGGGTAATATCTTTTCATTCACTTTTTAAACAACGTATCTACTACCTGCATTGCAATACGGTTCTCCATAATGTAGACAATGACCCTTATGTCAAACTACACATTTTTTCTTCTTGCAATAATGCTTCATGACTGCCCCCCTTTGACTAATCTGTGTGTTGCCATATCATAGTGTAACCTACACGTGATAGCTTACGAAAACAGACCACTTATCTCTCTTAGTGGGGTCTGTAGAGATGAATCACCACGTACACTAATGTCATATCTATGTGCTCCACACTATTATTTTGCTATTCATTACCCCTCAGGACATTCTTATGTTAGCTTCAGTCCATCGGTAGCCCTTGTAATTTTGATACCTTTTCAAGTGATGTGTGACTCTTCCTACCGCGCTTGCTTTTTGAGCTTCACACCAGAATTGGCCTATGCCCGACAGTCTTGGTGTCTACTGCCCATGTTTTCATAAGATCATGTTGAACATGCTACCATTGGATCCATGTTACCTCGGGTTCACCACATCAATGTGTTCATCCAACTGTACACCGAGTTGTTGCTCCATCCGAGTCCAAGATGAATTGTCTCCACGTCTTATGGGGTAATTCATCCATGTTAGTGTATACACCCTTCTTTAGCATTGAACATCTACCTTATAGTCTAACTTATCTCTATTTTCCACCATATGATAAGTCGATGCCATGGAGATGAGTTATCACCAACATCGTTGTTCATCGACTTTTGGCTTTACTCAATCCACACTATACCTGATTTGATTCTCATCCAAATATTTTGGCATGCCCCTAATACTGTGATTGCCCCTATATTTATCTGTTGATGCTCATTGATGTGATTTTTCCATGTTGTACACGTCTGGTATGACTTCAAGTTGTCATCGATGTTGCATTCAGTCTCAACCAAAAACCTTGGTGTCTTACCCTCCACATCAACGAACGTCCACTATTGCTGGTAATACACCCATCCTGCACTTTGTCATTGGTGCTCACCATGTTGTGCTTCTTACTGTCAGGTCATCTGCCATGTTCATCATCGATATCACCAGAAATGCCACCATAATCCATTCTCGTGTCTACGTGGACATCTGAATCCTAAACATCAATCGTTCGTTATTTTTTGTTTAGAATGGTGTCCAACACTCTGGTTCACTATGGAATCTAACATAAAATATACATCTTCCACTTTACTGCCTTCAACACTATGCATTCATTATAGGCATTTTTTGAGTCATGTGAGTCAGCTGCTGCTCATATCACTATCTTCGTCAATGTCCAGTTCAATCCGTGAGAAATACGCCCATCATCCACACATTACCACCAACATACTCGTAGATGTCCAAATCAGCCCTTATGGTCTATCTACGTCTGTCAAATTGTCGTTAGAGCTAATTTCAAGCTTATATTTGTTAACATTACACCAGTCTCGTTGGCATTATCCTTTACCCACTCGTTCGTTGCCATCATACTCATCTCCTCAGCAATATTACGGTTCAATCTATCTGATCTCTTATTGTCATGCCAATTAGGTGGATCGTCCATGAATAACAACCTATCCAGTATTGCACACTCACACAACTCACCTTTGCCCATGCTGGCTACCATGTAGCACGTTCAAGTCTGCCATGTCACATATGCTAGTTGGTGACGTCTTGTCATGTAGGCCATCTGTAACTTCAATCGCCACATCAGGTGCCACATTGTTCGATGTCAAGATGTTCGTTTCCAATTACTTTACAACACTGTCATTTTGATAGTCCTATGTGTTCAATGTAGTCATCTACAACAATCATCCCATGTGGTTGGTGATACCACTGCATCTTACTACAAACCCATTGCTATGTGTGGGTCTACCCGGATGTCCCCATTCTCCTGCGCAACGACTCTGCACCATCAACATGCCCATCTATGCTCTCAAGTTTTGTTGTCGCTTGAAATTCCACCGCTGCGTTTACTCTGTCACTGCCTTCGATTCTATATGACATCCGACTACACTACTTTTATCGTATCCATCAGCGTTTCCACTCTACCAGATACCCACTATTTGTTGCCTTGTCGTAGCCATGTCAGAAGTCTTCAGCGTCCAAGCTACATGATATGCAATATTACAACACAGATTAATAACCTAAAGCAAATAGGACTTAACTTCTAACCACCAATATTACTAAGTAATGAAGTTGAAGCTACGAATAATACACCGAGACTAAGCTTTCCAAAATGAAAGTAATCCTAACTACAAAGACTAGCGATTTTTGACCTAACCCGTATACATATATTATATAAAGCATATATATATATATATATATATGTATACGTTATTTCTTTATTACTTTCTTTTTATTTATTTTTTATTTTATTTTAATTTTTTATTATTATTTTTTAAATTTTATTATTTGAATCACTTCAAAATGTTGAAATTAATAAACATAATTAAAATTTAACTAACATTAAGATAAAAAGTATTAAAACTACCAACTTAACCTAAAAATATTAAACAGACCCAAAGTAAACAAAAGGAGACCTATCAAAAAATGCCAATCAATGAGGAAAAAAACTCTAAAAAATTAGAAGAAAAGGTGGGTCCCCAAAATTTGGGGATAGTTGTGGAAAAGGCCACAACAAATGGCGACTCTGTTGGGGAATGCTCCTGAGCATTCCGGATGAAAAACCTAGAATCTTCGGTTCTGAAACCCAACCAACCGAAGATTAGAAATAAAATTATTCAACAATATCCAAAGATGATGGGAATAAACAACTTCAATCAAAAACAAATGAACCATTGCTTTAGCTAAGTGTGTGAAAGTGTTTTCATTTTGGCATTCCTGAAAAATATTCAGAGTCCATCACCTATTTTGCATTAGGCTATAAAAATATTACTCATGAAAAAATATGCCTTTGCATTGCTCCACAGCCAATCAGGCATTTATAGCCCCGATGGAGATGCCTGACTCACCTAGATATCAGATTAAATTTATATTTAACATTAATCCACTGCCAGCAAGGCTTTTATAGCCTTGGTGGAGATGTCCTAAGCCATTTGATTGATTTAGTTTTTTTTTTTTCCTTTTTTTTTTTTTAACTTTCGTTATTTTATTGCTTTGCAAATTTCACCTGCCACCTCGGTTAGAGCTCTAGTAAGGTTAAATATGGAGTGTACAATTTTTTTTTGCCTTAATTTGCAAACCAAATAGCTTCATCTTTCAAGATTTCAAAAATACCCCTTAATATGATGTGTTCATGTGTAGCTTTAGAAAAATGATTCATAGTTCCCAAAATTCACTATCTTAGCCCCCAAAATCTAGGAGTAATTACTAAATAATTCTATCTCCTTTTCCTTGATCTAAATTCATCCTTCAATAGGCCAAACATTAGCGACTACCATAGAACAACACCGCCAAAATAGGAACCAACCCAAACTCAAAACTTGCAAACCAAAACATGGAAAAAAATCCAAAACTTAACCTACTACAAACTTGACAAGAAAGCAAACACACAAAACTCACCAAACCAAAAATTAGAAACAACACCTAAAACATAAAACCAAAGCAAAAACATGAAAACAAAACAATAATATACAATAATATACAAGATGCAAAAAATTTTGGCTATCACTTCCCTGGATCCCAAACACGACTTGCACAATTTGAAAGACATCTAACATGAAAGGCATACGAAGATTTACAAAAATCCAACTTAAATAAGATTATATCAAGCCATGCAACACCTCTCATCATGCCTCTCTCACACAACCACTTTGATTCAAGTTTATTAGTGATACCATGTTGAACATTTGATTCATTAAACTTGAAAGTGAATACATGATTTTCAACTATTTTTTGCTTTTTTAATGAGATGTAAATTTAAATATTAGATTCATTTTCCCAACCATGTAGGATTCCTTTCAAATAAGAGGTTCTTTCTAAAAATTTAAAAGCAACTTCATCATCCATGTCTTTAGGCCAATCATACTCACGCAACAATTTGCAAGTATCTAGGATATCTACTAAATGAGAATCATTATAATCTTGTATCCTAGATTCAATTGTTAGTTGTTGATGAACCTGATTTAAAAATTCAAGCATATCTACCTCATATTCATTAAACAAAATCCACTCTAATTCTTCATTCACTTCTAGTGGCATTTCATCATAAATAGCATTTGAATCCACCAAAAAATTGGAGAAGTTTTCACCTGAAGCTTGGATGTTTTGACACAAAAGGTTAGATTCTACCTCTTGTATATTTTCATTTACCAACACTTGGTGAGCCATTGTGATATTTTCTTCTTCATGGGATTCATAATCAACATCTTGTAACACTTCATGTGATATAGCGATTTCAGCATCCTGCATATCAAATGAGATAGAATTTTCATTAGTAGGAATGTGAGAAACAAATAAGTCCTCATATCTTCCCCAACCATTATAATAATCATCTTCTAGACCCATGGGATGAAATTCTATCGTGTTTTCCAAAGGCATATGATTCTCTAATTGTTCAAGAATTGTAGGCTCTTCATGCAATATGGCCACTTTAGTGTCCTGCACATGAGATGAAGAAATTTTTATCGGTATTCATGAAAGGAACACATTCCTCATACTCTTCCCAAACATCATCACAATTATCTTTCAAGATCAAAGAATCGGATTCTATCAAGTCTTTTGTATAATCTTTAGATTCATCTATTGATTCTCCTTCCTCAACTTCAAAGAATTCCTCTTCTTCAGATTCATCCTCCTCAACTTCGAAAAATTCATCTTCCTCAGATTCATCTATTGGTGGGTCAAAGGTTTCTTCTATGGGATCCATTATTGTATTCAAACTTCTAAAGTTATCCCAATCCTCCTTTGTAAAGAGTGACCCTAAGACAACCTCTAGACTTTGATCAACTTGATCATCACCATCTTCATTGATGATATCTAAGGTGGTTGTAATATGTGGATATTCAACTTTATCCCCTTGATTGCTCACATTAGGTATTGTTTGATTCAAGACTACCAGGTTTGATGGTTGGTATTGGTTGGAATCCATTACTCCTGAAAAACAATCCATCATGGGAGAAGGTGGTTCCTCAACTAGATTCTTTGGTAGCATTTGATTACGAGCTTTAGGGTTGAGCAATGATAATCGACCCACATCCATACCTTTTGAAATGCACCGTTGTTCTACCATTATTGCCTCACTGTAGGCTCTAGGCAAGGATGAATCTTTAAGAATTCTCCCTAGAAATATAGAGGTAAATGGGTCTAAGGCTTCTAGGTACACTTGGATAGCTTCTTCTTCTGAAATGATGTAATGACTCTCCATATTGGTGTACAACCTATGGAACCTATCATTAAATTGGCTTGTGGACTCATTAGGTTCTTTACAAACATAAACAAATTGATTTAATATCCTGTCTAGATCAATCAATTTTCCAAACTGTTTGAGAAATGCTACCTCTAATTGATCCCAAGAGGTGATAGAACCTGTAGGTAAACCGATATACCAATCATAAGCAAATTCATCTAATGTGGATGGAAACATCCTACAAACAACATCTTCATGTATGATTTGCAAATGAATTAAAATGCTCTTATATCCTTGAATATGCTCTTCTGCAGATTCCATCCCATCATGCCTAAACTTAGGTAGATTACATATAATATCTATAGGCATATGATGTGAAGGCCCAGGTATATTCAAAGGACAACCTACCCTTAAAGAAGTAAGGAATGCCATTGGATAATCTCAAAGAATACGACTTTAAAACCAATTTTGTTAGCCAAAGAAATGTTTTGCAAAGAAGCATGAAATGACTAACAAATCTCAAGAGATATGCATCAATTAAACCATGATATTAAAGAACATTCTCCAATTTGCAAAGGTTAGTATCAATGCATCATCAATTCAAAAATTTCAAATTAATGAATACAATCAACAAAACCTCATTAGTCAAGATAAATGCCTTCAAATCACTCTTTCAAATAACATGAACAAGTTAGCATCTATAACAAAAACAACCAAATCAGGCCCTCCTTCTAGCGCCAAAATGTTGAGTGGTAATTTTGCCCAAGTGCAAAACCACACTCATAGTTAGGATTTTGATTAGAAAACCCTCTCTTGCAAAGAAATAAATATTTCTCCAAGGTTCCTTTTACTTTAATGTGTGCATGTATGCTTGTCAAATGTATCAAAAAGTGCTTGGAATACCTTAGTGCTCTGCAAAACAACTATTAACAAGGGGCCTGTGTTGGGGTTACTTTAGTATGATATGCTATTATTGTTCATGAAACTCAAAAGGAAAATAAATGTGATTGGCCCTCATATGACCACGATGTAGAAGTGTAATTCCTTTTAGCTTGAAAGGTTTTAGACAGATTGTCATTTTTCTTTGTTAAGCCAATTTAAACCATTTTAATCCTTTATTAGGCCTTGCTTAAAGTATGAAGTAAAATATGAAGCTCTATCTCCCAAAATATGAATATTAGATGCTGAAATGATTCCTTTTATGTTGCTTCAAAAATGGAAAGAGAGTAATCTTGGATGACCAACTTTGTAGCTATAGTAGCCTTTGATGTGCCTTATAAATAACCATCTTTAATGAAATTGATTTTCATAAAGAGAGTTAGTTGATTGCTTGAAATGCCCTATAAATTACCCCCTTTCAATGAAATTGTAATTTTCATGAAGGAAGTCAATTTATTGCTTTTAATGTAATGGCCTATGAAATGTCAAATCAATTACCTTCTTTCATGAAGTTGTAATTTTCATGAAAGAAAGTCCATTTATTGCTTTAAATAAATAGCCTTTAAAGATGTCTCATAAATCATTCTCCTTTAATGAAATTGAGATTTTCATAAAGGAGAAATAATTTATGGCTTGCAATTAAAAACATAAAGCTTGAAATGCCAATCTCATTTCAAAATTGTGAAAGCATGTAGAACAGGAACTTGCAAAACTCCCTTTAAAATTGAGAACTTTAAATAATAGTGGAATCTTACATTTGCCTTAAAATAAAACCAGACTTGCATTAAATTAAAATTTAAAACTTGTTCTCTGAATCTATGTTTATGTTTTTTTGGGATTTTATATTTTTATATATATTTTATATTTTATTTTTGCAGACATTAAAAAAATGAAAAGGTCTAGGTTAGAAGATAAAATAGAAAAAATAAAAATAAAACTAAAATAAACTAAAATACTGCAACTTTGACATCACCATAGACCCTGCAACGTTACTATCCTACACAAAAAACCACCATTAAAGTGACCTGCATTTGTGCAATCCAACCTTTAATGGGGTGCTATCTCCTAAGGAAAGTAAACAATACATCAAAATATAACATGCAAGCAACCATATATACACATAAACTCACTGTATATCAATGTATTTCAGAACAACAATTTTTCAATAAGCTTAAAAACAAAAGCAGAATACAACTTTAGACTTGGCATCAATAGTGGACCACAGTCCAGCTCAGGTTGGAAGGAAAAACATCAAAACATAAACCCAACTTTCATTTTTGCAATCTTTGTTTTCCAAAGGTTTCCAACCCCTTTTCCCTTCTCCTTTTGCATATTTAATATCCTCCCTAAAACTTTATGTTTTGGCCTCTTCGTTGTGTAACGCTCTTCCTCCTTTGGGCTCCTTTTCATAACAACATTTGTCTTTTTAATAAATGTTCTTTTTCATTTTGTAATGCCCAACAAAAAGGCCCGTTACATTTCTACTCCTGCTTGAGGTGACACGGGGTAATATCTTTTAATTCACTTTTTAAACAACGTATCTGCTACCTGCATTGCAATACAGTTCTCCATAACGCATACAACAACCCTTATGTCAAACTACACATTTTTGCTTCTTGCAATAATGCTTCATGACTGCCCCCCTTTGATGAATTTGCATGCTGCCATAATCATAGTGTAACCTACACGTGACAACTTATGAAAATGGGCCACTTATATCTCTTAGTGGGGTCCGTAGAGAGGAATCACCGTGTACACTAATATCATAGCTACGTGCTCCATACTGTTCTTTCGCTATTCATTACCCCTTAGGACATTCTCGTATTAGCTTCGGTCCATCGGTAGTCCCTGTAATTTCAACACTTTTTTTGAGTGATGTGTGACTCTTCCTATTGCACTTGATTTTTGGGCTTCACACCAGAATTGGCCTATGCCCGATAGAATTAGTGTCCACTACCAATTTTTTCATAAGATCATGTCGAACATGCCACCATTGAATCCATGTCACCTCGGGTCCATCGCGTTAATCTGTTCATCCAGCTGTGCGTCGAGCTACTGCTCCATCCGAGTCCAAGTTAGATTGTCTCCACGTATGATGGGATAATTCATCCATGTTAGTGTATACACCCTTATTTATCATCGAATGTATGCCTTATAGTCTAACTGATATCTATTTCCCACCATATGATAAGTCAATACCATGGAGATGAGTTGTCATCAACATCGTTGTTCATCGACTTTTGGCTTTACTCCATCCACACTATGCCTGATTTGATTCTTGTCCAAATCATTCGACATACCCCCACTACTATGACTACCCTGATGTTTATCTGTTGATGCTCGTTGACGTGATTTTTCCATACTATACACGTTTGGTATGACTCCAAGCTGTTGTCGATACCGCATTCAGTCTCAACCAAAAATCTTGGTGTCTTACCCTCCACATCAATGGGCATCCACTACTGCTGGTAATATGCCCATCCTGCACTTCATCATTGGTTCTCGCCATGCTGTGCTTCTTACTATTGGGTCATATGCCATGTTCATCATCGATATCGTCGAAAACGACGAAGCTCTCCACCATAATCCATCCCCATGTCTACGTGGACATCCGAACCCCAAACATCAATCGTTCACTATTTTTTGTTTAGAATGGTGTCCAACACTCTAGTTCACTATGAAATCTAACATAAAATATACATCTTCCACTCTGTCGTCTTCAACACTATGTATTCATTATAGGTCTTTTATGAGTAATGTGAGTCACCTACTGCTCATATCACTATCTTTGTCAATGTCCAGTTCAGTCTGTGAGAAATGCACCCATCATCCGCGCATTACCACCAACATGCTTGTAATTGTCCAAATCAACCCTCATGATTTGTCTACGTTTGTCAAATTACCATCGGAGCTAATGTCAAGCTTATATTTGTTAACATTACACCGGTCTCGTTGGCCTCATCCTTTACCCACTCGTTGGTTGTCATCGTACTCATCTCCTCAACAATATTACGATTCAATCTGTCTGATGCCTTACTGTCATGTTATAATGAACACCCCCACTTGTTGGTTCTGAGTTATTTTGGTTTGTGCTTGTTTGTTTTTCCAATGAAATTATTGGTTTTGCTTATTTAGTTTGAGACATTGACTTGAATTTCATTCATAATGCAATAAGGAAACAAACAATTGAACAAACGATAAATTTGAAATAAGGAGATTTATCTATTTAATTTTTTGACCTGAAAGTATAGGTTTGTATTTGCACGACAAACTGGAAATTACACAGCTAAAAAGTTTATTTGCTCATAACTCAATCACCGGAACTCCAATTCCTTCCCCATAAAGTGCAGTTGTCTCTCCCAATGAAGCCGCCCAAAATGTAACTTTCAGAAATGTGAATCCAAGTCCAATTAATTTTTGCACACACCTTGAGGTAGCTGCAGGCAAGATGTACGACTGTTGAAGGGTTCGATCTTGCCTTGAAATTTGTACCTCACTCTAAATGCCTTCAAAATGCCACTAAAATGATCAACTGGTGAGCCGAAGAGATTGGTAAACTACCCAAAATGATTCGATGGGATATTTCCCTGCTGTGAGCAAATGACATGATTCCTTAGGCACCCATATGTTGTACGACCTGCTCCAGTATTGCATCTATCACTCCAAAACCAATCAAAATGGCACTAATCTAGATGAAGTATAACCAAAACAATATAACCCAGATGGTCAGTTCATAAACCAGATGAATTCAATATTTGGCAAACCCTTGTGTGCCTTTGTTAAGCTCAGATAATCTCTCTATGATGAGAAATTCAATCTCTGATCAGCTAGAGATGGTCTCACACATTTGAAATTGATAATCCTGTTGAGAAATCCACTCCCAACAAGCCCTGTAGATTCTATGACAAAAATCTCTGCAACTCTTCAAAAAAACACAAAATATCCATATGCAAAATGAGACCCAACATGAAAATATGAGGTAAGGGTCAAATTAGGGTTTGGATGCCACATTTACCTTGGGTTTTAAAATTCAAATTATGTCTTTTAATACATGTAAAGGAACCACATGCACCCCCAAGTCCTAGTCGAGTCACTTTTACCTTTTAAGTTATAACTTAACATTATAATTCATCATTATAACATGTTTCCCTTTCCTAGCGACCATCTACCTTGGTCAACACTTTTATTTGATAGAATTAAGTCCTGTAATTGGTAAAATATCCTGTGTCAAGGTAAAACTGACCTCCTAAACCAAAACTAAATCTCTGCCAAGGATTAAAATAGTGAAATCTTCACCAAATTGAGTCCCACACCATTCCGTTTAGCCTAGGGGACCCCCATGACTAGGCTAACAAGTTCTTATTTCTCCTACTATTGAGAAGGGGACATTACACACGCCATCTAGGCAGATCGTCCATGAATATCAACCTATCCAATATTGTGCGCTCGTACAACTCGCCTTTGCCCATGTTGGCTATCGTGTAACATGTCCGAGTCTGCCATGTCACATATGCTAGTTGGTGACATCTTGTCATGTAGACCGTCCGTAACTTCAATCGCCATGTTATGTGCCACGTTGTTCGACGTCAAAGATGTTCATCGCCAATTGCTTTCCAACACTATCGTTCCAATAGTCCTACGTGTTCACTGTAGCCATATGCGAAAATCATCCCATGTGGCCGACGATGCCACTGCATCTTACTATGAACCCGTTGTTGTGTGTGGGTCTACTCAGACGTCCTCATTCTCCTGTGTAACGGCTCCGCACCATCAACACGCCCATCGCTGCTCTTAAGTTCTGTCACCACTCTAAAGTCCACCACTACATGTACTCTATCGTTGCCTCCGACTCTATATGACATATGAATGCACTACTTTTATCGTATCCATCAACGTTTCCACTCTGCCGAATACCCGTTGTTTGCTGCCTTGTCGTAGCTATGTCAGAAGTCTTCGACATCCAAGCTACATGATCTGCAATAATACAACCCACAAATTAATAACCTAAAGCAAATAGGACTTAACTTCTAACCACCACTATTACTAAATAATGAAGCTGAAGCTACGAATAATACACCTAGACTAAGCTTTCAGAATGAAAGCAATCCTAACTACAAAGACTAGCGATTTTTGACCTAACCCATATACATATATTATATAAAACAATATATATATATATATAAAATATATATATATATATATATATATATATATATATATATACACGTTATTCCTTTATTACTTTATTTTTATTTTTTATTATTATTTTTTATTTTTATTATTTGAATCACTTCAAAAATGTTGAAATTAATAAAATGAATTAAAATTTAACTAACATTAAGATAAAGAAGTAGTAAAACTACCAACTTAACCCAAAAACATTAAACATACCCAAAGTAAACAAGAGGAGACTTATTAGAAAAATGTCAATCAACGAGGAAAGAAACTCTCAAAACTCAGAAGAAAATGTGGGTCCCCAAAATTTGGGACTAATTGTGGAAAAGGTCACAACACACGACCACGGGATTCTACACCGTCAAAATTACTCAAGAGTCATCAGGGGGTTCTACACCGTCAAAATCACTCAGGAGTCGCATCCGACTCTAATCGCATCAGCATAATCAACTAGATTTTGGGTACTCAATGTGGGTTTGGTAGGGTGGAGATTTGAACCAAGGACCTCCCTTGAAGGATTGCCCTACCCTCTCCAACTCTCCTGCGTGTACCTACAACATGTAGGTATAATATTTGTTTTTGAATAATACTTCTTATAAACATTCGTTGTGGGGATTGAACCCAAGTCACATCACCGATAATGCAAGTGATGTCCTTGCCGGTAGACCACACTCACGTGGATTATTAAATTCCTTATTGATAGGCATAACTCTCGGCTTTACGAGGGGTCATGGTTGAAAGGAGATTGCTCAGCCCTATACGATTTCTTCACACACACTCTATATATATATATATATATATATATATATATTTATTAAACTTAACATATTTTTTTAATGAACAGACACCCACCCCTCACACACTCACTCACGCAAACTTAATAATTTTATCACATAATAATATTAAAACATTTATAAAAGTTAAACCTTAATTATTTTTTAACCCACACATTGTGGCTACTCAAAATTCAACCCTATTAATTTTTTTTGATAAATATTATATTTTTTTATAATTTAATGTTTTTTATAATTTAAATGTTTTATCCTACTTAGCCCTCCCTAGGTGAATTGCTGATTTTGCTAAGATTTAAAGATAAAGTGTATATGTAGATATATTTTGCCACAAGGGACTAATATAATTGAGCTTTATAGTAACAACCACTCCACTAAAACGGTCAAGCTAAACACCTGTAGGTAACTTTAAAGAACATTTGTTGAGAAATCATTTTCATGAAAACTTGCTTAAAACGGCTTTTTCCCTAAGCTGCAAGTGAAAGATTTTACAAGATTTGGTTATTCAAGCTTTAAAACTTATTTTCAACCCCTTCAACAATATTCTAACAACCCCAACTAAGCATGCACCCAACTTAGCCGACAACACACAATCTTTGTCCTCATCCTTATTAAGGACTCTGAATGATTCAATATTTAATTAAGTATAAAAAAAATTAGTTTACATCATCTCATCCTTATTAAGGGCTCTGAATGATTCAATATTTAATTAAATATAAAAAAATTAGATCACATTAATAGAATAGATAGTTACATAAATAAATAAAATTTTCAATGATTTAATATTTAATTAAATATAAAAAATTAAATCACATCAATAGGATAGATAGTCACATAAAATGATTTAATATTTAATTAAATATAAAAAATTAAATCACATCAATAGGATAGATATTCACATAAATAAATTAATTTCCCACATCTCAATGGTACGTGGTTTCACCTTTGTGACTTACGTTTAAATTATAGAAAAACCTGTTACCATGCTCCTAGAAGTGTGGTTCTCATTAGTTAATTTTTTTTTTACATAAATAAAATTTTATTTATTTATGGACTAGATAAACCTTTATAAACTTAATTTATTAGGTAAAATTAACATGATTTCAACTGTTTAGGTAATAGAAGCAGGGTAATTTACTGGCAATAGCTCCTACTACCAACAGACCTAGAATGTATCAGTCTAGGGAATAGAACCAGAACAGTCCACCTACAATAATTCGGGTGTTATTAATAGGCATATCTTTTTTGGGTTAAAAATATATGTCCCCATCATTTTATCCCTGTTGGTAAGGTTGAATCCCAAAAATTACTACTATAACCTTCAGTAAACTTTCACCTAAATGAGGAGATCCCTGTGTTGGTAAGGTTGAATCCCAAAAACTACTATTATAACCCTCAGTAAACTTTCACCTAAATGAAGAGACGGCAAGGCTCAAACTAACAAACATTTGATGAAAACCAATCAATCTATTACCATCTTCCAGTAAAAATATACTATTTTTACATAAAAATTTATCTCTTGAAACCTTAAGACCATCCATGATTTTTTATGAAACCTTTTGACCGTTCACCACTAGCTGTTCAAACAATTTGGATGCTACTTTACTTACTGGGTTCATTTTCAGTCTTGAGTAAGGCAAACAGAAAGGAATCCCGTGTCCCACAAGGGATTCTTTCTTTAATTGTAAAAGTATACAAAGGTCGGTGCAGAAGAGCGTAGAAATTGATAGCGATTTCTCAAAAGGTTACGCAAATGCAACAATAGAGCAATATAAATAGATATATCAAGATTGGATTCAGTCTGTGCAGAAGAAGAAGCAAGCTGAATACAACGAGACCTTCGGAGCGATTAGTTTTATTAATAATAATAATCATCTCTGAGAGACAAAATGGAATGCAAAATTACAGCAAAGGGGAAACCAGGAATGCCTGTGGTAATTCTGATATGTGGGACTCTCGTATATTACCACTGTGCAGTGAGGAATTCCAGCATGGTTTCTCTAATCAGCGATGTCTTGATAGTTCTTCTGTGCTCTCTGGCAGTGCTGGGAATGCTCTTCCGTCACATGAATATCTGGTGAGTGAAAAAAACCTGTAATGCCCAAATGTAGATTTGTTGTTTTCTGTAGCATCCATGTCTGTTTTTGGAGCTTTGTCACGTGGGTTGGGTCTAGTTTTAAATAGGTGTTTTTTTCTGCAACACCCACATGGCCTTTTGAAGTGGGTCGGGTCTAGTCTTTAATGGGTACTATTTGCTATCAAACAATCTTGAGGGGATACGGTTCCCAAGGAGCCATTTCTGATATGATTTGGCAACGTGCGGTCATGGGTTCGAGTCCATGAATTCGTTTTCGTTGTGATTTCTACTCAAGGTGTCGAAGTTCCACCAAGTTATGATGTCATAGCTGGGTCATAGTTTAAGATCCCATGAGCTCAGTTGACTTGGGCGTTTTCATGATTTTGAATCCCATGGAGTTCAAAAGCCCTAATGTCTGAGCTTGGAGACCAAAGAATAATAAGAAAGGTTGTGGGTTGGTTATGCTCCATGAAAATCCTTGACATAATTCGAAATTCAAATTGAGATTATGTTGATGGCCACAACTCATCAGAGGCTGGCCAATCTGACTGCAATTGAAGGTCAGTGCGGGAGATTTTGGGTGCAGTTTATATTTTTGATTGTGATTAAAGACTCGATACATCTTATGAATAGTTATGGATTGTCACCACCAGTCACACACTGATCTGGCTCACACATACATCATGTGGAGTTTGGAAACTCGCTCCAAAGAGATCAGATGTAATTTTTAGAATTCCTTGAGCTTATATGGATTGGCAAGTTTTGAACTTCCACATGTTTTTGCCAAATGGGTTAAAAACTTGCAAAATTAGAAGAGTGCATATAAGGTACAGTAAAGAGTTCCCTGGTCTCATATCTTAAACAGATTGGCAAGATTGGATTTATCATGGGCTTCATCAAATACCCAAGAAGCATGGTGACTTGGCTCTGACATAAAAATCACCGTCACCTTCGTCAACATACCATTGAGTGTGCTGTTTGGGCAGTGACCAAAAAAATCACCTTCACATTCCTTTTTTGAATAATGCAATGCTTTTAAGTTCCACAGAATACATTGGCTGATACTTTAACTATACCAATTGCTGACACACCTGAGGGATTCCCATTAGTTTTGACCCAAAGTATTGTTAAGAGCTTCAACTTACCATTCCGGCCAGCTGTGATGGGACCACTTCTAGTCAATTCAGTCATCACAGTTTTCAGACTTGGTTGCTCTTTGTGGTATTTTGGATATTGTATAAATATGAACTCTCACTTCTCTTTTTTAAATCATCAGTTATTATAGAAGAGAATATATCTTCTGTTTCTTGTTCTGGTACCATGGATAGATATAGTTAAACTACTGCTTTTGTCGAGCTTGTACTGTTGGAGTATTAAGGCCACAAGTAGATGAACAGTTAGAAATTCACAGAAGCACACAAGAAAGGGGATCACCACCTCAAACAAAAGAAAGAAAATAAAGAAACACATATGAATCTGTGATTATTGAAAATAGTGGTTTTATAGGGGGCTTGTCTCATATTTTTATTGCTCTAATTTTTATAGATATTGCCATTGCAGTGTGCCTGTGGATCCTTTGGAATGGCAAATTTCACAGGAAACTGCAAATAGAATTGCTGCATGCATGGCAAACACAGTAGGTGCTGCTGAATCTGTCCTCAGAGTTGCTGCAAGTGGTCATGACAAGAAACTATTCCTCAAGGTAAGGGCATATTTGTAATGTTTGGGAGACTCGGAATAACAATATTAAGAAGATTGAGAGAGTATATTTTTCATATTTGGACAATGTTTTTGCATTACATAGGGTACTATGTAGTGCCCCACCTGTGGGCACATCTTAGATTAGCAACCTTCTGATTTGCTCCAGAGAGCAGTTTAGACATTGATATCAGAGTGTTGACATGTGCATGTTCTAAGTCATTGGCATGTTTGAGGAGGAGAATTAGAATTTGTAGTTTTGGGATCTCAGTGGAGTAGGTTGTTAAGTACTAGAATTACTTGGAATTCTTGTTCAAAGTTATTGATATAGATGGATAATGATTAGCATTTGTCTGTCAGGACTCTAAATTCTGCAGGCACTTATTACACATGCTATTGCAATCTTACTAGGGTAAATACAATGATGATCCTGGATCATACCGCCATATCGGCATAAAGTGTTTCTGTTTAGTTTTCTAACTTGAATATGTCAATCTTGTTGCAGGTAACTGCTGTTTTGTATCTTTTATCAGTTGTGGGAAGAGCAGCATCAGGTGCTACAGTCGCATATGCAGGTAACAAGTTTAGTTTTTTAATACTTAATTATATTGCTTTTGTTTGTTTTAAGAGATGATAAAACTTGAGATAAAGGACTGGGTAATAATATTACAGGCAGCAAAACTGATATTGTTTTGTTCTTATGAACAGCATTATGGATTGTGTCATTGATTTTCTGCTCGTCAAAGTTGTCACCAGATTCAACTTGTCAACCTCAATTCCTCAACAGGAAGAGAGATGGAATAAGGGCTGGAGGGCAGGAAAATTGACCATAACAATTTTCTGGTTTTTAGCAACTTTGCCTATGGTTTTAACATTCATTGTCTTGAAATGAATCAAAACACCACCATATCAGGTGGACATACTCAAAAATGTGGTCCAACGACTCTGGTCTGCTAATCATTTTTTCTTCCAATGCTAAGTGATCATTCTGTCAGGTGCGATCAATTCATAACTTTGATCTATTTTCTTCAAAAACTTGAAGGTGATAGTTCTGTTATCTGGTTCATGTATTCAAAAGAGGAATATGTAGTCCAATTCATAGGAGCATTGACTCGAGAGCATTGTAGACAGTGGCTGATAGTAATCCACCAAGCTCTGTAAAAGGCTGTAAATTTCACAAGGAACAGTTCATTGCTGCACTGTATATATTGATTTTTAACAAATCTTGTCCTACTTCTGATGTACTTGAATAAGAGGGACCAGAGATAACATCATATCAGTAGACAACTCAACTTAAGCTAGAGTCACATTTAGACTTTACCTAACAATGTAATAGCCAGTTTCAAATTCTGGCGTAACTTACCAATGTACCCTCTTTCTAATGATTGCTTGGTAGAAGGAGTTGCACTTCTTTTAATCCTGTGCTTTACATATAAGTATAATTTTACGTTAGTTTCTTTTGAGAATATTGCATTCTACAATTAGCCACCATATTTTGCATCCAAACCCTTCTGAACCAATTTGTTGCACTATGGTTATCGTTCATATTTGTATATGTACTTGTAGAGAATTATTTTGTTACAAGACACTGCACTGTATTTGTCCACTGATTCCTTTTCAATAAGATACATCTTTATTGCATGCTGCCCCTTCTGTGCTAGCCCTGCATGCCAAAAGTATAAGCTTTTATGGGGCTGTAAGTGTGTCAAGGTCCATGGTTGCGATGAACAATACGAGATGAGCTATCCTCATTTTTTCACTTAGCTTTAGAAACATTCCTTTCTTTCTTTTAAAAAAAGGCGTTGGCAAATAATCATTTTTATTTTCTATGAGATTTGTGCTTCGTCCAAGACAAACTGGAAAATCATTCTGTGTGATTATCATGTTGGGGTGTTTTTATGCAAGTAAAGTATGCTGCAGTCGAACTGTGTCCATTAAACCAGCTTAGAGAGACCACAGACAATTCCAAAAGCTTCAAAAAATGGTTCCTCTTGTTCAAACTAGAGACCAAAAAGGCCTGATGCAGTAATTCAGTGCATTATGGAGATTGCCAAGATTCTAATAAACCAGAAAACCCATTTATATCATCTTATGCCCAAGCGATGTACTAAGAAGGCAACGCTAGTAAATACCATAAGAGATTAAAAATGTCACAACTGCCAAGCAATTATGCAATATTTGGAGACTATTTAGCAATGTCAATGCCTGTATCGATTATGCAATATTTGGAGACTATTTAGCGATGTCAATGCCTGTATCGATTATGCAATATTTAGAGACTATTTGTTAAGGAGCTCTGGAATCTTGGTATGGTATGAAAAAACATATTCTTGCTCTTTCTTAGTTAACAACCATTTTACTATTAAGACCACAGAATAAGACTTCATATTCTTATTTATTTATTTATTTTTTCATTTTCCTTGAAAAAGAATCAACGAAACAACAATTATGGAACCTCCTAGAATGTTGCAAGCAAGGGCCTTGAGGGGGCTAGTTTATTTGCTGAAGTGCTATACCTCTCAATCCAGCGAAGGTTGGGTGGATTAGACTTATTGAACTCATCTTGAACCAGGACTAGATACTTTGCAAAAGTAGCGTGTTCAACATCCATATCACAGGGTTGAGGCTCTTCCCAAGCAGGTCAGTAGGAGCGAGTCCATGAGCCAGGTGAAACCCTGTCTGTGTCATTTGACCCTAGCCAGGTCTCTTTCTGTGAAGTCTATTATAACTCAGTTTTCTTTTTATTTGCTTTCATTACGGAGTTTTTTCACTGAGCCAAAGTTCAGGTAAAATAGACAGGCTTGCCAAACTTGAGTCCCAATACTATGATCTATATAGAAAATTGAAGACATAACTTTTAAGTGTGGATATGGAAACAACTCTTTACATGAAAAATTGATCAGTAGTTGGCAACTCATTACTCTGTATTAAAATCAGATTAATGCCTTTAATTTATTTTTGTTACATAGAGGAATCGGTAACTACCTTTCCTTTTTAACAACTGGTCACAGGGTCAAGTCGCATTGCCTCCAATCGTAGTGTCAAATCATGGTGCTACCACTATAACCCCTATCTTGCCTTGGTAAACATGACCTGGAGTGAGGGAGACCCCTGGTGGCTCGGGGTTGGTACCGCTGTCATCAAGCTGGTGCACACTCAGCGGAATCAGGTCAGACTACTACCTTTGCCCAGATTGGGCATGTCCCGAAGTTTGAACCTAAGTTTCCTCTTGGTAAGTGTCCAACGTCTTACCAATCCATTAGCCCTTGCGGACACTGATCCTTTTAATTTTAGTAAAGCAGTAAAAAGAAACAATAAACACCCTGTTACATTGAAATCCAAGGTTCGAGCTTATCATTCATTATTGTATGTAAGGTCATTTTATATTTCTTGAACTTTCACTCCTGAAATGTTGCTTCAAGGCATATATGCATATAATCTTGGTTAGAATTAGAGCTAAACTTTCTTTCTATGTTGATACGTCAACTGTTAACAATAATTTGGAGTTGCATTTTCTGGTTTCAATAAAACACTGACAACATTTATCACGGCACCAATTCTAGCTTTTCCTTTTACAATAAAATATTTGTTCGCAAAGACTGTTTTTTCCATTTTTTGGGCACGTGATTATAGAAAAGTTAAAACAAAAGGTAGAAATGATTAGTAGCTTGTGTTTTATTTAGGTGATGTACATATCTTACCTTTGGATTTAAATTTTACATTTCTTATTCAGAGTACTTAAGCCATCATAGTGAAGGGTTCTTATCTTAATGATTATAAATATTTTAAGATATTATTTACAAGTTAAAGAAAACAATAATCAGGAGCCTTCGTGGTGAAGGGTTCATGGCGAAGGGTTTATGAAAGTCTAACATGGCATTTATAACCAATCAATGGTCACGAATATTTTAAGATATTATTGAAAACTTAAGAAAACAATAATCACAACCACAACCATGCTTTGGCAAGGATGAGGGTATAGATAGTGAAGAATGGAGGTGGTTCATGTATAGAAAGATTACTTTGATGGAGGTGGATAGAAGGGGATAATTTTATGGTTTTAATTTTTTAATTATTTATAAAATAGTTGTATAGTTGATGAAACAATTTTTTAAAAAAGAATTGAATGCATAACCATGTGTTTATGTTTATGGATCTTTAACCAAAAGCTTAACTTTGGTAAAATACTACTTTTTAAATTATTCACAACATTTTTTTTTAGTTAGTTAGTATGAGAATCTCCTACGACCAATGTATAGAGCTGAACAGTCTCCTTCCAATTATGACCCCTCGTTGGTTAGTGTGAGAAACTCCTACGACCAACGCACATGGTTGAGCAGTCTCCTCTCAACTATGACCCCTTGTAAAGCCGAAAGATATGTTTGTCAATAAGAAATTTAACATACAACTACCCCCACACACATTCTCACACACTTGTCAATAAGAAATTTAACATACAACTACCCCCACACACACTCTCACACACACTTGCCCACGTTGCAGTTTGAACCTTGGACCTCCTTAAAAAAGCCAAAATCCAAACCATTACATTGTCCCCCTGGGACATTCACAACAATTGTTAATAGACTTCCATGGTATAAGCTACACAGAGAATAAAGGGAATCAAACATAACCTTGTAGAAAGTGAATCAAAATTTATCTTTTAAAGGCGAATGATATTGTTAAAACCAATGGCTTATTAATTAGTGTATTAAGACGAATAAAATTATAAATAAATGATTGTTATTTTAAAAAATAATTATTTATTTTTCTTATAGTTAAATTACCAAAAATATGTCTTGTAAGGGATATTACAATGGTACGTCTTTGGGTTTTAATTTAGGAGACCCAAGTTCAAACCTCGGTAGTAAGGGGTAGTAAGGGACCGAAACGGGACCCCTTTCAAAAAATTGTGTTTCTAACTCAATTTTTTGGTCTTGTAAGGGATATCGTAGTGGTATGTCTTTGGGTTTTCATTAAGGAGATTCAACTTCAAACCCCGGTATAAGAACATTGAAATGCTTTTAACTCAAATTTTTATTGTCTCGTGAGGGATACCAGAGTGAAAATGTCTTTGGGTTTTTATTCAAGAGACCCAAGTTCAAACCTTGGTGCGAGGGGACTGGGACCCCTTTCAAAAAATTGCACTTTAAAGTCAAATTTTTAGTGTTGAGGGATATACCAGATTGACAATGTCTTTGGGTTTTTATCCAGGAGACCCAAGTTCAAACCTTGGTGCAAGGGGACCGAGACCCCTTTCAAAAACTTGCACTTTAAAGTCAAATTTTTAGTGTTGAGGGATACTGCAGTAGTATGTCTTTGCGTTTTCATTCAATAGACCCATGTTCAAACCTTGTTATGAGAGGATTGAGACCAATCTCAAAAACTTGTCTTTAACTCAAAATTTTGTTATGTGAGAGATACCATAGTGATGTGTCTTTGGATTTTCATTCAGGAAATCAAACTTCAAACCTCGATATAAGGGGATTGAGATCCCTCTTAAAGATTCATGTTTTAAGCTCAAAAATTTAGCCGACAAGGTCTTAGTTCAATGATTGGGATAAATAAATGATGTAATTCACACCAAGGTTTAAATCAAATAGGCTATATAACTCAATGCGACTAAGTTAATGTAAAAGGGAAAGGATAACCCTTTCAAAACCACACTTTTAAATATTTATCTATCTATATGTATAATACAAATATCAAATATTTTTGAAAATGTTTTGCACCTTATTTATACCTCAACTAAAATGTTAAAGGTTCATCCACGGATTATAACCTTATGGAAACTCATTGAGATTGAGATTTGACTTTAATTGAAGACTATGCAAGTATATATCTTTAATTAAAATATATTTAATTAAATATCAAACTTAATATTTCAAATTTTACTTGATCAAAATAAATTTTAATCAGATACAAAATTTATAATATCATTCAAACAAATTAGGATTAAATATTAAGAGGAATTAACCATTATGAGCCTATTGTTAATGGACTATTATGGATGGAAGAGGGGAAGAGGAGATTAGGAGAAGATTATTGATAAGATTATGAGCAAATAAAAGTAAATTGAAGATTATTGACAAAAAGAAAGATTTGAGTTTCAGCAATTATCAACAAAGAGAAACAATTTGAAGTAATAATCGATAAAGAGCAATGATTTGAGTTTTAGCTGCAAAATAATTTCCCAGCATTATTGTCGTTGTTGTTGAGAAGAACCGCACTGCCATTGCAACCATCCACACTTCTTTGCAACAACAACAACAATTTGCGCAACAATGTTGAACCTTTTGGAGAAGAAGCTTGGTAATGGATTAATGCAAAGTCATAATAGACGATTGCATTCTTTTTTTATGTTAATTATATTACATTTAAATTGTTTTTACTAGCTATCTTTTTATAAGGGTTCCATTGACTCAAGAATGCATGCTCCATTTCATCCCACCAATCATGAGCTTCCTCATTTAAAAGATAAAAAAGTTTTCAATTCCAAAAAATCTCACCAGAATATATAGATCGAAACTTCATCCATCATTCTCAAACATCAATGTCATCATTTCCAGTGAAAATTGATAACTCCATGATCTCAACCCAAAAAATCCCAAAAGCAGCTAGGGTTTTGGAAATGATGACATTGATGCTCGAGAATGGTGGATGAAGTTTATATTTCTATATTCTAGTGAGATATTTTGGAATTGCAAACTTTTTTATTTTTTAAAAGCGGAAGCTCATGATTGGTGGGATAAAATGGAGCATGCATTCTTGAGTCAGCAGAACCTTTATAAAAAGATAGCCAGTTTGAAGGTCACCATCAAAGAATATGAAAAAGAAATAAAAAGGCTTTAGAGAAATATATATGATTTAATAGAAGGAAAAAATATAGATGACAACGTGCAAGTTCATTCATGGTCGCATTCAAAAGAAAAATCTTAGCAAGCAAGGTCCCAAGGAGAAGCAAAAAGCAATTATGGTAAGGAAACAAGTTGAAGAACCATTAAAAAAGTCAAAAATTGAATTTTAAGTAGTAGCAACAATAGAGTCCATGGAAGAAGCAACAACAAAAGTCCAAGGAAGCTTTGTCAGAAGTGCACAAGGATGCACCAAAAGAAAAGTATAAGAGAGAAGATTGTGAAGAAGAATTTAAAATAAGAAATAAATTGTTGAATAATCAAAGGGAACAAAATATCAGGTTAAGGTTGCAGCATATCGACACCCACACCACCTTGACCGACAACAATCTTGGAGGAATGACTTAAGGCATCAATATTTTAGATCTACATGGAGTTAGAAAGGCATCAAGTATGGCAATGTTTGGCAGAAAAAGCATAATGTTTCTAGATTTCAAAGGGTGTAGCAACATTAGGGAACAATAACGCCAACCGTTTGAAATATCGTAGCAAAGCAACAAACTACCTAATAGCTTGGACTTCCTCTTCTATGATTTCATCATCATCCTCTCCTAAGATTTCATTACTCTCTTCTTCTTCCTCACTTTCTTGATAGTGAACTATTTCAGCTACTAAAGCAGTTTCCTTCCCCTTAGAAAGATAAGGTGGACCCTCGGTTGGCACTAACTCTAAGTCATTGACTTGAGCTTCCAAGCAGTTTGTGTATTTGGAAGTTTTTGGACATTCCTTCTCACTATGGTCCTTGGTATTATGCAACCTACATCCCTTTTCCCAAGCCAAATCCGAAAGATTGATAATGGAATCGAGTCTACTCGGGCTTGCAAAAGTGTCAGCTTGATTGGCTATGGGGTAGGTACACCCCCATTTTTAGGCTTGGTATTCCATGACCTCCTTTGATTATTGAAATTTTGATTAGAATAAAGAGTTTGGGAATTGTGCTTCTGTATTTGGACCACGCCATTACTCAACTTGAGACACATTTTCTTTAATTCCTCAACTTCGGAATTAGATTTTTTTGGTTGAGGCGTTATGGTACTAGGTCCAAAACGATTTCCAATACTAGAAGTATCTTGACTTGGCATCAAGGTTTGATTCTAAATGTTTTGGCTCAAAAAGGGGTTCACGCTTTGAAGTGGTGTGGGCATAGGAAATGCTGTCAAAGCTTGAGCATTGGTCGCATTGACTCCTTGCGTAGCCATCTGAATATCTAAAAGCAATGGTGTGGTAGACAAAATTGATGTATTTGGATGGGGGGGAATGGATGGATGAGTGGTCATTAATAGATAAGATTGATGGTATGGTAGGGCATTCATCATTGGCATTTGAGGTGCCATGACTTGATTCATCATAGCAAACTGACTATAGGGACCAAATTGTCCTACCATAGGCAGTTGGGGCATCCCGACACCTTGGGGTGTCATTTGTTGTTCTATGACCATGGCTTTCATGTAGGCTTGGGATAAAGTAGTAACTTGAGGACTTCTCCTAGCGAACATGGAAATCATGGGGTCTAACGCCCCAAAGTATATTTGCAAAGCAAAGGCAACATCTATGTTAAAATGGCAAGTCGATCTAGAATAAAGTTTTTGAAATCTTTGATTAAACATTCTAATATGCTCATTAGGTGCTTTTTTGGAAGTCACAAATTGATGGTAGATGATAGTGGGATCCAAAGGTGACCTAAACTTATTGACAAACATATTTTCAAGTTGAACCCATGAAGTTATGGATCTAGCGGGTAAACAAATATACCATTCATAAGAAATTTGATCTAGACTCATAGGAAAGAGTCTACAAGCGACATTTTCATGCTCTACTTGTAGTCTGATTAAAACATCCTTGTAAGCCTTCAAAATGAGAAAGTGCGTGGAATTGTCCACTTCATTTTAAAATCCGTGCCTTTAATGTGAGATTGGAGTTAGTCTTTGCAGTTAGTAGATTCAATTTTATCTTCATATTTAATGCTCTACTAATTGCAAAGTTAGAAGTCAAAAGGTTAGCAAGTTAGAAAGTTAGAAAGTTAGCATTCATTTGCTTTATCTGCACTTAATGTGAGTTTGAGGGTTAGTGGAGTTAGCCATTCCTTTTATATTTGATTATGTACATGAAAGCAGTAAATGTTGTGGAATTGTCCACTCCATTTCTTATCTTTGATTTAATGTGAAATTGCAAGTTAGAAACCCTCCCTCCTAGATTGATTTTATCTTATTTATGAAAAATAAAAAGTTGTGCAAAAATGTTCCTTTTAATATCCTGAAATATTATCCAAATAAATGGAAATGCAAGTGCTTGTGAAACTAATTATTCGGATTATGTTTACTCCAGATCTCCTAGATCAAATTTATGATTTAAATAAAATCTTTTGGATTCTGAGTTTTAGATTGAAAGACTTAAATAAGTGAGGTTTGCAAAAATAAAAGAAAACTTGCAAAAAAGAATAAACTACCACTAAGCTAACATAAAGCTGGAACATACATGCAAACATAATATGACATCATGCTCCCCTATCCTGCAAAACCAGAGATTGCGAGAAACTCTAAGGGTTACTCAACCTAAACAAACCTGCATAAACACAATTTGATCAAATCAAATGCTAGACTCGAAGGAAAAAGAACCCTACATTCAAATAAACCTTCACGTAGTGTAACCTCCTAAAAACATTAAGCACTAGATATAAGTCCATAAAATACAGTAAAAAGATCAAGCATTAAACATATAAACCCTCATAAATAAATCTCCTCCATTATTGCTGACAAGATGCAATTTTTCGGATCTATATGCATTCAAATCTCAAAATAATGTCCTTCATTACACCACACAAAATTAAATTGAAAAAAAAAAAAAAAAAATCCACCATTTAAATTATTCGAAACCTACCATTTTCATCTTCGATGATCGAGAAACTGCTCTTCGTTGCTTTTTCTACCTGCCAGCGGGGTGGCCTCACACTGGGTCAAATGTCCGGTATCCGTATCAAATGAAACTGCCAATGCGCACCATGCCCTCGTTGTTGCTGAAATGTCACTACCACGTTGCCGCTTAAATATATTAAATTTACGCTGCGGTCAAGTCTCCTTTGGTTGTCCACCTGGCGATCTCTACTTTTGCCACTAATTCTCATGTCCACCTCTATCTTCTTGTCACGCATTCATTTATCAAACCTTGGAAGTCCTACTATTTGTTATTCTAGAGCACATCCCATTCAAAAACTGCCTTTCACGATATTATGCGGGAGACCGTATGCATCCAAGTTATCCTCACGCACCCACCAGGTCATCCACGTACGCGTCATCTTTTCCAACGTTTGAATATCTTCGTGTCTGATGTGGCCATCCACTGGGCCTATCTGCCATATCATGTTCTATCTAGGCTATCCCTGTTTCTCCCCGTCATCTGTGCCGCTGCGTCCGCCATGTTACCGTGTCTGCATCAGACTCTTCGTTGGCTCCCGATCACTGTCACGTATCGTTGGTTTCCACGATCCCATCCAATATGTTGATGTCGCAAAACCTGCTCAATTCATCGATAACAAACATTATTAATAATTCCTTGTATCATAAGGTTTTAAGAGGTATTGAAGTTTGAAGTTGAAACAAAAAGAAATTTTGATTGTGATTTAGACGTTAATTTAAAATGAAAAACAAAAGAAACGACTACCTTATTTTATTTTATTTTTATTTTTTCATTTTATCTTTTATTTATTTTTAATATTTAATTATATATATATATATAAACTTTATTATTTTTTTATTTGATTTTTTTTTTTGATGAGGAATCTTTTATATACAATATATCCGCAACATGTGAGGGGAGAGATTTGAACCTGGGCCTCTCAATAACTTGAGAGTTTTAACTACCCACTTGCTCTCCAACTCCTCTACATGAGCATATATATATATATATATGAAAAGGTTTGAAATGATTAAATTTAAGCTATTAAAACCAACAAATAACCAAACCTAAACAAACATACTAAACATTCTAAAAGAACCCAAAGGAGACACTACTTCACACCCAAACCTTGAAAGAAAACAAAACCACTAACTTACTGAAGTAAACCTTGGAGGCAACAAAATTACCACACAAACAAGAACAAGATTCCCAAAACAACAAACATAAAAGGTAGGTACCCTATTTTGGGGTTAGTTGTGAGATAGTCACAATAGGCACCTATAAATATAATGGATGATTTCAATGTTTAATTCCATAATACTTGGAAAATGATCCCAAACAAGATCCAATCTTCGACTATGGCCTTTATTTACTATATAAAAGCTTTTAATTTAAAATTTTCCATGATGGTCAATTCTAAGGATGGGAATTCATTACGAAAGGCCTATGAGATAGCCATCCAAGATGAGAAATATCTAATACAAATAGGAAGGCTATCCCCTAGATCACCTCTACTATTTTTCCTTCCATTCAACCCTTATATCATCACTCTTTAACCATGTAATCTATTGCTAGTCCAACTATCACAACCATGAGCCTAGAGAAAACTTAAATTCTTACTCCTTTAGCTACTAATATTGATGAACTATATAATATGATGAGAACCTTCTCTAATCATATCATATCCCTAAAGTGGTAACATAATTTTCAAATATTTTCCTACCATAGTAATTCAAAGCCTTCTTTCAAATAGGGAATCCCAAATGTTTGACCACCTCCAATTGGATATCATAAGCCTCCATGTTTGACCAGCAAAAGATTTGTTTAGTCATAGGCTCTAACTTAGCTTATAGTATTTGTGTCATTCCTAGTCCATCAAATTCCTATAAGCTTGGCTATGGACTTGATCATCACTCAAAACAACCATGTTAACGATCCTGGTGGTTAGGACTATCCTACTCTTGACTATCTCCCTTTTGACTATTATGTTAGAACTAAAATCCAAGTAGTCAAGACATCTAATTTTGACTATAATATTGTACATACTTATTTGTTGAAAGCCCCCCAAAAAATTCCAAAACTTACCTCTCAGGCTTTGACCATACCATCAACTTCCAATTCACCAACTCTAGAACAAACCTTTGTCACCTAGGATGAAGTGGAAGTGTACGTTGTGTCAAATGAAGTGGGCCCCTCAACCTCTAGGAGGTCATACTTTTGATCAAAATACATCACTAGGTCCAAGAGAAGGGCCATTGAAGAGCAATGGGTACCTAGTCCAACAAATACTAAACCCCAATACAATCTACACTAGATAATTAGGCCCAAATAATCTCGACAATCATAAGATCAGTCATAGGTTCTCCAAGGCAACCTATTGCAAATCCAAGGCCACCTTTGATGGAAAAAATGGCTAGGATCATCAAATACTATTCTAAGAACCCCCTCTATTAGATCCTTCAATGTGGTGGAGCACCTGAGGAAATATATCATAGCCATACCTCTTTGGGATATCCTCTGAATTCTTGAATAGATGAAGAATTCGGAAGAGGCCTTAAAGAAGAAAAAAGAGCTAAGTAAACAAAGGATGCTTACCATGTTATAAATTTTAGGTGTAGATCCTAGTAGTCCCAAGCCTATGTCATTCTACTTCACCTTGATCTATGGAGATAAGTTGATACACAATTTATAGACTTAGGGTCAAGTAAATTAGTCATGGTAAAAAGGGTAGTAGAGGCACTTGGTTTATCTCTTGAGCACACTAATAATAGCATAGTCCATTTAGATACCCTCCAATGTCAGTCTTCATGCTAATTTTAGATCTTCCTCTAGCATTCCAAGCATGCCTTGACCTGGTAGTTCAATAAGACAGTAGTTATTGATATTTTGGCCACATTTGGAATATTTATTTCAAGAGACTTCACCACTAAGATCAAATGATACATGTCACTAGAATGGACTCACATGTTACTTCAAACTAAGTATGGGACTAAGTTCAAGATCTCATCAAAACCCCTCCATATGTATCATATAGAGTAAATATCCTTCAAGGAAAATGAAGAGGAGCAAGCCTATATGGCAAAATAAGAGCTATCAAAGTTTACCTACTCTATGGATGAGGTTTACCCATACATCCTTGATAATTATCTAGAGTAATGGGCATCGGATACATAGGGATTGAAACCTAATAAAGCATTCAAGCCAACTGGAGTAGGGTGATCCATCACTAGGTATTCCTCTCTATATATATTACAAATATTGTATATAGTTCAAAAAATAAGGGTAGGAAAATTGATCAGAAATAAATTTTGATGCAAAGGGGCCTAAGACTTGCAAAATAAAACTTACAACTGTCCTAGCCACCTAGTCGATCAAAGGAAAGTCATCTCTATGTCAAAACTAGTTATTGGATTAATTAACCATCAATAGTTGTAGTGACCAAAATTAAGGATGGCACATGACCCAATCTTGACTATCAAAGAACAAATCTCAATTCATGCCTAGATAAGTGTGCACAAAAATCCACCACAAGGCAAATCCTCACATGACATGATGACTAACACCTAGAAAGTCCATGCCAAGCCCAAAAAATGGAAGAAAGATATCTTCATGGCATGTGTGTTAATCTAATTGGTGAGACTTATCATAGGAATCATTGTGAAGTGGTACACTTCCCTACTATGATAATCATACATATCCTTGAATTACCATTGGTTGGATTTAAAATGAGCGATATTAGGGACTTATTGTCCATTTCTTTTTAAAACAATGGTTGTGGATTTGATGCATTGGGTTGATTGTCATAGCTATCAAGTTTTGAAATTCTTACTATGCATTCATGGTGGATGAGAAAGTTAATTTTATAAAGTGAGAAGTTCTACAACTTAAGGAAAGGATAATCATTTCAAGAAATGAAAGCAGACCCAAGCCAAAATGACAATGGATGATTCTTTTTGCCTCCCTTAAAAAGGAGAAGATTTCATGTACATGGATAAATAACACCCCAAAGGGATATCTATAAAAGGGAAACATCAACTTTCAAAACTCTTCTTACAATCTCAATATTTGAAAAAATACCAAAGTGCCAAGCAGTAAAGTAGAAGCAAAACCTAAGTTAATGATATATTGGCTACGTAAGAGTGTCCAAGAAGCAATGGAAAGAAGAAGAAACAACACTAGAAGCCTTACTTCCAAAGTAGGACATATTCCCAATCCATTGGATCCCTCCCCCAACCACCTCTAGTTGGGAAATGATGATGCCCTTCCCTCAGGCCACTAGCCTTGAGTTCTAGAGAGATGCAATAGAAGGGGTGACACATCCCAAACTATCCAAAAGAGCTAAGAATTTTTTTCTTGGATCTAGATTAGCACATTGGTGCAGTACATGGTTTTAGAAATACAAAGTTGCTTTGAGATAATCACCCTATGTACCAGGTTATACAACCCTGATACTCATGAAATTTAGAATACCTATGGGAGTTTTAAAGTTATCATTAATGTCCACCTGATTTGGATAATGTTAATGATAGAGATGAGAAAGACCATGGTCAATTTTGCAAGTGCTAATGAACTTTACAATGCCATCCTTAAAAAGTTGATCTATATCTAAGAGGAATGTGGTGTAAGGGGGAAAGAGCTACCAAAATTTCCTCTAGATATTAAAGGTTTGAAAGATAGTTCCATAGATGCAACAAGGATGTTGGTATTTATATTTAGCCTAAAGGAAGAGGAGTTGTTCTAGGCTCAAGTCAGGGTCCTATACCTAATGAGGCACACACCTAGCAAAGAAAGTGTATTCTTTGATTTCATCGACTACATTGTAGATAATATCCATGAGGGACTGGTCAGATTCTAAAGGATTCATATTTTCTATTTTTTGGTATTCTTGGCCCATTTGATCTTTATTCTAACCTAGAGATATACCCTAGACTAGCTATAAAGGTCAAGGATGAGTTTGGCCATCCACTACCTATCTCCTCTTGGATGGAAGGCTTGAGGAGGTCCTCCTCCTCTTACTATGTTTTTGTTGATAATTTTCTAGTCTTGACACTAACAATCCTCAAAGGGTAGAAATATGAGCATCTCACTACAAGCTATAAGAAATGCTTTGGGGGACGACATCTCGAAGATTGGTTTTATGCCAAAGATTAGACTCTTCTAAGGATGCATAGTTTTAGTAGGTGGGCATTTTGGTTGTTGAACCATGTGAAGGAGTGGATATTTGCAATTGAGACCCTTCACTACTTGGACATCATTGATACCATGTATGCAAGCAAGAGAAACAAGACTAACCTCTTCAAGCTACCCTTCACTTTCGATGTAGTGAGCCTAGTCAAGCATAAAACTTGTGAGCTTCGAGAAAAGAAGCTAAAATAATTCAAGTGGCAAAAATATCCAGGGAGTGGAAATACGACCTTGATAGAATGTTTATGGAGTGGTTGGATAAAGTTAAAAGTTTGGTAGAATTTATACGCAAGCCTAGGCTAGAATTTGAAGCTCTCCAAAACCCCATGGATGAAGAAGGCACATACTTGTTGAAGCAATTACTAGAACAAGCACCACTACCACCACAAGAGAGGAGGTCTTATTAGACCTTCTATAGGATAACAGTGTGGGTAAACCCAAACTACCAGATCCATGTGCCCAAGACAAAATTCTTGCTAAAGAAAAATGAAAGATAAAGAAGATCAATGTCTAGTTGGAATTCCAAAAAATATCAATAATATATCACCCATATTAGGATAGATAGATAAGGATATAGAATTTGAAGAATGTTGGGACAAGGAGCATTCCAAAGAGAGCTCTAGCATAGGATGAGGTATTGGATAAATGTGAAGAACACAAGCTTATAAGGAGAGGGGGGGTGAATAATATAAGATAATTTTTTTCAATCTAAATGATAACAACAATGCAATAATAAATCAATCCACAATTTTCATACACATAAGAGACAATGCTTTTACGTGGAAACATCCTCTCGGGAGAAAACCATAGCAAAATATTGCTCTTATATTTCTTCAATAAATTTCGTGGGCACCAACCCGCAGGAGGCACCAATCCCATATACAAGTTCATGGGCACCAACCCATAGGAGACAATAATACCCTATACAAGTTCGTGGACACCAATCCACAAGAGACACCAATCCCCTTGCTCAAGTTCATGGGCACCAACCCACATGAGACACCAATCCCCTTGCTCAAGTTCGTGGACACCAATCTATAGGAGACACTAATCCCCTATACAAGTTCGTGGACACCAATACATAGGAGACATAAATCTCCTTGCTCAAGTTCGTGGACACCAATCCACAAGAGACAACAATCCCCTATACAAGTTCATGGACACCAATCCACAGGACACACCAATCCCCTTGCTCAATTTTGTGGAAACCAATTCATAGGAGACACCAATCCCCTTGCTCAACTTCCTAGACACCAATCCACAGGAGACACCAATCCCCTTCTGCTCAACAAATCAATGTTGGACATTTTGAGTAGATGAGTTGTCATTGATGTCAAGAGTGAATGGTCATTTATGTTAAGCTTTCAACACCAATGAGTGGCAGTTTTAGTGGGCAACATCAATTTTAGGTTCTCCAATCAATGCAAAAGGAGAGTTCGTTTTCAGTTGATCAAATCCAGTTCTAGGAGGTCAAGATGAGGTTCAAGGTGAAAAGAAGAAGCCCAAGCAAATAATATTATAATAGGTATTTATAATATTATACAGGGAAGTTTAAATTAATTATAAATTAATTAATATAATTTTATTAAATTAATTTATTAATTAATTTACTTAACTTATAAGTTATTTAAATTAATTATTAATTAATTTTGATATTAATTTATGATTATTTTAATAACCCTAAGGTGGGTTATTAAAGTTGAAATTTAAATTTTTGAATTCAACCATCGAGCGCCGACGTGGGAGTCATATGGCAAAGCATGTATAAAAGGGAGTCCTCCACCTTAGCCTAAAGTCTAACATGCATTTGAATTAATCGTGTGGTATGCAAAGGAAAAATGTGCAAATTATTTGCAGATTTTCATTGGCTTCGAAAGTTCCAAGTGGCAAGAAAAAGAAACAACACCCACCGAAGAAGGTGCCCTAGTCACCAAGCACAGGTAGCATAGTTGGCAACCGCGGTGGAAGCAAAGTGCAAGGAGCAACAATTGGCAGAGGTTCGAATCCACACGAGTTTCTTTTTGGAAGCATCGATGACAGACGAAGGAGATAAGAGGAAGGAAGCTTCCCTTCCTTCTTGTGGGTGCCTATAGCCCACGTGGTGGGAAACAAAGTGCTAAGGCACTTGGCGATTGGGAGATGGCGGTTCGAAATCCACTAAACCCCCGTTTGGGGAAAAGACAAAGGTATGCTCTTTTTAAGTTAGCGCCAGAATTTTCAAAGAAATAAAGTTATGCCCTAACGTTTAAAATAATTTTATTTTATAAAGTTTAAGGGGAGTTATAAGGTGATGATAATTATTTTTATGTGTTTAATTTTTGTGAAGGGCAATTTAAGTGGTAAAGTGTTATATCCTTGATATTTGTGAGTGGTTAGAAAGTTAGAGGGAGTTATAAGGTGTAAAATTTAGATTAAATTTTATTGTACCTTTTGATCAAGAAGAATATCCATGTGAATATTTTTGAGATAAATTTGTTGTTATCTAAACTTGAATTGGCACAAGAAGGTTTGGTTATTTTGAGACAGGTTTTGAAGACACTTCTTCATCAATAACAATGTATGGGCACAACTTTCTAGTAAGTGTTTTTTGAGTGTTGTGAATGCTAAGTTGGAGTGAAAAGAATTGGTTGGTAAGCATTGTTGAGTGTGTTTTGAATTAATGCTTCAAGGTTTTCTAGAATAGAGGTTAAAGAGAGTAACCTTATTTGATAAGCATTGTTGTTGAAGTGATTGGTTGAGTGAAGAACTTGAACTAGGGTTTGCAAAGATCATGAGTATCATTGTTATGTGAGATTACTTGATAAGCATTGTTGTTGAAGTGATTGATTGAGTGAAGAACTTGAACTAGGGTTTGCAAAGATCATGAGTATCATTGTTATGTGATATTGGTTGATAAGCATTATTGGAAACATTTGAGTGAGTGTTCATAAGTTTGTACTAGGGTTTGTGAGTAAGGATTATTTCATTGAGTGATTGGTTGAGTAGAGTTGTGATTGAGCCTAGTCAAGTAGTTGTGTTGAAGTGATAGTTCAAGTTCTATGAAACAAAGTGTTCCATAATATAAATTGATTTGACAAAGAGGTTGAGTGTTTATGAGTGTGAAACATATTGAGTCTCTAACAATTCTCTATATGTTTCTGTGATAAAAGAGAGATTGAAAGTGATTGAGCATTGAGGTAAATGTGAAGCATATTGAGTCTCTAACAATTCTCTTTATGTTTCTATGAGATTGGATAAGTTCTAGTGAGGACTTGTTGAGAATATTTGAGGTAAGTCTTAGAAAGGACTTGTGGACAGATTTGTGTGAGCTTTTATGGAAGCTTACAATACAGAGTTTGAGGACAAATATTGTTGAGGATATTGGATGAGTTCTAGTGAGGACTTGTTGAGCAGATTTGAGGTAAGTTCTAGAGAGGACTTGTGGATAGATTTGTGTGAGCTTTTGTGGAAGCTTACAATACAAATTTGAGGACAGAGATTGTTGAGCAGATTGGACAAGTTCTAGAGAGGACTTGTGGGCAGATTAGTGTGAGCTTTTGTGAAAGCTTACAAGGCAGATTTGAGAAGACTTGTGAGCAGAATTGATTGATTGATTTGTTCAAACATTGAGTTAAGGTTTGGGATAGATATAGCAAAATTGATTTGTGATTGAGTCAAGCTTTGTGTTAAGGCTCAAGGATAGAGATTGAGGAAAAATTTGTGCTAGACCGAAGGACAATGTTTAGTGCAGATCAGAGGATAGATATTTGAGGATAGATTTGTGCTAGATCGAAGGACTATTTTTAGTACAGATTTGAGGATAGATTTTGGTGCAAATTTGAGGATAGATTTGTGCCAAACCAGAGACAGAGATTGAACAAATTTATACTAGACGAAGGACTATATTTAGTATAGATTTGATACAGAGCTTTGGAGGTGACATAGTATAGAGGAAGACAGTATTTAGTGGACAGAGATCCATTAGCCAAGGTAGTGAGGACAAGAGTCTTCAATGGATAGAGATCCATTAACTAGTGTAGTGAGGGAAATAGTTCTTCTAGAATATCAACAACCAGAGCTAAGGAGAAAGAAGTTCTCATGTGGATAGAGATCTACGAAATTGATTAGAGGATTGGTGTCTCCTTTGGATAGAGGTCCATAAATATAGTAATAGGGAAAGGATTCCCAAGAGATTGATTGAGAAAATTTTAGTGAAATATTTTCTCTGTGGAGTAGCCCACATTGGGTGAACCACGTTAAATTGGTTTCTCTATTGTGTGTGGTGATTTGTGCATTGCTTTGATTACTGCTATTGATATTGCTATTGATACATTGCATAATATTGATTGGAAAATAAAAGTAAAAAGTGGTCTTATACTATTCACCCCCCTCTCAGTATAAGCTTGTGTTCTTCAATCTAGTCCAAAAATTTACTCACAAACACTGCTCAAATCTACTCCAAAATCTAATTTTACTTTCTTTAACTAAATTAATTCAGACATATTCTACCCAGAATTCATTTAATCTCTTGAACATATAGAGAATGATATACTGGTGGAAGCTTCAAATGGCCACAATGTCCTTCACATTCATTAATTTTGTTGCTTCCACATATCTAAAATTTATTACATTTTAAAGGTAGCTCAAGTCTAGCATTAGGTAACTTACTTGCATGTTGAATTGGAGATGCTAATACCTTGCTATTCTTCCACTATCCTGTACACCCTTCCATCTTCTCATAGATAGCTGAATTTTTCTTTTTCATTTAATGCTTCGAAGATGATGTGCACTACTTCCCTCACTTTATCCTTGCACTAAGTGACACCTTGAATAATCCTTCCATTTATGTATGGCTGCACTCTTTTACTTATTATCACATGTACATCAAACTAGAAAATTCTCTTCTAACTTATTTCAATAATATGTAACTAATAATTCCTTATACCTCTCGCTTTATAAAACCAACAATATTTTCCTCAAATAATAAAAGCCACCTTAAGAAGAATTTTAACTTACAACATCTCCAATGA
Organism: Wollemia nobilis; assembly: GCA_028583015.1. NCBI lineage: Eukaryota > Viridiplantae > Streptophyta > Pinopsida > Araucariales > Araucariaceae > Wollemia > Wollemia nobilis. The sequence continues at coordinate 14,672,959 of JAQPPZ010016724.1, forward strand.
TGTCAAACAAACATTTCACCTTTGGAATATCTGATGCACTAGCAATTTAGGATCAACCAAATTCAACTCTGCCTTGGTGCTAAAGATCTTTAGATTATACATAAAACATCACTGTCTCTCTGCATTCACTCCAATTCAGCATCAAGCTAGCTGTGTCTTCCACAAAGTCTTTTAGGTTTTCTTCATGCACTTAAAGCAATCAAATGTCTCTTCATGTATTTCACTTCTTGCAATGATCAGAGTGCAAAAATTTTGAGTGCTCCACCTTAAGGTTTCAAAACCCTAATTGATAATGTTTAGAATGATTATTTCTCATCTAGACGAACGTGTCTTCTAAAATCTTTGACGCTGACTTTTGTGATAAGGCACTATTCTTCTCTAATGAAAATGAACACAAATATATCAAAATGTTTATGCCTTCACCTTTTAATAGAATGGTTGTTCGATTTCATTTGTTGCTTGCGTAACGTTTGATCAAAAATAATGCTCCACTCTAGTCTCTCTTCGAATCCTAGAGTCAATGCTTCATTCTTGTTTGCTTACAGGTTTGATGTCCAATTTGATGAAAAGGAGTACTGCTTACTACCTTCACCTTTTGATAGCCTTTGACAACTATATCTTATGCTCTCGACTTCACACTTCTTTCCAAAAAGCAAATGTTGCCCTAATATAAATTTCTTGAAAGCACAAGATTCTAACCTGATGAATTCTTAGTTTGGCTCTGGTAATCTTTGTTTGATTCAATCTTCCACATTTTTTACACTACCATATAATTATTTTACTATTTATGTTCTTTGAATGACCTCTACGCTTTATGGAGTCTTCTACTGTGTGCATGCTCTCCACGACTATCAACTATGTATTCTTTCACCACGTCCTTCTTCCTTCCACCAGCAAGGAGCTTGTAGTATAGGGAGTAGTTCCCTTTGATGTCACACTGGACAAATTTCTTCTCGTCTTGCCATTCCATGATCTTGTGGAACCTAATCTAGTATAGACAACTCATAAAAAGGATATGAACTTCTTTAATGTTGTGCACATATGAAAATAATTTCTAATGACTAGTGATATTCTGGGTGGTCGTCTTTCTTTGACCAACAAATAGTCTACACTGCACGGGATCCTCCTTTGCACAAAATAAAAGTGTCAATTTTCTTAAGTTTACGTTTGAAGTTTACGATGTATTATTTTACTCTTGCCATCCCTTAACTTCTTCCATGGCTTTTCTTTTGCGTTGCCATTGCTTCCTTTCGTCGTTCGATACAACCCACATAAAATTCTCCTTCTTTCACCCTTATTGCCGTGTTTGTCTTTGTGCTATCGCTGCATATTTTCACCGTCCAATGATATATGCTTGAAGATCTTATTTATTCATACTTATCATCATGTATTACAATCGTTGCTTCCTTTCGCTTATCACCATTGCTCTCTTTTGCTCACCGCTATTTCTCCCTTTCACTCGTAGGTCTTACTCGGATATCACAAAGATAAAAATCACACTTCAAATGAACTTTAGCCTTTGTATTTATATCAAACCTTTCATGATAATATTTTCTCAAGAAGTTGGCTCTTTTTCACATTAATATTCAAATATTTAAATATTTTAAATATTTAAACACTTCAACCTTTGCCCATTGCACACATTAGAAATATTTAAATTTTTATTTAAATATTTCATCCTTTGATATTATATCACCCTTGAAGAAAATATATTTACCTTAAATAATTTATCCACTGTTTGCTATCAACCAATTCTGCCTTTGACATCAATGATAACTCAATACTTCTAACAATATCCCCCTTTGTCATTGATGGCAACCCTTCAAGGAAATGTCCTCTACTTCAATAGGATCACAATCTGCTTCCCCTAACAAGCTGCTCCCCCTTACTGAAACTCTCCCCAATTGACATCAGTGACAAAGGCTCCTCGGGGCTTGATGAGTATTTATTTAGCATGTATTATTTGTGATAAATTGTTTAATTTCTACCTTTAAATCATGATTGCAATATATTTTAATGGTTATTTCTATTTATTCTTGTGATTTATCAGTTAAAATGATGGATATGGTTAATTTGACAAATGTATGTATTTCATGCAAAATACGCGTAAGTTGTGTATGATTATACAGGAAAGTGTTGAAGAACGTTTCACAGGAGTATGATGCAGTAGCACGAGATTCAGATCAGACCCTGGACGTGAGAAGATGGACATAAGGATGATGGATTAAGAAAGCTCTAGACACGGTTACAGAATACAATAGTTGATGACTGTTGCAGAATACAATAGTTGAAGATGGTTACAGAAGATAGTTACTGAAGTATGTTACAGAAGGTAGCTATTGAAGACTGTTACCAAAGAGATATTTTACCAACAGTTATAGAAGAAATTTGACCAAGTCAATTGATCGATGTTGCATGCCACATCAGTGACAGCATGGCACTTTTACACGATAGCAAAGTATTTCTAGTCAGCATGATTAGTTGACTTGTCAAATATTATTCATGAGGATATTATAATTAATAAAGTTGTTGAAAAGTATTCTATAAAGTTGTATAATTAGAATATTGTTAGGTTGTCTAGATTCTAATGCAAGATTGTTATGTCCTTCCCGAGAATAAAGGGGCATATAGTTACATTGTATATCTTGTGAAATGTTCAAATTAGTATTGTTTTGTTATGTTCGTTCATGTATTGCCACTTGGACCACTTAGGCTATTTATTGAGTCCAAGGAGGATTAGGAAATTGTGTCTATTTAGAATAATTAGATTATTTCTATTAAGTACATAGTTGTCGCATTATCAAGTCCACAAAGCCACATGGAAAAATACGTGGAAGAGTTATATTCAGAATTGTCCAAGTCATATTATATATTACATAGGAAGACCTTTGAAAAGGTCTAATCGTCAATCGCCTATCTAATGAAGAAATGTTCGAAGTCTAGCTAATGTTTGTACAATTTTTGAGGAAATGTGCCAACATGTACATTTGAACTTCCAACAATAAAAGCAACACTTTACTTTTTACATATGGTAACTGTATCATTTGTGTTATTTATTGCTTGATTTCTTTTATGTAGTTGTAATTGTAATTTCCCTGCATCCATAGAATAGAATAATGTTAGTAGTAATTATGCATCTTAGTTACTGAGATAAAGTAGTTTAGGGGAGAAAGACTTACACTATCCTCTAGGAGGCAGGGCCCACTCCTACAGTCAATCCCTAATCTCTCACCCCTACAATAGGTTAGAAATAGTTAGTACGTAAAAATTAACCTTAGAATATAAAATAAATTAAATTGCATTATCATAGACCAGAAAGTAAAAATAGATAATTAAAACTAACTACACGAGGATCCTCACCAATAGATAAAATCATCAATAGATCAAATCATCAATAGGTAAATATCATATTTATTATATAAATCATAAATTGCATTTTATTTTCATTCCTACACGATTTAATTTATATTCACTATAATCATTACTTTTCTGCACAACCTTGAAACTAAAAGAGATCTAAATTAATCTTAGAATTGATCCCCATGGTACAATCTATACTGGATTCCTACTCTTTAAATCTAACCTTGATTACCCTAGATTGAAAAATATTAAATGTAAGCTATTACAATTGATCATTTTGGCATCATTTCCGGGGAGAGTAGTATCGTAGTGGTTAATCAAAAAAGTTTTTGGTTGCATGAGAGGCTTACTTGTGTTTCCAGGTTCTTTTCTCTTGAGGAATATTTTTAATGCTTTCATAGTTAAAATTTTATTTCCTGCAAAATTTTATTTCCAAAATTTTCATTTTCTGCAAAATTTTATTTCCTACAAATTTTCAAGCTTTGGGTGATTATTATTGCTTAATTTGGTTTAGGACCTGTAAGAAAATAGGAAGTAGGTATGACTGAGTGGCACAGTCATAGTGAAACACCCCTAAATACTTAGGCCCTGTAGAAGCAGGAAGTAGGTATGGTTGAGTGACACAACCATAGTGAAACCCTCCTAAATAATCAAAGAAGTAGTAATAGTTTTACCTTTTATTTTAGTAATTTCATTTCCAGTAATTTCTAAGCTTTGGGTGATTGCTATTCATTTGTTTTGGTCTGGGTTCTCCTATAAGAAAAATAGGAAGTAGGTATGACTGAGTGGCACAGTCATAGTGAAACACTCCTAAATAATTAGGACCTGTAAGAAGCAGGAAGTAGGTATGGTTGAGTGGCACAATCATAGTGAAATAAAAGTTCCTATATAATCAAAGAAGTGATAGCAAAATAACCTTTTACTTTCAGTAATTTTATTTCCAACAAATTTTACTTTTCAAGCAATATTTCATTTTATTTCCTGTTATACTAAAATTGGTTGTATGGATTCATAGACCGTGAGTCACACCTAGTTTTAGTTATAGCAGGATTGCTCAGAAAATAGAAAATTTATTTCATTTTCCTACTATGTTAAGGATAGTTATAAATTCATTTGTTGTGACTTATATCTAAACTTGGCAATAGTAGGATTAAAATAGAAAACCAAAATCAAAACCCAAACAAAACCAAAACCAAAGAGAGAGAAAGGAGAATAAAATATAGGTTGCTAGATGGTGGAAAATAGTCTAAATCAATTTGCACTTATAGACCTTAGAAAATTACTAATACAACAAGAAGTTAACCTTATTTTTGAGCAAGGAAATAAAACATCTAGTCAAGAGTGGGAGTGTTTGTGTGAATGCATTGACATTATTAAAGAGAAATCAGATGAGTTGAAGGAAATCAAAAGAATTGACATAGCAAAAACTCTAGGGCCGAACTACCATTCATATTATCTAGATCTTGGAAGGAGTTGTGAGCGTTGGCTTTGGGATAGAAGAGCAATATTAAATCCAATAATTTACCCTTGGAATCAATATTTTGAAGACTCCCTCATCATTCACAACTTCCTTGTAGACATAGAAAAGAGAGAAGTAGCCCTAGAATATAGCAAGAAATATCACAAGATACCTAGAGTTATGCGCTTTAGAGAGTTGTGTCAAGATTTATGCTATGAGTTACAATTTGGAAATCTCGACCCCATTCCAACACAAGATTTTCTTGTTCAATTGATTCAATTAGTGATAGACCACTTTAATTTTGAAGAGGAACACTTCATGACACCCGAACAACTTGATCCAATCAACGATATTCATAGACTATTCAAAGAAGATTAGACATTGTTGCAAAAATAAGAGAACTTAGAAAATTCATGAGTAGACCTAGAGACTCTAAGGGAAGATTTATAAATATCAACAAATCAGAAGGAAATTTCCAAAGAGACTTTAATAGGTAGCCTGGAATTTATAAGTTAAAAGAACTTGAAACAACAACATCAACCAAGCAAGCTGAAATCCTAGAACAAGATCCCGACTCATATTTATTACCTGAACCAAAATTTGACAATCACGTAGATCCTTCTTCTATTTTTACTGAACCCATACCTGGTCCAATTCTTGAAATCTTACATTCAGTTATGGCTGACCAACATAGTGGGTAGGGAGAAGTAGAAGAGAACCAAAGGGAGGATAGACAAAGATAGAATAGAGACCAAAGAAGAAATGGGTAAAGAAAGACATTTGCCTTCCCAATATTACATACAGATGGGACATCAAGAGAACCTAAGTCAATCTCTATTTTTGTATTGCCCACCTTCCATGGGAAACCACACGAAGATCCAGATGCTTTTCTTTTTGAATTTGAGGTGGTGTGCCAAGCTTACTTTTACACCACCAATGAAAAAAAGCTAAGGTTGTTTCCCTCTACTCTTAAAGATGCAACTTTAATATGGTTCATGGGTCTAGGAGAAAATATTTGTAATCGATGGGATGGAGAACATGGATTAAAAGAGCTATTCCTTGAATGATATCAGGATTACTATAGAGTTAGGGATAAGAAAGTTGAGCTATTCTGCATGAATAAAAAAGAAGAAGAATATTTGGAGGATTACCTTGAGAGATTTCTATTCGTTGGGTCTAGAGTAAATATAGACCTCGATGAAGAAATCTTAAAAGAACTCTTTCTAAAAGGACTGAAAGAAGATGTCCTTGAGGTTCTGAACCTTATGGAAAAAGGAGATATCCATATTATGATATTTGAGGAGATTGTAAACCTTTGCAAAAACTATTCAAGAAACAAACCTCTAAGGAGTAATAAGTATACATCCATAGGAGGAGTGACAAGAGCAAAAATTGGAAACATGTTGGAAGGTTTAAAAACTGATATGTTAAGCATCTTGACTACATATTTGGATTTAATGGATAGGAAGCCAAAATAATATGACAATGAAGAGATTTAATATCATAGATGTAGGAAAAAGCACAACCTGAGAGAATGCCCTCTCAACATTACAAACATTTCCAATATTTTTGCTTGTAAAATTTGTGATAAGAATCACAAAACTAAAAACTGCAAATACATCTCCGTTGTTAAAGCTACCATAAAGGAACCTGAAGTTGAAGAGGTAGAAGATATTTATTTTGTAGCTCAAATATGGAATGGTCCATTCAATGGACCACCAAATTGGTCAAACCCTAGTTATTCCAACCCGTAAAGGCCTAATCAATGGTCCAATGCACCAAACTAGGAAAATTGGAACTCTTATTCAAATAATCAAGACTGGAACATACCCCCATGGGCCCACTTTATGGCCAATACCTATGGAAATCTACCTCCATGGAATCAAGGAATTTCAAGTCAAAATAGTTGGAATACTAATGGCCAATATAATCAGGGAGGATCTGGTTGGTCTCAAAATCTGTCACAACAATAGAACTTTCAAAACCAATTTAGGGGACAAGCCCCTCAAAATCAGCCTCAAAATAGACTTCTTCCACCTCTAGTGAATAATAATAATAATCCTCCTAAGCAACCTCCTCTTCTAGCTCAACTAGTCCCTAATCCTAACAACAACAAGAATGTTCAACAAGTCTATGAAACTAGTGAGATGTGTTCTATATATGTGGCACCTTGTCAACAGATTCAATTGAGATCTAGAAAAGTATTGGAAAACAATGTAACTCTCATAGAACTTGATAATCCCATTGAAGACTTGTTCGAAAAGGAGGATAACAATGAGAAGGAAATAGAAAATTCACCAGAAAAATTTCCAACAAAACAACAAGAGATCCAAATTCCTCAAAGGAAGGAAGTAGAGATACCATTTCCTCAAAGACTGGCAATACCAAAAGAACCATCTAAGCCAAATTTTAACTTCCTTCAGGAATTAGAAAATGTTACTATCAAAATCCCTTTATTGCAGGCTATCAAGGATATCCCCATCTATTCCAAGCTCATCAAAAACATATGCACAAATTTAGGAAGGAAAAAGAAGAATGAAGCCCAAACTATTCAAGTCATTGGACAATTATCTGAGATAATAATGGGAGGTAGGTCATTACCAAAATACACAGATCCTAGAATACCTATACTCATGGTACACATTGGTGACATAGCCTTGCAAAATATTTTGGTCGATTTAGGAGCCGCTATTAATGTCATGACTAAAGAAACAATAGAATATTTAGGGGTACATAAATTGCAATCAACTTCTATTGTACTCCAACTCGCAGATAGGTCCACTATCAAGCCAGAAGGAAAACTAGAAGATGTTATAGTCTCTATAAGTTCATGGGAATACCCTGTAGACTTTATAGTCTTACAACCCAAGAAAAAGTTAGGGGGACATCCCTTAATTCTAGGGTACCCATGGCTTACAACAGATGATGCTTACATTAGTTGTAGATCGGGAAATATGACTATTTATGATGGTAAGAATACTAAAGACCTTAGCCTATTCCCTGAATCAACAATAGAAAAATATTTTCCAAAGAAACTATGGTATGATTTCCCTCATGATTTTGATGATATCCAAACCTTATCAATCAATGTTCTGAGTGAACATCTTCAACAAGAAATTGAGGGACCATTACCATTACTATTAGGAAATAAAAAAGAAGATCAAGGTCAAGACAATGGTTGTTCATCTGAATCTACTATGGCTATTAATGAGGCAAGCACAAGTCAGTCTCAACAAATGATACCATATGACTATCACTTAAATATTCTTGAACATGAGATAATGGGGATAGATGCAAACACTAAAAAATGCAAGCAAATAGATATCACACCAGGAAGAACCTTGAATATCAGTGATGAGCTCACAAGCATACAAGAATCACAATTAATAGATGTGCTTAAGAAACATCAATCAACATTTGCATGGAACTACGAGGATATGAAAGGTATACATCCAAATGTTTGTACCCATCACATTTTTATCCAAGAAGGATGTTATCTAGTAAGACAACCCCAAAGAAGATTGAATCCAACTATGAAAGATATGGTTCAAGAAGAAATCATTAAACTCTTGAAGGCAGGATTTATATATCCAATTTTTGATAGTCAATGGGTGTCACCTCTTGTGATAGTCCCTAAAAAGAATGGTAAATGGAGGATTTGTGTGGACTATAGGGAATTAAACAAGGTAACAAAGAAATACTATTTTCCCTTGTCATTCATTGATCAAGTTCTTGATACCTTGGCTGGAAAGAAATATTTCTGCTTTTTGGATGGTTTTAGTGGCTATAATCAAGTTTCCATAGCTGAAGAAGATCAAGAAAAGATAACCTTCACATGTCTAGTAGGTACCTATGCTTACAAAGTCTTACCCTTCGGATTATGCAATGCACCTACAACTTTTCAAAGAGTTATTTTAGCTATCTTTGTTGATTTAATCAATGAGTGTGTAGAAGTCTATATGGATGACTTCACAGTCTATGGTAATACCTTTGAAGAAATTTTATCAAGCTTGCAAAGAGTTATGGTTAGATGCCAAGAGAAAAACCTCTCTTTGAGTCATGAAAAGTGTTTCATGATGATGAGAGGAGGCATTGTTCTAGGACATTATATATCAAGAAGGTGTTAAAGTAGATCCTACAAAAATACAAGTTATTCAATCCCTTCAACCTCCAAAAACACAAACAGAGGTGAGAAGTTTCCTAGGACATGCAGGATACTACCATAGATTCATTAAAGACTTCAATAAAATTATTACTCCCATGCTTAAGCTCTTAACCAAAGAAAGTGAATTCAATTGGACTGAAGCATGTCAAGAAGCCTTTGAAGTTATAAAAGATAAATTAATTACTGCTCCAATCCTGAGAGGACCAAATTGGGAATTACCATTCCACATACATTGTGATGCTTTGGGTTACGCAATAGGGGTAGTATTGCAATATATTGAGAACAAAATACCTTATGCTATCTATTATGTGAGTAAAAACTTGCATGGAGCTGAGCTTAATTACATTGTTACTAAAAAATAATTTTTAGTTGTAGTCCATGCCATTAATAAATTCAAACATTACATAACAGGGTATGAAGTATTTGTTCACACTGATCACTCTGCCATTAAATACTTAATGAAAAAAGCTACAGTAGGAGGTAGAGTGGTTAGATGGCTTCTTCTGTTATAGGAATTTAATGTTACAATCATAGATAAGGTAGGAAAATATAATGTCATTGTAGATCACCTATCTCGTATGCAAATATTTGATGATAATGAGTTAATTCCTGATAATTTCCTAGATGAACATTTGTTTGCTCTTTCTATTTTTACCCCTTGGTATGCTGATATTGTAAATTACTTAGTAACAGGGAAAATGCCTCAAAACTATACACCACATGAGCGTAGAAAACTAATACGTCAGAGTATCCCTTATATGTGGATTCATGGAGTCTTGTTTAAAACATGTCCTAACCAAATAATTAGGAGATGTGTGCAAGAAGAAGATGTATATGACATCATTCGGGTGGCACATGAAGAACCCTATGGAGGCCATTATGCCACCCAAAGGATAGTTAGTAAAATACTTCAAACTGGTTACTTTTGGCCTACCATGAATAAAGATGTCCATAAATTTGTTGATAGATGTGATGCTTGTCAAAGAGCTAGTAAGCCTACACCTTCAATGGAAATACCTTTGGTTCTGCAAGTAGTGTTTGAACCATTCAAGAAATGGGGAATTGACTTTGTTGGACCAATAGACCCTCCAAGTGTAGGTAATAAACACATACTTGTGTGTACATACTATGTTACTAAGTGGGCTGAAGTTAAAGCCTTACCACGAGCACAAGCTGAACCAGTAGCTGATTTCCTTTATGAAAATATTATGCAACGCTTTGGAGCACCTAGAGAGTTAGTTTCAGATCATGGAACCCAATTCCTCTCCAAATTAATTGCACATTTTGTTGACATCTATCAAATAAAACATAGGAAAACCTCACCATATCACCCTCAAGCCAATGGACAAGTAGAAGTTACGAACAGAGAACTTGAAAAGATCATTACAAAAACCATAGCTGTTAATAGGGGTGATTGGGCTGAGAGATTAAAAGAAGTTGTATGGGCATATAATACAACTTGGAAAACTACCACAGGATTATCACCTTATGAAATGGTCTATGGAAAACAAGCTATCATGCCCATCGAGTTTGAGATAGAAACTCTTCGCACAACGGTGCAACTCGACATGAATTTGGACCAAGCGTAGAAAGCTAGATTGGAAAAGTTAAACATTCTGGATGAAAGGAGACTAGAGGTATTACATAGGACTGAAATAACCCAACAAAAAAGGAAGAAATGGCATGATAAACACATTGTACCACGTACATTTCAATCAGGAGATTGGGCCTTGTTGTTTGACTCTCGTTACCAAGACTTTCAAGGTAAATTGAGGACAAGATGGCTAGGACCCTATGAAATTAAAGAGATATTCGAGAATGGTACAGTCAAGCTTAAGCCTATAGATGATTCAACAAGAAAACTACTAGTAAATGGGCATAGGCTTAAACTTTACAAGAAGCCATTATCTAAGGAAGAATTCATACACCACCTTAAGCAACAAGTCGATTTGCAGTACATCTCTGAACTGCAATCAACAACTATTGAATAAAAACTTCTCTCTCATAAAAAAAATATTATGCTTCCTTTGTTTCATCATGAAGTTTCTATATTTGCAATATTTCTATCTTATTTTCATCAATTTTTAGTCTCAATATTTCAAAAATAGCCCAAAAGGATATTTCTTTAAGAGCTTGTAGGAAAATGACTACCACATGTTGCATAATACCTTGTTTGCTAAATGAAATCTAGGTGTTCTCAATTATTCAACCATCACTAGTGTTTTGAGCAAATTTTCATTGAAATTCAAGCAATCTTTTGATGTTGTAAGATATTCCTAGTCAATCAAGTTTTCTCTTGGACCACGCACATTAGAACATATAAAAACATTGTGAGAATTGGAAGGATTAACTCATAAGTCACTATTGCCATTGAGTAAAAGGTTTCCCCTACTTATCCATCTATGCACATGGTCTAGAGTACTAATGAATTGGCAAAAGGACAAGCTCGCCCTTCACCCTTAAAAAAAAAAAAAAAGAAAAAAATATCCGGGGGCCCCAAAATTCTTACTCCTTCAAAAAAAATCCCTTGCTCCTCATCTAATCGAGCAAGTATCCCAAAAAAATCTTCTTGCTTCCTCTAAAAATAAGCAAGAATCCCAAAAAGGCAATAAAAATCCCTTGCTCCTCACAAAATGAGCAAGTATCCCAAGAAAAGTCAAATAAGGGTAAAAGAGCTTGAATCCCTAGAATTCTTAGTGTCTTGAAAACCATGGGGTGATCCTCATTACAACAATAGGTTGAATGAAACCCGCCTAGCAATAAGGTATCCCTACGTAGTAGCGCTAAGTCTGGACAAGACCTATGGATGCTCACAGATAAGCTAGCTTATTGGCATAAGTGACCATTGTTTTACTCAATCCTTACTCATAATGGGAAATGAATACTCACTGCACACACAATTGGTCCTTGAGAAGCTTGAAAATATTAGGATGACTTTAACATCATATGGATTTGTGAAATGAATAGATGAAATTGTTTGAAATCACTAGGATGTTTGAGTCTTTGTGAAACAACCCTAGAATATCATAAGCAAGCAAAAGTCAAAAGCAAATTCCTATGAAGGTACCATAGTTCATTTTTATCCTACATAAATGTGGCTTGTATCTCCCAAAACTTTGTATCTCTTAGCAAAAGCCATCAAGATTTCCATTTTTCAAGTGATTGAAAATATCCCAAGCCTTTGATAAAGATCTATTTTTGTATATATTGATGACTGATATCAAGCTTCATAATTATTTTTCTCTCACTTGGATACTTCTTAATGAAATTCAGGAAGCACAATCACAAAAATAATCATAATAATCCCCCATGAATAAAACTCATTATTATATCATCCACCATAATATAAATAAGACACCCTTCATTTTGTTTTGGCTATATAGCAAAAATTACAGTTTGGGGGGGAGTAAATAAATACATCCGAAGTTCATAATACAGTTTGGGGGGGAAGAATTAGGTAAAAGTATTTTCTTAACCTTAACAACTACAGTTTCTATAAACAACTTTTGTAGACGTCTTCCATAGACAGTTTCTGTAGACAACTTCTGTAGATGTCTTCCATAGACAATTTTCATAGACAATTTCCGTAGACATCTTTCGTAGATGTCTTTTGTAGATGTTTTCTGTAGACAACTTTTGTAATAATATTCTGTAGTAATCTTCTGTAAATACCATATGTAGACGGTATCCGTAACACACATCATATTATATTTCTAAGTGTCAATACTTAAACTGGCCCCAAATATGAGTGACATGTGGCAACCCAGAATATGATAGAATGTGTCAACGAAGAATATGGTAAGATGTGTCAATGCAAAATATAAAAGAAACTTACCAATGATATTTCAAGGGAAGAGAAAAGGTAAATTCATAAATATTTATAAGATTACCCATTGACCACCCTTTGAAATTCGAAGACTCTTGTATAATATTAAAATTAAAACTCGATATACAATATCAAAGGGCGTGTCAAAAGTAAGGTTATGCATAAGAGGTAGGACCCGAAAGGTACTTATAAAAAATGACGAAACTATTTTGAAATGACGATGAAATCTATTGAACTGCATGTATGCTGGCATGGCGAATGATTTTATTTTTTCTCAAAAAATTGGCAAAAAATGGTGAATTTTAAAGTTTTGCCAGACTAGGCCAAAAAGATACCAACTATGTTTAAAATCTTGGCAAAATCTTGGACGCAAATTGCGGTTCGGTCATGGAACGGATGCATAATATGACCCGATTTTGAACGGTTTGCAAAACATGAAACGGTCTCGAGCCAGGTGCATAATAAGTATTGGATATTCGAGTAAGAGATATGGCATCTAGTAAACATAAGGATTGTAGCACGACATAACTTATCGCTATTGACGTTGTTAAGGGAAAAACACATGCAATATTAGAAATGTTAATCCCACATAACTATCTATCCCACATAACTATTTATCCCACATGATTTAGTGTACTCTAATTTCAAAGCTTAAATAAGAAACTTCCTTCATAGTAAAGTAGGCGAAGATTCAAGACAAGAAGGGTGGCCTCTTTCTGACGGGTGTAGTAGGCAAAAAATCAACTACATCCATCAAGAAGAAGACCAACGTGTCTTGTCCTGGATCTTGGCCTTTTACGACCACAAACCAGATGCAACAGACTAATGCGTTTAATGCAACAACGATACAATGGTCCCAGACACCGGGTGAGTGCATTTATGCATCCGAGCACCAAGCAGATGCATTTATGCATTTGGGTCCTGGGTGGATTCATAAATACATCTGAACACCAGGCGGATGCATAAATGCATTCGGGCATCGACGGATGCATTTATGCATTCGGGTACTGAACGATTGCAAATTATACAACCGGTTTAAAACTGGAGCATATTATGCATCCAGGTATCGAACGGGTTCATTTTATGCATTTGGGTGCCGAGCGGATGCAAACCATGCTTCGACATTAAATCGGTTGCATAATATGCAACCAACCGGTGTTGTGTCCCAAATGTATACTATGCTTCGTCATTAAACCGAATGCATATTATGAACTGGTAGCATATTTTAGTCTGACCGCCATTGTACTGCCACGTGTCTAATACTGCATGTCCCATCCTACATGTCTAATACGATGTTGCCACATGTTAAATATGTTTCAAGTCTATAAAAGGGCATCAACAAGTCATTTTCCATTTTTTTATGTGACAACTACAACCAGAGCTAACCTTTTTGATCAACCTTTCAGTTTCCATTCCCAATCATTTTTCTTCCACTTCTAACTACTTCCAATGGATACACCTTCCACAATCCAACCAAAATTCAAGAATTTTGCGTGCACTTTGATTTTAGATCTCATGACAACGCTAGGGATGAACTTTCAGTGGCTGTATAACGTAGGTTTATCAACCCTCATTTCCATGCCATATTTCAAAATAGACAAAGTGCTCTTGCAGTATATTATCTTTGGTTATGACCACGACAGGGGTACTGTAAGCATTAATCTACAATCTAAAAATGTTGTTTTCAGCATCACCCCTGGAGATATTCATAGATTGACAGGTCTTCCATTTATTGGTTTTAATCAAGTGTCACCGAGATCACAACTTTCTCCAGATGACAAAGAACACCTCGATAACAATTATGGTCTTTCATAAGAAGATTTGGTAGGCATAAATCTTGTTAAATATATTTTATTAATTTTCAATGTTTTAAATTTCTAAATTGACATCAAATTTTTTTATGCAACTTCTAATGCCAAAAAAAAAAAGAGATTTAGTGATTAACGATGTTAACCATCAAACTCTGAAGGCCATTATCGAGTTTTTCTAGGCCAGGCTTATTCTGTTGGGAAGACCGAAAATTTCATTTTGGGCACTATATTAAATTGTTCATTCTGAAAAAAAAGGAAAAGTTTGATTGGTGTACATATATTTCTGATCGAGTCAGGATTGAGTTGCACGTGGTCAAACTTGCGACTGCCAAGACTCAGCCCCCCAAGACTCAGCCCATTGTGGGCAGTGTAAATTATATTTTAGCTTTATATTTTGAGTCTTTTCATAATTTGTCAACTACTCTTGTACCAACTGTTATGCATTCAAAACTATTGTCTATTGCCATGACACCAGAGGAATTAAGGGTAATAACTACATCATTGTCTTTGACATACTATTTTATAGTTTACAATATTTATTTTTTTAATTTTTTTCATCTATATGCAGGCGAAGGCAGAAATTTCAAGGACTAAACAAATTGCTGCCAATAGGGGTCACAGGCCGGAGCAAACAGGTGATTTCGAAGATATGGGCTCTGAAACAACACCTGTTACTATGCAGAGGTCACACAAACATGCCAGGTAAGCAACTACTCATGGGGTGTCTCGTACACCTAGGTTTGTATAAAATGTGCAAGCTAAATCTAGTGTGGCCAACCCCTCCCCCAATGTAGAATAATTACATCATATTTCATATGGTAAATCTATGATTCTGTGTAGTTAATTAAAATTTAGATTTTTTTTTTATTTTAAGCAAAATCGTAACAATTTTTTTTTACTATTTTCAATTGATTCTCATGATCAAGTAGTAACATCACAATTCAGAGGACATATGCCACCACCACCTCCTCCACAAGCATCACACTCATCGATTACACATAATTAGCAACAAGGATAGTCACCCTTTACATGCAATAAGCAACAGGGACAGTCATAGCCTCAGCCTATGCGAGGGCAAGTCAGTGTTGGAAAATGTTTATTTTCACAAGCCACCTCACAAAATTCTGGGCATGGGATTTCACAACCACATACATCACAAAGACCAACACAAAGTTTTGCAAGAATTGAATTCTCTCAGTTTACATTTTCTTCAAATTCATAGGCACCTGAATGTTATGGACAGGGATTGGATAATATTCCTATTGATGACGATTACATGATGCAGAGCCCGATTGAAGGCTTCAGGGCAATAGATGTGCTTAAAGATAGAGCATGAGAAGAATTACCTGCAGCTCAGCAGACATCAAAACCACCCTTCCAAGGAGATAACCGTCATCCTCAAGGTCCTCAAACTGAGGATGATGTTGTCAATTTTAATGAAAATATTTCATTGGCAGCCAATACTGAGTCAACAATTCAAGAGTTTGTTTTGAAAGATTTGCAAGATTTGAAAGAATGGGAATATTGGGCAAAGGTCCTTATTAAGGAAATTAATGCCCAATATAAAAATTATGAAAAATATATTCTATTTATTCTTTAGTCAAATATGAACCTAAAAAACTTGATGGCTTGCTAAAACATGCTACTTCAGGAATAGTTAAATCTAATTCTATTTATGAGGATGATGTCTTAAATGTTGTTGTTGGTAGATTGGAGAATGTTAATACTAAAGCCCAAGCATTTTACAACTTATGGGCTTCTGATAAGGAAAGGGTTGCAGTTGCTAAGGCTGCAAAAGAATTGGCTAAGGTAAAAAAGTTATATATATTCCAATTTTCTATTGCATTTACATTTTTATATTTCTTAAAAATTTGTAATAATTTCAATGTGTCCATTTTGAATAAAGTTTTCAATTTGTTTTGCAGTCAAACTTTAAAAACTTGAAAACACAAGTTAAGAGCATGGACGTCAATATTCTTACAGCAAAATCATGTTTGATGAAATCAATGGAAATGAAAAAGAAAATGCAATCAAAAATTGCAGAAAATAATAAGTTAAAAAAATTCATCAGAGAGAAGCTGCATGAAGATCCGAAAATGGTGCTTGATAAAATGAAAGAAACACTTCCAAAAATACTTGAAGATCCAAACAAAGAAGAAGCTACATGTGTGTCAAGTATTGTGAAAGTATGTGACAACCTTGTTAGAGTTGGAGCACTGCTAGAAGAAACAAGAGATGATAAAGGAAAAGAAACGACAACTCCAAACACTAGTGAAGCATCAATGCACCAATCAAAAAATTGAAATTTGAAAATGTTTTTAAAATACTGAAATATGTTATTTCTATTTGAATTTGGTATGTGATATTTGAGACTTGAGTTTGAAAATGTTTTCAAAATACTGCAATATATTAATTTCTCTTTGAAAATTTTATGTTATATTTGAGTTTACAAATGTTTGAATGATATAATTTCTGTTTGATAATGTTTTAAAAAGATTGGAATATTTATTTTCTGTTTGAAAATGGTATGTAATATTTGGGTTTAAAGTGTTTGAAAGATGTGATATATGTCTTTTTGAAATAGTTAATTTATACTTATGAAATTTGGGTTTAAAAATGTTATGTAATATTTGAGTTTGAAAATGTTATCTAATATTTGGGAATTTTTGTTTGAAATTGGTATGTAAAATTTGAGATATGAGTTGGAAAATGTTTAAAAAAATATTGCAATATATTAATTTATGTTTGAAAATGTTATGTTATATTTATGTTTACAAATGTTTGAATGATGTAATATGTTTCTTTTTGAACTAGTTGATATGAAACATTTTGTTTGAAAATGTCATGTAATTTATGTTTGATAATGTATTAAGAAGACTAGAATATTTATTTTCGGTTTGAAAATGTTATGTAGTAGAGTTAGAAAATGGTATGTAATATTTAGGTTTTAAGTGTTTGAAAGATGTGATATATGTTTTTTTGAAATAGTTAATTTGTAGTTATGATGCACAAAATTTGGGTTTGAAAATGTTATGTAATATTTGAGTTTGAAAATGTTATCTAATATTTGGGAATTATGTTTGTAATTGGTATGTAAAATTTGAGATATGAGTTGGAAAACGTTTAAAAAAAGATTGCAATATATTAATTTCTATTTGAAAATGTTATTTTTTTTTTGTACTAGTTGATATGAAACATTATGTTTGAAAATGTCATGTAATTTATGTTTGATTTAAAAAGTTTGTGATATCTAATTTTGAACGATTTAATATAAATATTTTTGAACTAGTTAATTTGAAATTTTTGTTTGAAAATGTTTTAAAAAGACTGCAATATCTAATATCGGTTTGAAAAATATATGATGCACATAATTTGGGTTTGAAAAAGACTTCAATATCTAATATCTAATTTGTAGTTATGATGCAATATCTAGTTTTGTTTGAAAACATTTTAAAAGGACTGCAATAGCTTATTTTAGTTTGAAAAAGTTATGATGCACATGAAAGTTATGAAAAAAATAATTCATTTAAATAATATAAATCTGGAACAATATACAGAAACCTGCTATCAAACCAATTTGTGTTTATCATTGTCAATGAAATGAGAGTTCAGAAACTAAGACCCAAACATAAAATTTTACAATCTACAAAAATGATTTAAGCCATGTAATTTTAAAGCAATAACGTGATTTAAAAAAACAATTCATTGAAATAATATAAATCTAGAATAATATTTCGAAATCTGCTATCAAATCAATTCGTTATTATCATATTCCATGAAATAAGAGTTGAGACACTAAGACCCAATTTTTTTTTTTACAATCTACAAAAAATGATTTTAGCCATGTAATTTTAAAACAATAATATGATTTAAAACAACAATTCATTGAAATCATATAAATATGGAACAATATTGAGAAATTTGCTATCAAATCACTTTTTGTTTATTATTGTCAATGAAATCATGGAAAATTATCACTATGGAAGCTAAAACATATCAGCTTGTCCAAAAATCTGTGTCTCCACCATATGATCACTGAAAGAATCATCATCATTGTTATCAATCGTATTCAACGTTTCTCTTCTGTCTACCAAGGAACTCCAGTATTCCAACGCCCTGTCATATGGAAATGTATCCAACTGATATGAGGACACAAATTATTAAACAATTTTCTAAATTCTTGTCAAGTTTGTTGCGAATTTTAGATTTAACAAAAGCAAGTACACTAAAAACTCTTTCATCTTCGACTGACCCCAAAATCATTGTTTTACATAATTCATATAAACGAAAGTATTCACTTATAGTATCTTTTAAGACTGTGCTTGGATACAATTTTTGCCACAAACGTGTAGTGGAACCAATCTCATGGATATCTGTCATAAGTGATGTTTACAAAACCATTGTTCTTCCAAAATGCGATGATTGTTCTTTCAAAAGTTCACTGTTGAGTAGACCATTAATTGCTACACCATTGAATTCCACACTCTTACTAAAATGGTCAATGAGATTACCCATATATTTAATAAACAAATTATTTGCAGAACTATATTCAGTACAAGGTCCCCAAAACATGGGGTTAACCACACACATTGACTCAAGCAACTCATCTCTCTGAAACCATTCTCTTATCTCACCTATCAAACTTTTTGCTATATTTGACAAATTACTCTTTGTTTTCTGTATTACAACATGAAATATATTATGTGTTATAGGAACTTCTTCAAAATATTCCACAACAACACTTGATTTCCTTTCAAAACAATAAACAGGTATCATATTTTCATGAACATTAATACAGAGATGATCATTGATGTCAAACTTCAAAAAACTTTTTGGATTGTTCACGTTTATCAATGTATTCCAACTATCAAATATAGGTTCTATAAAATCTGCATTAGACACATATAATGAATCAAGAAGCATGCATATTTGTTTTCTCATTCTCATAAAATCAATGATATAGATAGATCTCTCGTGTGCAAGATTAATTAATTAGTTCATTTCTTTTAACATTGGAAGAATACCACATAATTTCAAAAGTGTTTCCAAATTAGTCAAATGGAACAACATATCTTTTGCCTTATCAACTATTATGTGATTTGCATGCATAAACACTGTCAGTGATTGATATTCTACCAAAACTCTCTAAGCAAGTTGAAACAGTAAAATCCATCTTGTATCCACATATTTTAACAAATTTTTCCCTTCTATAACTCCTAGTGCAAATTGCTGAAACTCTGCAAATCTTTTCATACTTAATGAGAAATAAGAATGAATATCACAAACAAGGTTTTCAACTTTAGCAACATTTGAAAATGTGCTCACAATTTTATATGCAAAATTTACTCTATGAGCCATACAGTGAATGAGGATCATATATGGTGCAACTGTGGTTTGGAGTCAAACACACAGACTAGACCTGTGACCTTGCATAATAGCAACTCCATCAGCTCCAACACAAATTAACTTTGTTGCAATGTCTATATCATTCATTTTCGCAATATTATTTAAACTTTTAACAACAACATTATAAATATTTTTTTGCATTTGCAATTTCCAACATCTTATGTATTCCCAACAAAATAGGCCTTCTAACATGATTTTGAAATGTGTACACATGCATGCAAATCCAAGAAGTGTTATCCATAGTTGTTACCTCATCAATAGAAAGTGAAATGAATTTGGCAAGTTTTTTTTTTGGTAATTATAATAATAGATTAATTGTGGGTTTTTATAAAGGATCCCAAAACCTTATGTACAAAATCAGCCTTGCTAAAAGATATTTCATGCCGGATGGCTAGGTAAATAGAGTAGTTCATAAAAAATACAAGGAAATACAAAATGCCTGAGGGCCCCAGAAGATGTGGACAGTCCTGGAAATATTGATCTTGAAATACATTAAAACAGAATAATAGCCGAAGACAATATATCAACAAACTTTGGGAGAAGACCTATGATACAAATTCTTCATCATGAGGGAATACCTGCCTTGGCCAAACTGTCCACCTCAGTTGGGAAATGAGAATGCCAAACAACCGGGCATGTGGTCATCAGTCCTTTGTTGGCCAAGTGATCCGCCACCCGGTTACCTTCTTTGTAGATGTGCCCCGCCTCCCACCTGGCATGCTGAGAGAGGAGCATCCTAGCCTCGAGGATGATATTCAGGACCCACCACGATGGGTCTTTGGAGCCACAAAGGTAGTTGATAATGTTTAGAGAATCACCTTCAATAATTAAAGGCCTAGGATCATTCGATATGACCTGCAACCCTTTCAACACACCATAGACTTCGACAAAATGATTGGTCTGAGGGCCCAAATTTTCACAGTAGGCCAAGATCAGCTTCCCATTATGGTCCCTAACAAGCCCCCCAGAACCAGCGGGTCCCGGTTTGCCTTTAGAAGCACCGTCAAAATTAAGTTTGATCGATCCCAAAGGAGGTTTGGTCCAAGTGACCTCCCTACGACCATTCATTGAGTCAACTCTGGAAGAGGAGCCAAGGTCTAGTATTTTGAAAATAATTGCTTCCCAAGGATTGTGAGGGCGGGAGCTGGGAATAATTTTTGAATTCTCGACAGCAAAGGATAAGGCCCGCTGGGCAACAAAGGGAGCCATTCTAAGTATCTTGCCGAAGACTCTAGCATTACGCTCTAGCCAAATTTGCCAGATGGAATGGTGAA
Source organism: Wollemia nobilis (assembly GCA_028583015.1). NCBI lineage: Eukaryota > Viridiplantae > Streptophyta > Pinopsida > Araucariales > Araucariaceae > Wollemia > Wollemia nobilis. The sequence goes on from JAQPPZ010016724.1 coordinate 14,694,260, forward strand.
AGGTAGCCTCACAAAGGAATCAGAGCTTAGAATTCTTAAAGGACTTGGGCCATTGGAGGAAGGCATCTTTAAAGGAGCGAGGGGAGCACCAGAGTACTTGGAAGGAAGACAACACACAACTTAGGACTGAATGGGAAAAGGGACAATGCAAAAATAAGTGATCGGATGTTTCACAGTTAGCTAAGCAAAGATAGCACCTGTTGGGAATTGCAAGGCCTCTCTTGTGGAGATTGTCTATGGTAAGGGCTTTGTTATAAAAGGCAATCCAAGCAATGTAATTTATCTTAGGAATAATCCCTTTCCTCCAAGAATTTGGCAAGTTTTAATTGCTACCTTAGGTCTTCTTTCTCAACCAAAGATAAACATTTTGCCATTTCCCAACCACTTAGGTTTGACCAATGAGAACTAGGAAGGTTTTACACATTAAAAAGGCATAATAGCTGCTTATAATCAATAAAATCGGACATTGGTCTACCTTTCGTGAGAATATTGTAAACAATGGCAAACTACTTACTTTTTGAAGCAAAAATAGTCTTCTGTAATTTGTCAAATTGGGCTCCAATTGTTCCACCTTTCTCAACAAGAGATTGTTGTTGCTTTAAGTGATCGTTAGCATATCTTAAATGCATACATTCTGATGCATCCTTCCACTTAACTTCTTTACTAACTTCACCATTACTTTTTATAACTTTAACATAACATTTGCCAATATGTTTTTCAATTGTATCAATCTTGTTTTGAAGCCTATGATCCTTACCAAGTCTCCAACTGCAAATTTTGCATCTACATTCTTTTTAATTAATTTGGTTATCCTCAGTCATGATAGGCTCAATCCAGGGAAATATTTTTGCCCATTATTTCCTAAATCCCCTTCCAAATATCTAGAGAGATGCTTTTCTTTTTTTGGAATTTTTGGTTGAAGATTCAATTGACGCTTGTAATGATTTTGATTTATCACTTTCATTTTCAATTGTGATGTCATTTTGTGTGTTGTCATCAGGTGTTTGTTGGATATCATTTATAATGGGATTTTCATTGAAATTCATCTCTTTTTGGGGAATATATTCAAGTGGAGGCATATCAGGATCGACAAGGTATTCTGCATAGTAGGATACCATAATATTTTTTATCACTATTGGATGAAAAAATTTACAAAAAATATACAAATCGTCAATCAAGCACATAGTGGGAAGTAAAATATCATTTGTACCTTGAATTTGCATAGATGTCGTTGGCTCATCACATTTCGAAGTTTGGCTAAAATATTTGAGGATACTCTTTTCAGCAGAAGATTTGGTGCCCTTCTTTCCATCATTGGGTGACAATTTACTAGTGACAAAATAAAGTTAAAGAGGGTGTATTTTCTGGAGGTCTTTAGATATTATTGTAAATAGAATAAAAAATTGTTGGGTAGTAAATTATACATACTTTTTTCCAGCCATTATTTATTGTGAATTTATTAGTTTATGCCACTAGTTATTATTCTGGTGAAAGCACTCTAACAGAGAAAAAGAGCATCAATATGTCAATAGAGAACCAAAGCATTTACTTATGTATAATCTTAGCAATAAAAAAAGATCTTAATTAAAACTAAGAATCAAAGCAAAACAGAGAAAACAAGGGAACAAACTCAATAGAGCAATGACAAAATAGAGAAAAAAAGGGAACACACTCAACAGAGCAATGACATTCAAAACCTAGAAAAATAACAAGCAGAATATGGCAATATAAAGAAAAACAGAGAAGTGATAGAGAACTTGGTGCTAAAAGATAGTATGTCCGTATGCAGAGATACTGGTTCCAGTCGAAGGTAGATAATGATCCTGGTAAACACAGGTCTGTCTGATTTCATGAAAGTGTTTGAACTTAGAAATGGTTTCGTTCGATTACACAAAAGTGTTCGAATTCAAAAATGGTTTCGTCTCGTTGCAATGGAGTGTGTGGATTTAGAAAATGGTTTCGTCCGGCTTCATAAAAGTCCCTCTCAGTTGTGCGGTTGTATCCGAAAGCATAAAAAGTCTGCTTGGTTGTACGATAGTGGCTAAAATTTGGGAAGGCACCACTCAGCTACACAACAGATTACAGATACAAAAGTGTTTGGTCGGGTGTATAGTAGGTTCCATCCAACTACACGAAAGGTTCCATCTGACTGCACAGAAGGTTTCACCCGACTGCATAGAAGGTTCTATTCAGTCAGTTGCACAATAGGTTTCGTTCGGTTATACAAAATTAGTCTTGTTCGGCTGTAGAGTAGGACACTATTCCGATCGGTTGCAGAATTAATTTTATTTGACTATAGAGAAAGACATAGTGTTGGCCAATTTTAGGATTAGTTCTATCCAGCTGTAGAGCAGGACACTATTTTGGTTGGTTGCAGAATTAGTTCCATCCGAAAGCAGAATAGGACACTGTTCTTCAGTTGCTGAATTTGTTGCAGTCGGTGGCAAAAAAAATTTCGATGTTGTGACGAATTGTGTAGGTATTTTCCCTAGGGTTTTAATTATATATAGAGGTATACTTGGCAATTTTTGTAGGATAATTTAGAAATTCTAAAATTTTAGGGCTAAAAAGGTACTTTATTTAGGTGGGATTACTTGCAATGTTTTTAAAATATTCGTGATACTCTCATCAAAAGACGGCTAACCGACACCAAAAATTTATTTTTTTCTAAAAATTTCGACTACATGGCCGACATCCAGGTCTCAAAAATTTCACGAATTTGAATTTTCAAAAATGGGTTTTTTCGGCCCAATGGCGAAGTTTCATCGCTATGCATAACGTTGGTCAAAAGTCTTCCACAAAAATGACATGTATGATCATGATAACACCACATAATACAACCTATAAGCAATGATCAATTGAAAGTTTATTACGTGGATGCCTTCCTTTGAAAAGCATGAAAATCAATTATATAATTCATGTTGACTACGAAGGATACATGCACGCAAAGGCAATTTAATGTGATTGCGGACCAATCTTAATAAATTACACGGTGGAAGGAAGGAGTGACATGGCAAATATGTGTAAAGGCAATAATTTAAAAAGAGAATTTTTTTAGTTGTTGTAAGTGACTAAAGGCACAAGGTATAAAAATTATTACAAATATTAATGCCTAACCCTTCCCACGTAATGTGGCGATAAACTTCACGCCAAGAAGGATGTTGACCACCCTAAACTCATCAACTATGATTAACATGTGGCTTCATGCAACCAATGATAAACATCATTATATCTAGAAAATATCAGCCATTGATTAAGATTTCATGAAGGATTTCGATGAATGGAAAGAAGATCATGCTCAAACTTTGCCATACCGTCTGCAAATGAAGTTGATCGTTGAGACATAAGTCTTTACCAATCAATAAAATGTCAGTAGCATGGATCCAAGCCCTAAACTATTGATTAACTTCAAAACAAAGGGCTATGATCAAAAAGGGAAGAATCATGTTAAATCTAGAAACTTCCTTAAAACCACCTCCAAAAAAAAACCCATGAATTCTTGTTTCAAGATGACATCGATTATTGACACGTCATCACCATGAGCCAATTGTGAGAAAAGCCATGAATTAGAATTCATTATCATCAATTAGAATTGAAAGGAAGGTTGAGATGGATCCACAAGTAAAACTTCATGCAAAAAATCAAAAACCTAAAAATCATCTTTTCCTTCTGTAGAAGGCCTTGTCAATGTGTTGAAAACACTCTACAATTCGAAAAAAAGCCAAAATACTGTCGTATTTCTTAGCAAAATAAAATTGAAGCCTCAAAATGAATACAAAAGGGGAAAACACTATAAAAGTATGGGGTTGTGAAGGTAAACGCGAGTGAAAAAGTGATTTTGAAAATAATGTCGCAGGGTGACAGAAGTTTACCAAAACGAAAGCGATAGGTAAATTTTAATTCATTTTAATTTTGTTTTTAGTCGTAGAAAAGATATTTTAACACCCTAATTATTCTGCTACATATACAACTAGTGTATACTTTTTGGTAGTTTATGCAAAAGGGTAGGATAAATTATAATTACCTCTGCCAATGAAAGAAAATTTTGCAAAAATATAAAATAATTTTTATGTTTTGCAAATCTTTTCTTTTAAAATGATAAATGTTTATTCTACAAAAATGTAAAATGGTCTTTGTAAATGAAAAATCCATGCAAGTCTTTTCATCTGTTAAAAATAAACTTTGAAACTATCCCCAATAAAATTTTGTCTACCCTTTACTCTAAACCATGCCCTGTTCCATGTTCCAAAAGAGAAGTGAACCCCCATCCGTGGAAATGAAAAACCCCAACGATTCTATAAAGAAAATATTTCAAAATGCGAGGTGATGGGATGCCCTCACAAATTTCCAAGGGTATGACCAGGGGGTTGCGAAACAATTTATCATGAACTGTAACCCTACAATCATGATCACTCGCATTGGAGATAACCAAATTTCCCTAAATTCTAATGTTATTTTTGAAATCTTGAGTTTACCAAAAATAGGACTGCCCTATTACAAAAATTCCTCTAAAAGTGTCACCCAATTGGTAGAAAAATTTGGTGAAAAATGTACCATCATCCGTGACAAGGAAGGATGGATAAAGGGCGTTGCCACTTCTACACTTCCTCTTAAGTGGCAGGAAGCTACTGTCCTAATCATTAAGTTTTCACTCTAGAGGGTCGAATGTCTACCTGTGTAGCCTATCACCTTAGAATGCTGATAAATCTAAATTTTCCAAATTAAAAAGATTATATTACCAATTTACCGTATTTTCTACTTCAATCCCTAAAATCTATAGTTGTTCGTGTTCAACCTAAGAATTCTCATGAAAAATATAAATTTCATTTAATCACACATCATTGGCTTATCAAATTATTGGTCTTACAAAAAGCAAATGAAGTTAAAACTTCCTAGGATAGAATCATAGAGGAGTCTAACCAGATTATTCTAAACCCGTCGACAGTGAGTCCCAAGAAAATAGTCCATCTGAGGAGGATGCTAAATCATAGAGTTAGGAAGAGGAGCCTGAAATCCCAAAATGAAAACGCTAAACCAACACCAAGTCTGCTAAATCATCCCAACCTACATGGAAAACTCAGTGTAAGAAAACCATTCCTAAAACTTATGATAAAGGAGAAATATCAGGGCACGAGTCTAATTTACCCACACCTGAGCTAGCTACTGAATCTATATCACATCTTCGTGTGTAGAATACTGTTTTGTAGATCAAAATTGACAAACTTTGGGAATATTTCATAGAGCATTCAAAACAAGTCCAATGTGCTCTTACCCTTATGATATACATGATCAAACAAATCTTAGCAGATAGGATGATGAAATCTGATGACCCCGTCAACCAATCGCCACCTGTCGATGCCTCTCCCAATAAAAATTCCACAATCGATAGAAAACAAAAGTTTGTCAACTTTAGCAAAATCAACAAGACCATTAAATTTTCCAAGAATATCAAAGAAGAGATTTTGCTACCACTTGCCAATGAAATGCAATAGAATCAACCTCAAGAATTCGGTCCCTCCACCAAAATTGGAACCACACCAAGAAAACTGGACTTAAACGTTAGGATGCCTCCAAAAATTGATGCAGTCATCGATAATGTGGTTGCATTTATTGAGAAGCCTCCACCTTCCAAAACATAGGATCCAATGTAGAACCCAATGTAGGGAGAGGATTCCATTGAGGTAGAGCATATCAAAACAGTCATGGTTGAAACTGATATTTGATATTTATATATTATTATTTCTGCAAAATGTTTGAATGATTCATATCTATAGATATATCTTTCGTGTATATATATATATATATATATATATATATATATATATATATAAGGATGATATTATGGATAGTGTTTGAAATTGCTTGAACAATGCTTAATGTTTTATGATTACAATTTTAGCAGGTTACAATCATGAAATAATTTTGAAGACTCATTTTTATTCCTGCCAAAAACCGTTATGTTATTTTGCTCTTACAGGAACTGTTCTCTAAAAAAATTAAGATATATATATATATATATATATATATATATATATATATATATATATATATAAATATATATCTATATATATTTGCAGATGTTTTAACGATTATATGTTCTACTTTTATTGATGAAATTATTTCATTTACAAGCAACTGTAGAAATCATTATTTTCATATCTATTTTTGTAATACTTGTGTTGTCATAACAATGATATTTGGAGACCTAAAATATTTCACTTTCAAACTGCAAAAATTTAATTAGGAACTCTATGTTGTATCATAATATGTTATTTTATATTTAGAGTGATTTCTAAGAATGATTGTTTACTATTACTTATGATTTTTAGAGCCAAAATCAAATAGACCTATTTGATTATTTTTGAAAAATAATTGTATTTTCTTGTTTTGTGCAATTGTACATTTCTAGAAAAAGATGAATATCTCAATTTGCAAAAATCTAGAATATAATATCTGAAACATTTGTAGTGTTTGTGATATTTTATTAAAACCTCATTTTCTTCTTAATACATGAGGACATGCATACCTCTCAGTTTGGAGGAAAATGATGAGTATTTATTTAGCATTTATTATTTGTGATAAATTATTTAATTTCTACCTTTAAATCATGATTGCAATATATTTTAATGGTTATTTGTATTTATTATTGTGATTTATCAGTTAAAATGATGGATATGGCTAATCTAACAAATGTATGTATTTCATGCAAAATATGCGTAAGTTGTGTATGATTATACAAGAAAGTGTTAAAGAATGTTTCATAGGAGTATGATGCAGTAGCACGATATTAAGATCAGACCCTATATGTGAGAAGATGGACATAAGGATTATGGATTAAGAAAGCTTTAAATACGGTTATAGAATACAGTAGCTAATGACTGTTACATAATATAGTAGCTAAAGATTATTACCAAAGATAGTTACTGAAGTATGTTACAGAAGGTAGCTGTTGAAGAATGTTACCGAAGATAACTTTTACCAACAATTATGCAAGAAATTTCACCAAGTCAATTGATCACCGATGCATGCCACATCAGTGACAACATGGCACTCTGACATGGTAGAAGATGTTACAAAATATTTCTAGTCAGCATGATTAGTTGACTTGTCAAATATTATTCATGAGGATATTGTGATTAATAAAGTTGTTGAAAAGTATTTTATAAAGTTGTATAATTAGAATATTGTTAGGTTGTCTAGATTCTGACACAAGATTGTTATGTCCTTCCTAAGAATAAAGGCACATATAGTTACATTGTATATCTTACGAAATGTTCAAATTAGTATTGTTTTGTTATGTTCATTCATGTATTGCCACTTGGACCACTTAGGCTATTTACTAATTCCAAGGAGAATTAGGAAATTATGTTTGTCTAGAATAATTAGATTATTTATGTTAAGAACATAATTGTCGCATTATCAAGTCCACAACGCCACATGGAAAATACATGGAACAATTATATTAAGAATTATTCAAGTCATATTATATATTACATAGGAAGACCTTTGAAAAGGTCTAATCGTCAATCGACTATCTAATGAAGAAATGTTCGAAGTCTAGCTAATGTCTATAAAATTTTTGTGGAAATGCGCTAGCATGTAGATTTGAACTTCTAGCAATAAAAGTAGTACTTTAATTTTTACATATGGTAGTTGTATCATTTTTGTTATTTACTGTTTGATTTCTTTTATGTAGTTGTAATTGTATTTTTCTTGCATCCATAGAATAGAATAATGTTAGTAGTAGTTATGTGAAGAACACAAGCTTATACTAAGAGGGGGGGTGAACAGTATAAGACCACTTTTTACTTTTCTTTCCAAATCAATATTATGAAATGTATAGATAGCAATATCAACAATAGTAATCAAAGCAATGCATAAATTACCGCATACAATAGAGACACCATAATTTACGTGGTTCACCCAATGTGGGCTACTCCACGGAGAAAATATTTCACTAAAATTTTCTCAATCAATCTCTTGAGAACCCTTTCCCTATTACAATATTTATGGACCTCTGTCCAAAGGAGACACCAATCCTCTAAATCAAGTTCATTGATCTCTATCCACAAGAGAACTCCTTCTCATCTGCTCTGGCTGGTGATCCTCTAGAAGACTACTACCTCCACTACATTGACTTGTGTATCTCTCTCCACTGGAGACTCTTGTCCCCACTTAGAAGCCCTGTCCTCACTGCCCTGGCTAATGGATATCTATCCACTGGAGACTATTATCCTCTCTACTCTGTCACCTCCAAATCTTTGTCTCAAATATGAAATAAATATAGTCCTTCTGTCTAGTACAACTATACTCAATATCTATCTCTAGTCTGGCATAAAGTTATCCTTAAATCTACACCAAAATATTCTCATAAATCTACACTAAACACAGTCCTTTGGTCTAGCACAAATCTGTCCTCGATATTTGTCCTCAAGCCTTAACTCAAGGTTTGTCTCAAATCTATTGGATCTGCCCTAAACCTTAACTCAAGGTTTAAACAAATCAATAAACTCTTCTCTCAAGTCTTCTCAAAGACTTGTCTCAAATTTGTCTTGTAAGCTTCCACTAAAATCTCACACTAATTTGTCCACAAGTCCTCTCTAGAACTTGCTCAAATATGCTCTACAAGTCCTCTCTAGAACTTGCTCAATATGCTCCACAAGTCCTCTCTAGAACTTGCTCAAATATGCTCTACAATTCCTCTCTAGAACTTGCTCAATCTGCTCCACAAGTCCTCTCTAGAACTTTCTCAATATGCTCCATAATTCCTCTCTAGAACTTATCCAAATATGTATTGTAAGCTTTCACAAAAGCTCACACAAAATCAATCCACAAGTCTCCTCAAATACTTACCTCAAATCTTCTCAACAAGTCCACACAAAACTTGTCCAATCTCATAGAAACATAAAGAGAATTGTTAGAGACTCAATATATTCTATACTAATCACAATGCTCAATTACTTTCAATCACTCTCTTAGAAACATAAGGAGAATTGTTAGAGACTCAATATACTTCAAATTCAACTCAATGCTCAATCACTTTCTCAACTCAATTCATAATATAGAATAGTTTATTTTATGGAACTTGAACAATCACTTCATACATCCACTTGAATAGGCTAAACCAAATCTACTCAACCAATCACTCAATGAAATAATCCTCTCTCTCAAACCTAGTCCAAGCATACCAACTCAAAATGTTTCCAATAATGCTCAATCACAAATATCACATAACATTGATACTCATGATCTTTGAAAACCCTAGTTCAAGTTCTTCACTCAATAATTCACTTCAACAATAATGCTTATAAAAAACTCTCACATAACAATGATACTCATGTTCTCTCCAAACCCTAGTTCAAGTTTTTTTCTCAAAAACTCACTTCAACAACAATATTTATAAAACAATCTTCCCATAGCCATGATACTCACACCCTAATTCAATTTCTTCTCACAACAAATGTTTTCAACAACAATGCTTATCAAACAAGGTTTAACAACAATTCTTTATTCCAAAAAAGCTTGAAGCATTAACTCAACACACTCAATAGTAAACCCTAATAAAGTCCTTTTCAATCCAAACTTATTTTTCAGAAAACCAATCAATCAACTCAACTATGGAAGAATGTGCTCATACCTTTTTCTTGATGATGAAGGGATCTCATAAATCTGTCACAACCACAAACACTTCTATGTCAAGCTCAAAGAGGTTAGAAGATAAATCTTTCTCACAATGTAATGTAAAAACTCAATTACACCTTGTCACTCCATATTTCAAAACAACCATCAACATACATAAAATATTTATCCAATAACACCTTATAATCTCCCAATTAAAAATAAATTCGACATCCACCAAAATTAACTCAAAACCTCTTTACTCAAATTTAATGGCAAAAAGAACTTTGGCAAAAATCAAATCTAATTTTCTTATAACTCCAATAACATAAATCACTTATCAATAAAACAACATTTCATAAACCCTTATAACTCCAAATAACACTTTATAGAAAACCTCAGGCAAATAAAATTTAATTAAAAATACCTGTGCCACTAGTGGGATTCCGATCCACAATATTTGCCTCCATGAGTGCTTTAGCCGTGGGCTTGACCACCGCGTGCACTAGACGCATGCTTGAAAGCTTAGGAGTACTTCATGCTCTTTCTCGTAATTTTGGCACTCAAAAAAGAATGTGCCAAAAAGCTTTCCCCTTGGCACTCAAACTGAACACACAAACTAACCACCACGCGAATCGATTGTGGTCACTTCCACTCCCAATGCTCTCACAAAACACGTGCTACCAATGGACCACCTTTTCCAATGGGAGTGAGCCCTTCTCCTCCCATTTTCATCTTTTTTCCTGGTTCTAAAAGACAACACGAGTTTATCTTCTTCCTCAACGATTGCACGAATTATCTTTCTCTTTGGTCACATAAAATTTAATCGAAGAAGGTAAGTTCTAATGTTCTTTGGCATGGTATTTATACATGATTTCCCATTTTTCCATAGACATCAATGCTCCACGAAGTTTGATGATGTCGACACTTTTTAAAACCTTTTATAATTTATAAATTATTTAAATTCCAAAAGAATTTAAATTTTATAAATTATATTTATAAACATGACTTTAATAAAAATTAAAGCCTTCCTTGGGATAAAATTTAAACCTTTAATTTGTACTCCATTGATTTTATGAAGATTATTCTGCCACCATGGTTTTAATAAAAACCTTAATTCTACCATCACAATGTTTAATGAAACCTTTTAATTTTCACCATGGTTTTAACACAAACCCTTATAAAATAATATTTTGACAACTTTTCTTCAACTCTTTGCATTGTTCTTGGTGACAGTAATGGTGTACTCCATGGTATTAATTATAGCTTCATGTGTTCACCTTGACATCAATGACAACTTCTCACCTTGACATCAATGAAAACTAAATGAGATCAAAATGTCCAACAATCTCCCCCTTTGTCATTGATGGTAACCCAAATTCTTTTACTGAAAACTTGACCTTTCCTTTTTTCTGCTCCCCCTGGGACATTGTTCCCCCTGACTCAATGCTCTCTCAAATACCAAATCTCTCCCTCTTACTCAAATATATCCCCCTTTGACATCAATGGCAAAGGGTCACCTTTGGGGCTCGGGGATAATAATGAGCCTCTTAGATTAAACCCTTCCCCACCTCCTCTTGAGGTGGTTAATTTTGGGGTAGGAGTATTTCTACTCCTAGAAAGCACTGTTCTTTACATTTATCCTCTCTTCTTCCTATCTGATCCTTCTAATTCCTTTGACTGTTTCTTTCCATATTCATGTTCTTGTCCATGTCTAAATTCCTATCCATGTTCCTATTTTTGTTCCTATTCATATCCATGTTCATGCTCCTGTTCCTATTTATATTCATGTTCCTATTCATGTTCATGTTCCAGCTTGATTCTGGAATGTCTGCTCTACACCACTTTGCTATGTAACCATCATTATTGCACTTATAACACTTAATGTTATTATTACTTAGAGGTACACATGTCTTAGGATTTCTCTTAGTGAAGCCATATCCTCTTTTGTCATGAACCCTACAATTCATTGCCTTGTGACCAAACTGATTGCATGAGTAACAATACCCATGTAAAAACTGTCTGTTTCCATATTCCTATCTTTCTATGTCCTGAACTATGAAGCCATGTGCCCAAACTTGTGACATAAAAATCATATTCCACTGAAGCCTCCTTGTCTTGACCTCATTGGTATCCTAGTATCTCTTGACCTATTTTGATTACTGTTCCATCTGTATCTTCTTTATGCATTGTTCCTATCCTTTTTGAACTCTCTATTGTCCAACTCATCCTCAGATGTCTCACTCTCTTTTACACTGTCTTCTTCTGAAGTATCTTCATCTAAAGTTTCTTCTCCTCCAAAAATTGAGGTTGACTTTCCTTCCCATTTATTTTGAACCTGTATCCAAGACCTATTTTGCTTGATGTAGGCTTTTGTATCTTGATGAACTTATCCAAGTTATTTGAGTTGTTTTTGAACCCTTTTAGCTTGACTAGTAGTGCCACTTCTTGTGCTAACTTTTCACATTCTAAGATCTTTGCTTCTAACTTATCTTTGAACCTTTTTGCCTGAGCCTTTGAATTTTCTAAATCCTCTATAAGCAATATTCTCTCTTCATCACATTCTTGAAATTGAATTTCAATTTTAGAGTGTTGCTTTCTTACCTTCTTTACTATGTCAAGGGCATAAATAAGTTCTCCCTTGATATCATATCCATATTTCTCTAAATATTACTCTATTTGTTTATCTTTTTCCACATATTTATTTTCTATTGGCTTATCTTCTATGGGATCACCTACTTCTTCTTCTAATGCCATTAGAAGGTTTTCATATGGTCCTTCAAGTTCATCCTCATATTCATCATCACTGAAACTATATCCATCCCTTGTATAATTATCTTCAATATGTCCAAAGTTACCACGTATAAAACACTTGAGAATTACTAGAGTCCTTTTCTTAACTTGTTTTTTTTCTTCAATCATAAATATGACTTCATCTCTATCATTGTTTGAAAAACTAGCATCACTATCACTTGAGTACTTACTTGCTTTATCTGCATAGTAGCTTCTCTTATGTTTTTGAAAGAACTTCTTTCCTTGTCTGCTTTGTCCATCCTTGCTCTTCTTTTGGTGCCTGTATTTGTAGACACATAAAACACATCATGCCAAGGGAAAATACTCATATGGACATGCTACAAAACCATATGGTGGATCTTGGACAGACTCCAAGATAGAGCAGTGGTTCTAACCACTCAATTTAGGCATTTTAGCCTAAGCAGTCTGAACCGCAGCCCAGAATTGCGGTCTCCAGTATAAACTATGGTTGACACCTGTGGTCTGTAGTCTGGACCACAACTGTGACCTACGGTCTTAACTGAAGTTTAGTTAGGCCTTCCATCCAAGCAAAATTGGTTGGAATGACCAAAAGATCTAGAAGGAGGCAGTTGAAGGATGGAATATTCCAGAGTCTTCCATCCCAACTATCCTAACCACCCTTCTTGGTATTGGCTTCTCCATGAAGCCATCCCTAGCCCTAGGGGGCATGCTATAAATACCCCCATCCAAATGGGAGAGAGAGAGATGATTTGTATAGTGAAGTGCTGGAGAATTATCGAGAGAGAGTTAATGGATCAAGAGAGTAGTGAAGCCTTGTCAAATTGCATACTGACTTTGTGCATTTGAGAGCCTCTTTGCTATCCATATAAATACCAATTAGCCATGGATGCCCTAGGTGCCTAGGAGGATCAAGAAACACAAATATGGGTAAACAAAAGCCCTTAACATCGATTTGACCACAAAATCTATCAGAGGACAACAAAGGTGGCCCTTGACAATCAATTTGGACAAGGAGATCAAGCCCACTGCCCCTAATTCTAAGGGTAAACATATCAGAGGTTAAACCATGGCTATCAACCATATTTCATAGTGCAGACCGCCCATCACAGCTATAGTTTGCAATAGGTTAATGATCACCTTACTTGCTTTGCTTTTGACCGCATAGATTAGTTATATTAGTCTTTTCATAGGTTTAATTGCATTTTAGAAAAATTCTGACCGTATAAATTAGACATTTCATGTATTGTATTAAGTAGGATTACATTGGATATTTTATGCCCATTATTGTTCCTAATTTGATATTTGATCCATGCATCATTTGCTTATTCATGTCCTTCATGTTGTAGCATAATTCTTGATTTAATTAGAATAGTTTAAAGTCTTTCTTTATGCTTTCTTATTTTTCTAGTTTAATGGCACTTACATGCATATTCCCTTAAAGGGCCTCATCATGAGAGGCTATCAATATTTTTAATTGTGTGTTGTTGTTTCTTGTTCATAGGGAGACAGGTGCAAGAGGAGCTTATGTCATAATCCTTCCACATTGCGGAGAAGGGGGTTAGCTCCACCCCAAGGTAGTTTGTGACTAATCAACAGAGCACCATAAGTGTGCCTACCCTATTGAGGGTATTGGAAATTGTAATATCAGTATCATATTTCAAGTGAACATAAGAGGGCATTTTTGTAATCAAAACTCAAAAGATTAATATGAGAAACCTTACATACTTTGTTTCTGTTCAATTTATGTACTTGTGTGAATATTTATGCTTTTATGATGGAATATATCAATGTAGTAGCTAGGTGCACGCTCCGTGGTTAGGTCAGATGGTGATCATGGTGAAACCCTGCAATTTTAGCCCCGAGTTCTAATTTTTCTTGGCTATTTCTTATCTCAGGTGCTAATCACAACTTTCAACTATGGTTATTTTTTGGCCCGTGGCTATAACCTGCAGTCACCACTGCAGCATGCAGATCGAACTTGTGGTTTACAGAGGAAAATACAGACAACAGGAAACTTAGTGGGTAGTAGAGCAGGAGCTAAGGTAGGCCCCAATTTCACTATCTATTCTGAATATTCTTCTCTGTATCTTTCCAAAAGCATCGAACTATTGCAAAATAGGAACTCAAATAAAAAAGGGTCAATGAACAATTCCTAGTTTGTTTCCATTTTCCTTTTATTAGAAAGGCATTGTTAGGAATAGCGGACCTCTAAGTGAAATTCGCCCCTAAATACAACCTTGATAGATATGGCATGTCGTTTGCATGCTTGAGGCCCAATTAGTGGCCATGTAATTGTAATTGCATCGTCAAAATATCATATAGGACATTAGCATGAATTCTTTTTGAAATTGAAATGTTCCTTTCTTTTCATGCATATCATGTAGGAATGATCATTATGCTCTTTTATGCATTTGTCATTTTTGCAAAGTAAAAGGAACTACACACACCACCTAGCACATAGACGTTAGTGAGTTGGGCTTCATATCCAACCACTAGTAGGGTTCAACGAAGGTGGACGTAACTTCCATCTGTTGGCCCAAATCCCACGTACCATGTGTTAATAGACCATACCGGGTCCAAGATCCTTTCATACCCTAAACAATTTGCATATACTCCTCTTCAGAGGGTATGACGTTGATTGGGGAAAATGGGTGAGGAACTGGGAGGACCTGTGCCCCATGACCGTGTGTGGGCTTCACTTCCACACATTATAGGTTGGTTTATGTGACTTGGGTTTCATCGCCAAGTTGTCGATCTATGGGTATACAGGTGAAAGCTAATTTAACTAAGTATAAAATCTAATAGTCTTTCAAAACACATAAGAGTTTCTAACACTGATACAACACATCTAAAAATAACATCAAATAGTTTAGGGCTCACAATAAAAATTTAAAAGGAGATAATCATCATTTGTATACTTTGTTTGCATAATAAAACACATCTAGACGTTAGGTACACAAATGGTGAACCCACGAGGTGATTGACAAAGGTCTAGGATCGATACCCATGATCAAACCCCAAATGGTTCACAACAACATGTGTTGAGTCCTCACACACATGAGCAAACCAAACGATGTTCGACAAGCATTAGAGATGACAAATCAACATGAGGAGATCCCATTGAGCAGACCCCCAATAGAGGAGCTTCAGTACACTCCTTTAGGCACAAGACTGAGTGTGGAGCTTCTCAGCATGAGGATGCTCTACTCCAAAGCCATTATCGAGACCGCACGCACATGCCTCCATGGAATCAGTCAAGGAATATGTTGTGCAGGGGACCAAGTTGGTTCCCATACGTACTAGGTCCATAAGAGGTTCTAACCCTCCATAGTTAGAGTATAGACAGACTAGAGATTCACCCATTCAAGGGCAAGAGGACAAGCTTGATTTCAAGCATAGGTCCACCCATACTCCCATGCATGGCTCACCATGCAAGATCACCATTGATATATCAAAGGTGGAAGTTAATGGAACACCACCACATGAGCGGTGGAGGTCTAGACAGTTAGATGGTCTAGGTAGTGTTCTTGAGTAGCTAGGCTGCAAGCCTATAGCTCCGCCCACTCATGCTCTGAGTGAGCATAGTGATAGTTGTATCAAGATCACTAGAGAGCATGGATAGGTGTCTAAGAACCCTCATGTAACATGTACACCATCCACATATTTGTATGATGGGTACAAAACCCATAAGGTAGCTCTCATAAAGCACACACATCGAAGTCCTCCCACGGTCGACCAGATCAACAAATCACATAGACTAGTGTTTGAGCAAAGACGTCAACTCCTCCAAGATCAATTGGATGATGCTCGCCTAGAGAGGCAAAATATTGAAGATAAAAATGGTCAAGCGCAAATGCTCCTATGACAAAGATTATATGAGCAATGCATGCACGAGGAGCATATTTTAGCTTAGGAGTGCATAGAGCAGGAGGATCGGCTAGCCAGGGCTAGCCTATACCCTCTCGAGGAGCATAGAGAGCATGTGCGTAGGAGGGCTGTGTCCCTAGATGATATGCACAAGGAGTGTAAAGACGCTTGTACTCATGTCAGTGCCCAATAGAGGGAGTGACTACCGTCACTCAATGATCTTAGACAGAGGCAACATGAACATGTAGATGTAGACGGATACGATTAGGGGTATCCTGAGAGTTATCAAGTTGAGAAGGAGGAAGAGCCATGTACTCCACCTCCCTCGAAGAAGACATTACCTCCTAGACCACATTCACATCAACTTAGGGAGGAGGAATTTTTCTCTTCTAAGGCGTACAAGATTTTGGATGATAGGATCAAATAAATGGAGAGGCAAGGCATGACTATGCAAAAGTTGACACTGAGGAAGATACACAATGAACCTCTAGACCCCTAGGTGCCTACGCATCCATATCCTGAGCATTTTGATATGCCCAGATTAGAAAAATTCAAGGGTGATGAGGATTCCCAAGAGCATGTCACAAGTGATTTGGATGCCTATTTTTAGATAGAGAGTTAGGATGCCTTGTTGTTGCACACTTTCATTACAACACTCTCCAGCCTGGCCTAAGAGTGGTTCAACTAGTTGAAGAAACACAATATTACTAGTTTCGAGCAGTTAGCTGATGCATTTCTTGAACGCTATTCATTTGGCATCAAGAAATAGGCCAACCTTTTTTATTTGGTTGCGTTAGCTCAGCACGACGATGAGCCCATCGAGCAATACGGAAAGAGATGGCATAGAATAATGGCAAAGCTACCATTCCCTATTCTTGCAGCTGAATTGACCCAAATGTTCATAAAGAGTTGTGCCAAGCACATCTTACTACTATTGAAGCTACAATAGTACCCTACATTTGAGGAAGCTATGGCGCAGGTCAAGGTGATCGAGGATATCAAGTTGCAAGAAGGCAACTTGAAACTCAAGACTAGGAAAAAGGGGTTTAAAAAGAGTACTACGAAGCAACAAGGCAAGCAGGCCCACGTAAATCAAGTAGTATTAAATCTTGGATGAGAGGACAAGGGATAGCAAAAGCGTAATTATCAGGCTCAACCTCCTCCTACGCGTTATGAGACATGCAAGAATAACTATAAGGGCAAAAACAAAGAAGAGCATCCACCTCGCCAGTTCACACCTCTGACAAAATCGATGACTTCAATTTTCCATCAACTATGCGAGGCCAAGGCCATATGATTTCTTGAGGTCAAATTAGTAGATCCAAATGTGCCAAAGTCAAAGTGGCATCAAGACGATCTATTCTGCATATTCCATAGAGTGAAAGGCCACGACATCGAGACATGTTGGTCCTTCAAACACATTGTGCAGAACATGATAGAAAAAGGAGAGCTTGTTGTACTAGGCAATCCATAGGCACCCGATAATAGAAACATGGGGATTTTCAAGAATCCACTACCTAATCACGAGGCACCTTGTAACAACACCGGCCAAGTCAATCAAGTGAGAATCGAACCACCTACCTAGGGGTTCATAGGTATGGTCAATGTTGTTACTAGACATGGGAGGTATGATCAACCGAATCAACCTTGTGCTCCCATTAGAATACAAGCTACACCGGATCAATGACCAGCTCAGAACATTCCAGGCCCACCAACTAGATCGGTGGTGACCATAAGGAGCATGTTAGTTCAGAACCTGTAGATAACTCCTAGGAAGTTGTCAATATATGAGCTTATTCAGCAATCCCCTAGACACAGGGAGACTCTTATGGATATTCTAAGGTCCATTGAGGTACAATCCCAAGATGTCCATGCATTTACAAATTTTGTGGGACATGTACAACAGTTTCAGGAACCCACGATACAATTTTATGATCATGAAGTGAAGATGGTTCCTACTATTACGGCTGACCCATCACTACATATTATCGCGTGTGTTAACCACATGCCTTTCAAAAGGGTCTTGATCGACATGGGGTCCTCGATCAATATAATTACGACCAAGGCATTGAGCCATCTCAAGCTACCCAAATCACACATTGTGCCTACCACCTTTATGTTGAGAGCATTTAACGATGCACTATGCTCGATGGTTGGTACAATTGTTCTACCTATTCAGGTGGGACTCAAGACCATCTCTATGATGTGTCACGTGATAGAGGGTGCCATGCAGTACAACATTCTTCTTGGAAGACCTTGGATTCATGAAATGCGTTGCGTCCCCTCTATCTTGCATCAATGCATGAAGTACATTCATGAGGGATAAGTTCACGTAGTGTCCTTAGATGAAGAACCATTCAAGTTCATGAACCTAGAAGATTTTCCTGGGGGTTTTGTACCCCCATCGATGCACTTGGATATCCGACATGTTTTGTCGATTAAGATTCCAATATATAAACTAGTAGCCCGTGCTCAATCATCGATATCTGTGTCACACAGATATGAGTATACGACTGTAACTTCTCTAAAATTGACTGCATCGGCGATGCATCGACAAGTCAAGAAGCTAAAGGTAAAATTGGGCAAGAAAGTAGAAAATCATATGCCCGGACCAGTCGCCAATGAGACTCCAACTCCCATGGATGTGGAAGAACCTCAAGATAAAGTTGAGGAGGCACCTCAGCTTGCTTCGCTTGCATCTTCAGCAGGGTCATCTGCACCGTAGGTTATCGTTCATCTGGCTAGCATAGGGTTGGATGAATATCTTGTGCAAAATGTTACTTTTGGACCTATCTTGAAAACTACACGAGATATGGGCTGACCACATGCCCATTAATTTTTGATTGGATCTATAGTGCCATTGGGTGAGCCACCCAACCAAACAAACTTCATCTACATAGGGATGGATAAAGCACCCACCAAAATGTCCGTAGATGAGGACGATGATGAGCCATTCGCTATGAATGTGCGCTATATGTCCAACTTGGAATACGCCATGCACATTTTTGAGTCGTATCATTGGCATGGACACGACCTTGGTCTTTTTGAACAAGGACGTAGGACTCCGCTTGAACCTCATTATTAGTTAGCTACTGATAGGTTCGGGTTAGGGTTACAGGTACAAGATCATGATGATTTTCTTATTGCATCCTTAGATCGCATGTACCTGAGTCTGGGGGATGATGTGGATTTTAATCCATATCACCCTAATCCTTCCAACTATTGGAGGACTTGCCAGATGGTATCATTTGTTACCATAGGGCCACCTGATTCATATCATGATGGGCCCTTAGAGGACAACCCCAAAGGCAACTTGGGTAACCAAATCCATAGTGCTACCAACGACACTAGTATGCAGGTGTATAGCCCCACTACTATAGACGATCTCAAGTTGGGAGATATTTGTGATGATGATGGAGAGGAGTCCACCTCCAAAATGAGTGGACCTAGTTACGATGCAGATGATGAGTCCTCAAATGATGATCAATCTAAGGAGGAAATTGAGCCGACCTTTCCAGGTCTAGTGTTTATATGCCATCTGCTACCTATGGAACAAGTGGAAGAGACGAACGAGTGCTTCATAGCCGATAGTGATTATGAAGATGAAATAGAGGAGGCTTACTTAAAGCCTCATCCAACTAACCTCCCACTGTGCATAGACACAATAGAGTGGCCCATCCATGGTAGTGACCACAGTGATGAAGATGAGAGGACCGATTCCAGGCTCGTGTATCCACAATATCTATTGCCTAGGGAATCAGAGCATGTTATGGAGGAAGTACCTCCCAACACTGAGCGCTCTGAGGAAGAAGCAGCACCAGTTTACACATCAGTATCATATATACGATCGTTCTATCAGATTTATATGGATAGTGATTATAGCTATCACAAAATCAAATACATGGGGCCACATTTGGCAGATCACCCCTTAGAGGAGGGTGGAAATGACAGATTGTATTTGTATAGTGATGATGAGGATTCAATGGATATGGCCTATTTGGGACCTCATCACTTTTGTAATAGGCCTCCACCTCGAGGTCCCCCACCTATTACAGCTGCAGGTTTGCATCCGGAGATTAATCTCCATCGCAGCCTGAGGGAAAGAAGAGAGCTCAAAGAGAGGTATTAGGAACTCTTTCCCCATCCACCTACATGCACAAGGATCCTTGAGTTGAGAGATCCCATTTTTCAGCTAGTGTATCAGGAGGATCCAGTTATACGGGCATCCCATAGAGGATCTATTTGTGCTCGTACCATCTGAGACAGATCTTGGGTACAAAAGCTACGCTTCAAAGATAAAGTTTTGTCCGTGTGGTTTCGAAGATCAATTCCATTCCATCAACATGGTCTCCATGGATTTGACCACTCCACTTCGTAATCCAGCAGATCCATCCAAACCGCTGCATCTAAATATGGATGCTATCGATTGGGATCACCGGTCCAACATGAAGATTTCTTTGCTAATGAAGAAATGATGCAACTATTTCATTTTGTGCTAGGTTATGCTCATGATGTTTATCATGCTGAGGATGCTTCCCATGAGGAACATGTGAACCCGACTGATGACATCCATCTGATTTCTATTCCTCACAAGCTTGAGGAATGATCACATATGTCAGTAGAGAAAACCTTCGATGTGGATATCAATAAAGATCCCACCAATCCAAAGAAGGTTATATTTGGAGAGAGTCTCACTCCGGATAAGCATGATAGCATCATCCCTCTACTGAAAGAGAGACCTGATCTCTTTTCTTGGACTTACAAAGACATGTCGGGTCTAGATCTAAAATTGGTTACTCATAACCTTTCGCTAGATCTGTCGAAGAAGCCAGTCAAGAAAAACCTCAAAAAAATGCATCCAACAATAGCCTTAATGGTGAAAGACGAGTTACAAAAGCTGTTGGACGTAGAGTTCATCATCTCCATTGACTATCTAGAATGGGTGTCCAATATGGTGCCCATAGGAAAGCCAGATGGAAGGGTCCATATTTGTACGGATTTTAGAGATCTCAACAAGGCAACACCCAAAGATTCATTTTTGTTGCCAAATATCGATGCTCTGGTAGACGCCACTGTAGGTCATGAAATGCTCTCCCTTATGGATGATTTTTTGGATACAATTATATTCGGATAAAACTCGAAGATCAACATAAAACCGCATTTATATTTTTACAAAGTTATGCCATTCGGTCTTAAAAATGATGGTGCCACATATCAACGGGCTATGACATATATATTTCATGACTACATGCATAAAATCTTAGAAGATTATATCGATGACTTACTAGCTAAGTCGTTGCTATGAGCAAAGCATGCAAAGGTCTTAAGGAAGGTCTTCGATCGCTTGATAGAGCATAATGTCAGATTGAATCCTAAGAAGTGTGTATTTGGTGTAACTTTAGGTAAACTCTTGGGATTCATCATTTCTAAATGAGGCATCGAAGTAGACCCAACAAAGGTCACGGCTATTCTAGAGATGCGTCCTCCCACTAAAATCAAAGAACTAAGAAGCCTTCAGGGCAAAGTAGCATCCATAAAGTGATTCATCACTCAATTATCGGATAAATGTCGACCCATGAATCGACTGATACACAAGGGGGTCCCATTTGATTGGGACAAGGACTGCCAAGCAGCATTTGCTAAGATTAAGCAATACTTGGAAACATCGCCAGTACTAGCTCCACCAAGGCCAGATGAGCCTTTTTTGCTATATATCGGAAACCTACTTTGCATTAGGGACCATGTTAGCCCAAAAGAATGTGCAAGGCAAAGAGCAAGTCATATATTACATCAGTCACACCTTGGTGAGTTATGAGTTAGGATATGCATATGTTGAGAAGCTTTGTTTAGTAGTGGTGTTCGCTACCAAGAAATTGTGGCATTACATGCTAAGTCATACGACATATGTTATATCAAAATAGAATCCTTTGCAATATATGATGATAAAGACATATCATAACACACATACTACAAAGTGGATCATGCTATTGAAAGAATTCGATTTGCAATTCATCAGCCAAAAGTCCATCAAGGGACAATTCATAGCTGATCAGCTGGCTGAGGCACCACTGTCCAACAATAGGCCTCTAACCATTGAGCTTCCAGATGATGCGGTCTTCATAATATCTAAAGCTCTCGAACCTAAGGAACTAGAGAATAATGATGATATTACATTGTTCTTTGATGGTTCGAAGTGTGAGCAATGGGGTGGTGTAGGAATAGTGTTTTTCATGCCACAAGGAGCTCCAATGCCCTTGTCATTCAAGTTAGAATTTTTGTGCACCAAAAATAATGCTAAGTACAAAGCCCTAATTTTGGGCCTCCACGTAGCCATCACCATGGGTATTAAAATATTGAACATTTTTGGCGATTCTCTGCTCATAGTTAACCAGGTTAAGGGGCTCTTTCAGTGTCGATGTCCCGTACTGAAAGCCTACAAAGATCTTATTGCCACTTATCTGGCTAAATTTGAATGGTATGACATAGAGGAAATCCCTCGTTCATCAAATAGGTTCGCAGACACCATGGCATCTTTGGGGTCCTTGATCCCTCAGAATCCGTTTGCTAATTTTACTACCATCCATGTTAGAATGCTCTCACACCCAACACTAGATCATGCAGCCTTTGATAACAAAGATTCAGTCAACATGATTATCGTGGAACCAATAGCTAATTGGTTCCATAGAGCAAAATAATTTCTTAAGCAGGCACCCTGGGAGTCATTGACTTCTCAGAGTCCTATGGGGAGTGGTACTACCATTCACCACAAGGTTATTTCCAAGTTTGCATTTACAAAGTTAAATACGCAGGGGGAGCAGGTCGTCTTAGCAGTCGAAGCTGAGGCTTGTCAAAGTTGGATGTTGCAAATCAAAGACTTCCTAAAGCTTGGTATGACCCCAGAGGGATTGTTATCTGATGCAAGATGCAAATTCAAATAGAAAGTGACTAAGTATATCTTGATAGGAGACATTTTGTATCGACATAGCCACGAAGGAGTTTTCCTTTGATGTCTTGAGCTCCAGGAGTCATAATGGGCAATTTCAGAAGCTCACGATGGTACATGTGGTGGCCATTTCAACGACATGGCTATCATCAAACGCATCCTTTGCATGGGTTATTATTGGCCCACTATGGAGAAGGATTGCAATGTGTATGTCAAGAAATGCGTTAAATGTCAACATCATGCTAATCTTATGCACTTGCCATCATAGGCCTTACAGCCCATTTAGATTTCTTGGCCATTTGCTTAGTGGGGACTAGATCTTATTGGCAATATCTCTCCTCCATCGTCAGGCCGACATACATTCATTATCATGGCTACTGATTATTTTACAAAGTGGGTGGAAGCCATTCCCCTTACAATGACCACTAGAGCTCGCATCACAAAATTTATTCTCGAGCATATCATATGTCATTTTGGGATACCATCCAAAATAATTTTGGATAATGGAACTTCTTTTAAGAACAAAACTATGTGGGCTTTAGAATCTAAATACCGCATTAAACACAATTTTGCAACTCCATATTATCCGCAAGCAAACGGGCAAGTTGAGGCCTCAAACAACACTGTGGTAGCCATCTTGAAAAAGATAGTGCAAGAACACCACAAGGATTGGTATATACAGCTGCCCCTTGCATTATGGGCTTACAGGACTAGCATTCGGACGTCCATTGGGGTAACGTTGTTTTCACTAGTATATGGCGCTAAGGCCATTATGCCCTTAGAGTTGGAAATTCCAATGCTGTGCATCGCATTGAAAGAGTTCATCGATGACGACACCATGTGACAAGCTCACCTCGATCAATTGACATTGCTCGATGAACACTGTGTGAATACCCTCGAGCATCTTTGCATTTATCAAGAGCGATTAAAATGAGCTTACAATGTCAAAGTCCACTAGAGATATTTTGAAGTTGGGGATCTTGTGCTGAAAGAGAACCAACAGAACTCAAATTTGCCACTTGATATGCGAGACAAATTCATGGCTAACTGGCTAGGGCTTTACATCATATCTAAAAATATTGGTCCAGGTACCTATCGCCTAATGTCGCTAGAGGGTGTGGAAGATCTTGAGCCTCTCAATATCATCCATCTTAAGGCATTCTATGCTTGAGAGTGTAGTAAAGGCACCAAAGGCATCTGTAAGCCCTTTGGTCAACCCAAAAGCTCTGAGGGTTTTGTCTCAACCGCTCGGTCATCCCAAAATGCCCCAAGCTCTCTGATTAAGGAGCTTGGTCAAGTAAAGGCACCAAAGGCATCTGTAAGCCCTTTGGTCAACCCAAAAGCTCCGAGGGTTTTGTCTCAACCGCTCGGTCATCCCAAAATATCCCAAGCTCTCTATTGAGTAGCTTGGTCAACTAAAAGGCTCCAAAGGTAAAACTTTGAAAAAAAGGTTCCTCATTGTTTGGTCATCCTTAAAAGCTCCAAGGACATGTACTCATCATTTGGTCAAATATGAAAGCTCAAAAATCTATAAAAATCAAGAAAAATATATAAAAGTCCAAATTTTTTTTGGTAAAGCTTAAAATCCAAAAACATTTGCATTTACATTTTGCATTTTCATTTGCATTCACACATGCATTCACATCATCATATTGCATTTAGGCATTTGTCATCCGTTGTATTCCACAGTAGAGTGTAATGCGTCTATCAAAATTTTACAAATTATCACATGTTTGTATGTCAATCATGCACCCTTGCATTTATCATAATTCATTGCATTCATACGCGATACCTGTTGTGGAGAAATATGTATGTATATTAAGTTTTTATGTCACTCAGCCATACCTAGTGGGTTCTTCAAATATTGTAGAAAGCTTGTTTTGTTGTTATAGACAAGGTCATTAGTTGGGATAGTGCTTCAACATATCAGAATTCGGCCACTAAGCAAAACAATATAAAATCATGCTAAGACGAGAGAGGATGAAAGCTATGAAAGCAGTCTTAGGTATCTAGAGATATGGGTTTCACGACCTTCTTATCTTGCAAATAGTCGGTCTAGAAAGGTGTACTTTGGAAAAAGGACAAGAATTTCCCCTATAAATCCCAAAGTCACAAAGTTAAAATCCCAAGATTACAAAGTGCAAAAGTACAAATTTCAAGTTCAAAATGTAAAGTGACATAGTGAATCAAAAGCACTATAAAAATCCCTTGCTCAAAGAAAATGGTAACACGTGGACTAACAGTGATTTTTATCACTACACATGAGCAAGTAAGAAGGGTGAGAACTTGAATCCCTGGATTGTCCACCTTTTGAAAGCCATAGAGTGATCCTCGATCACAGTAATGGGTTGGAAGAGTCCTCCTACAATCGAAGGGGTAGTTCTATTGGATGATCCCCAAACGTAGCAATGGGTTGAAAGAGTCCCGCCTGCATTTGGAGGGGTAGCCCTGATCAATTTATAAGATGAGCTAGCTCTAGGCACCTAGGATGGTCTAGCTATATAAGTCTAATAAAAGCTGAAACAAGGATGGTACGATCGTATGAGAAACCCTATCTCACATATGGGTTGAAAGAGTCCCGACTGACATACGGGGTATGCTTACGATCTATCTGAAAATACTCACATGCACACATAGGAATAATGAATAGTTGGGTCTATCATGACAAAAGACTTGTCCAATATAATCCTTGTATAGTTAGTATGTGATTTTTGGAGAAATATACTAGGGTGTTTGTGTATCGCTCCAAATTTTTTGCATCCTTACCTTCAGGCTATAGGATCCGTGCCCGGAAGGAGGATGGGAAAAGGATGTCGTGGTACCTCGGACTGAGAGGACTTTGCGAAGGTCCCGCCTCTCAAGGGAGGTGTATTTTGATGATTTTTCGACGGATGGTGGGTTCACCAGGAAACATTTAATGGTAGTTTCCACGCCTAGGTTTGGAATGTGTTTTTATGTGTTCATTTTTAGTCTTAAGCATTCATATCCTAGGTTTGGCCAAATGAGTCTAAATTAATCTATATGAAAATGCAGATTTTAATGAATACAGAGAACAAATTTAAGACAAAAAAATAGAGAAATTAAGGAAGAATAAGAAGAATACCTGATCCGGATGTCTGATGGAGATTCTGATGTTTGAAGCAGTCAGGATCGTCTGGAATTCGACAGAATCATCTGAGATCAGACAAGATCATCTGAGATCTGACGAATTCGTCAGAGACCTGCAAACAGAAAAACAGATGCAAAATACCGAGAATACAACTATTCTAGTAGAGGGAAACTATGCAAAATAATAGTGACAACACTGAACTGAAACTTAAAGACCGAAACATGTATGAATGATGCTGATTAAATCACAATTATGGTTTAATTATGCCTTTGATCTAGATGGGTGAACTCCAAAATGCAATATAACATAAAATATCAAATAAACTAGCTAATTTGCAGAATAAAACAACAGAGAAAAGGTGAAGAAATGCAAACTTATGGCACTGATTGCCTCAATGTGGACTGCAATCGAGATCGTCTCGCATCAGTACGAAATCGTCTCTGATTCGACAGGATCGCCTCCGATCTGAACAGGTTCGTCGACGACGATGTATGCTTGCTCCGACTGAAAAACAAGATGGTACCTGCAACAAAATTGATATAGGACTACTGCAAATGAAAACTTAGGATGATTTAACGTGCATGAAGTTAAGTTACAGAGAATTTCAGCCAGGGGTTGGGAGGGGAAGGTCCTAAGGATTAAATAGGCTTAGGGGAGTAGTTAGGAGGTTGGAGATCATCCCTATTTGGGAGATCTCCAACGGGGAGGGTCTCTAACGGCGCAGACACGCTTCTGCCCGGATTAGAGGCCCGTTGGAACAGAAGCTAATTGTGAAAAATCAGTTTTGCGACAAGATCACCTGGACGTCCTAGCCTGGACGAAATCGTCAGATCTGGGGCGATATCGTCTGATCGGCGACGATATCATCAAACGGTCAAAACAACCTCTAAAAATGGTGCGAAAAAGGGGGAAACGGATTACCCGATGGTTAACGGGCGGTTTGGGAGGTTAAAATTTGAATTTAAATTATTTACTAAGGTGAATGTAATTATGACAATTTTACTGCGCCAATTTTAGGGTGCTACATTTTGCCCCCTCTTTAGCGAATTTTTTGAAGAAAATGCGTTAAAGATGAGTTCTTCTCGATCTACGAGAAAGCAAAAATTATTCCCATTTTTAGGCGACGATTCTTGGTCGAATCGTACGACAACTTACTATGGTGCCCCCTCCGTGTTTTTACCCAAATCGAACGTTTGAGGTAAAAACGCGGAAAAGCAAAAAATTATTTTTGAATAAAATTAAGAAAAATAGGGTAAAACCCTAATTCATTTTTACTGTTCATTTTTCTGGTTTTTAGAGCTCTGAAGCAAAAATGGTGGAGACGACGCACAGATCAACAGAGGTCCGACGCGGTCTACGGGTAAGAGTCTAGACTTAACTAGAATGCTTTAATTTGATT
The DNA here is from genome assembly GCA_028583015.1 of Wollemia nobilis. Lineage (NCBI taxonomy): Eukaryota > Viridiplantae > Streptophyta > Pinopsida > Araucariales > Araucariaceae > Wollemia > Wollemia nobilis. Next base: position 14,721,971 of record JAQPPZ010016724.1, read on the forward strand.
TTACATGCTTTTTAGGTAGATTTTAGATGAATTTTGAGCATCGCGGCCATTTTTGGGCCGTCGACGTCGTCGGGACGAAATCGTCCCGATTTCGACGAAATCGTCTCAATTTCGTCAATTTCGTCCAAGGGCGAAATCGACGAAAGGGGGACGATTTCATCAAATTAGAGACGATTTCGGCTTGCAAAATCGGAGACGATTCTGCTCAAATTTGGGACGATATCGTCCAATAGTGGGCGATATCATCAATTGCATAAAATTGAACTTTTAACTTGCATTATTAATTACTTGAATTGTTTATTAATGATTGTTTGTTGTTTTGTTGTTTATGTTGCAGAGAGGTTTGCTAAAGAGCAGGGAATGGAAGTATGGAGGTTTGAGGGATGACTTGGCCGCTCTCACACAGGCAGAGCGAGATCAGCTGGCACAAGCCAACTTGCAACATGTGGCAGAGATGCCACAGGTGTCTACGGATATGGGGCTACTGACGACCCTAGCAGAGAGATGGTATCCGGGTTCCTCATGTTTTTGGCTACCGACAGGGGAGATGACTCCCACTCTAGAGGATGTATGGAGGATTCTAAGAATCCCCATACAAGGACGATTGATCACTCCTACGGCCAACCAGGGCCACGCTATGGGACGACCGTGTGGTGACCCGAGCTTCGCCCTGGAGAAGGGCGAAGTTAATATCGAGGCACTACGCCAGATGCCTGGGGCATCTAGACTCACACGGGTGCTAGCTGGAGTAGTTGGTGGACTTTTGCTGTGCCACCAGAGCGGGTGCAGGGTGCCGTGGATGCTGGCAGATGTGATCTACGACATGCGGGACCACGGGTACAGGTTCTCTTGGGGCAGCTATGTACTATGCCGATTGTACAGGATCCTATATGGGGTCGTGTACAAGGGCGGCCGATGTCTGGTGATGACATCGCTTCTACAAGTTTGGTGCTAGGAGCACATTGCAGTGCGGAGGCCGATAGGGCTTCCTCTAACAGGGGTAGACGGGGAGAGGCCCCGAGTCTTCTACTGGTGGCTCCGGAGAGGGTCACAACGACGGATCGACCTTCCTATGTCCCGGAGGCTACTGGATGACTTAGTCCCGGATCAGATTACCTAGAGGCCATGGAGGGAGCATCCAGGGTGGGCCGAGGATGGACAGGAGCTGGCTCACGTCGAGTGAGTTTGCCGGCTACGGATGGAGAGGGGAGAGGTGGAGCTCCACCGCTATGACCGAGTTTTGCGGTAGTTCGGTCTACAGTAGGGGATCCCATCTCTGAGGGATTATGAGTTTTCCCAGACTGTCCGGGATAACACCACAGTTAGCGGGGCTCCAGACATGCAACGGTTCTGGAGTCAGGACGCGGATGATGCCCCCATCCAGCCAGTAGATGGGGACGACGTAGGTGTAGCCGATGGCTACGATGCCTGGTACGTAGGCATCCGCCCTCCTCGGATGACGAGGGCACAGGGTCCGATACACGTAGTTGTGCGTCGGATAGGGAGGCGGTGCCAGGCGGCTATGGAGGCGGCCCAGGGTCACGGTAGGAGAGAGCCGAGGAGGCCACAGGCACAGGAGAGGCCACGACAGAGGGAGAGGAGGGAGGCGAGACCCCCATCTCCATAGAGGGAGAGGCCACCATCGCCCGATAAGGGCAAGGGCATTGACACGGGGGAGAGTAGCGAGACCGCTACTCTTCGAGCGGAGAGAGATCATCTCCAGGCACAGGTGCAGACTCTACAGGATGAGGCTGCATGCCACCGAGCTGAGGTGGCACAGCTGCGAGACGAGATTGCATGCCTCAGGGCATGGGGTGGAGGGGCGAGCACTAGGGAGCTAACACGGGCTATTGCCCAACTTACTTTCTACTAGACTTTGTACTATCAACTGGTGCCAGAGGCGGATAGACTACCCCTGCCAGCCAACATCGCAGATCCGATCAGGATCGGGTCGTCGAGGACCTCGTCCCGATCGAGGACTAGGACTACTCAGACTGCGATGGGGCCACCTCGTCCACCTCAGGGCGGGGGAGGAGATGAGGCGGAGAGCTCGAGGGGCTCTCGAGGCTAGAGGGCTGCACAGCTTTGTACAGATTGACATTGTATTATTATTATTTTGTTGATAGAGGATTGAGTATGCCGAGGTACAGATTGTGGCATACCAATCCAGTTTTGATGATGTATATATACTGTGGATATATATATGATATGTTTTTGATCATATGACTTGTGTTATGTGTATGCTTATGATGCTTTTATGTTTGTTTGATTGATTTGATAATTGGATTGAGGATTCATGAAATTATGTCATTTTGAAAATTTATACTTTTGATGTCATGCGGTAATATTTTAAATGAAATAATCTGATGTAACAAATTGATTGTTTGTAATGTGATGTAATAAAAAAATAAAAAGAGACTTCTAACAATAATTTCAAAGGACATTGTCGCTATTATAGACCATTTCATGGAGTCGCTGCTCACTCGGTCGTCAAGCTAATCCTAGGATAGAAATATTGTTAAAAGTAAAAGAGTGCTTAAGAGAATGCCTTAAGACTTTGGTGCAATGGTGAAAATGATGGTGATGATGGTTTGTTTTTCAGATTTTCATAAAAATAGTATGCATGAAATAATGTTAAAATGATTTTTGCTAGGCATAAATTCCTAAGTGTGATAAAATTTTTGGATAATTCTTTAGGAATTATACCATCATTGCAAAATTGAAGGTTGACATAATGACATGAAATAATGAAAATGTGTTTGCTTTTTAAAAGCATAATTTGTGTAACATAATGAATTAAGTCATATGGTTTTCATGATTTTTAATAAATGGGGAATAAAAATTGTTACAATGGTTTGCGCTAGGCATAGAATATGTAGGTATAGACTTATACCATCATCGCGAAAATCAAAAAAAAGATAGTTTTATTGCATGGTTGATTTTTTTAATAAACAGAAAATATGAAGATGAGGACTTGCGCTAGGCATAAAATTCCAATTTTGGTTTTGGAACTATACCATCGTCGCGAAAGTCAACCAGATATATATGTTTTGATTGTATATTTTGAAAGAAATTTTGATTTTTCTATTATATAGTTGTCTTTATGGTAAGCAACTGTACTTGATTTATTCCAAACAAGTTGCAAAAATAATATTTCAAAGTATTTTGAAGACAAAAGTTAGATTTATAAGGAATCCCATGTGCATATGTGAATTCATTTCCGATCTTGATTTATCATAATGATACACAAAATCTCTCAAATACAAATGTGTGTGCAATTGCTTTGTGCATTTACCAGTTTTGAGCAAGATAATATGATACAAGTGATTTGAAGAAACCAAATAAGTGTTCATTAACCATGATGTAGATGCATATAACCATACTAGACTACTATGTAGGTCGGATTATCAAGAGCTAGCTAATCCATAAGCAGACATAGGTCTCGTACAAAAGAAGGTCGCTAATGTGACAGACATATCACCACGCTAGGAGTTACCCAAGGCCAAGCAAGTGTTGGGCACAAACCACCTGTTATGGGGCTTACCTCACACTTTTCGAATAATTGAGAATTCCAGGGATTCAAGCTCATCAACCCTTCTTTTCTTTTCAAAGGGTAGGGAAAGGGGATTTTATTGCAGTTTTGCTTTCTGCTTTCTTTTGAACTTTGCTTCTTTTTCTTTTTGTATTTTTGTTTGCTTGATTTTTTTTTGAGATAGTGCTTGAAATATTGTTGTAATGATATAAAATAACATTTTTCTTTTCTCTTTTTCTTGAACTTTTCTTTTCTTTTTCTTTGCTAGGGATACTTGCTTGGATTAGCTGTAGAGCAAGGGATTTTTATTTTGGGTAGGGGTGAGCTTGTCCTTTTGCCAACTCTCAAAGATTCTAGACCATGTGCATGATAGGATAGCAGGGGAAACTTTTCGCTCAAGAAATCACTTCTACTATGTAGCAAAACATGGAAATTACAAATATAATCATTTTATTGTGAAAGGATGTGCTTGGTTTAAGTAAATAACAAGATCAATTCTCTATGCTCAAACTTTATTTAATTGAATTTTGTGGACTTTGATATAAGAGAGATTAGTAATCATGCCGTATAAAATCAAGATATTTATTGTTGTGAGTGTGCAAGTGAGGGATTCCAAATAAATGCTAATTTATCCAAAATAATTTGAAACATATAACTGCAATAATTGTAAGAAAATATATATAAACACTTTTGAGAAGTTTTGAGAATGTTGACTCTCTCTTTCTTCTTGATATTGTTTTGGTTTCGAAAGAGTCAAGCATATTGCTGTTTTGATTTTTATTCTTTATTTTGTTTTTTGGTTTTATTTTTGTTTTTGAACAAAAAATTTGACAAGTGCCATAAATAAATGTAACAAATAGTTTTTGAAGATTTTGATGATTATGAATGTTTTTGGTGTTTTTGGATTTTATAAATTTGAAAGAAATACAAGATAGTAATTTTGAAATATTTTAAACAAATATATACAAGGATGAAATGACCAAATTTATGCATAGTAACGTTTAAGATGCAAAATATTCATGGGTTCTTTAAGTTCTTTACCATCTAAGGTAGATAATTTGTATGCTCCTGATTCAAATTTAGCAAGTAATAATGTATGGTCCAAGCCGCTTGGGCTCAAATTTACCTTTAAGGTCCTTAGTTGCATTTGTATTTTTTTGATTTTCTTTTAAAACAAGGTCGCCGATCTCAAAGGATCGATGACGAACTTTCTTAGCATATGATCTTTTAAGCTTGTTTTGGTAAGCACGGAGATGTTCCAAAGCATTGATGCATTTTTCATCTAGGAGTTCCAACTGACTGAGTCTGCCAACATGATATTCATCTCCTACTTTGGTATCTTGAAGTAGCAGAGCCAAAGAAGGAACTTCCAATTCAAATGGAAAACTGCTTCAAAGACCGTAAACCAAAACAAATGGTGAAGTTCCAGTGGGGGTTCGAACACTAGTTCGATAGGCCCACAAGGCCGGATATAATTGAATGTGCCAATCACGGCCGCTTTATTGACCAATATTTTGAGAATTTTGATTAAGGTTTTGTTAGATGCTTCTCGCTTGACCATTACCCCGAGGATAATAGGGAGTGGACCAACGATGTTGAATCTTATATTTTTGGCATAATTTTTTAACATCTTTATTTTTGAAACAAGTTCCATTGTCGGAGATGAGATTTGCAAGAATTCCGAACCTACAAATGATTTGATTAAAAATAAATTTAGAGACTTGTGTGCCAGTGCAGAAGCTAAAGGCATAGCTTCGACCCACTTCGTGAAATACTCAATGGCGGTTATGATGAACTTGTGTCCATTAGATGACACAGGATTGATTTTGCCAATAATATCTAAACCCCATTTGGAAAAGGGCCAAGGAGATGAAATAGCCTGCAGCTCTTGTGCAGGCGCATGGACAAGGTCAGCATGTTTCTGGCACTTGTCGCAATGGCGCACATACTCATGTGCATCCGTTTCCATGGTAGGCCAAAAGTATCCTATCCGAAGGAGCTTTTTAGCAATGACGCTACCACTAAAGTGTCCTCCACAAGATCCATCGTGGGCTTCACTCAAGGCTGATTTAGACTCTTCTAAGTTTAAACATCTTAATAGGATACCTTCAAAAGATCTCCTATATAAAGTATTGCCAATTATTACAAATCGACTTGCTCGTCGACGTAATAACCGACGCCGGTTTCTATTAGAATTGGCAGGGAAAGTCCCATTTTGGAGAAAATCAAATATGTCCGTATACCAAGGTTCGGGAGTAGTTTCATTGATTAGAAACACATCCAAAGGCTCTAAGCATGACTTATTTGAAGCGGGTTCCTGGAGTCGACGAATAATGATAGTGGCATATTCGTCATCTAACTCCAAGGGCAGGAGAGATGCAGCTGCGGCCATAGCATCAACTGCACGGTTGCTAGTTCGAGGAATAGCTTCTAAGGTAACTTGATCAAATAGAGACATTAATTGTAAAACATAGGCCTTATATGGGCGCAGTTTATCATCTCTGGTCTGATAAACTTCATTAATTTGGTTTATAACCAGTTGAGAATCACCAAAAACTAAAAGATGTTTAATTTTTAGCGCCAAGGCAACTCGTAATCCAAGGATTAGAGCTTCATACTCAGCAGTATTGTTGGTGCAAGCAAATGTCAATTTGAAGGACAGAGGAATAAGATGTTTTTGTGGGGATATTAAAATAATACCCGCACCAGCCCCACTCATGCATCGGGCTCCGTCAAAGTATAAGGACCATTGTTCAATATGGTCTGCCTCTAATTGAAGGCATTCGTCAAGAAACTCAATGATGAGGGGATGGGTAGACTCTAAGGGTGCAGCAGCTAATTGATCTGCTATGATTTGACCCTTAACGGACTTCTGTCCTATGAATGTGAGATCAAACTCGCTTAGAGCAAGAACCCACTTGGCTGTGCGACCCGATAAATAAGGTCGACTCATGAGATACCTTAAGGGATCGTATTTGGCAATGACATACGTTTTTTGACTAAGCATATAGTGTCGTAATTTTTGCGTAGCAAACACGACTGGCTAGACATAGTTTTTCTAATGCTGTATAGTGGGTTTCATAACTGATGAAGGTTCGGCTAATGTAATAATTAGCACGTTCTCTCTTTTCATCATCAAGTTGAGCTAACATAGCTCCTAAGGCATAATCTAAAGCTAAAATATATAGGAGAAATGGGCGATCATGTTTAGGTGGTGAAAGCACAGGTGGATTAAGGAGGTATTGTTTGAGAAGTTCAAAAGCTTCTCTACATTCGGTGTCCCAATTAAAAGGGACATCCTTCTTAAGGAGTTTAAGAAAGGGACCAGTTTTGTCCGCCAGCTTATCGATGAAGCGATCGGATAGCTTGAAGTTTACCTTGTAAACTTCGTAACTCAGATATATTAGTAGGTGCGGGCATATCAGTGATGGCCGCAATCTTGAGAGGGTCGATTTCAATACCACGTAAAGAAACTAAAACCCCTAATAGTTTACCGGACTTAACTCCGAATATACATTTTGTTGGATTTAATCGAATAAGATATTCTCGTAATCGATTAAAAACTTTTCTCAAATCATCTAAATGATTATCTTCCAAAATAGAGTGAGCTATAATATCATCTACATAATCATGTAGGATATCATGCATCATATCATGAAAAATATAGGTCATAGCTCGTTGATAAGTTGCACCTACGTTCTTTAAGCCAAATGGCATCACTTTCCAAAGAAAAGGTACCCCAGGGGGTGATAAAGGTTGTTTTAGCCTGATCTTCAGGAGCTATCCTGATCTGATTATAGCCGGAGAATCCATCCATTAAGGACATCATCCCACTCCCGGAAGTAAAGTCAATGATTTGATCCATGTTTGGAAGAGGAAAGTCATCTTTAGGGCATGCGACGTTAATATCTCTAAAATCTGTGCAAACCCTAACTTTGGTAGCTTCTTTCTTGGTGACTGGAACTACATTTGAGATCCATTCAAGGATAATCAATAGCTTGTATAAAGATAACATTCAAGAGTTTTTCTAACTCCCCTTTGACTAGCAGAGCCACTTTGGGATGCATTTTTCTAAGTTTTTGTTTAACAGGTTTAGCATCCGGATGGACCACTAGATGATGCATGACTACGTAAGGGTCTAGACCTCGGCATATCTTCATATGTCCAAGCGAAGACATCTTCATACTCTTTAAGGAATGCAATGTATTGTTCTTGTTTTTCTTGACTTAATTCTGATCCAATATTGATTATGTGAGGATTATCCTTAGTTCCAATATTAATTTTAATGACGTTTTCTACCTCCATGTGTAGATCTCTTTCAAAATTAGGTGGGGCGGGTGAAACACCCAATTCTTGTAATTCTTGTAAGGTTAATTTAGATAATTCATCTTGAGGATTAGTGGCCTCAAGTTGGGCTATAGTTGGTATAGAACCATCAAAATAAAATCCATTGTGTAACATCTCTTCAACAGAGACATCATGGAAGATATCTCCTTCCAACTCTTCATCGGGGTCGAAAATCATTTCAGGGTAAGCTATGGATAGCATGTTGCATGAAAACGACTGATTTTTAAGAGGCAAATCAACATGCCTATCCAAATAATCTTGATAACATATGAGTTGATCATCATCTTCAAAAGGAAAGGGTTGACCCTTACTAGGAAATAGGCCCACACCACAAAGGGCAGTGCCACGGTTCTACCTCGAAAGGTTCTTTCATGCCATTTTGGAAAGGTCCCAAGCCTTTCCCTTTATATCCCATTTTAAGCATCATGGGTTTAGCTTTAATATAATCATTGGTAAAATAACACCGAGCGTATCCCTCATGATGAGTTTTGATATTCCGAGGGATTCTTCCCCAATCATATCCTTTATAAATGAAGGCACAACTCCCGACTTGGTAAGTACTTCCCATAGGTTGTGGGAGGCCCAAAGTACGAGGAGATGGCGGTAAATTATTCAAAAGAATTGAATCTTGCATGAAAGCATTTGTTTTTTTTGATATTAAGGTTGTGGATAAATCTGGTAAAAGTTCATCAGAAAGGGCATAAGATGTAGAAGGCTTATTACCTATATCTTGAGATGTGGGAGGAATGATAGATGTGTCTATAGGTTTTGAATTTATAGAGATAGAACACGAAGGATTGGTTGTAGATTTAAGATCTTTTTGAGGTTCTAGAGTGATTTGTTTAGAGGGTTGTTGATCTATATAGGAGGATGAAATTAATGGAGGGGAAATAGGTGAAGTTATGGGTGTGTGTTTCATAGTTTTAGATGAAAAATAAGAATTAGGATGTGTGGATGACAGAGCAGGGCAAAATTGCACTCCAACGGGTTCTCCCAAAGCACACATATCAAAGGGTCTAGGGTCACCATGGATAGTGACCAACTGATTTTTAAACTCAAATTTAACACATTGGTGTAAGGTTGATGGGACCGCTCGCATGGCATTGATCCAAGGGCGACCCAAAAGTATATTGTACGATGTCGGGCAATGTACAATAAACACGGTTGTTTCTAGGGTTCTAGGACCAACTTGCAATGGGAGGGTAATAACTCCACACGTTTCTTGTGTTTCGTCATTAAAAGCTTTGATAATCATATCAGTTTTCTTCATTTCATCACTTCTAAAGCCAAATCGTTGGTAGAAGTCAAAAGTGCAAATGTTTAGAGATGAGCCATTATCAATCAAGACTCGTTTGACAGACTACATCTCCAATTAGAGCAAGTAATGTATAAGGGATTATCCTTATGTAAACCGTGTTGTGGGATATCTTTATCCCGGAAGTCAATACAATCAATCTCTCGAGTGATGATAGTATTGGCCATAGCTTCAAAGTTGAATGTTTTGAGGTACCATCATTTGGCTTAATGTAAGCATCAACTCATCCCTATGGGTGGGAGAGGATCTTAATAAATCCAAAAGGGAAATTCTGGCCGTAGTATTGGACAATTGCTCATTAATATTGTAAGGGGGTTTAGGTTGAACATTAGGAGCATGATTCCCTTTATTGGGGTTTTTCAGAACGAATGGAGCTGATCCATCATTCTGGTTTGGTTCTTGTTGAGAATTTTGAGCTTGTTGTCGGGTAACGACTCCAATGGTACCTACAATGTTATAATGAAGACGTTGAACTGGTCTCGGTTGAGCATTTATGGCTTGTTCATTAGAAAGGAATATATTAGAAGAAGGTCGAGTAGTAACTCGTCTAGGAAATGGTTCTTCTGGAACCATAGCATCTGTGACGGGTTGAATAGGATCTGATTCATTTTCAGAACTATTCGATTGGTTTGAAGTAATGTCTAGTTCACTTTCACTATCTGATTCTATATCACTAGAATCAGAAGTTTGAAAATTATGTAAGGGCCTGGTCGTAACCAGGGATAAGGTTGTGTCAAATATTTGAGGATCCCGAACAGGTAATTGTCCGCTAATGGTTCCTACATATCGGGTAGGAGGGGGAACATTATGATGTTCGATTTGATTGGCTACCTCTTTACCATGTCTTGGTAAAGGGTGTTGAAATATGTCTAAAGTTTGATTGGCATTTTGATTTTGATTTTGGGGAACGGTCTTTTGAGTATTATTAGGAGGGTTTTGTTTAGGTTGGAAGGCTTGCACTTCCATTTCATTATTGTCAATCAAATCCTGTATTTTATGTTTCAACCTTTTACAAGCGTTGGTAGAATGTCCAGGTCCTCTATGGAAATCACAGTGTAAGTCAACTCTGTATCCGGGTATAGTTGGATCAGGTTCCTGGATAGTCGGTAATTGGATCAAACCTCTTTCGAGTAATTGAGGTAAAATAGTTGATAAGGGTTGATTTAATCTAGTGAATTCTTGAGGAGGCTTGTCAAGAGGTTTCAATATAAATTTTTTTGTTGTCTTCGTTGCATTGATATTGGCAACATTCCTCATTGTCGTTGACTCCATCACCGACAACTTGTTTGTTTTTATATTGATTTCTGGATGTTTTCTCATCATCCTTCTTCCTAAGTTGGCCTCTCCTAATGAGGGCATCTTCTACTCTTCGAGCTAAATCTATAGCTTGATCGAAGGTAGTTAAGGTAGCAATTGATAGCTCATAAGATATTTGTTCTTGTAAATTATTGATAAAAATGTCCAACATTTCCCTATAAGGTAGCACAAAGTGCAGTTTTCCTGTCAATTGCCTCCATCTAGCTAAGAAATCGGCAAAACATTCATCTTTGTCTTGTTTTAAATTGTATAAATCTTTAATAGTTACATGCCTCTCGATGTAGGCACTAAATTGATGGACAAATGATTCAGTCTGTTTCTTCGAAGTTTCTCAAAGAATGAGTGGGCAATTGATAGTACCACTCTAATGCCATTCCACCTAAACTTTTTGGGAACATTTTTAATAATAGCAAGTCATCATGCGATATGTCATGACATGCTATCCTAAACATGCGAAGATGCTCTATGGGATCTTCGGTTCCTTTATATATAGGCAAGATAGGCATGGGAAAATGCTTAGGGTATGGTTGAGCTACAACTATGGGATCCAAAGGTTGACTACATATCTCTCGATAATTATACGAGGGACGGTAGGGATCTATCTTGTCCATACGTGAAGCTAACTGTTTCACCATGGCTTCCAGATTACTAGTTTGCCCCCCATATTGGTTTGGTAGGGCATTGACATGGGTTTTATGGGCATATGATGGAGGAACATGAAGATTAGATGCCATGTTACTATTGTGTAAATTATTGGTAGGAAAAGTATTATGAATGAATTTTGAAGTTGTATTATGTTGTATTCCAGATTGTTGAAAATTGGTGTTTGGCTTCGTTTTAGGTTTTTGTTTACTTGAAGCATATTGCTCAATAGTTTGGCGGAATAAAGTAGTGAAGGAAGGTTTCTTTTGTGTGGGAATGATTTTAGGTTGAATAACAGGTTCCTTAGGAGGTTGGATAGCCTGTTGTTTTGACATGTTTTGAATCATAGTGACCATATCCGTATTGGATGGTCCAACCTTATCACTTTCTTGATCAATGAAAGACAAGGGATTAATGCGCACATCATACATATGTTCCAAGGCTGCCTGAGTGTCACTAATTTGCCCTTTATCAATACGAACTGCCACATTAATGGCATCAATGTTATCATCAAGAAATTTCTTGAAATGATCTATGTTGTCAAAAGCAATAGTTCCATCTGGAGCTACTCTAGGGGATGAGGATCCATCCTCTTTAACACTTCCTTCTTGTTCATTATCTTCACCTAGGTCATGTTCTGATTGATCTAGAGTTTGTCCTTCCGGAATTGGATCTCCAGGAAGGACATTTGGGTCTCTAGTTGTATCTTGTACCCAATCTTCTTCTTCTCCTAAAGTTTCTTTACCATTCCTAAGTTTAGGCATGGTGCTAAATTTTGATTTCAGCAAATATATATATATATATATATATATATAAAAAAAAATATATATATATATATATGCAACAAAATTAAGAGGTATATATTTACTATATACCTACTACAATATTTGAAATGAAATGTTTAAGTTTTTGCTATGTTTTTTAGTTTTTAATTTTTTTAATTTTTCTTTGTTTTTGAAATAATATTGTAAAGACAATCAACACAATAAATGCAAGAAATAAGACTGAAAGTAATAATCTAGTTTTCTATAAATAATTTATAAATATCATTAATAGGCTCGAGTTGTTCAGGAGTCATGAAGTGTTCTTCTTCAAATTGAAAGTTTTCTTTTAAAAATTTGATGAAAAGAGCTATAGTGATATTATCTCGTCTTAGATGCAGGTTGATAGAAGTAAAGCTCGTGGCAATACTCTCGATATAACACAGCTCGAGGAACTCTATTCCATCTTTCCCTATCTGTAAGAACAACCTCTTGGTCTTCTACACAACCTAGGAACCGGTGTACAATGGCTGCGTTCTCGAGGTATTCCTCGAAGGTGAACAATTTTGAAGATACTAGAGCTCTCCTATAAGCTAACCATCTATGGCAGGCTCTCTAAAGTTCATGATAAAAAACTAGTTGATGAGGATCCAGGATTCTATCTAGGACTAGCCTCTTGATTTGCTTAAGTTGTGTGGACCTAGATGAGATGAGACTAAGTCTTCTATCAAGTTCGTTCCACAGGAATTGATTTCTACTTGTTTCAGGCACATTAAGCATAGAGTTGATTTCTATGGCTGCCAATTGGTTTTCTACATTTATAGTAACTGCTAATATTTTCTTAGGAGCTACCATCTAAACATGATTTTAAACTTTAAATGTTCTAAAATGCATCTATGTTTTAGTTGTTCTATTTTTTTTTGTTTTGTTTTTGTTTTTGTTTTCAAAAGGTTATGATGCATTCACGTCGGGTTCACCAAAATGTATCGCTCCAAATTTTTCGCATCCTTACCTTCAAGCTATAGGATCCGTGCCCGGAAGGAGGATGGGAAAAGGATGTCGCGGTACCTCGGACTGAGAGGACTTTGCGAAGGTCCCGCCTCTCAAGGGAGGTGTATTTTGATGATTTTTCGACGGATGGTGGGTTCACCAGGAAACATTTAATGGCAGCTTCCACGCCTAGGTTTGGAATGTGTTTTTATGTGTTCATTTTTAGTCTTAAGCATTCATATCCTAGGTTTGGCCAAATGAGTCTAAATTAATCTATATGAAAATGCAGATTTTAATGAATACAGAGAACAAATTTAAGACAAAAAATAGAGAAATTAAGGAAGAATAAGAAGAATACCTGATCCGGATGTCTGATGGAGATTCTGATGTTTGAAGCAGTCAGGATCATCTGGAATTCGACAGAATCATCTGAGATCAGACAAGATCGTCTGAGATCTAATGAATTCATCAGACGAATTCATCAGAGACCTGCAAACAGGAAAACAGATGCAAAATACCGAGAATGCAACTATTCTAGTAGAGGGAAACCATGCAAAATAACAGTGACAACACTGAACCGAAACTTAAAGACCGAAACATGTATGAATGATGCTGATTAAATCACAATTATGGTTTAATTATGCCTTTGATCTAGATGGGTGAACTCCAAAATGCAATATAACATAAAATATCAAATAAACTAGCTAATTTGTAGAATAAAACAACAGAGAAAAGGTGAAGAAATGCAAACTTATGGCACTGATTGCCTCAATGTGGACTGCAATCGAGATCGTCTCGCATCAGCACGAAATCATCTCCCGATTCGACAAGATCGCCTCCGATCTCGAACAAGTTCGTCGACGACGATGTATGCTTGCTCCGACTGAAAAACAAGATGGTACCCGCAACAAAATTGATATAGGACTACTGCAAATGAAAACTTAGGATGATTTAACGTGCATGAAGTTAAGTTACAGAGAATTTCAGCCAGGGGTTGGGAGGGGAAGGTCCTAAGGATTAAATAGGCTTAGGGGAGTAGTTAGGAGGTTGGAGATCATCCCTATTTGGGAGATCTCCAACGGGGGAGGGTCTCTAACGATGCAGACACGCTTCTGCCCGGATTAGAGGCCCGTTGGAACAGAAGCTAATTGTGAAAAATCAGTTTTGCGACAAGATCGTCTGGACGTCCTAGCCCAAACGAAATCGTCAGATCTGGGGCGATATCGTCTGATCGGCGACGATATCGTCAAACGGTCAAAACAACCTCTAAAAATGGCGCAAAAAAGGGGGAAACGGATTACCCGACGGTTAACGGGCGGTTTGGGAGGTTAAAATTTGAATTTAAATTATTTACTAAGGTGAATGTAATTATGACAATTTTACTGCGCCAATTTTAGGGTGCTACAGTTTGCATCTCAAGGAAAACACCAAAAGGTGCTCCAATAGCAACACGATACCAAATATCATTAGACTTCCAAAATATGAGTCATTCATTCATCAAAATGCATTTTACAAAGCACAATAAAACATATAGGATAGATAATGCATGAATATCAAAAATGATGTTTAGACGGCCACTGACTATATAGTGCAGCAAAGAAGAAATATACAAAATGACATAATCATTCATTAGCATTATACCAATCCATTTCGTTGCATTTCATATATGGGTGATTAATTGATTAAGTTATTGTAATGAGAATTATCAATTAGTTTGCATGATTGTTATACATTCGGTGGTGTCATATTTTAAAAAATGATATACACAGTTTACATTTATTCCTTATGTTTTAAGTGATTAAAGCATACAGGTTCATTTTTATTAGATTATGATTTTGTACATAATGCATTACCATATATTGCATAGCATACCATAAAATGCATAAAATAAATGCATGCTCACAAAGCAAAAATAGATGTGCATTCCAAAATAAACATTGCATCCATATACATACATCATATATCGCACATATAATCATCTAGATCACTGCATATCATCATCATAAAGTAAAATAGCTATCTAGTGCATGTCATCCATACATCGCATCATATAAACATAGCATTTACGTAAGCCTTGCATCCATGTGCATCAAATAAAAATAAAATCAAAATAATAAATACATATGTACACATAATGAGCCATAAGAGATCATATCATATATATATATGTATCCAAAAGAGTACATAAGGAGTACAAAATGCTTGCAAGCTACAACTGTGTAGGTCCTCGACCTTACACACAAAATAGTATATCAAAACTATAGTCGATAGCTGCTATAACATAGATCTAGGCTACTCCCCCTATACTGGAGCTCTCGTTGCCTCCATATGCACTGTGCTTTAGAGCCTGCTCTCTTGGCTGACCTGGAATCTGTGGTGGATCCTACCTACATCCCAAAGCCTAAAGCACCCAGCACATGAGAAATTGGTAACTACAATAGGCTAGTCCTTTGACTGGAGACCCCTAATGTCTGCCCTAGATCTCTAGTCTTGGCCTACAACCTCACTATGTGTGTACTAGAGGATCTGTGCATCCTCTTAGTCTTGTGAGTCCTGTGACTCAAGCTCGCTATCGAATGCCTTGAAGTCCTAGGCCTGGTAAGCTGAGACTCTAATGCAAAAGGATCCTCAAGAACCTGTAGCCCATGCATCTCTATGTAACTAACTATCTGATCAATGCAAGCAAGCCAGGCTACATGCATCTCATTGGTCCTCATGACCATACCTCGCAATCACTCTACCTCCATAGTCGGATCCTGTGTAGTTGTTGTACCTACTATTGGTGCTACAGGAGGCCCCATAGTAGCCTAAATGAGGTGACATAGCCCTCCTCGATGATCGTGCAAGATCCCACTCTACCTCTGCTATAGTTCACTATGCCTGTGCCAACTCTAGGACAATATGTAGTCTCTGCACCTAGGCCTCTACATCGATATCTCAAGTTGTTAGCTCCTGTACATGGTCCTGTGCCTTAGTCAGGTGTCACTCCCTGTCAGCCACCTTCACCTCCAGAGTGGCGATGGTAGTATCTCTCTCAAGCTGCTGGGTGTGAAATCGCCAAATTTGACTCTGCAAGTTAGCACCTAAACCAGTAGTCATCCCTCTATGCTATCATGAGGGACCTCACCCTCCTCTAAAGCATCCTCCTTAGGGTCAATCTCTAGAGTATCCTGAGTGGTGGCATCTATGCCCCAACCACCCTCAATACATTGGTGCACCCTATGCCTATTAGGATCTGCTTCTACCTCTACCTCAGCTGGCTCTCGACCTAGAGGCCCTATCCCATACCATCTGAATAGAGACCACCACCCATCATAGTCGAGCGTGGTCCCAAATGTCTCTACCCTCGACTCCTGGAAGTCATCGGGTGCATCTCCTAATGGTGGAGGAACTATCAATAAGAGATCCCTCTCTAGAGCTAGGCGTTTGTACCTAAGTGGCATCTCTAGTATATCCTGCACCATACCAAACTATCGTAGGACACGAGAGAAGAACTGATACTCTTAGACCTCTAGCTTATGCCAGATAATCCATATATCTCAGTGGGCCCATCGTAGCCACTTGTATGCCTCTAGCCATGTAGGGCAATCCATGTAGGTGTGCCAGACAATGTCCCCTGACCCAAGTGATGCAAATTGAATAATGTAGTGCTTAGTGTTCCCAGCATGCGCTCTGCTATGGATACCCTCATTAAAATGAGGCCATCATGCAACGTAACACTGATGGTCATCATATATTGCAGTGATGCGTAGTGGTAGCTTCATAAGATGCTTGATTCGAATGTGCTCCCACCCCCATATCTGTAACAACAGACTACAACTGATGCCCTTACGGCTATGCTCTATAATTTGGTATAGCTCCCTATAAAGCTAGAATAATAGGGTACTCCCCCAAGCTAATAATAGTGGCTCCTCTATCAAGCTTTGAAGCACCCTCCAAGCAAGGGCTAGCATGTTCTAAGGAATCCTGGCACCCGAGGAGTTTGGAAGGACAATCTGCATGATGAGATGCATGAAGAGGGCCTCTCGTACAGAGAAGACATCATCACAATACTAGTCACCAATGTGTACCCCTCCATGGTCTGCATCATTCTATGCATTGGCACTATGGTCATCGAATATGGCATCAAATACAACATCCTTTGCCATGTAGGTAGAGGAAATGATAGCCTCACCATCGATGGGGATCCTAAAGATCTTGTAGACATCCTCTAGGGTGATGGTCATATCACCAAGAGGAAGGTGGAATGTGTTGGTCTGCGCATTCCAGCGTCGGGCTAATACAGTCAGATAGGCTTGATATACCCTAATGGTGGGTAGATCCATGATGTAGCTGAACCCGACAGCTCAAAAATATGCTTGGTTGTCATCCAATAAAGCCTCATGAAGAGTCTTCATAAGGTTAGGCTCCCATGCTCTAGAAGTTAGCTTTTAAAAAGTAAAAATCATAATGTAAGCTAAATCTAGCTAAGCAGAGCTAAAGAGAATTACAAATTTCTTAATTAGACAACCTAAAAAAAAAAAAACAGCAATCGCAAACCGCAACTGCAACTTGCGGTCCCCAATTTGCAAATTGGGAACCGCAACTGCAACTTACGGTCCCCAATTTACAAATTGGGAACCGCAACTGAAACCTACGGTCCCCAATTTCCAAATTGGGAACTACAATTGAAATCCACAGTTCCCAATTTGCTAACTGGGAAACATAGCTACCAGCTACGGTTAGGAGTGGCACCCATTTTGGGTACCCTCCTAGACCACTCAAACATGAAATTAAATCCTAAAGCTAACCTAGACTAGTGGGGTTCATTACCAGTAGTTTAGTGAGGTTAATTTTTTGCATTTCTTAGTGTGGTTCATTTTACTGGTATTGAGTGCATGGTCTCAGTTTCGAGTTACCTTGCCCGCACCCTACCCCTAGCTAGTCGATGGCTGATCAGGATCCGCCATCAGGGTAGATGAGTGTAAATGTGGTAGAGTTTGGTAGTGTTTCATATCAAATAATGTTCTATCTCTCTCAGAGCTCTCAAATTTCTAGTGGTTGCAAGAAAATAATAAAAAAATTCAAATGGGAATTCAATTTATAGGTCCTCCTAGTCTCTGCAGACCGCAACTGACACCTACGATTTTGGAACTAGGCTTTTCTACCTGCAGGTCTAACCCGTGGTCCCCAAAATTTGGAAATATAAACTATAGACCGTACCCCTAGTCTACAGCTAGCAATAAATGCACTCAAAACCCACCATGGGAAGGTCTAAAATGATAAATTACTAACTTCCATAGGACAAAAATTCAAAATCAATGATTAAAATTGCAAATTTGGTGATGTTAAAATCACCAGGATTAATCAAATAAATGCAAAATTAAACAAAAAAATAAAATAATGAAAAACCAAATGTGCCTCGTATTCAGTGATTTATCCTATAAAATTGGTGGTTGCAGTGACTTGCGATCCATGCAATCCGACAAGATGAGTAAATCACCATAAGGACATTTGGGGTAAACTTGTTATTTCTTTTATGATATATTTCAATAAATCATCGACAATATGATTCAACACAAGTCTTATTGCATTTAAATTATTTTGACTCCCTAAGATGGCTATCATAGCCTGACTGCTCCATGGGATAGAGATGTGCAAATACTACTAAGCATTGCAATCATAAGCTGAACTAGGCCTAGCCAAGGTATTAAAAGGCTTGAATCTAAAGTGGTTCAGGATCATTCATTATGGTCAAGCAACTTCGTCGCTTCATACATTGTCATTACCCTCATCGACTTGTCGCTTGAGGGGGTAGTCATAATTTCATTTCATAATCAAAATAAACAGAAGATCCCGGAGATCGTAGATCCCTTGATCTTGTCAAAATTGCATTCATTCTTGTGAATCATTGCTAACAGCTATCATAAACTTCCCCCTTTGCTTGGGGTAAATAACAAATATAAAATTTTATTTGTAGCTCTTATCCTTCGGTTATATAGTCCTAACTCCTATTGTAGCACCAAAGCTACCCGAACGTCTGATGGCGAGTGCAAACTTTTCAAATGTAAGCCTTCCCAAGTTGGAAGCAATGATTCCAAGATGCGCATCCTTTTGCTGGATCTGGGACATCTAATGTTGATCAGATTAATGATCATCATAGAACCTTCGACATCATTTTAGGAGGTCTATTTTTGCTCAGCATTGTTCGATCTCATAATGCATCTCAAAATGGGCATCTGTAGACACCTAAAATGCATCATACCGAGGGTGACTACTCATATGAACAGGCTACAAAATCATATGGAGGATCTTGGATAGACTCTAAGATAGAGCAGTGGTTCTAACCACTCAATTTAGGCATTTTGGCCTAAGCAGTCTGAACTATAGTCCAGACTTGCAGTCTCCAGTCTAAACCATGGTTGACACCTGCGGTCTACAGTCTGGACCACAACTGTGACCTATAGTATTAACTGAAGTTTAGTTAGGCCTTCCATCCGAGCCAAATCGATTGGAATGATCGAAAGATCTAGAAGGAGGCAGTTGAAGGATGAAATATTCTAGAGGCTTCCATCCCAACTGTCCTAACCACCCTTCTTGGTCTTGGCTTCTCCATGAAGCCACTCCTATCCCTAGGGGGCATGCTATAAATACCTCCCTCCAAATGGGGAGAGAGATATGATGTGTATAGCGAAGTGCTGGTGAATTATCGAGAGAGAGTTAATGGATCCAAAGAGAAGCGAAGCCCTATCAAATTGCATATTGAATTTGTGCATTTGAGAGCCTCTTTGCTATCCATATAAATACCAATTAGCCATGGATGCCCTAAGTGCCTAGGAGGATGAAGAAACATAAATTCGAGAAAACGAAGGTCGTTCATAGCGATTTGACCGCCAAATATGTCAAAGGACAAAAAAAGCAACCCTTGAACATCAATTTGGACAAGGATATCAAGCCCACTGCCCCTAATTCTGAGGGTAAACATATCAGAGGTCAAACTGCGGCTATCAACCGTGGTTCACAGTGCAGACCGCCCACCACAGATGCGGTTTGCAACAAGTTAATGATCACCTTACTTTCTTTGCTTTTGACCACATAGATTAGTTATATTAGTCTTTTCATAGGTTTAATTGCATTTTAGAGAAACTCTGATCGTAGAAATTAGACATTTCATGCATTGTATTAAGTAGGATTACATTGGATATTTTATGCCCATTATTGTTCCTAATTTGATATTTGATCCATGCATCATTTGCTTATTCATGTCCTTCATGTTGTAGCATAATTCTTTATTTAATTAGAATATTTTAAATTCTTTCTTTATGCTTTCTTGTTTTTCTAGTTTAATGGCACTTACATGCATATTCCCTTAAAGGACCTCATCACGAGAGGCTATAAATATTTTTAATCATGTGCTATTGTTTCTTGTTCATAGGGAGATAGGTGCAAGATGAGCTTATGTCATAATCCTTCCACATCATAGAGAAGGGGGTTAGCTCCACCCCAAGGTAGTTTATGACTAATCAACAGAGCACCATAAGTGCGCCTACCCTATTGAGGGCATTGGAAATTGTAATATCAGTATCATATTTCAAGTGACCCTAAGAGGACATTTTTGTAATCAAAACTCATTCAAAGATTAATACGAGAAACCTTACATACTTTTTTTGTTCAATTTATGTACTTGTGTGAATATTTATGCTTTTATGATGGTATAGATCAATGCAGTAGCTAGGTGCATGCTCCGTGGTTAGGTCAATATCTTTCTGATTCCTTGTTCTTGTGATCCTATTTTTCTTCATCATTGTTATTCTTAGCTTCTTGATAATCAGTTGCATAATGACCATACTTTCCACAATTGAAACATTTAACAGATCTTGTATCTCTAGATCTTCTTGAATCCTTATTCCTTCTACCATAATTTGCTTCTTCATCACTGGATGACTCATTGCTTGATTCTGACTTCTTACCCTTTGTCTTCTTGATTGCTTTGAATGTTGCTTCTTTATGAGGATTTGGTTCCTCTTTTGTTCTTATCTCATGTGCTGTAAGAATACCAAGCAACATATCTCTTGTCAAAGTATCACCATCTATTGACACTTCTATAGCATAAACCTTTTCACTGAATATTTTTGGAAGAGTTCTTAAGACTTTATCACAAACATCTGATTCATCAATCTTCATTCCAAGTCCTTGCATAGCATTAACAACCTCATCAATTTAAAGTAGATAAGTACTAATATTTTCCTCATCCTTCATTCTTAATTCTTCAAATTATCCTTTGAGATTTTTCATCTTTGCTTTCTTGACACATTTATCTCCTTCATATATATTTTGCAATTTATCCCACATTTCTTTTGTAGTTTGACAATGCATAACTTTCATAGACTCTGTTCTATGCAAACCTCTCAAAAGTGCATTCATTGCTTTTGAATTGTAATGTTGTAGGAGCTTACCTTCCTTATCTATAGGAGGATTAATTAAGGGATCATATCCAAATTCAAATGCTTCCCAAATTTCATTGCCAAGTGCCATCAGGTAGATCTTCATTCTCATACTCCAATACATATAGTCACTTCCATCAAATACTGGTGCTAAATTATTCGAGGACACATTCTTAGAATCCATTGTGTTCTTGTTAGCTTTTCCTTCAAGTTGTTAAACTCTTCTGAAGGAACCCGCTCTGATACCAATTGAAGAACACAAGCTTATACTGAGAGGGGGGGTGAATAGTATAAGACCACTTTTTACTTTTCTTTCCAAATCAATATTATGCAATGTATAGATAGCAATATCAACAACAATAATCAAAGCAATGCACAAATCACCACACACAATAGAGACACCACAATTTACGTGGTTCACCCAATGTGGGCTACTCCACGAAGAAAATATTTCACTAAAATTTTCTCAATCAATCTCTTGGGAATCCTTTCCCTATTACAATGTTTATGGACCTCTATCCAAAGGAGACACCAATCCCCTAAATCAAGTTCGTGGATCTCTATCCATAGGAGAACTCCTTCTCCTCTACTCGGTTGGTGATCCTCTAGAAGACTACTGCCTCCACTGCACTGGCTTGTGGATCTCTCTCCACTGAAGACTCTTGTCCCCACTCAGAAGACCTATCCTCACTGCCCTAGCTAATGGATCTCTATCCACTAGAGACTACTATCCTCTCTGCTCTGTCACCTCCAAAGCTCTATCTCAAATCTGCACTAAACATAGTCCTTCGGTCTAGTACAACTCTGCTCAATCTCTGTCTCTGGTCTGGCACAAACTTATCCTCAAATCTGCACCAAACTCTACTCTCAAATCTGCACTAAACACAGTCCTTCGGTCTAGCACAAATCTGTCCTCGATCTCTATCCTCAAGCCTTAACTCAAGGCTTGTCTCAACTCTGTTGGATCTGCCCTAAACCTTAACTCAAGGTTTGAACAAATCAATCAACTCTGCTCTCAAGTCTTCTCAAAGACTTGTCTCAAATCTATCTTGTAAGCTTCCACCAAAAGCTCACACTAATCTATCCACAAGTCCTCTCTAGAACTTGCTCAAATATTCTCTACAAGTCCTCTCTAGAACTTGCTCAAATATTCTCTACAAGTCCTCTCTAGAACTTGCTCAAATATGCTCTACAAGTCCTCTCTAGAACTTGCTCAAATATGCTCAATAAGTCCTCTCAAGAACTTATCCAAATATGTATTGTAAGCTTTCACAAAAGCTCACACAAAATCAGTCCACAAGTCTCCTCAAAGACTTACCTCAAATCTGCTCAACAAGTCCACACAGAACTTGTCCAATCTCATAGAAACATAAAGAGAATTGTTAGAGACTCAATATGTTCTATACTAATCACAATGCTCAATTACTTTCAATCACTCTCTTAGAAACATAAGGAGAATTGTTAGAGACTCAATATGCTTCAAATTCAACTCAATGCTCAATCACTTTCTCAACTCAATTCAGAATATAGAATAGTTTGTTTTATGGAACTTGAACAATCACTTCACACATCCACTTGACTAGGCTCAACCAACTCTACTCAACCAATCACTCAATGAAATAATCCTCTCTCTCAAACCCTAGTCCAAGCATACCAACTCAAAATATTTCCAACAATGCTCAACAACAAGTCTCACATAACAATGATACTCATGATCTTTGCAAACCCTAGTTCAAGTTCTTCACTCAATAACTCACTTCAACAACAATGCTTATAAAACAACTCTCACATAACAATGATACTCATGTTCTCTTCAAACCCTAGTTCAAGTTCTTTGCTCAACAACTCACTTCAACAACAATGCTTATAAAACAATCTTCCCATAGCAATGATACTCAAACCCTAATTCAAGTTCTTCTCACAACAAATGGCTTCAACAACAATGCTTATCAAACAAGGTTTAACAACAATTCTTTATTCCAGAAAACCTTGAAGCATTAACTCAACACACTCAATAGGAAACCCTAATCAAGTCCTTTTCACTCCAAACTTATTTTCTAGAAAACCAATCAATCAACTCAACTATGGAAGAATGTGCTCATACCTTTTTCTTGATGATGAAGGGATCTCATAAATATGTCACAACCACAAACACTTCTATGCCAAGCTCAAAGAGGTTAGAAGATAAATCTTTCTCACAATGTAATGTAAAAACTCAATTACACCTTATCACTCCATATTTCAAAACAACCATCAACATACATAAAATATTTATCCAATAACACCTTATAATCTCCCAATTAAAAATAAATTCAACATCCACCAAAATTAACTCAAAACCTCTTTACTCAGATTTAATGGCAAAAAGAACTTTGGCAAAAATCAAATCTACTTTCCTTATAACTCCAATAACATAAATCACTTATCAATAAAACAACCTTTCATAAACCCTTATAACTCCAAATAACACTTTATAGAAAACCTTAGGCAAATAAAATTTAATTAAAAATACCTTTGCCACTAGTGGGATTCGAACCCACAATCTCTGCCTCCGTGAGTGCTCTAGCCATGGGCTTGACCACCGCGTGTGCTAGATGCATGCTTGAAATCTTAGGAGCACTTCGTGCTCTTTCTCCTAAGTCTAGTGCTCAAAACAAGCATGTGCCAAAAGGCTTTCCCCTTGGCGCTCAAGATGAACATGCAAACTAACCACCACGCGAATCGATCATGGTCACTTCCACTCCCAATGCTCTCACAAAACATGCACTGCCAATGGACCACCTTGTCCAATGGGAGTGAGGCCTTCTCCTCCCCTTTTCATATTTTTCCTTGGCGCTAAAAGACAACACGAGTTTGTCTTCTTCCTCAACGATTGCATGAATTATCTTTCTCTTTGGTCGCATAAAATTTAATCGAAGAAGGTAAGTTCTAATGTTCTTTGGCATGGTATTTATACACGATTTCCCCTTTTTCCATAGACGTCGGTGCTCCACGAAGTTTGATGACGTTGGTGCTTTTTAAAACCTTTTATAATTTATAAATTATTTAAATTCTAAAAGAATTTAAATTTTATAAATTATATTTATAAACCTTTGACTTTAATAAAAATTAAAGCCTTCCTTGGGATAAAATTTAAACCTTTAATTTGTACTCCATTGATTTGATGAAGATTATTCTGCCACCATGGTTTTAATAAAAACCTAATTTAAAACCTTTTAATTTTCACCATGGTTTTAACACAAACCCTTATAAAACAATATTTTGACAACTTTTCTTCAACTCTTTGCATTGTTCTTGGTGACAGTAATGGTGTACTCCATGGTATTAATGATAGCTTCATGTGTTCACCTTGACATCAATGACGACTTCTCACCTTGACATCAATGACAACTAAATGAGCTCAAAATGTCCAACAAT
Organism: Wollemia nobilis; assembly: GCA_028583015.1. Lineage (NCBI taxonomy): Eukaryota > Viridiplantae > Streptophyta > Pinopsida > Araucariales > Araucariaceae > Wollemia > Wollemia nobilis. The sequence goes on from JAQPPZ010016724.1 coordinate 14,746,715, forward strand.
CTCCCCCTTTGTCATTGATGGCAACCCAAATTATTTTTACTGAAAACTTGACCTTTCCTTTGTTCTGCTCCCCCTAGGACATTGCTCCCCCTGGCTCAATGCTTTCTCAAATACCAAATCTCTCCCCCTTACTCAAATCTCTCCCCCTTTGACATCAATGGCAAAGGGTCACCTTTGGGGCTCGGGGCTAAGAATGAGCCTCTTAGCTTAGCCCCTCCCCCACCTCCTCTTGAGGTGGTTAATTTTAGGGTGGGAGTATTTCTACTCCTAGAAAGCACTGTTCTTTACCTTTATCCTCTCTTCTTCTTATCTGATCCTTCTGATTCCTCTGACTGTTTCTTTCCATATCCATGTTCCTGTCCATGTCTACATTTCTATCCATGTTCCTATTCCTGTTCCTGTTCTTGTTCATGTTCATATCCATATTCCTATTCTTATTCCTGTTCATATCCATGTTTCGATTTCTATTCATGTTTTTGCTTGATTCTGGAATGTCTGCTCTACACCACTTTGTTGTGTGACCATCATTATTGCACTTATAACACTTAATGTTATTATTCCTTGGAGGTGCAAATGTCTTAGGATTTCTCCTAGTGAAGCCATACCCTCTTCTGTCATGAACCCTGCAATTCATTGCCTTGTGACCAAACTGATTACATGAGTAGCAATACCCATGGAAAAGTTATCTATTCCCATATTCCTATCTTTCCTATGTCCTGCACTGTGAAGCCATGTGCCCAAACTTGTGACATGAAAAGCATCTTCCATTGAAGCCTCCTTGTCTTGACCTCATTGGTCTCCTAGTCTCTCTTGACCTATTCTGATTGTTGTTCCATCTGTATCTTCTTTGTGCATTGTTCCTATCCTTGTTGAACTCTCTATTGTCCAACTCATCCTCAGATGTCTCACTCTCTTTTACATTGTCTTCTTCTAAAGTATCTTCATCTGAAGTTTCTTCTCCTCCAAAACTTGAGGTTGACTTTCCTTCCCATTTCTTTTGAACCTGTTCAAATCCAAGACCTATTTTGCTTGATGTAGGCTTTTGTATCTTGATGAACTTATCCAAGTTCTTTGAGCTATTTTTGAACCCTTTTAGCTTGACTTTGGAGTCTTCTAAATCTTCTCTCAGTAGTGCCACTTCTTGTGCTAACTTTTCACATTCTAAGATCTTTGCTTCTAACTTATCTTTGAACCTTTTTGCCTTAGCCTTTGAATTTTCTAAATCCTCTATAAGCAATCTTCTCTCTTCATCACATTCTTGAAACTGAATTTCAAGTTTAGAGTGTTGCTTTCTTACCTTCTTTACCATGTTCAAGGGCATAAATAAGTTCTCCCTTGAGATCATATCCATCTTTCTCTGAATATTCCTCTATTTGTTTACCTTTGTCCACATCTTTATTTTCTATTGGCTTATCTTCTATAGGATCACCTACTTCTTCTTCTAATGCCATTAGAAGGTTTTCATCTGGTCCTTCAAGTGCATCCTCATATTCATCATCACTGAAACTATAACCATCCCTTGTACAATTATCTTCAAGATGTCCAAAGTTACCACATCTAAAACACTTGAGAATTACTTGAGTCCTTTTCTTAACTTGTTCTTTTTCTTCAATCATAAATAGGACTTCATCTCTATCATTGTCTTAAAAACTAGCATCACTATCACTTGAGTACTTACTTGCTTTATCCGCATAGTAGCTTCTCTTTTGTCTTTGAAAGAACTTCTTTCCTTGTCTGCTTTGTCCATCCTTGCTCTTCTTTTGGTGCCTGTATCTTTCTGATTCCCTATTCTTGTGATCCTATTTTTCTTCATCATTGTTATTCTTAGCTTCTTGACAATTAGTTGCATAATGACCATACTTTCCATAATTGAAACATTTAATAGATCTTGTATCTCTAGATCTTCTTGAATCCTTATTCCTTCTACCATAATTTGCTTCTTCATCACTGGATGACTCATTGCTTGATTCTGACTTCTTACCCTTTGTCTTCTTGATTGCTTTGAATGTTGCTTCTTTCTGAGGATTTGGTTCCTCTTTTGTTCTTATCTCATGTGTTGTAAGAATACCAAGCAACATATCTCTTGTCAAAGTATCACCATCCATTGACACTTCTATAGCAGAAACCTTTTCACTGAATCTTTTTGGAAGAGTTCTTAAGACTTTATCACAAACATCCGATTCATCAATCTTCATTCCAAGTCCTTGCATAGCATTAACAACCTCATCAATTCGAAGTAGATAAGTACTAATGTTTTCCTCATCCTTCATTCTTAATTCTTCAAATTTTCCTTTGAGATTTTGCATCTTTGCTTTCTTGACACATTTATCTCCTTCATATATATTTTGCAATTTATCCCACATTTCTTTTGTAGTTTGACAATGCATAACTTTCATAGACTCTGTTCTATGCAAACCTCTCAAAAGTGCATTCATTGCTTTTGAATTGTAATGTTGTAGGAGCTTACCTTCCTTATATGTAGGAGGATTAATTAAGGGATCATATCCAAATTCAACTGCTTCCCAAATTTCATTGCCAAGTGCCATCAGGTAGATCTTCATTCTCATACTCCAATACATATAGTCACTTCCATCAAATACTGGTGCTGAATTATCTGAGGACACATTCTTAGAATCCATTGTGTTCTTGTTAGCTTTTCCTTCAAGCTGTTAAACTCTTCTGAAGGAACCCGCTTTGATACCAATTGAAGAACACAAGCTTATACTGAGAGGGGGGTGAACAATATAAGACCACTTTTTACTTTTCTTTCCAAATCAATATTATGCAATGTATAGATAGCAATATCAATAATAATAATCAAAGCAATGCACAAATCACCACACACAATAGAGACACCATAATTTACGTGGTTCACCCAATGTGGGCTACTCCACGAAGAAAATATTTCACTAAAATTTTCTCAATCAATCTCTTGGGAATCCTTTCCCTATTACAATGTTTATGGACCTCTATCCAAAGGAGACACCAATCCCCTAAATCAAGTTCATGGATCTCTATCCATAGGAGAACTCCTTCTCTACTCTAGCTAGTGATCCTCTAGAAGACTACTACCTCCACTACATTGGCTTGTGGATCTCTCTCCACTGAAGACTCTTATCCCCACTCAGAAGACCTATCCTCACTACCCTAGCTAATGGATCTCTATCCACTAGAGACTACTATCCTCTCTGCTCTATCACCTCCAAAGCTCTATCTCAAATCTACACTAAACACAGTCCTTCGATCTAGTACAACTCTGCTCAATATCTATCTCTAGTCTAGCACAAACTTATCCTCAAATCTACACCAAACTCTACTCTCAAATATACACTAAACATAGTCCTTCGATCTAGCACAAATATATCCTTAATATCTATCCTCAAGCCTTAAATCAAGGCTTGTCTCAACTCTTTAGATCTACCCTAAACCTTAACTCAAGGTTTGAACAAATCAATCAACTCTGCTCTCAAGTCTTCTCAAAGACTTATCTCAAATCTATCTTGTAAGCTTCCACCAAAAGCTCACACTAATCTATCCACAAGTCCTCTCTAGAACTTGCTCAAATATTCTCTACAAGTCCTCTCTAGAACTTGCTCAAATATACTCCACAAGTCCTCTCTAGAACTTGCTCAAATATTCTCTACAAGTCCTCTCTAGAACTTGCTCAATATGCTCTACAAGTCCTCTCTAGAACTTGCTCAAATATGCTCAATAAGTCCTCTCAAGAACTTATCCAAATATGTATTGTAAGCTTTCACAAAAGCTCACACAAAATCAGTCCACAAGTCTCCTCAAAGACTTACCTCAAATCTGCTCAACAAGTCCACACAGAACTTGTCCAATCTCATAGAAACATAAAGAGAATTGTTAGAGACTCAATATGTTCTATACTAATCACAATGCTCAATTACTTTCAATCACTCTCTTAGAAACATAAGGAGAATTGTTAGAGACTCAATATGCTTCAAATTCAACTCAATGCTCAATCACTTTCTCAACTCAATTCAGAATATAGAATAGTTTATTTTATGGAACTTGAACAATCACTTCACACATCCACTTGACTAGGCTCAACCAACTCTACTCAACCAATCACTCAATGAAATAATCCCTCTCTCAAACCCTAGTCCAAGCATACCAACTCAAAATATTTCCAACAATGCTCAACAACAAGTCTCACATAACAATGATACTCATGATCTTTGCAAACCCTAGTTCAAGTTCTTCACTCAATAACTCACTTCAACAACAATGCTTATAAAACAACTCTCACATAACAATGATACTCATGTTCTCTTCAAACCCTAGTTCAAGTTCTTTGCTCAACAACTCACTTCAACAACAATGCTTATAAAACAATCTTCCCATAGCAATGATACTCAAACCCTAATTCAAGTTCTTCTCACAACAAATGGCTTCAACAACAATGCTTATCAAACAAGGTTTAACAACAATTCTTTATTCCAGAAAACCTTGAAGCATTAACTCAACACACTCAATAGGAAACCCTAATCAAGTCCTTTTCACTCCAAACTTATTTTCTAGAAAACCAATCAATCAACTCAACTATGGAAGAATGTGCTCATACCTTTTTCTTGATGATGAAGGGATCTCATAAATCTGTCACAACCACAAACACTTCTATGCCAAGCTCAAAGAGGTTAGAAGATAAATCTTTCTCACAATGTAATGTAAAAACTCAATTACACCTTATCACTCCATCTTTCAAAACAACCATCAACATACATAAAATATTTATCCAATAACACCTTATAATCTCCCAATTAAAAATAAATTCAACATCCACCAAAATTAACTCAAAACCTCTTTACTCAGATTTAATGGCAAAAAGAACTTTGGCAAAAATCAAATCTACTTTCCTTATAACTCCAATAACATAAATCACTTATCAATAAAACAACCTTTCATAAACCCTTATAACTCCAAATAACACTTTATAGAAAACCTTAGGCAAATAAAATTTAATTAAAAATACCTTTGCCACTAGTGGGATTCGAACCCATAATATCTGCCTCCGTGAGCGCTCTAGCCATGGGCTTGACCACCGCGTGTGCTAGACGCATGCTTGAAAGCTTAGGAGCACTTTGTGCTCTTTCTCCTAAGTCTGGCGCTCAAAACGAGCGCATGCCAAAAGGCTTTCCCCTTGGCGCTCAAGACGAACACGCAAACTAACCACCATGTGAATCGATCGTGGTCACTTCCACTCCCAACGCTCTCACGAAACGTGCACTGCCAATGGACCACCCTGTCCAATGGGAGTGAGGCCTTCTCCTCCCCTTTTCGTCTTTTTCCCTGGCGCTAAAAGACAACACGAGTTTGTCTTCTTCCTCAATGATTGCATGAATTATCTTTCTCTTTGGTCGCATAAAATTTAATCGAAGAAGGTAAGTTCTAATGTTCTTTGGCATGGTATTTATACACGATTTCCCCTTTTTCCATAGACGTCGGTGCTCCACGAAGTTTGATGACGTCGACGCTTTTTAAAACCTTTTATAATTTATAAATTATTTAAATTCTAAAAGAATTTAAATTTTATAAATTATATTTATAAACCTTTGACTTTAATAAAAATTAAAGCCTTCCTTGGGATAAAATTTAAACCTTTAATTTGTACTCCATTGATTTGATGAAGATTATTCTGCCACCATGGTTTTAATAAAAACCCTTTTAATTTTCACCATGGTTTTAACACAAACCCTTATAAAATAATATTTTGACAACTTTTCTTCAACTCTTTGCATTGTTCCTGGTGATAGTAATGGTGTACTCCATGGTATTAATGATAGCTTCATGTGTTCACCTTGACATCAATGACGACTTCTCACCTTGACATCAATGACAACTAAATGAGCTCAAAATGTCCAACATTATGCATCTTAGTTATTGAGATAAAGTAGTTTAGTGGAGAAAGACTTACACTGTCCTCTAGGAGGTAGGGCCCACTTCTACAGTCAGTCCCTATCCTCTCGCCCCTACAATAGGTTAGGAATAGTTAGTACGTAGAATTAACCTTAGTATATAGAATAAATTAAACTACATTTTCATAAAATGAAAAGTCAAAATAGATAATTCAAACTAACTACACAAGGATCCTCATCAATAGATAAAATCATCAATTGCTAAATATCATATTAATGCATAGATCATAAATTGTATTTTATTTTCATTCCTACATGATTTAATTTCTGTTCACTATAATAATTACTTTTTTGCACAACCTAAAACTAAAAGAGATCTAAATTAAGCTTAGAATTGATCCCCATGGTACAATCTATACTGGATTCCTACTCTTTAAATCTAACCTTGATTACCTCGAATTGAAAAATATTAAATGTAAGCTATTACAGCCGATCAGGAATGAAATATAAGACACTCGACAACACCCCATTTCTACTTGCTTTTCTGAAGACTTCAATTATGATATGGGAGTGAAACTCCTAAATTACTATGCTCCTCTTCTTGTTCTATTTTATTTTTCCAAACTTTGGAGGACATACCCTTTTGAACATTTTGACCATCCTTTTTTCTTGACTTTGTAATTTTAGGGAACACCGTTCTACACCATCTAGTTGTATGCCCAAAATTATTACATTTGTAGCATATGATGTTGTAGTCCATGAGAGGTGCAAATGAATTGAAATTTCTCTTGGTGAAGCCAAAATTATTCTTAGCACGAACCCTACAATTTATAGCTTTATGATAAAAATTATCACATGAAAAGTAATAACCATCAAAGAAATATTGAAACCTGTCTGATTACCTTGGAGGATATTACCGCATGGTTCTCTCATTGTTGTTTCTATGATGGAATTTTTTTCTTTATGATGCTTTGTTTTCTTCCTCTTTGCAATGAGAAAATAACTCATTTGAATTGAATTATATTGCTTGCAAAATGTTACAATTTATAGTTCTTTGAAGAACTATATTATAGAACTATATAGTTGGAAAAATATTTATTCCCATGAACATCCTCCTAACTTAGCTAGATGACTCACCCAATAAATAGAAAAAATTAATTTAACTCCTAGATGCTCTCAACTCTAAAATATTAATCACCTCTAAATTAGCAAAGCTAATACAAAGATTAACTTTTTAACAAAAATTAAACTAATGCTAATTATTGGAACCTAGATACTTAGGGAAGATTAAAGTATGCTCTAAAGTCAACATTCCCCCCCTTAAAATTGAGAGGACTGACCAAAAAGTCTCTTAGCTTTAAATACTAAGCTTTAGCAACTCCTTCGGTGAAGATTTCCGCTATGTTGTCCAAAGTGCTGCAATGTCTCAGCTCAATCATATTTTTCTCCACCATGTCTCTAATGAAGTGATACTTCATGTCGAAGTACTTTGACTTGCTGTGGTGGATAGGATTATGTGCCAATTGTATGGCACTCATATTATCATAATACAATATGGTAGGACCACTTTGTCTCTCACCTATTTCTTCAAGTACTTTTCTCAACCATAAGGCTTGGGCACTAGAATTTGTGATTGCTATGTACTCAGCCTCAGTATATGATAGTGCTACAATAGTTTCCTTTTTGGAAACCCAAGTAATTAGCCCTGAACCAAGACTAAAACAATTTCTAGAAGTGGATTTCCTATCATCTATGTTGCTTCCCAAATCACTATCACTAAAGCCAACTAAATTTACATCATATTTTTTGTGGTAATGGATCCCATAATCCATTGTACCCCTTATATATCTCAAAATTATTTTAGTTTCTTGTAGATGAAGTTCAGAAGTATCATCCATATATCTTAAAACTAGATAACAACATATTGAATATTTGGTTGTGTGTTGGTGAGGAACATTAGACTCCCAACCTTGCTCCTGTAAGTGGTCTTGTCAAATTTTGGTGCTCCATCTTCTTTGCTTAATTGTATACCATGACCTATTGGAGTTTCAACTGACTTGCACTTCTCCATAGAAAATTTCTTTATCATATCCTGTGCATATTTATGTTGACATATGAAGATCTCATTTTATTTTTGATGTACCTTCATTCCTAGGAAGTAATGCATCAAACCTAGATCCTTCATTTAAAACTCTTTCATCATGGAGTTTTTGAACTCCTCATTCATTTTAGCACTACTACCCATGAATATTAGATCATCCACATATAAGCATACAATGAGGATGTCTTTATCTTGTTTCATGTAGTAGAGAGTAGGTTCACTTTTGCTCCTAGTAAATCCATAGTTTTGAAAGTAGCTATCAATGCGTGAGTACCATGCCCTTGGTGCTTGCTTTAGTCCATACAATGCTTTCTTCAATTTGTAGACAAGGTTCTCCTTACCTTGTTCTTTAAATACTTGATGTTGTTGCACAAAAAACTCTTCTTTAAAGTACCCATTAAGGAAGGCACTCTTAACATCCATGTGTTGAATGTTCCATCCTTTGTGGGCAACCAAGAAAAGTACTAGTCTAATGGTCTCTTGTCTAGCAACCGGAGCAAAGGTTTCCTCATAGTCAATCCCATACTTTTGAGTAAAATATTTTGCTACTAGCCTTTCCTTGTGTCTTTAAATGCTCCCATAGACATTGAACTTGGTCTTATAGACCCATTTACATCCAATACATTTCTTTCCCTTAGGAAGCTCCACTAGCTCCCATGTGTCATTATTTTTTATAGAGGTCATTTCCTCTTTCATGGCTTGTTGACATACATCATGAGTACATGTTTTTTCATAACTATATGGCTCTAGCTCTACACTAGTCATTAAAGAATAGTTTACAATATTTCCCATAGGCTCTTGGGAGTCTTCATCACCATACATATGAAAATTTTCAAGTCTTTTCAAAACTCCATTCATCTCATTAGCTTGGCTTCTAGTGTACTGTCTTTGAAAATTCTTGTCCATAATTTGTAAAGAAGGATGGCACTGAAGTGTTATCTTACCTCTTGTTGGTGTATCTTATTCCATTGACATTGGATAAGAACTTGATGATCTTGGTGGTCTTTGTGGAGGACTTAGAGTAGCACTTGTTGTACTTGAAGTAGAACTATTTATTGGACTTGGAGGAGGACTTCCATTGCTGTCCTTGTTAAAGGGATGCACTTGAGAGGAGCTTTCATCTTGATATCCATCATAAACAAAATATTTTTGATGATCCCATTCTCCCCCTTCATAAAAAATTACATCTCTTGAGATTACAACTTTATGTGTTTTTGGATTGTAGAGTCTATATGCCTTTGAAGACTCACAATACCCAATGAAAATACATGCTTGAATTTTGGGATCAAGTTTATTTCTTGTCTCATCAGGAATGTATGCATATGCAAGACAACCAAAAACTTTGAAGTGCTTTACATTTGGATTTTTGCCATACCATCCCTCATATGGAGTTATCCCATATAAACTAGAAGTGGGAATCCTATTCAAAATTTAAACACTTGTCCTAAAAACATCAACGCAATACATGTTACTGAGTTTCTTTGTTTGAAGAATTTATCTAGCCTTTTCTATAATAGTGTGGTTCTTCCTTTTAGCCACACCATTTTGTTGTGGGGTGTAGGCAGTAGTAAATTGCCTTTTTATTCCACAATCTTTACAAAATTTAAGAAATGCATTTGAGCAAAAATCCCCTCCTCTATTAGTCCTTAAAATTTTTACAACATACTCACTTTGATTCTCTACATTATTTTTGAAATCCTTGAAACATTCAAAAGCTTCATCCTTAGTTTAAAAAAAATAAATTCAATACATTCTAGAGAAATCATCAATGAAAGTAAGAAAGTAAGAATTGTTACCCAATATTTTGGTATGCATTGGACCACAAATGTCTGAATGTACCAATTGTAGTGGATGGCTTGCTCTCCATGCTTGACCTCTTGGAAAAAAATTTCTTGAGTGCTTTCCCAAAGCACATCCTTCACACACCTCCTTGTGCTCTTCAAATTTTGGTAATCCACACACCATAGCTTGTGAAGTCAACAACTCCAAGCTTAAAAAATTAAGATGACCATATCTCAAGTGTCAAAGCACACTTGGATTAGCTATTGCCACAGTAGCAAGTTGAGCACCTCCTTGTTCCCAAAAATTAAGAGGAAATAACCTATTCTTTGTCATAGGTACATTTGTGAAAACTCTATTACAATTTTTTTTGTCAAAAATTACACATTTTCCATCTTAAAAAATAATTTTATAGTTATTTTCCATGATTTATCCAACACTAAGCAAATTATATTGGAGTTTAGGAGTGTAATAGATATTGTTCACATTATTTGTGCCTTCTTTTGTTGGAACCTCCATGGCTTCCATGCCTTCAAATTGTAGTGCCTTGTCATATCCCAATTTAATCTTGGACTTGTATGTGGAATCTATTGTAGCAAATAACTCTTCTTTGCTACTCATATGATTTGAACAAACAGTATCCAAAATCCAATTTTCATTAATATTTTGATTTGATTTTCCATATGTGATGAAATTTTTTGAAGAAGTTCCTTTCTCTTCTCCATAGTTTTCATAATTATTACTTCTCCCTTCTTGAGAAGCCTTGAGTCTACAATCTCTAGAAAAGTAACCAAGCTTACCACAATGATAACAAAACTTGTTTGATTTGTCACCTCCTTTTCCTCTTCCTTTTTCTTGGTAGCCACCTCTTTATCTACCTCTTCCTCTTCCTCTTGAATATTGTCACATCCTTTGTCCTCGTCCTTGTGTATTGCCATGAGTCTCACCTTCCTTGGATGAGAATGCTTTTTCATCACCTCTAAAGCTTGATGATGTAGAACCTTGAAGTCTCTCTTCATGGGACATCAAAGAACCAATTAGTGCATAAAATGTTAGAGTAGAAAGATATTTAGATTATTCAATAATAATGGCAATATTATTCCACTTATGAATAAGTTTTCTCAACATTTTCTTCACAACAACTTCAGTTTTTATATCTTCTCCAAGGGTATCCATTTTGTTTACAATTGTTTTGACTCTCACACAATAATCTCCTACTCTTTCATCTTCTTGAATTTTGATATTCTCAAAATATCTCTTCAAAGTTTGAATCCTCACTTTCTTCACTTGATTTCTCCCTTGATAGCTATCTCTTAAGGCACCCCATGCTTCTAGGGCTATTGAACAAGAAGCAATCCTTAGAAAGATACTTTTCTCCAAAGCTGCTTGGATATGGTAGAGAGCAAAAGAGTTCTTCTTTTGGGTATCCTTATTATTAGTTCTATCAGTTGCATTTAAAATATTCCAATCTACTAGTTTAGTGTAGCCTTCTTCTAAAATATCCCATAAACCTTTTCCTATGAGTAATGTCTTCATCTTTATAGACCAATACTCATAGTCTAGTCCATTAAAATTAGGAATGAACAGGTTGTTATTGGTAGCCATTGATGTCAATCAACAAAAATTTGGAATAATGTAGATAGATTCTAATACAATAATTTTTTTTTGCAATAAAGAGCAGCAGCAAATCTTATTTTACTGCACAGTCACCTCCTTCCTCTGATTGCAACAATACAGGTTTTTTTTTATATTTACCAAAATCTCAAACACAAAATTGATCATAAATCAGCTAATACTGATTGAAACAAACTGAAATTTTTATTTTAGACTTCTGATATACATATCTGAAAATCCACTAAATTCTAGAAGCAAATTCACATGAATGAGAAATATGTTATCAATTTAATTTCACCCTTTCTAGATCTTAGAGTGTTTTTTGAGATAACCTCAATGTCTTTCACATAAATCAATCCATACAACTCCATTTTTTTTAAATTAAACTCTGTATTCCTGAGACAATAATATAAAATCCCTCTAAATTTTAGAAGAAAATTCACAAAGGCGAAAAAGATGTGATCATTTACTTTTCCTTTTTATCACAATTCTAGATCTAGGATTTTTTGAAGAAAAAATCAATATTCACACAAATCGATCAATACAGATCCAAACGACCTAAAATTTTGTTTGAATGATGATTTTATCTAAATAAAATTTCTCCCAAAATTTTAGAAGCAAATACCCTTTATTCCACCTTATACAATCATTTTATTGCAAAAATCAAAATGCTAATAAAATCAAAAAATGAGCTCCACATTACCTAACATTTTTACTACGTCCTCTTGACGCGATTATCTAAAAACCCTCAAAATTTCATCAAACAATACCTTAGGATATGTGATCTATGAATGATTTTCTCGAGATCTTCTTAGCTCACTCTAGTGACAAAGCCTCTTGATGTCACTCTTCTCTAATCAAACACAATGCCTTTGCTCATTGCAACTCTGTTGAGTGTTGGCCACTTGAGTTTCTCTAACAAAGTATGTACTTTAGATATCTTCATGCCACTCTCCATAGGTTTTGATCTTTCTGAGCAAACCTGGCATGCTCTAATACCAAAATGAGAAAATAACTCATTTGAATTGAATTATATTGCTTGCAAAAGGTTACAATTTATAGTTCTTTGAAGAACTATATTATAGAACTATATAGTTGGAAAAAGATTTTTTCCCATGAACATCCTCCTAAATTAGCTAGATGACTCACCCACTAAATAGAAAACTCTAATTTAACTCCTAGATGCTCTCAATTCTAAAATAGCAACCACCTCTAAATTAGCAAAGCTAATACAAAGATTAACCTTTTAACAAAGATTAAACTAATGCTAATTATTGGAACCTAGATACTTAGGGAAGATTAAAGTATGCTCTAAAGTACAACACCTTGATGCTTACAATTCTCAATACATTAGCATAGGTCTTAGGCTCGTATTTAATTATTTTCTTTGATGCCTCTCTTCCTTTTGAGCTTGAATCCCCATTTTTTTCTTTTGATCTTCTTCAAAATCAAGTCTAGTTTTTATAGATGAATATATCTGTGCTTTGATAATATCATCCAATATTTTTGTGCTTTTCTCAATCTTGATATTTTTCTGTAGCTTATCATTATATTTTTCCACTTCCTTCCTTAGAGAAACAATCTCATGTTCTAGTTTTTCACATTCCAACTCTTTTGCCTTTAACTACTCAGCCATACCTTCTTCAATTTGCTTTACCTCTTCAACTTTAACTTTCAAATTTATGAGTTCTTGTGATAAATTTACCTTTGTCTTTTCATCCTCTTGTACTTGAGTCTTCAATCTTGAGTTCTTCTTTCTAAGCCTTTTCAACTCTTCAAGAGCAGCAACAAGTTTCTCTTCTATGTCAACTATGGCTTCCTCTTCATTTTTTGGATCTTTCCCTTTTTCTTGGTTTTCGATATCAGGAGCTTCTTCTTTCTCCTCTATGGCCAAAAATAGGATTTCTTATATTTCACTATAGGAGAGACTTTCATCACTTCTAAAAGAACTGCTTGCTTTCTCAACATAAAAACTTTTCGTATACCTTTGAAATATCTTCTTCTCATGCTTGTTTTGACAATGCTTATTTTTCTTTTCATGATAAAATTTTCTTTCTTTCTTTTTCTTGTATTCATTTTATTCTTCACTTCTACTACTTCCATCTTGTGGGAAATTAGATGCATAGTGACCAATGTTACCACAATTAAAATATTTCACAGAATACATACATTTATGTTTTCTTGGACCCTTATTATTTCTTCGCACAAAGTTAGCTTCTTCTCTATTGCTTGATTCTTCACTTGACTTTGGTTATTTATTATTTTTCTTTGAAGCTTTAAACATGACCTCCCATTTAGATATTTTATCTTTTTAGTCCTCATATCATAGGATGTGAGAATTTCATGTAGCTCGTCCATGCTTAAGTTTTTAAGATCCTTCATTTCTTCAATCACCGAAACATTTGCATCAAATCTCATTGGAAGTGACCTTAAGATTTTTTGAACAATATTAGAGTCTTCAATATTTTCTCCAAGTCCACGAATGGTGTTGACAACTTCATCAATGTGGAGTAGATACTTGGCAAATCTTCCTCATATTTCATCTTCAAGTCTTCAAACTTCCTCCTGTGGGTTTGAAGTTTTGCCATTTTAACCTTGTTGTATCCTTCATATGTTCTTTGTAAATTATCCCATATTTATTTTGCTAAGGTGCATTGCATGAATTTTACAAACTCTGTTTCACATAACCCACTTAATATTGCATTCATTACCCTGGGATTATTTTCAAACGGTTTCTTGCCATCTTGATCCGTGGGAAGAGTTGTAGGTGGTGTGAACCTATCCTCAACAAATTTCCATATATCATAGCCATGTGCCATCAAATAAGTCTGCATCCTCACACTCCAAAATGTATAGTTAGTTCCATCAAACAATGGTGCCCTATTTGATGAAAAACCTTCTTGGCAAGCCATGTGTGTTCTTGTAAGATCTTCCTTCAAGTTTTTAGGCTTTCACGAAGGAATCGACTTTGATACCAATTGAAGAAAATAAGCTTATACTAAGGGGGGTGAACAATATAAGATAAAAAATTTCAATCCAAATGATAACAGTAATGCAATAATAATAAATCCATAATTTCCATACACCTAAGAGACAATGCTTTTACGTGGAAACACCCTCTCAAGAGAAAACCATAAAAAAATATTGCTTCTATATTTATTCAATAAATTTTGTGGGCACAAACCCATAGGAGACATCAATCCCCTATACAATTTCATGGGCACCAACCCATAGGAGACACAAATCCCATATACAAGTTCATGGACACCAATCCACAGGAAACACCAATCCCCTTGCTCAAGTTTATGGGCACCAACCCACAAGAGACACCAATCCCCTTGCTTAAGTTTATGGGCACCAACCCACAAGAGACACCAATCCCCTTGCTTAAGTTTGTGGATACCAATCCACAGGAGACACAAATCCCCTATACAAGTTTATGGACACCAATCCATAGGAGACTATCCATAGGAGACACAAATCCCATTTACAAGTTTATGGACACCAATCCATAGGAGACACAAATCCCCTATACAAGTTTATGGACACCAATCCACAGGAGACACCAATCCCCTTGCTCAAGTTCGTGGACACCAATCCATAGGAGACACCAATACCCTATACAATTTTGTGGACACCAATCCATAGGAGACACCAATACCCATTGCTCAAGTTCATGGAAACCAATCCCCTTGATCAAGTTCATGGACACCAATCCATAAGAGTCACCAAACCCCTTCTGTTTAAAAACTTTGGTCCAAAATTCTGCTCACAAACACTGCTCAAATCTTCTCTAAAATCTACTCACAAACACTGCTCAAATCTGCTCCAAAATCTTCTCCGAAATTTGCTCACAAATATTGCTCAAATCTGCTCCAAAAATATGAGTTTGCTTTCTTCAACTAAAGCAATTCAGACATATTCTACCCAAAATTTGTTTAACCTCTTGAACATATAGAGAATGATATACTGGTGTTGGAATATTTAAATGGCCACAATGTCCTTCATATTCATTAAGTATATTGCTTCCACATGTCTAAAATTTATTACATTTTAAAGGTAGCTCAAGTCTAGCATTAGGTAACTTGTATGTTGAATTGGAGATGCTAATACCTTTCTTTTCTTCCACTATCATGTACACCCTTCCATCTTCTCATAGATAGCTGAATTTTTACTTTCAATTTAATGCTTGGAAGACGATGTGCACTACTTACCTCACTTTATCCTTACACTAAGTGACAACTTGAATAATCCTTCCATTTTGTATGGCTGCACTCTTTTACTTATTCCCACATGTACTTCAAACCAACAAACTCTTTTCTAACTTATTTCAATAATATGTAACTAATAATTCCTTATACCTCCCACTTTATAAAACCAACAATATTTTCCTCAAATAATAAAAGCCACCTTAAGAAGAATTTAACTTACAATATCTCCAATGATGTCAAACAAACATTTCACCTTTGTAATCTCTGATGCACTAGCAATTCAGGATCAACCCAATTCAACTCTGTATTAGCGCTAAAATTATTGCTCCAAATGAACTCTATGACATCAAATATTTGGCTTATACGACAACTGTCACTGTCTCTCTATAATCACTCCAATTTGGTATAAAGCTAGATATGTCTTCCAAAAAGTCTTTTAGGTTTCCTTCATGCACTTAAAGTAATCCAATGTCTCTTCCTCGCATTTCACTTCTTGCAATGATCAGAGTGCAAAAATTTTGAGTGCTCCACCTTTGGGTTTCAAAACCCTACTTGGTAATGTTTAGAATGATTAGTTCTATCAACAATTCTATGTGCATCTAGATGAACTTGTCTTCTAAAATATTTGGCGCTGACTTCTATGATAAGGCACTATTTTTCTCTGATGAAAATGAAAATATATATATTAAAATTTTTATGCCTTCACCTTTTAATACAATGATTGTTCACTTTCATTTGCTTCCTGTGTAACATCTGCTCGAAAATAATGCTCCACTCCAGTGTCCCTTTGAATCCTGAAGTCAACGCTTTATTATTGTTTGCTCGCAAGTTTGATTTCCAATTTGATGAAAATGAGTACTGTTGATTGCCTCCACATTTTGGCAACCTTTGAAAACTATCTCTTATGCTCTCGACTTCACACTTATTTCCAAAAAGTAAATGTTTCCCCAATATAAGTTTCTTGAAAGCACAAGATTCTAACCTGATAAATTCTTAGTTTGGCTCTGGCAATCTTTGTTTGATTCAATCTTCCATGTTTTTGGTATTACCATATAATTATTTTTCTATTGATATTATTTGAATGACCTCTACACTTGATGGAGTCTTCTACTGTGTGCATACTCTCCATTACTATCAACTGTGTACTCTTTCACCATGTTCTTCTTCCTTCCACTGAAAAGGATCTTGTATTAGATGGAGTAGTTCCATTTTATGTCACACTGGACAACTTTCTTCTCCTATTGCCCTTCCACAATATCATGGAACCTGATCTGGTATAGACAACTCAAAACAAGGATATGAACTTCTTTAACATTATGTACATATGAAAACAATTTCCAATGGCTAGTGATATTTTGGGTGGTCTTCTCTCTTTGACCAAAAAATAGTCTGCACTGCACGATATCCTCCTTTGCACAAAATGAAAGTGTATATTTGCTTAAGTCTACATTTGAAGTCTGTGATGTATTATTTTACTCTTTCCATCCCTCAACCGCTTCCATGGCTTTTATCTGCCATTGCTTCCTTTCATCGTTCGATATAACCCATAGGAAATTGTCCTTATTTCACCCTTATTACCATGTTCATCTTTGTGCTACCACTATGTCTTTTTGTTGTCCAATGAGATAAATTTGAAGCTCTTCTTTCTTCACACTTATCACCGTGTCTTGCAGCCACTGCTTCCTTTTGCTTATCGTCATTACTCCCTTTCACTCATCGTTGTTTCTCCCTTTCGCTCGTAAGTCTTACTTGGATATCACAAAGATAAAAATCATACTTGAAATGAAATTTAGCCTTTGTATTTATATCAAACCTTTCATGATAATATTTTCTCAAGAAGTCGACTATTTAATTAACCTTTTAACAAAGATTAAACTAATGCTAATTATTGGAACTTAGATACTTAGGGAAGATTAAAGTATGCTCTAAAGTACAACACATTGATGATTACAATTCTCAATACATCAGCATAGGTCTTAGGCTTGTATTTAATTATTATCTTTGATGCGTCTCTTCCTTTTGAGCTTGAATCCCCATTTTTTTCTTTTGATCTTATTCAAAATCAAGTCCAGTATTTATAAATGAATATATCTGTGCTTTGATAATATCATCCAATAGTTTTGTGTTTTTCTCAATCTTGATATTTCACTATAGGAGAGACTTTCATCACTTCTAAAAGAACTGATTGCTTTCTCAACATAAAAACTTTTCTTATACCTTTGAAATATCTTCTTCTCATGCTTGTTTTGACCATGCTTATTTTTATTTTCATGATAAAATTTTCTTTCTTTCTTTTTCTTGTATTCATTTTATTCTTCACTTCTACTACTTCCATCTTGTGGGAAATTAGATGCATAGTGACCAATGTTACCACAATTAAAATATTTCACAGAATACATACATTTGTGTTTTCTTGGACCCTTATTATTTCTTCACACAAAGTTAGCTTCTTCTCTATTGCTTGATTCTTCACTTGACTTTGGTTATTTATAATTTTTCTTTGAAGCTTTAAACATGACCTCCCATTTAGATATTTTATATTTTTAGTCCTCATCTCATAGGATGTGAGAATTTTGTGTAGCTCGTCCATGCTTAAGATTTTAAGATCCTTCATTTCTTCAATCACTGAAACATTTGCATCAAATCTCATTGGAAGTGACCTTAATTTTTGAACAATCTTAGAGTCTTCAATATTTTCTCTAAGTCCACGAATGGTGTTGACAAATTCATCAATGTGGAGTAGATACTTGGCAAATCTTCCTCATTTTTCATATTCAAGTCTTCAAACTTCCTCCTGTGGGTTTGAAGTTTTTCCATTTTAACCTTGTCGTATCCTTCATATGTTCTTTGTAACTTATCCCATATTTATTTTGCTAAGGTGCATTGCATGAATTTTACAAACTCTGTTTCACATAACCCACTTAATATTGCATTCATTACCCTGGGATTATTTTCAAATGGTTTCTTGCCATCTTGATCCGTGAGAAGAGTTGTAGGTGGTGTGAACCTATCCTCAACAAATTTCCATATATCATATCCATGTGCCATCAAATAAGTCTGCATCCTCACCCTCCAGAATGTATAGTTAGTTCCATCAAACAGTGGTGCCCTATTTGATGAAAAACCTTCTTGGCAAGCCATGTGTGTTCTTGTAAGATCTTCCTTCAAGTTGTTAGGCTTTCACGAAGGAATCGACTTTGATACCAATTGAAGAAAATAAGCTTATACTGAGGGGGTGAACAATATAAGATAAAAAATTTCAATCCAAATGATAACAGTAATGCAATAATAAATCAATCCACAATTTCCATACACCTAAGAGACAATGCTTTTACATGGAAAGACCCTCTCAGGAGAAAACCATAAATGAATATTGCTTCTATATTTATTCAATAAATTTTGTGGGCACAAACCCATAGGAGACACCAATCCCCTATACAATTTCATGGGCACCAACCCATAGGAGACACCAATCCCATATACAAGTTCATGGACACCAATCCACAGGAAACACCAATCCCCTTGCTCAAGTTTATGGGCACCAACCCACAAGAGACAACAATCCCATTGCTCAAGTTTATGGGCACCAACCCATAAGAGACACCAATCCCTTTGCTTAAGTTTGTGGATACCAATCCACAGGAGACACAAATCCCCTATACAAGTTTATGGACACCAATCCACAGGAGACTATCCATAGGAGACACAAATCCCCTATACAAACTTATGGACACCAATCCACAGGAGACACAAATCCCCTATACAAGTTTATGGACACCAATCCATAGGAGACACCAATCCCCTTGCTCAAGTTCGTGGACACCAATCCATAGGAGACACCAATAACCTGTACAATTTTGTGGACACCAATCCCATTGCTCAAGTTTATGGAAACCAATCCCCTTGATCAAGTTCGTGGACACAAATCCATAGGAGTCATCAAACCCCTTCTGCTTAAAAAATTGGTCCAAAATTCTGCTCATAAACACTGCTCAAATCTGCTCCAAAATCTTCTCCAAAATCTGCTCACAAATATTGCTCAAATCTGCTCCAAAAATATGAGTTTGCTTTCTTCAACTAAAGCAATTCAGACATATTCTACCCAAAATTTGATTAACCTCTTGAACATATAGAGAATGATATACTGGTGTTGGAAGATTTAAATGGCCACAATGTCCTTCATATTCATTAAGTCTATTGCTTCCACCTGTCTAATATTTATTACATTTTAAAGGTAGCTAAAGTCTAGCATTAGGTAACTTGTATGTTGAATTGGAGATGCTAATACCTTTCTTTTCTTCCACTATCCTGTGCACCCTTCCATATTCTCATAGATAGCTGAATTTTTATTTTCAATTTAATGCTTGGAAGACGATGTGCACTACTTACCTCACTTTATCCTTACACTAAGTGACAACTTGAATAATCCTTCCATTTTGTATGGCTGCACTCTTTTACTTATTCTCACATGTACATCAAACCAACAAACTCTCTTCTAACTTATTTTAATAATATGTAACTAATAATTCCTTATACCTCCCGCTTTATAAAACCAACAATATTTTCCTCAAATAATAAAAGCCACCTTAATAAGAATTTCAACTTACAATATCTCCAATGATGTCAAACAAACATTTCACCTTTGTAATATCTGATGCACTAGCAATTCAGGATCAACCCAATTCAACTCTGCATTGGCACTAAAATTGTTGCTCCAAATGAACTCTACGACATCAAATATTTGGCTTATATGACAACTGTCACTGTCTCTCTATAATCACTCCAATTTGGTATAAAGCTAGATATGTCTTCCAAAAAGTCTTTTAGGTTTCCTTCATGCACTTAAATTAATCCAATGTCTCTTCCTGCATTTCAATTCTTGCAATGATCAATGCAACAATTTTGAGTGCTCCACCTTTGGGTTTCGAAACCCTACTTGATAATGTTTAGAATGATTAGTTCTATCAACAATTCTACATGCATCTAGATGAACGTGTCTTCTAAAATATTTGGCGCTGACTTCTGTGATAAGGTACTATTTTTCTCTAATGAAAATGAAAACATATATATTGAAATTTTTATGCCTTCACCTTTTAATACAATGATTGTTCACTTTCATTTGCTTCCTGTGTAACATCTGCTCGAAAATAATGCTCCACTCCAGTGTCCCTTTGAATCTTGAAGTCAACGCTTTATTCTTGTTTGCTCGCAAGTTTGATTTCCAATTTGATGAAAATGAGTACTGTTGATTGCCTCCACATTTTGGCAACCTTTGAAAACTATCTCTTATGCTCTCGACTTCACACTTATTTCCAAAAAGTAAATGTTTCCCCAATATAAGTTTCTTGAAAGCACAAGATTCTAACCTGATAAATTCTTAGTTTGGCTCTGGAAATCTTTGTTTGATTCAATCTTCCATGTTTTTGGTGCTACCATATAATTATTTTGTTATTGATATTATTTGAATGACCTCTACACTTGATGGAGTCTTCTACTGTGTGCATACTCTCCATTACTATCAACTGTGTACTCTTTCACCATGTTCTTCTTCCTTCCACTGAAAAGGAGCTTGTATTAGATGGAGTAGTTCCATTTTATGTCACACTGGAAAAATTTCTTCTCCTCTTGCCCTTCCATGATATCATGGAACCTGATCTGGTATAGACAACTCATAACAAGGATATGAACTTCTTTAACATTATGTACATATGAAAACAATTTCCAATGGCTAGTGATATTTTGGGTGGTCTTCTCTCTTTGACCAACAAATAGTCTGCACTGCACGATATCCTCCTTTGCACAAAATGAAAGTGTATATTTGCTTAAGTCTACATTTTAAGTTTGTGATGTATTATTTTACACTTTCCATCCATCAATCGCTTCCATGGCTTTTCTGCCATTGCTTCCTTTCATCATTCGATACAACCCATAGGAAATTCTCCTTCTTTCACCCATATTACCATGTTCATCTTTGTGCTACCACTATGTATTTTTGTTGTCGAGATAAATTTGAAGCTCTTCTTTCTTCACACTTATCACCGTGTCTTACAGCCACTGCTTCCTTTTGCTTATCGTCATTGCTCCCTTTCACTCATCGTTGTTTCTACCTTTTGCTCGTAAGTCTTACTCGGATATCACAAAGATAAAAATCATACTTGAAATGAAATTTAGCCTTTGTATTTATATCAAACCTTTCATGATAATATTTTCTCAAGAAGTCGACTATTTAATTAACCTTTTAACAAAGATTAAACTAATGCTAATTATTGGAACCTAGATACTTAGGGAAGATTAAAGTATGCTCTAAAGTACAACACATTGATGCTTACAATTCTCAATACATCAGCATAGGTCTTAGGCTCGTATTTAATTATTTTATTTGATGCCTCTCTTCCTTTTGAGCTTGAATCCCCATTTTTTTCTTTTGATCTTCTTCAAAATCAAGTCCAGTATTTATAGATGAATATATCTGTGCTTTGATAATATCATCCAATATTTTTGTGCTTTTCTCAATCTTGATATTTTTCTGTAGCTTATCATTATATTTTTCCACTTCCTTCCTTAGAGAAACAATCTCATGTTCCAGTTTTTCACATTCTGACTCTTTTACCTTTAACTGCTCAGCCATACCTTCTTCAATTTGCTTTACCTCTTCAAATTTAACTTTCAAGTTTATGAGTTCTTGTGATAAATTTAACTTTGTCTTTTCATCCTCTTGTACTTAAGTCTTCAATATTGAGGTCTTCTTTCTAAGCCTTTTCAACTCTTCAAGAGCAGCAACAAGTTTCTCTTCTATGTCAACTATGGCTTCCTCTTCATTTTCTAGATCTTTCTCTTTTTCTTGGTTTTCGATATCAGGAGCTTCTTCTTTCTCCTCTATGGCCAAAAATAGGATTTCTTATATTTCACTATAGGAGAGACTTTCATCACTTCTAAAAGAACTGCTTGCTTTCTCAACATAAAAACTTTTCTTATACAAGTTTGTGGACACCAATCCATAGGAGACACCAATCCCATTTCTCAATTTTATGGAAACCAATCCCCTTGATCAAGTTCATGGACACCAATCCATAGGAGTCACCAAACCCCTTATGTTTAAAAACTTTGGTCCAAAATTCTGCTCACAAACACTGCTCAAATCTTATCTAAAATCTACTCACAAACATTGCTCAAATATGCTCCAAAATCTTCTCCAAAATTTGCTCACAAATATTGCTCAATTCTGCTCCAAAAATATGAGTTTGCTTTCTTCAACTAAAGCAATTCAGACATATTCTACCCAAAATTTGTTTAACCTCTTGAACATATAGAGAATGATATACTAGTGTTGGAAGCTTCAAATGGCCACAATGTCCTTCACATTCATTAAGTCTATTTCTTCCACATGTCTAATATTTATTACATTTTAAAGGTAGCTCAAGTCTAGCATTAGATAACTTACTTGTATGTTGAATTGGAGATGCTAATACCTTTCTTTTCTTCCACTATCATGTACACCCTTCCATCTTCTCATAGATAGCTGAATTTTTATTTTCAATTTAATGCTTGGAAGACGATGTGCACTACTTACCTCACTTTATCCTTACACTAAGTGACAACTTGAATAATCCTTCCATTTTGTATGGCTGCACTCTTTTACTTATTCTCACATGTACATCAAACCAACAAAATCTCTTCTAACTTATTTTAATAATATGTAACTAATAATTCCTTATACCTCCCACTTTATAAAACCAACAATATTTTCCTCAAATAATAAAAGCCACCTTAAGAAGAATTTCAACTTACAATATCTCCAATGATGTCAAACAAACATTTCACCTTTGTAATCTCTGATGCACTAGCAATTCAGGATCAACCCAATTCAACTCTGCATTGGCGCTAAAATTGTTGCTCCAAATGAACTCTACGACATCAAATATTTGGCTTATACGACAACTGTCACTGTCTCTCTAAAATCACTCCAATTTGGTATAAAGCTAGATATGTCTTCCACAAAGTATTTTAGGTTTCCTTCATGCACTTAAATTAATCCAATGTCTCTTCCTGCATTTCAATTCTTTCAATGATCGATGCAACAATTTTGAGTGCTCCACCTTTGGGTTTCGAAACCCTACTTGATAATGTTTAGAATGATTAGTTCTATCAACAATTCTACATGCATCTAGATGAACATGTCTTCTAAAATCTTTGGCACTGACTTCTGTGATAAGGCACTATTTTTCTCTAATGAATGAACACATATATATTGAAATTTTTATGCCTTCACCTTTTAATAGAATGATTGTTCACTTTCATTTGCTTCTTGTGTAACGTCTACTCGAAAATAATGCTCCACTCCAGTGTCCCTTTGAATCCTGAAGTCAATGCTTTATTCTTGTTTGCTCGCAAGTTTGATTTCCAATTTGATGAAAATGAGTACTGTTGATTGCCTCTGCCTTTTGGCAACCTTTGAAAACTATCTCTTATGCTCTCGACTTCACACTTCTTTCTAGAAAGCAAATGTTTCCCTAATATAAATTTCTTGAAAGCACAAGATTCTAACCTGATGAATTCTTAGTTTGGCTTTGGCAATCTTTGTTTGATTCAATATTCCATGTTTTTGGTGCTACCATATAATTATTTTACTATTGATATTATTTGAATGACCTCTACACTTGATGGAGTCTTCTACTGTGTGCATACTCTCCATTACTATCAACTGTGTACTCTTTCACCATGTTCTTCTTCCTTCCACTGAAAAGGAGCTTGTATTAGATGGAGTAGTTCCATTTTATGTCACACTGGACAACTTTCTTCTCCTCTTGCCCTTCCACGATATCGTGGAACCTGATCTGGTATAGAAAACTCATAACAAGGATATGGACTTCTTTAACATTATGTACATATGAAAACAATTTCCAATGGCTAGTGATATTTCGGGTGGTCTTCTCTCTTTGACCAACAAATAGTCTGCACTGCACGATATCCTCCTTTGCACAAAATGAAAGTGTATATTTTCTTAAGTCTACATTTGAAGTTTGTGATGTATTATTTTACTCTTTCCATCCCTCAACTACTTCCATGGCTTTTCTGCCATTGCTTCCTTTCATCGTTCGATACAACCCGTAGGAAATTCTCCTTCTTTAACCCTTATTACAATGTTCATATTTGTGCTACCACTATGTCTTTTTGTTGTCCAATGAGATAAATTTGAAGCTCTTCTTTCTTCACACTTATCGCCATGTCTTGCAACCACTGCTTCGTTTTGCTTATCGTCATTGCTCCCTTTCACTCATCGTTGTTTCTCCCATTTGCTCGTAAGTCTTACTCGGATATCACAAAGATAAAAATCATACTTGAAATGAAATTTAGCCTTTGTATTTATATCAAACCTTTTATGATAATATTTTCTCAAGAAGACTATTTTTCACATTAATATTCAAATATTCAAATCTTTTAAATATTTAAACACTTCAACCTTTTCCCATTGCACACATTAGAAATATTTAAATTTTTATTTAAATATTTCATCCTTTGATATTATATCACCCTTGAAGAAAATATATTTGCCTTAAATAATTTATCCACTATTTGCTATCAACTAATTTTATCTTTGACATCAATGACAACTCAATAATTCTAACAAAATGGTCATAGAGGCCATCACCCAAGCAATGGTAGACAGATAAATACGGTCAATGGAAGTAATTCAAGTGGATAATTCATTCCTATGGTCCATAGAGGTTGCAAAACCTAAGAAATAATCCCTAAATCAAGAGCTACTAGCTTAGGCATCCACCTTAAAACAATATAAGTAGAAGGAATCATCTCATGGCTCCAACTCCTTACCTACCAAGAAGAATAAAAATGATCCCTATAAGGTGAAAAGCTACCATATCCCAAATAACTGAGGAGACACCCAATGCCTCTCCACCTTTGGTTCCAACCCTATCAGCATAGGCTCATATCCCTCTTACCTCAATGGCTACCCTTCCCTTTGAAACTCACATTGCACCAACTCTCCACATGGGTCTTCCACTCTTAAATCTTGAAGCCCTTATACCATTGGTTTCCTCTCTCTCCACTATAGAGGTAGATCCCCAACCCACCTTAGATGGGGGATTATTTCCTTTTTATACCATTCCTCAACTACTTCCATCTTGACCATTCTTCCATCCAATGTTACCACCCCATCCATAAGGGAAATTAGTAGTTAGTTCTACCATCTCTCTAAGCATATTGTCATTATTTTACAAGGCACTAGGACCAAGGGTACAATCAAATTGGTTGAGAACACAAGCAAACTCATAAAGTATGATTTTATGACCTTATAGAGGATATTATAAAAGGAAGAAAGAACTCCAAGATGTCAAGGATACTTTTAGACACTCATAGACCAAAAGTAAAGGGATCCCAAATTAGATGGAGTAGAACATGAGTGCTTTAGAAAGAGATGCCCTCCTAGAGGAGGAGCAAAGGAAGAGTCATGATTTTATGGATTGATTTTCAGTACAAAGACCTAGCTCACCTTGTACAAGAGAAAATTCAAGAGGGAACTAGAGGAAGGAAGAAAGATATGTTCAAATATCTTATAACATAATACTATTAGATTGATTTGGGATATTTGTACCACATACTAGGACAACGTAGCCAAACCCATGGCTTTAATGTCTTATCTCATCGAATTCATCAAATTGGCATCCTGACTGAGTGTGGAAATCACTTAAGATGTGGAAAAGACCCTGGTAGCCAAATCAGAGAGGATGAACAAAGCAAAATATTTTACAAAAGTAAATAGGAGCTGGAAGTTGTTGGCACCCAAGATCAAGAGGTAATATTTAAGAAAATATGGGACACTCTCAATAGAGAACAAGTGATGAATGGATATGTTGACCAAGTGAAAGCGCTAAATAAGGTGATCAGTAGCTTACATGCCCCTCTAGACTCTCTAATTCAAAATATTCTACCATATCCCTAGGCAAGTGATCATAAGCCCATTTTATAGTAGGAATATACATGGGACTTGTGTTAGAAATATATTATGTTACATCATTTGGGTCACGTAAATGTACTTTATTACTTAGGATATTAGGTACATACTTAGGATATTAGATTACTTTAGGGGGAAGTTATCTAGTTACTTCATGCAATGTAATAAATGCACAAGTGTCAATATGCAAGTTGTATATGTGCAAGGTGTCCCTTGCACAACTAGGTAGAGTGTTGGCCAAGGAACCTATCTTCCCATATAAAAAGGGCCTCATTGTAACAAGTAGAATATAGAAGCTCATAGCATATTCGTAGGTAGTAGCATAGTGTTGTGTAGATCACCATATATTGGTTATTGGTGTAATGTAGTCCAGTAACTTTGTTCATGGAGTGTTCATTTCCTCTATATCTACATTGTATTCATTTCCATCATTTATATTTATAGAATATCTTAGTCATCTCATAGATTTACTTTCTTTCATATTATTCTGCATCTTGTGATTGCCATCTCCCATTGCATACTGCATCAAAACCTAACACCTTGTAGGATCAAAAATAAATGGGGATGAACTATTAAAATGACCAAAGATCCTAGTAGTTGAAAATGATATGAAATATATCAGGCCTATGGTAGAGCATTAAGGGCAAGTCATGTGTAGAGAAAGATATTTCTTATGTATAGACCAAATTAAGTTCCTAAGGATCCACCACCATTTACAAGAGGCTAGAGTATCCTTTAAGGAAGAGTGAGAGGAAGTTGTAGCTTAGATGAGTAAGCTCATGTCTCACTAGCCTTCCTACACACTTTAATTTTTGTTTCTCATTTTATGCTTTTGGCACTAATTTGTTTTGTTGGCATTGTTTATGTTTGTTATTTCTAGCTTTCAATTTTGAGTCCACACCCAAGCACAAGTCAAGAAGGTTGGATTCACTTATTTTAGTAGGATGAAAAGGCCCTAGTAGTTTCCAAAGTTATAGGGAGTTTCTCCCTATAGCCCTACTTCACTCAAAGAAATCTTGATCGAAAGTAAGACAAACCAAAAGAGGTAGTTAAAGGGCACCTATCACCTTTGGTCAAAATAAAGATATGTTAAGAAGAAGACAGATGAATACAAATGCCACACCAATTATTAGATATTCCATTGATGGTCAGTGCTTGTATTCCTTTCACCTTCCATTTCTTTTCAATTATAATAAGTAGAATTTATGCCTCGAGTAGTTATCTAAGTGGCATAAAATCTCTCTAGGTTACATTCCCTATAATCATTTTTGACACATTAATAAAAGTCATGACTATTTTTTCTATGTCCTCCTTCTTAGGAATGTTTTTGACTCCTGGTTGTGTGTTCATTATAGTTATTAGACAATGGTTCCCCTATTCATTTATAGCTACTTCTTGTAGTCATAAGATAGGACTTTAATTCTTGGCACATTGCCTTAGTAGCTTAGGTTTAATTTTTTGCATAATTTACTTTCTTGCATTTTTTACTTTCATTGTGTAGACACCAAAATCCAGCCACTTGTAAGTCATCTATACCTTCCTGCCAGCCACGTGTCAGTCATCCATCCTTCCCGCCATTATTTGGACCAAATCCACACTTTCTCGCCATTATTTGGCCCAAATCCACACTTTCCCACCATTATTTGGCCCAATTTCACTTTTCCCGCCATTTTTCATCCCCAAATTTATTTAAATTAATATATATATATATATATTTTAATATTTTAATATATTTTAATATATATATAAATAAAGTTTAAGTGATTTAATCTGAGCCGTCCATCCTTCATTTAATCTCATCCAGTCCATCCATCTTAATCCGTTTCACAACCTAGATTTATTCTCTACCCTTGGATCCACTTTAATCTTAGCCACACGTTCAAAGTGTCGTTAAAACCCTAAAGTGTGCCCTAAGAGTAGATTATAAATTGAGTCACCTTGATGGCTCAAACCCTATCTATCTCTTCGGTTAAACCTACCTATCTTTCCAATCTAAGTCTGGAGTTGGCTATTGCTGTTAATCCAGAGTCTTCTGAGTCTTCTACGGCCCAAAGTCTGAACTAAACCCTTTCGCCGCATCCATCACCGTCGCCTGGTCTCGCCGCGTTAACAGGAAAAGGTATAGATTCGTCTAAAGCAAGTAATCTTTCTTTATGTATTAATTTGTTGTTGAATTCTGCATTTTGTTTATTTTTATTTCATAAATCTAGGGTTTTAGACTGTTTCTGAGGGCTCACACAGTGGAGCCCTCTTATTAGTTTCTAACTCTTTGATAATTTTAATGTGTGCAGGATTCTAGTGGTAGATTTGATTTGTTGATAGCGACTACTTAAGCTGGAGTGGTCCGAGCCAAAGGATACAACGAAGCCCACCGATTCACGTTGAGGTTAAGGATACATTCTTCGGAGACGCCACCACATTGTCCCGGCTAGGGTTTCGGAGAACCCTAGCACAAATTGTAACTTTGTATCACGAAAAGGGTTACGGGCCCTGTTGTACTTAAAAGGAGTTTCTAAACTCCATTGATTAATAAAAATCATTCATTTTGTACAACTGTTATGCATTCCTTTATTGTGATTTCTTTATTTTTGTTTGGCGTTGTATCTTTAATCTACAAATGGCGAACACCGTTTATGACTTTGGAAACCATTGGAGGGCTATCATTAATAAATTGCCATTCTCCCTACCAATGGAGGAGTTAACCAAAATGTTCACCTAGAGTTGTCTAAAACCTATCTCTTGGTTACTCCAATTACAACAATACAGGACTTTTGAAGATGCTTTGGCCCAAGAAAGTATCATAGAAGACATTAAAGTCCAAGAGGGTGTTTTAAAACCCAGTAGAAAAGAATGGCAACAAAAGGGCCAACAACAAAATAATAATTATGGCCAAAACAAACAAGCACGAGCTAGTACAACCTTAAATGTTAACCAAGTTAATCAAGTGGTGGCGAGCCAGCCCGTAATGGCTCAACAACAACAAGTAATGCAAAGTCAACCGCAACCAATTGCTTATCATGCGGTACCCGCCCCTCCTCAACCAGACTCACAATCTTTGGGCCAACCATGGAAACTCGACCTTGGCAAACAAATCGTCCCAAGCGACAGTTCACACCTTTAGATGAACCATATGCGGTCATATTCAACAAGTTATATAGCATAAATCAGTTAACTTTACCTGAGTTTAAACCTTTAGAACCATCTAGAAGGGGGAAATATTACAAGGAGTACCTATTTTTTCCTTATCATAGGCAAAATGGGCACGATATCAATAATTGTACAACTTTCAAACATGTGATCCAAGATCTTATTGAGATTGGAGCCATTAAATTGGATAGCCCCTTAGCCCAACAAAATCAAAATCTTGGTATATTTCAAACACCCCTTCCACATCGGGAGGAAGCTCCAACAACTTCAGGAGGAGTAACTCAGGTA
The DNA here is from genome assembly GCA_028583015.1 of Wollemia nobilis. NCBI lineage: Eukaryota > Viridiplantae > Streptophyta > Pinopsida > Araucariales > Araucariaceae > Wollemia > Wollemia nobilis. Next base: position 14,776,706 of record JAQPPZ010016724.1, read on the forward strand.
ACTCCTCCTAATCAAGTCAACCATGTACAACAATACCAAGGTTTTGTAGGTACTATTAATGTAGTAACCCGAGGTCAAAGGGCGAACAAACCAAATCAGGCTAAACCACAGCCACCTGTACAAACCCCCAGTCCACCTTAGGTAACAGTGACCCAACGACGTGCTAGTACTTCTCAACAACCGCTAAATCATTCTACTCAACGCCAACGACCCATCATGTCATTGAGTAGCCGATTAACTACCAGTTTAAAAATGGCTTCTGCAAGTTATCGATCTATGACCTCATTCAAAAATCTCCCCCGCATAGAGAGGCATTAATGGAAATATTAAAGTCAATCGAGCTTCAAACTCAAGATACTAATGCCTTCAACAACTTTGTGGGGAGTATTCAAACATGCATGGAGCCCTCCATCACTTTCTATGATTTTGAAATCAAACCTTTGTCAATAGAAAGTATAGATCCTCCACTGCATATCATGGCCAAGATCAATCACAAGCCATTCAAGAGAGTCTTAATTGACACCGGTTCCTCAATCAATATCATTACAACATCGGCGTTGAGTCATCTAGAGTTGTCGCCATCCCTTATCACCAAGTCGACTTTTACTCTTAAAGCATTCAATGATGCTTTATATTCCACGATTGGCACGGTTATCTTGCCCATTGAGGTAGGGGCCCAAACTTTGCATACCTTGTTTCACATCTTGGAAGGGTCCATGGCATACAATGTATTGCTTGGACGGCCTTGGCTTAGGGAGATGAGATGTGTCCCTTCTATCTTGCATCAATGTCTAAAGTATGTATATGAGGGACGAGTTCATTGTGTACCTGCTGACATTGAACCCTTCAAACATTGCAACTATGTCTCAAATCCTTATGAGATTGTGTTGCCATCCACTCATCTTTTCTTGACCCCATCTACTTCTTCTATACCATCTTCTTCTAAAGCTCCCATTCCTGAGGGGCTACCCATCATATCGCAACCATCTTCCTCTTTCGCTATTCCATCTCATTCACCACTTTCTTCATCTCCTAATCTTCCTTCTTCTTCATCAGTGACCACATGCACATGTGGCCATGACCAATCATCTCTTTCCACGTCATTACCCCATTCTTCTACACCTTCTTCAACATCACCTATTATTCCTCCATCTTCCCAACCATCACCACTAATGTTTCACAAGTCAGTGAAGCATCAACCCAACCAAATCCTTCCAATTCTTCTATCCCACATTCTTCTATTCCATCATCTAGTCCATATCCCTCCCAAGTCAAGGTCCATCTCACTGATGCAGGTATTGGTGAGTGTGCCATCCAAGATGTCCACATCACACTGTTCAATGTGCAAATAGTTAAATATTTTGGTCGTCCACATGACCAACATTTATCCATTGGATCGGTTTATAACATGGGTTCTATGCCAAATTCCATTAATTTTGTATATGGGGGAATAGAGTCATCTTCTAGTCCTACGACCATACTAGAACCCAAGCATCCAGTCCCTGCCAATATCGAAAGGATGGAGGGTTTTCCCTCTTGCTATTTCCACAGACATAATTGGCAGCAATTTGGCCTAGGTCGATACGAGCAAGGGGTAACTGAACGCATCGATATGCCATACCAGAGACCCACTGAGCATTTTGGTCTGGGCTACCAACCACTTCCATCCCTTTCTTCTTTTGAACAAGCTTTTCAAAGCATTAATCTTAATTCAAAAGAAGAAATCCTCCACCCCGACGAATCCAAAGATGAAGCCTATGAAGAATTTGACGTCATGTCAAATGGTGATGAATCTGAAGAAGAGTCGGTGCCCATTGTTACCCTCACTAAACAAGACGAGTTTTATCTCCAATTGTTCCCTCTCCAAGAGGCCATATTTCGCTTGTTTCTTCCACAAGAACGAGGTGAACCACCCCCTCCGCCACATCCATAAGCCATAATCCAAACCTGTATTATATGTATATACTAAAATAGTGTTTTTCACCACTACCAAAAAAAAAATAGAAAATTCCCCCAAAAAAAAAAAAAGAAATATCAAAATACTTTATTGCTTTATGTATGTGTGTAATAGTGGTTTTCACCACTACAAAAAAAAAAATTGAAAAACTATGTTGTTTTGCATTTCAGGTCTTCCGAGGTCTTCACCGGTATTCCCTTCCATTTCGCCCATCCTTTCTTCCATAAGTCGACAATGAATTTTGAAGACTTATTCACCCCACTCCATAATCCATATGATCCGGATAAGCCAATCCCGATCAACCCAAGCCTGATTGACATGGATCGGATTTCATCCTCTCCATCTATTTCAGAGTTCATCCTTTTCGAGGAATTGTTAAGGGCTTCCGCCAACTACATTCTTCCTTCACCTCCACATTCACCTTCATCTTCTAAGCCAGAGGTTTTCCAGGCAGACATAGACGAGAGCAAGGCACAGGAGCTTGATGACATTTTAGATGACATAAATCTGATCCCTACTCCCCATCAGCTTGAGGAAGGTTCCCACATGTCTATTGAAGAAACTATCGATGTAGACCTTAGTACAGACCAAGATGGCACCCAAATTGTGAAGTGGCTAAAAGTCTATCATCAGAGGAAAAAGAGCAAATGATTGCTCTACTCAAGCGGAAGAAGGAGATATTTGCATGGTCTTACAAAGACATGCTAGGCCTAGACCCTAATTTGGTTGTCCATAACCTCACCTTACAAAAAGAGGCTAAACCTGTCAAACAAAAACTTAGGAAAATGCATCCTACTATGGCCCTCATAGTTAAATCAGAGATTCAGAAACTTTTGGATGTTAAATTTGTCATCTCGATTGATTATCCTAAGTGGCTTTCTAACATGGTACCCATTCGCAAGCCTAACGGGGGAATACGTGTTTGCACCGATTTTCGAGATCTAAATAAAGCGTGTCCTAAGGATGACTTTCCTCTTCCAAACATTGATACTCTTGTCGACACTGTGTCTGGTCATGAAATGCTTTCGTTCATGGATGGATTTTCAGGATACAACCAGATTCGAATAAACCTTGAAGATCAACACAAAACAGCATTTACCACACCTTGGGGAACTTTTTGTTACAGGGTGATGCCCTTTGGCCTTAAGAACGCAGGTGCAACCTATCAACGAGCCATGACTTATATTTTCCACGATTATATGCATAAGATTATCGAAGATTATGTGGATGATTTATTGGCAAAATCTAAAACTCGACAAGAGCATTTTGATGTATTGGAAAAAGTTTTTGATAGACTTCTAGAGCATAAAGTAAGGTTGAACCCTAAGAAATGTGTCTTTGGTGTTACCTCAGGCAAACTCCTAGGTTTTATTATCTCTAAACGAGGTATTGAGGTGGACCCAAATAAGGTCAAAGCCATTATGGAAATGTGTCCTCCAACTAATTTGAAGGAGTTGCGTAGTTTACAATGAAAGATTAATTCAATCCCTCGCCCTCTCCAGCCCTAGCACTCGAGCACCACACTGCAACCCAGGCCCTTCCAGCCCCGTCTTCGAACCTCATACAAATCCTGGTACACCTGCGCCAATAAAGCGGGTGCTCAAGCATACACTACCCTATTAGTGAGCATCTCGCTCACTACACCCATCAGGTTCCATGGGAACCTACACCCGGTGTTGTTCGGGGCCACAATGTTGGCCAACACGAACATCGTCAGATCCTCCACCGCTCCCAACTCCTTGGCCGTATACATGGCCAAGTATGGGATCCCCCCGCTCTCCGTCCGGATCTCCCTCTAGTCATCTCCAAACACCTTGGCCATCTCCGTGGACCTATCTCATCCAACCTCCACCCGCGCCCCCTCCACGGGCACCTTGAGGATGCGGTATACATCCTCAAGCATCACCATCATCTCTCCAGTCGGGAGCTAGAACGTCCCCCAATCTGGATCCCACCTCTCGGCCAAAGCCGAGAGGTACCCCTCATCCGCCCGAACTACCTCCAACCAGGTTGCCTCTGCTAGTCCCACTGTCTCCAATATCTCCCAGTCTACTTGGGACAACGACCTCCTCATCCCCGGAATGATGGGGGATAATCGGTGTCGTGCCTCTAACACCCTAAGCTGCAAAACAACAACACAAAATTTGTTACAAATTTTTTCAAAAAAAAGAAAAAAAGAAAAAACACATAATAAGTACTTGCTTAAATGAACAACTACCTCAGCTGGCTGCACTGGCGTGTCCGCTCCCATCTCCGCCATAGCTCCCGTGTGCTTCAATCTCCCACACAACCTTTCACTCAACTTCACTCCACTCCCTTAGACACACTTCTCTCAAGCTCGAACGCACAAATGAGCGAAATTCTTGCTAAAACTATTTAATAGCTAATTTTGGCGCCCTGAAACGCATTTGGGCATTTCATGGCAGATTCAGACGTAGTCCTGCGCCTGCAGAGTGCCTAAACACCGACGGGCGTCTATGCCAACCACAAACGTAGACCGGTGTTTGGTGTCAGTATTGAATAAAGGAAAAAAACCTGCAAATTGAAGCTTACCTCCTCCAAATTTCATTAAATTGCATTCATCCTTTCTTCATATCATAATAAAACATTTTGTGAAGGTTACAACAGTTTTGGACACAAATTTTGTCATTTCGCTCAAAAAGCGCATCATTCATCATTGTTTTACAAATTGGGTTAAAAATATTCAAAACCTTCACAAAATTAACCACATTCATCAATTCTTCTGATCTATCGTCAATTTCATTCTTCTTTCATCATGCATATTTTTGTTAAATCAAATTAAAGTAAACCTCGTATCTAGTGGTATATTCTATCACCTTGGTGATTGCAGCGATTTGAATCCATGCAATTCGGTAAGAGGATTAAACCACCATAAGGACACTTACCATTTATCATCATCAATTATTTCACTGTTTGAAAATTGGAAATCAATTTTGGGTATTCTACTTTTCAAGTGACGTCATACCAAGATTATTTTGCTCAACAGTTGTCATTGATGGCCTAGTTCATGGGGCCTTAAACATGGACAATATTTCATATCGTCATTATTTTAAGTCTTGCTAGAGATTGTGGCTACCTAGGTTGATTGGTTCTGACCCGAGGAATTATCCATACAGTCACTAGGAGCATCTCAGAGTTCTGGACTCTTTCATGCATCTTTCATCTCTGCATATCAATGGCGCCAACAAGGCAATTTCATCAACAATATGGATTCACACACAGGAGTTGGGGCATCCGTTATCAATTTCTAATTTTCCTATAGTGGAATTCATCTTACATGATCATGGAATTTATAGTTTGGAAAAAATCCCTTTATAACCGTTGGGGCAGAAAACGGTCCATCTTTCACATCACTCATATCGTCTTCAATCATATTCTTTTCTGGTTTGTACATCAACCCCTTTTCTGTTGGGACATAAACAGATGGTTCATACACCAACCCCTTTTTTCACCGTTGGAGCAAAAACGGTTCATTTTCTTCTAAATTTCTTCCAATTGGCTTGTGAGAACCATTCTCGCTCGCCAATTGAGGGGGTAAGCTGAAAAATTTTAAATATTCTTTTATTCTTTGGTCTTCAAAGTTGTGCTTTAGTCTTGAGAGAGAGTTGCGTCGATCCAACTTTTTAGGTGTCTTAAGTTTTTGTGCTACATTGTGTCTTCACACAAAGCGGCTCAAAAAGGGGCATCTGTAGACACCAAAATCCGAGCCACTTGTAAGTCATCTATACCTTCCTGCCAGCCACGTGTCAGTCATCCATCCTTCCCGCCATTATTTGGCCCAAATCCACACTTTCCCACCATTATTTGGCCCAAATCCACACTTTCCCACCATTATTTGGCCCAATTTCACTTTTCCCGCCATTTTTCATCCCCAAATTTATTTAAATTAATATTTATATATATATTTTAATATTTTAATATATTTTAATATATATATAAATAAATTTTAAGTGATTTAATTTGAGTCGTCCATCCTTCATTTAATCTCATCCGTCCATCCATCTTAATCCGTTTCACAACCTAGATTTATTCTCTACCCTTGGATCCACTTTAATCTTAGCCACACGTTCAAAGTGTCATTAAAACCCTAAAGTGTGCCCTAAGAGTAGATTATAAATTGAGTCACCTTGATGGCTCAAACCCTATCTATCTCTTCGGCTAAACCTACCTATCTTTCCAATCTAAGTCTGGAGTTGGCTATTGCTGTTAATCCTGAGTCTTCTGAGTCTTCTACGGCCCAAAGTCTGAACTAAACCCTTTCGTTGCATCCATCGTCGTCGCCTGGTCTCGTCGCATTAACAGGAAAAGGTATAGATTCGTCTAAAGCAAGTAATATTTCTTTATGTATTAATCTGCTGTTGAATTTTGCATTTTGTTTATTTTTATTTCATAAATCTAGGGTTTTAGACTATTTCTGAGGGCTCACACAGTGGAGCCCTCTTATTAGTTTCTAACTCTTTGATAATTTTAATGTGTGCAGGATTCTAGTGGTAGATCTGATTTGTTGATAGCAGTTGCTTAAGCTGCAGTGGTTCGAGCCAAAGGATACAACGAAGCCCACTGATTCTATTGAGGTTAAGGATACATTCTTCGGAGACGCCACCACATTGTGCCAGCTAGGGTTTCAGAGAACCCTAGCACAAATTGTAACTTTGTATCACGAAAAGGGTTACAGACCCTGTTGTACTTAAAAGGAGTTTCTAAACTCCATTGATTAATAAAAATCATTCATTTTGTACAACTATTATGCATTCCTTTATTGTGATTTCTTTATTTCTGTTTGGCGTTGTATCTTTAATCTACACATTGCATTTCCTTTTCTCTACAACCCTCATTAAAAAACTAGGCCTTAGCTTATGAAGGCATCCATGCATCAAGGATTGAATCCAATGAGTATTTAGCCTTGATTAAAAACCATAGAGGTTTCCCAATAATTGATCCCATTCACCCTCGGTGCTCCCTATTGTGTCCCTCTATGTGAGGCAAGGGTGCCCTTGGCACATCGATATTTTTACCCTAATGGGTAGCTGCATTATAAGACAACAACAAGTAGTAGGTTGGAAAAATAGAAGTGATTGGTAAGGATGTTGAATGCTTATAAATAGAGGTATAGGGGGCTTGGAGGCTAACCTACCTATTTGAATTAGGTAATTCTTATCTTGAATGACTATCCCATAGGCCATCGATAGAGAGTTACCTCTATAATTGATCATCGTGGCTATTTTCAAATTAATAGATTTCAACGATAAATGAACATCATACCTAGAAGAGGACATATTTCATATGGGATTCTATACTAGGTTTTATAAAATAAAGTATTAAAATAATCCATGGTCTCCATGGATTCCCTCTTGATTGTGGTCAATTGCTCTATAAGAGACATGTCATTTATATTTTCTCTAAATATATCAACCAATAGACATGTGACTTGGTCCCAACTTCTTATTAAATTAGGAGAAATTTATATGTACCATTATCATACCTTTCCTATGAAAGATATTGTTAATAATCTGGGGGTCACATTATGCTCTTCAATACTGTGCACCATACATAGGCTCACCATGTGATGCAGATGCTTTGTAGGTGTAGTCACATCTTCACTAGTGAAGTAAGGTAGTGACTTGAGTGCTAAGGTTGGGATTGGGTCCTATGTTATAGGAGGATTAGATGGTTGAATGGGAACTATATTATTCTAGGCTAGGTATCTCCTTAGAGATTTATTTTGTTATCCAACCATATTTTGATGTTGGTCTCTTCTTCTTGATCCTTAGTTTATGGGTAGCACTAGCGCTTGCAAATTTGCTCTTCCAAAGGACCTAGTAGTAGGTATTACACTCATAAATTTCTAGGTCATTTATTTTGAGTGGAGTCCCCAAGTGAATTCTCATATGCTTTAATAAGCAGGAAGAATGAGACCTTCACTAGAGTCTCAAACAAAAAAAATTAGATTCATGGGATGAATGTTTTAGATTGGTCTCATTGGGCATTCCATACAAACTATTGGTACATTATGTGGGTATTACTTTAGTGCTTCTTTGGGGGAGAAAATGTCAATTTTATCCCATTTGGCATGCCATATAAACTATTGATCACTTAGAATTTTGTGGTAATCTATTACAGTGGATAGATGCAATTGACACTCATGCCTTACATAGAGTGAAACAACAGGAAGCTTTGTGAGCATGGGACATGAATCATATACCATCCTTTAATATTTTTCTAAGGCTAGCTCTTTATTTAGATGTGATATTTTATGAACTATTTTTGAACTACATCCATATATCAAAGGAAAATGAAGAGAAATATAAAAAATTAAGCCCTAATCTATTTTAATCTAATGGAGGTGATGCACCAAGATCAAAATATTCTTCTATATGTTACTAAAAAAATAAACATATGAATCATTCATTAACAATAAAAGAAATAAACATGATGTTAATAAAACATGGAGCTTTCATATACAAGAGATGCATATAAAAAATATGGTAGACATAAATTAGCTATAACTTCATATAATTCTATATCAAAAGAGGCTCATGTACCATTAAGAAAATGACTCAATATTCGAGTCCAAACTAACACATAGAAGAAAAATAAAAGAAAATACAATTAAGGCTAGATATTAGGCATGAGTAGGCAATTTTCAATGCCTTACAATGGAAATGAAACTCCTACTTGCCTAGTGCATTTTATCTTTCCAAAGATTCTTCCAAGTACTTCATATGCTTGGGCATAGATAATACATGTTATAGAGGCATGGCCATAGTATACTTCTTGAGGTGGTCTACTACATTAAATGATTTGATAAATTGAACCTTTTAAGTTGTGGTTAGCACCCATTGAGGTTTGGGACTCTATGCAGCAGGTTGGGGAACTCTAGCTAGTTTTAAAATTAGTGTACATTGCCTTGGGAATTTAGGGACATTCTTCTTCGCAACCATCAATATGTTTTACATATTTTGATAAAGTGTATCCATAGGTGAAATACCTATTTTAGGGTTAAGTGGTATATTTTAGGTAATGAAATCCACTTGATAAGTATTCCCTTTCTCCTCTATATATTTTCTCTTTGTCCTTCTCATATAGTCAAATTAGACATGTGGTCTCCTAGCCACTAAAGTGTTTTCTCCATCAGATACAACATATTCTTCATTCCAATTTATTAGGTTTTGCTCAAGAGTAGAGTTACTTTTCCCTAGGAGAGAGCTTTGCAATTGGGCATGAGGGGGTTGGATTTATACAAGTGAATTCATCCCTAGAAAATTAGAAGGTGGCTTAGTTGATACTATTGTGTTCTATGGAGGATTACTGTATCATACGCATTGGTGAGGATAACTGTCAAGGTAAGGGTAGTACCATAAATTGGGATCCTCCATATAATTTTTCTATGTGATAAATGTATCTCTTATAGGGTTAGGGGTAATCTATTGTAATCAGAGTTGTATATGCACTATTTTTTTATCAGAGCTTCGGGGCATGTATTCCTATTGGTATAGAAATAAAATCCTTGATACCCTTGGCCATTTGGAAAAGCTCTATAACCTTGGATATTCTACTATAAGGGAGGTCTTAAATTATTTTAATATTGAAACCTCTATGCATTTTTATTTGAGGGTTATGACCTCATTAAAAACTATTCTTAGTAAATTATTCATCTCATCTAACTCAATGGAGGAGTAAGTCATTATAGAGGGGTATTATAGAGAATGTAGAGAAGTTTGAGCCTTTACGAGGTTTATAGTAGGAGTATACTAAAAATTATTGTAGGTATTTTCTTCCTATAGCCCCACTTAACTCAAAGAAGGCATAATCAAAAGTGGAAAAAAATTGAGGTAGTCAAAAGGCACCACCTAGATTTAGTTAGAAGAAAGGGACAACAAGAAGAAGGTAGATGAATACAAATTTCATGCCAACCATTATATCGTCCATCGATGATTGATTTTCACCTTTCATCCCAAGCCAATAGCATTGAAAGCATTAAGGCCTATGGGCCATTGATTTTCCATCCAATGATTTGTGTGGTCCTTTTGATAGAGGAGAGCATAGAAAAGAGGAAAGACCTTAACAAGATCTAAATCTAGATATGTGGTATTCAATTAGGAGCTTGAGGAGAAAGGCATCAATGCTCGACCAAAGGAGGTCCACCATTGGCCAAAGGATATCCCACCTTAGTTCAAGACACATGGAAACCATACACATATAGAAATACATAGGCAAAATGTCATTTAAGAGAACACCTACCATTACCCATAAAGTTTAATTTTAGTAGCCTAGCCTGCTAGAGCTAATTATGTGGAAGTTGTAGTTATCACCCATCATATTATTGATCCTACTCTATCAATCTATGTTAGTCAGGAAGACCATACCCATTATGTCAAGAAGTAGAAAATTCCAAGAGAAAAACAATGAGGACTTAATGGTACAACAATCCCCAGTGCAATAAAAATGAGATAAGTCAATAAATATTTGTCATCCAAAGGTCCAAAATATCCTAGCATTGATGGCTCTAGATCTAGAGGTCTCAAAGATACTAATTCTAGTTGTAGAAGGATTTTAGCTATAGAGAAGAATATAATTCTCAGATTCTTTACACATAATTTCAAAGGAAAAGGACCCTCCTCTTGGCTTACAAATGAGCATAAATTTGTATCATAAATACATTGGGAGTTGATTGCTCATGCATATTATTTGGCATTGTGGGTTGTTCCTTTCATCTTCCCTTTCTTCTTGATTGTAATAATCAAATATCGAGCCTTGAGCCATTATCTAAGAACCATCAAGCCTCTCTAGGTTGCATGCCTTGTAATCATTTTGGCATGTTAGTGTAAGCCATGACTAATATTGCTCTGTACTCCTTATTTGATGTATTTTTTATTAATATTTATGTGGAATTTAGTGTTCATTATAGCTATTATATGGTGGTTCCCATTTTTATTTATAGATACTTCTTGCAACTAGAAAGGGGGACTTTAATTGTTGGTGCATCACCCCATAGATTAGGCTTATTTTTTTGCATAATTTACTTTTGTATATTTTTTACTTTCATTGCAATTCATTTTCCTTGTAACCCTCCTTAGAAGACCAAGTCTTAGCTTTTGAAGTCCTTCATGCATCAAGGGTTGAATTTGATAAGGACCTAACCTTGATTTAAATCCCTATATGTTTCCCTTCCATGTTAGGCTTTTTGCCTCGATAAATAAGTGCATTATAAGACAACAACAGTCTATGTGGTATGCTCAATAGGACAAGCCTCTATGTATACCCCATAAATTTGAAATAATAATCCTATATTTGGTTATGTTGGAGGTCATAGTCTATTTGCTTAAAGTGAAGCATCAATAAAATCACTTGATGACTCCACTAAAAAGAGATATACTTTGAAAAAGTCATCTAACAAAATATAGATTAATATTTTGGTGGAGGTATTTGTCTCATGAGCTTATTGAAGTACTATATCCCCACCTGGTGACTCCATTATTTAGGAAAGGACCCAAAATTATATTATAAAAATTCTTATAACCATAGCATTCACTTGATCCAATCAACAAGAGTTGGTGCCATCACTAAATCAAAGACAAATAAGGAATCAACAATGCAATATGGTATCCAGGATAAACCATCCTACCATAAAGTATTTGGAATGGAATGATAGAGTTCCCCTAATTATATCGACTCCACTTGATATATGGGACTCTATTCCTACCTTAGCACTCAAGTCCCTATCTTACTTTTTAGGAGAGGATGTTGTCACCTTGATAGAGCATTTAAATAACATGGCGAGATTGTGTATTATGCACTTCATTAAAAAGTAATATATAGTCCTAATACTATTAGTTACATATTGTAGAGATAGATCTCATAAATGGCACCTTAGACTCATCCCACAATTAGTCAAAATATAGGACTAGTTGGCAAAACTCCTGATAAGCAAATTTGAATAGAAGGCAGGTGGAACATCTCTCTTGGAGTAACTCATAATCATAAGGAGGGTACCTATAAATATAATGGATGATTTCAATTTTTAATTCCATAATACTTGGAAAAGGATCCCAAACAAGATTTGATCTTTGACTATGGCCTTTATTTACTATCTAAAATATTTTAAATCTAGAATTACCATGATGGTCAATTCTAAGGGTCAAAATTCATTACCAAAGGTCTATGAGATAGCCATACAAGTTGAAAAATATCTAATCCAAATAGGAAGGCTAGCCTCTATATCACATCTATAATTTTCCCTTCCATTCAACCCTTATATTATCCCTCTTTGACCATGTAATCTATTGCTAGTCCAACTATCACAACCATGATCCTAGAGCAAACTCAAATTCTTACTCATTTTTCTACTGATATTGATGAACTATATAATATGATGAGAAAATTATCTAATTATATCACATCCCTAAAGCAATAACATAATTTTAAAATATTTTCCTACCAGAGTTATTCAAAGCCTTATTTCTAATATGAAATCCCAAATCTTTGACTACCTCCAACTAGATATCATAAGCCTCAATGTTTTAACAACAAAAAAATTGTTTAGTCATAGGCTCTAACTTAGCTTATAGTATTTGTATCATTCCTAGTCCATCAAATTCCTATAATATTGGCTAGAGACTTGGTCACCACTCAAAATAACCATGTTAAATATCCTAGTGGTCAATGTTATCCTACTATTGACTATCTCCCTTTTGACTATACCCAAGTAGTTAGGACATCTAATTTTGACTATAATATTGTACATACTTCTTTGTTGAAATCCCCCAAAAAAAGTCCAAAACCTACCTCTCAAACTTTGAACATACCATCAACTTCCAATTCATCAGCTCTAGAATAAACCTTTGTCACCTAGGATGAAGTGGAAATGTACGTTGTGTTAGATGAAGTGAGCCCCTCAACCTCTAATAGGACATATTTTTAATCAAAATACATCACTAGGGAAAATATAAGGGCCATTGAAGAGCAAGGGGTACCTAGTCCAACAAATACTAAACCCCAATACAATCTACACTAGAGAATTAGGCTCAAATAATCTCAACAATCATAAGATCAATCATATATTCTCCAAGGCAACCTATTGCAAATCCAAGACCACCTTTGATGGAAAAAAGGGCTAGGATTTTAGCATCAATTACCATTCTAAAAGCCTCCTCTATCAGATCCTTCAATTTGGTAGAGAACTTGAGGAAATATATCATAACCATACCTCTTTGGGATGTCCTCTCAATTATTGAATAGATGAAGAATTTGGAAGAGGTCCTAAATAAGAAAAAATAGCTAAGTAAACAAAGGATTCTTACCATGCTATAAATTTTAGGTGTAGATCCTAGCAGTCCCAAGCCTATGTCATTCTACTTCACCTTGATCTATGGAGATAAGTTGATACACAATTTATAGATTTAGGATCAAGTACATTGTTCATGATAAAAATGGTAGTAGAGGCAGTTGGTTCATCTCTTGAGCACACCAACAATAGTATAGTCCATTTAGATAGCCCTCCAATGTAAATATTCATGCTAATTTTAAACCTTCCTTTGGTATTCCAAGAATGCCCTGACCTAGTAGTTCATGAAGACAGTAGTGATTGATATTTTGGCACCATTTGGAATATTTATTTCAAGAGACTTCACCACTAAGATCAAAGGATACGTGTCATTAGAATGGACTCACATGTTTTTTCAAACTAGGTATGGGACCAAGTTCAATATCTCATAAAAACCCCTCCATATGTATTATATAGAGTAAATATCCTTCAAGAAATATGGAGAGGAGAAAGCCTATATGGAAAAATAAGAGCTATCAAAGTTTGACTACTCTATGAATGATGTGTATCTATACATACTTGATAATTATTAGGAGTAATGGGCATATGATACATAAGGAATGAATCGTAATAAAGTATTCAAGCCAACTAGCATGGGGTGATCCATCACTAGGTATTCCTCTATAAATATTATAATTATTGTATATAGTTCAAAAAACAAGGGGTGGGAAAATTGATCAAAAATAAGTTTTGATGCAAAGGGGCCTAAGACTTGCAAAATAAAACTTACAATGGTCCTAACCACCTAGATGATCAAAGGGAATTCATATCTATGTCAAAACTAGTTATCGAATTAATTGACCATCAATGGTTGTAGTAGCCAAAATTAAGGATGGCACATGATCCAATATTTACTATCAATGAATAGGATATCAATTCATGCCTAGATAAGTGTGCCCATACATCCACCACAAGGTGATTCCTCGCATGAAATGATGACTAACACCTAGAAAGTCCATGCCAAGTCTAAAAAATAGAAGAAAGTGATCTTAATGGAAGGTATGTTAATCTAATTGGTGAGACTTATCATAGGTATCATTGTGAAGTGGCACACTTCCCTACTATGATAATCATACACATTCTTGAATTACCATTTGTTGGATTTAAACTAAGAAATATTAGGGACTTATTTTCCATTTCTTATTGAGACAATGGTTTTGGATTTGATGCATTGGATTGAGTGTCATATCTATCAAGTTTTGGAATTAAAATATGCATTCATGGTGGATGATAAAGTTAATTTTACAAAGTGATAAGTCCTACAACTCAAGGAAAGGATAATCATTTCAAAAAATGAAATCAGACCCAAGCCAAAATGACAATGAATGATTCTTGTTGCCTCCCTTAAAAAGGAGAAGACTTCACGTGCATGGATAAATTTAAGTCAACATATGTACTAACACCCCAAAGGGATATACATAAAAAGGAAACATCAAACTTCAAAACTCTTCTTACAATCTCAATATTTGAAAAAATACCAATGTGCCAAGCAATATAGTAGAAGCAAAACCTAAGTTAATGATGTGTTGGCTATGTAAGAGTGTCCAAGAAGCAATGGAAAGAAGAAGAAATAACACTATAAGCACTACTTCCAAATTAGGACATATTCCCACTCCATTGGATCCCTCTCCAACCACCTCTAGTTAGGAAATGATGATAACCTTCCCTCAATACACTAGCCCTAAGTTCTAGAGTGATGCAATAGAAGAGGTGACATGTACCAAACTATCCAAAAGGGCTAATATTTTTAATTCTTGGATCTAGATTAGCACATTGGTGTAGTAAATGGTTCTAGAAATGCAAAGTTGCTTAGAGATAATCACCCTATGTACCAAGTTATACAACCTTGATACCCAATATATTTAGAATCCCTATGAGAGTTTTAAAGTTATAATTAATGTCCACCTAATTTGGATAATATTAATTATAGAGATGAGAAATACCATGGTCAATTTTGCAAGTGCTAATGAAATTTACAATGCCATCCTTAAAACGTTGATCTATATCTAAGAGGAATGTGGTGTAAGGGGGAAAGAGCTACCAACATTTCCTCTAGATATTAAAGGTTTGAAAGATAGTTCCATAGATGCAACAAGGATGTTGGTATTTATATTTAGCCTAAAGGAAGAGGATTTGTTCCAAGCTCAAGTCAGAGTCCTATACCTAATGAGGTACACATCTAGCAAATAAAGGGTAGTCTTTGATTTCATCGACTACATTATAAATAATTTTCATGAGGGACTGGTCATATTCTAAAGGTCTCACATTTTCTATTTTTTGGCATTCTTGTCCCATTTGATCTTATTCTAGAACCTAGAGATATACCCTATACTAGCTATAAAGGTCAAGGATGAGTTAGTCCATCCACTACCCATATTCTCTTGGATGGAAGGCTTGAGGAGGTCCTCCTCCTATTCTTACTATGATTGTGTTGATAATATCATAGTCTTGATACTAACAATCCTCAAAGGGTAGAAATATGAGCATATCACTACAAGCTACAAGAAATTCTTTGGGGGAGGACATCCTAAAGATTGATTTTATGCCAAATATTGGACTCTTATAAGGGTGCATAGTTTTAGTAGATAGACATATTGGTTGTTGAAACATGTGAATGAGTGGGTATTTGCAATTGATACCCTTCACTAGTTGGACATCAAAGATACCATGTATGTAAGCAGGAGAAACAATACTAGCCTATTCAAACTACCCTTCACTTTCGTTATAGTAAGCCTAGTCAATAATAAAACTCATGAGCTTCTAGAAAATAAGCTAAAAGAATTCAAGTTGCAAAAATATCCAGGGGAATGAAAATACGACCTTGATAGAATGTTTATGGATTGGTTGGATAAAGTCTAAAGTTTGGTAGAGTTTATACACAAACCTAGGCTAGATTTTGAAGCTCTCCAAAATCCCATGGATGAAGAAGGCACATCCCTATTGAAGCAAATACTAGAATAAGCACCACTACCACCACAAGAGAGGAGATCTTATTAGAGCTTCTATAGATTAATGGTGTGGGTAAACCCAAACTACCAGATCTATGTGCCCAAGCCAAAATTCTTGCTAAAGGAAAAAAGGAAGATGGAAAAGATCAACACCTAGTTGGAATTCCAACAAAAGATCAATAATACATCACCCATATTTGGATAGATAGATGAGGATGTAGAATTTGAATAATTTTGGGACAAGGAGCATTCCAAATATAGCTCTAGCACAGGATGAGATATTGGAGAAATGATCATAGAGGCCATCACCCAAGTAATGGTAGACATAGAAATAAGGTCAAAGGAATTCATTCAAGTGGAGGATTCATCCCCATGGGACATAGAGGTTGCAACACCTAAGCAACACTCCCCAAATAAAGAGCTACTGGCTTAGGCATCCACCTTAAAACAATAGAAGTGGAAGGAGTCATGTCATGACTCCAACTCCCTGCCTAACAAGAATAAGAAAAAGGATCCCTCTAAGGTGAAACCCCAAGCTACCACATCCAAAATAATTGAGGAGACACCCAATGCCTCTCCACCTTTGATGCCAACCCTATCAACATAGGCTCATATCCCTCTTAACTCAGTGGCTACCCTTCCTTTTGAAACTCACATTGCACCAAATGTCCACATGGGGCTTCCAATCTAAAATCCTAAATCCCTTATACCATTAGCTTCCACTCTCTCCACTCTAGAGGTAGGTCCCCAACCCACCTTAGTTGGGGGATTCTTTCCTTTTTTTTCCATTCCTCAACTACTTCCATATTGAATATTCTTCCATCCAATGTTACCATCCCCTCCATAAGGAAAATTAGTAGTTAGTTCTACCACCTCTCTAAGCATACTATCATTCGTCTACAAGGCATTAGGACCAAGGGTACAATCAAATTGGTTGATAACACAAGAAAAATCATAAAGTATGATTTTATGACCTTATATAGGATATTATAAAAGAGATAAAGAACTCCAAGATGTCAAGGATACCTTTAGACACTCATAGACCAAAATTAAAGGGATTCCAAATTAGATGGAGTAGACCATGAGTGCTTGAGAAAGAGATGCCCTCCTAGAGGAGGAGCAAAGAAAGAGTCATTATTTGATGGATTGATTTTTCACTACAAAGACCTAGCTCACCTTGTACAAGAGAAAATTCAAGAGGTAACTAGAGGAAGGAAGAAATGGATGCTCAAATAGCCTACAACATAATACTATCAGATTGTTTTGGGATGTTTGTACCACATACTGGGACAACATAGTCAAATACATGGCTTTAATATCTTAACTCATCAAATTCATCAACTTGGCATACTGATTGAGTGTGGAAATCACTTAAGAGGTGGAAAATACCCTGGTAGCCAAATCAAAGAGGATGAATAAAGTAGAATATTTGAGTTTGGATCTCCATCAAAAGCAAATAGGAGGTAGAAGTAATTAGATGTTTAATATTTAAGAAAATATGGGATACTCTCGATAGAGAACAAGTGATGAATGAATATGTTGACCACGTGAAAGCCCTAAATAAGGTGATTAGTAGCTTGCATGCCCTTCTAGACTCTCTAATTCAAAATGGTCTACCATCTCCCTAGGCAAGTGATCATAAGCCCATTTTAGAGTAGGAGTATACACGGGCCTTGGAGGATAAAAAAGAAAGGGGGATGAACTATCAAAATGACCAAAGATCCTAATAGTTGAAGATGCTATGAAAGTGAAGTATGGAAAAATGGTGCATCTAATTATGAGAAAAAATATGTGTATCTATCCTCTATAGCTTATGAGCATCAAACGGAAGCATGCATGTAAAAATGGAAGCAAAACCAAACAACAAGGTATGAAATAAAGCGAGCATCCTTCTTATTAATTTGGTGGATCAGATCCAAGGTTACACAACAGTCCCCTTGAGGGCTCAAAGGTGATACAATTGTTACAAATTTTGGGTTCCCAAGGATCAAATCCTTCAAGAAATTCGGGTGCACATCCAGTGTCCTTCCTTGTACCCATAATCGAGGTGGGTGGGCCAATGTCGCCGCTGGTTGTATATTTGATCTTTGATGTCTTCTTTTCCTTACCAATTCCTTATAGTAATCTACACCTGCACACAAGGAATCCAAAAAGATCAAATAGCAAGTGTGTGTGATGGAAAACATGCAATCCCCACAGGCACCAAAATACTAGTAAAGGGCATATATATTCAAAATATATCAAATTAACTCATAATGACTTGAAATTTTATGGAGATGTTAAATAGGAGTTTTTTAAAGGATATCACCAAAAAAATATCTGAAATTGCATTCGTATGCCCCTCAATTTTGTGACGCCAGTTTGCAACCTACGAAGACCAAGACAAGCAATTCCTGCCCCTATACATGTCAAAAACACATGAAACTTGGATAGAATACATAAATCAACATTTTAATACTACAAATGTGGTTATATTTTCAAAATGAGGTGAATATCCATCTGCATGCACCTAGGGTGCCCAGATGGGCCCTATGAACCTGCAAAAACTTCAAAATGCGATACCTCGGCCAATATAACTCCAAATTGCATGAAATTTGAACTATAGCATCCAATGATAGTCTAGAATAAGCCTAAAAAATAATAGTAAAGAAAATGTACACATATTTCTCCTCATCCTAGGGAGGTACAATGGTGACTACAACTAATTAGAGGGCACCCTGGGGTGAATACCCACCAATTTTGCACACCTTTTACTACCAATCCCACTGGGAAATGGTCCTAAACACTCTAAGGGATATTGTAGTTAAATTTGGTGAAGAAATTCACCTAGATAGTAAAGTTATGCCCAAAAGACCCTCTTGAAGTCACTCGGTAACCTCCTTTGCTAAGAAGATATTTCGAGGGAAAGAGAGCACAATAAAGTGAGGGGAAATATCAAAAGCACTTTGTTGCATATCCTAGAACTCCTCTCCCTATGTTTTTTGTGTGGACCTTGTATCTATTTTATAGCCCAAAGGGGCTTATGTGCAAAAAGGCATGCAAGGGCATGCATGGCAAGAGGTGCCATTTGTCAAAAAATGAGGCATGCGTTGGATGGGGAAGAGAATATCCCCTTTTAGCCTCCATTATGAAGCATGTCATAAGGATTCAGTGCCCTCTGACCCGCATGCTTCAATTGGTGGGGTAAATGGTAGTTTCTATGTGCCATTTGTCCCATATTTAACTTTTTTTGGGTCAAACTTGCTCACTATCCCACCCTGGGACGATGGCTCACCATCATCCAAGGGTGAAATGGTGGAAATATGCCACCATCCCAGGGTGGGACGATGGCAAATTTTGGGCGAAAGCTTCCCAAAATTGGTCTAGAAGCCTCCAAAACCTCACCCGAAGTGGCTAGAACCACTATGACCCTTCTGAGGGCTACCCAAGGGGTTGTATGATGCCAATTTGATCATTGTTTGTGGATGCCTAATTGGATTGACCATATTTTAGTGTCTATAGATGCCCCTTTTTGATATGTGTTGTGTGCAGCATGGTGCTGAGCAAAAATAGATGACTAAAATGTTCAATGATTAAGGTTACTCGATAACCTAACCAACTTTAGATGCCCCAATTGTGGAAAGAGCATGCATTCTTGAATCCTCACTTCTGACTCGGTAAAGAAATTGGTCTTGGTTTCTCTTTAGCTTCCAGGTATGCTCGGGGGACTTATAACCCTAGGCATTAGAGAAAACCAAGTATTTTGGTAACTTTTGAGGTTACCAACAGGCATGTTCATCTGCACTGTTATGTGCTTAATTGAGATATTTGCTTGTTTTCTGCCCCAAGCAGGGACATGATTGTCTTTGTCAAATATTCGTTGGATGAATGCAACTTACATGATTGAGTGTTTAATTATTGATTTTTTATTATGAATTTGTTAAGCATGACTACCTCCTAGTGATGAGTCGATGAGGGAATGACCAGTGAGAAAAGCGACGAGTCGCTTGACCCATATGACATTTGTTAAGGTTTCCTTCAGTTGTTCTCATTGAAAAATGACACAATTTTGAAAGGATTTGGATGATGCTATGGAGATTTCATGGAAGCAAAGATTTGAAAACCTCCTTCCTATGGGGCGATCTAGCCATAATGGCCTTCTTAGGGAGTGAAGTAGTAATTTGTCCATGCATCCATGAGAATTTTTTATTCCATATTGACCCTGAATGAATTCCATAACATTTGACTTGTTTTGGTAGGTGTTGAACCCTTTTCTTTGGCTTTTGTGTTGTTTTGTTGTTTTTTTTTTTTTTGGTTTTGTAATGGAAATGTGAAACCATTATTGTGATGTAAAAAATGGAGTAAATGATATGACATGTTTAAATAATGTAGGTGATATTTTTATGAGACTCAAACACTCTAGTTGATGTGATCAAAGGTTGTGTATTGAATATGCAAGACTTTTTGACAAGGTATGAATCTTCTAGGATGACCAAGGTACGTCATATCCCTGTGTGTGCAAGTGATTTCATTCCTATAAAATGCATAAAGATACCGCCATTGCTAGATAGGCTATCCACCAAACCTGGAATGAGGATTGCCCTATGAATGTCACAATACTGGGTTTTGTACTTAGTAGGACTAGACCACTAGGCAATTTAGGTTACAAAAGCTAGCTCGTCCACATGCAAACATTGGTCTGCACATATGCACGAGGCTAATGTGACAAACATATCATCATGTGGGAGGTTACCACCATTTCCAGGTAGGCTATCCACCAAACTTGTAATGAGGATCACCTAAATGGTTTGTCAAATGCTAAGAATTCTAGGGATTCAAGCTCAAGCTCCCTTATTTTCTTCAATTTTATTGGGATACTTGCTCATGGGTAGTGATGATAATCACTATTTTTTTTTTGTATTATTATTTTTTTCTTTGAGCAAGGGATTTGGGATTTGGGATTAGTGGTGAAAACACTATTGACTTTGCTTTTGCTTTTTGCTTTTTGCTTTTTTTTTTGTAATGGAAATGTGAAACCATTATTGTGATGTAAAAAATGGAGTAAATGATATGACATGTGTAAAGAATGTAGGTGAGGTTTTTAGGAGACTCAAACACTCTAGCTGATGTGATTAAAGGTTGTATACTGACTATGCAAGACTTTTTGACAAGGTATGAATATGCTAGGATGACCAAGGTACATCATATCCCTGTGTGTGCAAGTGAGTTCATTCATGTGAAACGCATAAAGATACCACCATTGCTAGATAGGCTATCCACCAAACCTGGAATGAGGATCACCCTATGAATGTTTTAATCTTGGGTTATGTACTTAGTAGGACTAGACCACTAGGAAATCTAGGTTACAAAAGCTAGCTTGTCCACATGCAAACATTGGTCTACACACACACGAGGCTAATGTGACAAACATATCGTCATGTGAGAGGCTACCACAATTTCCAGGTAGGCTATCCACCAAACCTCTAATGAGGATCACCTAAATGGTTTGTAAAATGCTAAGAATTCCAGGGATTCAAGCTCAAGCTCCCTTATTTTCTTCAATTTTATTGGGATACTTGCTCATGGGTAGTGATGATAATCACTATTTTTTTTTTGTATTATTATTTTTTCTTTGAGCAAGGGATTTAGGATTTGGGATTTGGGATTTGGGATTAGTGGTGCAAACCACTATTGAATTTGATTTTTCTTTTTGCTTTTTTTTTTTGATGATTTTGATATTTAACTTTTGGGATTTATTTGATTTTGATTTTTAATTGATTTGATTTTTGTGAAATTTTGATATTTTTGGGATGGGGATTTGTGGGAATTGTGATTTTTGATATGGTGAAAACCACTATTTATTTTAGGGAATTGGGTAGGGAAGATGTTTGTCCTTTTTCCAACTCTCAGCATTCTTGAACCATTCACACAGGGGGATGAGCAGGATGACCTTTTCGCTTAAGGTAACCTAGACCACTTCATGGATTTCATATTTCTTTGCACAAAACTTGGATTATTAATGTTTAATTGTGTTTGGGATTTGATGTACACAAGGCATAATCAATGCAAGACTCTACCTCCTAAAAATCAAGCTAGCTTTTTACAAAACTTGAAGAGAAGCTAGAAATGGTTGAGTGACCAAAAACCCTAATGACATTCTAAAATAAATGACTAGGTGAAGGGGTGGACACAAATATGGAATGTGAAAAATATGGGTGAAAATGATAATTGCAACATTGAACTATGAGTACTTTCACAACATTGATTTTGAGCGGTAAGTAGTGTACCATCATGGTGCTAGACATGTATGAGAAACTCTAAAATGTAAAGTGATAATGATGAATATGCCTAAATGCAAGTGACGATAAAATACAATGTGATGTGATGCAATATTTTTAAAATTTTAAAATTTTGATAATGTTTTTTTTTAAATTTAGATTGATATATGTATGGAAGTGCAATGCGATGCAATGTTTTTGTATTTTGATGTTTTGATGATGTTTTTGAATTTTTTATTGTATATATATATATATATATATATATATATATATATATATATATATATATATATATATATATATATATGTATATGTATGTACCTATGACCAACGGGATTATTTGGGGCCATTGGGGCATTTGGAGTGACAAAAGGGCTTATGGATGCCTTTGGGACTTTTTGGTTGACCTAGATGGTTCTAGACCGTCTAGGAGCATTTATGTTGACCAAGTGGGATGTAGGCACCCTTGGAGCATTTAGGGGTTACCTAGATGATTCTAGACCACCTAGGAGCATTTTAGGTTGACCAAGCGGGATATGTAGATACCCTTGGAGCATTTAGGGATGACCTAGACGGTTCTAGACCACCTAGGAACTTTTTAGGTTGACCAAGTGGGATGTAGGCATCCTTGGAGTATTTAGGGGTGATCTAGATGGTTCTAGACCATCTAGGAGCCTTTTAGGTTGACCAAGTGGGATGTAGGCACCCTTGGAGCATTTAGGGGTGACCTAGACGATTCTAGACCTCCTAGGAGCCTTTTAGGTTGACCAAGCGAGATGTAGGCACCCTTGGAGCATTTAGGGGTGACCTAGATGGTTCTAGACCACCTAGGAGCCTTTTAGGTTGACCAAGTGGGATGTAGGTAACCTTGGAGCATTTAAGGGTGACCTAGACAGTTCTAGACCACCTAGGAGTATTTTAGGTTGACCAAGCAGGATATATAGATACCCTTGGAGCATGTAGGGGTTACCTAGATGGTTCTAGGATGCCTAGGAGCCTTTTAGGTTGATCAAGTAGGATGTAGGAACCCTTGGAGCATTTAGGGGTGACCTAGACGGTTCTAGACTGCCTAGGAGCTTTTTAGGTTGACCAAGCGGGATGTAAACCCTTGGAGCATTTAGGGGTGACCTAGACGATTCTAGACCGCCTAGGAGCCTTTTAGGTTGACCAAGAGGGATATAGGCACCCTTGGAGCATTTAGGGGTGACCTAGATGGTTCTAGACCACCTAGGAGCCTTTTAGGTTGACCAAGCAATATGTAGATACCCTTGGAGCCTTTTGTAACTTTGCTTACTTTGTGTTCTTAGGAGGAAGGTGCAATACCTTGTATACCCCCAATATTTACTATGATTGATGCAATGTTATTGACTTGGCCAAGAGGAGTAATAGGAATTGACCCCCCTATTTTGGGAAGGAATCCTGGGTAATGCTAATGTCTTGAGGGGGTAGAATGAGTGACCCACTCGTGGATAAAGCTCCATCATCAATAAGATCTTGGACCTTGCATCTAAAAACATGACAAGTGCTAATGCCATGCCCTCTCATTCAATGATAGAGGTAAGAATGATCCTCCCTATATAGTTTAGATCTGGGTCTATTTGGGTTGAACAGGGGTATATCCGGTAAGACAATTGCCTCTGTATCTTGTAGGTTGTGAAAAACGGTCGACATGGGCTCAGATAACGGAGTCCAAGTATGTCATTGATGCCTTAAACAAGGTGAATATGGCTGACTCATTTTATGAGGTGATGAGGTTGTATGTGTCTTAGTCACCTGTTTAGGTTGCTCTTCTTGATTACCATCTATAGGTAACAGATACTGCACTATGTCAATTTTTTGGTTGTTGATTTGAAGATATTCTTGTCAAACATATCTTGTACCAGGTTTTTTAATTTAAAGCACCTATGCACATCATGCTCCTTCTGCCTATGGTATTTATAGCATAGTTCTTTGTGATATCTGTAGGGCTTAGGTGCATAGGGATCGACAAGTCGACTCTCAGGTAAATTACTTGCCTTTGCCATGTAGAGTCACTCAAATAGAGAGTCCCTGGACTCATTAATGGGCATAAATTGTCACTTAGGGTGACGTTGTTGGTTTAGCCCTTGATTTGTTTGAGACTTAACATTGGACTGTGTAGGAGTGGGTTGGTCCTAAAAATCAAGGGGTTGAGGTTTTGGATGACTCAACCATAACTCAATGCTTGTGAGCTGATCCATGATCTATTGTAAATCATTCTATTGGTGACTCACTTGTAACTCCACATTGGCTAGCCTATCCAAGATATGTTGTGGTACTAGTGGAGGTGATGACTGGATGGTTATTGAGGGAGTTGTATGGCAACTTATATGTGGTGGAGGTGAACTAGGTGTGGGAGCTAAAAGATAATTGATCGAGGGTGGATCAAAATTCTCTAATGTCTGAGCATATGTGGATGCTTCATGATGATTGAAGCTAGCAATTATATCCACATGTTATTGTTCTTGATTTAGCTCATGCTCATGTTCCAACTCAGAGTTTTCAACTGTGGTAGTTGGGTTACCCCCACTTTGGTCTAGGGGGTACATCTGCTCTTGATCTTGTGGAGATGTTGAGTGAGATGGAGTAGGTGTGACCGAATCCATCAATGGTATCTCCTATGGTGTGGATGGGATGTTGGATGGAGTTGCAAGTTGCATAGATGGATTCAGAGGACTTTGGTTCTCTGTCATCACATTGATCATTCCCACAAACTCATGAGAAGATGCATTTGCATCTAAATAAGTCATGGCTACCTCATCAACTTGTCCAAGGTGATCTGCTTAGTCCCCTTGTTCAAGGGGTGCATCAAAAATACTATCAATGGGTGTAAACTTGGTGAAGAACACAAGCTTATATTGAGAGGGGGGGGTGAACAGTATAAGACCTCTTTTTACTTTTTCCTTTATACTTCAAAATAGTAAAGCAATATACCCAAAGCAATATCAAAGCAATGCACAATATCATCCACAAAGTGACACCAATTTTAACGTGGTTCACCCAGAATGGCTGGGCTACGTCCACAAAACTTTTCTCTAAAAGTTATCTCAAAGTTCTTTGGGAATCCTTCCCAATTACAATGTTTATGAGCCTCGGCCCAAAGGAGATACCTTCCCCCAATCAAAATTTATGAGCCTCTGCTCAAAGGAGATACCTTCCCCCAATCAGAATTTATGAGCCTCTGCTCAAAGGAGATACCTTCCCCTCTGCTCTGGAAATGATCCCTCGGAAGATCAACTGCCTCTACCTCTTGCCGGCCACGTGGAACTCCTTTCCATCGAAGACCTCCTATCCTCAATGCTTAGCCTAAGAGACCTCTGCCTTCTATGATCACGTCCACAGTAGCTCAGCAACCTGTACCAAACACGGTCGGTCGGTCTAGTACAAGTCTTCCTCTGTCTGTCAGATCTGTCCAACTCTTGAACAAATCAATCCTCTGCATACAAGCCTTCTCAAAGACTTGCCAAATCTATCCTCAGGTTCTTCTCATAGAACCAATGCACCTCTGTCCTCAAGTTCTCTGATAGAACTATCAAACTCAGCTCACAAGTCCTCTGCTAGGACCTGTCCAAATCTGCTCACAAGTCCCCACCGAAACCTATCAAAACTGCTCACAAGTCCCCACTGGAACCTGTCCAAAAACTGCTCACAAGTCCCCACTGGAACCTGTCCAAAAACTCAACAAGCTCACCAAGAAAAACTTTCTTAGTAGGAAATCACAAAGTGAATTGTTAGAGACCCAATGTGATTTGTCAAACTCATAGAAGCATAAAGAGAATTGTTAGAGACTCAATATGTTCTATACTCAAATCCCAATCTCAAAACTCAACTCAAATCAACTCAGCTCAATCTCAATCTCAAATCTGAAAACTCAACTCAATATCTGAAATGGATAGGATAGAATGTTTTCTTTCAAGAACATGAAACCCCAACAATTGCCAACTATGCAAAGAATCACATAACAATGATACTCATGTTCTTTTCACCATCAATTAGGGTTTCAACAACAATGCTCATCAAACAAGGTTTAGTCAACCAACACCATTCAACTCAACATCAACCTTGAAGCATTCAACCAATCATCACAAGAAAAGGAAACAAGTAGAAATCCTTTTCCCTCCAAAGATATTTGAACAAAATAGCCACCAACACAATATCACCAAATGCAAAGAATAACTTGCTCAAATCAACTCAATGGAGTAAGCCCAATATCATGAATCAAGTAAAGCAATAACTTGATCAAACAACCTCTATGGAAGCAACTCAACCATCAAACTCAAAACAGCCAACCAAGGGTTCCACCAACTCAATGCAAGTAGCTAGACTCACAAATATAAACCCTAGTGCACAAAGCTTCCACTATCTCAAACCAAAAATTATGCATTCACCAAAAACTCTCCTTAAGGATAACAATGCATAAGTAGTCTTCAACAAACCAGAAAATAGGATTTACACCTAGCCAAAGGATACCTAGTAGAATACCTTTTCACTCCAACCTTATTTCAGAAAACATACACCAATCATACTCATAAGAAGAATGTGCCCATACCTTATTGGAGTAGAAGATAATTGAACCTTCAAGCTGTCACCACACACAACTCTCAAACTTCCAACCAAGTTAGGGTTAGAATAAAAAGAAATGAGCAATAATATAAACTTCCTTTATTACACCTTTTAGCTCCACTTCTTTAAACACAACCACCATAACATGCCAATAAATCAACAATCACAGACTCACACCTTATACCTCCATTTTTAATTTTAGCATAGCAAAGAATAATCTTAAAAATACATCCAAAGAAATATGCCCTTATTTCTCCTAAGCTTTTATTCAATGCTAATCACAAAAGCCAAAACTCATAAAATTTAATCACACCTTATAAATCGCTGTCCAAGAAACTCCGAATTTCGTGGCATAAAGACGTTTTAATAAAAATGTGTGTTACTCTAGCAAAGCACCCCCACGAGACTCGAAACGGCGACCTCCACCAATGCAGCGCCCAACAATAGCCTTCGCTGCCACTAGCCCACGCGGGCTACGAAGTTCACAAGTGAACTTCCCTCCACTTCACCCTCGGAAAAAAACTCCCGAAGACTTTTCAACCGCACGTGCTTCTAAGTCTTCCTTCGATCGCAGCGAATACAGAGCACAAACACCACAAATTGCATTCGGGGAATTTCGAATTCATTAGCCTTCCAACCTTAGGAGTTGGAGAATAAATAGTCTCTTCGAAGACACCTTGACGTCGGCGAAAATAAAGACCATTTCGAAATTAATCAAAAGTCTTTTCAAAAAGGGTTTAAAAACGTTGAAGGGTTTTAAATAATAATTAAATAAATAATAAAGAGAACCTATCCAACTTGGTTTTAATAAAAACCGGTTTGGTTTTAATGAAAAACCCTTGCCAATGGAATCTCTCCGGATTCTCTTAAAAATATTCTCTTGGAATCTTCCACCTTTGAAGCCAACACATCCTCTTAACATTAATGCCATTTCCTTTTGACATCAATGACAACTCATAGACAAGAAGCTAGGATCTCAAACCCAAAATTGCCAACAATCTCCCCCTTTGTCATTGATGGCAAACCATGCTTCTCAACAACATAGAAACTCAACATAAACAGCTCCCCCTGTCTTGAGGCTCTCCCCCTTACTCAAATCTCTCCCCCTTTGTCATCAATGGCAAAGGGTCACCTTTGGGGCTCGGGACTAAGAATGAGCCTCTTAGCTTAGTCCCTCCCCCACCTCCTGATGAGGTGATTAATTCTTGGGTGGGAGTAAAACTCCCATTAGGCATTGATCATCATCGGCGTCTATAACTTCCTTGTCGGGCCTTCTCTTGAACTCTTTGTCCATATTCCTGTTCCTGTCACTGTTCTTGTTCTTGTTCTCATCCCTGTTCTTGTCCATGCCTTGATCCTTGGACACTGATCATGCCATTGTTCCTGTTCTGTATTCTATAATTTCATCTCTACACTATCTGATTGTGTGACATTCATTGTTGCACTTGAAACACTTGACGATGTTGTTTCTCCGAGGTAAACCTGATCTTTGAATCCACCGGTTCGACCAAACCTGTTACGACCAAACCTGTTACAGCCAAACTTGTTCGACCAAACCTATTACGACCAAACTTTGGGGCCAAACCTATTTCGACCAAACCTATTCCTGTTATTTGCCTTGCAATAAAGTGCCTTGTGCCCAAACTATTGACAAGAGTAGCAATACCCTTGAAAGTAACTAGCACTTCTAAAACTATCATTTACCTCCTTCACTTGAGCCATGCAATGTGAAGCCATGTGACCAAACCTGTGACAAGCAAAACATCTGCCTTGAAACTTTCCTTTAATTGACCTCTTAGGTTATGAAAACTTCTTCTTCTCATTATGAATTCTATTTTTTGTTTTTGTGCATCTATCATTCAAGGACTCCTTTTCTGAAATACTTTCCTCATTAGAACTCTCTTCCTTTTGGAGTCTCTTACTAGACTCTCCAACTTGTTCCTTGTGTGGCTTAACAAAACCAAGGCCTGTTTTATCTGTTGTCTTTCTTTGACCTTTGATGAGTGACTTAACCTTTTTGGAGCTATCTTGAAACCTGTAAAGCTTATCCTTGTACTCTTTAGTTTCCTCTTTCAAAGAAGCCATTTTCTGTTCTAACTCACTATACTCAAGAACCTTAGACTCTAACTCATCCTTGAGTTCTTGTGTCTTAGCCATAGAGAAGTCAAGACTTTCTATAAGATCATCTCTCTCCATACAACATTCATCTAACTTATCCTTGAGTCTAGCATTCTTCTTTCTTTCCTTTTTCAAAGCACTAAGAGCACTAATAAGTTCACCTTCAAGATCTACTTCACCTTCCTCTATATCTTCCTCTATTTGTTTGCTTTTTGAATCATCAAAGCCTTTTTCAGATTTCTTATCACTAGAGGTGCTACCCTTTTCAAAAACCATACATGCATCTTCCTTATAGTTTTCTGAAGCATCCTCATACATACTAGAAACCAAATCATTATTTGTGCAATCATCCTCAAGGTGACCAAAATTTCCACATCTAAGACATTTCATGATAATGAATCTATGTTTCGGTTCTTCCTCTTTTTATGATATGAACAACATCTCATTTTCATTATCACTTGAAGAACTTTCACTATCACTACTAGAACACTTACTTGCTTTGTCTAGGTAGAAACTCTTCTTGTGCTTGTGAGAATACCTCTTTCCTTGATTGTTGTGCTCATCTTTGTTTTTCCTGTGATGCTTGTGCTTTTCAGAATCCTTGCTCTTAGAATCATGTTTATCTTCATCACTTTCATTCTTGGGAACAGTTACGATCGGTAGCATAATGACCAAACTTTCCACAATTGAAACATCTTATATTTTTCATACTTTTGTGCTTTCTAGAGAACTTGCCTTTCTTGTTGTAATATGCCTCTTCATCACTAGAAGACTCATCACTATCTTGAAGTTGTTTACCCTTGGAATTCTTGGTAGCCTTGAAAGCTGCCTCTTTCTTGACATCAACCTTCACTTGAGTTCTCAACTCAAATGTTGCAAGTATACTATGGAGCTCATCCTTTTTCAACTTATCCAAATCTTTAGCTTCCTCAATAGCAGAAATATTTTCACTAAATCTATTAGGAAGAGATCTTAAAATCTTATCACAAACATCATTTTCAGCAAGCTCAAGACCTAAGTCTTTCATGGAGTTAACAACCTCATCCATACGAAGCATGTAGTCACTAATATTTTCATCATCATTCATCTTGAGTTGTTCAAACATACCTTTGAAGTGTCTCAACTTGGCCTTTATGACATTTGTATCACCTGTATGAACCACCTTCAACTGTTTCCACATTTCACTAGCTGTCTTGCAGTGAATCACTTTGGTGAGATCTGCTTTTCTGTAAGCCTTTCGGGATTGCATTCATTGCTTTTGAATTGTTGTGATGTAGGAGCCTTTCTTCTTTAGTATTAGGACCATGTTCAGGAATAGTGTACTCATCTTCAATCACTTCCCAAACCTCATTCCCAAGTGCCATTAGATGAACCTTCATCCTTGCACTCCAAAGACCAAAATCTGACCCATCAAGAATAGGTGTTGCATTGCCACTTGAATGATCCATTGTGTTCTTTACTAGCTTTTCCTTCAAGTTGTTAAACTTTTCGAAGGCACCTGCTCGATACCAATTGAAGAACACAAGCTTATATTGAGAGGGGGGGTGAACAGTATAAGACCTCTTTTTACTTTTTCCTTTATACTTCAAAATAGTAAAGCAATATACCCAAAGCAATATCAAAGCAATGCACAATATCATCCACAAAGTGACACCAATTTTAACGTGGTTCACCCAGAATGGCTGGGCTACGTCCACAAAACTTTTCTCTAAAAGTTATCTCAAAGTTCTTTGGGAATCCTTCCCAATTACAATGTTTATGAGCCTCGGCCCAAAGGAGATACCTTCCCCCAATCAGAATTTATGAGCCTCTGCTCAAAGGAGATACCTTCCCCCAATCAGAATTTATGAGCCTCTGCTCAAAGGAGATACCTTCCCCTCTGCTCTGGAAATGATCCCTCGGAAGATCAACTGCCTCTACCTCTTGCCGGCCACGTGGAACTCCTTTCCACCGAAGACCTCCTATCCTCAATGCTTAGCCTAAGAGACCTCTGCCTTCTATGATCACGTCCACAGTAGCTCAACAACCTGTACCAAACATAGTCGGTCGGTCTAGTACAAGTCTTCCTCTGTCTGTCGAATCTGTCCAACTCTTGAACAAATCAATCCTCTACATACAAGCCTTCTCAAAGACTTGCCAAATCTATCCTCAGGTTCTTCTCATAGAACCAATGCACCTCTATCCTCAAGTTCTCTGATAGAACTATCAAACTCAGCTCACAAGTCCTCTGCTAGGACCTGTCCAAATCTGCTCACAAGTCCCCATCGAAACCTGTCCAAAACTGCTCACAAGTCCCCACTGGAACTTGTCCAAAAATTGCTCACAAGTCCCCATTGGAACTTGTCCAAAAACTCAGCAAGCTCACCAAGAAAAACTTTCTTAGTAGGAAATCACAAAGTGAATTGTTAGAGACCCAATGTGATTTGTCAAACTCATAGAAGCATAAAGAGAATTGTTAGAGACTCAATATGTTCTATACTCAAATCCCAATCTCAAAACTCAACTCAAATCAACTCGGCTCAATCTCAATCTCAAATCTGAAAACTCAACTCAATATCTGAAATGGATAGGATAGAATGTTTTCTTTCAAGAACATGAAACCCCAACAATTGCCAACTATGCAAAGAATCACATAACAATGATACTCATGTTCTTTTCACCATCAATTAGGGTTTCAACAACAATGCTCATCAAACAAGGTTTAGTCAACCAACACCATTCAACTCAACATCAACCTTGAAGCATTCAACCAATCATCACAAGAAAAGGAAACAAGTAGAAATCCTTTTCCCTCCAAAGATATTTGAACAAAACAGACCACCAACACAATATCACCAAATGCAAAGAATAACTTGCTCAAATCAACTCAATGGAGTAAGCCCAATATCATGAATCAAGTAAAGCAATAACTTGATCAAACAACCTCTATGGAAGCAACTCAACCATCAAACTCAAAACAGCCAACCAAGGGTTCCACCAACTCAATGCAAGTAGCTAGACTCACAAATATAAACCCTAGTGCACAAAGCTTCCACTATCTCAAACCAAAAATTATGCATTCACCAAAAACTCTCCTTAAGGATAACAATGCATAAGTAGTCTTCAACAAACCAGAAAATAGGATTTACACCTAGCCAAAGGATACCTAGTAGAATACCTTTTCACTCCAACCTTATTTCAGAAAACATACACCAATCATACTCATAAGAAGAATGTGCCCATACCTTATTGGAGTAGAAGATAATTGAACCTTCAAGTTGTCACCACACACAACTCTCAAACTTCCAACCAAGTTAGGGTTAGAATAAAAAGAAATGAGCAATAATATAAACTTCCTTTATTACACCTTTTAGCTCCACTTCTTTAAACACAACCACCATAACATGCCAATAAATCAACAATCAGAGACTCACACCTTATACCTCCATTTTTAATTTTAGCATAGCAAAGAATAATCTTAAAAATACATCCAAAGAAATATGCCCTTATTTCTCCTAAGCTTTTATTCAATGCTAATCACAAAAGCCAAAACTCATAAAATTTAATCACACCTTATAAATCGCTGTCCAAGAAACTCCGAATTTCATGGCATAAAGACGTTTTAATAAAAACGTGTGTTACTCTAGCAAAGCACCCCCGCGAGACTCGAAACGGTGACCTCCGCCAATGCAGCGCCCAACAGCAGCCTTCGCTGCCACTAGCCCATGCGGGCTACGAAGTTCACAAGTGAACTTCCCTCCACTTCACCCTCGAAAAAAACTCCCGAAGACTTTTCAACCGCACGTGCTTCTAAGTCTTCCTTCGATCGTAGCGAATACAGAGCACAAACACCGCAAATTGCATTCAGGGAATTTTGAATTCATTAGCCTTCCAACCTTAGGAGTTGGAGAATAAATAGTCTCTTCGAAGACACCTTGACGTCGACGAAAATAAAGACCATTTCGAAATTAATCAAAAGTCTTTTCAAAAAGGGTTTAAATTAAAACCTTGAAGGGTTTTAAATAATAATTAAATAAATAATAAAGAGAACCTCCATTGGTTTTAATAAAAACCATTTAACTTGGTTTTAATAAAAACCGGTTTGGTTTTAATGAAAAACCCTTGCCAATGGAATCTCTCCGGATTCTCTTAAAAATATTCTCTTGGAATCTTCCACCTTTGAAGCCAACACATCCTCTTAACATTAATGCCATTTCCTTTTGACATCAATGACAACTCATAGACAAGAAGCTAGGATCTCAAACCCAAAATTGCCAACACTTGGTAGGGGGACTACCTAGATCCTTGATCGACTCGATGATAGGTGTGAATACAACATTGGGTGCTATGCACTCATCGTGTTCTAGGTAGATGAATTGAATTGTCTCCTCAACTATGGTGGATGAATATGGTATGATAGGATTTGATTCATCCATATCAATAGTGGGCTCTTCCTCCTTTTTTATAGGAGTGAAAAGATCTTATGTAGGTGTATTGATGATAGCTATGAGAGCTTTTGTAGCTGGATCTTCTGATTCTTCCTTGCTTGAAGACATAGAGGATGGTACTAGCGGTGGTGAAGGTAGCTTCATGACTAACCGTGGCATTGAATCTGGACTCTAAATAAGGTTGTTGGGTTTAGTATCCAAATACTTGGGTGACACTATAGGTCTTTGTGGATGATCCACCTACTTATAATACTTGAAGGGGTCTGGGTTAGCATGAACCACATGGACCTTACCTTCATCAATGTATTTAATGCATTGATGCACTATAGATGGAACACATTCCATGTATCTTATCCATGGCCTTATAAGCAGTATGTTGTACTTTCTTGCACCCTCCAAGATGTAGAACAATGTAGGCACAGTCTCTTGTCCAACTTCAACAAGTAGGATTATTGTTCCCATAATGGAGGATAAAGCATCGTTGAATGCTTGCAAGGTGAACTTGGATGGTGCAATGCACGAGGGTGGGAGGTTGAGCTACTTTAGTGAAGCTATGGTAATAATATTTATTGAGGAACCTGTGTTAACCAATACTCACTTATAGGGGAGCCTATTGATGCTTGCAATTATGTGCAGAGCAGGATCTAGCAAACTGGTAGGAATGGGTTTGACCTCATGATTTTGAAAGGATATAATAGGATTCTTATATATTTGTATGTATTCCATAAAGTTTGTAAAAGCATCAAAGTCATGATGTTGCACCTTAATGGAATCCAAGATCCTCATGAAAGGTTTCCAATATTTGGAGGACTGTAGTAGAAGCTCGCTCATGGTCACTTTGGCTAATGGTGCATGTGAACTTTGCACAGGCCTACTCTAGGTTGCTAACACTTGTTGGATGGGAGTTCTAGGTGGTGAAGACCACGATGTAGAGGGAGTGGACCTCCCTGCTAGGCCCTTTGGAAGGCTGATTATATCTAGTTTGTGATTGGAATCGGTGTTGGCTAACTGAATAATCCACTTGATCATGTGGGTAATTCATTGATTTTCTCTTGGTAGAGGTCCTTTGGTGGTCGGGTCTTCTATGTGAGGAGTGGACCTCACGACGACTTTCAAGGTGTCGTGCAGGAATGATGATATCCTTAGGAGAATAGCAAAGGTGACTACTATCAGGGCTCCATGCAGGAGTGAGGAGATCCTCATACCTATAATGATGGTGCTCAAGGCCTCTCCTAAATTTTTCTACTTCTCTAGCTCGTGATCGAGCTCGGCCATGCATAGTTGCCATAATGTGTTGACTAGGCAAACCTTGAAGGAAACCCACACTAAAGAAAATTTTGACTTTCAAAAAAGGCTATAAGTGTTATATATTGAAGCGATCAGTGCAACAAGCTGATAATAATGGTATAGGTCTCTAAAATTTTATTTTTGGATCAAAAAATTGTATTTTTGGAATATTTGGCCAATCGGGGCGTGTGGGGAAATGCCCACTTTTAGGATTTTTTGGGAAATTTTGAACCGTGAAGAGTTAGGACTCAAAATTTTTGGGAGAGGTGCAGAAGGGTCTAACTAAGACAAAAAAAAACAAATTTGGCAAGTTTTGGAGTTGTCTAGACCATTTTATAACCATTTTAGTGCAGTTTTTCTCTATTTTCAGCTTCGAAAATAGAGTAATCATAAAACCAAAATAACTTTTTCGTTATAGCTTCGATTTGCATGATTCTTGAAGCGTTGGATGCAGAATAAAAAAGTAGATTTTTACTTTTTTTTTTTTGAAACCCTATTTTTTGAAAAATTAGGGTTAGGGTTTGGTCCCAGATAACAAAGAAACACACAAAGCAAACATTATGATTATCTTTTTACTGATTAAATGTGTGTCCTAAATTGGTTTCAGTGTGTTGTTGTTATTTGCTCTTGTTGTGGAATTAGAATGAGGGAAATAAACCAAAGTGGTGAGTAGGGACACTAGTGCCAAACATGATTTCTCAAAAGAGTCTAGGGTACAACGCTTAAATCCCAGTGGGGGGGTTCGCCTAGCTCTTCCACTCTGAAATAGTGTTTCCAATAGTGGGAGG
Source organism: Wollemia nobilis (assembly GCA_028583015.1). Classification (NCBI taxonomy): domain Eukaryota; kingdom Viridiplantae; phylum Streptophyta; class Pinopsida; order Araucariales; family Araucariaceae; genus Wollemia; species Wollemia nobilis. Next base: position 14,812,413 of record JAQPPZ010016724.1, read on the forward strand.
CAATTTGAACATTAGTGACCTATTCCATATTGAGAGAGTGCCATATCCTATCTAAGGCATCTAGAGGGCAAGCTGGTGGAAGGAGGTGAAATCCAACGTCACTAGTCTGAATTCGGGGTTGGTGATGAAATCCAACCTTACCAATGTTATAGTGAAATGTGCAAGTGTGTGTGGTTCCTTTTAATCCAAAGAAAGTAAGCAAAGAAGCACTCAATGTAAATTCACTAAATGCATGCAATATGTGTGTTTTAATTTCAAAAATCTAGGATAAAAGGAACCTACAAATGTCACTTATAGATGCAAGCCCTAAATGCTAACCTACCCATTGGGTAAGCCACGAGCAATCAAGCCATAAAGATGCATCGCTACTTCAAGTTTATTTCAAATTTTCTTCTTCCTTTTGTTGCTTTATGTTATAATAAAAGTAAAAATATGAATTTTAACCTTTCTATGCAAACAAATGATGCAAGAAAAACCAATTTTAACAATCTCTAAAAATGCAACAAAAAAATAGAGGATTTAGGCACTCACCTTAGTAGTTTTGAGACCTCCAAATTCTAGGTTGTTGGGCAAAAATTTCTCTGTTTCTTCAACGCTCTAGGGTGGGATGATTAGAAGCCCTACCACCATCCCAGGGTGGGACGGTGAAGCCACCATCCCAGGGTGATCCAGATAAAGGTTCTGCCACCATTCCAGGGTGGGGAGGGGAGCACCTGCAATACAAAAAGGGCAAAAATTGCAAAAATGAGGTCAGATTTTCACCCAAAGCACAAGGGACAAGGGTCCCACAATGATCGACACTGAAGTAGGGAAAAATAGTGCACCTAATGATGAATACAAATATATTTATCTATCCTATATCACTTATGAGCATCAAACGAAAGCATGCATGTGAAAATGAAGCAATACCAAACAATAAGGAATGAAATGAAACGAGTCTCTTTATTATTAATTTGGTGGATAAAATCCAAGGTTATACAAAATTACCCTTTAGGTCTCAAAGGTGATACAATTGTTACAAATTTTGGGTGCCCAAGGATCAAATCCTTCAAGAAATCCGGGTGCACATCTAGTGTCCTTCCTCGTACCCACAATCAAGGTGGGCGGGCCAATACTGCCGCTGCTTGTATATTTAATCTCTGATGTATGATATTCCTTCCCAATTCCTTCTATGAACCTGCACCTACACACAAGGAAGCAAAAATTATCAAATAGCAAGGGCGTGTGAAGGAAAACATGCAATCCCCATAGGCACAAAATGGCATATATATTAAAAATATATCAAATCAACTCAGAATGACTTGAAATTTTATGGAGATGTTAAATAAGAGTTTTTTAAGGGATATCACCAAAAAAATATCTGAAATTGCATCCGTAGGCCCCTCAATTTTGTGATCGCCCGTCTACAACCTACGAAGACCAAGACAAACAATTCTCGCCCCTAAACATGTCCAAAACACATGAAATTTGGAAAGAATGCATAAATGAACATTTTAAGACAACCCATATGGTTAGATTTTAAAAATGAGGTGCAGATCCATATGCATGCAACTAGGGTGCCCGGATGGGCCCTACGAACCTGCAAAACCTTAAAAATGTGATATCTCGGCCAATTTAACTCCAAATTGCATGAAATTTGAACTTTAAAATCCTATGATAGTCTAGAATAATACTAAAAAAATAGTAAAGAAATTATGCAAGTATTTGTCCTCGTCCTGGGGGGACGGTGGTGATTGCAACTAATTGGAGGGCACCCTGGGGGGGGATACCCACCAATTCTGCACACCTTTTGCTACCAATCCCACTAGGGAATGATCCTAAAAACTATAAGGGGTATTTTCATCAAATTTGGTGAAGAAATTCACCCGTATGGAAAAGTTATGCCCAAAGGACCCTCTTGAAGTCACCCGGTAACCTCCTTCGCTAAGGAGATATTTCGAGGGCAAGAGAGCACAATAAAGTGAGGGGAAATCTCGGCAGCACTCCGTTGCATATCCTAGAACTCCTCTCTATTTTTTTGTGTGGATATTGAATCCATTTTATAGCCCAAAGGGGCTTATGTGCAAAAAGGCATGCAAGGGCATGCATGGTAGGAGGTGCCATTTGTCAAAAAGGAGGCATGCATTGGATGGGGAAGAGAATATCCCCTTTTAGCCTCCATTATGAAGCATGTCATAAGTATTTAGTGCCCTCTGACCCGCATGCTTCAATTGGCGAGGTAAATGGTAGTTTTTGGGTGCCATTTGTCCCAGATTTGACTTTTTATGGGTCAAACTTGCTCACTGTCCCACCCTAGGATGATGGCTCACCACCATCCTAGGGTGGGATGATGGGAATCTACCACCATCCCAAGGTGGGACAATGGTGAATTTTGGGCCAAAACCTCCCAAAATTGGGCTAGAAGCCTCCAAAACCTCTTCCGAAGTGGCTAGAACCACTGTGAGCCTTCTGAGGGCTGCCCAAGGGGCCATATGATGCCAATTTGATCATTTTTTGTGGATGCCTAATCAGATTAACCATATTTTAGTGTCTACAAAAAGCTATCAGACCTATTGTAGAGCATGAAGGGCAAGTGCGAGAAGTCATGTGTAGAGCAAGATATTTCTTATGCATAGACCAAATTGAGTTCCTAAGGATCCGCCACCATTTACAAGAGGCTAGCGCATCCTTTAGGAAAGAGTGAGAGGAAGTTATAGCTTAGATGACTAAGCTCATGGCTCAATAGCCTTCCCATAAACTTTAATTTTTGTTTTCCATTTTATTCTTTTGGCACTATTTTTTTTGTTGGCACTATTTATATTTGTTATTTCTAGCTTCCAATTTTGACTCCACACCCAAAGGACAAGTCAATACGGTTGGATTCATTTCTTTTAGTGGGATGAAAAGGCCCTGGGATTTTCCAAAGTTATAGGGAGTTTCTACCTATAGCCCTACTTCACTCAAAGAAGTCTTAATCAAAAGCAAGATAAAATAAAGGAGGCAGTTAAAGGGCATCTATCACCTTTTGTAAAAAGAAAGATGTTAAGAAGAAGGAAGATGAATCCAAAGGCCATGTCAATTATTAGATCTTGCATTGATGGTCATCGCTTGTATTCATTTCATATTCCATTTCTTATATATTATAATAAGTAGAATTCAAGCCTCGAGTAGTTATCTAAGGAGCATCAAACCTCTCTAGGTTACATTCCCTGTAATCATTTTTGACACATTAAAAAAATTCATGACTAATTTTTCATTGTCCTCCTTTGGCATGTTTTTGACTCCTAGTTGTGTGTGTATTCTAGATATTAGACAATGTTTCCAATGTTCATTTATAGCTACTTCTTGTAGTCATAAAGTAGTACTGTAATTATTAACACATTGCCTCAGTAGCTTAGGTTTAATTATATGCATAATTTACTTTCTTGTATTTCTTACTTTCATTGCATTTCCTTTTCCCTACAACCCTCCTTAAAAAACTAGGCCTTAGCTTTGGAAGGCATCAATGCATCAAGAATTGTATTCAATGAGGATTTAGCCTTGGTTAAAAACCATAGAGGTTACCCAATAGGTGATCCCCTTCATCCCCAATGCTCCCTATTATGTCCCTCTATGTGAGGCACGTTGATATTTTTGCCCTAATGGGTAGGTGCATTATAATACAACAACAAGTAGTAGGTTGGACAACTAGAGTTGATTAGTAAGGAGGTTGAATGCTTTTAAATAGAGGTATAAGGGCTTGGAGGCCAACCTACCTATTTGAATTAGGTAATTCTTAGCTTGAACGACTATCTCATAGGCCACAGATAAAGAGTTACCTCTAGAATTGATCATCATGGCTAATTTCAAATTAATATATTTTAAACAATAAATAAATGCCATACCTAGAATAGGACATGTTTCATATGGGATTATTATGAAATCAAGTATTAAAATAATCCATGGTCTCCATGGTTTCCCTCTTGATTGTGGTCAATTGCTCTACGAGAGACACATCATTCATATTTTACCTAAATCTATCAACCAATAGATGTGTGAGTTGGTCCCAATTTATTGTTTAATTAGGAATAAGGTATAAATACCATTCTCATACCTTTCATATGCAAGATGTTGTCAATAACCTGAGGGTTACATTATGCTCTTCAATATTGTGCACCATACATAGGCTCACCATGTGTTGCAGATGCTTTGTAGGTGTAGTCATATCCTCACTAGTGAAGTAAGGTAGTGACTTGAGTGCTAAGGTTGGTATTGGATCCTATGTTATAGGAGGAATGGATGGTTGAATGGAACCTCTATTATTCTAGGCTATGTATCTCCTTGGAGATTTATTTTGTTATGCAACTATATTTTGATGTTGGGCTCTTCTTTTTGATCCTTAGTTTATGGGTAGCACTAGTGCTTGCAAATTTGCTCTTACAAAGGACCTAGTAGCAAGTATTGCACTCATAAATTTCTAGGTCCTTTGTTCTTAGTGGAGTCCCCAAGTGAATTCTCATAGGCTTTAATAAGTAGGAAGATTGATACCTTCACTAGAATCTCAAAAAATTTGTTTAGATTCATGTGATGAATTTTTTAGATTGGTCCCATTGGGTATTCCATACAAATTATTGGTACATGATGTGGGTATTCCTTTAGTGCTTATTTGGGGGAGAAATTTTTAATTTTATACCATTTGACATGCCACATAAACTATTGATCACTTAGAATGTTTTGGTAATCTATTGCAGTGGATAGATGCACCAAAAACTCATGCCTTACATAGAGTGAAACAATAGGAAGCTTTGTGAGCATGGAACATGCATCATATGCCAACATTTGAGATCTTTCTAAGGCTAGATATTTATTTAGATGTGATATTTTATGCACTATTTTATAACTACATCCATATATCAAAGGAAAAGGAAGAGAAATATAGAAAATGAAGTCCTAATCTATTCTAATCTAATGGAGGTGATGCACCAAGATCAAAAGATTCTTCTATGTGTTCCTAAAAAATAAACATATGAATCATTAATTAATAACCAAATAAATGAACATGGTGTCAATAAAACCTAGAGCTTTCACATACAAGATATGGATACAAAAAATAGGGTAGACTGAAATTAGTCATAACTTCATATATCGCAATTCTTCACTTATAGAGATGCTAGATCAAAAGAGGCTCAAATACCATTAACAAAATGACTCAAGCTTCGAGTCCAAACTAACACAGAAGAAAAATGAAAGAAAATACAAAGAATCCTTGATATTAGGCATGAGTAGGCAATTTAAAATGCCTTACAAAGAAAATGAAACTCCTATTTATAAGCCAAAACTATGGATCTTTCCCTTCAAAACTATACAAGTAATCCAAAAAAAATTCTTAAATATCGAGTGAGGGATGGATCTACATTCAATATTTATGGGATTGAGGTCTCTATATCTAGAACCATTAATGTTGAAGGGTTAGAGACCTCTAGATTTGGAACTTCTATAGTTATAACCAACTAGTTTTACTAGGATTTCTCCCCCAAAATTGATTGAGGACTTCTTGGCAATTAATTATGTTGGGATCAAGGTCTCTAGATCTAGAACTTTTATTTCTACTAGCTTTAAAATACCAATCCCTTTCCTAGAATTTCATATTCGAGTGGGATAGTTAGGTAGACTTGAATATTTTCTTAAATTGTCATCTTTATGAGTTCCACTACCCTCTCTTGAAGATTGTGCTTTAAGGTTACCTGGAGTAAAGGCAATTAATTATCATGGAGGTTCCTAGCTAAGGAAGGTAGAAGGTTGGTGATAAAATTTAAAATAATGTTGTCACTTTTTCTAAAATTGTGGGTAGTTGGATTGAATTGTTTCTCCTTTGATGGAATGGTTGGCACAACTTCTCCAATTCTTCTCCTTGTTTGTGCATATCCTTCTAGTTGTAGGTAATCTAGATTAGATAGCATAAATTTTGGATGCTTCAACATCCAGGTGGTTCCCCATTTCCTGTGATCCATTGATTTGGTCTTGGCTTGATTTTTTATAGTTAGTGTCTTCCAGATGTGGAGTGGGGAGATTATGAAATAGCCATGTGGATAGCCACTAGGAGATCAAAAGAGGTGGAAGAATTAGTCTATCTATTGACTTTGTTGTGCTTTAACCAACGATAGGGATACGCTTTGGCATTTCTAGAAAGTTATTAGAGATGACATTAGTTGTTGATCACTAAGATCGAATGATCCACAAAACTTCATGACCTAGACATTTTAACATTTCCTTCAAGCCTCTATGGACCATAAAATTTTCCACTTATCTATAATCTACAAGGATTCTTTATTTTATATACACTTCATGGGATTGCTACTTATTTCTCTACAAGTCATTAATATATTTTCCATGTCTTGTTCCAACTAATAGTAGGGTTCTTCTCTAACTTCTTTAATAGTCTTATGAAATGGCAACGTCTTTTGGATGAGAAAACAATAGTTTTTCGGGACTTGAAAACTTATTTTCAACTACTTTTCTAGAAAATGGCTTCAATCATTAATCAAAATATTGATAGTCTATGTTGCTTTGTTGTTTCCATTTACTAATTTCTTCGAGGTTCAATGCCTAGCATAAATCTACTAAATTAGTGAACCGTGTGGTTTTGAGGACCTTTTATTGATTTTAAATTTTTAAATCGACATCCACCATTAACCAATTATATTATATGTCCCACATGAAATCCAAACTTTTAATGAGCCTTGTCCCTATAGAACTAACACCTGTTATAGATCTATAAAATTGACAATGTACATTACTTTGCTACCTTCATAAATTATGTTTCCTTGGAAATCAGTGCCTGTTGTAGATTAATAAAATCAATAGCTTGTATGGATTTGGGATCTTTTGTGACTTAACTTTTCAAATCATCACCCTTCATTGATAAATAAGATTGAATAGCCTATGTGTTGAGTGATAATTTTTCCCAATTACAAAATCACCATCATAGTTAGGGTATTATTAGAAAACCCTCTCTTGCAAAGAAATTTAAAACTTCTCCAAGGTTCTTGCTTGCTTAATTACTTAAAATGTGCTTGATTGCTTGTGAAAATATGAAAATGTGTTGAATACCTTAAAGGTGCAAGTAATTGTTAACAAGGGGCTTGTGGTTTGGTATTTGATTTGATTTGTGATGACTTTGTTGTTCATGTGATTATTGAAAATGTGAATTTATTGATCAACTATCTACTTTGAAATTTGATCTTTGAACGGTGATTTAATCCATTTTATCTCAAATTGTTAACAAATTTTATCTTCTTTTGTTAACCAATTTTATCTTCTTTTGTTAACCAATTTTATCTTGAGTTGTTAACCATTTTTATCTTCCTTTGTTAAGAGAATTTTATCTTCTTTTATTAACAAATTTTATCTTCTTTTGTTAATCTTTGTTTGAGCATAAAAGAAAATGACTAAAATCTAACTTTGCAATTTGAAACTTTGGAATGTCATATTAATTGTTCATTTTAATGAAAAGTTGGAATTCATTGAAATCTCTATTTTTACATAAAATGAAATTAATTTGATTGATTAAAAATGTGCAAAGCTTGAGATTTCAAATTCCCTTAAAAAATGTGAATTTGTGTAGAACTTTAAATTGTGAATTTCCTTTAAAAATGTGAACTTGTGTGAAATTTGGAATTTGGAAATTCCTTTAAAATGTGTAAAATGAGAATTGAAAATGTAACTTTGTAATTGCCATGCTTCCTTTTTTTGGATTTTAAATTTTATTTATATATATTTTATTTTATTTTATGAGATCAAAAAAATGTAAAAGGGATAGGGTTAGAGAAATAAAAACAAAAAAAAAGACAAGTTGCCATAACTTTAAAATTTCAAACCGACCCTGCAAACATCAACATCCTGCATTAAACCAACATTAGTTTGACCCGTCTTCATGCAGTCCAACATTAATGTGGTGCAATATTCTAAGGGAAAAGGGCACAATATATTAAAAATGGGTAATTTTACCATCCACATGCATAAAACTTACTAAAATTTCCAATATATTGCCAAAAGAAAGATTTTCAAAATGAAATACAATGCAGAATACCATGTTCCAATGGTTTCCAATGGTGAAATGGTGTAGTCCAGCAACTTGGGAGGAGAAAATTTCTTCCAAAGAACTCTGGTTTCCAACCTACAATTATGCCAAAAAGTCTTCGACCCTCATTCATGAGCTTCAATGAGTTTTTAAAATTTCGAAAAAAACTTTCATTATCTCTTTTGTTCATTTGGTTTCTTAACGCATTCTCCCCTAAAACTCTTTCACCTTCATCCTCATATCCTTCTCTTCATAATGGCCATGTTTAATTAATTTTTACATTTATTTTAAACCTTGTTTGTTAACACTCTTTCTATGGTGCAACACATAGACTATTACACTGCACCACGAAATCACCTGAGTGATCGAATATGATGACTAAAATTATAATTGTCCTCATTGTTTGTCATAGGAAATACCTTTGATTAATATTGCATTTTCCATTTATAAAAGAAAACAAAATCCCTTCGATAATATTTTGGCCATCCGTTACATATTTCATGGATAAATAAATTATTTCAATTATGTTTCCACTTGCCAATAGGGTTGCTTCTCCAACACAAGATCCAACAAAGACATGGAGAATGACTATGTCTATGTGGAAAACCTACCGCTCTACCTCTCCTCTTCATCACTGTCATCGATGGCCTTCTATGGACTATTTATGGCCACAATGGTAAGGTTGCAAATTATACCCAGTAAAACATGCTCAATCTTCATCTTACAAGATGAAAAATTCTTGCACGATGTCGACAACGTTGTCACTAATTATTTCACCTGTATGGATGACCAACTATTGCACACCAAAATCATGTTCTTCAACACAACATTGCTGATGATGCTCATTTGGAATACCTTGCTGGTCACCAACTTCGACAACTACCGTGTCGTGATGGTCCAAATCAATAAAGCCATCGACGTACCCACCGACCACAAGCCTGTCGATAAGTCTAGTGAACCAAGTCGAGAAAACATATGTACACATCCCAAAGTGACCGACTCAACCACAGTGTCGAGGCAAATTGGGTAAGTGAGGTTAAAATTGATGTTCATGGATTTCAAAAGTGTGCAACTTATGGCGGGTCCATTGAGTGTACATAATTTTATGTTGTAGCGGCCCCTTAGAGAATATGGATATGTAGGTGATAATTCTCTATTCAACTCATAAGCATAGAGCTCTATTTACTAGAGGGATTTGAGCAACTCCACCTACTTCCTCTACAATTTGGACCTAAAGGTCACACTATGGATCGATCCTTGGACTCTCTAATATTTCATCAAGATCTTTCCAATGGTGATGGCATTGGTAAGGGTGTAAGTTATGAGACTAAGGGCCTCTGTAATCTTCACTTGGTGATAGTTCATAAATAAATATCATAGCCTCCATAAATATCTTTGCAGATCAACAAAAATTTACTAACACAGCAACCATCGAGCTTGAAGAGTAAAACAAGCAATTACAGTCAAAATTTGCTTGATCACAAAAATTATTTTATAGACTTTTAATTTATTATTGTGTTTATGTCCTTGTCATGTCATATGTGGTTGTTCATCCATAGTCTACCATGTATCATTCGCGTCATCCCTAGTCCCACCATCTTGTAACCTGCCCATGTAGACATAAAGATGATGAGAACAATGTTGAAAATTAATTGGAATTTGACATTAGTTTCATGAGTATAATATAAAGTGGAATACCACCCATAATATAAAGTGAAACATCATGATCCCTTCGTTTATTTTATTTTACTATTATTATATATATTTTTTATTTTTTTATTTTTCTTTTCTTTGCTTTTTTTTTTCATTTTACTATTTCTTCATTTTTTATTATTACTTTTTTGTTTTTAACAATTAATCCGTGGATTAGTATCAACATGGGTTGATCTATGAACAAATGTTGAATGAAATCTTATATAAAAATAAAAGCCTCTAGATACATTATTTTAACCACTCATGACTTGATTTAACCCATCATTTCAATTTCCTTTAAATCAATTTAATAATGAAAAACCTTCGAAGCTATTGATCTCTTTAAGACATCCTCAAACTATACCTTCAAATATTGTAACCCATATTATAGACCAATCCATAAATCACTCAATGTAAACAAAATGTCTTATTAATATAAAAATTTCAAGTGGGTCCCCAAAATTGGGGTGTGTTGTGCGATAGTCACAACACTATGCAACTTCAAAATTTCATCACAAATTTTATGGATCACAAAATTGATGGTGCACTTTATTCTTACCGTATTTTTCATCCTATTTTTTTAGATCTACTCCTTTTTGAGGCTGAATTGCAAAATTGGCCGAGGCAAAAATTTTCCTAGGTGTAGTAAAATTCATTATATGAAGAAAGTTGTAATGATCAAGTGGATGATGAAGACACAATAGTATATGAAGATGAAGGTTTATTAAAACAAAATAAACCAGTAGAAGTAGATGATCAAGAATATGAGGATGATACCATGGCTCTTTTACTCATGCTCTTATAGGGATGTGATATTACCATGCTATCAAGGTACAAGGATTTATTAAATGATAGCATATCAATGTGTTGATTGATTCAAGTAGCACACATAACTTTATAGATAGTAAGATAACAAAGTGCTTGGGATTTATATCAATACCTTAAATTAAGATAAATTTCAAGTCTTAATTGCAAATTAGGGTATTGCTTAGTGTGTGGGTTGAACAACTAAATTTAACATGCAAATAGGGAATTCAACTTGGTCAAGCAATCTCTTTGCCATGAACCTAGATAGCTTAGATGTCATCTTAGGAGCACAATGTCCATCTTAGATTGGTGATGTTACTATTAATATATAAAAATATATATCAAGTGTATGGTTAATGGAAGATCCATTTCTCTCCACGGAATTAAAACCCCTTCCTCCAAGGTGATTAGTTCACATAGCATTGAAAAAATATTGAAGAAAGGTGGTTGTGGATTCTTTTACCAAGTTAATTTCATGGATTTTTAGTCTTTAGAGATGCTTCTTGCAAATCTTCCTTCATATTTAAAATATTACATATCACTATGAGGAGGTATTTAGTGATCCCATGGGTCTACCTCCTAAGCACACACGTGATCATGTCATCCACCTTGTTCTAGGAAGTCAACCTCCTAATGTGCATCCTTACCACTACCTCCATCTCCAAAAGTAGAAATTTTAGAAGCGATTTCAAGAACTGTTGGAGCAAGGAATAATCCATCCAAGCATCATTCCACACTTCTCTTTGGTGATTATGGTATGATGCAAGGATAATTCATAGTGTATGGGTCCTTATTTTTATCCGCTCAACAAGATCACTATCAAAGATAAGTTTCCTATTCCTATTATAGATGATTTATTGGATGAATTACATGGTGTTAGATACTTTACAAACTATATTGGAATTTTTGGTCTCATAAAATTAGGGTTAGGGATGAGGATATCCTTAAGAATGATTTTCATACACATGAGGACTATTTTAAGTTTTTAGTCATACATTTTGGTCTCACTAATGGTCTTTCCACATTTCAATGTCTCATGAAATTTGAATTTTGTCCTTTTATTTGCACGTTTATCCTAGTTTTCTTTGATGATATGTCAAATTATAGTAATTCATGGGAGTTTCATATAGTTCATGATGACAAAAAATTTCAACTATTACAAAGGGAAAAGATTTTTGTCAAAAGGTCCAAATGTTCCTTTGAGGCCTAGGAGATAGAATACTTGGGGCATGCACTAATTCAAGGAGTTAAGGTAGATTCTAATAATATTAAAGTTATGTAAGATTGGATATTTTCCAAATCCCTTAAATATCTCCATGGATTTTTAAGACACGCAAGATACTATAGAAAATTTATCCACAACTATGGCAAGATTACCACTCCTCTCATTGCTCTCACTAAATAGAATTCATTTATTTGGTTTAAAGTCACTTCCCAAGTCTTCAAAGCCCTCAAATAAGCTATTTGTACCACTCCTATTTTATCCACTCCTACCTTTAGCAAATATTTTGTTATTGAGAATGATGCTTTTGGTATAGGTATTGGAGCTATTTTGATGCAATATGGACACCCATTATCCTTTGAAAGTAAGAAACTTTTGGAAAATAATCTGGGATGGTCTACTTATGAGAATTAAGTATTAGATATTTTACATGCCATAGATATTTGGAGTCCTTCTTGGTTAGGGTTTTATTTCATCATTAAGACCAACCATAGTAGCCTTAAGTATTTCTTATAGTAGTCTCTCATACCCTAAATAGAATAAATGAATGACCAAGCTCTTGGGTTATAATTTTATCATTGAATATAAGAAATTAAAGGATAATGTGGTGGTTTATGTCATATATCACAAATATAAGGATGTTGTTGTTATCAATGTCATCTCTAATCCTCTTCCATAATGGCTTTCTCAACTTTAGGAATATTGGATTTCTAATCTAGAGATTATACTGATCATTCAAGAAATGGAAGTAGGCTCATCATTGCATTCATGTTTCTCATTTACTAATGGAATGCTTCACAAAAAAGATCGCATTTATGTTCCTCAATATTTGGCTATTAATTCAAATATTCTCCAAGAATTGCATGCATCTCCTTTGGCTAGACATTTGTGATTCTTAAAAATATGCCAATGGAAGAAGCAATATTTTATTAAAAAGTATTAAAATCATATGTTAAGATATCTATGGTTAAGTGTAAGGTGTGTCAACATAATGAAGGAAAAATAGTTAAATCCCTTGGATTGTTGCAACCCTTCATTATCCCTGACCACCAATGGGAGCACATATTAATAAATTTAATTGAGGGACTTCCCAAATATGAGGAAAAATAATAATCTTTGTGGTACTAGATCACCTTACAAAGCATGCTCATTTTTATGCATTGCAACATCCCTATTCAACAAGTAATATGGATAAGGTATTTATTGATTATGTTTTGAAATTACATGGTGTGTCCAAAACCATTGTGAGTGATCACAACCCTATCTTCACTAGTAACTTTCAAAAATAATTATTTTATCTTACTAGTACCAATTTGAGTATGTCCTCTTCTTATCACCCTCAATAAAATGGTTAAACATATATTGTTAATAAATTTTTGGATACTTACCTTTGTTGTTGTTCTTAAGACAAGCAATATCATTGGGTTCAATGGCTTTTATTATTTGAATGGTGGCATAGTACTTCTTACCATTCATCCCTAAAAATATCTCCATTTGAAGTATTATATGGTCAAATACCTTCATCAATGGAAGTCTATGTTTCATTATCCTCTAAGGTTTCATAGTTAGATGATTTGTCACAGTAATGAGGGATTTTGCTTCAATTTATTAAAGATAATTTGACCTAGGCCTAGAACTGCATTAAGCAACAATAGTATTCACATCATTCTAAATGATAACTTACTATAGAAGATATGATGTTTTTATGACTACAACTCCATAAGCAATTATCCTTGAAGACTAAGTCTAATAAAAAGTTGGATCCTCAATTTTATGGACCCTACAAGGTGCTTCATCATATTGGTGAAGTGGTATATTAGTTGGAGCTTCCAACATATTCCTACATCCATCCTATCTTTCATATATCTTGTCTCAAATAGGTTATTTTCGAGAAGGTGTAGTCATATATGGAGCTTCCAATACTCAATGAAAAAGTTCAAATTAATATTTAGCTTAAAGCAATTTTGCAAACCAGAGTTTATCATCTTCACTCTCAATAATTTCAAGAGTTCCTCATCAAGTGGCAAGGCATTTTAGAAGAATATGCTTCATAGAAGCCTAAGAACATTTTATAGTATTTTCTAGCTTTGAAGACATGTATTCTTAGGGGGAGTCCTGTAATGACTCTAATACAACCATTTCAATTATCTTTTTTTGATTAGCTCGGGCCCTATGTTTAGATAGTTATCCCTTAAGCATTAGGATTAGGGTTAATGATTGATTTAATCTATAAATAATAAGAGTTAGGTGGTAGTTGAGATCATCTTTCATATTTGAATCTTAGTCGTGTCTATTGAGCATATGATACTTTACCCTCTTTAAGTAACTATGAGACTTCTCTCTTTTTAAGTGGTTAAGGATTTGTATTAATTTGAATCTAGAGTTTTATTATTACATATTTGATTTTCTAGCAATTAGATATAAATTATTATTATCATATGGGTAATTTTATCTATGCATTATTGGATTGTTACTGCTATTGCTATAATTCTTGAATTTATTTTGTAACATATATTTAGCTTGTAAAGGTTCAAATACAAAATGTCATTAATGTGAGCAACAACTCTATAACATGGATTTATATTAGGAAATTGGTTGAAGAGAAGGAGCTCAAGCACATAGTGAATAAGCCTCAAAGGAAAAACGACCTATTTTTATGAAGTATGAATTGGTTTGGAATTTCTAAAAATATGGTGGAGACCTAGTCGAGTAGTATAAAATATTTTAAAACAATCAAAAGTTTCTACTTCTAAATATTTCCTTGGAAAAATGTTTGGTCACTTGACGCCCTTCCTAAGGGCTAAACATTTCTTTGGTTAGCAATCTAAAGAAAAAATTATAGGTAAGAGTCAACAAAGAAAAGGATATCATGGACCTTTTAGGTGTGTTTTGAGTAAGAATTTAAAAAAAAAATACATCCTTTACTACCTCATGGACTATTTGTTTATGACATTTTGGGTTATTTGTTTAAAAAATGAGAATATATTAGGTAGCTTCACTAAAATGTGATGAAATATGAGATTAATTATTTCAAAACTAAAGCATTATATATTTTGTGGATTATTGGTCCTTCCATTAATTGTTGAAATCTATGGTTTAAAATGAATAATAGAATTGTTAAAAACAACTCTCAAAATCATGCCCAAGTTGGGAATCATATTATTGCCTCTCTTATTGAATGTTTACAATCACGGTGTTTATCATGGGAAGTATCAAGTTGGGAAAATAGATGTTTCCTTCTAGATTATAGGATTTAAATAAGCATACAAGGGTCACCTCACCTATGATAATGAAGTTAACATTAAAGATCTACATCAATTCATTATAAAATAAAAATATCTAAAATTTGAGTTCATTAAAATTGATTTTGATGGGAGTGTTGAAATAATAAAATCTTAGTTCAATTAGTTAAATTCCTTGACTTTCAAGGAGAAGACCCAAGTTCAAATCTTGCTGAGCAATACATGCATGATAGCCAAGCTTTGTAATACCACAACATGGTCATGATGTAATACAAGTAGGTCTAGCTTCATTCCCACATAATTGACTTATAAAATAATAGATCTTATTTGTTATCATAAGTCTAAATGCAGTAAGATAGTAAGCCTTATAATTATAGATATAATTCTAGATATTTAAAGAAATTTAAAATATAAAATATTTTCATGATAAAAATTGAGGTAGCAAGGAAGGAAAATGATACATGAAAGTCTTATATAAAAGTAGGAATGGCCTATTTGGAAGTAACAAGACCGTAGTTAGGGAAAACAAGAAGAATGAAGCTAATCAATCCCTATATAGGAAGTAAAAGATACACAAAAAGTTATTATCAAGGATGAGATGATCTAATCTGATATAATTATTATTAATAGCAAAGGATTAATATCCAAGTTCAATGGATGTTGGCCAAGTTTTTTAAAGATTCAAAATTGGATAAAATAGAAGTGGGGATTAAATTCAAAATATTTAATGTCTTCCCTTATAAAAGGATTTTTCTCCTTATATTATCTAGATCCAAATTTAAGGATAAATAATGGATAGTATCCATGGTTTAGGAGGGATGGCTTGTATTATTGGATTTCATAGTAGTTTCCAAAAACAAATGAAATTAAACATTACTTAGTATTGCTTAAGTAAGAAATACATAGTACAAAAAAGAACATAGAATATAATGGGGTGTCCATGGACACCAATAATCCCCCTAAATGTTAAATAAGATTACACTCAAATTAATAACCAAAATGGTTGGTACGAAGGGTTATTCATACCTAATTATAAGTTACCTTTACATCAATATTGTTAGACTAGCCATCAAGAACAAAAAATTACAAAAAAATCTTTTTCAAAGTTTACATGGGACAAAAGGGAAAATATGATCAATATAAGTAAAAAATTTGTTCATGGCCTTAAGAGAATATTAACCACCACACATTCCAACATTCCCCTTAAGTTGAATGGAGGGCATGGAGAGAGACCCTTACTTTATATCCCCCTTAATGGACACTCTCCAACTCCAAGAAGCTCTTGCATGTGCACAAAAGTGACCTCATGCATGATCTTGGTCAAAATATCTATTTCTTGCTCTGATGAAGGCACAAAAATTAGATCAAGCATCCCACATGCATGAAACCACTACACAAAGTACATCCATGTATCTATGTGCTTTATTTTCTAAGGAAATACTAGATTGTGGAGAAGTTGTATGGTGCTCTTATTCTCACATTGAAGGGTGGCTAGAAAGCTTTAAGGAATGCTAATCTCCTCCAAAACCATAAGCATACACCTAATATGCTTAGTTGCATCATTGGAAACATAGTATTGAACCTCCATAGAGGATTGATAAATAGTGGGTTAGTATCTAAAACACCATCAAACCAAGTCATATCACAAATAGAACACAAACCCTATGGTGGAATTCCACTCATCTAGGTCACCTTCCTAATTAGAATCTTAAAAACATATCAAAATAAAAAGCATATCCAATGGAGTATTGAATACCCATATGATAGGTCCCTTTGATGTATCTGGAACTCCTCATAGTTGTCCTATGGATGTCGTGAGGTACCTCCATATATCTAGAATAATAGTTGATAGTAAATAATATATCAAGTCTACTATGAGTAAGATAGAGTTCTCCCATAAGATATCGATATAAAGGCATTGTGTAATCAAATCAAATTTTTAGGCCTGAGGCAAAAGGAGTCTGAGTGGGCATATAATCCTCCATCCTAAAATACTAAAGAATATTTAAAGCATACTTGGAAAAATAAATGGTGATGCTAGATTTTATCTAATCAATATAAATCCCAAAAAATTATACAAAATCCCCAAATATGTCATCTCAAAAGTGGAGTAAAGTTGTGACTTCGTGTCCTATATCACAGTAGAGGAGATACCAGTATGAGAATATTATCAATATTTAACACAATAACCAGATTTTTCTTATCCTTGTGTTTGATGTAAACATCATGTTCAACCTCACATCACTGAAAACCATAACTGATAAAAATAAATGAATTTTATCATACCATGCATGAGGAAATTACTTAAGTGCATACAAGGACCTAGTTAGACAACAAATTAATATAGTGGTTCCCTCGAGCTCAAAACCTTATGGCTACTACATGTAAATTTTATTGTAAAGATCCTTCATGTCCATCTAATGTACCTTCCACCCATATGAAGCAACAATGGATATAATCATCCTAATTCCATATTGACCACTAGAGAAAATATCTTAAAATACTCCACTTAAAATTGTTGAGAGAATCCCTTAGTGACAAGGCATACCTTGTGCTTTTCTACTTGACCATATAAAATTTATTTGGTCCAATACACCCATAAAAAAACCCACAACATTCTTCCCTTATAGAAGAGGAAACAACTTCATTAGAACCTCATACTCTACCAACATAGCATCTTCCCATTCTAACCTACCCTTAGCTTAAGAATATATGAGAAGATCCTAAGAATGTGCTATCTTCAAAAGTAATGCTTGATAAGGATCCTTTCGATGTCACTCAAGATATATAATAGGCTAAGCATCCTTTAGAAGTGTCTTAACTCATTTGGGTGTTAGATCAACTGAGGAACAATAATGTGTATCCTATGAAAATTTAACATAAAAAGATAAAACTAATGAATAAAACTCATCATCACTCATCTTATCATGTAAGGCTAAAGCATTCTAAACTGATGTGTCCTGCTTATCATACCCTAAACCTGGAGAAAAAAGTGTTACCTATTGTGTTGCCTATGAAGGGGTTAAATCAATAGGCAATAGACTACCACTCAAATATGAATATGGAGAAGGAGAAGATGATGAAGAGGCTCTAACAATAACACACCCAACCAAAATCTTAGAAGAAATAGTTAAATCAAATATGATGAAAGAGTCAAAAAAATTAGTTATCAAAATTCTAGGTGGTGGGGTGGAAGGAGTACCTAGAAGAACCTCATAAAATATTCAAGTCTCTAAATCAAGGTGTTATGCTTATGAGGATCCTAAAGAGGATATGTCTTTGTTGTATCTAAGTACCCCACAAAATTGCACTTATGACTCTTTGGTGCCTTATTTTGAATATCCTTGTGTATGTGAGCCCATTTTGAAGACCCAAATATACATAAGTAGGATACATCAAGCTTATACCCTATAAATTTCTCAAGAGGTTTCATGCAAGTGAAAATATCACCCCAAAACTTATGATCCATCCCCTTGGCATAAATCATGCATCATGTCATCTCCATGATCACCCTATTTCCTCTCATCCAAACCATTCTATTTATGAGTATAATGAATAGTCCTATGATATGTAATCTCATGAGAAGACATAAAAAAATATCTAACATATTCACTACATCCATTTGTCCATAGGCATTTGATTCTTCTATCTAGCTGATTTTCAACAAGGGCCTTGAAGGTCTTAAACCTCTCATAAATCCCATCCTTAGTGAAAATGGTGTACAACCATATATAGAGAGATAAATCATCAATAAATATAAGGAAACACCTATTTCTTGAGATGTATGGTGTACCATAGGTCCACAAATATCATTTTATATGATCTTTAAGGTAAAATATGCTCATCTTGCAACCCCTTTTGAAAAGGAATGCACCCCTCACATGCACCACTCAGAGGGGATATGCATGGGAGCCTAAGGGCCATATTATGTTGACTCATATATATCAATTATCCATAACTAATATGTAAAATCCTATGATGTCACTTTTAAATTTCATTGACTACATGTAAAACCATAGAAAAACAAATTTCTTCCTAGAGGAAGGGGAAAAAGAGGTAAGCCTTTATCCTAACTTATACATGTAACATAGGTCTGAGGGCTTGGTTCAATGCTCAAAACTCTTTTGTAGGAGCACATAGACTAGGGTTCCAATCACTTGGGCCCAGTAGTACCGGTGGGTATGTCACGTTAGTGTAGCTGGCTATGTAAAAGTTTTACTTGATACAACTGGAGGTTATAGTGGCAATAAGGAGCGAGATTTGAATGCATGAAGAGGTGTAGAAAATTGTAATGAGCTAATTCCTCTAGTATAATAAAAAAGCTTATACATGTTTCCAGTCTCAGCATAAAAGAGAGTAGCATCAATACCCATTTTTCTTGGGGCTTCCTTAAGTTTGTTGATCTACATATTGTAAAATTTTGCCTCATGCACTTCCTTTTTGCAAAACTCATAAGTAGGACTTTTGAAAGACTTAATGGGATTTTTATCTTTCTATTTTGGCTTCTTGTCATTTTGAACTATAACTTATTTTGGGTGAGCTTGATTGAAAATATATGCCTATTTCTTCTAGCCTAATGGTGCAAAAAGTACTTAAATACCTTATCAATAGGTGGTGTAGGAGAATCTAGAAGTTTATACAAAGCATCTCAAATATAACAATTGTCTCATATGTTTTAGAAATTATTAAAGATAATGTTGAGAATTTTAATGTTCCTTTCCTTCTCTAATGCTTCCTATTTTTCTCCTCTCCTTGGGTAGTCCTCTTTCAATTTAGATGTCCACTTGTAGTTTATTGAACTGATTAATATACTTATAAATAGTATGAAATGATTCCATGGACAATGTTGAAATTCCATCCTCTAATCTACTAATTTTATTGGAATCAATTTGATCACACAATCCATAAAAAATTTCAAGTAACACTTTAGATATATGGTGCTACTAACATGAGTTTCATATACATTATCAACATGAATATCAATGACATCATGAGTCTCATCCTTCTTGTTCCTATAGAGTTTCTTCATTTCTTTAGAAATAGTATCACAAGGTTCATCATTCACATAGTTGAGTAACCCCTCACTTCAGAGTAGAGCTTCAATTTTGGTCTACCAGGTAGCATAGTTAAGACCATTCAAGAAGGGAACATGGTGATCCATAACTATTATGACAAAATATAAAAATATACATATAGTTATGACCAAAAACAACACAACCAATGGAAAGATCTCAAAAAATTATACAATTTGAAAAAAAGGCTCAAACATGCTTTCATATGCAAAAGTTATGGCCTTCAAAAGTTTTGCCTTAAAATCACAAAAATACCTCTAAGACCTTTAAAAAAAAAAAATTCAATACCTATAACAAATGAGAGGCCATCATATGTCATTGCATGAATGGTTAAGGTATTTCCAAGCATGCATTGATTGTGCAACATATAGATGAATCATGTGATGTCACTTATCATGATATGGTTTTCTACCTAATCTATGAACCATGTTGTACCATTTTTCAAATCTTGATTTTCTTTGAAACACATGCATATCTTGAAGAACACAAGCTTATACTGAGAGGGGGGGTGAACAGTATAATACCACTTTTTACTTTTCCTTCCAATTCAATATTATGTTGTGTAAAGATAGTAGTATCAATAGCAGTAATCAAAGCAATGCACAGAGACCATACATAATAGAGACACCATAATTTACGTAGTTCACCCAATGTGGGCTACTCCATAGAGAAAATATTTTGATAAAAAAAATTCAATAAATCTCTTTGGGAATCACTCCCAATTAAAATGTTTATGTATCTCTATCCAAAGGAGATGTTGATCCCCTAATCTCAAGTTCATGGATCTCTTCCACAAGAGAACTCTTTCCCCTTCTTCTCTGGCTATGTGATCTTCTAGAAGACTCCATCTCTCTGTTGCACTAATTGGTGGACCTCTCTCCACTTGAATACTCCTCACTTAGATTTGTCTTCAATTGTGTTGGCTTCTGGATCTCTATCCATTAAGACTCTGTCATCTATACTCTGTCATATCCAAAGATCTGTTAATAGGCTCACTAAGAACCTGCTCAATAGGATCACACAAAACCTTCTTAACAAGCTCACATAGAACTTGTCAAATATGTGCTAGCAAGCTCACCAAGAACTTGCCCAAATATGCTCTAGCAAGCTCACCAAGAACTTGCCCAAATCTGCTCCAACAAGCTCACTAAGAACTTGTCCAAACATTGTCCTCAAATCTGTCCCAAAGGCCTTCTCAAAGGCTCAATCAATCATGCTCAAGTAGTACTCAAAATGAACTCAACAATGAATGGCAATCTCAACTCAAATCCACTTCATAGAAGCATAAAGAGAATTGTTAGAGTCTCGATATGTTCTAATATCACTCTCAACCAAAATCAATCTCAACTCAACTCATAGAAGCATAAAGAGAATTGTTATATACTCAATATGTTCTAAACTCACTCTCAACCCAAATCAATCTCAACTCAATTCAAGTCTTATAGAACCATAAAGAGAATTGTTAGAGACTAAATATGTTCTAACATTAATCTCAACTCAACATAGAATGATGGAATAGTTTATGTCATAGAACTTGAACAATCACTTCACACATCACTTGACTAGGCTCAATAAACTCAACTCAACCAATCATCACAACGAACAACTCTTTCTCACACAACCCTAGTCCAAGTATGTATCAACAAACTCAAATGTTTCCAACAATGCTCAATCACAAATCTCACATAACAATGATACTCATGTTCTTTTCTAACTCAAGTTATTTTACAACCAATGGCCTCAACAACTATGCTTATCAAACGAGGTTTAGACACAACTCGTAATTCATAAAACCTTGAAGCATTCAACCAACCACTTTCAAAAAGGAAACTACAAACAATCCTTTTCCCTCCAATGATATTTCATAAATCAACCACCATAAAAAATCAATAGGAGAATGTGCCCATACCTTTTATGAAGATGAAAAAACCTCTTTGTAAATCTGCCACAATCACAAAATTCTTTTGCCAATCTTCACAAGGGTTAGTAGATCACAAAATATTCAACATTACTCCACTTTTCAATAATCATCACCAAGGCCTTTAATTGCACAACTTCCTTATCTCTCATAAAACCACTTGTACCATAAAATAAAATAAATCAAAACATTGCATAACCTTTTCACTTCCAAAACCACTTATACCATAAAATAAAATAAATCACAATATTGCATACCTTGTCACCTCATGAAATAATTAATCCTCTTGAAAAAGAACAAGGCAAACTTCACTTTTGGAACCCCTTTGCAAAATCAGAAATATATCTTTACACACACCTTATTTCTCCTTCTAAATAAGTTAGTCAAATAGCCCTTGAAATAAGCTTTCCGATGATATATAATATGCCCCATTTCCGAAATAAATTGAAACCTTTACATATATATATATATATATATATATATATATATGCCAACCTCCATTAATTGCACATAGCTCAGCCCTCCATTAATTTAAACTTAAACTTTAAACTTTAATATATTCATCACCGGAGGTCCTTTTTCGATGAAACAAAATTCCACCTTGGCTTTTAATAAAATCCCTTTCCACATAAGCCCACCATGGTTTTAAATAAAACCTTTTATTTTGCCTGCCTTGGTTTTCATAAAAACCCTATATATATCCATGCTCTCCAAAATATCATAGATGATTATCTATGAAGTGCTTTTGCCACAAAAACTCAATGTGACATCAATGAAAACATAAAATAACTCAAATTTCCAACAATCTCCCCCTTTGTCATTGATGGCAACACCTCTAATGCAAATCACTACAATCACTACAAATCACCCAATGTGGGCTACTCCACGAAGAAAATATTTTACTAAAACTTTCTCAATCAATATCTTTGGAAATCACTACCAATTACAATGTTTATGGATCTCTGTCCAAAGGAGATGTTGATCCCCTAATCTCAAGTTCGTGGATATCTTCCATAGGATAACTCTTTCTCCTTCTTCTCTGGCTATGTGATCTTCTAGAAGACTCTGTATCTCTACTGCACTAACTGGTGGACCTATCTCTACTTGAAGACTCATCA
Source organism: Wollemia nobilis (assembly GCA_028583015.1). Classification (NCBI taxonomy): domain Eukaryota; kingdom Viridiplantae; phylum Streptophyta; class Pinopsida; order Araucariales; family Araucariaceae; genus Wollemia; species Wollemia nobilis. The sequence goes on from JAQPPZ010016724.1 coordinate 14,835,522, forward strand.
CTCAGATTTGTCTTCAACTGTGTTGGTTTTTGGATCTCTATCCACTGAGACTATGTTCTCTGTACTCTATCACCTCCAAAGCTCTGTCAATAGGCTCACTAAGAACCTACTCAATAGGATCACATAGAACCTACTTAACAAGCTCACACAGAACTTGTCAAATATACGCTAGCAAGCTCATCAAGAACTTGCCCAAATATGCTCTAGCAAGCTCACAAAGAACTTGCCCAAATATGCTCCAACAAGCTCACTAAGAAATTTTCCAAACACTGTCCTCAAATCTATCCCAAAGGCCTTCTCAAAGGCTCAATCAATCATGCTCAAGTAGTACTCAAAATGAACTCAAAAATGAATGACAATCTCAACTCAAATCCACTTCATAGAAGCATAAAGAGAATTGTTAGAGACTCAATATGTTCTAATCTCACTCTCAACCCAAATCAATCTCAACTCAACTCATAAAAGCATAAATAGAATTTTTAGAGACTCAATATGTTCTAAACTCACTCTCAACCCAATTCAAGTCTTATATAACCATAAAGAGAATTGTTAGAGACTCAATATGTTCTAACCTTAATCTCAACTCAACATAGAATGATGGAATATTTTATTTCATAGAACTTGAACAATCACTTCACACATCACTTGACTAGGCTCAATAAACTCAACTCAACCAATCATCACAAGGAACAACTCTTTCTCACACAACCCTAGTCCAAGTATGTATCAACCAACTCAAATATTTCCAACAATGCTCAACCACAAATTTCACATAACAATGATACTCATGTTCTTTTCTAACTCAAGTTCTTTTACAACCAATGGGCTTCAACAACTATGCTTATAAAACAATGTTTAGACACAACTCTCAATTCATAAAACCTTGAAGCATTCAACCAACCACTTTCAAAAATGAAAACACAAACAATCATTTTCCCTCCAACGATATTTCAAAAATCAACCACCATAAAAAATCAATAGGAGAATGTGCCCATACCTTTTATGAATATGAAAAAACCTCTTTGTAAATCTACCACAATCACAAAATTATTTTTCCAATCTTCACAAGGGTTAGCAGATCACAAAATAATCAACATTACTCCACTTTTCAATAATAATCACCAAGGCATTTAATTGCACAACTTCCTTATCTCTCCTAAAACCACTTGTACCATAAAATAAAATAAATCAAAACATTACATAACCTTTTCACTCCCAAAACCACTTATACCATAAAATAAAATAAATCACAATATTGCATACATTGTCATCTCATGAAAGAATTAATCCTCTTGAAAAAGAACAAGGCAAACTTCATTTTTGGAACCCCTTTGCAAAATCATAAATATCTCTTTACACACACCTTATTTCTCCTAAATAAGTTAGTCAAATAGCCCTTGAAATAAGCTTTTCGACGATATATAATATGCCCCATTTTCGAAATAAATTGAAACCTTTACATATATATATATATATATATATATATATATATATATATATATATGCCAACCTACATTAATTGCACATAGGTCGACCCTCCATTAATTTAAACTTAAACTTTAAACTTTAATATCTTCATCACCGAAGGTCCTTTTTCGATGAAAAAAATTCCACCTTGGCTTTTAAGAAAATCCCTTTCCACATAAGCCCACCATGGTTTTAAATAAAACCTTTTATTTTGCCTACCTTGGTTTTCATAAAAACCCTTTATATATCCATGCTCTCCAAAATATCATAGATGATTATCTATGAAGTGCTTTTGCCACCAAAACTCAATGTGACATCAATGATCCATGTGACATCAATGACAACATAAAAATAACTCAAATTTCCAACATCTCCAAGTCTACTATTGATTGTGTGAATTATTTATCAAGTTTAATGAGATGAAATAATGTGATTGGTCAAACCTATATTTATGCATGTTTAATGGCATACACCCTACCACATTGACCCAATCAGAAGCTTCCATGTCATATCAATAAAAAATTGACATGTTGGCTCTATAAAAAACCACCATGTCCTTACATGTATCAATCCCCACATCACCTACCATGTGTTACCTTATTATATATACCATATCATTAGCTAAGTCAGTGCCTACATCATCCACCATGTGGCATGACATGCCATCCATATAGACTACCAAGTCAATTTCCATATATCGTGCCATATCATATATATGCACTATCACGTTAATTATATGGACTACCACATGTCATCTTGAGATTTATTCATTTTTATCATGTCAGCTATATGATTACCACATTAGTTGTATGGACTACCATGTGATGTTCTTATGCCATTACCACATCATCACATGTATGGAAATCAATGATGTTATTTAATGTCATGTCATCATAGAGTGTCATGTTAGTAGAGGTTTCCATATCATCAATCTAGGTTGCATAATTATTATCATAAAAAAGTTATAGGATATGGGAATCGAACCTAAGACCTCCCATGGGTGATCCTTACATCCCTTTTGCTAGTTATCTCCCTAGTCATGATGCTTAGGAGATAATATACAAGGGTTATATTTATTAACAAAACAACCCAAATTTCCTTCCCTTTTAGACCCTATTGTTGATGCATGCATTACCATGTATACTTTCTTTTTGTCATGTTTATAGGGAATATTCCTTTTTTAAATTTTAATAATTCAAAAATTGGAGGGAAACAACAAATTTATTCAAACATACATTTGGAGTACCTAAATGCACAAGGATCGAAAGTGTTAAACTAGAACCCTCCTTGAAATTTTGTAAAGAATACAAAAATATGATTTATTTGTATCTATCATGGTTTGTCCTACGAAACCTTTTTGTTGAACACAACCAATCAAGACATCCATTCATGTCTATGCAACAAAAAAATGTCAAACCATTTTTATCAAGTGGTTTAAAGATCTTTACTAAGCACAAAAGCTTTCCCATGGCTTCTCTAGCAGTAAGGGTATATATAAAAAAATTAGCCTCTTATTTTCTTCTTTCATGGTACCTAAGCACTCTATCCTCTCATCTATATAGCTATTAGATAGAAAATGTCATAAAAGAAAAGAATTTTTTTTTTTTAAATCCATAGAAGATAAATGAGGTTGTCAAAAAACTCAATCTTGAAACTAAGGCATCCATCTAGTAAAAAATTAAACTAAAATAAGATTGATTGCCAATGAGAGAAAAATAACCTATTAGTGAATGCTTCTCTTGGATCAAATCTTCTAATCTCGGTGAGATCCTCATGATTCAAGATGACCTAGGATTGTTTCATAAAATCCTTCTTCTGATTATGCTATCAACCTTCAAAAAAAAATATTGTTAGCTTACTCTAATAACAATTTCCCTTTAGAGAAGCTAAAAGAAAAATACCTATTGAGAAAAGCAATCAAGTAATGGAGATTCACACCCGCTATAATACCATATTGGACTTCACAGTAGTTTCTAAAAATGAATGGAATCAAGCATTACCCAATATTACTTAATAAATAAATACACAAAACAAAATAAAATAAAAACATAGAATATATTAGGGTGTTTATGGACACCAATAATCTCAGTAAATGGAAAATGAATATACACTCCAACTGATAGCAAGAAAATCGTACACCCATGCAATGAAAATAAGTGAAAGATAGCAATTACAACAACAATGATAAAAATAGTATATAAATATGGTGCCCTTTTATTAATGATATATGTTCTTTCCAAAGAGGTTACAATGAGATCCCCTATGAGGGGATTTTCTACCAATTTGATACAATGAATTACAACATAAAAATATAGGTGCACTCTGCAAGATCTTCATTGCTAACATAGTGTAAAGGCAGGTTTTCATGACCATTGCTTTGAGAAGTTGCTTTGTAGTCTTCATGAACCTATACTCTGCACACAAAGAGACTGAAAGATATCAGTAGCATATGAATATACCAATGAGATTGGGCCCATATTAAATGAAGTGATTTTTGAAATAGAACTGAATCAAATGCATGAATAGAAATGTAAACTACTACCGAAAATAAGAAAAAGTAAACTTGAAGCTATTGTAATAAGAAAAAAAAATAGATCTCTACCAGAGGCCATCTCAAGGCAAGATGGCCTTACCTATGGGTCATCTTGGGTCGAGATGACCATTTTCCTAGGACTACATTTCTTGTAGTCGAGTCAGGGCAACTTCTGGGTTCAATCTAGGGTTTTTTCTATGGATTGGTGTATTGTAAGAGCGGCTTAGTGGGTTGAGTCGGTCATCGAAGTAGAAGTTTTTGATTTGCAGGGAAGGTGGAAGCATGACCTTCAATCCTTATAGCAATCTAATGACATGGCTTTTAGCAATGAGAGAGATTTTAGGGATTGATAATAGTAGCACTTCATTGCTCAGGATTGGTATGGATTTTGGCAGCACTTCATTGCACAAAATTATGAGTTGAGAAGAAATTAAAACTAAGGGATGAGTGCTATTTTATAGACTTCTTAGATGGAAGCCTCAAAATAGCAAAGCACCCTACTGTTGACAATTTTGTCACATTGCACAATGGGGTAGAAAATTCAAAATTTTGTACAGTGTTTCTTTTGTAAAGTATTTCTTTGTTGATTTTGTTTGTAAGTTACAACAATTTTGGCTTTCCCTGCCACCCCCTTTTGTATATAGAATGAAGTTAAAAGAGCTTCGCTACTAAGAAGACTAAGGAAGATAGCTTCATCAATGAAGAAATGAAGAATGAAAACTGCTTCGGGCCCAAAGCACTTCAAACAGCTACTTCGGATGAAATTTTTGTGAAGCAGTATTTCAAAAGAACAGCTTTGCCGAAGAGGGATCGCGGTCCGAGTTTGCTAAGGCAAGAAAGAAAACTACTTCGGGCCCGAAGCACTTCAAACAACTACTTCGGGCAATAAACTTGCAAAGTAGAACTCGAAAGGCGTAAACATTAAAAAATACTTCGTCGAAAAACTAGCGAAGCACCCACTTTGGGCCTCGCCATCAGCGAACCATTTCTACTTCACCAAAAATCTTACGAAGCATCTGCTTCGGCTAACTTTCGTGCGAATTACTTTCACCCGAAGCAACATCTTTCGAGGGCAGGAATGCACTTCGATCGAAATACCACTAAACCACAGTTTTGAAGAAGGATCGCGGTAAAGTACTTTGAAGAATCACTAGCGAAGGATCTACTTCGGGTGAAGGACCTCAGTGAAGCAGTTTCTGCATGCCTCTCCAGCGAAGCAGCGAGAAATGAAAATCCCCACTTTGAGGAGGAATATCTGCTTTGGCACTCAACACCCCCGAAGTTGCCTTGCGAAGCTCCATCATGCGAAGTGCAAAACAAGAAGGGAGAATCTACTTCAGCTCAAGTCCATTTGCAAAGCGAAGTTGCAAACAAGGCACGCACTCCAAGCCAAGTATTTTTCCAAGATAATCAAGTGCCTCATAAATGCATTTTTACGTGCCCAAAAATACCGCTGCCCATTTTTGGCAATTGGAAATGAAATATCAGTTCTTAAATAAAATCCCAACGAGCATGGCAGCCACTTGACCATTGCACCTAGAGGCCAAGGACATTCAAACGGCTCATTAATGCATATTTCCTCGACTGACCTGATCGCAATAGCCAATTTTGGTAACAAATTTGAGAACTCAGTCACGAGAGCCGTGAAGAGCCAATTTCTCAGGTTTTGAGGATGTACTCCTCCATGATGTGCATTGATGGCTCAGAGGGTCGGATCCTCTATAAAAACCCAGGCATTGTAATGAAAAATGGGGGGGAAATTTTTGCTAGAAATCTGCTGTAACTTGGATTCCTATGATTAATACTAAAGAGCTTTGGACTCTATTTCTCTCTTTTATGTTGCCTTTTGTGATTATTTCTTTTATCTTTTCTTCATTTGCATACTATAATTTTGAACTTTGGATTTAGGTGTGTGTTGGTCACGAATCTGCCTAGTCATATAAAATGCGCCCTAGACCCGGCCAACATTGAAAGGCCGAGAGAAAGAGAAGTCTCCCGGGCCAATCTCCAGAGAGGGCTGGCTCCCAAACTAATCTAAACTTGTTTGAAGATAAGGGTGTGGGAAAGAAATGGAAAATGCAGAAAGAAAGGGAAATAACAAAAAGAGATGGAAATATGGCTGAAGCCGATAGTTGATAGGGAGAACAACCTCAGATAGCAAATAACCTCAAACCAGATCCCAAAGATAAGCAGCAACTGATTCTTAGAATGCACATACAGAAATTGGATCAAACATTGACCATAAGTTTGCCTTCAATTATACTTCAAATGTTCAAATGAAAAAATAGCCAAATTCAGAATAGCAGAATTCAACTCATATTTTAACACTGGACTAAGCAGAAGTGAATCACACAGAAAGCATCACATGAACAATAGTTTGGATCACCAACTCCAAAGACTCTAAGAATAGAGCAAAATGCACCTAGGATTTTTGCTTCAATTTTTGCAAAAAGGTCCTCCTCCTTTTCTTGAGATGTACATTAGTATTTATAGAGGCCTTCCCTCTTCCTTTCGAATCACAACATTTAAAACATAAAACAGATTTTGAAGAGGCGATCCACAAAATATGCACTTGAAAAGAGAAACAATCCCCCTTGGAGAAATCACATTCCCTGCTTTTATGGATCAAAACTGAAAATCAAACAGAAACAAGGGACCATATTTCTTCATTAAATGGTTGTTCTCGGGCATGCTTGAAGTTGTTAGGAGATCACGAACAAGAGCTTTTAATACCGGAGGCATCTTTAATTTTGGTGGCTTCAAGAACAAACTAATTTAACACGTTCTCCCATCTTGCGCACATAGGTAAACAACAAAACATTTAATCTTGGAGCCTCTTTGACCTCGATCTCAAAATCAGTTGGAGAGCTTTTAAAACATTACTTTGTTCGATCCTTATCTTCTCCTCACGTTCTCCTATGCAATTTGAAGAAAAATGCGGACAGAACTTTATCGGGCCTTTGTTGTCGCTTCTGTCACGAAAATGTGATAGGTCGCAAAAATGCGACATGTCGCGATATCGCGACATTTTTACCTTGTTGCTTTCTCCTGTTGCCACCAGTCGTGAAAATGCGACATGTCACGAAATCGTGACATCTTCTCTTCATTCAACTTTCTCTTTTTGCACTTCCGTGAAAACGTGACAAGTCGCGAAATCGTGACAATCTGCCTTCATTTTGTTTTGTCCCCATGACATGTCGCGAAATCGTGACATTCTCCTCTGTTTTGGATTTTTCGCTGCTCCTTGTTGCAAAAATGTAACATGTCATGAAATCGCAACATCTTCCTCTTGGCACGACCCTTCCCACTTTTTCATCGTGAAAAAATGACATGTCGCGATATCACGACAATTGCCTCTGTTTTGTCCTTTTTAGCTTTCCTCTTCAACAAGTCGCCAAATTGTGACATGTTTCTATCTTCCCCTTGTTTTCACTTTTGCCCCACAAAAATTTGACATGTCACGAAATCATGACATTTCGTACTATCGGGTTTCTTTCGCACTTTCTCCTCATAAAATCATGACATGTCGCAAAATCGCGACAATTTTTTGTCTTCTCCTTCGTTGCCGCTTCCTGTCGCGATATCGCGACATGTTTCTCTTGCCTGGCTTTGTTTCCAAAAATATCGCGAAATCGTGACATCTTTCTCCCACCTTGTGTTTATCTTCAGCCCTTCCATGAAAACGTGACATGTCACGAAATCGTGACATTCTATACCATCTTGCTCCTTCCTCGCTTTCCTATCGTGATATCGTGACATTTTTCCTTGGCGCTCCTCTTTGCTGCTGTATGTCGCGATATCGTGACATTTTCCTATCACTTTGCTTTGTTGCCACTGCAAGTCGCGAAAATGTGACATGTCGCGATATCGCGACAATTTTGCCTTTACTGCTCCCTCACCGCAACAAGTCGCAAAAATGCGACATGTCGCGATATCGTGACAACTTTGCCATTACTGCTTCCTTTGCTATTTTCTAGCACGAAAACGTGATAGGTCGCGAAAATGCGACATGTCGTGATATCGCGACATTTTCTATGCTTAGCTATTTTCTGCATCGGACGCTGCAAAAACATGATAGGTCGACATTTTTCACTTACTTTGCTTTAGCACAAAACTTGTAGAGATTTTTGTATTTTACTACTTATCCCTTTCGAGGTGCTTGGAGGGACAAACAGAGGAGTGAGTATCTCTACAATTTGTGCATTCTTTTGCATGAACAGCAACAACAAAAACAATGTGGCAAAAATGCCAACATTCTTGGCGGCTCTCGGGGTATATAATTTTGTTGTATGCACGAACCTCAGGCCTTTATCCTGTTGGTTGATGTTGGACGTTTCTGCGGGTTGCTGCAACAAGCTCTTGTTGGCGCTCGACACTTAAAACAGGACCTTCAACAAAAATTTGTGGAATAGCAGAACTTCCCTTATTCCTTGAACTACTACATTTTGCCTAGCTCGATTGAGCTGGGTAATCACCAGGTGTTGTGAAAGGGTCTCCATGGCAGTGGTGAGAAGCACTTGGGTTGCAAAAATGGGAATGAATGGGGTGATGACCAGCAGATGTGCAGGTCGTGGAACGAGAATGGTGAATGATGGAATGGTGGAAGATGGAGGAGTAGAAGCGGTAGATACAACAACTGAAGAGGGTGCTATTGTGCTACCAGCTACTGGGATTCCATGAAAATAGATAATGAAATGGAAGTAGATGGGATGGAGAAAGTGGTAGGAACTATGGAGAAGTGCTCAAAAGACAAAGGATTAGAAGAAAGGGGAAGTGAAGAAAAGGGAACATCAGAGAGGGGAGTAGAAACAATAGTAGTGGCTTGATTATTTACAGTGGAAGAAGGAGTGGGAGAGGAAGGGAATGAAGTAGATGGAAGCCACTACCTTCTGGGAAGGAAAAGAAAAAGAAAGAGAAATAAACATACCTACGGGCTCGTGTGCAAAAGGAGCCGAAGTTGAATTTTTTTTTTCATTTTTTTTTCTTTCCTTTTTTTTTTTTTTTTACTCTATGTACAAGGTAACCCCCGAGTTTAGCCATGAACTCTCGGGAGAGACACATACCAAAACATGGCTCTATGATCTCCTGGATCCCAGACCTTGTTGCGATAGTTCTTGAGATAGTGGTGCTTGGACACACACTTATTGGTCACCTGATTGACAATCAGCTCGGAGTCACCAAAGATTTGCAACTGTCGCGCTCCAAGTTTCTTAGCCTTCTTGAGGCCTAGGCATAAAGCCTCATATTCTACTGCATTATTTGTGCAACTCCAGGTCAAACGATATGAATAGGATCATTGAATCCCATAAGGTAATACTAGAACAATCCTAGCTCTAGTGCCATTTCTACATCGTGCTCCATCGAAATAGAGCTTCCAGAGCTGGTCTTGACTTTCATCATTCTTTTCTTGAGCCTTTTTAGGCTTAAAAATGGAGTAACACCCCAAGTCAGTTTCCATCATGGCATTGAAATTGGCCATGGAAAATTCATTTTCTGGGTGGAGCTCTTCCAAAGCTTCTTCCATTAAGTCAAGCTCACCAAATTCTTCAGACATCATGTGCACTAAATTTGCTAACCTATCCATTTCATCTATTCTCTCCACATGAAATGTGGAAGGCTTCTCATTGAAAATCTTCACCTTTTTACCTTTATGGATCACCTCCAAATGAGTAAAATCCAAAGAAAGGTAACCCCCGAGTTTGGTCGTGAACTCTCGGGAGAGACACATACCAAAACATGGCTCTAGGTCCACTACTATGATCTCCTGGATCACAGTAATCTGAGGCATGGCATGCAGGGAGATAGGAACATCCTTAATTACACCCACCGTCTTTACTGAGGTACCATCTAGCTACAAAACTCTCATGCTAGTCCTTGTATATTCCATGCCTATGACATCACATACTGCCTTAGGCATGACAGTAGTAGTTGCTCCTGAGTCAATGAGGCAATTATGCACCACATGTCCCTCCATTCTCAATGAAAGATAAAAAGGTGGTGGTCTATTTTTTCCGGTGACTGAAGAGGTCAGAGTTTGGGCCATAACTACCTGGGCTGGAGCCTTCCCCTTACTTTGTGTGGTTTTTAGGGATTCCTGTAAGAGATTTACCTATCTAGGTAGCTGCAAGGTGTCATACAGACTTACCTTAGCTGGTATCCTTTTGAGTTCTTCGACGATGTTGTACTCCATCGAGATCGGCTCTCTCCCTCCACTAGTAGATTCAAATCTGCTTCTATATTGTTGGGTGGCCTCCACTCATTGCTGTTTAGTCAATGATGGATACCGCAAAGTCTCTCTAGCTTGTTCCTTTGTTTTCGCTTGTGGCTGGGAGGTAGAAGCCTTAGCTTGCAACCTCTCTTTTGCTTGTGGTGGAAGAGCATCCTTCGACAAAATAGGTGGGTCTTGTTGTGGGGCTGGAGGATCATGAGTCTTTGCAGGTATTTGTTGCTTTGTTGCTTGTGCAGGAGGCACTTTCAATGGCTCCATCTTAGTCGGATCTACCAACATTGGTTTCTTGTCGCTGCATGTCAAGACTGCCATGTATTCCTCAGGAGACATCGCGGAGTTATGATCCACCTCTCGAATCATGTTTACACGGCTACCCGTAAGAACTTGCAAATAATTTTGGTGGATCATGCAAGTGGACTCATCATGTGGGTCGTTGCATGAAGAACACCAGTAAGATGGCTCATGTGAAACTTTAGAAGGGCCAACCTCTTCACTTACCAAGATCGCTGAGTTCCTCTTAGGTACTTTCTCTATAACCTTGCTAGGAGCAACTTGCTCTCTAGTTACCGTCGAAACAAATCTTCGTGGCTGATAGTTCCTTTCCGCCTCTCTCCGCTCCATAGATGTCATCTTGTTAGTGAGGGCTCTCATGGCCGACTGAATTTCTTGCAAAATAGCCAATTGAGGATCTGGGCTTGAGGACACAAGCGATGTCGATAGAGGTAATGGAACTGGTGGAGAAGGTAATGTAGGAGTTGGAAGTGGAGAGGTTATCTATGGAATGGGAATCATAGGTACCAAAGTTGTGGGAGGATTCCATGAAGATGAAGGGTACATGGATGGAGCAGTGTAAGATGTGGAGGCTGCACTTGTATGCTGGTATTGTGGAAGCTCGAGAAAAATAGGCATAGTCATTTTCGGAGGCAATTTCCCAATGGCAATCAGATCGGCCTCAGACTTCTGTTCCTGGGCATATAGTGCAGGAAAGGTTTGAACATTGGACATCCTAATGTTCATACTAATATCTGAATGGAAAGCCCTAAGAAAGTAAAATGTCGCTTGGTCATTAGTAGGGCGAAGACCATCAGGAACTCTCTGCCAAGTTTGGGCAAACCTAACATTGAAATCTACTATCTCCTCTTGAGGATGCCTCTTGATATTAGTAAATTGATGCAACAAAGAAAATGGGTCCGCTTGCTCATTGAACCCTTGGATCAACATCTCTGCTAATTGATCCCATGAATTTATGGAGTTGGGAGACAAGGATCTATACCAGCACAATAACTTACCTCGGAGTGACAACAAGAGCAATTTGATCATGACATCTTCATCTGTGATATTATGAATTGTAGCCAAGGATGCCACATCAGACACATGCTCGTACATGGTCTTTCCAGTCCCATCGTATGTAGGCAAAGCCTTCAATGTTGTAGCTGGAACTAGATTTTGAAAAGGTAGGTCCAACGCTCCCGAATAGTTCCAAGCAAGAATTTGACGTGGAGGATGTTGTTGACCAGCCATTTGCACTGCAGGATTTGGATCTACTAGCAAGCTCGTAGCAGTACTGGGAGGAGTCGGAGATGGCACAAACTGACCTGCCACCTGTGAAGAAATAGCAAATGATGGGTTCATAGGACTTACCAATCTTGAGCGCTCCCTCCAATTTTGAACATCGATCTCGAAGAATTCGATTGGGTCTTATGATTCTTTGGCACTTGATCTCGTGATCATGAAGCAAATATTTTCACCAGCTTCACGATTGGAGATTTCTAGGTACTTAACAGAGTCACCAGATGAACTTACAATCTCCGCTTTGAGGTCAAGACAGTTCATCAAAATCTTGATTCCTTCGGGTGTCAAAATATGGGACTTGTGAGTCCCACCGGGCGTGCCAAAAACTATTGGCACAGGTGGGTTTGTCAACTTGAAATAATATTTGTCCCACCGACTATGGATCTTACTGAGACAGAAACAGTCTGTCCCACCGGGCGTGCCAAAAATTGTTGGTCACGAATCCGCCTAGTCATATAAAATGCGCCCTAGACCCGGCCAACATTGAAATGCCGAGAGAAAGAGAAGTCTCCCGGGCCAATCTCCAGAGAGGGCTGGCTCCCAAACTAATCTAAACTTGTTTGAAGATAAGGGTGCGGGAAAGAAATGGAAAATGCAAAAAGAAAGGGAAATAACAGAAAGAGATGGAAATATGGCTGAAGCCGATAGTTGATAGGGAGAACAACCTCAGATAGCAAATAACCTCAAACCAGATCCCAAAGATAAGCAGCAACTAATTCTTAGAATGCACATACAAAAATTGGATCAAACATTGACCATAAGTTTGCCTTCAATTATACTTCAAATGTTCAAATGAAAACATAGCCAAATTTAGAACAATAGAATTCAACTCATATTTTAACACTGGACTAAGTAGAAGTGAATCACACAGAAAGCATCACATGAACAATAGTTTGGATCACCAACTCAAAAGACTCTAAGAACAGAGCAAAATGCACTTAGGATTTCTGCTTCAATTTTTGCAAAAAGGTCCTCCTCCTTTTCTTGAGATGTACATTAGTATTTATAGAGGCCTTCCCTCTCTCTTTTGAATATCAACATTTAAAACATAAAACAGATTTTGAAGAGGAGGTCCACAAAATATGCACTTGAAAAGAGAAACAATCCCCCTCGAAGAAATCACATTCCCTACTTTTATGGATCAAAACTAAAAATCAAACGAAAACAAGGGACCATATTTCTTCATTAAATGATTGTTCTCGGGGCATGCTTGAAGTTTTAGGAGATCACGAACAAGAGCTTTTAATACCGGAGGCATCTTTAATTTTGGTGGCTTCGAGAACAAACTGATTTAACACGTTCTCCCATCTTGCGCACATAGGTAAACAACAAAACATTTAATCTTGGAGCCTCTCTGACCTCGATCTCAAAATCAGTTGGAGAGCTTTTAAAACATTACTTTATTCGATCCTTATCTTCTCCTCACGTTCTCCTATGCAATTTGAAGAAAAATGCGGACAGAACTTTATTGGGCCTTTGTTGTCGCTTTTGTCATGAAAATGTGACAGGTCGCGAAAATGCGACATGTCGTGATATCACGAAATTTTTGCCTTGCTGCTTTCTCCTGTTGCTACCAGTCGTGAAAATGTGACATGTCGCGAAATCGTGACATCTTCTCTTCGTTCAGCTTTCTCTTCTTGCACTTCCGCGAAAATGCGACAAGTCGCGAAATCATGACAATCTACCTTCATTTTGTTTTGTCCCCATGACATGTCGCGAAATCGTGACATTCTCCTCTGTTTTGGCTTTTTCGTTGCTCCTTGTCACGAAAATGTAACATGTCATGAAATCACGACATCTTCCTCTTGGCACTATCCTTCCCGCTTTTTCACCGCGAAAATGCGACATGTCGCGATATCGCGACAATTTCCTCTGTTTTGTCCTTATCAACTTTCGTCTTCAACAAGTCGCGAAATTGTGACATGTTTCTATCTTCCCCTTGTTTCCGCTTTTGCCCCGTGAAAATTTGACATATCACAAAATCATGACATTTCATACTATCGGGTTGCTTTCATACTTTCTCCTCGTGAAATCATGACATGTCGTGAAATCACAACAATTTTCTATCTGCTCCTTTGTTGCCGCTTCCTGTCGCGATATCGTGACATGTTTCTCTTGCCTAGATTCGTTTCCAAAAATGTCGCAAAATCGTGACATCTTTCTCCCGCCTTGTGTTTATCTTCAGCCCTTCTATGAAAACATGACATGTCGCGATATCGTGACATTCCGTACCATCTTGCTCCTTCCTCGCTTTCCTGTCGCGATATCGTGACATTTTTCCTTGGCGCTCCTCTTTGCTATTGTATGTCGCGATATCGCGACATTTTCCTATCACTTTGCTTTGTTGCCACTGCAAGTCGCGAAAATGCGACATGTCACGATGTCGCGACAATTTTGCCTTTACTGCTCCCTCACCGCAACAAGTCGCGAAAATGCGACATGTCATGAAAACTTTGTCGTTACTGCTTCCTTTGCTATTTTTTATCGCGAAAACATGACAGGTCACATCGCGATATCACGACATTTTCTATGCTTAGCTATTTTCTGCATCGAACGCCATGAAAACATGATAGGTTGTGATATCGCGACATTTTTTACTTACTTTGCCTTAGCACAAAACTTGTAGAGATTTTTGTATTTTACTACTTATCCCTTTCGAGGTGCTTGGAGGGACAAACAGAGGAGTGAGTATCTCTACAATTTGTGCATTCTTTTGCATGAACAACAACAACAAAAACAATGTGGCAAAAATGCCAACAGTGTGTAATTGGAGTGGAACCCTGAGATTTTCCCGAAGGATACATAGGAGAGGAAAACGCTCTGTTGGCTTTCTTTTATGCTGCTTGTGGATAGTGTTTTTATTATATTCAATTTTCTTAATCGCCATTACTCTGAACTCTGAATTTTGGTGAAAGGGAAAGGAGAATCCTGGAACTCGTCCAAAGGATACATAGGAGGTCTAATACTATGTTCATTTCGTTTATTCTTGGTGTTTTTTGCTGCTATTTCAAGTTATTGGCTAGTAATCGTGCTTCTGGTTCTTTCCCACCATTAAACTACTGAAATTTCTTCCCTTACTCTTTTATTTCTTTCCTGCACCCTTACTCTATTTATCTCTTTCCTGCACCCTTATCTTAAACATCAAAGTAGTTTAGTATAGGAGTCGGCCTTTCTTTGAAGATTGGCACGAGGGGCATATCTTCCCTTCGGCCTTTCAATGTTGGTCTAGGTCTAGGGCGCATACACTTACCCAAATCCTTTCCTGGGTAGATTTGATGACCAACAGTTTTTGGCATGCTCGGTGGGACCCGATCAATCTCAACTTGTGATTGGTAGTGAGAACCGATGCTCTTATTACCAAAAGACTCTTAGCATCTGGTGACTCTGTTTAACCAAGAATATTTAAGTCATAGAGACTGGTACCAAAGTCTGTGCCTTCATGCAAACAAGATGGAGAGTTAGGAATAGAGGAGAGGAAACTGAGTTCTTTGAGCTTGATATTGACGCCTTTGGGGAATGCTCTAGGTTGGTCACCCCTGAGTTGTTGTTACATGGAACATCCTCGCAAGAGGTAGCTATTGATGAACAAGGTCTAACTTTTGATAGCACAGTGGCTAGCTTTCCTCCTAATCCTCCCAACTCACCAAAGCATCCTAGTGCCTCCATTCCTATTGGTCGTCCTATTAGCAATCAAGGAGGAGCTTCGAGAATTCTTGTTTCTCAAAATCCAAGAGTAAATATGGCACAACAACAACAACAACAAATGCAGTAGCAACCACCACCTAGATTATTCCCAGCGTGGAACTCTTCAGGCCCGCTAAATCTAGTGGGACAAGGGCAAGTGCCGCCTGCTGCTATAAAAAATATCCCAACGTTCGATGGAATTGGGAAGACTGCCTTGGAGCACATCCAGGATATAGTTTCTCTAGCGGCGATCCATGACATCATATAAGAGCGGGTTATGGTGAAGCTTTTGGTTCTGTCTCTTAGAGGAAAACTCCTCTACTGGTATAGATATTTACCACCTGGTACCATTATGGGATGGGACCAGTTAGCCGGACAGTTGATGCGAAGCTTCAATGAGTCTGTCGATCTGACCTCTCTCCTGCATCAGTTCACAACGATCCAGAGACATCCACAAGAATAGATCGTAGACTTCAATGTTAGGTTCACTCGAACCTAGCAAAGAATACCAGTTGGACTTCGGCCAACCAACAAAGCTGCAACATACTATTTCCTTCAGGCTTTCAATCCTGATATCAACATCATGGTGAGGTATTCAAATATCAATACCTTCCCAGAGTTATATGAGTTAGCCTAGAAAGCAAATATGGATCTAATAGCTGTGGGTAAGCTTCCCCAAAGGATGTCGAAGCCCATACTTCCCGATTTCCATCAATCCTAGTATGTGAGCGCAGCCGCTTTGCAGATTTCTGCAACCCCTGCATACCCGATCTCATCTTGGAACCCGAATCCCATTGTATCCCAAATCACTGCTCCACAGATTCATTTTCCCACTTTTTCGACTCTATAGCCCATGGTCACTTTGGCATTCCCTGTACTACCAGCACCACTTCAACACCTCGCCCTACCTCCAATACCAACAATGGCTCCATTACCACCTATTCCTAAAATCGATGACATGCAAGCCAAAATACTATAAGAAGTTTAGTCTCTAAACTCCATAGTGCAGACCCTATCTAATGACGACCATTATGAAGAAGCAAGTGTAACAAGAGTTTCTACTGAGAAGATCTTATCCTACACCTGTGCTTACTAAAGATCAAGCGGTCCAGTAAGGACGGCAAGAAATGCTGCAATAGACGAAGCCCCGAGCACTTTCAATTATATACATTGGTGCTCCACATGTAATGACCCTCATGAAGAGAATACTTGCATGCTGCACCAACACTATGTACAAATGCTGGCGAGCAGTAGTCATGGCGATCAAGTCAATGTCATTAGGTAATTAGATCATAACCTGGTAATTGATGAAGAAGAGTCAGTTGCAGTCCTTATTAGAGGAGGAAAGAAGTCGATAGAGGTAGATGCTACTCAAATGGCTCCTTTAAAGGCGCATGCTCATCATGAGAAAGGACAGCAACCTCCTTCAACCCTGAACGAAGCTTGACAGCCTGCACCAGTCAAAGAGAAGACCCAACAGGCCCCTACAAATCCACCACAGGTAGAAACTAAGGAACAGGCTAGAGAGAAGCTCAAGCTTCCTTCACCGACTAAGCGACAAATGGTTGAAGCTATAGAACAGTATCGCACCAGATATGAGCCGATAAAGGAACCTGAGGTGCCCAATTCTATAGCGTACAACATTGTAGATAAGTTGAAGAGGATTTTAGCCAAAATTAGTCTGTATGACGCACTACAACTACTCGATCAAGTGGACCTATTGCAAGAATCGTTGAAGATAACCAAAGAAAGAAAAGTAGCACCACTTGCCCTAGTGTAGACCCTATCCACATCCATTATGGGGAATAATAGGCCACTGTCTTTCTACATGTCCCTACAGATGGAAGGGTACGTTGTACATAACTATATGATTGACTCTAGGGCCGCGACCACAGTCATGCCCAAGGCAGTGTGTGAAGAGATAGGGATGGAATATACATGAAGCAGCCATAGTGTGCTCCAGTTGGATGGTACTCCTATGAAGACTGTAGGAGTGATTAAGGATATTCCTATTCGGCTACACAAGATGCCTCAGATCACAGTCATACAAGAGGTGGTAGTCATTGACCTTGAGCCGTATTTCAGTATGTTCTTGTCGAGAGAATTTACGGCAAAGCTGGGAGGATATCTATCTATGGATTACTTGCACTTGGAGATTCCATTCAAATGGAAGAAGATAAAAATTTACAATGAGAAGCCTTCTACCTTCCTTGTAGAGAAGATGTCTGAAGGGGAGAGCAGTGATCCTGTGCACATGATAGTGGAAGGGATAGAGCAGGTGGACCTGGTCGAAGATTCCCTCGCACAGTTAAGTTGTGAAGATGAGTTTTCATTGGCAGACTTTAATGCCATAATAGAAATCGAGTTGGGATGTTATACCATCGCCAAGCTTGAGAAACACATCAAATCAGAAGATAAAGTCTTCACCCAAGGATTTTGGAAATTGTTCTTTGATGGCGTCCGATGCAAAAATGGCATCGGGGCAAGGATTCTTTTAGTATCACCTTTTGGAGATCAGAAGGAGTATTGTTACCAGTTGGTGTGGAGTTGCACCAACAATGCAGCAGAATATGAAGCATTATGCCTAGGAATCAAGAAAGCAAAAAAGTTGGGCATAAAGCATCTCCAAATATTTGGAGATTTCAAATTGGTACGCAATCAAGTCACAAACAAGTGCACTTCAAAGAAGCACTATCTTAAGTCATACCGAAACAGGGTATGGGACTTGCTCGACCAGTTCGAATCTCTCAATCTACAGTCTATTCCAAGAGAAAAGAACCGACATGCTGATGTTCTATCATCCATCGCAGCCAAGTATTCTCCAACAGAAGATATGGTGCATAATCCTAAAGCTGTGAGGATGATTTACAGGCCCTCTGTCCCAAACAGAGATCTGCATTGGCAAGTTTTTGACAATGATGAGCAGATTGTGAATTTCATGATTCAAGAAGTAGCCATGGTTGAGAGCAGAAGCTTGCCAAAGAAGAATATGAAGGGCTAGTTCAATTGAAGAATAACCACGTTCCCAAGGGATTAATTACTCTTGAAAGCCTCTTTGAACAGAATGATCGAGCAGTTTCTTACAGGATCAAAGTTAATGCAAAGCAGTATCAATATTTAGAACTTGAACCCGAGAAAGCAATAAAAGTTGGAACAGATTGCACCTCGAAAGAGCTAGACCAGATCTGATCTCTATGTAGAAAGTATCCCGACACAGTGGCTTGGTCTTATCAAGATCTAAAGGTATATGATCGGCAACTGATCCAGCGTACAATTGAGTTGCAGGAAGGGATCAAACCTTTTCGGCTAAAGCAAATGCCTATCAATCCGAAGATCAAAGTCTTGATGAAGGTCAAAATCCTAAAAATGCTTGAGGCAAAGATAATTTATCGCATCAAACATTCTTCTTGGGTAGCGAATCTAGTCCCAGTTATAAAGAAGAACGAAGATATACGATTGTGCATGGACTTTCGCAACCTGGACCAGGATTCTCTCAGAGATCACTACCCTCTCTCGCAGATTGATCAGATATTGCATTCGGTGTCTGGGGATCAATGCTTCTCCTTACTCGATGGTTTCTCTAGATACAATCAGATCTGGGTTAGGGATGAAGACCAGCATAAAACCGCATTCACTACCAAGTGGGGAACATTTTCTTACTAGCGAATGCCTTTCAGCCTTTCAAATGCGGGTGCCACATTTTAGAGGGCTATGGATCTAGCTTTTGGTGAACTCTTGAATAAGGTTATTGTTATCTATTTGTATGACATGACCATCTTCTCCCGAAGAATGGAAGATCACCCTTTACACTTACAACAAATTTTCAAAAAATACCGGGAGTTTGGCATTTCAATCAATCCAAAGAAATCCATATTCGTAGTCAGCGAAGGGAAGTTTTTGGGACATGCGATATCAAAGAAGGGTCTCACTGTAGATCCTGATAGAGTTGAGGCTCTAATGAAGCTCCCACTCCCAGTAGACAAGAAAGGACTTCAATATTTCTTTGGCCAGATCAACTTCATGAGGAAGTTTGTTCCAGATTTTTCCCAGGTCATCAAGCCGATGTTTGAACTTTTGAAGAAGGGTATAGAATTCATCTGTATGAAGGAGATAAAAGAAGCTTTCCAAGAAATAAAAGCCCGAATTGCTCAAGCACCAGTCCTAAAAAACCCTGACTACAATAGGGACCTCATCCTATATGCTATAGGAGAACCTGAGAAATATGTTGTGGTCTTGACACAAAAGGGGAAATATGGCAAAGAGCGCCTTCATGAGGACTGAAAATGCCTCAATCATAACATGTTTTGAACACTAAAATTGCCTATAAACTCTTATGTTTAATCTAATATGCTAGTTAAGTTGATTCAATATGTTGTGTATTAACTATTTGCATGATGAATGTATCTGAAATACTATATTCTTATTTTTACATCTTTTTGTATAAGTTTTATGTTGTTTTGTTATGACTTGCTAAAATGAGATATGCTTAGATTAATAACAACATTTCACTAATCATGTTTTGATATGTCTCAAGCATTCATTTTACCTAAATCTAGCAACAGTTCAAGAAAACTATTATCGTGCAATAAAAACTGGGTTTTCCCATGTAAATTCCAGCCAGCTGCCAATGAATGGCAAGGCATGGAATTCACATGTGGGAAGAGATAAAGACCATTGGAATCTGATCGTGAGAAGTAACCCACATGAGAAATGCAGAGGAAATAATTTAAGGAGCCCACATTTTTTCATTTCGAAGTCTCTTCGAAATGATAACTATAGTATCTTCGAAATGAGAACTCTAGTGTCTTTGAAATGAGCGGATCTTCATAATGAGAACTATAGTATCTTCGAAACGACTAGATCTTCGGAATGAGAATTGTAGTATCTTCGAAATGAGCCACTTATCTTCGGAATGAAAACAGAATGTGCTTTTTGACTTATTGATCAAATTTTGACGATGGAAAAAGGGAAATAAAGATTGAAAAGGATAAAGGGAAATATCTCAGATCTGAATTTGTGGTCTTTGCCAACCAAAGCCACCATTTATAGAAAGATCAAAGTGTGATCTTCTTCTAGGATAAAAACTAGGAATTGCTGCAGCATAATAGGATTAGATCTTTTTAAGATATTCTCAGCTTGTTAGTAAATCTTAGGACATCTATAAATAGGGCTCCCATTCAGGTTGAGCTAGTAGGAGGTAGAGAAGGAAGAAAGTAGTAGAGAGTAAGGGGAATAGAATATAGAGAAATCAGTAATAGGTGATAATCAGAAAGTGATTGTTACAGTCCTATAACAGTTTTCAGCAGCATTATTGTAATCATGTTTCTAAATCAATAAAAGTATATTGTTTCTATTTCATATTGCTTGTAAATGAGTGTGAGTAAGATCTAGAGAGAGAAAGACTCATACCTTCTTCTTGACAAAGATGCTGGCCACTTCCAGACCTAGGAGGAGGACTAACAATAGATTTTTATTTTGATTTTGCTGCAGTAGAATGAGTTGTAGAACTTGTCCTTTAATTCCTTTGTAAACAACTAATGATATTTGCAATCTTAGTTTATTTTATGTTTTGTGATTAATGATTTGGTTGTAATCCCCACTTTCAGCAAAGCTTTCAATTTATTGCAGACTTTCATTTCCGAATTTACTGTTTTTTGTAATTTCTTGCATTTTATGTTTTGTTGTCAAACCCCTGCACAGAAGATTGACAACCTTCTGTTACAGAGCCTTGACAGTTTCATTTCTATGTTAGAAGTAGATTTTCATTGCTACAAAAGTAATTAATGATTGACCTAAGTTATAACCCTAGATTTTCATTCCTGTTGCTCTAGATTGACCTAAGTTATAACCCTGTTTACCCCTTCTTTCGCAGATAGCCTTGTACACAGCCCTGGATTGAAAAATTCATTGAGAATTAATGATGTGTATAATGACAACGCATAATTTTGGCACCATTTCTGAGGATGTGTGTTGCTAGAAGGTAACAATAGTCCAATAGCTGTTAGTTAGACTAAATTGTGAAGATTCAGGATAAAATCTGAATAGAACAGCTGGTTAAAATAACAACTATTGACATATAATTTATGTCATTTAGAGTGAACATGAATGAGTAAGTCTAGGGATGAAAAAGGTAGAATTACCCAAAAGGATCCCTAGCTTGTTCCATTAAGGAGATCTTCACGCCTAAGGGGTGAATCACCTATGTTTGAATTACCAAAAAGATTGAAAGAAAAATCACCAGTCTCACCATCATTAGAACATTCTAAGAAAGGAAAATCACCAGTCTCACCATAATTAGAACATTTTGAGAAAGGAAAATCACCAGTTTCACCACCACTAGAACATCCTGAGAAATAAGAATCGTCAGACTCATTATCAACAGAGGATCTTGGACCTCTTGAGAGAGAAATTTGGATAAGTTTAACTAAGAAACCGAAACTATGGCGAGAGGGAGGCAATGGCCAACATGGCTATGTCCATGATGAAGGAGATGATCGGGATATTCCTCAACCTTCCAGAACATTTGAATATCCTATCCATTTGAATCCAACACAAAACTCTCCCATGAAGACTATTTCACCTTCAATACTTCCAACCTTTCGAGGTGTTGTATCTGAAGATCCTGATCAGTTTTTATTTGAATTCAAGGTAGTGTGTCAAACCTATGATTATGTAAATGACAATAAAAAACTTAAGGTTTTTCCCTCAACACTCAAGGACTCAGCATTACATTGGTTCATGAGTTTAGAGCCAAATTCCATCCGAACTTGGGATCAAATGGAAACTGTGTTTTTAGACAAATATCAGGAGTATTGTCGTGTAAGGAACAGGAAAGATGAGTTATTCAGGATTAAATAGGAAGATGGTAAAACATTAGAAGACTATCTTGATAGGTTCTCCTTTGTTCAAAGGAGATGTGGACTTGTAGAACTAGAGTTATGCAAAACCATATTTTTGAGAGGATTGCAAGATGAATCCAGAGATGTATTGGATTTGATGGGAAGAGGAGATGTAAATACTCTCAATAATGAGGAAATTATGGATCTCTGCAGGAATTACTCTCGCAATAAGCAAGGAAGAAGAAAAAATACAAATGGCACTGATGTGAAGGAACTAATAGAGGAACTTGCAAATTTTAAAACTAATATTCTAGTGCAATTAAACACAAATTTGGGAGAAATGTCTAAAAAAGCAAAAAACACAGAACCTTCGGCAATTTATTGCCCAAGATGTAGAAATAATCATGCTTTATAGGAATTTCCAGTTATCACAGTTACCATAGGTTTAGTACCAATATCAAATGTCTTAGTAGATCTAGGATCTGCAATAAATGTCATGACCAAGGATATAATGAAACAATTACAGCTCAAACATCTCAACCCCACATTTATAGTTTTAGAAATGGCTGATAGGTCAGTTGCAAAACTTGAAGGTATCATTGAAGATGTTCCTATAGAAGTTTCATCTTGGGAATTCCCTACAGATTTTTTTGTTTTACAACCAAGAAATTCAGCACATGGATATCCCATCATTTTGGGAAGACCTTGGCTTGCAACTGCAGCAGCCTTCATAGACTGCAGATCTAGAAAAATGACTATTTCAAATGGTATTGATCTAAAACAGATCTCTCTATATCCTCCTGCAAGACCCTCCAACAATTTTTTAGGTCAGTTATGGTTTCCTGATTTAGATGAAGAATCAGAGGAGGTTATTTCCACACTAGCCACCTTGGTAGTAAGGGAACACACGGAAGACCTCCATGACACGGAAAACTTAGAAAATGAAACTATCCTAATGAATTTTCTACATGAACAAGGGTTAAAAGAAGAAGCAATAAATATCCAAGCAATTGTTAAGGAATGAGGAGAACCAAAATTTTGAAGGTGAACCATCTGTACTATCACAGGAAAACTCTGTTTCACTACCACATGGGTGGCACCATCACTTGATTTTTCCTTCTCACTGTTCCATATAGGATATGCTTCCATCAGAAAATAATGAAACAAAAATTTCTTATTTCCTCCCATCTCAGTAGTGTCCTCTTAACTCCCTAACCACCAGGTATGAAGAAGTGAGTTCAGTCCTTCCAAATACAAAACAAATAGAAGTCCAACCAGGAAAATTTTTAAACATTTACAACTGGCTTACTAGGGAAGAGGAAGACAAATTGATAGTTGTCTTGCAGAAGCATGTTCATGCTTTTGCTTGGGACTATAAAGATATGTCAGGAGTTCACCCTGATATATGTACCCACAAAATTTATACTAAAGAAGTCAAGCCAGTAAGACAACTCCAGAGAAGACTGAATCCTGCCCTAAGGGATATTGTAAAGGAAGAAATTGAAAAACTTCTGGAGGTAGGATTCATTTACCCAATTTTTGATAGCCGATGGGTCTCTCCATTGGTTATAGTTCCTAAGAAGAATGGAAAAATGAGAATATGTGTAGACTATAGAGAACTAAATAAGGTGACATACAAAGACCATTTTCCATTACCTTTCATAGATCAGGTGTTAGATACCCTTGTTGGAAAAATATACTTTTGTTTTCTTGATGGATTTAGTGGATATAATCAAATTCAGATTGCACCTGAAGATCAAGAGAAAACAACCTTTACCTATCCATGGGGAACATTTGCCTATAGGGTTTTACCTTTTGGTTTGTGTAATGCCCCAACAACATTTCAGCGAGCAGTTTTAGCAATATTTTCTGATCTGACTACCAACAGTGTTGAGATATACATGGATGATTTCACAGTATGCGGACAGACTTTTGACTTTACATTAGAAAACCTTGACAAAGTTTTAGCTCGCTGTGAAACATACCAGTTATCCTTGAATCCAAAAAAATGTTTTATGATGATGAAGGAAGGAATAGTTCTTGGTCATCACATCTCTCCTCAGGGAATCCAAGTTGATCCAAAGAAGGTGGAAATTATCAAGAATCTTCTTCCTCCTAAAACTCAGACTAATTTCGAAGCTTCCTAGGACACATTGGTTTTTACCGCAGGTTTATTCCCAACTTTAGCACAATAGCCAATCCCATGTTTGCCCTATTGACTAAAGATTCTGAATTTTCCTGGACTGCAAGATGTCAAGAATCATTTGAAGCTCTGAAAGAAAAATTAGTAACTCCACCTGTGTTAAGAGGCCCTAATTGGACATTACCATTTCACATACAGACTGATGCTTCCAATACTGCAATTGGAGCAGCATTAGGACAAATTGACAATGGTGAACACTATGCCATCTACTACATTAGCAAGAATTTGACAGGAGCTGAGAAAAATTATACCACAACTGAAAAAGAATTCTTAGCAATAATTTATGCCATCAACAAATTTAGGCATTACATCACAGGTTATCAAATATTTATTCACACAGATCACATAGCCATTAAATATTTGATGAATAAGCCTATGGTAAGTGCAAGAATTATTCGTTGGTTACTTATTGCTACAAGAATTTGATATCACTATAATCAACAAACCAGGAAAAGCTAATGTTGTAGCAGATTTCTTGTCCAGATTACGGAACACAGATGAAGGGGAATTAGTTGAAGACACCTTTCCCGATGAAAAATTATTTGCTATATCAGTCCAATCACCTTGGTTTGTAGATATAGCCAATTACTTGGTCACAGGGAAAGTTCCTCCACATTTCACTTCAAAAAAAAAAAACAATTGATCAAACAGAGTTCTTCTTTTGAATGGATCAAGGGTATACTTTTTAAGTGCAGTCTTGACCATGTGTTACGTAGGTGCATCCGAAAGGATGAGGTGTATGATATCCTTAGGGCTTGTCATGATGAACCCTCGGGTGGACACTACTCTGTAAAAAGCACAATTAGAAAAATCTTAGGGACAGGATATTATTGGCCATCTCTTCACAAGGATGTGAAAAAGTACATCAGGCATTGTGATGCATGCCAAAGAATGGGGAAACCCACTCATACAAATGAAATGCCACTGCAACCTCAATTGGTTTTAGAGCCATTTGAGAGGTGGGGGCTTGATTTTGTAGGACCTATTGATCCACCTTCTCAAGGAAAGGTGCATATTCTAGTATGCACTGATTACTTGACAAAGTGGGTAGAGGTGCGTGCTTTCAAACATGCTCATGAAGAGAAGGTCATTGATTTCTTGTATACTCAGATTTTTTAGAGATTTGGAGCTCCCCGGTCTATCACCACAGACCAAGGACCCCAATTTGCATCCAAAGTCATTGAGGCATTTACAGAATTATATGAAATCAAACATAGAAAATCATCACCTTATCACCCATAAGCAAATGGCCAGGTTGAGGTAACAAACAAGGAACTAGAATGAATTTTAACAAAAATAGTAGCTTTTCATAGGAAGAACTGGCTAGATAAATTACCTAAAGCAGTATGGGCTTACAATACTACTTGGAAATCCACTACTGGATTCACACCTTATGAACTAGTCTTTGGTAAAAAACCCCTCTTACCTATTGAATTTGAGCTACTAACACTACGCACAACATTGGAAATTGGAATTGAATTGTCACAGGCACAGACAGACAAGATTCTACAGCTGAATGCATTGGATGAACTTAGGTTGGATGCTCTGCACCAAACTGAAGTAATTCAAGAGCAGAGGAAATTGTGGCATGATAGTCACATTCAACAGAGGAAACTTCAACAAGGAGATTGGGCTTTACTGTTTGATTCTCGCTATGAAGACTTCCCTGGAAAGCTGAGAACTAGATGGCTTGGACCTTACCAGATTGAGGAGGTATTTGACAATGGAGCAGTCTATTTATCTCCTATTGATGGGTCACCAAGAAAGTTGGTAGTGAATGGACATCACCTCAGGGTGTACCATACACCTCTGACTAAAGAGGAATTCTTGCAACAACTTGACAATTTGGATACACAACAGGTGGAAGAAATTTCCTCTTCCACTTCAAAACAATCAGCATGATCATGGATTTCAAGAAAAAAATAGAAAAATACAAAAAAATCAAAAAAAAAAGTAGAAAAAAAAAAGATGAATAAATTCTGATTATGAATTCCTTCATGGGCATGATTTCAGGGAAATCATGAAATTCCTTCATGGGCATAGTCAGAATCAAGAAAAAAAAGAGAGAAAAAAAGAGAGAAAAGGAGAGGTAAAAGAAAAAAAAAGAAAAAAAGAGAAAAGGAGAGGTAAAAAAAAAAAAAAATGAATAACTCAGCAGTGAAAACCTTTTTCAAGGCACTACTGGGTTGGTATGCATGAAAACCAGTTTTCGGCATGCATAACCTTGAAAATTTTTGAACCATCATTGTACAAATTCACCAACTGCACTTGTTTTGAAATGTTGCAGAAATTCTCAGTAGAACATCAACAGAAGCAGTCATATTTCAAAAACTTGCATTAACTTGTTTTAATCAGGTATATATTTCTTACATTTCTTCATTGTAAATGATTGGTATATAGTATATAACAATTAACCATTAGCATAAAAGATATCCATAAGAGTTGGCATACTTAAAACATGTTTTGAGAATGAGAATATTGATTTTTGCCTAATCTTCGAAACAAGAATGCCAAAAATAGTGCTTGATATCTTCTTCAGACTAATTGTTGTGTTGTCTTCGGATTGAAATTGTCTTCGAAATGACAACAGAATGAATGTTGCACTTTATCTTCGAAATGACAATTTGTCTTCGGAATGAAGCTTTGTCTTCGGAATGAAGGATTTGTCTTCGGAATGAAGCTTTGTCTTCGAAATGAAGATTTGTCTTCGAAATGAATTTCATCTTCGAATATTTACCTTCATTTTTAATACCTCTCTTCGAAATGAAGATTTATCTTCGAAAAGAGGATTTGTCTTCGAAAAGAAGATTTGTCTTCGGAATGAGGATTTGACATCGCAAAGAAGCATGATCTTCGGAATGAAGACTCATCTTCGGAATGAAGTCATAATCTTCGGAATGAAGTCATAATCTTCGGAATGAAGTTTTGTTTTTGCAATAAATTATAATCTTCGAAAAGAACATTCAATGTAATATCTCCACGTGGCATCCAAGGAAGGAAAGAAATACAATCAAGTGAAAATTCTTTTGACAGCATACGATAAAGGAACACGTGTCAGTCAGCATATGGTTTGTTTTTGCACCCATTTGGGAAATACCAGAATCACGGAGGACGTGACCAACCGTATGCCACCAATTTTTGATGCTAATAAACATGCACGTGAGAATCCATAGGAAAAATAGAAAAACTAAAAGCGAGTAAGGTGGATCTGACGGCAAGGACATCTACGCAACCATTGATGGACATGTGTTCGAAGCAAAAAATAGAAACGTGTGCCACTCTTCTTTTCGAAGACATATTTGCTAACGCAAAATTATTATGAAGTACAGTGCTCAGATTACGGTTCATTCCGAAGAACAAAAATAGAGAAGTTGAAAACCCTGCATGACACAGAAACCCTGCAAAGTTGCAAACACCAAAAACCAGAGATCCAACAGAGGAATAGCGGTAGAAGAGAGCAGTTTGTGATGAACCAAGACAGGAAAATGGGGTGAAAAACAAGAATGGAACCGGCAGATACCACCCATCTCCGAGAAAATCCAGAAGTGGTGCAAATTTTTGAAGATGGAGGGCTTATGCCATTTTTGGATAAATTTAATGGGTCCTCTGAAGACTTGGCCGACATGTTCACCCACACATTCAGAAACAACCGGGCACATGTTAACGACATGACTATTGAGGTAACCCCTGAAGTTTTGAGTCAAATTATTGAGCTGCCATTAGAAGGTCTTCCAATTTCTAGGTCTGGCAAAAATACATTGGTAAACACAGTCAATCAATTTTTGGAAGAAAATGATAGGGCACCTGAGTATTTAACACATAATAACACATGCAAGGGGGTAAAAAGGGCCAGCCTGCAGGAACCCTGGGATGAAGTAGCCACATGGGTAATCAAATTTCTAACCTGTGAAGGGCAGTATGTACTATTGTCAGGGCATCACATAAAAATTTTAAATCATCTCAGACATGGTAGGCAACAACCAGAGGTTAGGGTAAATCTTCCCCTATACCTGCACCAAGAATTAAAAAACATGGCAAAAAGATATCAGGAAGGAAAAGGAAGTCTTCGCCACCATGGTCTTATCAAACTAGTTTGCCAACACCATTTTAGAGGAAACCCTAGGAGCTTTGAGAGGTTTTACTCCACCTTAAATGATGTAATTTTTGGAGATGAGGATGAAGAGGAAGAAACAGATACTGCTGATGTTGCTGTAGAAGAAGAAACAACTGCTGCAGAAAATGTTGCAGAAGATGCTGCAGAGGAAGCTATAGAAGATGCTACAGAAGCTGTTGCAGAGACAGAAACACACCCAACAACAGCAGTAGAACACCTTGCTCCAGAACCTTCAACTTCACAAGCAAAAAGACAAAAGAAAAGAGGATCTGGAACTGGAAGCAGAATAGAAAAATAGAAGAAGGTCCATTTTTTTGAAGTTGCAACTGATTTGTTAGAACAGAGAAATGAAGCACCTAGCCCAACAGGGGAAGAAACAACAAGGGAAACAGAGGCATCTGAAACTAACCCCATAACCCCTGTTGTCACCAAAAAATAGAGCAAAAAGAAGAAGTTTGCATCTGGAACTCGGAGGTCTACAAGACTCCACTTGAGGGAAATGACGGACCAGGTCATAGAACAAGAAGATGGACAAAGCAGTCCAGATGTCACAGAGATACAACCAGCCCTTGAAAACTTCCCAGAATTCCTTGAACAGATAATTGAGGAAGAGGTTGGGCAGGATAATCTGGAGGTGGCTACAGTTCAACAAGCTACAGAAATAGTAGATGCAATTATAGACAATTTCATAGAGCCTCCTGAATAGGAGCAAACAGATGTTGCAGAGGAAGAGCCAGTTATTGAGCAGCCTACTATAGCTGACTTGTCTACATCTAATTCTAAAGTAGAAATAGAGGAGGAAGATATCATAGAGCAGCTGAGAGCAGCAAGGAGTGTTGTCAAGACACAGACCAGATGGATTTTAGAGAAAGAAAACATCATTGAGATGCAGGAAAGAAAAATTGTAGAGTTACAGCAAGAAGTGGCAGAACTGAGAGAGAAGTTATCACAGTCTAAAAAATAGCCAATTGTATCCAATGATGAAGATGATTTGGCTCAACTGCTTGTGGATTTATCTAGGGTAGATGACTCTACTGAGGCAGACATAGGAGATCATTCTGAAGAAGCACCTTTTCATTCTGAAGATGTGCCTTCTCATTCAGAAGCACCCTTTCATTCTGAAGATGCTTCAAAATTGGCAAAAAGCACAACAGAAAACATTGGAGATGAGTCACCAGCACAAGAACAGTCCAAGCAGTAACATGAAATAGATCAAGTAAGTACTCCTATTGATGTCCTTGTATTTCAAACTGTTACACCATCAGTAGAAGTAGCAGATAAGGGGGTGCAAGTAGAATTACTATCTGATGACAACCCAATAGAAATAGCAGATAAGGGGGTGCAAGTAGAATTATTGACAGATGAACAACCAGTGGAAGTGGCAGAAAAAGGGGTTCAGATAGATCTGCTACCTAGAATTCCACTTGTAGTCAGACCACCTAATACTGTGTCCTTAGAACAATACAATGCAGACATAGCTAGCTGGATGATTAGGTATGAGAAGCTTGCCACTAAAACTAAAAAGTTCAAATTAGAAGCAAAACAACTAGAAGCCAAGGAAACAGAAATTCAGGCATTGAAAGAAAAGGTGTCTGATTTATGTCAAATTGCTGAATTTTTAGTCCAATTCAGATGGCCAGCCAGATTTTATAGTCTTATTCTGAAGGAGAAATACCTCAGATGGCAGGTCATGAGGATTAGTTCAGATCTTTCATATAAATTGGACACCACTGTAGATTTCCTGGAAGCATACTTTGACAGCCCTTTTGAGCAGAAAAATCTCCTGTGTGAATTGTTTTTACATAGTTTCTTTATTCCAGAAGAAGTAGAGTTTCATCCATAGATCTACATTGGAGATGTTCAATTGAGGGCATTCATGTCCACCTTGCAGAATCAGTTTTATTGGGACCAAGAAAAGAGGCAGAATAAGGAGATTGAAACAAGAGCTGAATTGTTAGTCAGAGCAATTCAGCCAAATCACCCCATTATCACAAGACAACACTTCACCATGATGAACAGGGATGATGTGAAGCGAATGTACTTGACAAACTTGAGGGACTGTGTGAACAGATTCCACAATTTTTGTAATGACAACTTTGTGCCAACATTATCAGTCTGTAGAAACAGGTGGGCTGAACTTTCCATGTCTTTGCAGAAAAGAGAACCCATTTCCCCCATCAACTTAGAATGGTCCAGAAGAAGGGCAGAAGGAGTAATACAGTTGATTGAACTCATGCAACATAATTGGATAGGTCTCAGATTTAGGCCTCCAACCATCATCACTCCAGTCCCATTCTACTTTGAAGAAGATGCCCAACCTGATGAACAATTTGAAGAATGGCTCAGGGACCTTCAGAAGAACAAGGGATTTTATATAGGCAAGAAGTTGTTCTACAGGTCATGGAATTTGACCATGGACATATGTGATTCCATAGCCCAACAGAATGCATGAGGACATGCATCAATATAAGTTGGGGGAAAATGATGAGGCCTAGAAATGCCTCAATCATAACATGTTTTGAACACTAAAATTGCCTATAAACTCTTATGTTTAATCTAATATGCTAGTTAAGTTGATTCAATATGTTGTGTATTAACTATTTGCATGATGAATGTATCCGAAATACTATATTCTGATTTTTACAGACTTTTTGTATAAGTTTTATGTTGTTTTGTTATGACTTGCTAAAATGAGATATGCTTAGATTAATAACAACATTTCACTAATCATGTTTTGATATGTCTCAAGCATTCATTTTACCTAAATCTAGCAACAGTTCAAGAAAACTATTACTGTGCAGCAAAAACTGGGTTTTCCCATGTAAATTCCAGCCAACTGCCAATGAATGGCAAGGCATGGAATTCACATGTGGGAAGAGATGAAGACCATTGGAATCTGATCCTGAGAAGTAACCCACATGAGAAATGCAGAGGAAATCATTTAAGGAGCCCACATTTGTTCATTTCGAAGTCTCTTCGGAATGAACAGATATCTTCGAAATGAGAAAACATAGTGTCTTCGAAATGAGCGGATCTTCAGAATGAGAACTGTAGTATCTTCAAAATGAGTGGATCTTCAGAATGAGAACTATAGTGTCTTTAGAATGAGTGGATATTTAGAATGAGAACTATAGTATCTTCAAAATGAGCGGATCTTCGGAATGAGAATTGTAGTATCTTCGAAATGAGCCACTTATCTTCGGAATGAAAACAGAATGTGCTTTTTGACTTATTGACCGAATTCTGACGATGGAAAAAGGGAAATAAATATTGAAAAGGATAAAGGGAAATATCTCAGATCTGACTTTGTCATCCTTGCCGACCAAAGCCACCATTTATGGAAAGATCAAAGTGTGATCTTCTTCTAGGATAAAAACCAGGAATTGTTGCAGCATAATAGGATTAGATATTTTTGAGATATTCTCAGCTTGTTAGTAAATCTTAGGACATCTATAAATAGGGCTCCCGTTCAGGTTGAGCTAGTAGGAAGTAGAGAAGGAAGAAAGTAGTAGAGAGTAAGGGGAATAGAAGATAGAGAAATCAGTAATAGGTGATAATCAAAAAGTGACTGTTATAGTCCTGTAACAATTTTCAGCAGCATTATTGTAATCATGTTTTTGAATCAATAAAAGTATATTGTTTCTATTTCATATTGCTTGTAAATGAGTGTGAGTAAGATCTAAAGAGAGAGAGACTCATACCTTCTTCTGGACAAAGAGGTTGGCCACTTCCAGACCTAGGAGGAGGACTAACAATAGGTTTTTATTCTGATTTTGCTACAGCAGAATGAGTTGTAGAACTTGTCCTTTCATTCCTTTGTAAACAACTAATGATATTTGCAATCTTAGTTTATTTTATGTTTTGTGATTAATGATTTGGTTGTAATCCCCACTTTCAGCAAAGCTTTCAATTTATTGTAGACTTTCATTTCCAGAATTTACTATTTTCTGTAATTTCTTGCATTTTATGTTTTGTTGTCAAACCCCTGCACAGAAGATTGACAACCTTCTATTACAGAGCCTTGACAGTTTCATTTCCATGTTAGAAGTAGATTTTCATTACTGCAAAAGTAATTAGATTTCCTTTCTACAATTAGAATCAGACTTTCAATTCTGCAACTGTTATTTTTGCAACATAATTAGGTCTCATTCTACAATTGTAATTAGGACTTCATTTCTATAGTTAATGATTAGTTTCCAATTCTGCAACTTAGATTAAGGTTTAATTCATGCAATTTAGAGATAGGAATGTCCTAAAACCCCCCACACAATCGGTTTCACCAATAAGACCTGTTGCTCTAGATTGACCTAAGTTATAACCCTGTTTACCCCTTCTTTCGTAGATAGCCTTGTACACAGCCCTGGATTGACAAATTCATTGAGAATTAATGATGTGTATAATGACAATGCATCATTTTGGTGTCGTTTCTAGGGATACGTGTTGCTAGAAGGTAACAATAGTCCAATAGCTGTTAGTTAGACTGAACTGTGAAGATTCAAGATAAAATCTGAATAGAACAGCTGGTTAAAATAACAACTATTGACATATAATTTATGTCATTTAGAGTGAACATGAATGAGTAAGTCTAGGGATGAAAAAGGTAGAATTACCCAAAAGGATCCCTAGCTTGTTCCATTAAGGAGATCTTCACGCCTAAGGGGTGAATCACCTGTGTTTGAATTACCAAAAATATTGAAAGAAAAATCACCGAGTCTCACCATCATTAGAACTAAAAAGAACATTCTGAAGAAAGGAAAATCACCAATTTCACCATCACTAGAACATCCTGAGAAAGAAGAATCGTCAGACTCATTATCAACAGAGGATCTTGGACCTCTTGAGAGAGAAATTTGGATAAGTTTAACTAAGAAACCAGAAACTATGGCAGAGGGAGGCAATGGCCAACATGGCTATGTCCATGATGAAGGAGATGATCAGGATATTCCTCAACCTTCCAGAACATTTGAATATCCTATCCATTTGAATCCAACACAAAACTCTCCCATGAAGACTATTTCACCTTTAGTACTTCCAACCTTCCGAGGTGTTGTATCTGAAGATCCTGATCAGTTTTTATTTGAATTCAAGGTAGTGTGTCAAACCTATGATTATGTAAATGACAATAAAAAACTTAAGGTTTTTCCCTCAACACTCAAGGACTCAGGATTACGCTGGTTCATGAGCTTAGAGCCAAATTCCATCCGAACTTGGGATCAAATGGAAACTATGTTTTTAGACAAATATCAGGAGTATTGCCATGTAAGGAACAGGAAAGATGAGTTATTCAGGATTAAACAAGAAGATGATGAAACATTAGAAGACTATCTTGATAGGTTCTCCTTTGTTCAAAGGAGATGTGGACTTGTAGAACCAGAGTTATGCAAAACCATATTTTTGAGAGGATTGCAAGATGAATCCAGAGACGTATTGGATTTGATGGGAAGAGGAGATGTAAATACTCTCAGTAATGAGGAAATTATGGATCTCTGTAGGAATTACTCTCGCAATAAGCAAGGAAGAAGAAAAAAAATACAAATGGCACTGATGTGAAGGAACTAATAGAGGAACTTGCAAATTTTAAAACTGATATTCTAGTGCAATTAAACACAACTTTGGGGGAAATGTCTACAAAAGCAAAAAACATAGAACCTTTGGCAATTTATTGCCCAAGATGTAGAAATAAACATGCTTTGTAGGAATGTCCTTTGAATAAAACATCTATCTCAACCATTTGTAGTATCTGTTCAAAGAGGCATTCAACTGATCAATGCCACCTGCTACCACAACTCAAAACTGTGTTAGAAAGTCAGACTGAGGAACTCAACTATATTGGACCAAAACAAGGGGGAAATTTCTCTCAATACCAAAATCCCCCTCATTTTCCTACAAATTGGGGGCATAATCCTGGTACTATGCCTTGGGGACAATCAGAACCACCCCAACGTCCTTGGAATTATCCTCAATGGACAAATTCCCAAGAATGGCCACAAACAAATTGGAGTAATTCAGCCTGGAATCAGAATCAAAACAACCCATCATGGAGTCAAAACAACCCATCATGGAATCAAAACAATCCACCCTAGAATCAGAATCAGACTAATCCACATTGGATGCAAAATCAACCACAGTGGAATCAACAATACCAATCCTATCCAAGGCAACAAAGAAATCAAGGTCAAAATCAGCATTTGCTACCTGCACCTAATCAAAACTTTCAAGAAAAATAGAACCAACCACAACAAACACAACAGGTGAAACAACCTCAACTTCCAGCTCAATCAGTCACTAATCCAAACAACATGAGACAGGCATCCCCTGTCTATGTGGCTGAAGCTGAAGAAAATGTTGAAATCAATGTTATTGATTGTAGTAACATCCAACTTCGTTCAAGAAAAGTTGTACCTGAACCCATTTCCAATAAAAGCAAAGAAAATGAAGAGCAAGAACCCTTGGAACCAGTTATAGTTGAACCAACAATAGAGAAAGAAGAAGAAAAAATAGAACCACAAGCAGAACAATTACCTTCATCAAGGATAATTCCATATCCTGAAAGATTCAATACCACAACAAAAAATTCTGAATCAGACCTGGTCAAGGAACTTAAAAAGTTAACTATATCATTGCCCTTATTGCAAGCCATTAAGGATATACCAGTGATTAAAAGTACTATCCGAGATTTGTGCATTAGAAGAGCAGGAAGGAAAAAGAAGGCATTTCCCAAGACTATTCAGATTGAAGGAAAGATAGCTGATCTCTTATCTAGAAAACTATTACCTCCAAAGTATAGTGACCCAGGAAGTCCAGTTATCATAGTTACTATAGGTTCAATACCAATATCAAATGTCTTAGTAGATCTAGGAGCTGCAATAAATGTCATGACCAAAGATATAATGAAACAATTACAGCTCAAACATCTCAACCCCACATTTACAGTTTTAGAAATGGCTGATAGGTCAGTTGCAAAACCTGAAGGTATCATTGAAGATGTTCCTATAGAAGTTTCATCTTGGGAATTCCCTGCAGATTTTTTGGTTTTACAACCAAGAAATTCAGCACATGGATATCCCATCATTTTGGGAAGACCTTGGCTTGCAACTGCAGCAGCCTTCATAGACTACAGATCTGGAAAAATGACTATTTCAAATGGTATTGATCTAAAACAGATCTCTTTGTATCCTCCTGCAAGACCCTCCAACAATTTTTTAGGTCAGTTATGGTTTCCTGATTCAGATGAAGAATCAGAGGAGGTTATTTCCACACTAGCCACCTTGGTAGTAAGGGAACACACAGAAGACCTCCATGACATAGAAAACTCAGAAAATGAAACTATCCTAATGAATGTTCTGCATGAACAAGGGTTAGAAGAAGAAGCAGTAAATATCCAGCAATTGTTAAGGAATGAGGAGAACCAAAATTTTGAAGGTGAACCATCTGTACTATCACAGGAAAACTCTGTTTCACTACCACATGGGTGGCACCATCACTTGATTTTTCCTTCTCATTGTTCCATACAGGATATGCTTCCATCAAAAAATAATGAAACAAAAATTTCTTATTTTCTCCCATCTCAGCAGTGTCCTCTTAACTCCCTAACCACCAGGTATGAAGAAGTGAGTTCAGTCCTTCCAAATACAAAACAAATAGAAGTCCAGCCAGGAAAATTTTTAAACATTTACAACTGGCTTACTAGGGAAGAGGAAGACAAATTGATAGTTGTCTTGCATAAGCATGTTCATGCTTTTGCTTGGGACTATAAAGATATGTCAGGAGTTCACCCTGATATATGTACCCACAGAATTTATATTGAAGAAGTCAAGCCAGTAAGACAACTCCGGAGAAGACTGAATCCTGCCCTAAGGGATATTGTAAAGGAAGAAATTGAAAAACTTCTGGAGGTAGGATTCATTTACCCAATTTTTGATAGCCAGTGGGTCTCTCCATTGGTTATAGTTCCTAAGAAGAATGGAAAAATGAGAATATGTGTAGACTATAGAGAACTGAATAAGGTGACATACAAAGACCATTTTCCATTACCTTTCATAGATCAGGTGTTAGATACCCTTGCTAGAAAAAGATACTTTTGTTTTCTTGATGGATTTAGTGGATATAATCAAATTCAGATTGCACCTGAAGATCAAGAGAAAACAACCTTTACCTGTCCATGGGGAACATTTGCCTATAGGGTTTTACCTTTTGGTTTGTGTAATGCCCCAACAACATTTCAACGAGCAGTTTTAGCAATATTTTCTTATCTAACTACCAACAGTGTTGAGATATACATGGATGATTTCACAATATGCGGACAGACTTTTGACTTTACATTAGAAAACCTTGACAAAGTTTTAGCTCGTTGTGAAACATACCAGTTATCCTTGAATCCAGAAAAATGTTTTATGATGATGAAGGAAGGAATAGTTCTTGGTCATCACATCTCTCCTCAGGGAATCCAAGTTGATCCAAAGAAGGTGGAAATTATCAAGAATCTTCTTCCTCCTAAAACTCAGACTAATGTCAGAAGCTTCCTAGGACACATTGGTTTTTACCGCAGGTTTATTCCCAACTTTAGCACAATAGCCAATCCCATGTTTGCCCTATTGACTAAAGATTCTGAATTTTCCTGGACTACAAGATGTCAGGAATCATTTGAAGCTCTGAAAGAAAAATTAGTAACTCCACCTGTGTTAAGAGGCCCTAATTGGACATTACCATTTCACATACAGACTGATGCTTCCAATACTGCAATTGGAGCAGAATTAGGACAAATTGACAATGGTGAACACTATGCCATCTACTACATTAGCAAGAATTTGATAGGAGCTGAGAAAAATTATACCACAACTGAAAAAGAATTCTTAGCAGTAATTTATGCCATCAACAAATTTAGGCATTACATCACAGAGTTATCAAATATTTATTCACACAGATCACACAACCATTAAATATTTGATGAATAAGCCTATGGTAAGTGCAAGAATTATTCGTTGGTTACTGTTGCTACAAGAATTTGATATCACTATAATCAACAAACCAGGAAAAGCTAATGTTGTAGCAGATTTCTTGTCCAGATTACAGAACACGGATGAAGGGGAATTAGTTGAAGACACCTTTCCTGATGAAAAATTATTTGCTATATCAGTCCAATCACCTTGGTTTGTAGATATAGCCAATTACTTGGTCACAAGGAAAGTTCCTCCACATTTCACTTCAAAACAGAAAAAACAATTGATCAAACAGAGTTCTTCTTTTGAATGGATCAAGGGTATACTTTTTAAGTGCAGTCCTGACCATGTATTACGTAGGTGCATCCGAAAGGATGAGGTGTATGATATCCTTAGGGCTTGTCATGATGAACCCTTAGGTGGACACTACTCTGTAAAAAGCACAATTAGAAAAATCTTAGGGACAGGATATTATTGGCCATCTCTTCACAAGGATGTGAAAAAGTACATCAGGCATTGTGATGCATGCCAAAGAATGGGGAAACCCACTCATACAAATGAAATGCCACTGCAACCTCAATTGGTTTTAGAGCCATTTGAGAGGTGGGGGCTTGATTTTGTAGGACCTATTGATCCACCTTCTCAAGGAAAGGTGCATATTCTAGTATGCACTGATTACTTGACAAAGTGGGTAGAGGTGTGTCTTGTATACTCAGATTTTTTAGAGATTTGGAGCTCCCTGGTCTATCACCACAGACCAAGGACCCCAATTTGCATCTAAAGTCATTGAGGCATTTACAGAATTATATGAAATCAAACATAGAAAATCATCACCTTATCACCCACAAGCAAATGGCCAAGTTGAGGTAACAAACAGGGAACTAGAACGAATTTTAACAAAAATAGTAGCTTTTCATAGGAAGAACTGGCTAGACAAATTACCCAAGCAAGTATGGGCTTACAATACTACTTGGAAATCCACTACTGGATTTACACCTTATGAACTAGTCTTTGGTAAAAAACCCCTCTTACCTATTGAATTTGAGCTACTAACACTACGCACAACATTGGAAATTGGAATTGAAGTGTCACAGGCACAGATAGACAGGATTCTGTAGCTGAATGCATTGGATGAACTTAGGTTGGATGCTCTGCACCAAACTAAAGTAATTCAAGAGCAGAGAAAATTGTGGCATGACAGTCACATTCAGCAGAGGAAACTTCAACAAGGAGATTGGGCTTTACTGTTTGATTCTCGCTATGAAGACTTCCCTGGAAAGCTGAGAACTAGATGGCTTGGACCTTACCGGATTGAGGAGGTATTTGACAATGGAGCAGTCCATTTATCTCCTATTGATGGGTCACAGAGAAAGTTGGTAGTGAATGGACATCACCTCAGGGTATACCATACACCTCTGACTAAAGAGGAATTCTTGCAACAGATTGACAGTTTGGATACACAATAGGTGGAAGAAATTTCCTCTTCCACTTCAAAACAATCAACATGATCATGGATTTCAAGAAAAAAATAGAAAAATACAAAAAAAGTAGAAAACAAAAAGATGAATAAATTTTGATTATGAATTCCTTCATGGGCATGATTTCAGGGAAATCATGAAATTCCTTCATGGGCATAGTCAGAATCAAGAAAAAAAAAAAAAAAAGAGAGAAAAGGAGAGGTAAAAGAAAAAAAAAAAAAAAAAAAAAAGAGAGAAAAATGAATAACTCAGCAGTGAAAACCTTTTTCAAGGCACTACTGGGTTGGTATGCATGAAAACTAGTTTTCTGGCATGCATAACCTTGAAAATTTTTGAACCATCATTGTACAAATTCACCAACTGCACTTGTTTTGAAATATTGCAGAAAATCTCAGCAGAACATCAACAGAAGCAGTCATCTTTCAAAAACTTGCATTAACTTGTTTTAATCAGGTATATATTTCTTACATTTCTTCATTGTAAATGATTGGTATATAGTATATAACAATTAACCATTAGCATAAAAGATATCCATAAGAGTTGGCATACTTAAAACATGTTTTGAGAATGAGAATATTGATTTTTGCCTAATCTTCGGAACAAGAATGCCAAAAACAGTGCCTGATACCTTCTTCAGATTAACTGTTGTATTGTCTTCGAATGATAGCAGAATGAATGTTGCACTTTGTCTTCAAAATGAAGATTTATCTTCGAAATGAAGCTCTGTCTTTGGAATGAAGCAAGATTTGTCTTCAGA
The DNA here is from genome assembly GCA_028583015.1 of Wollemia nobilis. Taxonomy (NCBI): domain Eukaryota; kingdom Viridiplantae; phylum Streptophyta; class Pinopsida; order Araucariales; family Araucariaceae; genus Wollemia; species Wollemia nobilis. The sequence continues at coordinate 14,875,337 of JAQPPZ010016724.1, forward strand.
ATGCAGCAGGAATTGTCTTCGGAATGAAGATTGATCTTCGGAATGAGGATTTGTCTTCGGAATGAAGTTCTATCTTCGAAATGACGATTTACCTTCATAATGCAGCCTGATCTTCGAAATGAAGCCTCATCTTCGGAATGAAGATTTGTCTTCAGAATGAAGCAGGATTTGTCTTTAGAAAGAAGATTTGTCTTCGGAATGAGGATTTATCATTGCAAAGAAGCATGATCTTTGGAATGAAGACTCATCTTCGAAATGAAGTTATAATCTTCGAAATGAAGTCATAATCTTCGGAATGAAGTCATAATCTTCGGAATGAAGTTTTTTTTTCGCAATAAATTATAATCTTCGAAAATAACATTCAATGTAATATCTCCACGTGGCATCCAAAGAAGGAAAGAAATACAATCAAGTGAAAATTCTTTTGACAGCATACGATAAAGGAACACGTGTCAGTCAGAATGTGGTTTGTTTTTTTTGCACCCATTTGGAAAATACCAGAATCACGGAGGACGTGACCAATAGTATGCCACCAATTTTTGATGCTGATAAACATGCACGTGAGAGACCGCAGGCAAAACAAAAAAATAGAAAACGAGTAAGGTGGATCTGACGGCAAGGACATCTGTGCAACCATTGATGGACATGTGTTCAAATCAAAAAATAGAATCAAAATTATTATGAAGTACAGTGCTCAGATTACGATTCATTTCGAAGAACAAAAATAGAGAAGTTGAAAACCCTGCATGACACAAAAACCCTGCAAAGTTGCAAACACCGAAACCAGAGATCCAACAGAGGAATAGCGGTAGAAGAGAGCAGTTTGTGACGAACCAAGACAGGAAAATGGGGCGAAAAACAAGAATGGAACTGGTAGATACCACCCATCTCCGAGAAAATCCAGAAGTGGTGCAGATTTTTGAAGATGGAGGGCTTATGCCATTTTTGGATAAATTTAATGGGTCCTCTAAAGACTTGGCCGGCATGTTCACCCACACGTTCAGAAACAACCGGGCACACGTTAACGACATGACTATTGAGGTAACCCCTGAAGTTTTGAGTCAAATTCTTGAGCTGCCATTAGAAGGTCTTCCAATTTCTAGGTCTGGCAAAAATACATTGGTAAACATAGTCAATCAATTTTTAGAAGAAAATGATAGAGCACCTGAGTATTTAACACATAATAACACATGCAAGGGGGTAAAAAGGGCCAGCCTATAGGAACCTTGGGATGAAGTAGCCACATGGGTAATCAAATTTCTAACCTGTGAAGGGCAGTATGTACTATTGTCAGGGCATCACATAAAAATTTTAAATCATCTCAGACATGGTAGGCAACAACCAGATGTTAGGGTAAATATTCCCCTATACCTGCACCAAGAATTGAAAAACATGGCAAAAAGATATCAAGAAGGAAAAGGAAGTCTTCGCCACCATGGTCTCATCAAACTAGTTTTCTAGCACCATTTTAGAGGAAACCCTAGGAGCTTTGAGAGGTTTTACTCCACCTTAAATGATGTAATTTTTGGAGATGAGGGTGAAGAGGAAGAAATAAATACTGCTGATGTTGCTGCAGAAGAAGAAATAGCTACTGCAAAAAATGTTGCAGAAGATGCTACAGAGGAAACTGTAGAAGATGCTACAGAAGTTGTTGCAGAGACAGAAACACACCCAACAGCAGCAGCAGAACACCTTGCTCTAGAACCTTCAACTTCACAAGCAAAAAGACAAAAGAAAAGAGGATCTGGAACTAGAAGCAGAATAAAAAAACAAAAGAAGGTCCATTTTTCTGAAGTAGCAACTGATTTGTCAGAACAGAGAAATGAAGCACCTAGCCCAATAGGGGAAGAAACAACAAGGGAAACAAAGGCATCTGAAACTAACCCCATAACCCCTACTGTCACCAGAAAATAGAGCAAAAAGAAGAAGTTTGCATCTAGAACTCGGAGGTCTACAAGACTCCACTTGAGGGAAATGACGGACCAGGTCATAGAACAAGAAGATGGACAAAGCAGTCCAGATGTCATAGAGATACAACTAGCCCTTGAAAACTTCCCAAAATTCCCTGAACAGATAATTGAGGAAGAGGTTGGGCAGGATAATCTGGAGGTGGCTACAGTTCAACAAGCCACAGAAATAGTAGATGCAATTATAGAAAATTTCATAGAGCCTCCTGAACAGGAGCAAACAGATGTTGCAGAGGAAGAGCCAGTTATTGAGCAGCCTGCTATAGCTGACTTATCTGCATCTAATTCTGAAGCAAAAACAGAGGAGGAAGATATCATAGAGCAGTTGAGAGCAGCAAGGAGTGTTGTCAAGACATAGACCAGATGGATTTTAGAGAAAGAAAACATCATTGAGATGCAGGAAAGAAAAATTGCAGAGTTACAACAGGAAGTGGCAGAACTGAGAGAGAAGTTGTCACAATCTGAAAAACAGCCAACTGTATCCAATGATGAAGATGATTTGGCTCAACTGCTTGTGGATTTATCTAGGGCAGATGACTCTACTCGAGGAAGACATAGGAGATCATTCTGAAGAAGCACCTTTTCATTCTGAAGATGTGCCTTCTCATTCAGAAGCACCCTTTCATTCTGAAGATGCTTTAGAATTGGCAAAAAGCACAGCAAAAAACATTGGAGATGAGTCACCAGCATAGGAACAGTCCAAGCAGCAGCATGAAATAGATCAAGTAAGTACTCCTATTGATGTCCCTGTATTTCAAACTATTACACCATCAGTAGAAGTAGCAGATAAGGGGGTGCAAGTAGAATTACTATCTGATGACAACCCAATAGAAATAGCACATAAGGGGGTGCAAGTAGAATTATTAACAGATGAACAACCAGTGGAAGTGGTAGAAAAAGGGGTTCAAATAGATCTGCTACCTAGAATTCCACCTGTAGTCAGACCACCTAATACTGTGTCTTTAGAACAATACAATGTAGACATAGCTAGCTGGATGATTAGGTATGAGAAGCTTGCCACTAAAACTGAAAAGTTCAAATTAGAAGCAAAACAGCTAGAAGCCAAGGAAACAGAAATTCAGGCATTGAAAGAAAAGGTGTCTGATTTATGTCAAATTGCTAAATTTTTAGTCCAATTCAGACGGCCAGCCAGATTCTACAGTCTTATTCTGAAGGAGAAATACCTCAGATGGCAGGTCATGAGGATTAGTTCAAATCTTTCATATAAATTGGACACCACTACAGATTTCTTGGAAGCATACTTTGACAACCCTTTTGAGCAGAAAAATCTCCTGTGTGAATTGTTTTTACATAGTTTCTTTATTCCGAAAGAAGTAGAGTTTCATCCATAGATCTACATTGGAGATGTTCAATTGAGGGCATTCATGTCCACCTTGCAGAATCAGTTTTATTGGGACCAAGAAAAGAAGCAGAATAAGGAGATTAAAACAAGAGCTGAATTGTTAGTAGAGCAATTCAGCCAAATCACCCCATTATCACAAGACAACACTTCACCATGATGAACAGGGATGATGTGAAGCGAATGTACTTGACAAACTTGAGGGACTGTGTGAACAGATTCCATAATTTTTGTAATGACAACTTTGTGCCAGCATTATCAGTCTGTAGAAACAGGTGGGCTGAACTTTCCATGTCTTTGCAGAAAAGAGAACCCATTTCCCCCATCAACTTAGAATGGTCCAAAAGAAGGGCAGAAGGAGTAATACAGTTGATTGAACTCATGCAACATAATTGGATAGGTCTCAGATTTAGGCCTCCAACCATCATCACTCCAGTCCCATTCTACTTTGAAGAAGATGCCCAACCTCGATGAACAATTTGAAGAATGGCTCAGGGGACCTTTAGAAGAATAGGGGATTTTATACGGGCAAGAAGTTGTTCTACGGGTCATGGAATTTGACCATGGACATATGTGATTCCATAGCCCAACGGAATGCATGAGGACATGCATCAATATAATTTGGGGGGAAAATGATGAGGCCTGAAAATGCCTCAATCATAACATGTTTTGAACACTAAAATTGCCTATAAACTCTTATGTTTAATCTAATATGCTAGTTAAGTTGATTCAATATGCTGTGTATTAACTATTTGCATGATGAATGTATCTGAAGTACTATATTCTAATTTTTACAACTTTTTGTATAAGTTTTATGTTGTTTTGTTATGACTTGCTAAAATGAGATATGCTTAGATTAATAGTAGCACTTCACTAATCATTTTTTGATATGTCTCAAGCATTCATTTTACCTAAATCTAGCAACAGTTCAAGAAAACTGTTATTGTGCGAAAAAAATTGGGTTTTCCCATGTAAATTCCAACCATCGCCAATGAATGGCAAGGCATGGAATTCACATGTGGGAAGAGATGAAGACCATTGGGATCTGATCCTGAGAAGTAACCCACATGAGAAATGTAGAGGAAATCATTTAAGGAGCCCACATTTGTTCATTCGAAAGTCTCTTCGGAATGAACAGATATCTTCGAAATGAGAAAACATAGTGTCTTCGAAATGAGCGGATCTTCGAAATGAGAATTGTAGTATCTTCGGAATGAGCGGATCTTCGGAATGAGAACTGTAGTGTCTTCGAAATAATTGAGATCTTCAGAATGAGAACTGTAGTATCTTCAAAATGAGCGGATCTTCGGAATGAGAATTGCAGTATCTTCGAAATGAGCCACTTATCTTCGAAATGAAAACAAAATGTGCTTTTTGACTTATTGACCAAATTTTGACGATGGAAAAATGGAAATAAAGATTGAAAAGGATAAAAGGAAATATCTCAGATCTAACTTTGTCATCCTTGCCGACCAAAGCCACCATTTATGGAAAGATCAAAGTGTGATCTTCTTCTAGGATAAAAACCAGGAATTGTTGCAACATAATAGGATTAGATCTTTTTGAGATATTCTCAGCTTGTTAGTAAATCTTAGGACATCTATAAATAGGGCTCCCGTTCAGGTTGAGCTAGAGGGAGGTAGAAAGTAGAGAAGGAAGAAAGTAGTAGAGAGTAAGGGGAATAGAAGATAGAAAAATTAGTAATAGGTTTCTTGATTTGCCTTTTCTTTCTTAAATTACTCAACCCATGAAAAAACTATGAAATACCAGTTCCTAAACTTACTTGGAAACCTATTAGTTGAACTAGGATGGGGGATTTGAGTCCCTATTTCTCCATTCAATCCCAAACGGGGAGTAAAATAGAAAAAGAAAATTTTGAACACGAAAATACCTATTTTCCATTTTCTTTCAAATGAATTTCCGCACATAATGTATGTGGAGATCAAAATTGTTTTTTTATTCAAAAAAAATGAATACTATTGCTTGGTATTGACCAAGATATGATACAAAGATTGATGATCTATTCTACTGTAATTCTAACAAGGATCCCGAAGATTACATAATGCTTACTCTTAAATCAACAAAAATTTCAAAAAACATAATTGAAAACAAAGCCACAGATTTTACTTCTCCATGGTGGAAATGTTTTGAGGATATACTTTTAGATACTTATATGGAAATTAAGAAAAGTAGCCTTTTGAATAAAGATAAAGAAATTTTCTCTAGAGTCTTTCAATTTCAAATAAATTCCTCCAAATGGGATTTGTTTCAAACATATAGGTTGTGCGTTTTTACTTCTGCATGGTGGAAATATCTTGAGGATATATTTTTATATCCTTTTTTGCAAATATTGATAAATAGCAGGGATCAATTTGCATCTATTTTGGACCTTTTTGAATATAAGAATAAGTTTATTACTCATATATTGGATGTATTGAATATTTTGTGGGCACTTCCCCAGAAATTATTGGCACTTCTAGAATGGAAATTGAGAACAAACTTGGAAAAATTTTTCAATTATGTTTTCAATTATGTTTCCTATTACGTTTCCAAAATTTCCGGTTATGTTTCTTATTATGTCTTCAATTTTTCCAATTATGTTTTTTATAATGTTTCCGAATTTTTTTCCCATTATGCTTCCAAGCATGTTTCCAAAATTTACCATTATTTTTCCGGTTCCAAAAAAAAAATGATTGTTACAGTCCTGTAACAGTTTTTAGCAGCATTATTGTAATCATGTTTCTGAATCAATAAAAGTATATTGTTTCTATTTCATATTTCTTGTAAATGAGTGTGAGTAAGATCTAGAGAGACAAAAACTCATACCTTCTTCTGGAAAAAGAGGCTGGCCACTTCCAAACCTAGGAGGAGGACTAACAATAGGTTTTTTTTCTGATTTTGCTGCAGCAAAATGAGTTGTAGAACGTGTCCTTTCATTCCTTTGTAAAAACTAATGATATTTGCAATCTTAGTTTATTTCATGTTTTGTGATTAATTATTTGGTTGTAATCCCCACTTTCAGCAAAGCTTTCAATTTATTGCAGACTTTCATTTCTAGAATTTACTATTTTTTGTAATTTCCTGCATTTTATGTTTTGTTGTCAAACCCTTGCACATAAGATTGACAACCTTCTATTACAGAGCCTTGACAGTTTCATTTCCATGTTAGAAGTAGATTTTCATTGCTGCAAAAGTAATTAGATTTCCTTTCTGTAATTAGAATCAAACTTTCAATTTTGCAACTATTATTTTTGTAACATAATTAGGTCTCATTCTGCAATTGTAATTAGGACTTCATTTCTGTAGTTAATGATTAGTTTCCAATTCTGCAACTTAGATTAAGGTTTAATTCATGCAATTTAGAGATAGGAATGTCCTAAAACCCCACACAATAGATTTCACCAGTAAGACCTATTGCTCTAGATTGACCTAAGTTATAACCCTGTTTACCCCTTCTTTCGCAAATAGCCTTGTACACAGCCCTGGATTGACAAATTCATTGAGAATTAATGATGTGTATAATGACAACACATCATGCCCCATCACATTTCTAAGCCAAGTAATAAACCCTCATGAAGAAAAATATAATTTCATAGAAATGCAGGTGCATGCAGTAATGAAGTCTCTTAGGAAATTCAAGCAATTCATCTCCCAAATTCGGGTTACAGTCTTTGTCATCCACCCCGATGTGCGCAATTTCATCATCCAAGGAGATTTGGGTAGTAAAAGAGTCGATTGGGTCAGCAAGATACAATAATTTGACATCGATATCAAACCTACAAAACTGGTTCTTGGTTGCGCATTGTGTCAAGAACTGGCGAAGAGCGTGGCAGCCGAAGCTATAGAATCTCAGTGGGACAACTCACCAGCAGAAGGGTGCTTCGTAAACCAGGAAGAGGACAAGAAATACTGGGTCAGCAAGTTGGTTGAATACTTCAACACCGGTAGATGTCCTTTACATCTAAATACTTCACAATGAAGGCATTTCAAGATGCGGTCCTCCCGATATACCTTACACCCCGAAGGCCTATTTTTTAGAAACATTGATGATGTCCTTCTTAGGTGCATAAAATAGGTGCATAAAATATGATGATAAAAGGAGAATCCTGGGAGAATTTCATTCAGGATTATCTGGAGGTCACTTCGTAGGGAGAACAACGACGTTGAAAATAATAAAAGCTGGTTATTATTGGCCTACACTCTTCGCTGATGTCTTCGCAGTTTGCCGCAAATGTGAGCAGTGTCAGAAGTTCGTCGGCCAAAGCAAAAATGCTTCAATGCCTCTCCAACTGATACAAGTAGAAATGTCTTTTCAATAATGGGGTCTGGATTTCATAGGGGTCATATCGCCGAACTCCTCTAATAGGCATAAGTTCATCCTGATCACAACTGATTACTTCACCAGATGGGTCAAAGCAACACCCACGAAGGATACTGCCATCGCCTTCCTAGAAGGATTGATCACCCAGTTCGACATTCCAGAAGCAATCATCACGAACAATGGTCTTGGCTTCGCAGGTGCCAAAATCAATGGATTCCTTTACAAATATGGGATATATCATAAAGTCTCCTCCAACTACTATCCACAGGGCAACGGATTAGCAGAATCCACCAACAAGACCTTGTTAAGGGTGCTGAGAAAGCTCATAGAGATGAACAAAAGGACTTGGCATCTCCTTCTAGATTGTGCCTTGTGGGCCGATCGAATTTCTGTCAAGAAGTCAATCAAGACTTCACCTTATGTACTGGTTTATAGTAAGGAGGCCATCTTACCTACCCATGTAGAGATCCCTGCATTGCAGCTATTAGAAGGAGTTAATTCAATGGAAAATTGGTTGGCTCAGCTTCTGCAGCTAGAGGAAGATCGCGAGAAAGCCTACCAGAGCTTCGCTAAGCATGCTCAGGTCACCCAAGATTGGTTCAAAAAAAAATCATCCGATCGCACTTTCAAAGTGGGAGATTTAGTATGGAATTGGGATTCTTGGAAGGCCAAGCCTGGAAATCATGACAAATTGAACGCATTCTGGGATGAAAGGTTCAAAATCATGAAGGTAAACTCAGAAAATTCTTTCATCCTCAAAGATGTGGATGGCCAGGTGTTGCCAATCTCTCTCAATGGTCTTCATTTGAAGACTTTTCATCATTGAGACAAAGAAAAAAAAAATGTGCATCAAATTTTACTTTTGTATGTAAAATTGTATCTTTGTATATACTCTGTTTCAATATTACATGGAGGTCAAGTATCACACCACCGCAATGACAAATTCTAGCTTCACTGGACCTAGCAAGGATCTCCTTCAGGGATTTTGTGTGCGAAGTAACTAATGTGATATGCTTTGCAGCAAAGCACTTTGGCTTGGAAGGAGTCCTTGAAAGAAATAAAGCTAAAAAATGCTTCGCAAAAGGAGTGTGAGCGAAGCAGTTTTCAAAGAAAATCCAGCAAACCATTTTCCAAGAGGAACAAACTTCGGAAAATTTTAGTACAAAGCAACTGATGCAAGATGCTTCGCAGCGAAGCACTTTAGCTTCCAAAAGGTCCTTGAAATACTGAAGGCGTCATCAAAAGGAAAAGGTAGGGATGAAAAGAGCTTCGCACCTGAAGCATTTCAAGCAGCTACTTTGGGAAGAAGTTTTGCGAAGCAGATTTCAAAAGAAGCCTAGCGAAGCATTTTCCAAAGAAGACAAGCTTCGGGGGGGGCTACCCTTCTGCGAAGCAAAGTAGCGATGCAGTGAGGGAGAATTACTTTGGGCCTAAAGCATAGTAAATTCGCCCACACCGAAGGTTCACCGTGAAGCAATTTTAGCATCGATTCCCCTTCACCAATCCGACGGCACACAAAACAAGGAGCATTTAAAATGTGTCTTGGGGAATGCACCAATAGCAACTTAGGGGAAAGTTTGGGGTGAATTATTTTAATGCCAAGGTGGCAGAGCGCATCCCAAAAGGATTTTGTTGCAAGAAAATTTTGTGCTCGAGTACGAGGTGGCAAAAGGTCAAGTTCCCGATGTAGGGGAAATCATCGAACCACACGGGCACGCGTACTACACCGTTGTGAAGCCAATCAAAAAACATGGCAACCTTCCCCATCCGAGTGTAAATTTAATTATGGCAGGTGCCATAAATAGAGGTATTTTCCTTCTAAGGCTATAAAACTCAAGCCTCGACGGTAAAGAAGGGTGTTTGCCAACTAGTTCATGCAAGATTGAGAGCTCTCGCCATTGATAGCCTTCATCCCTATGCCCTTTGCATCGAAATCCTTTGCATTAAGTCTTCTACACCGTGAACTTTTCTACCACCCATATTCACAATGGGAAAGAAAAACTCTAAAGAGAAAGGTAAGGAACCCGAGGTAGCAGCCCCGAAGAAGGGCAAAGAAGAATAGAAGCAAAGACCTAAGAAGGTTGACCTTAATCCCCGCCCAAAAAATCAACCTGTGGAGGAAGAAGAATATTCTGAAGAGGAATAGCTTGAAGAGCCACCAATTGATGGGTGGAAAAAAAATTAGAGACACTGAGCTTTTGAAGAGCGTGGTCGAGCTCAGATACACCATTGAGTTTATGACAAGTAGGCTCACCCTAGAGAACAAGAGAGCCATTGCATATTATTCGCAGATCTACTGGTATCTGACCCCGCCCACTCACCATTATCCTGAGTTAATCTGTGCCATCGCACAGAACTACCAGCCTGCCTCCATACAAGTGTTGGACGCTACGGGCCACAAATTATTTTCTATTCTGAAAGAAGATGTGCAAGCAGCTTTCACGTCGAATCAGGGTCTGCCCAAGGGCTATTCCGTTCGCAATGTCATCCTTAGTGAACAAATGGAGAGGTTCACTACCTCCACTCATATTCTAAAATTTCTAAGAGAGAACCTCAAGGATGGACTCCCTTAGGGCAAGCATCCCTAGATGCCTCTCCCCTTGACATATTTCAAGAACACAGATATCTTCTCAATCATTACATGGGTGGCAGGTCTATCGACTGATACTTCAGTGCACTCCTGGCAGGTGTCCTTGGTCGAGTGTATTTCAAGAGGGGAATTCTATGCCCCCGATGCTTCATGGCCGAACACCAACCTAGTCTTCTTCAATTGGGTAGAATGGGTGGCCTGAACCTTGTACACACAACTTGCCAGCATGAAGAATTCTAGGATGAGCCAGTACTTCGCACCCTGTTCTTTCCCTGTTTGGTTGTTTTTCTACCATGTACATAAACAATTCTCCCACATTGTCATTTCTTCAAGTGGCAAGGATGGAAATACTCTTCCTGTGTACCAGTGGAATCCCCTCCTATTGAGGACAGAGTCTTATTATTCTTTTAATCAACAATTCTTGGGACCCACTATGCATTTATTGACAGGGTCATGCCCTTGGGTACCCCTCAGTTTAAGAGACAGAGTGGTGTAGGAGAAAAAGGGAGATGTATTTCAACTTACATAGGGGCTCATGATTCACCTATTCGGCTTCATAGGGAATCCCTTCCTGCTACCAGTCTACCCCTCCGAGTACCAGTTCGCATTGGAAGTCACTCGATAGAATGATGTTACAAATGTCATGTATAGCCATGGTCATAAATGGGCGCACACCTGTGACTTCCCCTTCAAAATGGGGGTAATAGAAGTGTTTGCCCTAAAGCAAAATGTTTTCCTGGAGGAAAATCTTGCCAACTTTGGTTTGCTCCAAATTCCTAAACAATGGCTCTATGACCCCTTGGGGGTGATGAGGGACCACCTTAGGTTTAAGAACTTTCATGTCTGCCCCCATCCAGAAATAGTGGATCAGAGGAACAATCCTAATGGGAGGGACTTGGAATAGAATTTAGAGAGGATGAGGACGATGCCTCCCTGGCATGAGTTCTACCCTATGGAGGCTGAGTTTGATCCTGTTCAGCATCCTTTCCCAACCCCAGACTCCACCTTTTGGAGAAAAGCAAAAGATGATTTGAAGGAGTTGAAGAATTGGGGCAAGGAGCAACTAAGGGAGTGGTGGATAATGAGAGTCCATCGCCAAAATATGAAATCCTATGGACTCTTGGAAACAGATAGAGACTTCACAATTGTGTACAAAGCCAATACTGGGACTTGGAAGTCCCTCTCCTTCGTCGACTTTTTTCCTCCAGCTATCCCTGGTTTGAGCGAAATCCCAGGAAGAGATGATGGTGCTTCAAAGCAGGAAGAAGAGGAAAAGGTAGAAGTTGCACATGACACAAGTGTTGGGGGATCGACACAACAAGCAGAGAAGAAAAGGAAGAGGTAAGAACAAGTTCAAGTGCCTTCGAGCCACCCGAAGAGGCCTCGCACGAAGCTTCCAAGTGCTCTTGTCGGACAACCTGCATCAAGCCTGGCTAAAGCAAACATTGAGGGTGCGGTGGCACAAAGAACTGAGGTAGTCCCACATATAGAAATTATCAATGTGGAGTAGCTCCTCCAGCAAGAGGGGGTCCCCAAAGAAGAAGTCATGGAGGTCACGAGTATCGAAGTCCAGAAGGAGCAAGAGCCGATCACACAGGAAGTCACTACTGTTGCTCTTTTAGGTGGGCATGAAGGTACGCACTCTCCACCCTTTGCCTTGGTTTCTCAAAGCATGTCCCCCACCATCTCGGTCGTGAGTTCCCAGCAGTCTCTCACTCCCTCGCAAATTCAATCACCTCTTCGCACATTTCCCCTTGTCACCTTGAATCTGCCCCATGATCCTGTTAGCTCCACTCCACTCGAGTAATCTGGTCAGGACAAGTCTATTGACACTACTTCGTCCACCCATGCCACCATTCCCTTAGTTCCCAGTCAGGGCGAAGATAGTACCCCAACGTTGAGCCCCATTCCTTGCTCCCCTGTCACACATAGCATAGTTCCTCTTGTCGAAACTCCTAGTACACCTATCATCGAACCTATCAGTGAGGCATCCCCCATTTATTCTTTGTATTTGTTTACCCCTTTAGCTGGAGATCCAGCCTCATTTGAATCAGATATGTCCTTAATTAAGGAACGCCCTCTAGCCAAGAAGCTACTCCAGGCCCAAAAAAATACTAAAAAAATGCTAAAGGAGGTCAAGAAAAAGAGAGGGTGCTCTCTAGCCAAAGTAGAAAAATGCGCTATTTTTGACCTAAAATGCAAAAATTTACATAAGGTTAAGAAGGTCCCTAAGGTCCAGAATCCTCTATACGAGATGACTTCGACTGACTATGATTATCAAGAGAGGACCAAATACCTGGAGCACCTAAATGTAGATAATGAGTCAGCATCCATGCATGTCAGAATTGAAACTTTCCGAGCGCATGCGAACATCGCCAATCAACGCAGATTTGAGGCTGAGAGCGCCAACATCAAGTTGGAAGAAGATCTAGCAAAGACTCACTCCCAGCTAGAGGACACAAAAAAGCAATGTGAGCATATGAAAAAGGAAGTAGTCTCCTTGAAACAGTAGCTAAGACAACTGCAGTATGCAACCAAAAGTCAGAGCCAGATACTGGCAAAAGCTAATGTGAGAGCCAAAGAGCTTGAGAGCAAGATCTTGCAGATGCAGCAGCAGTTATACGAGAAAGAAATTTTGGAGCTATTTGATAGAGGCAGAATCAAATAAATTCGCTCACACTTGCTCAAGGGTTTTAGATCTCAGGCCTCCAATGCCCTATCAACTTTAATCTACGTCACCGAAGCTCAGTATGTTTTTACTTAGGAAGGGCCAAAAGTAGATGAAGTCATCCAAAAAATTAAAAAGTGACTCAAGCTGGCTTTTGAGGTCCAAAGTGTCAAGTATCAGGACCTGCAGGTCGCTGCAATGAGCCGGACAGCTAGAGATTGGTCTATGGCACAGACCATAGTTCGTGCCTTCTTCTCCAAGGTGAGGAAAGCACAGAAGGCGAAAGACCTCCTAGATATTTTTGAGCATGAGCAGCACATATCAATAGGTTACTTCTAAGATCTTTCTTCCTTAGGTTTTCCAAGTTTCACGGATGATGAAGGGAACCTTTTGTCTAAGGAAGAACTCAAGCCAATGTGGCTTCAGTTTGAATGCGGCGTCTCATAAATAGATGGGTGGACAGAGCCAATTACAAAAGGACAAGTCATAGATTTCATTCTGAGACATTGTAATATCGCGGTCTGCCTCAATGACCTAAGCACTAGAGCCAAACATGCTAACATCGAGCAGATTGATCGGTTCCATGTTTTGATCAAGGCCCTGCAAGATCAAGAACCATTTCAAAAGGGTGCCTGGGCCAACATTCGCTGAACTATGGAATGCATCTACGATCACTTGCAACCATCCCTGACATAGGAACCCTCGCCAGAAGAGGAGGAAGAACCAAAAGAAGAAGAAGAAGCAGCCATGGAACAACCCGTAGAAGAAGAAAATGGAGAAGGGTCTAGAGGTAACTCTGGCCCAACGGATCAAGGCTGAGGGTTCTCCCACCGAGACGAGCTCGTTGCCCCGTGAGCCACCAAGAATGTTGAAAATTTTGTCACATTGCACAATGGGGTAGAAAATTCAAAATTTTGTACAGTGTTTCTTTTGTAAAGTATTTCTTTGTTGATTTTGTTTGTAAGTTACAGCAATTTTGGCTTTCCCTGCCACCCCCTTTTGTATATAGAATGAAGTTAAAAGAGCTTCGCTACTAAGAAGACTAAGGAAGATAGCTTCGCCCAAAGGAAGAAATGAAGAATGAAAACTACTTCGGGCCCGAAGCACTTCAAACAGCTACTTCGGATGAAAGTTTTATGAAGTGGCATTTCAAAAGGACAGCTTCGCCAAAGAGGTATCGCGGTCCGAGTTTGCTAAGGCAAGAAATAAAACTACTTCAGGCCCGAAGCGCTTCAAACAACTACTTCGGGCAATAAAATTGTGAAGCGGAACTTGAAAGGCGCAAACATTGAAAAATACATCGTCGAAAAACTAGCGAAGCACCCACTTCGGGCCTTGCCATCAGCGAACCATTTCTACTTTGTCAAAAATCTTGTGAAGCATCTGCTTCGGCTAACTTTCGTGTGAAGTACTTTCACCCGAAGCAACATCTTTCGAGGGCAGGAATGCACTTCGGCCGAAATACCCTCGAACCGTAGTTTTGAAGAAGGATCATGGCGAAGCACTTTGAAGACTCACCAGCAAAGTATCTACTTCGAGCGAAGGACCTCAGCAAAGCAGTTTCTGCATGCCTCTCCAGCAAAGCAGCGAGAAATGAAAAGCCCCACTTTGAGGAGGAATATCTACTTTGGCACTCAACACCCCCGAAGTTGCCTTGCGAAGCTCCATCATGCGAAGTGAAAACCAAGAAGGGAGAATCTACTTCGGCTCAAGTCCATTTGCGAAGCGAAGTTGCGAACAAGGCATGCACTCCAAGCCGAGTATTTTTCCAAGGCGATCAAGTGCCTCATAAATGCATTTTTACATGCCCAAAAAGACCGCTGCCCATTTTTGGCAATTGGAAATGAAATATTAGTTCTTAAAGAATAGCCCGACGAGCATGGCGGCCACTCGAGCATTGCACCCAGAGGCCAAGGAAGTTCAGGTGGCTCATTAATGCATATTTCCCTGGTTGACCCGGTTGCAGCAGCCAGTTTTGGTAATATATTTGAGAACCCAGTCACGAGAGCCGCGATGAGCCGACTTCTCAGGTTTTGAGGATGTACTCCTCCATGATGTGCATTGATGGCTCAGAGGGTCGGGTCCTCTATAAAAACCCAGGCATTGTAATGAAAAAGGGCAAGAAAATTTCTGCTAGAAAGCTGCTATAACTTGGATTCCTGTGATTAATACTAAAGATCTTTGGACTCTATTTCTCTCTTTTATGCTACCTTTTGCGATTATTTCTTTTATCTTTTCTTCATTTGCATACTGTAATTCTGAACTCTGGATTTAGGTGTGTAATTGGAGTGGAACCCTGAGATTTTCTCGAAGGATACATAGGAGAGGAAAACGCTCTGTTGGCTTTCTTTTATGCTGCTTGTGGATAGTGTTTCTGTTATGTTCACTTTTCTTAATCGTTGTTACTCTAAACTCTGAATTTTGGTGAAAGGGAAAGGAGAATCCTGGAACAAGTCCAAAGGATACATAGGAGGGCTAATACTGTGTTCATTTCATTTATTCTTTGTGTTTTTTGCTATTATTTCAAGTTATTGGCTAGTAATCATGCTTCTAGTTCTTTCCCACCATTAAACTATTGAAATTTCTTCCCTTACTCTTTTATTTCTTTCCTGCACCATTACTTTGTTTATCTCTTTCCTGCACTCTTATCTTAAACATCAAAGTAGTTTAGTATAGGAGTCGGCCTTTCTCCGGAGATTCGCACAAGGGGCATCTCTTCCCTTCGGCATTTCAATGTTGGTCCAGGTCTAGGGTGCATACACTTACCCAAATCCTTTCCTGGGCATATTTTATGACCAACACCTACATGAAAAATCAAAGAGGCAATTCACATTAATAAAAGTGAATGCTTATCTCTAAAATCTCATGTGATTCATAATTGCATATGATTTTTCTATTTTGGCTCATGCAAGGCACTAAATTGCAGTGCGGGATCATGCGCAAGGTTAACTGGTAGTTTTGATTTCCAACTATCTTACTCTATTTTTTAAATTATGCTTTTGATGTGGTTGTCTCGAGGTGAGACGACCTCGATCTGTAGGTCATCTTTGGGTGAGATAACCCTAATCTGGAGGCTATATCGAGGTGATATGGCCCTGGTTGCAAAGGATAAAGTCCTTATTTAAGTGGTGAAAACCATTGTTTTAGCCCTGAGGCTGCCCAAGGTGGATCACATGGTTTAAAGGAGTCCATTTAGGTAGTCTTCTCAATATGACATGTTTTAGGTGTTTATAGATACCTATTTTTGGGATGCGTTGTGTGAAATCCAACACAAAGAAAAAATAGATGATCTAAATTCATATTGATGGTTTATGATGTCCATTGATCTAATTAATGTAATATGCTCCAAACATGGAAAGATCATACGCTTTTGAATCATTGCTTCCAACTCATTAAAAAAATTGGTCTTGGTTTCTCTTCAACTTCTAGGTAGGCTCAAGGGACTTACAACCCTAGGCCTTGGAGAATACCAAGTATTTTTGGTAAAAACCATGGAGGTATACCAAATAGGCATAGGTTGTCCTGTTATGTGTTTAGTTGAAATTTTACTTATTATCTACCCCAAGCAAGAAGGGCATGATTATCTTTGGCAATTATTCTCGAACGAACACAATTTGCATGAATGAGTATTTTATTGTTGACTTGATTATGAATTTTGTAATTATATAACTACCCCCTCAAGCGACAATTCAATAGAGGAGATGGAAAATGATGAAATCGACGAGTCGCTTGACCAAGATGACTTGATTTGAGTTTGATCAGGTAATTATGCAATTCTGAGGGTTGATCTCCTTTGGTGATTGCGACCCATTTTTTTGTTTTTATTATAATTTTCTTTTACTTTTTTAAAAAAATTTACAAAAATCATGGTCATCTCACCTCAAGATGATCGCGTGGCATATTGGTGACCGTTTTAGACAGTCACACTAACGTTGAAATATATAAAATGTGAAATTCATGATTTTTGATGTCATTTCCACCATGCGCTATTGGAAGAAAAGAGATATGGGGATGAGGGAGTTTGACTTTCAAAGTGAAGTGCTACCTAAAAGTAGATTGGACTCACCCATGGACCAACTTGAGACCTCTTCGAGCAAAGGAGACGAAGAGAGGAGGGTAAGTACCTTATGCTCATCTTGTTGATTTTGAATGATAAAATGAACCTCACTAATTAATATGGTAAAGGAACATCACCTAAAAAAGTTAAGGCAATGAACCACACCATAGATTAAAATGTAGCATAGATTACAATTTGCTTTTATTTGTCATGGTTTTTTGTTTTGTAATTTAATTTATTTTTATTTTGAATTTGATTGCAAATACCCCAATTTGGGGGGCGTCTCAAGGTAGGACGGCCCCTCTTTGGGAGCTAGTGGTCATCTCGAGGTGAGATGGCCCCATTTAAATCCCAACGATCAATAAATTAACCATTATGGAGGTTTTCTTGAGCTAAGATAGCCATGATCGAAGACTCTTTTAGGCTGAGATGGCCTCTTTGAGGTTTTAGATTGTCTCAAAAAAAATATTTGTTTTTGGGTTCTTTGTTGTTTTTTTTTGTTGTTGTTGGAACTTGATTGTTGATTTGTGTCATTATTTTGTCATGCATCTTCTTAGAGCCCATCATCGATTTACTACCATATTTAGGATAGTACGTAATGTTCTCTAAAATGTGGATTAGTATTGGTTGAGGACCATGGGCCTGATGTAGATTGTGAGACTTGAGCCATTAAAAATGATAGACATTGTTTGATTTAGCATGTAATATAGAAGCTTCTTTGTGGCAAAGATTACTACTAAACAAAGCTTCTCAAAGTATGCATACTTGAGCTCGTAGCTGACCAAGGTGTGACTGATGTAATAAATAGCTTATTCTTTATTGGCATCATTCTTATGGGTCAACATGGTCCCTAAGATAAATTTAGTAGTTGATATGTATAATAAGAATGGCACACTAGGTCGAGGCAGAGCTAGTACTGGTGGAGATGCCAAATATTGCTTGATTTCATCAAAGGCTTTTTGACACTCATCATCCCAATTAAAGGTGACTCCCTTTTGTAACAATCGATTCATCAATCGATATTTATTTGAAAGTTGCGCTATGAAGCATTGGATAGATGCGACCTTCCATTGTAAGCTGCAAAGTTATTTAAAGTTGGTAGGGGGAAGCATTTCTAGGATTATCTTGACTTTAGTCAGATCAAATTTGATAGACATTGTTTGATTTAGCATGTAATGTCGAAGCTTCTTTGTGGCAAAGACTACTACTAAGCAAAACTTCTCAATGTATTCATACTTAAGCTCGTAGTTGACCAAGGTGTGACTGATTTAATAAATAGCTTATTCTTTATTGGCCTCATTCTTATGGGTCAACATGGTCCCTAAGGTAAATTTAGTAGTTGATATGTATAATAAGAATGGCACACCTAGTTGAGGCAGAGCTAGTACTGGTGGAGATACCAATTTTTACTTGATTTCATCAAAGGTTTTTTGACACTCATCATCCCAATTAAAGGTGACTCCCTTTTGTAATAATTGATTCATCGATCGAAGGTGGCAAAGACTACTACTAAGCAAAGGATTTTCTTTAGCACAAAGGGTTTTCTTTAAAAATGATAGACATTATTTGATTTAGCATGTAATGTCGAAGCTTCTTTGTGGCAAATACTACTACTAAGCAAAGCTTTTGAATGTATGCATACTTGAGCTCGTAGCTGACCAAGGTGTGACTAATGTAATAAATAGCTTATTCTTTATTGGCCTCATTCTTATGGGTCAACATGGTCCCTAAGATAAATTTAGGAGTTGATATGTATAATAAGAATGGCACACCTGGTCAAGGCAGAGCTAGTACTGGTGGAGATACCAAATATTGCTTGATTTCATCAAAGAGTTTTTGACACTCATCATCCCAAATAAAGGTGACTCCCTTTTGTAACAATATATTCATCGATCGATATTTATTCAAAATTTGTGCTAGGAAGCATTGGATAGATGCGACCTTCCATTGTAAGCTACAAAATTGTTTAAAGTTGGTAGGGGGAAGCATTTCTAGGATTACCTAGACTTTAGCCGGATAAACTTTGATTCCTCGTCTAGAGACTATGAAACCTGATTTTTCCATATAATACTCTGAAAACACACTTCTTGGGGTTCAGTCGTACATTATGCTTTATGAGGTGATCAAATACTTTTCTTAGCACATCGATGTATTCGTGATGTAGCAAGGATTTGGTCAATAATTCATCCATGTAATCTTCCAAGATTTTATGCATGTAATCACGAAGTATGTATGTCATGGCCCTTTTATAGGTAGCACCAACATTTTTAAGGCCAAATGGCATGACTTTATAGCAAAATGTTCCCCAAGGTGTTATGAAAGTCGTTTTTGGATGGTCTTTTGGGTTGACTCAAATTTAGTTGTAACCCAAAAAACAATCCATGAGGTAAAACATTTCATGACCAATAGTCGCATCAACGAGTGCATCAATATTTGGGAGTGGGAATTCATCCTTTGGACTTTCTTTATTAAGATCACAAAAATCAGTGCATATGCGAATCTTCCCATCTGGTTTGTGAACAGGGACCATGTTGGATACCTAGTTAGGATAGTTGATAGATTGAATGAACCCTACATCCAAAAATTTTGTAGTTTGTATTTAACCATTAAGGCTATTTTTGGATGCATCTTACAAATATTTTGCTTTATTAGTTTAATTTTTGTATCGAGCATTAAGTTTTGCATGACCAAATTTGGGTTGAGACTCGGTATATCTTTGTAAGACCAGGTAAAAACCTCTTTCTCTGTTGAGAGATTTATGTAATTGATTTGTTTTGTAAGGGATAGACTTTGTCCCAACTTGATATTTTTAGGAACGTTGGGATCGATTTCGATATCTACATCAATTATTTTCTCAATAGATGTATGGGATCCCTCCTTGATTTGATGAGGCATAGGTATCAAATGGATGTCATTAGTTGGATTTAAAGAATCAATCATGTCATGGTTGTAAACATATTTAGATGATTCTGATGAAAAATTAAATGGTTGTAACATTTCTTCCTAGGGTAAAAATTTTGAAAGTGATGGTAAAAATGTGGCATGATCAAAATCAATGGCCTCATGGTTGAGGTTCAAATATTTTGAAGGGTCACCTGGGTAGTGGAGTGGCATTTTGAGGTCAATAGATATCATATTGATGGTGTGTAGATGATCTCCATTCTCTGATGGGAAGATTCAATTTAATATATGGAGACACAGATGCACCAAGGGTGGCTATGGAGGTGGTAGAATGATAGGGTGTAGCTTGTGTGGAATAGCAATAGTTGGATCTTCAAGTGGAAGAAGCTTTCTCAAAATGGGCATCTGCCTAGGGAATAGATGAAGGTAGAATTCATCAATATTGTTGAGGATCTTGATAGTAGTTGATTCATCCTCCAAGATATATGAAGCAATAGGTATGTCATCACAATCTTGTTTGGATTCACCATCCTCTTTAATCCAGCTATTTTTAGAGACACTGCTTAGGTCATACTCTTCTTGTTTGTCAAACGCATCATCAAAGATCCAACCACTTGCATGCTCTTGATTAAGAGAGTCAATTCTAACATGATCACTAAGCCACTGAATGTGGCTAATATCGAGAAACTCTAAATCTATCTCATCCTCCTTTTCTTTTGATGCCTCACTAGAATAGTTGAAGGGCTCAATAGTTATCATCGTGATTAGAAGAAGATCACTTAGTAGATTACTATGATCAAGATCGACGTATTCATTCTCATAAATATCATCTCCAAAGCCTATGGTAAGGCACTATAGTGAGTCTACAAGGAGCTCATATGGCATATGGATGAAATACCCTAATCAAAAATTATTTGTATGCACCTGATAATGTGGTTGGTAAGAGGTTCAAAGACCTTGTTCATACCAACCAAGACCACTTATGAGCTAATGGCAATAGTAAAATTACCAAAGGATAAAGGTCATATTTGACATGTGATTAATGTTTACTAAGAATGGCTCATCGTCTTCTATCATAGGAGATGATTTTGAGGTAACATCAAAACCCCCATACAAAAAAATTGTTTGATTCAAAGGATACCCTAGAGGGACAATGGTACTGATGGAAATTGGTGGTTGGCAAGGTTTGCCTATGTCTTGCACTAACTCAATGAGGGGATTAAGTGTAACAATTTGTACCAAATACTCAATGAGCCTAGGATTGGTCATGTGGATTATGACCTACGAGAAGGATGATTATGGTGGGGATGCATATTGGTATGACTCATCCATGGTGATGGGTGCTTCTTTCTCATCCATAGGAGTTTTAATGGCTACTTAAAAAAATTTAGAGGTGGATGATGAGGTTTTGTCGATTAGTACCTTCAATAGATTCCTACTCGGAGGATCTAATGATGAAGAAGGAATATTAGAAGAGACCAATGGTGATGGTTGGGATGGGGGTTATGGTGATATATTGGTGGATTATTACGATGGGGATATGGACCTTTGATAGGATAATTGGATCAGATTTCTAGATGCACCGAAGGCAAGGTAGAATATTGTGGATGGTTGACCATATTGCAGAACTTGAAGGACTCTAAGTCTACAGGAACTACATGAACTTACCCTTCATGGACTTGATGCATTGGTGCAATATGAAAGAGATGCACTTTATATCATAGATCCAAGGTCTACGAAGTAGTATGTTGTACTGCATTGCACCCTCCAAGACATGGCACAATGTAGGGATTATCTTTAGCCTAACTTGAATAAGGAGGACTATTGTGTTGATGATGGAGCATAGAGCATAGTTAAAAGTTTGAAGGATGAATGTAGATACTAAAATATGTGATTATGGGAGATTGAGATATTGAAGTGCAATAGTGGTAATAATATTAATGGAAGAACATATATCTATCGAGACCCATTTATAAGGGATCTGATTCACACTAGCAATGATATAAAGTAGGGAATCGACTATGTCAGTAGGTATCAACTTGATTTTATGATTATGGGATGTTATAACAAGTTCCTTGCAGTTTTGAATATGCTCCACAAAATTATTGAAATATGTTGCAGTTCAATTAACTTTAGGATTTCCATTACAGCCTCCCAATGTGGAGTTGATTGTAGGATTAACTCATATATGGAAAGTTTTATTTATGCCATATTTAGATTCTGAGTGAGTCTATTCCTTATCGTAAGCACTGGGTAAGATGGAGAAACTTGGATTGAAGTTGGTTATGATAATGGTTGTGAAATTGAAGGAACATGAGTTGGACCTACAAGTTGTGTAGGTTGGTTCGAATATCTTTGATTCCTTGTCACTATGATAATCATCCCAACAAAGCCCTAATGTGATGGGGTTGCATGTATCTCATTCATTTATCTAGGTTGTTATGTTTGGCTCCCATGTGCAGGTAATGGATCCTAGAATATACCAATATTTTGGTTGTTTATAGTGAGAGGATTATCGATTTGAAGCTCATTTTGCTCTATCATATCTTGCATAAGATTCTTGAATGTGTAGCAAGTTTGAATGTCATGACCATTTTGATGATGATAGACACAATGTAAATCCTCTCTATAACTCTTAAGTTTTAGCTTAGTCAGATCAGGTTGTTGAACTTCAGGTAAAGGAATGGCCTTTGCCTCACACAGTCAATGAAAAAGAGACCAATTTTTTAGGCAATGGCATATACTAGCGAGGAGGATGTTGATTCGTTCATTGATTCCATTGAGGTTTAGCATTATATTGCACAGGAAGGGGTTATGCCTAATAATTAGGTGGTTGAGGGGCATCTTTTTGTGAAGGCCCTAGTATACTTAAGACAATTTGATTTACCAGAGCTGGATTTTGTTGTGTGTAGTTGATTTTAGAATTTTTGTTCCAATCCTTTTTCCAAAGCTTGATTTCTCCCTCTTGGACCTTGATGTCCTCAATAATATTTTCCTGAGCTAAGGCTTCCTCAAATATTTTTCACTATTAGAATTGCAGCAAGAGTGAAATAAGTTTTGAACAACTCCTAGTAAATAGTCAAGTTAGCTCTATAATATGCAAGGTAAATGGTAATTTTGTAATAGTTGATCTCCAACATTTGCCATAATCCATGACTGACTATTATTCAAATTATTTAAGGTTGTACAATTTAGTCAATGTTATTTTATTCTTGATGTTAAATGAGAAGCGTTCATGGAAAGCATTTGCCAATTATTAGGATTAAATAATAAAACATGAGCAATAAATAAATGCAAAAATAAAACACAGAAGAATAAAGCAATACACAAGACACAAATTTACGTGGTTCACCCAATGTGGGCTACATCCATGAAGAAATTAACCAAGTCTTTTATTCCATCCAAAAAACCTTTCCATACACAATCACGTGTAGAACATTACAATAAGCCACCATACATCATCCTCTTATAAAAGCACGTTACAATTTTAGGGTAAAAAACCTGCCTAAAATTTGTCATCTGATTTGTTACCTAATAAAAAATGGTCCATATTTACAATAAGCCGCCCCCTGGACCCCCCATGGTGATAGTAGTAGGGGGGATGGCACCCCCCCTACACCTCCATTTGGTGGAGTGGGTCCAAATATGGCTAATAACAAGACCTCCAAATTAATCATGCTCTACAACCAACACCAATTATTCAAAGGAGTGTATGTCATGTTGTGGTAAATGATTATACCACTCTAAGGTTGGCCCAACAAAGGTTATGAGGAATTTCATAAGCATAATGGCATCGTCATCCTAAATATGAAAATACATATTCATGAAGCGTGTGACATGCTCTTGGGTATCTTCATATCCTTTAAACTTATCCAATTTTGGCATCTTAAAATGCTCATGATATGGCAGGGATAGAACTTATGGATGCAATGGTTAGTTGCACAACTAACGCAAAGTAGGTTTTTTATAATCTATGCCTGAATTTTGTTTCTCTAGATAATTAATGTGATTAGTTAGTAATTGGTAAGCATCTAGTGAAATTATCTTATCGGTACACCATTATCCTCAAGGAGGGGAAGGTAGAAGGTTTTTGCAAGGGTGAGGTGGTTGAATGTGATCATCAACCATGTTCGCTTAAGGTAACTCAAGATACCCATGTTCTTGGTAATATAACTGAAGGTCCTCATAGATCTCATACTCTTGTTGATGGTTGTATGGTTGACATTGTTCATACCTTTGGTGTTGAAGGGACGTTCAAGGAGGACGGTTCTAGTTTGGCCTAGGTGGTAGGTTTTGGTATTGCACGAGGTACCTTTGATGGACCTATAACCTATGGGTGCTAGAGGTAGGAACCATGATGTAAATCCAACTGCAAGAGGTCAAAAAAAAATACCTTCCATTACATAAAAACTACGATAAATGAAAATAATATGTAAAATCCTTCATTTACATAAAAACTATAATAAATAGAAATAATCAGTAAAACCCTCCATTCACATAAAAACTATAATACATGAAAATAAACCAATAAGTTTTTTTTTTTAATTCCTGGATTCACCTCCCCCTTTTACAATGCAATACCAAGGGAATATTTATCCCCAAATAAACGCTAAAAGAAAACCCTAAAGTTTGAAGCCCTAAAATAAACCCTAAAATAAAACCCTAAAGCTTAAAGCCCTAAAAATAAAATATTACTATTTTTGGCAAATTGATTTTTCCACCAAAAACTGCCTTTTTAAGTAATTACTATTTTTGACAAATTATTTTTTCATCAAAATTTGTCGTTTTTAGTAATTACCATTTTCGGAAAATTATTTTTGCGTCAAATAATTCCATTTTGAGTAATAAAAAAATTATTTTAAAACTTCTTTAAAAAAACCCTCTAAAGATAGGCTCCTGCATCATTCTCCTCTGGTTGAAAAGAACTCTGCTCCTGCGAGTTCCTTTGATCAAACTCATAATTGATCTCAAGATACGACCACACATTTTCAAATACTTCTCAAAGTACCAATCTCCTTTCGAGGTTCTATATATAAAACCTCCTGCAAGCACTACACATAGTGCCAATTCTTCCTTCAAGGTTTGAAAATAGCAAACCTCCTGCAAACACTACACAAAGTGTCAATTCCTCCCTCTAAGATTTTACATTAAAAAAACCTCCTACAAGCACTTACAGAGTTTCAATTTCTTTCTCCAAGTTTTTAGAAACCTTCTGTAAGCACTACACAAAGTGTCAATTCCTCCATCTGAGGTTTTACATAAAAAACCTCAGATGGAGGAATTGGCACTTCCTGCAAGCACTTACACAGAGTGCCAATTTATTTCTCCAAAGTTTTACAAACCTTCTGCAAGCACTACACAAAGTGTCAATTCCTCCATTTGAGGTTTTACATTAAAAAAACTCTTGCAAGTACTTACACAGAGTGCCAATTTATTTCTCCAAGGTTTTACAAACCTTCTGCAAGCACTACACAAAGTGTCAATTCCTCTATTTGAGGTTTTACATTAAAAAAACTCTTGCAAGTACTTACACATAGTGCCAATTTTTTTCTCCAAGGTTTTACAAACCTTTTGCAAGCACTACACAAAGTGCCAATCTCTTTCTCTAAGGCTTTTACATAAAAAAACCTCCTGCAAGCACTTACACAGAGTGTCAATTTCTGTCTCCAAGGTTTTACAAACCTTCTGCAAGCACTACATAGAGTGCCAATTTTTTTGGAGCCCCTTCGCTCTCCTCTCATTTTCTCTTTTCTTTTCTTCCCAGCAAGATCCAACTTGCTCTGATACCAAATGATGTAAATCTAGCTGCAAGAGGTCAAAACAAAATACCTCCCATTACATAAAAACTACGATAAATAGAAATAATATGTAAAACCCTCTATTTACATAAAAATTGCAATAAATAAAAATAATCATTAAAACCCTCCATTCACATAAAAACTATAATACATGGAAATAAACCAATAAATATTTTCTTTTTTTATTCCTGGATTCACTTCCCCCTTTTACAATGCAATACCAAGGGAATATATATCCCCAAAGAAACCCTAAAATAAAACCCTAAAGCTTGAAGCCCTAAAAGAAACCCTAAAGCTTAAAGCCCTAAAAATAAAATATTACTATTTTCGACAAATTGATTTTTCCACCAAAAACTATCTTTTTAAGTTATTACTATTTTCGACAAATTATTTTTTATCAAAATTTGCTATTTTTAGTAATTACCATTTCGGCAAATTATTTTTGCGTAAAATAATTCCATTTTGAGTACTAAAAAATTATTTTAAAACTTCTTAAAAAAAAACCCTCTAAAGATAGGCTCTTGCATCAAACCATCTCATGCAATGCTTTTTGTAGCTCTTCCTGATATAGTTGTTGTTGATGCCACGTATGTTGGTGCAACCTATGTTGATTCAGTTCGTGTCACTGATCTAAGTGTTGTTTATCCAATCATAACTGGTTCAACTACTCTTCTCTACCAATGTTTGGCTTAGGTGCTAGATTTATCAAATCCGTTGTATGGGGATGATTGGCACTCGTATTAATACAAATGGAATTGACTTACTTCTCAACCTTGAAAGGTTTGGTCACTTACTTTCCACGATCAAGGGAGGTTGCATTGACATGATATTTAGGATTAAAGGTAAGAATTGTGTACTCTGGTGGTGCAAAGGTACAATGTGCTTGCACTGAGTACTATTCATATTAAGTAGGAGGATGATCTAGGTCTTACTTATCCTCATCTATGAGAAATGCATGAGTCGACATGGTGGTCTTATGAGGATGACGAGTGTCGTACCTATCCAGATGGGCATATTACCTACTCATCAATAGGTGATCAAGCAGGGTGGCTTGATCATCCAGGTTTGGTCATGGTGTGTATTCTTGCTCATGCTCTACTTGGGTGGTAGGGTGAGTCGAGATATGAATACATGATGCAAACCTACTAGTACCCTCCATGTGCTGGGGATTTTGTCTAAATAAAATATGAAGAGTGTCTTGACCATGAAGCTCATCACTGTAATCATATTGAGGGCCTACAAATGCATATTGAATAGGGATCTCTTGAAGGGTGTATTCCTTGTAAAAATGAGGATACCATTTAGGAATGGCCATATCTAAATCTAGATTGATTAAGATATGTTCCATGTCTCCTTGTAAGTTTTCAACAGTATTAGCCCTTGATCGAGCTTGGCTACGTGTTATTGCCATGATATAAATTATGCAAACAATAAAAAATAAACAAAAACAATGTATTTATCTCTTTTAAATTTTGATTTTATTGTTGATTCTTGCTACTATTTTTAGTGTGTTTTGATGTTTTAAACCCCTAATCCTGTGAAAACTAATGGTAAACAAAATAAAAATCTACTATAGATAGTTTAAGCACACCCCCTGTCAATGAATGTAACCCAAATGATAAAATTGGCTTCCTACACTGGATATCGATCAAGATAAACCTATGGAAATAAAGAACCCTTGAAGGGGCTACATTGTCTAATGTCCTGCTACCAACATACCCATGCTTTTGCTTAACCCTCGTATGGGCATGGACAAGAATGAAAACTATGTTCCACTAACTATTGAAAGCTCTAAGATTAAGGGACTTGCTAATCCTTCTTACTTCAGGCACACCCAAAAGTAGGGGGCTTTCCAGTGATGAAATCCAAAAAGCCACTCGCTTGGGGGCTACTATGGTTTCTATGTGGCTAATCCACGGTGGGAGATGAATGTCCACGTCGCGTGATTATTGTTGGTCATTGGTGATGAAATCCAACTAACTAGTGTTAACTTGTTGCATGTGTGTGTGAGGGTTCATTTTAAATTTGTAAAAGTAAATCAAAGAGCATATGATGATTCTTCTTACTTTTAATAATGCAAAAAAAAGTAGATTTTGTAATGCAGAACCCTATATGATGTATAGTCTTTGAACAGGAAACAAGTAGGTAAACCAAATAGTAGCAAATAGAGGACCATCCCACACAGAGACGGTTTTAGATACAGGTCATCTGGATTTAAGACGATCATAGATTAATGTCATCTCGACCTAAGACAACCATAGATAGGTGTCATATGGACCTGAGATGGCCATAGACAAAGACCAGACACTTAAAATTTTTTGTATTCTTTTCTATAATTAAAAAAATTCTTTACTTTTCTTTATGAAATTAGAAAAAATAATAGATGCACTTACTTTGATAGCATACATGTGATGTAGATCTAGTTTGTTGTTGTTTTTCCTTTCTGATTAGAGCTCAGATTGACCTGAGATGACTATAGAACAGAGGTCATATCACCCTAAGATGATGATGTAGGAGTACCTTTAAAATACAAAAACTTGTCAAAAAACCATCAAAAAACTAAAAACAGGCAAAAAAATTGTACACCCATGTAATGAAAATAAGTGAAAATGGCAATTGCAACAACAATGATAAAAATAGTATATAAATATGGTGCCATTTTATTAATGATATTTGTTCTTTTCAAAGAGGTTACAATGAGATCCCCTCTAAGGGGATTTGCTACCAATTTGATACAATGAATTACAACATAAAAATTTAGGTGCACTCTGCAAGATCTTCCTTGCTAACACGGTGTAAAGGCAGGTTTTTCATGACCGTTGCTTTGAGAAGTTCCTTTGTAGTCTTTGTGAACCTGTAATTTGCACACAAAAATACTGAAATATATAGATAGAATATGAATATCCTAACAATATTGGGTCTATATTAAATGAAGTGAATACTAAAATAGAACTAAATCAAATGCATGAATAGAAATATAAACTATTGTAGAAAATAGGAAAAAGCAAACTTGAAGCTATTGTAATAAGAAAAATAGAAAAATCAGATCTCTACCAAAGGTCATCTTGGGGCAAGATGGCCTTACCTGGGGGTCATCTCAGGTTGAGATGGCCATTATCTTGGTACTGCATTTCTTGTGGCCAAGTTGGGGCAACTTTTGGGTTCAATCTAGGGTTTTATCGATGCATTGGTGCACTGTGAGAGCGTTTTAGTGGGTCGAGTCGATCACCAAAGCAGAATTGTTTGATTTGCGTAGAAGGTGGAAGCACGATCTTCAATCCTTGCAACAATCCAATGACATGGCTTTCAGTGATGAGAAAGCTTTTGGGAATTGAGAATGGTAGCACTTCGTTGCTCAGGATTGGTATGGATTTTGGTAGCACTTCATTGCACAAAATCACGAGTTGAGAAGAGATTAAAACTAAGGGGTGAGTGCTATTTTATAGACTTCTCAGATGGAAGCCTCAAAATAGCAAAGCACCCTGCATGAAAAAACTAATGCTTATCCTTAAAATCTCATGTGATTCATAATTGCATATGATATTTCTATTTTGGCCCATGCAAGGCGTTAAATCACAACACAAGATCATGCACAGGGTTAAGTGGTAGTTTTGGCTGCTAGCTATCCCACTTTATTTTTTAATTTTTTTTTTGATGTGATCGTCTTGAGGTGAGATGACCCCAATCTAGAGGTAATCTTTGGGTGAGACGACAATGATCTAGAGGTCATATCAAGGTGATACGACCTTGGTTGCAAAGGAGAAAGTCCCTATAAAACCATTGTTTTAGCCCTGAGGCTACCCAAGGTGGGTCACATGGTTTAAAGGAGTCCATTTAGGTAGTCTCCTCGATATGACATGTTTTAGGTGTCTACACCAACTATTGACCAAAATGGTTGGTTGAAGGGATATTTATACCCAATTACAAGCTGGCTTTAGGTCAAGGTTGTTAGATCAACCTATAGGAATAAAATATTACAAAAATTTATATATGCATATTTTCCCATGTTCATGGGACAAAATGATTTATATTATCAATACAAGTACAAAAGTTGGTCGTGGCCTTAAGATAAGCTTAAACACCACATATTCCAACATGTGTTTATGTTCATGGAGTGAAAAATTCTATTGAGATAGAAATTGTTTAAAGGATTTTAGTGTAGATTAGGCTTATTAGATTTTCATATCAACTTATAAGAATGTTTTAAAGAATGTTGATAATACTTTAGGGAAGTTGAGAATCAAAAATATGTCATGTATATTCATATATGTGTTGCCATGGATATTTCAAAACCTTCACCAAAATCCCTTAAGATTAAAATTGAGTTAAGAGAATATGATCAATAAGTGGATTATAAAAAACATTGTATTTTGATATTGTAAATGTTATGGTATTAAATACATGGCAAGGGATTGCAATGTAAAAATGATTATGAAAGAAAATTTGGTCATGAGACAATGTATAAATTCAAATATAGGAGTTGAAGATGCAAAGAAATATATGGAGATAAAATTTTAAAACAAAGATAGTGGAAGAGGTCAAGTCACATTCAACTAAATCATCTCCACATTCTTCAAGTAGTAAAAAATGAAAGTAGTTTAGAGTTTATCCCTTGCATTTTAAGATTTCAAGGGTAACATATGGAGTATATCTATATCAAATTAGGGTTCATAGGCTATCATAAGAAATAAAGTACTCTAGAGGATGGCCTTGGAACTTTAGATATTCCAAGGAAGCATAAAGAACAAAGTTTGTATGAGACTATCCCTTGCACTACAAGTTATTTAGAGAAGTGTAAAGCTATAGATGATAAGTCACACTATCAACAATCTCAGAAAATATAAGAGATTGATGAGGATGAAAGTACTGGTGGGAATGGAAAAATAAAAGAAACACCCTCAAGGCAAGAAGAAAGATAAAAGGAAACTCATGCAGATATTGATTTGAGAAACCAAAAATAAATATCACAAGCATAGTGTTCACACTCTCCTTAAGTCTATGAGTCAAGTTATCTTGGGTGAGTCATATTGACCGTGGGTGAGTTCTTTACTATAGATCTTAGTGTATGTTATATATTTTCATATTTGGTGAGTCTTGTTGAATGTTTTCCTTTTTTTTTAGTTGCACCTAATTTTGGGTCATAAAACAAGCTTGTCAAATTTAAGACGACTTTGAGTCTTGAGACAATGAACACGTGTTAATAAGCAATAGGACCAAACCCACAACTAGAAATAGAAATTTATGATAAAGATAATATCTTGGAATATTAGAGGCATGAATAAAGCCTCTAACAAAAAGAGTTATCAAGGAATTAATGTATTGTCAAGTCTTAAATTTATTTAATACAAGAAACAAAAATATGTAGTGAGATATGTAAACTTTTATATAAAAATATTTGGAAGATGGAAAATTGTATAGTAGTTTCTACCATGTAATGTTTAAGAGTTATCACAAGACAATAAAAAATTATGTGGGCAATTGCTAGAAATGAGAAGTAATTGGGTTGCTAGTTATTCTCATAGGAAATAGGAAAATATCAAAGTTGGAGTCATAAATATATGTGCTCAAACTATAGTTACTCTTTTTGAAATATGTTTAAAGGACCTCAATTTATTTATGTCAATTTAAATGATGATTCATGCTTGTGATCTATGGGTTGGATCAACATAGTTATATCTTCCTCAAAAAAAATGTGGTGCCTTGGATTGTCAAGCTCAATGGAGGATTTTGCTTCCTTTTCAATCAATTGGTGTTTAGGATGTTATTCCTTAAAGCTTTCAATATATATGAAAAAATATATACATTGGGTAAACTCTTATGGTAGCAATATTGGACATGTTTTTGTTATCTAACATATAATTGCAAACATGTTAAACAATATCTTTAGACATTTTATTATGATCAAGAACAAATCACAAACCCATTGTCTTTTGTGATCCACTCAATTATGGTCATCCAAAGTTGTTTTGATTTTAGCCTATGGCTAAAAGATCCTGGTTTTCTCCAAATGGTTATTTATTGGTAGGATGAAGTAAGGTTTGGCAGGTAATGTATGTTCAAGTCGTTTTAAATATGAAATATCTAAACAAGAAAATAAATATTTGGAATGTCAAATCTTTTAGAAATGCATTTAAAATTAAGAAAATTAAATTTAAGCTCTTACAACAGAATGTAGAAAATCAGTAGAATGGATGAAGATGATTATGTGCAAGAAAATCAATTACTTCTTGATTATCATAATGTATTGTAAAAGGGAGAATCATATTGGGCCTAAAAATGTAGGGAGAGATAGCTTAAAAAAGGGAATGGAAACTACATTTTTTCATACTACTAAAATAGATTTACCTTTTTATCTTGTTAAAAAAAAAACTTTAGTTGAAATAATTGAGAAATAAGAAGATATTAAAATGAAAGTAATTAATTATTTTAAATATTTTCTAGCAAAATTTGGGAAAGATAAGGAGGATCAAGGTAATATTTTGAAAAATATTCCATCAATTATCACACAAACACAAAATAAAAGCTTATGAGGAATATCTCTATGGAGGATCTTATAAGAGGTTGGTTTCTCTTTCCACCTTCTTAAGGCACTTGGCTGCAATGGATTTACTACAATCTTCTTTAAAAAAAATTGTGATTTTTTTAAAAAATAGTATATTGGTTGCAACCAAAGAGGCTAGGTAAAAGAAGACTATCATAAGTGGTACCAATGCCACCTTTATTGCATTCCAAAGGAGAGAAAAAATGTTTTGATAAATTTTGTCTAATAAAAATTTGTAGGTAGCTTATAAGATAATTTCAATAAATGTGACAAATGGATTGAAAATCATTCTAGATTGTGTTTCTCAGGAACAAGGTATTTTTGTTCATAATAAACAAATTATTGATGGTATAATCATTGCATAAGAGGCCATATGTTATTTTCATTCCATGAATAAAAAGGTGTGCTTCAAATATTAGATATGAAAAAAGCATATCAGATGGTCTGTTGGAGTTTTCTACATGATATTCTAAAAAAATTGGTTTTTATGAAAGTTGATAAAATGTTTTTATAGCACTCCACAATATTCCATTTTGATCAAGATATCCTTTACTATATATTTTGAGTCATATCGTGGACTCCGTTATGGTGACCCACTATCTCTTTAATTCTTTATTATTCTCGCTAATGCATTGAGAAGAACTTTCTCAATGGCAACAATGAAAGAAAAAATTCTAAGGTGCTTAGATTGTAACAAATGGTCTTGTCCAATCTCATCTCCAAATTGTTGATATTTTTTTTTGGCTCATTCCTTAGAATGGCCATGGAGTTTAAATCAATATTATCATGTTATGAGAAGATTGTTAGATAATTGGTTAAACAAATCAATGATATATTTTATTAATACTACCCTAGATTCACAATGAATTATTACAATTTTTTTAGGGTTTAAAGCTAAAAAATTGCCATCAATATATCTAGGTATTCATTTTTCTAATAAAGGAGGAGCTTTGTTACTTAAATCTGAGTAGAATGAAATTTTATTTGGGAGGATAGAATGAAAGTTATTAACTACATCTAGAAGGCTTCAACTAATAAAGACTACATTCAAAATTGGGAAATATGTTATTTCAAAAATATATAAGTTTATAAGAATATAATAAAATTGTTAAGGAAAAAAACCCTACTTAAGGTTTGGTCAATATGGAACTTCATTTTAAAGTGCTTGCAATTGATCAAGAAATATATTAGGTGGTCACTCAATGAGGGGGGTTATGCAAATTTTTGGTCTAGTGGTCCACTACTTGGTTAAAGCCTTATTGTCATATTTTTTATCCAAAATGGCAACCACTAGCTTAGGCATATTTAGCTTGTAGAGGTTCAAAGGTCAAAATTATATTGATGTGAGCAACAATTCCAAATCATATATGTTATAGCTAATGTGATTGAGGGAGTACACCTCAAACAAATAGTCGCTAAGATTCAAGTTATGCTTCAAGAGTTCCCCTTTCCATATTTACATTGAAGGGTAAATTGGTTTGGAATCTATCAAAAGGTTGTAGATACTCTATCAAGTTTGGATATAAGACTTTGAAGCAATCCAAATTTCTCACTCCCAAAGATTTTCCTTTGAATAACATTTAGTCATTTGATGCCTTCCTTAAGGCCACAACATTCCTTTGAATTGGCAAATAAGAGGATATCATTAACCTTTTAGCCATGTTTTGTATAATAATGATCTAAAAGTATCAAAATTTTACTTTTTCAAAAAAATAAGAATATACTAGGTAGCTCCATAAACATAGAAAGAGGTGATCAAATGGTAAATTAATTGTTTCATAGCTAAATTGTTACGATCTTATAGGGGATCGGTCCTACCAATACTTGTTGGAATCTATGAATTCTCAAAAATAATCTCAAAATTGTACCCAATTTTATAATCACATTGTTGCCTCTCTTGTGAAATATTTATAGACATGGTGCTTATCATGGAGAGATAGATAGGTATTAACATGGAACAAAATTTCAATCATGGAATATGCCACTAGACTTGCATCATGGGAATTCCCAAGTGTGGATAAAGAGGTGTTTAAATCTTGGTTATAGGAAATATATATATATATATATATATATATATATATATATATATATATATATATATATATATATATATATATATATATATTGCTTGATAAAAAGGGGTTGTACTCGGGTCCCCCACCCTTAAAAAATTACATCAATATTCTTTAGAGCTTGAGAGTTTACAACTAGATACACTTCTCATCTCAATTGATATGCTATAGTTAGAAACCTACATCATTTTACATAAAATGTCTTAATTCTTGATTTTCATTTTCTAGATCTTTTCAAATCTCTATATAAATACAATTACTCCAAAATTTAACATCTTCTTGAAATTTTTCTATAGCAACCTTCACAATGCCAAAACTTCACCTCTACTATCTATGCCTTGCATCTTAGTAGAGTAACATAGTCCACTTTACCAAATCTGGATTGCTAGTTTCCTTACTGAAACACAAGTGCAACCACAAAAATTATAATACATAGTCTAAATGAACATACATTATTGTTACAAAATAAAATAAATATTACCAATGGAAAACATTAAAGTAAATATTAATCATTAATTGATTTAGGCATTCAACAATTTTTGTCAGCTTCAACTAAACTTTATGCTTCCTCTAACCATGGAAAGGAGATGTTAACTTCACGATCCTCAATCAAAACACCTCTATTGGCTAGCTTATCTGCACATTTGTTTCCTTCCCTTAATATATGTGTAAACTTGATTTATTCAAACTCTTTAGCAAAATCTTGAATTTCCATAATTATCTCTTGTATGTTCCATGGAGCATTTACTTTCCTAAAAATTGTATTTATTACTATGAAAGAATCACCTTCCATCCAAACTATATTCCATTTCATTTGTTTACATATTTTTAACCCTTCTAAAGATGCCCAAGCTTCAGCTTCATTATTTGTCTTAAATCCATAATTGAAATTATAATGAGACAAAATCTCTCCTCTATTATGTAGTGAACCCAATAGAGAAATATTGATTATAATGCTAGAATAATAAAAAGGAATCGCTTTTATTAAGGAATCGTTGTTGTATTGTATGGGGAACCCAACAATTAATTAATAATTATATTCTTCGATGCCTCAACTATACCAATTGAAAGGCCTATTTCTACGAGTGTGAAGGTGTGATCAAAGGTCACAACCTTTGTGAAAGAGAGAGTGATTAAATAATTAACTAATAATGTGATTAGTATGGTGGTTAGGAGTAGAATCCTAACATGCCACCTTCCTTAAAAAGAGCTTTGTCCTCAAAGCTCAAAGTAAGGAGCTTCGTTGCTTGTTTTCCCAGTTGAATTTGTGCAAGTTCTTGTACTATTTTAATGTCACTTTTTCGAAGGCAAGGATATATTGAAGGTCGAAACATTAGTGGGGGGTTGCTAGAAAGAATAGTAGAATCTTCCTTAGGAGAATTGTGATGACGGTAGGCTTATGCTTTAGCCTATTCTTCCTGTGTAGAATGAAGGGAAAATAAAGGTGCACTCACTCTTTTGCCTCCTTTATGAATCAGGCTGCCTATACGATGAGAACTCACTATTGGTGATGAACTTGTGTGTAGTTCTTTGAGAGTGTATGTCTTGCCTTCATTGTTTATTGCATGGATGTCTACCTCATCTTTTCGTGGTGCATCGAGCACTTCTTGCACATCGACCTCATTTCCTTCATTGTTATGATCGGGTGCTTTGGTCATGTCGTGCACATCTTCCTCACCTTCTTCCTCTATGGAGTGATAGGGATCAACTATATTCAATAAATACAATGTTTGTGTAGCACAACAATGAAGGGGCCCAAATTGCTCATCACAAGTATAGCAGAGGTCGTTTGCTCGTCGCTCCTCCATTTCTTGTAGGCTAAGGTACTTAACTAGCAAGGGTTTGTGTTTTGGAATAGTGTGCGTGAATGTCGATTTATCAATAGGTTGCTCCCCATGTTGACGTTGAACATTGAATGTATCGTCGGCTAACAAGGCTAATCCAATGGCTTCCTGTAGGGTGCGAGGAGTGTACATCATGATCTTCACTCTAATTTCTTCTTTCAATCCATTGATGAACCCACTTATGAGGACTGATTCGTCCAACCCTATGATGCGATTGGCGATATCCTGGAACTGAATTTTATATACACTCACTGACGTGATTTGACGTAGGTGGGCAAGATTAAGTAGCAAAAGTAGGTTGGGGTCATGAGATATTCTTCCATCGGCCATTTGCATAGTCATTTGGCGAAAAGGTGTCGCAAAAAGTGTTGAAAGTCGTCACAAAATTTTCTTGAAAAATTATCGTTAAAAATTGCATAAAAGTCATCCTTCGGCCATTGCGGTTAGGTTTTGGAGATTTTATAACCTTCATAAGTGGCAGAATTAGCGAGAATTTTCAATGCCTTGACAACTTTTAGCAAGAATTTGCAATAGTAACAAGTCTTATACGGTTGTGATACAATGGATCGCGTGAGTGTGGAACGTCTGGCAAGATGCAGGCTTGGTTTGGTGTTTTAATTGGTTGTTCGCATATGGCTGTGAACAAAAATGGTTGTGTTTTTGTTGTTCAATCGGTTGTTTTCCTTCGGTCTATGAAATTCACGGTGGGTTTTAGTTTACCTAACTGCCCTATTTTTTCACCTGTGCTCGTTGGTGGTTCTCTGTTTGCTGTAGGGGCTCATTGTTTGCTGTAGGTGAGGTCCTAGTTAATACATGGACATCGAATAAACGTAGTGTCGGCGTTTAGGATACTGAGTTTCGTCGGTGACTAAGTCTTGGTATTCTGGAGCAGGGAAAGGAGACGAAGACGTTGTGATGTCGTATTTTGCTTGAAAAATTCGATATTAATTTTTGATGCCCTTTTTTAAACTTCCTTCTCTTCGTTGTCTACGACATCGGCAAACCTTTCTCGACGATCAAAAATTTAGATAACCTTAGTCAGAACTTTGATAAAATAAAATAAAAATTCACCAGTTTCTTAGGCTCCATCGGAAAACGATGCTCACGCAGAAAAACTTCTAAACGGTGATGACAAAATATTTAATGGTGATTGGAAACGAATTTATGATGCTAGAATTATTTAAACCTTAGGTTATTTAATTTTTCCTTTCACCGGTTTTCGAATGCGCTTGCCAGAAACGCAGGGTGAGCGACTGGTTGGAATTTTTTTTTTCAGCGAGCAGCGACGTTTTGTGAATCCGATTAACTGTATAGTAGTTCTTTTCGATTTGTGGCAGGTATTTTAGATGTTTTTAGTCAAAAATGGATGCCTGAAAATCCCTGGTTTCTTCTACTCATCGGGATGTCACGTATGCAGGGGATTCGTGACGTTGTGAATTGTATATTTGCGCCAAAAAATTGCAATCAGCACCACGCGATAAAACGAAGGGAAAAAAATTGTTTGATTATTTCTTCCCCTTTGACGAGGCTCTGATACCAGATGTAGTGAACCCAATAGAGAAAGATTGATTATAATGCTAGAATAATAAAAAGGAATCACTTTTATTAAGGAATCGTTGTTGTATTGTATGGGGAACCCAACAATTAATTAATAATTATATTCTTCGATGCCTCAACTATACCAATTGAAAGGCCTATTTCTACGAGTGTGAAGGTGTGATCAAAGGTCACAACCTTTATGAAAGAGAGTGATTAAATAATTAAATAATTAACTAATAATGTGATTAGTATGGTGGTTAGGAGTAGAATCCTAACATATTATTTCTAATTATTCCTCCTACTTGTCTCGGGTTTCCTTTAGATGCCCCATCAAAATTCAACTTAACCCACTCCATATCTGGTGGTTTCCATTTTATATTCTTTACCTTATTTTTGCTTCTCTTGTACCCAACATCATAATTCCATTTAATGACTTGAATCCATCTATCAAGACTCTTTGCTTCTAAATTAGGGATTGGGTGAGTTGATAGGGTTGGTTTAGACTTCTTTATGGCTAAACATATCTTCTTTTTCATTACCTATAAATTTCTTTCCTTTCCTTTAAATATTTTTCTATTCCTTTCTAGCCATATAGTCCAAAGTATTTTATCTTTTGATATGTCCCATATTATCTGTAAAGCCTCACTTTTATAACTTCTCTGTCATTGCTTTAACCAATCTTCAATTATGTTATTCATCACCATGCATTTACCAAACT
Source organism: Wollemia nobilis (assembly GCA_028583015.1). Lineage (NCBI taxonomy): Eukaryota > Viridiplantae > Streptophyta > Pinopsida > Araucariales > Araucariaceae > Wollemia > Wollemia nobilis. The sequence continues at coordinate 14,913,713 of JAQPPZ010016724.1, forward strand.
TATTAAGAATTCATTGCCATAGATTCCATACTATTGAGCAATGTCCCAAGAGATGGTCAATACTCTCCTACTTATTACAGAAAACACATTTAGAGGGGCCATGAAAACCCCTTTTCATAAGGTTATCCCAAGATAAAATTCTTCTATTACATACTAACCAAACAAACCTTTTAACTTTAGGAATGCTTGGGCTATCCCAAATATCTCTCCAAATTCTAGTGATATTATTATTATGTTGGTGTTGAACATTATATCCACTTCTTGTTGTGTATTATCCTAAGCTATTCAACTCCCAAATCAATTTATCCTTGGCACCCCTTGAAATAATTATAGTTGTTATCTTTCTACTCAATTGCCTCCTAACATCAATGTCTTGTATACTTGTAAAAAAACTTCTTTCCATTTGTATCTTCCTTATCGATCCTTGTACAAAATGTTTGAAACCCTATCACCGTATTTGTCTTGAAGCAATCTCATACAATGTTTCAAAACTAGATCTAAATTGAGTGGTTTATTATCACACCAAGTATCCATCCAAATAGAATTTTTTTCTCCAATTCCAACCATCCATATTAAACCTTTAATCATAATATAAATAGATTTTTTTAAACCATTCCAAAGAGCAAAACCATTTGGAAGAGAGAATGCAGTAAATATTAAACTTGGGTCATTGGGATCAACATACTTAGAAGAATTCTTTCCCATTGTCTTTGACTCTCTTTGTACAATATCCAGATAACTTTTCCCCTAAGAGCTAAGTTTGCATCTGTAAGAGCTCTTAAACCAAGACCTCCCCTAGTTTTGTCATCACACAACTTGCTCCATTTCACCAAAGAAAATTTCCTTTTATCATGTAAACCTGACCATAAAAAGGATCACATAATAAAGATTAAACTTTTTTCAACTGATTTTGGCATAGAATAAAAAGACATAATATGTTGGAATGGCTTGTAAGACTGACTTAATTAACTACACTCTTCCTGCTAATGATAACCATCTACCTTTCCAAGTTGGAAGTTTATTTTAAAATTTACTAATAACTAGATTCCATAAATCTATCCCCATTCTCCCCTCAAATAAAGGTATCCCTAGATAAGTTGTTGGTAAATTTTTCTCCTCCATTTGAAGCAACCAATAAATTCTTGCTTTGATATTAGTAGGAGTGTTAAGAAAGTAAATTTTGTATTTAGTCCTATTAATTTTTTCCCTGAAGCTCTTTCATACTCTTTTAAAAATTTATTCAAAGCTTTGGCCTCATTTATCCTTGCCCTTCCAAAAAGAGATATATCATCTACAAATTATTGATAGGTGATGTTATTGATGTTATTACTAACCTTAAGTCCACTTATAAACCCATCTTTGTAAACATTATTTAAGTTCCTACTCAAAGCTTATGCCATAATAATGAACAAATAAGGAGATAGAGGATCTCCTTGTCTAAGGCATCTCTTGGCTTTAAAATATTATGTCACTAACCCATTGACCAACACTGAATAAATCCATCTAACCCATTTCTTCCCAAAACCAAACTTATCTAAAATTGCAAAAATAAAATTCCATTTAACCCTATCATAGGCTTTACTCATGTAGACACGGAAAATTTATCCACTTTAGTGGGAAATCTTCCCTGATCCCTTTGTGGGGACCCCTTAGACTTGCCTAGGGCAAGGGTAAAGCTCCTTCCCCTCTTTTACCTTTTTTCTCTCGTTACGCGAAATCATGTCTGATACTTGACGGGGCACGACTTTGCATTGCGAAATCGCGATCGACTCTAATGGGGCACGCTTTCACATTTTTAGGGTTTGATACGTTGAAACCCTAATTTTTTGGGCTTGACGTGTTTCATGTCAGCCCTCCTTAGTTTTCCTTCTCTTTTCACCTTCAAATCCGCTATATAAGGAGGGTTTGATTTCATTTTTTCACACATGCTCACATAATCAACATTCTAAGATTGATGATTTATTTGCTCGCTAACATTTTATTTCTTGTAAAGTATTTTACTCGGTTTGCATCCTTCTTCTTCTTTTTTTGCAAGCAACTTAGAAGTGTGAAGTTTGATTGATTCCTAGTTGTATTGGATAATAGTTGTTCGCTCTTGGTGGATTGTTGTTGAAGCCCTAATGAGAGATCGACTACTTGGAAGATCTCAAACCTTTCTACTTGCTTCCTCGCTCTCTACCAGTTGAAAACATTTTGTTTCATGTTTGATTTCATTCACTGCATCATAGTTTTATTATTTCGCTTCAATATGAGATGTTTCGTCTCACTTCTATGAAATCATGCCCGATCTTCTGTGGGACATGATTTCACCTTGCGTTATTGCGATCACCTATTACATGGTACGATTTTGCCTGAGCTAAATCTGGGGGCAATCTATTGTTTCAATTTTCATCATTGCATTCTAGACTGCATTTAGAGTAGAGTGGTGTATTATGTTTCTGTGATTTCATCATTCTTTTTTGCTATATTGTATTATGTTTCTATGATTTCATCATTCTTTTCTGCTATATTGTATTATGTTTGTTTTCTCCAAAGGTCAATTTTTACTTTTAATTATCAAAGGTCAACTAAAAGGACCTAGGGGGCTTGACTGTTGTGCCTCCAAGCACTATTGTACAATGGCCTAAGTAGGCCCCCTAATGCTAATTATATTTTTCAAGTGTTTGTTAAGTTATATTGCAGGAACAAGAATTATTGATAGCATTGGATAAAAGGATAAAAGCAAAGATAAATCATCGGATAAAATAAGTGTTCTGATTAGTATTTAGGTTGTTTGTTGGATGATTTATTTTTATGTTGTAAATCCTAGATCTAATTTTATTAAAATACATCTAATTAATTTCTAGGTATTTGAAAGATAAACAACATATAGTGTGCATTTAGGGATAATCTTGTTTGTGCATTATTTCTTGAGCCCTTGCTTAAAGGTTGTCTGTTTAGAACCCTAGGTTAGAGAAGCATTCAAAAAAAGAATCTTTCTAGGGTTAGCTCTTGTATTCTTGCATTTTATATTTCTACATTGTCCTTTATCTTTTATAGCATAGATCTAGAAAGACCAAATATAGGTGTTTGTCTTGAATCCCATACATCAAACATTCTTAAAAACCAAAGGACTTGGAGCGAGTCCTTAAACTATTCCTGGTGAACCCTTTCCCCCTAGCACCGAGTGTAGAGAACAACATTCCCCCATGGTTCACCCCAAAGGCTTCTCTCTTGTAGATTCAGCTTTTGGAAATTATACACGATAGGGCAGTTTTTTCCCTCTACATCTTTGGTGACCCCGACGTGAACATCTCCTTTTATTTTTAAACTTTAATCAAGATCATTAATTATGTGTGTTTAGATCAGAAAACATTAAAAAAATAATTTTTGGTGCTTGTTTTTGGGGTCTTAGTTCCCTCCTTTTTTCTTAGTCTCTCTCTCCTTTTCCAATGGCTTCCAACCTTGGGAATGGGAGAAGGATTTTAGGGTTTGATGATATTTTTTAAGAGAATTATCATATTGATAGAGAAAATTTTAACTTTGAGGAAGAAGAGATTGATAATAGTCTTGATCCTATTAAGGGACCTGATGGAAACCTTATGTTTAAATCCTTTTAGCATGTGTGGACCTTTTATAAATATCATAAGCACGCATTAGATGCAGCTTCAGAGGAATAAGCCCTACTTAAGGAAGTTAGACCATCTCATGATAGCTCCTTGAGTGAAACTTTGAATCATAATAATCATATTCATCATCCAACTTATGCTACTACTATAACCACCAATGCTGGAAGGAATCTATAATTCCCTACAACTAGTAGTGCCATTCAAAATATTCAATTTCCTCCTCAATCTGCTTATCTCAACACTATTATCTCTACTCCATCACATGTTAGTCATCCTCTTCAATGAGATGCCACATACTTCAACGATATTAATATATCCAAGGATACTCCTACTCTAGGAAATTTGGTAACAATACATAACAGTGATCCAGAGGTGTAGAATTTTGCAAATATAGTAAAGCAGTTGGTTTCAAAAGTTGATAGGATTCAACCTTCAATTTTTACTTACAATTATAAGGAAGTGTAATCAACCATTGGATCCTATTTTTGTTGCTAGACCTTATCCTAAGCAGTTTTCTATGCCATTTTTAACCATTTATAAGGGTACAGAAGATCTAGTAGAGCATTTAAGAAGATTTAGAACGGCTTGGCATGATCTCATTTATGATGACATGTTGTGACTTAAAACATTTTCTAAGAGCCTTGGTGGCATGGCATTATAGTGGTACTATCAGTTACCCAACTATTCCTTGAAGAACTTTGAAGAAACAACATAGTTATTTGTTCAACAATTTGGTGCTTACATTGAGAAAGAAGTGACAACGAAAGATATCTATAATTTAAAACAAAATAAAGAATAAAGCTTTTCAAAAAAATTGCTTATTGGAGAAGTTTAGTTGGATATGCTTAAGATATTTATTAGTAATTTGCATGAACAATTATTTTATGCATTAGAGACTACTATTATTTTATCTTTTGATCAAGCAATTGATTTAGCAAGAAAATTAGAACATGCTCTCATTAGGAGAGGTCAACGCAAGGTTAAATAAGAGAAGCCTACTAAGTCTCAACACAAGAATAAACACATAGGAGGTGATAGTAGAATGGATAGTAGACTATTAACAATGTTACTAGCAACCCACAAAATATAGTACTTCAAAAACCTTCACAAAGGAACTTTACAAGGTTTAACATGTCTATGAAAGCAGTTTTGAAACAACTTTTAGAAGCTAAGACAATTGAGTTACCTCCTATTAGACAACCAGATACTATAGCTCATTGGTATAAGGTAATTCAACATTGTGCATATCATAGAGTGGAAGGACATTGGATAAATTCTTGTAAAAAGTTGAAACATGTGGTTCAAGATTTAATTGATGTTGAACATCTTAATTTGGGGAATTTATAACCAAACCATCTGTTAATCAAAATGTAATTAGACAGGCAGCTAATAAAGTATCTTATAGAAGTGTACCACACAATTATGATAATAACATGGTTGGTATGATAAGTGCTACTTCAAAAAATTTAGTACAGGATCAACAAATTCAGCGATCTCAACAAAAAATTAGTTTCTCAACAAATATATCTCTTTTGGAACTATTACAGAATTCTCCTACTCATGGAGAAGCCCTAATGATGTTTTCAAGCAACAATTTGCCCCTCCAGATATTCCCCCTAGTGATATGGCCAATATTGTAAGATCTTTTAGGATACATCATCTCGCATTCTCGGATGTTGATATTTCTTTCTCAGACTTGCAAAGGATTCTTCTCTTTACATCACTGCATTTATTGGAGATACTTTTATCAAAATATTCATGATTGATAATGGTTCTTCCCTTAATTTATGCATATATGATTTCTTTCAAAAGTTTGGATTAAAAGAGAAAGATATAACTAAATCCGATGACATCATTAAAACTTTCAACAATGAGTCCCAAGAAGCTTATGGTACCATATCACTTCTCCTCAAAGTTGGACCCAAAATTTTGGATACATTGTTTTATGTGTTATCTTGTTCCATGTATTTTAATCTTCTTTTTGGACGTCCTTGGATCCATGCGATGGAATTTTTCCCTTATACCTTTCATCAATGTGTAAAATTTAAATTTGAAAATCAACCTATTTCTATCTTGGGTGATCCTCATCCATTTGAATTTTGCTCACCAGATGATCTAGCTCAAATTTATTCATCAGATTCCTCATCTAACAAAGCTAAGCAACTTAGAAATTTTGACAAGGAATTATCAATTAATATCTCATCACAAGATCAAGACAACTCTTCTCATCAAGAATTTCTCTTATATAAATATCATAAGGGTTTAGAGTTGAGTTTTAAGGATGAGGAGCCACTCTCTCCTTCATCAATTATGATCTCAAAGCAGTTTATCAAAGATGAGGATCCTCCCTAGAATGATATTTGCTTTGACGGGTTTGTCCCTTGTGCTGCGTAGGTGGAATCTTCTAATTCTCAAGAGGACTTTGGTTCTATGTCTCATGAGGACCTTAAGCAATTAGGAGTGACTCCTACCCCGCCTCCTCTTGAGGATGACTTGTCCATCCTTATTGAGGAAACCATAGATGTGAATATAGATTCTGAGGAAGCCCCTAGAATCCTTAAATTAGGTAAAGCCTTATCTATGGATGAGCAGGAGAAATTGACCAATTTATTAAGAGAGTATCAAGATATTTTTGCTTGGTCATACGCCAACATGCTAGGGCTTGATCCCTCCCTTGTCATGCATCATTTGGTAGGTAAACCTAGTACTAAGCCTTTTAAGTATAAACTTAGGAAGATGCATCGTAAGGTCACCCTATCAGTCAAGTAAGAGCTCCAAAAACTCCTTGATGTTAGTTTTATAAAAGCTATCGACTATTCTGATTGGATCTCCAATATCGTTCCCGTAGCTAAAAAGGAAGGGATAATCAGAATATGTATCGACTTTTGGGACATTAACTTAGCATGTCTCAAGGATGATTTTCCTTTACCCAACATAGATCAGATTGTAGATTTCACTACCCAATGTGGAATGCTTTCGCTTATGGATGGTTTCTCAGGCTACAATCATATTTTTATTGCTCCTAAGGATTAGGCTAAGACAACATTCACTACTTTGTGGGAGATCTTTTGCTGGAAGGTCATGCCTTTTGGCCTGAAAAATACAGGAGCTACCTATCAGCGGGCCATGACTTATATGTTCCATGACATGATGCATGATATTCTCTAGGACTATGTGGACAATAAAGGATCATTTTCGTGATTCAAGGTGAATATTTGAAATGCTTCGACAATACAAGGTTCGTCTTAAACCTGCTAAGTGTGTGTTCAAGGCCTACATATTTTTTTGATGCATTTACTTGGCCTTAAATGCTTCAAAGAGGGGGCAAAATGTACACGCGAATAATTGACTCACTTTAGTGGGCAATCTTCCCTGATCCCTCTAGGGGACCCCTTAGACTTTCCTAGGGCAAGGGTAAGGCTCCTTCCCCTCTTTTTTGCCTTTTTTCCTCTTTATGCGAAATCACGTCAGATGACGGGGTGCAACTTCGCATTGCAAAATCGTGATTGGCCCTAACGGGGCATAATTTCACCTTTAGAGGTTTTAACACATTGAAACCCTAATTTTTTTATCTTAGTGTGTTTTATGTTGGCCCTCCTTGGTTTTCCCACTCTTTTCACCTTCAAATCCGCTATGTAAGGATGGTTTGATTTCACTTTTTCACACATGCTCACATAATTGGTATTCTAAGGATTTATGATTATTTGCTTGCTAACATTTGATTTCTTGCAATGTGTTTTACTCTATCTGCATCCTTCTTCTTCTTCATTGTAAGCAACTTAGAAGTGTGAAGTTTGGTTGATTGCTTGCTATATTGGATTGTTGTTGTTCGCTCTTGGTGGATTGTTGTTGAAGCCCTAAGGAGAGATCAACTACCTAGAAGGTCTCAAACTTTTTTGCTTGTTTTATTGCATGTTTGATTTTGTTTGTTGCATCATAGTTTCATTATTTCGCTTCAATCTAAGATGTTTCATCTCACTTTTGTAAAATTGTGCCCGAACTTCTACGTGATGCGATTTTGCTTTGCATTATCGCGATCGCCTATTAGGGGGCATGATTTTACCTGAGCTAAATCTGGGGGTAATCTGTTGTTCCAGTTTTCATCATTACCTTCTAGACTGCATTTAGAGCATAGTGGTATATTTTATTTTATGTGATTTTATCATTCTTCTTTGCTATATTGTATTATGTTTATTTTACTCCAAAGGTCAATTTTTGCTTTTAATTATCAAAGGTCAGCTAAAAGTACCTAGGGGGCTTGACTACTGCACCTCCAAGCACTATTGTATAGTGGCCTAAGTAGGCCCCCTAATGCTAATTCTATTTTTCAAGTGTTTGTTATCTTGCAGGAATATGAATTATTGATAGCATTCGATAAAAGGATAAAACAAGGATAAATCACCAGATAAGATAAGTGTTTTGATTAGTCTTTAGGCTATTTGTTGAATGCTTTATATTTCTATTGTAAACCCTAGATCTGATTTTATTAAAATACATCTAATTAATTTCTAGGCATTTGAAAGATAAAAAACATATAGTATGCATTTAGAGATAGTCCTGTTTGTGCATTATTTCTTTAGCCCTTGCTTAAAGATTGTTTGTTTAGAACCCTAGGTTAGAGAAGCATTCAAATAAATAATCATTCTAAGGTTAGCTCTTGTATTCTTGCATTATGTATTTCTCCATTGTCTTTTATCTTTTATAGCATAGATCTAGAAAGGCCAAATCTAGGTGTTTGTCATGAATCCCATACACCAAACATTCTTGAAAACCAGAGGACTTGGAGTGAGTCCTTAAACCATTTATGGTGAACCCTTTCCCCTAGAACCGAGTGTAGATAACAACATACCCTCGTGGTTCACCCCAAAGGCTTCTCTCTTGCGGATCCAGCTTTTGGGAATTATACACGGTAGGGTAGTTTTCCCCCTCTACAACTCATATAACATTTTAAGATCATAGCTTTCTCTTTTCTTGACGTTGCTGAATGTATAACTTCATAAGCTACTATGATCCCATCCAAAATTATCTCCCTTTCACAAAATCTCCTTGATCTTATGAAATGATTTTGTCTAACAATGGCCTTAATCTATTCACCATCACTTTGGAAATAATCTTATAAGCCATATTACATAGGCTTATGGATCTAAAAGAATCAAACAATTCAACATCCTTATTTTTTGGAATTAGGGTAAGATAAGTTGCATTTATTTTATAAGGAATGTATTGTTTTATCCTAGATTGTTTCGATGCCACCAATAAAGAATCCTTCACTATATCCCAATTATGTTGGTAAAAAGCTATAGAGAGCCCATCTGGACAAGGGGATTTATCCTTATTAAAGGATAAAATAGCTAAATGAACTTCTTCTAGAGTAATAGGCTCCATCAGTTTCCTATTGTCTTCATTTGTTATAACTGAAGCAACATCTTGAAGAAGTTTATCATTAAGAACTTCGATCTCCTCTAAACTTAGAATATTATGATAAAATGACTTAGCCTCTTTTCTAATATCACTTTGTTCTTCAATCCAAACCCCTTCTATTGATTTAATTCTACCAATTCTAGAAGAATATCTTTGTATTATAACCATCCTATGAAAAAACTTTGTATTTTTATCTCCTTTTAACCAAGATCGTCTTGATTTTAATCTCCACAACTTCTCTTCCTTACTCAAAATATTATGATATTCACTAAGCAACTCCCTTTCCTTTAAGCTTGTATTATTTTCATCACCTTTTTGGAATTTTGAAAGTTTATCTTTAGTTTTTTTTTCTTCTCAAAAATGTTTCCAAAGGTGTTCTTGTTCCATTCTTTTAATCTAGATGTCATAGCTTTAATTTTGTTTGGAAGAGCATACAACCCAACATTACCTAAATAATTCCATGTTTGAGCTATCATATCAACAAATTGAGGATGATCTTCCCACATCTTTTCATATTTAAAATATGATATTTTTTGAATTCACTAACCATCATTTTAACTTTTATTGGTCAGTGATCTAAACCAATCCTTGTTAAGGTATTAATTTTAGCACAAGTTCCTTCATCTAGCCAATGATATGAGAGAATGCATCTATCTAATTTTTCTGCTATTAGGTTATGGCCTCTCTTGTTGTTGGTCCAAGTATAGTTGTCTTCTTCAAACTCAACTTTCCATAGATTGTTGTTTTGAATAAAAACTGAGAAATTTTTCATACTTTGGGTCAATTTCCTAATTCCCCCAATTTTTTCATTCAGCTTGGTAATGGCATTAAAATCTTTAATGATCATGAAACGGGTTTCTTGGTCTTTACTTCTCATAAAGGCCTCAATCCCACTCCAAAATTCTAATCTACCTGACTGATTTGTAGGACCATACACATTGATAAGGATGAAGCGAATATCAGCAAAGTAGCAAGTGACTAAAGAGGCTATCCAATGCCTAGGTATACGAATGGTTACACAAGAGGTTTTAGAAGGATTCCAACAAGTTAGAATTCTCCTTGATGCTCCTTCAGAATCCATAGCATCCCATTCACATCTTGCCCAAAATGCTTTCATAGTTTTTGAAACTTCTTTTATCATTTTAGTTTCTTGGATACAGAGAATATCAGGTTTAGTACTTAAACATAGGTCCCTAATATTCCATGAGATGATAATCATGTCTCATTAGGGGCTTTTGGTCCCTCTTGCGTATTACCAATATCATTTTGTTGTTTGGTAAAAAGAAGTTCAACCAACTTAGTTTGTGTTCCTTTCTCTATGTTAGCTCTTGTTTCTCTGGATCGTGCTTGATAATTTGAGGATTTTCCTCTTTTTGCCTTGCCTATATCAAGAGTAGGTATTATTATTCTATTCCTCAATATTCTTTCACCATTTTTTTTTTCAACATATTTATCCTCTCCTGGCTCTATTATAGAAGCTTTTGACTTATCCTGTTCATTTTCTGGTATTTCCTTATTAATGGCAGAGGTATTAACTTCTAAAATTACATTTTCTTTACCAATTATTTTCTCATGAATGGTGCATGGTACTTCAAGAGAGTCTTCAAAATATGATGAAACACATTCCTTGGGTTTATCGAGAATATTCTTTTTTAAAATTAGGATCATATTGAATAGACAGTTCCTGCTAACATGTTGAAATTGTTGTCCTATGTCCTCTAAGTTTTGATCTTTTTCTTCATAGGCTAAAGCCTCAAAAGAATTGGAATTTCTTCCAGTATCCTTTCTTATTGGTCTCCACTGTTCATTTTCTTCCATTTGAAAACCATCTATATCCATAACCGTTTGTAAATTTCTCTTACAATTTTCTACAAATGATTCTACTGGGCTCTTCTTAGGGCATGATCTCTCAATATGCCTCACCTCATGACATCTTCTACATCTAAAAGATATGTTTTCATAATCTATAGTTTGGATCCACATATTATCCCCATACTTAAGAATGATTGATTCTGGTAAATCTTTACTTATATCAATCATGACCAATATTCGAGCATAAATAGCCAAAAATCCATCTTTTGTTGTATCTGAAATCTCAAGGAATTCTCCTAGAGTGTTGCCTATTGCCTTGAAGGTATCTATTTTCCAAAATTCAATGGGCAATCCAAACATCTTAACCCAAACAGATACTAGGGATAGATTTACATTTTCAAGTGAAAAGCCTTCATACCAACGGGTAAGGAAGAGCCTTGCTCTTCCCATAAACCAAGGACCCCCTTTTAGGATTCTTTCTCTTTCTTCCCTAGAACAAAAATGACTAGGAAGAAACCTTTGGGAAGAAATGATAGAATCACTCTTGGAGACTTCCAACTCTTATCAATTTATTTTTTCAAGGCTAAAGCCCTTGGCCAATACCCATTAAATTTACCAAAAACTGCCCTATCTTGGAGCAATGAGGATCTCTTTGAGGTGCCCTCACTAACCTCTACCACTAGGGATGATTCTAAAGATTTTAACTATAAATTGATCCATGGAAAGGAAACTAAAACTCAAATCTAATGAAATTTATCTGAAAGTTCTATAACAAATATAATATTTAACAAAAACTTTATAAAATTTTCATGCACAATTTCTAAGATAAAGAAAGGGAAAAAAGAACTTAGTTGAAATATTCTTTGTCCAGATAGAATGTCTTGCCTCATTGAAGTCATAGCCCTTCATTGCTCTTCCCATTGTTCGAACCCTAGTTGGCAAATATTGCAATTTCGTTTTTCGCGACTTGAAAAATCATCACTGCCCTTGTTCTGAATGGTTGACTTCACATGGGTGTACCTCCCTCAATATTACTCGAATTTTTGCATATGCCCACTCATTTTAAAGCTATTCAAATTCTGCACAAGTTGGTCCAAGAATCAACTGAATCGGATAAATCTTTGCGAAGATATGGCTCCTAAAATATGAGACTTTTTTTAGAAAAAAAAACCTAATCCTTCGCACTGCAATTTCATTTTTCGCGATTTGAAAAATCGTCACTGCCCTTGTTCCAAATGGTTGATTTCATAGGGTCGTATCTCCCTCAATATTGTTCGGATTTCTGCATATGACCACTCATTTTAAAGCTATTTAAATTTTGCACAAGTTGGTCCAAGAATCAGTTGAATCGGATAATTCTTTGCGAAGATATGGTTCCTAAACGATGAGACATTTTTCAGGAAAAAAAACCCTAATCCTTCACTTTGCAATTTCGTTTTTCACGATTTGAAAAATTGTCACTACCTTTGTTCTAAATGGTTGACTTCAAAGGGTCGTATCTCCCTCAATATTGCTCGTAATTTTGCGTATGACCATTCATTATAAAGCTATTCAAATTTTGCACAAGTTGGTCCAAGAATCAGGTGAATCAGATAACTCTTTGGAAAGATACAACTCCTAAAAGATGAGACATTTTTCTGGAAAAAACCCTAATCATTTGCACTTTGCAATTTCGTTTTTCGCGATTTGAAAATTTGTCACTGCCCTTGTTCTAAATGGTTGACTCACAAGGTCGTATCTCTCTCAATATTGCTCGGATTTTTGCATATAACCACTCATTTTAAAGCTATTCAAATTCTGCACAAGTTGGTCCAAGAATCAGCTGAATCAGATTCTTTTCATATAATGAAGTTAATAATGATCATTTGTAATAATGAAGTTAACATAAAGGATCTGCATCAAACTATATCTAGAAGTTCAATTCATTAAAATTACTTTTGATGGTGCTTTCATAGGGAATTTAAGAAATGTGGGCAGAGGTAGCATTTTTCATAATAATGGAGACAAAGTTCTGACTCACAATCATATGGAACTTCAACTAACTATGAAGAGACTAGGGCACTTCTTACGAGGATCAAGATGGCCATTAAAAAATGATGGAGTTGCATTTTAATTGAAGTAGATTTACAAATTATTATTAATGTTGTTAAGAAAAGTGAATGTCAAGGTTACATCAATAACACTATTGCTTTTTATATCCATCAACTACTAATAGAGGTAGTACTTTAAAATACCAACATGGAGAGAAGAAAATAGGATAGTAGGATAATTTAACCAAACATAATATTGTTCCTTGTCTTGACAAAATTAAAATTTATAAAAGTATTTATACAATGAAGATTTTCTCTCTTAATAAAACTGAGTCGACAAAAAAACAAAATAATTTAAGAAAGATAAAATATATATATTTAATAAAAAGAGAACCTAGATATAACCTAAATAACTTCGTAACAACTATAATGTTATCATAATTTAATAAAAATGACCTTCAATAAATGCCCTATACAATTTATTAAAATATAAACTTTTAATAATAAAATAAAGGTATGACAATCAAAATTTAGATAAGACCAAACTGGCAACCAATTTCTTTTTATGCACACGTCCAAATCAAAACACTAACACAAGATTAAGAAACACAGTTGCACTTAAGATAATGGAATATAGTACAAACACTCATATAAGATAAAGACAAACTCCTTCCATTTAAGATAATAGAATATAGTGCGGATATGAATGTCGATGTAGATGTAGACTAATCAGCAGGTATCACATTAGGCTTTGGCCATTAGATTCTTTAAAATAAACAATAAATATGAGGTTTAGAAACGAATATACTAGCCTATCATTCTATTTTACACTGCAAAAATTTCTATTAAGAATGAAAAGAAGCGTACAGTTGCTGCTTTATCAAATTTGGAAGTTAATTTTATATTCAGATTCTAATGGTTATTATGCATCTAGTTAAATAGAATTTTGTTTCTTTCATTGTATGAACTAGCAGTCTGTCTCACAAGACATTCACATATTTTAACTAGTAGTTGTTTAGTTAAACATTTTCAGGTTTTCTCATCTTTAGATTGGTATGGAAATTTGCATAAGTTGGACAAACTGCTAAGTGGATATTTGCTACAAAAAGATTCAAGTTCAAATATGATATCCATAATGTATATGTCTATCTAATAAGATCAACCAGTTTTAACAGTTTAAACTTGTACCAAATGGTACTTGTGGAGCAATGTTTCAGACAGGTACTTATTTTATAAGAATTTTAAAATTTTGAAATTGAATAATTGAAATAGAGATATTTATTTGAATTTTTTGCATGGGTATAAATTGTATAAAACAATTGCAAGCAATTTAAACAGTTGTAAAATTTTCTGATTTCAAATTTTCAATTTTTACTATAAAATAAGCACCTGCCCCGCAATGGCACCTTCTAAGTGTCAAGTTTCAACAATCTGGCCAGTTTTGCTTGGGTTATTATTATCGAATTCTTGGAAACATGATCCCAACCATTTGCAGCCAGTTTCATCTATGCGAAGATCAAGTTCTTGGTGGCATAGTACTGCCCGTCCACACTTCTAACCTGCTGTAACATTCTCATCATTGAGGATATACAACCACCACCACCTTAAAAAGAAGAATCCCTTGCATAATAATTTTTGCGGAAATAGTCCAAGGGGTTTGGAACATTTTGTCAACCGATTAAATACTTCAACTTTCAAGAGACACAGATTTGAATCTTGCCAGAAAATACATGCATGACCGTCAAAAATGTTGTAAAACCACAATGTGGTCAAGAAATGTTATTGTCATACCACTATGTAGTCAGAATGTAATACAGGTGAGACATATAACCAATTAAAGAAAAACAATTACTAAGAAAATAAGTAGGTATAAAGCAATGTCCCTGTATGAATACTGCAGAGGGATCAGCTAAAAGTCCATTTCCTAGGCTGTGTATGTAGGGATCATTTAAGGCTTACAAAGGAACGGATTGCAAACACACATGGAGAAACATTGCAAACTTCATATGTTTTATTGATGTAAAGTGGTGCCGTTAAATCAGAAATGTGCATTATATACATTAAAATAAAACCCAATTCCCCAGATTGCCTTTATTAAAGGCATGCAGAGTTTACATCAAGAGCCAACCAATGAATTTATCACGTCCTATACAAAACACCAGAGAGAGACATTGTACTAACTTATCATATTGAGTTTTAGGACCAATAAGAAGATTGCCAATAGATTCATAGATGCACAAACTTCATGTTAATGATCACCATGTTCAATCACAGGGGAGCCCTCAACATCCCAAACTCCACCCCATGACATTGATCCACAAGTCATTCCACCACGGATCCGTTTCTGTAGATGTTCCAAGCTTGCAACCCGCTGCATTGAGGGGGTACGACCCATTTTAGTTCCACTAGGCTGCAGTTGTGGTTCCTTGTTCTGTTGTTTAATGCCAGAAACTGCATGAGTCAAGGATGAACCCTGGGTGTCAGTAAACTGTCCTGGATGCATGTAAAGGCTCTCTTCCCCTTGCACAACAGCAGTTGCAGGTAAATCATATGGCCCACCAGTGTATCGCAAGCTGCCAACTGATTGAACCTGAGATGTGTTCCGAAGTGAATGACCCACATTAGCTGCAGCGGCTGCCCGGGAAACCATATCTTCAGCCATCTTAACCTGAAAGAGTAATACCATACTAGGATTTAGCACAGTGAAAATCTAGAACCTGAAATCAAACAAACAAATCAAAGATATCCCTAATTCAGAATGTTTTTAGAAACCTCTAATCAACTGCAAACATTTGATGGAAGTTGAGGAACATATACTTGTTAACTTCAGCGAACTATATTTTATTCAGCAGGAGGCGTTTAAATACAATGCAACAATGCCGGAAATAGTCACGGCTGAACGGAACTGTTACAGGGAAACAGAATTGTTACAACAGTAAGCTACATATTGAATACAGACAAATAAGTACGCTAACATCCCCCTTTATTACATTATTTGGGTAATGTAATAACTAATAGCTATACTAACATCCCCTTACATTATTTTGCAATACAAAGTGAGCTGCGAAACAATTCAAATTTGACACGTCCAAGTGCCTTAGTGAAAATGTCTGCAACTTGAGCATCGGTGGGAATGTCTGAAGCTGAATTCGGTGCTTTGGAACTTCATCTCGAATGAAATGACATTGTGTGTCAATGTGCTTTGTTCTTTCATGATGGACTGGATTCTTGACGAGGTTCAGAACACCATGATTGTCGCAAAACAAGTGTATTGGAGATTTTGATGGATGGCCCATACTTGTCAGAATGCGACGTAACCATATCACTTCGCACACAACTTCACGTGCGGCGCGATATTCTGCCTCTGTTGATGAAATAGCAACCACCTGTTGCTTCTTGCTGTGCCAAGAGACAGGACCGGATCCCAGATGAAAAATGTATCCAGAAGTTGACTTGCGATCATCAAATGATCCGGCATAGTCGGAGTCCGTGTATCCTTGCAAGAAGAATTTGTTGTTCCTCTTGTATTCTAGGCCATATTCCATAGTACCACGGACATAGTGAAGAACACGTTTCTGTTGCTTTCCAATGAGTGGTCTTAGGCTCCTGCATGAACCTCGAAAGATAGTTGACGGCAAATACGAGATCCGGCCTAGTATTGGTCAGATATATGAGACTCCCAATCAGCTGTCGATAGAGAGTACCATCTACCTGAGGTGAGTCATCATATCGCGATAACTGAAGTCCATTCTCCATTGGAGTTGCCATTGGCTTGCAGTCAGTCATGCGATATTTATCCAGCAATGTCTTGGCATACTTTTTCTGAGACACTTTGATGGAGTGCTCCTTCTGGCTGAATTCCAGACCAAGACAAGTAATGGAGAAGTCCGAGATCTGTCATCTCAAAAGATTTGCACAAGTTTCTTTTGACAGTAGAGATCATAGTTTCTGAACTCCCTGTAATGAGCAGATCATCCACATAGAGTACAAGCAACACTATCTCAGAACCACTGTTTCTTGAAATAGAGGTTTGCATCTGACGGACATCTCTTAAATCCATGCTGCATAAGGTGATTGTCCATTTTTATATACCAAGCTCGAGGAGCTTGTTTCAGACCATACAAGGATTTGACCAATTTGCAAACTTTCTGCTGTTGGCCTTCCACTTCAAATCCTTCAGGCTGAGTCATATAGACTTCTTCTTGGAGATCACCATTTAGAAAGGCACTTTTGACATCCATCTGGTGAACTTTCCACCCATATTGTGCTGCCATAGCACACATAACCCGAATTGTGGTCATCCAAGCAGTAGGTGCAAAAGTTTCCTCATAGTCGATGCCTTCCTTTTGAGCATAGCCCTTTGCAACAAGACGGGCCTTATGCTTATCAATTGTTCCATCTGCCTTGTACTTGACTTTATATACCCATTTGCAGCCAATGGGTTTCTTTCCATGTGGCAGATCAACAAGCTTCCAAGTTTTATTTTTCATCAGAGACTCATACTCTGTATCCATAGCGGCCTTCCACTGAGGCTCACTGAGAGCATCTTGCACTGATGCAGGTTCAAGACTATCTATGGTAGACATGAATGCCCTGTCATCATCAATATCCATATCCTCAACTTCTGTACTTGGAGTCACAGAAAGTTCCTCAAAAGATTGACAAAGATCATCAACCTCACCAGTTTCTCTGGCTTCTCTTTCCTTTTGAGCCATACTGCGTGTACGAGGTCTATCCAAATTCAAATTGGGAGGAGTGGATAAATTTGCATCTCTGATTGTATTTGTACACCATTTAGGATTCTTCTTCGGTGGTGGTGAAGAAGATGTAGAAGGACCTCCTGTCTGTGTTGACGAAGGAATCTTCTCTTCCTTAGTTTCCACAATATCTTGGTGTACTTTAGATGTGCTCTGTGATGTGAAAGCTTCATCAAAGACAACATCTCTGCTGATATGAATTTTCTTGGTCAAAGGATCTATCAACCGATATCCTTTAGAGTGCTCAGAATAACCAAGAAAAATACATCTCAGTGTTTTCTCATCTAGCTTCTTCCTTTTCTCTTTCGGTATGTGCATGAAAGCTTGACACCCAAAAATACGTAGATGAGATATGGAGGGTTTTCGACCACTCCATGCTTCCTGTGGAGTCATTCCTTTTAGGGCCTTTGTGGGTGCCCTATTCAACAGATACACTGCAGTGGTGACAGCTTCTGCCCAATATTGTTGCCCAAGAGTAGCTCCTGTGAGCATACAACGAACCATTTCCATGATAGAACGGTTCCTTCTCTCGGCAACTCCATTTTTTTGAGGAGTATAGGCGGTTGTTAAGCTGTCTCTTGATCCCATGCTTATCTAGGAATGCAGAAAATTCATTAGAGGTAAACTCTCCCCCTCGATCCGAGCGGAGGGTTTTAATAGAAGCTCCGACTCCTTCTCAACGGATTTCTTGAACTGCTTGAAGAATGCGAAAGCTTCAGATTTCGGTTGGAGAAAGAAAACCCACATCTTTCGTGAGTAGTCATCTACGAATAAGTGAAAGTACCTCTTCCCTCCACAACTGTTGGGTGTGAAAGGACCGCACTGATCGGTGTGAATTAACTCCGAGAGGTTTTCGTGCTCTTGTAGAGCTCTTCTCAAATGGTACTCTATGCTGCTTTCCTGCCAAGCAGTCAGAGCACACTGGCAATGTGGCAGAAAGGGAAGGAAGACCCTTTACCATCTCATACTTGCTGAGCTCAAGTAAGTAGCCAGAACTAAGATGCCCATATCTCTTGTGCCATAGGGAAGTTGCCTCCTTGGTAGAGACAGTCATGGCAACATGTGGAGTAGAGATAGCATCTAGTGCAAATAAGCCGTGCTTATATGAAGCTGTTGCAATCTGCTTACCCTTCCTGGTAATGGTACAACACTTCTTTCCATTCTCAACACGAAAGTTGACAACCATATTTCTGTCCAGGATTTGTGTCACTGACAGACAAATTGTTGGCCAATCCCGGAACATAGAGGACTTTGTCAATCGACACTTGCCATTAGGAAGAGTGGCTGAACTGTACCCTCTCCACTGAACCCTGTAGGTTTTATCATCCAGCAATGGTGACGGGTTTGCCCTCTTTGGCCACAAATGATTCAAACCACGATCTGTCGCCAATCATATGTTTGCTAGCTCCAGAATCGACATACCAAACAGGATCCCTCTGTGTGGAATCTGTGGTAGTCATGAGCACCTTGTGTGCCCATTCAGAATACGAGTCAGATTCTTCAACAACAACATTCACCGGGGTTGCTTGTTTTTATTTTGTGGTTTGTTTTGGCCTTTTTGCTTGTTCTTATGCCAACACTTGTTGGTGTCATGGTTGTCTTTCTCACAGATCTTGCACCACCTCTTCTTCTGTTGAGGTTGTTTGCCTTTTCCTTTCGTATCTTGTTGAGAATTTCCTCCTTTTTGAAAGTTGCCTCCTTTTTGCCCATTACCTTTCTTCCTAGAACCCTGCCTGTTGGTGTATAGGGCTGTATTGGAAGAATCATCCTTGTGAAGTTGGCGTGCCTCCTGTTGTTGGAGCAGATTGACCAACTCGATGTAGGTAATTTGTCGTTGAGACACCTGGATGGAGGTTATCAACATATCAAATGAAGAAGGTAAAGCTCTCATCACAAGTGAAATGAGAAGCTTTTCGTCCACAGTATCTCCCAGAGAACTCAATTTCTCTTTCAACTCAGACACTCTGCACAGAAAGAGTTCAACTATTTCACCCTGTCTCAAACTCAGGTTATGAAGTTGTTGTTGAAGATGAAGAATGGTGGATTCATTCTTCCCCTCATAGATGGTTCTAAGGGCATCCCATGCCTCTTTACCACTTGCTTTGTCAGCTATATGAGGTTGCACTTCATCTGAAACAGCAAACAAAATGAGCACCTTTGCTCTACTGTCTTTCTTGTCAAAAGCTATCTGATCTGCTGAAGGACCTGTGGATCCTGCTTTTGGTGAAGGCCTAGTTGCTACTCCGGTAACAATATCCCACAAATCTTCCATTTGGAGAATTGCCTTCATCTTATGTTTCCATGGTGTATAATTTGGACCTTTCAATAACTGATGCGGATCAGTCATCAACTTTGCAACAGCGGCCATAGTGAAGGTTCCTTATATCACCAATTGGTCCCCCTTTCGATATACCTTTTGCTAGGCCAATATACCGTACAAAATACCCGCCCTTACGTGAGGGAAACTATAGGTATTTAGAAAGATCAACAAAAATCACCCGCCCTTACGTGAGGGAGACTATAGGTGAGTTTTAGAGATCATACGATACGTGGAACATAAGCGGTGCTGAAAGGGAATCGCCTTGTTGATGGCACCTACCATAGAAGATTCTTCTCATGCGTGGGGCGTAACTTCCCCTAAACACTATGAAGAATACTTCGTCAGGATTTACGCCTAAACACAAGTGCGATAAAGGGTAGTGGATGGAGTAAAAAAATGCAAAAATGGCGTACTTATTCCTCCCCGACGATTTATAGAGAACAAGCTCAGACGTCGTTGTTGCAGCTATATTAGGCGATAGATACAGTAGCCCAAAGCACGACAGCTTTACCTGTAAGTGTGGGCCAGAGGTACCGTTTTTACCGAACGCTGCGGTGCAAATAAATTGCACAGATGGGTTTAATTATTCCGGGGACTTAGGGAGTGTTTTGATTTTAATTTTTAATGTTATAGTGCAAAAATGAAATATGCAACATACAACAAAAAAAATTGCCCACAAGAATAACCCACAAGGTGTCGGTCACAGCCGAAAATGCACCTTTTACAATTTGCCAAATTGCTATTTTTCGAAAAATTACTCACTATCCCCCTTTGATTTTTTGAAAAAATATCCCCCCTTAAAAAAAATTTCTTTAACAAAGCATTTTAATAATTATTATATATTTAAAATTAAAATAAATAATTTTAATTTATATAGTTTTAAAACTTATAAAAAATAAATTAAAATTAAAATTTTAATTTATAAAGTTAAAAAACTATATTAAAAAAATTAAAATTAAAAATTTTAATTAAAAATTAATAATTAAAAAAAATAACTTTGAAAAAAAATTATACCTTGGGGGGAGTCGGCGGGATTTGAACCCCCGACCTGCAGGCTCCCTGAGCCTTACCGCACGGCTCACGACCACGTGAGCCAGCGGGCTGATCCGAGAGGATCAGTCAACCTCCTCCCTTTTCAACCCGAATGGTCCTCCTCCTCGGCCTCGCGCGCTGCTGCTCTGCGGTCTGCGATAACTTCGGCTCCCGGCACTCTACGTTTTTTTTTCTTTTTTTTTTTTTTTTTTTTTTTTAAACGGGGGAGCCTTCAACCGGATCTGGTTTTTTTTTTTTTTTTTTTTAAAACGGGGGAGCGCGTTTCGCGCTGGGGGGGGGGGGGGGTTTATACCCGGCCGAAAATTTTAAATTTCCCGCCGGTGAGGGGGGTCGCTTTGGGGAGCGCGCCACCAACGCGGTGGGGGGGGGGGCTTGCGTCCAGATAGGACGCGCGGGCCTCCTCCTGCGTCGCCCGCGTGGCTGGACGCGCGGACCTTCCGTCCGCGTGGCGCTGCCTGCGCGCGAAACTTCCGTCCGCGTGGCGCGGGCGTGTCACAGCACCCCTGCGCGCGTTGGACGGGATGGGGGGTGGTGGCGCATACGCGTCACCGCTCTGCTGCCTCGCGCGCAGCGGTTCCTCCCTGCGCGATCCGCAGCAAGGGAGGGCGGGGGGGCGGCAGCACGCGAACGTACGTGCTGCGCTGCGTCCGCGGAGCGCTGCCTCCAGTCCTTCCCTTTGTCGCGCGCTGTCTGCGCACTGCGTCCCGCAGTTTTTTTTTTTTTTTTTTTCAGCTGCTTTGCTTTCACGCGACTGCGTGATTAAACACGAAAATTTAAAAAAAAATTCTCGCTGTCGGGAAAAAAATGCGTTCATAAAAAACGCACAGCAACTCTTTCCAGCATCCACCTTCCGCCTCCAACCTGCTCTTACTGCTCCCTGCTTTCTGGCTCTGATGCCATGTTAACTTCAGCGAACAATATTTTATTCAGCAGGAGGCGTTTAAATACAATGCAACAATGCCGGAAATAGTCACGGCTGAACGGAACTGTTACAGGGAAACAGAATTGTTACAACAGTAAGCTACATATTGAATACAGACAAATAAGTACGCTAACAATACTATCATAACACCCATTGTGGCTTCTCCCTACACTAATGGTAGAGATTTTACGTCCAATTTCCAAACAAGACCCTGATAAGATATTAAATACTGCTCGGTTAGTTACAATGTCAATAGAGTAAATTTCAATTGTTGAAGCTCTTCCTGTCACTTGTATAGGTACCATCCATTAATTTTTTAAATGCAATGTACAATCTGCATGAACTTCAAAGCTCCATTCAGTTATATATTCTATTTACCCATCGCAGGATGTATTGGGTAAACTGCTAACTATGCTGCGGTCCGTAACATGAAGGGCTAAATATAAGGGCCCTTGAATGTAATTTAATGTGCTCTTCCCCATTTAAGACTTAAAGCTGTTTGCATGTTTTAGAGGTTCCATCTGCCCATGATGTAAACTCTCTGCCGTGAACTGGGGCAACAGGCTCCACCAAATTTGACGCATATCACTCTCGCATCAATATTCAAGTGTGAATATTACATGATTATCCATGATAGGGTATTTAGAAATTCCTCAAGAACATTTGCTAATATGTCTCCAGTACATAATCCGTTAATCCAATTCATTCTCATATACTTGGCATTTTAGATGAATCAATAAATGTTATGACATGTACAAATACTTTCAAAGGCTGAAAATGACAAGATCCTTCTATTTTTATTCTTGAGTCTGACATTATGCTTGCCTTTTCTGTTAGCAGATAATGTAAATCCATTGTTTTCTCTTACTTAACCTTATACTCTATATAAACTACATGTTTCCATATTTTTGCAAGAAGCTGGTCATGATACATCAAAGCTCCTTAATGAATTAAAGCTCTTTGGTTTCTGTGTTGCTATCCTCACTTATCTTAGTTTACAAGGATGGACAAAGTAATAACTGACTATTATAGTTGCAAGAAGCCAATCAGGCAGATGGTAGTAAAGATCTGTCAACTATCTATTTGCAATTCCTGTCAAAGCCAACTATCATATATTAATACTTAGTCGTTAACGGTGTTTCAAGTAAAAGGTCAACATTAAGGATTCCCCATAGTAAATTTAACAACTTAAATAAAAAAATGTTATTCATTTATAACCCTAATTCATAGGTGCAAGACGTAATGTCCCCATCTTAGTCAGCTTCAGAGTGCAGAGTGGACTTGCCTATTCATGGGGTTCCGTAGGCAATGTCGTGTGTTTAGGGACCACCAGGTGATGAGATGTTACTGTTGGACATTCTGCATTTCCAGTTGTCATCTTACAGGACCGTTTCTAGCAGTAATTCAGGGGACTTACTATTTTTAGTAAGTCAATCAGGAGCAGTTTCTTGGAAAACGGATGTTACGTCTAAGCAGTATGGCCAAATGGGTATCCGTTTCTATTTTTTGTTTGATGGTTTGATCAGTGGAGGCCCGAGATTTTAATGTGTAAAGTTTAATATGTTATATTTAATTGATATAACATAGTTTTACTTTATAAATTCATATTTCAATGTTAAGGGGGCCTTATAGCCACTTAAAAGAAAGGGAGCTAAATAAAGAATTAAATTAAGTGGGTCATGAGGTGGTACGACCCCTTGTGGACATAAGGAAAATGAAATGAATTAAAATTTAAAAAAAAAAACAAATACCTCCTCTATTTGGCCGACCTTTTTGGGGGATTGAAATAAAAAGAGAAAGAGAGCTTCATTTGTGCATCTTTGGCATTTGAGTATTCTTGTTTGGAGAGAAGAAGGATTTGCAGAGGGTTCTCTTTGCAGATTTTGCTTGTAGGTGACGGAAACCACCTTCAGGATCAGCACTTTCGGAGTTGGAAGACACTCTCAGGGTGCTCTAGGGCAATCTTATATCAAAGGTTGCATTTTGTGCTTATTGTTTGCAGATTTCAGTTGGGGTTTTGAGGAGATTGACAAGATTTGTAAGAGTTTGTTGTGGTATTCATTTCCTACCATCTATTCCAGCTTAGCCGCCCCAATTGCAGATATTTTTATGCATTTACATAGCGATTTGGGCTAGGGTTTCATTGGTGGTTTAGAGACATTGGTCATTTTGCCCAGCCGTACCAGTGTGGAACTATTCCAGCAGAGTTCGTGGCACTTTGAGACATTCCTTAGGCAGTCGTACTTTACAGCCTGTTGGTCGTACCAGTGAAGGAAGTACGTGGGGTTTCTTTGTGCAAAAAAACACCCCTTCTTTGGTCGCCTTTCTGGCTTCTATCATTGGCGCCTAGCATTGTATTCGCCATACTTTGTATTATCTTGCTGGAGAATGTTATATTTTTGATGAAGTGAATGAAATAATAGAGTTCCAGTGTTGCTGTTGCAAATTCCAGAAAATTCCAGATTTGCGAATCTCCTGGTACTTTCACTTTTATGCAATTTTGTTAAAAGGGTTTTGAGATTTATGTTTGTAATATCTTGTGCCCGAATTTCATGTCATTTGGATAAGTATTTTGAAAATCATGCTCATTTCCAGTTAGCTGTAATTTGCTGGTAACCAGTGTTAATCCAGCCAACTTCAAAAATTCATAGTTTTTGGATATGATTGAATCTTGCAAATTCCTTTGGTAAAATTGAAGATTAAGGTGTTATCTTGCTATTCCCAAGTTTGTAGATTTTTTGGGTGCATAGATTAAAAGTTGTACAAGTTTAAAGTTGGCACCTCTGAAGTTGTTAAAACACATAAAATCACAAACAATACAAAAAACCAAAAAAAATTCAAAACAAGGGCAGAAATTTGGTGTTCAAATGGGGGTTGGACATTACATTGGTATCAGAGCTCAGCTCACCCTGCCAGCCTGTTGGGGAATTGTTAATTGACGCATGTTACAGCATGGACACAAATTATAGTTGCAGCAGTAATAGCTTGATGAAGCCACTCAGTGAAGAAGAGGTATTTTGGGAAGATTATAATGCATATCAATCAATGGGAGTTGATTATCAAAATGTTATGTCATTTGCAGATTTTATGGACTTCCTTATTAAGTATGATTTGAGGGTAAAAAGGAATCCCGAAAATTTGTGTGTTAAGCTTTATATTGCAGGTAAGGCAATTGAACATCCATGCTTGTCAAAATAAAACCTTCTCTGTACTTTAAGGGATGTGGAGAAAGGTTTAGTCAAGATAGCTAGCCCACCTTCTCACATTATGCAGGTTGCTTTGAATCCTTTGGTGTTTTCTTTGGTTAAGCCAAATTTATTGAGTCATCCGGATGAGGAGGTAAGACTTATGGTTGCTTCTTGTTTGAGTGAGATCATGAGATTTTCGGCACCTGAAGCTCCTTATTGTGATAATACATTGGAAAAGATAATTTTGTTGTTGGTGGATAGTTTCCAGAATATTGATGATTGCACATGTTCTCATTTCTCTAGAAGGGTTGCTATTCTTGAAACATTTGCTAAACTCAGAATGAGTAACATTATGTTGGATTTGGGATTAAATGATTTGATTCACAAAATGTTTCACTTTTTCATTGTTACAGTCAGAAAAGAACATGCTGATAATGTTATTGTTGCCATGCGAACCATTATGGTTTTGACCATTAATGAAAGTGATGCTATCTCCCAGCCCATTTTATCTATGTTATTGGGTGTTTTGAGGCTAGAACAGGGTATTTTTTCAGCTGCATATAAATTGGTTAGCTGTGTGTTCAAACAATGTGAGGAGAAATTGAAACCTTACTTGGCTAATAAAGAGCAGGTGGAACAAGAGGAAAAGAACACTACATTGGTTTTTATTGCAGAATTAGACCACTCAAAGGGAAGTTCTAAGGATGATCAATGCTTTGATGGCACTAGTAGGATTGATGCTAATGATGACAAATTTGTTAAGTTTACTAATGCCAATGCAGAGACCAAGAATGTTGAATTTATTGCAGCAACCAACTATGATGAGTACATTGATATAATTTCAGATGTTAAGCATGTTGTTGGAAATACAGATTTTCAATCAGTACCTGATGATAGCTATGAGGGAAAATTGGTTCATAATGCTGATTATGATGCCTTTTCAGATTTAATGCTTGATGACACAATTACCTATGTTGATAAGAACCTTGATGCATTTTCAGATGACCATAGGACTGATGTGTTTCAGAGAGAGCATGTGAATAAGGGAGTTCGGGACAGTCACACCTTCCTTGATCTGGAGAGCAACTCATTCAGTAAGGTAATTCCTCATGAAGAGTACAATGTTCATTTGATTTCTCAACATGGTGATCAGCTTATTGTACCATGGGATCCGGGTGTGTTGGCACCTAAGTTTGACGAAGAACCACTTGGGAATGAAATTCCTCTTGCCCCAAGTGATGAACTATCAGTAGAGCGAATGATAAGCAAAGAGGAAGCCAAGGCAAATGATTTTTTTGAAGACCATTGCCAGGTATATAATTCTGAAATTTTAATGCAAAAATAAAGGACTTGTAGAAAATTTGTCTGAAATTTTAATGCAAAAATAAAGGACTTGTGAAGACACAATTGTTGCAGCCCTATCCCGTGTTGATCACACTCATAAATTTGTTGAAGAGCTTTATTGGAAGGCTCATATTGAGAGGAGGCAAAAGGGTGTTGAAGGGATAATCTCTATTGTTGATTTACAAACATTGAAAGTAGCCTTGGAAACCATGAAATCAGATTTCATAAATATACTTACAGACAGGGATCATTCTATCAAGCTTGCTGAAGAGACCCTTGGTGCATTAAAGGGTAAAGAGGAAGAAGTTGATAGGCTCACTCTTGAGCTTGAGTCAACTAGAGTCTCATTATTAGATGCTCACATGACATTGCATGAAACTGAAAGGGAACTTGCTGCTGTTATAAAAACTAGAGAACAAGAGAATAAGGATAGAGCCATGGAGATTGGGCAGTTGGTTGATGAGCTCGATAGCATTCAGGAGGACTTTGAGTTAGTCCATTGTCCAATGAAATCAGATTGTGTAAATTTGGATCAGCAGGTTAATTGGGATGAGTATAAGGATAATGACAATTTCCAGTGGGTCGGCAATCCATTGTTTGAAATGGATAGTGAGACATCATTTGATAACCCACTCTTCGAGATGCATGAGGTTGGCTTGCTTCCTATGACGGATCATGAAGACATTGACCGTTGTGACATGGTGATGGATCTTGTGGAGACACCACAAGGAGAGGATATTAATAATGATTCAACAACTGATGGGATGGAGAGGCCTTGTGTTGTACCAACATATATTCCTACATATTCCATAGTTAACATTCATATGATGTATGGTATGGTGCTGCCACAGTATGACAGAGCTTTTGGGAACATGAGCTTCTACACCCAACATCGCATGCTGAGGACGATGGAAGGTGCGTGCCTTGGGAGATGGTTGACCAAATGAATAAGAAGTATGTTGCTGCTACACTTTTGATCAGCCACCTTATGAATCCATTTGTGATCATGCAAGTGGATTGGAGCGAAGTATTGAAAAAAAATTGGCGACTTGCAGAGTTAGTGACTTATTCGGAGGTAATTTCAGTTTGGAATATGATTGGGTTTTTCACTTTAGATGACAGATTTCTTATTTGCAGCAGTGGTTACTCATGTGGTACGCTGATTTTTCTAAAATCAAACTTTGAGATGCTTATTTTAGCTTTGGACAGCGGGATATATCTTCATTTTTGGACATCTTGTGAGTGTGGTTGCAGCCACTTCATGTTGATGATTGATATTTCTTCTGATATTACTCATTTGTTTGCTGCTGATTGGGAGTGTTGGGCTGTTTTGGTTCATTCACTTGACACTGGGAGATTGAGTGTCAATATGGTGTTTGTTGATTTCAATGGCAGATGCATTTCCCGGTTGATCATTTCCAGAATTAATACTGCTGTCCAGAATTAATTGTGTTTTTGAGGAGTTTCATAGATAATTTCAATAGGGGTAGATTGATGTGCAGAATTAATACTGCTGTGCAAAGTCTTTTTGAGATAGTTTCTTGGAAAACGGATGTTACGTCTAAGCAATATGGCCAAATGGGTATCCGTTTCTATTTTTTGTTTGATGGTTTGATCAGTGGAGGCCCGAGATTTTAATGTGTAAAATTTAATATGTTATATTTAATTGTTATAACATAGTTTTACTTTATAAATTCATATTTCAATG
Organism: Wollemia nobilis; assembly: GCA_028583015.1. Classification (NCBI taxonomy): domain Eukaryota; kingdom Viridiplantae; phylum Streptophyta; class Pinopsida; order Araucariales; family Araucariaceae; genus Wollemia; species Wollemia nobilis. The sequence goes on from JAQPPZ010016724.1 coordinate 14,941,876, forward strand.
TTAAAGGGGGCCTTATAGCCACATAAAAGAAAGGGAGCTAAATAAAGAATTAAATTAAGTGGGTCATGAGTACAACCCCTTGTGGACATAAGGAAAATGAAATGAATTAAAATTTAAAAAAAAAACAAATACCTCCTCTATTTGGCCGACCTTTTTGGGGGATTGAAATAAAAAGAGAAAGAGAGCTTCATTTGTGGATCTTTGGCATTTGAGTATTCTTGTTTGGAGAGAAGAAGGATTTGCAGAGGGTTCTCTTTGCAGATTTTGCTTGTAGGTGACAGAAACCACCTTCAGGATCAGCACTTTCAGAATTGGAAGACACTCTCAAGGTGCTCTAGGGCAATCATATATCAGAGGTTGCATTTTGTACTTATTGTTTGCAGATTTTAGTTGGGGTTCTGAGGAGATTGACAAGATTTGTAAGTTTGTTGTGGTATTCATTTCCTACCATCTATTCCAGCTTAGCCGCCCCAATTGCAGATATTTTTATGTATTTACATAGCGATTTGGGCTAGGGTTTCATTGGTGGTTTAAAGACATTGGTCATTTTGCCCAGCCGTACCAGTGTGGAATTATTCCAACAGAGTTCGTGGCACTTTAAGACATTCCTTAGGCAGCCGTACTTTACACCCTGTTGGCCGTACCAGTGAAGGAAGTAGGTGGAATTTCTTGTGCAAAAAACACCCCTTCTTTGGTTGCCTTTCTGGCTTCTATCATTGGCACCTAGCATCGTATTCGCCATACTTTGTATTATCTTGTTGGAGAATGTTATATTTTTTATTAAGTGAATGAAATAATAGAGTTCCAGTGTTGCTGTTGCAAATTCCAGAAAATTCCAGATTTGCGAATCTCCTGGTACTTTCACTTTTATGCAATTTTGTTAAAAGGGTTTTGAGATTTATGTTTGTAATATCTTGTGCCCGAATTTCATGTCATTTGGATAAGTATTTTGAAATCATGCTCATTTCCAGTTAGCTGTAATTTGCTGGTAACCAGTGTTAATCCAGCCAACTCCAAAAATTCATAGTTTTTGGATATGATTGAATCTTGCAAATTCCTTTGGTAAAATTGAAGATTAAGGTGTTATCTTGCTATTCCCAAGTTTGTAGATTTTTTGGGTGCATAGATTAAAATCTGTACAAGTTTTAAGTTGGCACCTCTGAAGCTGTTAAAACACATAAAATCACAAACAATACAAAAAACCCAAAATAATTCAAAACAAGGGCATAAATTTGGTGTTCAAATAAAGGTTGGACATTACACAAGATTTGGTTCTTAGCTTACACAATAACATAGTTTACAAATAAATTTACAAAGATGTGGACATGTTCTGAAACTTTTCAACAAAAAGGAAAAGACCCTCTAGTAAATGTACTTTTAAGTTCACTCTAATTACTTTAGTTAAATTCAGAAAGGGTACGCTTTTCTGCATTGTTGGCCATGTTTTGAGTTTTTAAGTTTACTGGGATTAACTAGGAATTTTGCACCATATGGGGTTTTTCCTGGCATTTACCTACTGTTGGGGAAAGGGGGAAAAAAATGGCAGCTTTATGTGTTTGTTTTCCAAAGACTTTGCACATCAATCTACCCATGGAAATTGTTGTGCAATCATCAATATATCCATGTGCAATCATCTATGAAACTCCTCAAAAACAAAAATGGACAATTATTTCAAAAGGAAAATCTTCACAGCTCTCTATTTGCTTGTTAGAAAGGTGATGTAAGTAATTATCAACAGATGATGAGGAACTAGGCATGGAAACATCTCTTAGGGAATGAATTTAGGTCCTCAGCTTAAATCCATTTAAAATGTTAGAATTATAAACACCTAATCTTCAAAAATGATACAGATTATATTTGAGCAACAATCACAAAACTTGAGAACTAGACTCAATAGCTCTACTGTGACCAGCAACAGTGATAGACACCCCCCAAAAAAAAGAATAACTCAATCATTCAAAAATAAAGTTTGAAAGCATCATTTTGCAGGGTAGAAAATAAATCAAAAATAATGATTGCAAACCTTTGCCCTCAATGCTTCAACATCAGACTTCAGCACCCGATTATCCACAGCAGCTTCATTGTACTTATGGCTGATTTCTGTGAAGCGCTTATACAAAGTAGAGTTTTCTAGTCTTAACTGGGCAACCTGTGAAGACATAAGAATTTTAACCAATAACAACAATAACAGCTATAGCTTCTATTTTGATAAAATGCTCATAAAGATGATGAATATAGGACAGACATACTTGCATCTCTAGATCAGTTAAATGTGCTTGTTTTCTTCTCCTTGACCGTCTTGCAGACTCTCTATTTGACAGCATTCTGAAATCCAAAGCATGTTTCATTCAGTTCTGGGATAAAGATCAATTATTATTAATGGAACCACTATCAAAATGAATTAATAAATTGCTGGCTAAATGAACAATTATATTTATAAACAGATTCTATAAATTTTCCAAAGGGACAATTCAGTTCTGCCTTAAAGATCAATTATTATAAATCACACCACTATCAAAATGAATTTAATGCAATTAAATTGCTGGCTAAGTGGACACTCTTTTGTATAAACAGATTTTATTAAGTTTCCAGGGGATAAAACCAAAATCATGGTGAATTTTGATCCTTTTCATAGCATTAACAAAATGAGGCAATTATGAGTCGCATACATCAAAACCTAGAGCTACATTCCTCATTTCATCCCTTCCCTGTTCTTCTGGATCTGTTATTTTAGGCAATATGCATAAAAGCTAACTTTGAAGCGTTATGTCTTCTCCCCAGATGGCCAGTCCTTGAAGTCGGATATCTTTGTCAAGGAACTTTTGCACATGCATGAAGAGTTCTAGGATTACATCCATGACATGTTCTTTGTCAACCACCACTTCACTAGAAAGCTCGAGAGTGAAATCTTAATTTTTATGGGTCAATCATAAAGGCCAAATTTGACTATTTTTGAAACCTCCCATGGAATACTTTGTTGCAGGGCTAGAAATGCATACATCAGATCAGGTTTGTGACATTCCCAAGTTGCACATTAGCAGTTTATAGCCATTATAACCACACCATCAATTCATTCACAACGAACAATGCAACTATGAGAGAAGTCACACTTAACCCCAACACTTTAATATGTACTGTCTATATGGAGTACACAGTCACCCACCAGTTGTAGTGATGGTATTGAAAGTAAATGCAAAGTATAAACTGCTTGGTGTATGTATGACGGCCATTAAGGCAATCAACAAATGTGGGATCATATTTGTACCATCAAATGGTTCTCAAAACCTACCCATAAAGGATGTTCATGTTTCCAGCATGTTTCTATAGACGAGCCTCATATGCCAGGTAGTATTCCCCACTACATAACAATGTTATACTGTGTATTTTTATGTAATTGGATTTTATCTTATTGATATATCAGCATTTTCCTCTTCTCTGCTATTAACATTGCTTCAAGGTGATTGTGCACTTTGTTGGGGTCCCCATGCCTCGTCATTACTACCAATGTCTATGTGGAGAAAGGTTCATAAAAGAAATGAGCACTCTTGGAAACAGTCATCGAAGGATGACTCCAGCGTTAAAAGTTACATAATTGAAAATTCTATAAACTAAAATAAAAATAATTCCCTTATGCCCTACAAATCAGCTCAAATATCAGAAATCATAACTCTTACAATATACATACCTGGAATATGCATCATAAGTATTACTTACAAACATACTGATTGAATTTAACAATGAAAACATTATGATGGCATCCCAACAATCACTTAACAATAAAACAGCAGATAAAAGAAAAAGCAAATAGGCTCAGATGCTGGTAAGGGATTAACAGCAAAAGAATATGTAGGCTAACTCCCATCAGGGGTTCAAAACTTCAAATCATCAATGAAATTTGTCATGTACGTAATTTGTAGCCTCTGAAACACAATAATTTGTGAAATCATGCATGGTTGACACATAAGCTGCTTTCCAAAAAAATATCAGAGTTAAAAACAAATAAAGCAATTTCTAGTGTCAACACAGTGCTTACATAACTTAAGTCACTTTACTTCTATACAAATCACTGTACCTCTCAAAACAATTTTGAGACAATAGACTATTGATGCTGATGCTAGACCTACAATTACTATATTGTTATTATGAATGAGACGGATCGCCAGTGTTGATGACAAGAAGCTCATACCCTTTTGGCACACAGAACTGTCCGACTCTCTGGAAGGTTTCCCAGATGCGTAATTATTTGCATTCAAGGCCCAATTTGTGTTTTTTTGGGTCTTCTTATCAATTATCTTCATATGATGTGTGGCTCCAAATTAATTGGTTTCATGTTATTATATACAATTTTTTATCCAAATATGGATTGCCTACAGATGTAAACATCATCAGGCAGCGTTCCATTTAATTTGGAGAATATGTAAAAGGAATTGATCCAGACAATAAAAAACAACAAGAAACAGGGAAGATGCTGGAAAAATGTGGACTGGTCTAGGGATTTTCTAAGAGTAGCAGACCTGCCATTGTCACGCTTGCAGAGAAGAATATAGTTGCAGAGTAGACCACAATTCATGTTTTACAGTGAAAACCCTTTTGGTACATGGGAAAATGAGATTAAAGAGTTCCAAGCTTGGCCAGGGAAGGTGACCAAGAAACTAAAATGTCAGAAATGAAGAACAAGCAATGCAAAGTGAGGACTGACATTTACATCCTATTGAAAGGATTTAGAAAAGGTTGGATGCGCCAGGTGGAGGTATGGAATACTTAGTGCAGCCCTCCAAAACTAGGGTATGCAGGGTGTGAGGGTGCAAGGATATATAGGGTTCAAACATTGGAAACTCAGGTATGCTGTAATGAAATTGTTGAGTTTTAATGATAAGTTGGGTATGCGGTAAGAAAATTGTAAAGTTGAACATAAAAGTGTCACAATGTTTAGTGAAATAAAAAAACTAAATTCAAATATGTGAGTTGCAAAGGTTTTAAGCAAGAGTTAGAGCAATCTTTTTAGAAATGTGGAGAGGAGTGGATGGTAAATTTTCCCAGATTTTTCTTTTCTTTTTGATTGCAAGGTTTAACTCACACAAAGGCGTAAATGACAGGCAATGTACCCAGTTTGTCATGGTGTGCCAACATGCACTCAAGGAAGGGGTACGTTTTGCACCCCTACTCAAGTACAGTATGGGTGCATCTCAAATGCGAACCAAAAAGTGGTCACATATCTGACACCAGACAAATAGGGATTTAAGGTTCTTTTAGTCACTTAGGCAGATTGAGTATGGAAAGAGTATATTTTAATGAGCAAGGTAGAAGTCTGAAGTTTCCAAGCTGCATGAGGACATCACTTGCACATAATAAAGACCGTTTGACATAAAGTATAACTTTCTTTGGTGGAGTTCTATTCCCCTATACGGTTTTCCCCACATTAAAGCAGTGTTGAAAAAATATTCAAAAAATTGCAATTATCATAATTTTTTCCAGCACTCTGATTTAGTCGAGTAGTCAATTTTTTCAAAACATTGCCAATATTTTCCACAAAAGGGATAAAAATCACAATTTTTGCTGATTTTTTTCTCATTAATTGCCAATCTGATTTTTTCCAGACCTTGCCAATGACAATCTTTTCAACTTTGCACAAATGTGAGTCAATTGCATGAATATGCTGTTCTGTTCTCATTTTACATATTCCTCTCCTTTCTCTTACTTTGCTACAAGTATTATTTTTATCAATTGAACACCTTGTAAATACGCTTCCCATTTTCACATGTTGGACTTCAATAGCATGTTCACTAAAATCAGCTTCCAAAAAGAAATAAATATGTCCGATGAATATTGTTCAATCATAGAAGAATTCGAAACTTTAAAAAAAAATGGATATTGTTGATATTGCCATGGGAATCTTCCAGCTGGTTATTATTTCTTGATATTAAGTAAAAGACTGGCCTGATTTTCCGGAACATGAGGATAGTTATCAACCTCATGTCACACCTTTCACTAGATACAATAAAAAGCTACCGTCCAAGAACAATTTCATGACAATATGTTTCAACATTGAAAAAGTACAGCATCTTGTGAATGATTTCGTATGAGCCATATTTTCATGGCGCTGTGAATCTAATGTATTATAATAGATTGAGAGAAAGAAACAAAGGAACAAATCGAATAATAAATTTTTTATCATAAATCACATGATAGCATTGAATAATAATAACTTAATAATAAATTACAACAATAGAAACCTATAAGAGAGATGTACAGCTATTATAGACTTTTTCTAGCAATCAAGCAATCTATTATACAACAATGTACACTAAGAACCGAAAAGAGATATGGAAGATAGAATGGTTCATCTTCCATTGGTTACTAAAGATATGATGATAGGAAAAATGGTGATTTGTTAGTTTCGCTAGATCTAATGCCCAGGGTCATATCTCCTTCATTGTAGCTCCAATATTCTATCATGGTCCCATTTCTAGAATGAAGCTCTGTTGATGATCCGATAAGATGAGATTTTCAAATTTGCACCTTGCACTTTCTTTAAAATTTGAAAATACAAATTGTTCTTCTCGAAATTTGACTTTAAAACTTGCAATGGTGTGAATCTAGATTTTGTCTCTTTCAATGCATTTGATGCTGAACAGCCACCATGATTGGTTGCCACTAATGAAAAGAAATGGCCTCCATTGCATCATATTTTGAAATCAAATGTGGAAACATCTTTTCTAATTGTTTCTTGGTGAATATGGTAAGCAACTTTGACAGATTTGACAATGGTATGGACTAGCTATAGGTGTCCTTGGTCCTTGTATTGACAATCTAATCATTCTTTGCAAGTATAACATAATCAAGATTTATATATGTGGGCTCTAGTTGTTCTACTGCCTTTGGAATATTCAACCAAGGAGGAAAACATGGATGGAGGATCTCCAGGTTGAACATAGGCTAAAACAAGGCAGGGTAGAAGATTGAGCTCGAAGACATTCTCCTCCATGTACTTGCTAATGGTTTTAGGATCAGAGTGAAGTGACCTGATCCTCATGTTAAGATCTTTGATTCTATTTCTGCAAATGTAACCATACCTTGTATGCTGTTATCAACCTCGTATTGGCATAGAACTCGATGATTGTCATTGTGTTGCTTGTATCTAGGATAAGTTTTCTATTGAATGTTATTAAATTCTTGATGAATGTTCAAAATCTATTCAATGAACCTTGTTTCTTTTTCTAATTCCTTCTGAACATATTACTTTTGTTCCAACACCAGCGGAAGGGTTACATCAACGGGTGACAATGGTTGGAACCTCATGACACTTGAAATAGATTGTTCTAGTGGACTCGTGTAAAGGTCTGCTAATGCAGGACAACTTTTCTGATGTGCTTGGACATTTTGAATTATATATTCTAAGAAGATGCAATGTCATCCAATTACCACAGTTGTTTGTTGATCTATCTATGGATTGAAATTTTGAATGCAATCGGCCTAGTCAGTTTTCTATCTATTATAGCCCAAAGAATGGACAAGACAGTGCTCAAGAATTTGGTATGCCTATTCATACAGGTGTTTTTGGCAAACCAAAATGGTCCCACACATGATAAAATTAAGCTTTGAAATTTCAAGATAGCCATTTGAAAATCTACTACCAAAAGTACATAACAACTACCATGCTTAGTTGTAGATAAAACTAACAAAAAGTGCATTGAAACCGAATCCCAAGGATTGGTAGGTGTTGGAGTGAGGTATACATCTCAGTTTGTTGTTTGCAGGCAAGGCAACTACACAGGTAGTGCATGATTAAATATACTTGGTGGCATCACATTAAATCTCTGGCCAATGTAAATATTTTATTAGTTTTACCAAGGTCTTCTCTAAATCAAACTGCCTCGCTACTCTGTAATGACCCTCCCATATTATCTTTTGATGATCGTACAAAGACCTGTCCCAACTGACAAAGAAGTCCACTTTCAATAAAAATAGAAAAACTTGCTTAGAAAGGAGCATTCAGTGAAGGAGACCTACCAAGCAAGTTTATGGAAAGATTTACTTGATTGTAAAGTGGTATTCTGGTTGGTGTTAAGCTGTAGTCATATTTTGTAACAATCTCATTCAGTGATATGATGATTGGAAAAATGACAGTTTGGTTGTTTTGGTAAGTCCACTTCCCAAGGTCATTTATCCTTGACCCTAAACGTGATTTTCTTTATGACCCCATTTATTAGCTGTGGTTGATCCAACAACATTAGCTTTGATAATTTCTGCCTTACCAACTTCTTTAAACTTCCAAAGTACAAATTGTTCTTATCGGAAACTGCTTTAAAATTCAAAATGATGCAAAGCTAGACTTTCTCTCTTCGTACTGGTCAAAATGGTGAGCTACCAGTTGTAGTGTGGCAAGTATCCAAGTCACACAATATAACATCATACCACACAATAAATACAATGAAATGCTGTCCAAGGAAAAATAAATGCAACACAGCAGATTACTCACATACAAAAGTACATGATACACAGTCAAAATAGATCATTATCATTCTCAACTAGTCTCCAATACAATCTATGGAATATGGCTTTGGTTCAACATATACTAATAATTGACTTATCCACCAATGATAAGCATGCCTCGATGATGCTCCAGGCCAGATGATAGGGTATACATATAGTTAAACAAGTGGAGGTATCCCTGCCTGCACAACAACAATAATGTATCCCTAAACATAACCATATACAACACATGCCATTATTAAATGACTTATTTGCATTACAACCTGTTTGTCCACCTACATCTATCCCTCCTTTATATTCGATGGTAAGGACCAACTAAATCACCAAGGGTGGCAGTGAGTTAACCCGTTCCTTTTGAGACTCATCCCACTCTTTTTGCTTCTTCATGCTTCTCATATTCTCTACAAATCTAGAATCTACAATGGCTCAAGCAAACCTGCTCTTTTGCCTGATAATTGGCAGAGTGATCCATATTTTGTACCATTTTGCATGGTGGTTCAACCAAACGCTGCTCCGTTCTACAATCTTTTGATTCTTGTCATCTTTTAGCTGAGGTCAACTCAAGGTTGAGAGGCAACATGCCTTGATGTCTGTGGTTAGGATCAAGAGGCAATTACCCACCAATTATTTGCAATTGGATTGATGGCCTTTTGGAGGCTATTGTTGATGGCTATGGGATTGTTGTCAGCATTTTGGAGGCTGTCAATCTTCATCAATAGCACTTGCTCTGAATGACATCCAATTGGATGATGATCTATTGATTAACACGTTGCTAAAACAAAATGGATCCTCACTTTGATGATATAGATTCAAGCAGCTTGCCTTGGAGCTTGGACACGTTTTTAGTTGGCTCCCCTCAAGGTCAAAGGACATAAAAAGAGAAAACACTATCCCAAACCTTCCTCTAGAAAACAAGTATCATGCTTTGGATGATAGATGTCATACCTTTGATGACAATCAAGTACTAGATTCTCCTTTGGATAGCCATCAGCTTGTCTCCCCTTCCTTTGAAGACATCTATTCAGAATTAGATGGCCTTTTGTTCAACTTAGAGGGTTTTGATCCTTGTCACCATCACTCATCTCCCTTGAAGAGCAATTACTTGGATGCCATTCAAACTAAAGGTTATACTCCATGTGTTTATCAATAGGTCCTCACAGTCATAATTGGAAAACTGGGACTTAGAAAATACTTGCAGGCCAAAATTTTGACTTGGACTTCAGACTTGACAAAAACTCAAACAAAAATACCCTGTAAAATATATATATGAAATTAGAGAGATAAAAAGTTAAATATATTATTAGATTTTCATAAAAAGAGCATAAATACAATTCATGATAGTCAAATTATCATAAAGCATGAACAAAAATATAACATACTCAAGCAATTCAAAACTGGTTTTTGCTTCCCCTTTTTGTTGAGTTCGAACTGGATGATGGAACTAGAGGATCCTCGTGTATGTCTTGCTCCATTGGTGTGCCTTTCATTGCTAGCCTCTCCAACTCCTCAATATCCTTGTCGATGAACAAGGGCTCTACATCCTCGACACCATTCCAAAAGTAGATTCAACTCACCCAAGTTAATCAAGTCATGGGACTTGGTTGCTTAAACTTGTTCGATGCGAACTCAAAGATTATATTGCACAGACACAAGGTCATTAAGATGCCCTATCGAAACGTGTAATCTTTCACTTATTGGCCAATGATCGACATTTTATGTTGTTATATATTGTCTATGCCTTGTGACACCTTGTCGGGTGATCCATGAGATATTATATCAACCAATAATATATCATTTGACATTTATTGGGATATGTGCCTTTGTATTAGAGGAGTATTTATAGTTCACCCCCAATTATCCTTTGCATGGATTGGAGATCATTTCATTGTTAACGAAAAAAATTATTGGTGTGTAAGGACACCATCTCATCTTTCATGTATTTACTTTTTTTTCATGCTCCTATTTTTTTGATTATCTAGGTAATATGTTAATTCCATTCATTTCTCTTTAATTAATGTGAATTTTAACACAATCCTAGGTCAATCGGTTGCACTTTTTATTGTGTATGCCCTCAAATAATGACCAATTAACCTTACATCTAAAAACCATAGAAAGCTGACTCAAAATGTGAATGACCAACCTCTAAAGATTTGGTGTTTGAGCACTATAATCTTCTCGCCAAAAATTTGCAAAAGAACAATATATTTGCAAATTATAAATACATAATTTTGTTAGGTAACCTAAAATTGCATTTCTAAATTCCATGAAGAATTAATTTTTATTAAATAAAAAGGTTTAACCTAGCCATAAGGCCACCCATTATCAAACACAAAAATGATGCAAAGAGCCTCCCTTTAACATTTTCATATGCCTATGAGTCAACAAGGATTAGGTCTCTTATGTGGCACTCAAGCACCACCCTTTCTATACAGAGCTATAGAGGCCATCTATGACCTCATTGACCTCAAAACTGTACAGCTAAAAAAAAATCAGGGGGTCAAGTAGTTCCTCACTACATGGATGGGTAGATGGAGTTGCTTGCCCATCTCCTAACAAAAATATGCCAAATGGGATCAAATTTGCACCTTTGCCACAATTACTTTGGATAGCCTCCTTGGTCCTATCCATAGCCTCATACAAATATCCATTGGCATTTGTTTACCATCTACAAGATGAAAAACCTTGAGCAAAGCTTCTATCATTTGCAAATTATAAAAAATAAATTTAATTAGAAATTGGAAACCTGAATTTAATTTAATTATTAAAAATGGAATATCAAATGCCATTAGCTCAACCAGTAACTTCTTCAACATCCAAAGAGGAGACCTAGGTTCATTTCTTGCCAAACAATACATGGATAATATCCAAAATGTTGTAATACCTGTTACAATACCACTACTTGGTGATGATGTAATACAGGTGGGGCCCGTTTCAATCACATATAACTAGTTTAAAATATATATTAAAAATGAAATAAAATTAAATAAAAAATTAGAAAGCCAACGAATTTGAAAGCTTGTAAAACTATTAAACTTTCAAAGTAACAAATTTATAAATTTGAATCAAATGGCATTAGCTCAACCGATTATATTCCTCAACTTGCAAGGAGGAGACCTAGGTTCGAATCTTGCCAAGCGATACATGATAATTGCTAAGCTATTTTAATACTACTATGGTTATGGTGTAATATAGATGAGGCTCGTTTCAATCCCATATAACCAATTTTTAAAAAAAATTATAACTTTCAAGCTTGTAAACTGAAGACCTGTGTGGAGTTCCAAAAGTTGTCCTAAATGAAAAAAGAAACATGGTGAAGCAAGTACCCTAAAAACGTAAACTAGTTTTTGATTCACTAGATCGCAAATGCGCAAGTGAAGAGCATACTCCTAAATCAAGATAGTGTGTTTGTACTTTGCTAGTGCTCGAGTGATAACGATTGTGTATCTACACTTGTTTTTTGCTAGATTGAAATGTTGCTTGTACTTTACTTGTGCCCGAGTGATGACGATAGTGTGCTCCACATCCTAATCTTCCATTTTAATCATATGTCTTTCTCATTGCTAATTGATTAGGGTGTATACTCTCATTATGGTTCTCTAGATCACATCACATGCACATTGACTTAGCATTTTGGTTAGGTCATTTTAAACATTTTTGTGTGAAGTGTCCTACTAATGAAATTTATTGCTCTCGACATGTTTTCCATTTGCAACATATTAGATTTAGCCGCTACCATCTCCTTGGTTCGGTTTTTCATTTCTCCTCAAACCTTTGGTATTTATTTTGATATCCCCCACTCATTGAGGCCCACTTTGAGTTCAACACATTCTCAATCTAAACCAACATGACTTGGTTTCGATTGTGAAAGGAGCAATGACGAGAAGCAAACATCGATCCAAGCCACAAGGATCTAAGGCGTTGAATCACACCACATTAACCAAACACAAGAATGAACAAGAACACAATGGAAGCAAATTTGGGAAGAACAAAAAGCTAATAATATATGAATGTAAAATGAATATTTAGTACAATGGAGAGGCCTTGCTTAAATAGGCAAGGAAGATCCACCATAGTCGTAAGATCATTACAAAGTGATATGGATTAATATTCAACATACAACAGGGAGATGTGATATGGTCCGTAGATCTATAACCGACATGGGGAGAAAAGATCTCAACCCTCCACAAATACCTAATGGATAACTTGTAAATTTTCCTAACCCTAAATAACTGTTGTCTTATGTTATTTTAGAATAAATCAAATCTGAAAAGAATTTATTCAAACATGCAACAATCACACAGATGGCTGGAAAAAATAAACAGCGTGAACAGCGGAAATCAAATATATTTTTGAACCTGAAATATTACAAATAAAGGAGGCTATAGCTACAGCAGGACACCCTGCTCTCTTGCTGCCTTTCTGGCCAGCAATTTCACTGTTCTTCTCCTCCTAAGCTTGCAGTTTTTCTTCAGCAATCTGTTCTCCTTCTCTTCTTTCTTTGTGTTTAAAACACTCTTGACCTTCTCCTTTTATCTTTGAAAAAGGTAACCCTAAGATTAGATCTCATCTCATCTTGAGATGTAAGATTAAAAATAGAAAATCACTTACATGAATTTCAAAATAGAATCACTTAAGTGAATTACAAAATAGAATCAATTAAGTGAACTTAAAAATAGAAAATCACTTAAGTGAATTTCAAAATAGAATCACTTAAGCAAATTACAAAATAGAATCAATTAAGTGAACTTAAAAATAGAAAATCACTTAAGTGAATTTCAAAATAGAATCACTTAGTGAATTACAAAATAGAATCACTTTAGTGAACTTAAAAATAGAAAATCACTTAAGTGAAATTCAAAATAGAATCACTTAAGTGAATTACAAAATAGAATCACTTAAGTGAACTTAAAAATTAAGAATCACTTAAGTGAATTTCAAAATAGAATTTGAAATGTCTCGAACCACTTCTAGCACGTTCATACAGAAGCCTGTGCAAGAAGTTCCTTTCTGAGCTACATTTATTGACATAACTCCCTAGGAATAGTCAACACCTAATATCCCAATAATATCTAAAAGATAAATAAGAAATATTCCACACATAAGTGGTTGGGGAAAATATGGAATAAAATAAAGTACGCTAGGTGAGCATGAGCTAGAGTCTAAATAACCTATACTCTAACACCCCTTCTCAAGTGAAACTAGGAGGTGGAAAAACTAAGTGGCATATCCACAAGTATGAGTCCCGACAACAAGGCCTGATCAGGTACTCATGTACAATATATCAATGAATCTCAAACTGGAGGGAATGAAAAACCACATGGGAAAAAACATCCATCTAGAAGAGAAGTATGAAGAAGGAAGGTGGCCTCATCCACACCCCCCAAGGACAACTTCCTTCATCCCAAGCATCTCTCGCAACACATGGAAACGAGGGGATGGAAAGGGTTTAGTGAATATGTTTGCAATCTGCTGCTGAGTAGAAATGTAGTCCAAGCTAATGACTCCATCCTGGATAAGATGCCGAATGAAGTGCATGTGAATCTCAATGTGCTTGGTTCGTTGGTGCTCAATAGGATTGAGATAAATATGTATAGTACTTTGGTTGTCACAACAAAGTGTAGTACTGGACTGATCCTGTGGGAAACCAAGCTCTGCCAAAAATTGTCGAATCCAAAGAATCTCCTGACTAGCTAAAACTGCTGCCCTGTACTCTGCCTCGGTGGAAGAAAGTGCAATAGTTGTCTGCTTTTTGCACGCCCAAGCAATAGGTGATGTACCAAGGTAAAAGACATAGCTTGAAGTAGATCGACGAGTATCAACACAACATGCCCAATCTAAATCAGTATACCCAACTAATTGCAAAGGTTCCCTAGAAAAGTGAAGACCAAAATGTGTAGTCCCAAGAAGAAATCGCAAAATACGCTTGGCATCCTGCCAATGACTGTCATGTGGATCATGTGCAAAATGGGACACCAACCCAACTGCAAATAAAATGTCACGACGGGTATGAGTTAAGTAAATCAAACTCCCAACCAACTGTTTGTAGATAGTAGCAACCACTCTAGGAGTAGTACATGTGGAAGTCAAAACCACACCTAACTGAAAAGGTGTTGGAGATGGCTTACAATTAGCCATTCCAAATCTCTCAAGCAAATCCAACGTGTACTTCTTCTAGCATATGGAAATCCTTGTATCTAATTGAGAAATCTAAAACCCATGAAAAAAATGCATGTCCTAGATCTGTCATCTCAAATCGCTCTGAAAGAGTGCGTTGCACAACCTGAATGTGTGGAGTGGAACTACCTGTGAGCAATAAATCATCAACATACAAAACAAGAATGATGATATCCTCTCCATCTCTCAAAGTATAGACTGTATATCATAATGGCACCTAACAAATCCATAAGACAAAAGAAATAAGTCCAAATCCCAAGTGTTATTCTTCATGAATGAAGAATACTCATCTTCCATGGCATCATCCCACTCCCGAATGCCATGGGCCTCATCAAATTGTTGGGGATCAATAGAAACAACCAGACAAAGAAGACCTGTGCCGGAAGTAGAAGCATGTCGTGAAGGTGGAAGACTATCTATAAAAGGAGTTGCTTCCTCAACTATAGTACGTGCCCATCGAGGCATGGTGGCAGCCTGTGCAGGAACCTCTGCAATTGTATCATCAATGTCCTCATCCTCAATATGGTCCTCATCAAAACAATACTCCTCAAGATGGATAGTGGATGAGGATGATGAAGGAGGCGGAGTAGAAAGAGTGGTCTCAGGTGAAGTATAGTGCTCATCAAACTGAACATGAGTTCGAAAAAAAACATCATGTGTATCAAGCTCCAATAATCGATAAGCCCTCATATCTTCACAATATCCAACAAAAACAAGTGGCTTGCTCTTTCTATCCAAAGCCTTTCTTTTCTTCTTAGGCACACAAGCCCATGCACGACTCCCAAAAACTATGAAATGAGAAATATCAAGCTTGGTCCCTATCCAAGCCTCAGGAGTCATATGCTCAAGTGCTCTATGAAGTGTGCGATTCTGAACATAGTTCGCACAATTGACTGCCTCAACCCAATACTTAGGAGGTAAATCCCAAGGGTGCATTATGCAATTGGCCATCTCCTTGAGTGTCCTATTCTTCCGTTCTGCAACACCATTCTACTATGGTTTATGGGGAACTGAGCGTTGATGCAAAATACCATGTTTGTTCGTGTGAAGCTTCTTGATGCACCTAGAAGACTGATTCTCTACCAACGCCTTAAAGACTTTGAAAGTGGCAAAAACATCACTTTTGAACTTGAGAAAATACACCCAAGTTCTCCTAGGGAAATCATCAATGAAGGTCAATGCATACTTAGCTCCTCTGAAAGGAGTGGTGAAGACCATCAAATCACTATGCACCAAGTCAAGAGGTGAAGAGGATTTCTTGGATTTGCCTTTAAAGACTTTGAAAGTGGCAAAAACATCACTTTTGAACTTGAGAAAATACACCAAAGTTCTCCTAGGGAAATCATCAATGAAGGTCAATGCATACTTAGCTCCTCTGAAAGGAGTGGGGAAGACCATCAAATCACTATGCACCAAGTCAAGAGGTGAAGAGCCTTTCTTGGATTTGCCTTTACGAAAAGGATCTTGATGTTGTTTTCCAAGTGCACAACCTGGACAAACTCCATCAAGGCAAGAAACCTTAGGCAAACCATCCACCATGTTATGTGTGCTCAAATCCTTCAAGTACCTATAATTGAGATGACCAAATCTCTCATGCCATAACTTGCTCTCAAAATCTGCATGAGCAACTAGACAAGTACCAAAAGATGAAGAATCAAAACCCTCAAAATGGTAGAGACAAGAACTGTGATCTGCAACTCCCTGCGCAACTATAGACTGAGGCTCCCACAAGTGTCTAATCTCAACGCCATAAGGTGTGCAATTGAACAATACAGTCTTGCCATCCCCAGAATGGTAAATTTGGTAAACAGAGAGTAAGTTAGTGGAAATGTCAGGTATATAAAGCACATTCTTGATTTTCCCACCATCTAACTGTATGTCTCCTTTTCCCTATACAGAAATATCAGAAAAATCTCCAACCTGTAGAACTGGAACAAAGAGAGGCAAAAGACTCCTTGGAAGAAGTCATGTGATGTGTGGCTCCTAAATCCAATACCCAATCTACTAAAGGAGTGTCATGTGATCTCCCAAATGCATTCAAAGCCTTGCCCTTATCCTTAGAAGATGAAGTGGGAAGAGACAAATTGTGTTTCTTAAAGGCTACATCGAGGGCTTCTAACTTTTCCCAACACCTAGACTCCAAGTTACCATTCTTTCCACAACGAGAACAAGAGACATTTGACTTATTTTAACCTTTGGAAGATGACTTGGGCTTATTTTTATTGGACTGTTTTGGCTTAAGAGAATTCTGTGAAGGGGATGAAGTGGAGTTAGGCTTGGGTTTAGACTTTCCCTTACCTTTAGAATTAAAATTGGATGCTACTAATGCCTTAGAGGAGGACTCAAGGGGGGAAAGCTTTGATTCTTCTCGGGTAAGTTTGTCACAAAACTCTTCTAAACTAGGCATTTTGTAGGCTGCGCCAAAGGCATCCATGGTGGAAAGAAAAGTGCTAGCAAAGATCTGAAATGGACCCTTTAACTTTGCTAGAATCAAGAAAACACACTCATCTTCCATCTTATTCTTTCCACTTCCCTTCAACTGATTAAGAAGTAGCTTGAACTGAGTGAGATAGTCTACAATAGTGGGATAATCATCAGGATTCAAGACAATGAGTTGTGCATCAAGCTACATAATCATAATTTGATCTACTTTGCTAAACAATGTATTCAATTTTTCCCACATCTCAAATGGTGTTGTACAAGCATCCAAATGGAACCAAAGACTCTCACTAACATGCATACTTATTACTCTCATAGCTTCAGACATTTTGCCACGATGTATAAAAAGCTCATATTCTTTTGTATTTATTGGTTGAGTTTCTTCTAGCATATAAAATAATCCTTTTTGTTGAAGATGATGTTGCAAACATGGTCACCATGTGTGATAATTATGAGGTGTGAGTTAACTCAACAAAAATTGTAGACCTCATTTTAGTAATCACCACAAAAAACTGTTGTCACTTCTGCAACATGGTGTACATTTAGCTTTCCAGTAATTTCTGCTCCTCAGAAACTCTGTTCTCATTTTTCCAATGCGTTTTTCTCTCTCCTGAGTTTTTCTGCCAAACCCTTGCTACAGAGCCTAAAACAGTGTGCAGTTGTTTCTGTCTACTGACCATGCAAGAAAATCCTCCTTCCGATGGCGATGGTGTTTTGTGCCAAGTCCCTTGATGCAGTTTGGCCTTTGGCCCCAACGGAAGGAAGAGCGCAGCCCAGTTTTAGGACAAAACCCCGGTCTAGCGCACATCCTCAGGTGCACCCAGCTCTGGCGCACATCCTCAGGTGCGCCTGGCTCTGGCGCACATCCTCAGGTGCGCCCAGGGTGTTGCGCACTATCTGGTTGCGCTTCACTTCCGGACCTGTCAACTCTGGCACCGGTCTTTCTCAGCTGCGCTCCACATCAGCAAAGTTAAGGTGCATCCTTATCCATCCGAGCGCAGTCATTCTGAGAAGCTTCCAGACTGGACGTTCCGGGATTTTCTATCTTCCCAATTTTTGGTCCCCGCAAGTGAGGAGGCAGCGCCAACAAGCCAAGCCTGTCAGAGCATTGAAGGAGCTCAACTGCATTTTCAAGGAGTCATCAGTCCCGACCATGCCTAATAACTATTTCATGATTGTACTCTCTTGTAACTCTTATCTTGGCTGCCACCGCCATAGTTTGTTGGTGTGCATTTAATGTTCAAGCGGCAGAATTTTCTATATAAGCCTGCTCTTTTATTGTAAAATGGATGGGTGTTTGCTAGAAGCTTGTTGTAACTCGGATTCTGCTATAAATACAAATAGTGTCTGGCTCTAACTCTGGACTTCTGATTGTGTGTATGTCTTCTATTGCTTATCTTCTATTAAGTTCTCTGGTTTGTCTGTAGGCTTGAATTCTAATATCTGGATTTAGCTTCTGATAAAACGTGAACCTCTGGAGTAGCCCTGGAGATTATGCATGTTAGATGTTCAGTTTTAATTTCTGTTAGCATTTGTATTAAATGGCTATTTGATTCGACGTACAGTTAAGTTATCGTGTTGTTAGCCCATCACCCCTGTTCTATCCGGCCTGTGGCCATATTTCCCATTCCTTTCAATCATTTACATTTCTTTCCAGTTCTCTTATCTCAACCCCCAGATAGAATAGCAAGGGAACCAGCCCATCTCTAGAGATTGGCACGGGAGGCATTTCTTCCTCTCGGCCTTTCAATGTTGGTCGGGTCTAGGGCGCATAACTAGACAAACCCTTACCTAAGGCAGATCTCTGACCAACAATTTCTGGCACGCCCGGTGGGACGCAAACGTTCCACTGCAAAAGCAGTATTAAGAAGTTGATGTTCGTCTTATTGCTGACAAATCCGAACATCTGGCGACTCATACGAACTCAGACACCTCTGAACCTCGCAGACCAGCTTAAAAGATCACGCCTTCATGCGAACGAGGTGGCAGATTAGAAATACAGAAGAAGTTGAGTTCCTCGAGCTTGACATCGACGTTCTGGGAGAGCACCCTAGAGTGGTCAGGCCAAATATCCCGTTGGACGGGACTTCTTCGCAGGAAGCTACTGTTGCTACACGGAATCCAACTCCCGACAGCACAGCAACTAGCTTGCCCCCAGTTCCTCCGAATTCTCCGGATCATCAGAATACTTCAGTTCCACCTAACGTTGATTCGGGTGCTCCAAGTGTTCCCATTGTTCCGGCTCAGCCATTGCAGCCACCGCTCCAAGCAAATCCGCCACCCCATATGGCGCAACCGACTCCGCCCAGGCTGTTCCCGGCCTGGAATCACACCGGACCTCTTGCCCTACAAGCTCAACACACTGTACCGCCTGCCGCCCTGAAAGCTTTACCTACTTACGACGGCACGGGAAAGATGGCGCATGAGCACATTCAAGACGTCGCAGGACTGGCAACTATTCACCAAATTACCGAAGAAGATGTAATGGTGAAGTTGCTGGTACTTTCACTAAGAGGTAAGCTCCTCTACTGGTACCGGTCGCTCCCGGCCGACACCATCACTTCATGGGACCACCTGGCAGGGCAACTCATAAGGGGCTTCAATGAGCAAGCAGACCCCTTCTCTCTCCTACACCAGTTCACCTCTATCCAGAGGCACCCTCAGGAGGAGATAGCTGACTTCAATGTTAGGTTCGCTTGAACCTGGCAGAGAGTCACTCCCGGCCTTCGGCCCACATCTGAGCAGGCGGCGTTCTATTACCTAAGGGCGTTCCACTCTGATATTAGCATGAATATCCGGTATGCTAATGTTAACACATTTCCGGAATTGTACCAACAGGCGCAGAAGGCGGAAGCCGACCTGGTAGCCATCGGGAAGTTGCCTCCAAAAGCGACTACACCGATTTACCCGGATTTTCCACAGAACATGTATCCAAGTGCATCCGCTTCCTCTGCACCTCAAATGTACCCCAATCAGCCGTGGGCTCCTAACCCACAAAATCAGGCGGTACCCACTCCTCAATTTCAGGTACCGACTCCTCAATATCCAAACCCCGCGGTTCCCCAGCTTCCGGCTCCTCCTCAGTACCCAACATTACCAGCACCATTGGCACCGTTACCATTACCCGCGCCCGCAGCTACGACATCTCTAAATGCAGATCAGGCCAAGGAGTTGCGGGATGTGTATGGGTTCATGAAGACCATGGCGAACGATATGGCTATCATGAAGAAAAGCCAGTTCAGGGATCAGAGCTATCCGCCAAGGAGGCCCCCGCCCCCGATCACAAGGGAGCAAGCTGCCTCCACCGGAAGGCCTCATGACAGAAATTCCGCGATGGTGGAATGCGATGAGGCTAGTTCATCCGATAGGACCTACTGGTGCTCCACCTGCAATGACCCACATGGCGAGGAAACTTGCATGGTTCACCTGAACTATGTGCAGACACTTGCAGACGACGCACCTGGCGGACAGGTAAATATGATAAGGGAAGCTGATCATAATTGCATGATCCCCCCTGTCGAACAGGTCTCCGTTCTGATGCGGACAGGCAAGAAGCCAATTGAGGTTGACCCGGTTCAGATGGAACCACTCAAGGTACCTGCTGATCCTAAGCTGCCAAGAGAAAAGGCAGCCATGCCACCAGAAAGAGAACCAGCACAGGCACCAGAACCTGCGGACAATGCTCGGTTAAGAGACTATCTGCCCCCAAGGGCAAGAGCGAGCACCCCTCAGCCGCAAGCTTCGACCTCTCAGCCCCTAGCGGAAGCAAGAGATCAGGCGAGGGAAAAGTTGCGGTACCCCTCGATCACCAAGCGTCAGAGAGTGGAAGCAACGCAACAGTACCGCACCCGGTACGAGACCGCTAAAGAGGGAGGTCAGTCTGGCGCTGGAGCATACAATGTCGTCGAAGAGTTAAGGAAAACTCCGGCTAAGGTAAGCCTCTTTGACGCGCTCCAATTGCCAGGTCAAGTTGACCTATTGCAAGAATCCCTCAAGTCCGTTAAGGGCAAGGGGAGACCAACCCAGACCGTCTTGGTACAACCGCTGACCACCTCCGCTACCGGTAAGAACAGGCCGCCGCCATTTTACCTATCCCTCAGGATGGAAGGATGGGTAGTGCATAATTGCATGGTTGATTCTGGCGCTGCCACCACTGTAATGCCCAAAGTTGTATGCGAATTCATGGGCATGGAGTACACCAGGAGCAGTCCTGGAGTGCTCCAGTTGGATGGGACCCCGGTTAGGACAGTGGGGGTCATCAAGGACATCCCGATCGTGCTGCACAAGATGCCGCAGATCACAGTAATCCAAGAAGTTGTGGTAGTTGACTTGGAGCCCTATTTCAGCATGTGCTTATCAAGGGAATTCACTGCCAAGCTTGGAGGCTATCTGTCTCTCGACTATTCACATCTGGAGGTCCCCTTCAAGGGGAAGAGGGTAAAAATTTTTAATGAGAAACCCTCTACCTTTCTCATTGAAAGGATCCAGGATGTGGAGAAACCCATGGACTCGGTCAATATCATTGACGGAGTAGAAGAAGTGGAAGAGGAAGTGGAGTTGATGGAGGAAGCTCTTGATGAGCTGCGCATAGAGGATGAGTTCTCCATGCGTGATTTCAATGCTATGATAGAATCGGACATCGGGTGTTACTCGATAACCAAGCCTGAAAAGGCTAAAGTACCGAGTGACGCTGACCCTATGGATGACCAATTATGGAAGCTCTTCTTTGACGGCGCCCGATGCAAAAATGGTGTTGGAGCCGGAGTTGTCCTCATCTCTCCATCCGGAATTCAAAAAACATACTCGTACAGGCTCGCTTG
Source organism: Wollemia nobilis (assembly GCA_028583015.1). Taxonomy (NCBI): domain Eukaryota; kingdom Viridiplantae; phylum Streptophyta; class Pinopsida; order Araucariales; family Araucariaceae; genus Wollemia; species Wollemia nobilis. Next base: position 14,963,802 of record JAQPPZ010016724.1, read on the forward strand.
GAGCTGTACTAATAATGTCGCCGAGTATGAAGCCCTGTGTTTGGGGTTACGAAAGGCGGATAGGTTAGGAATAAAACAGTTACAGATATTTGGGGACTCCGAATTGATCTGTAATCAAGTCACAAATAAATGTGTTGCCAAACAACACTATCTCAAGGCATACCGTAATAAGGTATGGGATCTGCTCGAGTCCTTCTCGGCTCTTAACATTCAATTTATTTCGCGAGAGCGGAATAAACATGCTGACGTTTTGGCGTCCATCGGAGCAAGATGCTCCCCGACCGAGAATCTGATGCAAAGGCCAAAAACAGTGAGGGTTATCTACCGGCCCTCCGTGCCAGATAAAAATATTCACTGGCAGGTCTTTGATAATGACGAGCAGATCATCAATTTTTTGATTGATGAAGCTGGAAGCATCGAAGATAGAGCTCTCAATGATGAAGAATATGAGGGCCTTATCCAACTGAAGAACAACCACCTCCCCAAGGGTTTGATCACCCTTGAAAGTCTGTTTGATCAAGATGACAGGGCTCTTCCCCACAAGATCAAAGTGGATGCAAGAGAGTACCAAGAGCTAGAGCTAGAGTCTGGGAAAATGATCAAGGTAGGGACTGATTGCACACCACAAGAAATCGAGCAGATCAGGACCCTCTGTAGAGAGTATCCAGACATCGTCGCCTGGAGCTACCGCGACCTAAAGGGGTATGACAGAAACGTCATTCAGCATACGATTGAACTCCAGGAGGGAGTCAAGCCCACCCGACAGAAGCAAAGGCCTGTGAATCCAAAGATTGAAATACTAATGAAGGTCGAGCTTCTAAAAATGCTGGAGGCAAAGATAATCTACCCTATCAAGCATTCATCCTGGGTAGCGAACCTAGTCCCGGTTCGGAAAAAGAACGGAGATATTCGCCTTTGCGTGGACTTCCGAAATCTTAATCAGGCATCCCTGAAAGATCACTACCCGCTGCCCCAAATTGATCAGATTCTTCATGTAGTGGCAGGCGCCCAGAGGTTTTCCCTTCTGGATGGCTTCTCAGGGTATAACCAAATTTGGGTCAAAGATGAGGACCAATATAAGACTGCCTTCACCACCAAGTGGGGCACCTTCGCGTATCAACGCATGTCGTTCGGCCTCTCCAATGTCGGAGCAACCTTCCAGAGAGCAATGGACTTAGCCTTTGGTGAGTTGCTCAACCGTGTCATTGTAATATATCTAGATGATATGACTGTTTTCTCCCACAGGAGGGAGGAGCACGGTTTACATTTGCGGCAGGTTTTTGAGAAGTGTCGGGAGTTCGAAATATCAATAAACCCGAAAAAATCAATTTTCGCGGTTAAAGAAGGCAAACTCCTAGGGCACCTCATATCAGAGAAGGGTCTTGCTATTGATCCCACTAGGGCCGAAGCCCTGCTCAAGCTACCTCTGTCGGCGAACAAGAAGGGCCTCCAATCCTTCTTCGGACAGATAAATTTTGTCAGGAAGTTTATTTCTGACTTCGCCCAGGTAGTGAAGCCTATGACTGAGCTCCTCAAAAAGGATGCGGAGTTCCTATGGACAGAAGAGAGAAGGCAGGCGTTCAAGGAGATCAAGCACCGGATCGCCCAGGCTCCCGTCCTGGTAAACCCCGATTATTCCAAAGACTTCATTCTATATGCGGTCGGGGAGCCAGAAAGCTATGCGGTTGTGCTAACCCAAAAAAATGATGACGGGGATGAACGGCCCATAGCATTCCTCAGTCAAGTCATTCTCCCGCATGAAGAAAAGCACAATTTTATTGAAAGTCAAGTGCATGCGGTAATGAGGGCGCTGAAGAAGTTTCGTCATTTCGTCTCGCAGAGCAAGACGATAGTGTACGTGGTACACCCGGACGTCCGAAACTTCATCAGTCAGGGTGAGCTTGGTAACAAGAGGGCAGGTTGGATCACCAAGATCCAAGAATATGATATAGAGGTCCGGCCCACCAAGTTGGTCCGTGGTCGGGCTCTATGCCTGGAGCTTGCCAAGAGCGCCGCAGCTGAGGTAACAACTTGCCAATGGGAAGATTCACCACCGCAGAGCAATCTGGCGAATCAGTCAGTGGAAGACAGGGATTGGACTGAAGACTTGGTAGAGTACTTCAGCACGGGACAGTGCCCTACCGGCCTCAACTCTTCACAGAGGAGGCGTTTCAGGCTTCAGGCCTGCAGATACGTATTGCTACCCGAGGGGTTGTTTCATCAAAATATCGACGGTGTCCTCCTGAGATGTGTCAGGAGGACAAAAAACAGAAAATCCTGGATGAGTTCCATTTTGGAATGTCCGGGGGCCATCTCGCCGGAAGGCCGATGGCTTTAAAAATAATAAGGGCGGGCTATTATTGGCCCACCGTTTTTGTTGATTCCTTCAGTGTGAGCCAAAAGTGCGATAAGTGTCAAAGATATGTTGGCCGCATCAAGAATGCTTCTCTGCCTCTGCACCCGATTCAGGTTGAGGCTCCATTTCAGCAATGGGGTTTGGACTTCATCGGAATAATTGAGCCTAATTCTTCCGTAGGGCACAAGTATATTTTGACAGCTACGGACTATTTCACCCGGTGGACAGAGGCAGTGCCCACCAAGCGAGCTAATCAGGATGTCGTCATCGCTTTTCTGGAAGGGCTAATAACCCGTTTCGGAATACCGGATGCCATAGTGACGGATAATGGTTCCCATTTCATTGGGGCCAAGATGTGCGCATTCGCCAGCAAGTACGGTATTTACTTGAAAACTTCGTCAAACTATTACCCGCAGGGCAACGGTTTGGCAGAGTCTACCAATAAAAACTTGCTCCGGATTCTGAAGAGGACGCTGGAAGACAACAAGCGGACCTGGCATCTGCTTTTAGATTTTGCGTTATGGGCGGACCGAATTTCCATCAAGAAATCCATTAAGACGTCCCCATATTCCCTGGTGTACGGGAAGGAAGCAGTGCTTCCAGCGCATATTGAGTTGCCGACACTACAGTCTCTCCGGTCATTGGATGGCGAGGAGGAAGGGTTTGACCCGGTCAGCGTCAGAATTGCCCAACTGCTGCAGTTGGAAGAGGAAAGGGAGAAAGCCTATGTGGCTTTCATGAAGCATGTCGTTACCACGAAAAACTGGTTCGGCAAAAAGACCTCTGATCGCACTTTCCAGGTCGGCGACTTGGTGCTTAAATGGAACGAGAAGAAGTCCAAGCCCGGATACCACGACAAATTTGACGCATTCTGGGAGGGCCCGTTTCAGGTTTCTCAAGTCCATCCGGTAAACTCTTTCACACTGCAAGACCTGAATGGGTTTACTCTGCCACTATCAGTTAATGGCATTCACCTGAAGGCGTACTACCAGTGAGGGGTAGTACAAGAGTTTCTTGTACAGCTGTACATATTTTTTGTGTTTTCCCTATGCATTTCAGTTTGCTTTTCGGAGTATCTCTTCGCCTCCTCCCGCGCTAGCGATAGCACAGTTTTTTGAGCCAGAGTCCCAACTGGCAGGAGGATGCCGAGGGGTGCAGTTCTTTTATTCTGTTGAGCCGTGTGCAGAGGCAGGTAGCAGTTCGCACATCCAGCGGTGCGCCCAAGGGCGCACGCCGTACTCCCCACCCTCCCAGCGCACACCAAGGTGCGCCCAACCAAGTGAGGCGCACATCCAACGGTGCGCCCAAGGCTGGCGCACGTCCTTTGGTGCGCCCAACCAAGTGAGGCGCACATCCAGCGGTGCGCCCAATGCTGGCGCACGTCCTTTGGTGCGCCCAACCAAGTGAGGCGCACATCCAGCGGTGCGCCCAAGGCCGTCCCGTGCGGGTGCACTCCGGTGCCCGGCGCCATCCAGTGCCCAAGTGGGCCACATCCAAGGTGCACCCAAGGCGGCACACATCCAAGGTGCGCCCAAGTCAGGCGCACATCCAGTGGTGCCAGTGAGCCACATCAAGGTGCACCCAAGGCAGCGCACGTCCAAGGTGCGCCCAACCAAGTGAGGCGCACATCCAAAGGTGCGCCCAAGGCAGGTGCACGTCCAAAGGTGCGCCCAACCAAGTGAGGCGCACATCCAAGGTGCGCCCAAGGTCAGGCGCACGTCCAAGGTGCACCCCGAGCGCACATCCAAGGTGTGCCCAAGGCGGGCACGTCAGGTGCGCCCAAGGAGGCGCACATTCCAAGGAGGCCGTTGCGCTCCGATATGCGAGTGCAGCCCAATTTTCAGTTTTCAGTGCGCAAGGCACTTTTCTCTAAACACCTTCGGCACGCTGTCCAAAGCAAGGCACATCAGGAAATAAATGCAACAGAGGCGGCGCTTCACGTCCCCCAAGGAAGATTGCACCCCACTTTGTTAGTTAGCATTGGGATGCGCACTCCTCCATCGGTTGCCGCGCAGGAGATCTTCCACAGCGCCCCCAAATCACTCCCGGCATTTACTCCGCTTAAGCAACATTAATGCAGGTGGGTGCAAACCAGAACTATAAGAAGGTGCATTGGACACCAGTTATGCCTTTTAAAATTCTTAAGTTGTTGCGCCATCCACCATTGCTGAGTTCCAGAGGACGATTGTCGTGGGTAAGAGCGGAAAGCATTAGCAGAGCGTCGTGCTGTTCTGGCACAAGCGAAATATTGCTCAGACGCAATCCGGGCAGACTGTGCTTAGGCGTTGTCATTCCCAGTGCACTTGGACGATTTACCGGTGGAGATGGGCAAGAAAGGAGAGCCCAAGCAAAAAAAGGAGAAGGTCCCAAAGTCGACGGAGGGTGAGCAGGAGCAGACAAAAGAAAAAAAGGAAAAGCCCCTGCCGCCTCCGCCTGAAGACAAACTAAGTAAAATTCGGGACTGTGTCCTCACTAGGACCAGTATAGAGAAGTTGCGCCAAGATGTTGATCAGATGATAACTAAGGTGTCTGAAGTGAATAATCGGGCAGTTGCCTACCACTCCCTCCTGTACTGGTACCTGTGCACACCTGTGCACCCCTGCCCGGAGTTGGTTTGCGCAATTGCCCAATTTTACGACCCTCAGACTAGGTCGGTGAAGGATGCAGAGGGAAAGAGGTTGTTCTCCATCTCTGCTGACAAAATCCGCGCAGCCTTCGCCTGTGGGCGGGAACCTTCTGGTCAGGTTATCGTCAGGAGAATTAACACCAAGGAGCAAGGGGAGAGATACACCAACACGCCGCCGATGAGGCGATTCATGGAGTCCCATTTCACAGAGACACTCGCACCCGGGACCTTGCCGCAACTCCCCATGTCCTTGAGGAGATTCAAGAACTCCGAGCTCTTCTCCATGCTGGCATGGATTACTGGTCAAGCCTCAGACGCCCAAGTAAATGCCTGGCAGGCGGCCGTTGCCGAATGCGTGTCCCACGGGGAATTCTATGCTTCCGATGCTGCGTCACGGGGGATAAAGCCCATATTTTTCGATTGGGCAGATTGGGTGTCTCGGCAGCTGCACCTCCAGTTATGCGGGATGCAGAACGGAAACATGGCGTTCCGGAGCTGCTCATTCCTGGTGTGGTATTTCTTCCACCAGCTGCATTCGCACCGCTGTTTTGCCTTCATTGACAAGAGTTGCACGAACGAGAAGGGCGAGGCGCTCCCGGTGTACCAGTGGACTTCGAGCCTGTCAAGGCGCGAGTCCTACTACAACTTTAACCGAGTCTTTCTGGGCCCGGCGCTGGAGATCATTTATGGTGTCTGTGAGCGGGTGCCAAGAGCTATGAGGGAATATGTGATACAACAGCAGCTCGGAGACGTTTTTCGACTGACACAGGGGCTTGTGGTACGGATTTTTGGGTTTTTTGGCAAACCCTTCCTGTTGTCGTACTACACTACCGAGTACCTATTTGCCCTCGAAGTTGCTCGCCAATGCGACTTCGCAGATGATACGTACGGCAAGGGGCGGAAAAGACAGCACACCTGCCCCTGGCCTATCGAGCTTGGCGCCATCAAAGTGACAAAAAATAAGCAAAACGTCCATCTGGCAGTTACTCTGTACGAGTTTGGTCTGATTGACCTACCCCAACGGTGGAAGTATGACCCAGAAGGTGTCTTTAAGGAAAAAATTGCAAGGGACAAATTCCACCGTTGTCCTTGCCCGGACATCGAGAAGCAGCGTAATAACCCTTCCGGGCTGGATCTCGAATGGCACATTGAAAGGATGGTCTCCTTCCCCCCGTGGCATGACTTTTACATCATGGAGGCTGAGTACAACCCTAGGCGGTATCCGAAGCAGGACCCCGACGACCGAGTGTTCAAAACGATAAAAGAAAAAGTGCCCCATTGGTCGGAGGAGAAGATTGCGAACTGGTGGATCATGAGGTGCCACCACAGAAAAGGAGTATCTGACCCAACGCTGCAGATAGATCAGAAATTTTCTGACATATTTGACGAATATTATGACTCCTACCAACCCGTCTTCTTCGGCAACCTTGTGCCCAGGAGTACGGAGAGTCCCAGCAGAGTGGAAGACGCGTCGGCACGAGAGCAGCGAGCTAGTCAGCCGCCACCTGTCGAGGGCAAGGGTAAGCAACCGCTTCACGAAGAAAAGGCTGCTCCAAAGAAGAGGAGTGCGCCCGATGCACCTGCGCCCCAGAGCGCCGCGAAGAGGACTCGTACTGTTAAAATCAAGCTCACTGGCGCAGGCCCTCCGACGGCAGCAGCAGTCATAGAAGGGAGCGCTTCAGGGGTTTCTGTTCCAGCCCAACAGGTGCGGCATACCCAGTCGGCGCTGCAGGCGCAGCCCGAAGTGCCATTTATTAACCTGGAGGATGAGGCATCGGGCGGAGAGAGAGAAGCCAGCCCAATAACGCAGCAGTTCACCACGTCGGCTCTGGAGACGTCCGAGCCCGCAGGTGCGTCTTCTTTTCCTCTCTTTCTCTCATCCGCCCCTTTAGAAACCCCACTCCTTAGCGCCGAAACCCTAGTGTCTGCCCACATCCCATTCGACGCCCCTGCTGAAGTCTTTTCGAACCCCCTGCTCCAGGCGAAGTCTCATCCTCCCCTGCCCGCAGTTTCTAAGTCATTCGAAACGTTTGCAAAAGTTTCCAACGCCTTCACCTTCCCGGTGACTTCCGTCCTTACTCCCCAGAGTTCAATATTTTCAGCTGCAGCATCTGCTGCGATAGTAAGTCTTGGCCAGCCCTCGCCTGTCCCAGCTTCCTCAGTTATTCCAACAGTATCCTCCATGGGGACTCCTCCCCCGGAACCTAGCATTCCGGCTTCAGCCGTGCAAACCCCAGCGCCCAGAAACACCTATCGGATCAAGCCCTCAGCGGGCTTTGTTTCCCTTTACCCCTTCTTTGGAGTGCAGGAGCCTGCGGAGCTGGATTTCTGCGAAGAAGGCCCAATGGCTGAGAGCATTCGCAAGGCGCAACAAAATTCCTCAACCTGGCTGAAAGGCCAAAAGAGAAAAAGTGCGCAGGCGCTGGCCCGACCAGAGAAAAGGGCAGTGTTTGATCCTCAGAACATGCAGCTCCATAGAATGGAGAAGGCGCCCAAGGTACAGAAACCATTGAATGAGATGACGCCAGCGGACTACTCTTATCGACAAACGGTGGAAGATCTGAAGACTGCCGACCCCGCAGAGAAAGCTGGGAATATTCATGTTGAGGCGACATCCCTCTACCTCCAGGTGGAGCATTTTAAGGATCGCTGCTACGACGCTGAGGCCAAAAATACGCAGTTTGAAGAAACCTTGGCACTCACGAGGGGGCAGCTCGAAGACGAGCAGTCCAAAGTGAAGCAGTTGCAGCAGCGAGTGATCGATCTGGAGCAGGAGCTGGAGGACACCAAGAAAGATTTTGAGGAGCGCCTCAGGGTTCAGGGAGAGGCAAAGGACCAGCTGCAAGTGTTAGATGCTCAGATCCAAGAGCTACAGGCTAAATTGGATAGTAAACCAGAATCCACAATGGCCCTGTCAAAAGACCGTGTCAAGGAGGCGCGCAATCGCTTCTTGTCCAAGTTCAGGAATAGGGCGCGTCGGGCAGCTGCAGTCCTGGCGTTCATCTGGGAAGCCAAGCAGATAGTTTCCCACGACGCTTCCATCGTAGAAGATGTCGAGGCGGAAGTTGACCAATGGTTGGAACTGGCCATGAAGGCGCAAACCCTAGATAGATCGGGCATCCAGCTTGCCCCGATGTCTGACCTGGCTCGGTCATGGGCGTCCGTAGATACAACGCTCAGATCTTTCTTCAAGAAGGCCAAGGCGGCCCGAAAGGCCCGAGATCTCATGGACATGTTTGAGAGAGAGAAAGATTGCTCTAATGTACTTCGAGACTCTGGCGCAGAACGGTTTCCCGAGCTTCACCGATGAGGGGGACCGTCTCCTAAATGAAGAAGAACTGCAATCAGTGTGGGACTCCTTCGAAAACGACACTTTGGAAATTGACAGTTGGGAGGAGCCCATTACTGAACTTCAGGTGATGCAATATACAGCCAGATTCGCGCTAATGGAAGCTTGTCTTGTGGACCTCAGCGAGAGGTTTAATTTTGCTGAAGTCCGCCATTTGGAAAGGTTCGGGTACCTAATCCGAGAGCTTCGGAAGCGCGACGCCATGCATGAGGACAACTGGGCCCTGGTCCAAGCGACCTATGACCGTATCCAGAAGGAGCTCGCGCCACCCGAGCCTCCTCAGCAGCAGGAAGATACCCAGGCGCAAGGAGAGATCCAAGCGCAAGGGGAAATCGGGGCGCAAGGAGAAAACCAGGCGCAGGGCGAAGTTCATGCCGAAGAGGAGGTCGCTCAGCAAGAAGGCCAAGGCGAAAGCCTTGAGCCCCAACAGGACGTAGGCCAAGAGCCTCGGATCAAGGATGAAGAAGTTCGTGCTGAGGAAGAGGTTCACGCTCAGGAGGAGGGCCAGGGCGAAAGCCTTGAGCCCCAACAAGACGCAGGCCAAGGGCCTCAGAATGAGGAAGACGAGCACCTAGACGAGGTACCAGGACGAGATGAAGAGCAACACAGCGAAATTCATGAGACAGGAAAAGAAGAATCGGGAGCAGAGTCTGCTGCTACCAACGAGCATTCAGAGAGCGATAACGATGATGACTCTGAGCCCAATGAATAAGGCCTGGGGTTTCGACATTGAGGCGAGCTCAATTTCCCCGCGAGCCGCCAGAGATGTTGTCACTTCTGCAACATGGTGTACATTTAGCTTTCCAGTAATTTCTGCTCCTCAAAAACTCTGTTCTCATTTTTCCAATGCGTTTTTCTCTCTCCCGAGTTTTTCTGCCAAACCCTTTCTATAGAGCCTAAAATAGTGTGCAGTTGTTTTGTCTACTGACCATGCAGGAAAATCCTCCTTTCGATGGCGATGGTGTTTTGTGCTAAGTCCCCTGATGCAATTTGGCCTTTGGCCCCAACAGAAGGAAGAGCACAGCCCAGTTTTAGGACAAAACCCAGGTTTGGCGCACATCCTCAGGTGCGCCCAGCTCTGGCACACATCTTCACGTGTGCCCAAGGTGTTGCGCACTATCTGGTTGCGCTTCAACTCTGGCACCGGTCTTTCTCAGCTGCGCTCCACATCAGCAAAGTTAAGGTGCATCCTTATCCATCCGAGCGCAGTCATTTTGAGAAGCTTCCAAACTGGATGTTCCGGGATTTCAAGTCTATCTTCCACGGAAGCGGTCCCCGCAAGTGAGGAGGCAACGTGTTATGAACCTGCAACTTGAAATATGAATTGAATGCAGAAAAGAATCGCTGTTTGAATAGAATCGCAGTTTGTATTGAAAGGCAGAAACCCACAATATAATAAATTAATGTTCTCCAATGATCTTTGGAGCATCCTCCTTGTCCTATTTACATCTATCTAAAAGGTGTGAATGGTGAAGGGATGTGTCCCTTTATAATACAATATAATATATAATATGATTAAGAGTTACGTTAGGAGGGTCCTAACATGCCACCCTCCTTTGAAAAAGCTTTGTCCTCAAAGCTAGAATTGCAAAAATTGTTGTTGAATCTGGTGGAGCGTCTCCCACGTAGCATCCTCTGGAGGTAGACCTTTCCATTGAATCAATGCCTCGGTGATGGTGCGGTTACGGAGGCGGCGCATAAGTTGGTCTAGGATAGCTTCTGGTTCAACCATGAGAGCTCCATTATCTGAAAATTTTGGAAGTTGAGTTTGCGTAATGATGTTAGTGCCTTTTACGCCTTTAAGACAAGAAACATGAAATACCGGATGGATTTTGGAAGATTCTGGTAATTCAAGTTTATATGCAACAGGTCCAATACGCTGTAGAATTTTATAAGGGCCATAAAATTTTGGTGCTAATTTTTGCGACCCTTTTATTTTCAATGAAGTTTGACGATATGGTTGGAGGCGGAGAAATACCATATCCCCTTCTTGAAAAACCCTTTCAATCCGATGTTGGTCCGCTTGTTGCTTCATGCGGTGTTGAGCGATATGTAGATTGTCCTTCAGAGCGCGAATGATATTATCTCGAGTGACTAGCTCCATCTCTACAGCTGGTACTTTTGTACTTCCTGGAAGATAAGAGGTTAGAGATGGGGGTGATCGGCCATATAATGCTTCGAAAGGGGTCATTTTTATGGTTGTGTGATGTGGTATTATACCACCATTCAACTAGTGGAAGCCATTTAACCCGATGAAGGGGTTTGGTGGAAATAAAGCATCGGAGATAGGTTTCTAAGCACTTATTGACAATTTCGTTTTGACCATCCGTTTGTGGGTGGTAAGCGGAGCTCATCCGAGTTGCGTACCTTGGAGTTTAAATAATTCCTTCCAAAAATTACTAGTGAAAGTGGGATCACGATCACTAACGATAGTAGAAGGCATGCCATGTAATTTAAAAATATTGTCAAGGAAGATTTGAGCAATAGTACTAGCGGTATAGGGGTGAGCTATCGAAAAAAATGGGCGTATTTAGATAAACGATCTACCACCACTAGGATCATCGTTTTTCCTGCAGATTTTGGAAGACCTTCAATGAAATCCATTGAAATATCCTCCCATGTCCTGGTTGGTATGGGTAGAGGTTGAAGAAGGCCCGGTGTTGCCACTGTTTCACCTTTATTTCTTTGGCATGTTTCACATTCATTGATGAACTTCTTGATATCATTTTTCATCCCTCGCCAATAAAATGATTTAGTCACTCTTTTGTAGGTTTTTAGGAATCCAGAGTGGCCTGCAGTAGGTGTAGCGTGTAGCTCCTGTAGAAGCTTTGGACGATAAACCGATGTAGGTTAAAGGACCAGACGTTCTTTGTAACGAAGCATGTTACCTTGCCAAGAGTAGTGGGGTTTACTCATGGGATTTTGTTGTAGCTATTGAATTATGGTGTGTATAGTAGGGTCTGCATACCATTCATCCTTGACTTGTTTGATCCATGTAGGGATGGGGCAAGAAAAAGCATGTAATTGTGAAGTTTCTTCGACTTTCTGGAAAGTGCATCAACAACCATGATATCTTTCCCTTTTTTGTAGATGATTTCATAATCATAGCCTAATAGTTTTGTTACCCACTTTTGCTGTTCTGGAGTGGTTATCCGTTGTTCAAGAAGGTATTTTAGGCTATGGTGGTCGGTGCGGATTATGAAATGTTTTCCAATAAGGTATGGTCTCCAATGTTGGATAGCATGGACCATAGCTAACATTTCTTTTTCATAAGTGGAACGTGCTAAATTCTTTTTGGAAAATGCTTTACTAGTAAAGGCTAAGGGCTTCTCATTTTGCATGAGCACCGCTCCCATTCCCAATCCGGAAGCGTCGCTTTCAATAATGAATGGTTGGGAAAAATCTGGCATAGCTAGGACGAGGGTGGTACACATGGCGTTTTTCAAAGTCATGAAAGCTTCATTCGCTTTTGGAGACCATATGAAGGCATTCTTTTTAAGTAGGGCTGTTAAGGGTGCTGCTATTTTCCCATAATCTATAACAAATTTGCGATAATAGCCATTAATCCTAAGAACCTACGCAACCCTTTTAGAGTTTTTGGAATTTGCCAATTTTCCACATCTTCAATTTTTCGGGGGTCTACTTTAACTCCTTCCTTGGAGACAATATGACCAAGATATTCAATTTCCTACTTCCCAAAGGAACACTTTGATTTCTTTGCGTATAATAGATTTTCTTCCAAGATTTTGAGTGCTTGTGCTTTATGTGTTAAGTGCTCTTCCCATGTCTTGATGTAAATCAAAATATCATCAAAGAAAACTAAAATAAATTTTCGAAGGAAGGGAGAAAATACCTTATTCATAATACTTTGAAATGTGGATGGAGCATTGGTGAGGCCAAAAGGCATCACCAAGAATTCATAATGTCCCTCGTGGGTGAGAAAAGCAGTTTTGGGTATATCGCTTTCCTTAACTCGAATTTGGTGGTAACCTGATCGTAAATCGAGTTTAGAAAAATATGCGGCTCCATTTAGTTCATCGAGTAGTTCATCAATGACTGGAATAGGAAATTTGTCTTTAATCGTTATTTTGTTGAGAGCGCGAAAATCCACGCATAGGCACCATGATCCATCCTTTTTTCTTACTAGTATGACTGGCAAAGAGTAGGGACTTCTACTAGGTCGAATGACCCCTGCCCTTAGTAGGTCTTGTACTAATTTTTCTATTTCCGTATTTTGTAAGTATGGATATCGGTAAGGTCTAATATTTGGAGGTTGGTGTCCCGGGAATAATTGAATAGCATGATCATGGCTTCGTTGTGGAGGTAATCCCTCTGGTTCTTTGAATATTTTATCATGTTTCTCTAGGAGTTCTATTAATTCGGGTGCCTCTGGTTGCTCTTCGGTGGTGTTTTGCAAGGAAAATAGTTGGGCACCCATGCCTCTTCCTCCTTTTCGAAGAATCTTTTCCATTCTATGGGAACTTACGATTTGTGTGGGACCTGTTTTTAAATCTTGAATTGTGTATGTTTGGTTGTTTTGTGTAAATTGCATCCATAACTCTTCAAAATCCCATTGAATTTTGCCGAACGTTCATAGCCATTGTACTCCCAAAACAATATCACATCCTCCTAATGGTAGTACATACATATCTGTTTTCATGTTATATTCCCCCATCGTGAGTTTGATATTCCTGCATTTGCCTTTACATGCAATTTTTCCTCCATTGCCAATCATGACTTCGAAGTTATTGCAGGGATATATAAAGCAATTAGCTTGTTTGGCCAAACTAGGGTCTATAAAATTGTGAGTGCTACCAAAGTCTAAGAGCACAATAGGGTTTTGTTTCTTAAAATACCCTTTTACCTTCATTGTTTGTGGAATCGAGTATCCTGCTAATGCGTTAAAGGATATTTTTGTTTTATCTTCTTGGTTTTCTTCTGCAACCTCAGTTATTACTTCCACTTCTATGTCATCCTCCTCTTTGGGAGTGCAATCAATTGTGTCCAAAATATATAATTTCGGTGAGATGCATTTGTGGTTGGGGGTAAACTTTTCGTCGTAGTGGAAACATAGGCCCTTTTCTCGTCTTTCTTTTAGCTCTTCTTGCCTAATTCGTTTAATTGGCATGACCTTATTCAGTTTTTGGCTGGTGTAGGTATTTGGTGTTTTTCCTTAAAAAACTCTTCCTAATCGCCTTTGGTTATTGTTCTTCTCTTCTATCATTTGTGCTAATGCCATCGCATGCATCATATCAATAGGATTTTGTATTTGTACCTCCATTCTAATGTCTTCTTTTAGGCCACTAATGAAACAACTTTGGAAGAATGATGCCTCTAGTCCTGTTGTAAGGTTCGCCAATTTCTCAAATTGTGCTTGGTATTCCCTTACGGTGGAGGTTTGCTGCAGTTTAGTCAGGGCTCCTGTGAAGTCTTCAAATTTGGTGGGGCCAAATCGCAACATTAAGCTTTTTGTGAATTCGGTCCATGTGGGCGGACCTTTTGTTTTCTCATACCATTGATACCACTAGGTAGCAATTTGTTCCAAGTGAAATGATGCGATACGGACTTTCTGAATCTCCGGAATTTGATATAAGGCAAAATATTGGTCTGCCCTATATATCCAATTTGTGGGGTCACCTCCATCAAATTTTGGAAAATCTAGTTTTGTGGTACGGGGAAGGATTGATGTATGTGGTCCCCCTATTAATGTTTGTTGTGGTGGCGTAGTGTTCGTTGTCCGTTTTGCATGAGCAGCAAATTTTGTTGTACTAAGCCCATGGAATGGGTTGTAGCATCCAATTTAGTAGATATATCTGTATTCGAGTTGGTGATGTTTATGGTTAGGTCTGCTATTTTGGTAGCGATTTTATCTTCTAAATTGTCCTTCCAAAACGCCATTCCTTGCATCATGTCTCTCATTCCTTGGAAAACTGCGAGAGTTCTTTCGTAATTTCTTTTGAAACCTTCTTCGCAATCTCCTTCGTTGTGTCTTGAGATCGTCTTCCCTCGGCCATTTAGGGTGTGGTTGGTTTATAAGTGATTTGAATATGCAAAAATTAGTTTTTTCGGAAAAAATTGTTTGTCTCCGTCGCGTTTAATTTTGCGTACTTGTTGCTCTTTGTTCACACCGAATGATATTTTCCTCGCCTGTACTCGTTGTTGGGGTTTTCTAACTCCGGTAATGCGTGATGCTGTGCAAAAAATTTTGTATGCTACCTTTGCTGGCGATTGTGGCCTACTATGTAATAGTTTCGTCAATAATGGTTAGAATGTGTGCTAAAAAGAAAACGTTGCCGAGTAATGGCCCATCGATAACTAAAGCGGGGTGGGGAAAAATTTTTAGGTCTTTTTAGCTTTGATCTAGTTGTTATGAACCTGCAACTTAAAATATGAATTGAATGCAGAAAAGAATCGTTGTTTGAATAGAATCGCAGTTTGTACTGAAAGGCAGAAACCCACAATATAATAAATTAATTTTCTCCGATGATCTTTGGAGCATCCTCCTTGTCCTATTTACATCTATCTAAAACGTGTGAATGGTGAAGGGATGTGTCCCTTTATAATACAATATAATATATAATATGATTAAGAGTTACGTTAGGAGGGTCCTAACACAGCGCCAGCAAGCCAAGTCTGTCAGAGCATTGAAGGAGCTCAACTGGATTTTCAAGGAGTCATCAGTCCCGGCCATGCCTAATAACTATTTCATGACTGTACTCTCTTGTAATCCTTATCTTGGCTGCCACCGCCATAGTTTGTTGGTGTGCATTTAATGTTCAAGTGGCAGAATTTGCTATATAAGCCTGCTCTTTTGTTGTAAAATGGATGGGTGTTTGCTAGAAGCTTGTTGTAACTCGAATTCTTCTATAAATACGAATAGTGTCTGACTCTAACTTTGGACTTCTGATTGTGTGTATGTCTTCTATTGCTTATCTTCTATTAAGTTCTCTAGTTTGTCTGTAGGCTTGAATTCTAATATCTGGATTTAGCTTCTGATAAAACGTGAACCTCTGGAGTAGTCCTCGAGATTATGCATGTTAGATGTTCAGTTTTAATTTTTGTTAGCATTTGTATTAAATGGCTATTCGATTCAACGTACAGTTAAGTTATCGTGTTGTTAGCCCATCACCCCTGTTCTATCCGGCCTGTGGCCATATTTCCCATTTCTTTCCAGTTCTCTTATCTCAACCCCCCAGATAGAATAGCAAGGGAACCAGCCCATCTCTGGAGATTGGCACGGGAGGCATTTCTTCCTCTCGGCCTTTCAATGTTGGTCGGGTCTAGGGCGCATAACTAGACAAACCCTTACCTAAGGCAAATCTCTGACCAACAAAAACCAGGCAACAAAACACAATTGGTGCAAAGAATCAGCACCAAAGAAGCCCCCCCACAAACAAATTTTATTAATTCCCCTTAAAAATATAGCCCCGCCAAAAGAAATTGCCTTTATAATTTCAGGCTACAATGAGAATATGAGTTTCTACTTTCTATATTTTCAAATGCGGAAAATAATATTTCGTCTTACAATTAGCAAGTCCCCTTACAATTAAATGAATGAGATTAAAAAAATCCCACAAAAAAGGTGACTTTCTTTTTGAAAAAAATCTTCTCTATATCTTTCTCGGCCTTTTGGCTAAGATCAAGTGTGTGAAAAAAATCTTCTCTCCAAAAAAATGTTCCAAGTGCAAATCAATGAGTTTGGAACTCTTGACCTCTCCTTTCTAACATGTACAGGGGCACCTTTATGAGCAAAAAGGATCCAACAACCAGAACTGCAAATATTATTGCAGTTTTAAAAGAAGTGCTTCAAAACTTAATATGTGACATGCTACATACAAATAAAATTGCCGAGATTCACAATTTTTGGCCATTTAAAAAAAAAAATCAAAATTGAATATGTGACATGCTACACAATTTTTATTTTCTAGAAAAAATAAAAATTGCCCCAATAAAATTGCATGGATACAGATAAAATTGCCCAAATTAACAATTTTTGCAGTTTTTAAAAAAAACTTCAAAACTGAATGTGACATGCTACGCAATTTTTATTTACCGATAAAATTGCCTTGATTCACAATTTTTTTGCAGTACTTAAAAAAATGATTCAAAAAAGGCTTGTATTTAAGATCTCAAGGGGTCTGAGGACTCAACTAAGACGGATTTAAAAATTGCAAGGCTATATAGAAGTTCTAGCAAAAACCAAGTAAATGAATAGAAACCAAATTTACATTCCAAGGCTAACAGAATCTCCGTAGCTCCTTATGCAAAAAAAACTTCAAACCGATCCAACCCCAAATTCCTCAACAATGGATGTTTTCAACAATCCTATCTACTCTGATACCATGAAAGGAGCGACAAGGATCTAAGCCACGATAAGCAAACATCAATCCAAGCCACAAGGATCTAAGTCGTTGAATCACTCCACATTAACCAAACACAAGAGAATGAACAAGAACACAATGAAAGCAAATGCTGGAAGAACATAAATCTGATAATATATGAATGTAAAATGCACATTCAATACAACGGGGAGACCTTGCTTAAATGGGCAAGGAAGATCCACCACAGTCGTAGGATCACAACAAAGTGATAAGGATCAATATTCACCATGCAACAGGGAGGTGTGATATGGTCGTAGATCTGTAACCAACATGGGGAGAAAAGATCTCAACCCTCCACAAATACCTGATGGATAACTCCCTAAGGATAGTCAACACCTAATATCCCCATAATATTTAAAATATAAATAAGAAATATACACACATAAGTGGTTGGGGAAAATATGAAATAAAATAAATTAAATAAATAAAGTATCCTAGGTGAGCATGAGCTAGAGTCTAAATAACCTACTCTAACAGATTGAGCTTCATTTATGAAGTGGCATTCCTCCATTAAGAGTCCCTTGATGTCGCAAATATTGTAGAATGCTTTCTTCGGATACAACATTCCTATGTCTTTCCACTTGATAATTTGTGCACCAAATCTTTTTCTGCCCTTTTTTGGTTTCTTCTTTCAATTCATGTAACATTCAAATCACGCCCTTATGTAGGTCTCCTATCGACATTCCCTCCTCGCTTTCATTCTCAAAATCTATCACTACTCAACATCATCTTCTTTTGAACATCTTGTACTCACTTTCCAAGTTCAGAGCCCAATCAAAAGGCTCTTATCAAACCCGTCTCCTTTTAGACATATTATACTCACTTTCCAAGTTCATAACCCAATCAAAGGCTTCTTGGTACAATGTTTGAGGAACGACCTTCATCTTCTTTCTAAATTTAGCAAATAGGCCTTCTACAAACTATCGTTGTTCAATCCATCTGCTGGATTCTTCCCCAAGTTGTTTACCAACTCCAATTTTTGGTTGTAAGATCAAAAACAATCTTTGTCTTACCTTGTTTTATGATGTAAATCTCTGTAACAATCTCAATGCCTCGTGTAACAATCTGAACTCCTCCTCAAAGGCTTCGTGCAAGTTGATCCAAGTTATGAACCAATTATCTAGTAACTTGATGTGTCAATCTACTACTACGTCTTGCAATGTCACAAGTAAAATGCTCATCCAGTCTACTATGTTGTGAAATAAGTATGAGCAAATCTACAAACAAGTTATCATGAATAACCCCGAAAGTGGTTACCTTGCCACAACCCTCAGCTTGGGGTTTTGGTTAAGGATGTATATTTTACAAGTACAATGTTATGCATTCGATGAGTTTGATTTGATCTTGTCGTTCACCTTCAAGATAGTGATATATGTCCTACAATGTCTGACTATATCCTCTTTCCCATTGCTATGAAACTTTAGATGCTTTTGTTTCTTGCATACTGTAGTCATTCTTCTTGTTGTTTGGTTGAACGTTGATGATGGATTCACTTGACACATCCTTCGAGGTGAGAGCACAGTCTATCATACAAATCTCTCTCTCTCTCTCTCTCTCTCTCTCTCTCTCTCTCTCTCACATCTGGCACGCTTCCAAGATCCCTTGAACTCTACCTTTGGTAGACACAAACTTCTACTACATGCACTAATATGCAATTGCTCCTATGTCAAACTCCTAATTGATATACCATCATCTCTCTCTCCCTCTCATACTGACACGCTTCCAAGATCCCTTGAACTCTACCTTTGGTAGACACAAACTTCTACTACATGCACTAATATGCAATTGCTCCTATGTCAAACTCCTAATTGATATACCATCATACACACTCCTCTGCAATTATTCTTGTGTTGGACTCCTACTCTGCATACTACTGAACTCACATGTCACTTGCAACCCCTTGGTAATCCTAGTTGCTTGCCCTTGACGCTTTTGCTCAAGTTCTTGTTCTTTCTCTTCAATCGTTAATAATGACCTCTCTAGTCAAACCAAATTCATTTGTTATGTACTACTTTCATCATCAAAGAAGCGATCTTCTTGACACTCACTCTCTAGCAAAACACTTCTCTTATCTCAGGAGGGCCAAACATGTTTTGTTTCTAGCAACAAACTTTCCTCCTAAGAGGGCCAAACACATTCTACCAATAGAATGGTTTCATCACTTTGTTCTTCACATCATTACTCCTGCTAAGCAAACATATGCCTTTGCACAAACCCTCTTTCCTTCATCAACAATCTTTGAGAAGGCAAAACCTTAACTTTCCTAGCTCTCAAGGGCATCGTAAAGGACACATCTTCTACATTTCCTTCTAGATGAGCAAGGGGAACTCTCTTGGCACACTAATTTTTGCTTTGATCTTTTATACACACTTGGTAATAAGTCACATGTTCTATGTAGTCAGCCACAATGCAACCTTTACGCGCTATTGTCTCCAATCTTCTTGTGGGATAGTCTTTACATTGTCATCGTCATAATCATATCAAGCGAGGTTTGGACTCTCACTCATGAAAACTCCAAATCATTGACACAGACCTATGTCAACACCAACGCTAAAAATAGTATATAAAGCATTCTAGTCATGCAATATAACATCATACTATACAATATAGTAAAGTAATTTGCAATGAAATGCTATGCAATGGAAATGAAAGACAAACAAATAGAAGATTACTCACACACACAAGTATGCAATAATAGTCAACCTAGATCTTGTAATTAATGATGACCATTTCCAAGTATGATCTTTGAATTTGGCCTAGTCATGTAGACATTGATGACTAGCTGATCCAATGATGATGAGCATCTGCCTTGATGATGCTCTAGGCCAGATGATAGGGTATACAAATAGTCTGGTGAATAAATGGTGGTAGAGAGCAATCATCATACTTGCCCAACTACTTTCATACTAGCAAAACTCAAAACATACCCCTAGACACAACTATATACAACACATGTTATTATCACATCATTTATTCGCATGACAACATAACCAAACGTTAAAAATACACCTACACAACTTTTTACAACTCCTAACTCATGGACTAACATATAGACCAAATTTGTCTACCTACACCACTTGGATCATCCTATTTATAAATAGTGGTTTTGCTGCAATGCAAAAGTTTGTTGTGCTAAGGCCTATATATCAATGGCACATATCATCACATGGGGAAAATATTAAATTCAGCTCACTCTTTTTGGAGATACTTTTTGGATATTACAGAGTCTTTACTTTTTCTCCAATGATGAGGTCTAATTCAAGTTATGTAAGTTTATGGGTCATATGGATCCAAGGAATTTCTTTACAACAGATTCGTACTTAACATTTGGTAAAGCACCCAGGATTCCCACAGGAATCAATGGCAATGCCTGCTGACATCCTTCCTATTTCATATCCATTATAATTTAATTATGGTCGTAAACGATCTTACTTGTTGAGTGCATAGCTAGGTTTAAAACACTAACAAAATCAAAGCAATTTGTTGAATTCTGTAATAAAGGAAACCTTAATTGTATCATGAAGGCTCTTAGTCCAAGCACCTTTGGTCTTAACATAAAGCAGGGTACTAATGCTTTTTATAGGGAGAATACACATATTGATGGAAACTACACATAAAATATAAAAAAGCAACTTATAATAGAACTACTATATATTCGCACTAACTATGACCATAACTGTCAAACCTAATATACTATATTTGATTCAACAAAAACTAAATCCATGTTGCCAACATATTTTTTGATGGTTTGCATGCTTTTTAATTTCAAATAAATAGAAGACAAGGTGCTATCTTGTGCTACGCTTGGTTCTTGAATTTGGCAATAAGAGTTCATCAAGTTCCTCCTTGGGTTTTAACAAGATCAAGGTCAAATATTGAAAGTGGCACAGTCACTATGTAATCATTTAACTGCAAATTCCAGGTCTATACAATGAAGGAAGCACTGTGTCACATATTTTACTATTGTAATATTCTTAGCATAAGGACATAAATGAATCACATAGGAAAAGGACACCTTTTGTCCAAGGTGATACTTTGCTTTCACTAGGATAATCATTCCCTGCCATTCTATCTATCATTCAATGCAAATCACCCGATGTAAACATGGTCTAGAGTGTGTTTTACCAGGAGAGACATGTTTTAGCAGGAGAGACTAACATATAAAATCTGAAGTAAATCCATACATGCCATTGAAATGAGAAGATAGAAGGCAAGATATGCTAAGCAGAAAAGGCAATCATATTCAAAATGGAATATAAATCTGTGTATACAACAGATGATATGAAGAGCTTTATGACTTGAAAACATTCATGACAGCTTTTCGAAACCATCATTAATAACCTAATCAGCAATTTATTTCTTAGATACACTTCATATCAAAAATATATTCAAAATACTCATATATCCCTCTATAGCCAATTGGTATTCTAGCAGGCTGGAGTAAAAGAGCTGATCATTCTAATAGGCCACTTTCTGAATGAAAAAAGGAGAAACCTTATAAAGTGGCAAGTAACCAGTGTAAAATAAGAATCCGACACTTGATACTGAAGAGGGTTATCTCCCTGTATATCTAAGCAATCGCTGAATGGGTAACAATGGGGTGATGAGTATGTTGCCTTGCTTCCTATTTTTAGTGTGGTTTATGCTCTTTTAAGGAAAATTTATTCATGGAGAAAAAGGGTTTGAATCACTGGCTGTACACTCACTCTACTCAGCTGATGATGGTGAAGGAATGGATGGATTTAACTTGTCATCGTGGATTTGTTTCCATTATAATACCAAAAGAGCACGTTGGAATTGATTGCAATGTCGACTTTAAAGGCATACAATGTCATCAAGAAAAGACATGTGAAATTAATTTTGATAATGTGCGTAGAACTTCACCAATGACAACAAATAAATTATATTTCATTTTTCTCAAGAAGCTTGAGCTGCTCTTTCAGTTCAGTGAAATCATGGAACAGGTAGCCCCCATGGCTATATAGATCTTGACAAAAAATGAAATTAGTTGAAGGTTTTGCGATATGCCCAATCCCTTACAGATCTCATCCATGGTAGTTTGCATACAGGAAAATGATCAATAACTCCTTCCTCAACTTATGTGTGATTTAAGCCTCATCTAGGACCACTTGTATCATGAAAAAGCGTCATCAGCCAGCCACCATGGCTATATAGATCTTGATAAGAAATGAAATTAGTTGAAGTTGATTCGATATGACCAGTCCCTTACAAATTTCATCCATAGTAGTTTGCATACAGGAAAATGATCAATGAACTCCATCCTCAAGTTATGTGTGATTTAAGCCTCGTCTAGAACCACTTGTGTCATGAATACTCTCCAAAAAAATATCAGACATGAGTACTAATATTTTTTAACACGATTGGACAATAGATCATGAAACAATTCTGCTGGAGGAGGAGACAAATTTCTCAATGAAGTTTTAACATCTAAATGTTACCTCCTATTTTTTGCCTTACACTTTATTCCATTAATTGAGTGCATGGAAGAATTCTTTGGATAATCCTGCTTCTGGGAGGTATAAAATCATTTGAATCTGGTGAACAGAGCTCAAGGAGAACTCCACAATGGAGCTATCAGATTACAGAATATAATGACTCAAAACTACTTAAACAGAATAAAACCAGCGACATGATACTTAACACTAGCATCAAGGATATGGCATTGCTAAATGCATAGAACCAAATTAAAGAAGTATTTGAGAAAGTGATTAAACCTGAGCTCGCGTAGCAACACTATATAAGTGAATTGACCAGGATAATCATTGTTGATATTTCACCATAAGCTAGTTAGGGAGCCAAATTTATTAGAAATGATCTACTTGGCCATTAAGAGGAAGTGAGTAAGGCCCATCTTTAGCCAAACAATCAAAAGAGTTAAACAAATAAACACTTCATCAAATATTAAAAAAGTTTTAAGCCGTAAATTCTCTGTATTTTTATTGCTATCATCCATAATAAAAATAATAATTAATAACTTAGAATAATGTCAATGGGCGTTTTGGAGCAAATGATAATCTAACTAATATTAGCTCAAAATTTGGTACAAGGCTCACAAATTGGATGTTGAATTTATATCGCTATTTTTTTATGTTAAAGTTGGGGTTCCTACAAAGATCACAACAATTAGTAATTTGTATCTACCTAAGGTTGCATGGAAACAAATACTGTAGCCAATACAAAGACAGTATTTGATACAGATATGGCAAATTCTCAAGACTGCCTAATATGGATGCAGTTGAATATGACCTTTTAAAAAGCATATACATTTTAAATATTCAAAGAAAAAGTATGTAATGCAGAAACATCTACACAAATTTTATATAGGATATTTTCATTATTTAAGAAGGCAATTGTCATTGTCTTTAAATTAGAATATTTTTTTAGTAAATTAACTTTGAACATCCAAGAGCATTATGCATATCAGATCACCCTCCTCTAGGTACACTGTGCATGGGAGGAGGCACTTGTGTTTGTTATCTGCCTACGGGTCATACATACCCTATCTCCCTTTGAATTTGAATCTTGGACCTCCTCTTTAGAGTACCCAAGGCTTCACTGGTTTTAAACATTATGTAATCTTCTTGTAATCTGATGTAGTGGAAACAACTCTAGATGTCCCTAAGCCACATTCAGATGTATTAGATGTAGGCGAAACAGGGGCATGTATTCAGATATGTATCAAATGTACCCATGTATGCTGATACATCTGGATACAGTGTTTGAGAAGTATCTTATCAATCTGTTCTCATAAGCAGATATGGGTATCCAAGTAGGAGGATGGTATCATCTAAGAACTGTGCAATGAATAGTTATTTATAATGATGATGTGTACAAGGAGTTTAAAAAAATGAAATAAGTGTAGGCCCTTTCAACCCCATATAACCAACTAAATTTTAGTTTAATGGGTTTGAGGCAAGCAATGGGGAGCAAGGAGTTTCAAACCATAAGCTAAGGTTCGAATCCCATAGATGAAGCTTAACAGAATCCCATAAGATTGAAGTCTGACTGGTGAGAATGTTTAGCTCTCAACAAGCCTATGAAGGTTCAATTCCCACTGGTATTGTGATAATAAGGTTTGTTGTAATACCATCATGTAGTTTGCTGAAATATCAGCATTAACATAGTCATGAAGTAATACAGGTGAGGTCCATCTCAATCCCATATAAACAATTCAAGAGAAAATAATAATGATTATGATGATGATGGGTAATGAAGGAGTACTGTCACATAGATAATGATGAGAGGAAGTGCAACTTCTGAATGTCTATAGACCACCACAAGAGGGTGCAACCTAAAATGCCAAGACAATACCTCCAAAGATGATACACATAATAACTCCAATTATAAGATGATACCTCCCCTCTTATTTGAGGATAGTATATACAAGATATATATATATATATATATATATATATATATATATATATATAGGTTGTGCAATAACTCCACTTTTGGCTGAATTATGATAATAATTGAATGTAGGTCAATACCATACACGTTTAGACCAGTTCATCACCATTATAATTTGTACATAAAATCACTCTTTTTAAAATGCTTCAATATAAGGCATTTGATTTTAACTGTGGCCATGCTAATAACATCACTTCAATTCTTGACATTGATAATAAGGAGGATATTAGTATAGGTTAACTTTGGTTGATACCTTGCCTTTATTAGAATCATATTAATCGTGCCAAATAACTGCATGCTTTGGTCATTTTTTAGGCTCAACAGGCATCATCATACTCTGATCATCCTTTCCAATACCTTGTCCTGGTTAGGCCATTTTTTGTAACGTTTTCATACCAATGCTTTTAATCTTCTCTTCATATTCGTTGTGGTTTCAGTTTGACTTTTGCACATAGGCTCTAGAGTTTATCTTTTTATTTCTATGCATTTTCTCTCATCGAATGAAGTTTGTTTATGAATCCTTGGCCTTTGAATTAGATGGATTTTTCCATCATGTCTTTAAGACTTGTCTTAAGTTGCCTTAATTTGTTTAGCATTGCAATAATTCTTTTTTTATTTGCTTATGAAACGAGCCCTTGACATCCTCCAATTTGGATATTTCTTCATTTTTATTTTCCAAATCATTTGTATCAGCTCCCCATTTTCTTTAATGTATATGAATAAGCCTGAACGTCGTTAATGAGTTTATGCCAATGGTCTTAAGTTTTGCAACTTCTTTGTTTAATGCAATTTATTTGCAAAATTTCCCTTTAGCCCTTCAATTTGTCCTTGTCTTCTTTTAATTTTTCTTCATATTCTCGTATTCCTTTGATTCCATATGTTCTGTCAATCTTGTGCATGAATCTGATACCAGTTAGTATATAAAGGTAATGGCAAAGATCATTTTTAGCTCACTTCCAGGGCAGCACTCCTATTAGCTTATGAGACCTCCTTATGGGAACAAAGGGACTTTTTGAGATTTTACCTTTTGTATGATATCAATTACCATAATTTATAGAACATTGCAATATTTCTTCTGATTTTTTGTTCATTTGCTAGTGAACAATGCATTGACATCCTACAATTTGGATATTTCTTTATTTTTGTTTTCCAAATCATCTTATCACCTCCCCATTCTCAGTAGCATATCTCCATTCTTCTTATTTTTGTCATAAGCCTTAAACATAAGTAATGAGTGTACAATTCAAAATCTGCAATTTCTCTGTTTAACCACTTTCTTTATTCACAAAATTCCATTTTAGCCCTTTCCATTTGGTCTTGTATTCTTTTGATTTTTCTTGATAAGGTTTTGGAAGACCTATGTTCTACCAAACTGAACTAAAAGTTTTTGTGCACCTTTGATTTCATATGTTCTGTAAATCTTGTCCATGAGTCTAATACCATTTAGTGTAAAAAGGTTATGGCAAAGGTTATTTTCAGGTCACAGCCTGGCCAGCATAACTATCAGCATATGAAACCACCTTATAGGAAGAAGGGGGCATTTTCAATTTATCTTTTGTATGATATCCATAATCATTTTATCATCTCATTCTCTGAAGAATTTGCAAATCTATAAAAACAAAATTGCTACACAAGTAGTTTTGGCATCTTTCATATTTATTGAAATTAGATTTTTTTTAATAAAGCTTAATATTTGACTCTTGTTAAATAAGATTTTCAATGCACATTATTAGTTTTAAAGATATAGGGTACATCTACTTGCAATACTAGGCATTGGACCCTTTATGAACTTCAAGTCCTGAGGCAACATTGCAAGATTTCAATCATATCAAAAATGAGAAGACACATGACAGAAAATGGACTCATTCTCAATGGCATAAATTTATGATCAGTCCCTTGCTTTCCTAGGTATTAGGTTACAGAATCTGTTACTTTCCAGTTAGACTTTAATAATCAGATCACAATGCATTAAGCACTCGAATCTACCATAATTTTTGGTCCCTTCCACCAGAAATCAGTCCATCACAGCCAATTCTAGAAAACTTATAGAAGCATCTTTCACTATTTCATGTCTAGAAATTCACAAGAGCAAAGTCAACAGAACATCTATATATAGTACATCAAGATATCTATGACAAGTCAAACAGGGAATGAGAAGCAATATATTGTACCAAGGAACAAAAAAAAGGCCAAAATAAAAGTCTTAAAATTATTAAATATGTTTAATGATGAACCATTAGGTGTGGGAACGCATATACATATATCAGTAAGCATACATCCTACGCAGAAAAGACCCCAATAGCAAATAACTTCTAAGCATTCCTTTTGGTAATCAACCAACATTTTAAGCATCTTCTAAGCTGACCTTCTCATACGTTTCATATCACTGGGATCTGTACATTGGTCACTAGGTCCAACTTCCTGGTCATCATCATCTGACTGTTCTCTTGAAGAGCCACTAGTGGTTGTCCTTGCTTGAGCAATTCCACACATAGGCTTAGGAGGCAATGCTGGAATACCAATTGGTCCTGATGTGGAGCTCCCTGAAGCTCCATTGTATATAGTTCCCAAACCTATGCACACAAAACCAAAGACAAGCATCTTTTTGAACATGTATTTCAATTAAATATGAAACACATAAAAGGAACTGCAACTCAAACCCCAACATTAAGGAGTGCATCTACCTGATTTCCAGTTGCTTCAAAGTCTCCTGAAAGTTAAGAATGTAAATTGTATCCTATTGTATATTATTGCCGAATGCTAATATCAGTGCCCAATAGATATTCAAGATGAATAATCTGGAGAGAAGCTATCCTATTCAATATTAGGACTTGCTCTCCATTGTCCATGAAATCAATATAAAAGCATTAGATCAAAGATAATGAATTTGAGGAAGTTCTGAACAGGAAATAATGGTAAAATTCCTTTAAAAGATGAATAGAGTGGAAAAACTTTTATATGTGAAGACTGAACCATATGTTGATTTACAAGTTTGTAAAGGAAAATGTAGTATCAATGCCTACTTTAATATTTTACAGACAATTAATGTTTCAATACTTTAAAACGTTAGTTTTGTAAGCAAACAAACGAAGCTCAACAGCAGACACTTTTGAGTGAAGGAATGAGGAAAGAATTTGACCTTAGAAATTTCTCTATCAAGGGCAAAATCTTATGGCAACACAGAGGAGAATGGTATAATTTAACTCATAACCTTCTACTTGTGGATATGGGTCCTCAAACCAAAATCCCAAAGCAGGGACCATGGCAAAATACCCACTTTGCAAGTTATTCACAACGATTTGTTATAAGATGTAGCACAATTAGATATCCAAGATCCTATAAAAGCTACATGAAAGTTTATTTGCAAGTAACATAGACAGATATAAGGCAAAAGGCACTGCAGAATTGTACCTCTTCTGGAAGAATATAACAAAGGGAAGAGCAGGCAATGTCTGATTGATATGAGCATAATTTTGATAGCATGGATCACCCTCAAATAAATGGAAAGACTCAGGAGATATCCGATGATAAATCAAATCAATTAAAGTGTCGAACTCATATATGGCAATAGAAGACAAATATTGGACAGAGAAACTTGTCTGTAGCATTATTCTGTGATAACAATATGCATTCTACCAGGTGTCTATCAGCTTAAAGCTATATATGGTTATGATCTATTACCAGTTGGATTGGACTAAAGAAGTTTCAAAGAGAAGCCATGGATTTATTCATAGATGCTTGCACAAGTGCAAGAAGGATTAAATGAAAGAAGAATATTTAGAAAAGCAAGAGCTAAAGTTTATGTGGATCATAGCTCATTGGGAGCTTTGAGGTTGCCACTGAAGTTTATCTCATAGCTTAGCTCCTTTTCATTGTTAATCTGCATAGATATATGCTGCAAATTGTTTTAGACTTTATATTGTTTATGTTCCCAACATTAGTTTTCGTTTTTATTTGTTTTAATGTTGGTTATTTCTTTTGCTCTTTGATCTCCTACTTGCTGCTCTAATTTAATATATTTTAGAGCCTCACTGACCTTTGGCCATTCATGGGCATTAGTATAATTTCCTTGTTTGCCTTTTCAGACGAAAGTTCCAAGAAGTTCACTGCAAACTCCAAGTGCTGTGAGCTTCTTTTCTATAGAGAAAATACTATTCATATAATCCATGAGAAATCTAAACGCATTCAGTATTTCATGTTAGTTTTGTGAAGAAGACATTAATTATATATGATAGTAACATGCTTTTGGTTGTAAGTGCTGAAGAAGCCAAATGGTATGCACAAGATAATCACATAATTATTAATTAGAGAAACAATAAACACAATAATGAAAATAGCAAGTACTTGGTGGTGTGGTCTAAGAAGTCTATCAGGGAAAGAACTTAGAAATCCATTGCATTTACTTTAGGAATTAGCTTCATGATGGGCAGTGAACTTTGTAAGGAATTGTAAGGCTAAAATATGGACTCTTCAATTGATTCCATAAGGAAAACTAGAAGAATCAATAAGAAATCTTGTGTAGTTCTCCATCAAAAGTATTATAAAGAAAAAGCATTAGAAATCCACAGTTTCAGGCCCCCTCATTAAATTCTAGACTACAGCGAAGATTGTGCAGCCATTTCAGCACCTGGGATTTTAGTCAGATCTCTAAGAGATCAGCTGGAGAAGCTTAAGAGTGCCACTTTGCATATAAACTAGATGGAATTGTATGGACAGCTTGGAATCACCATATAAAGCAAAGCAGGGCTCTTGTTCATTGTGTTTTTCTTTGAATTCTGACTTGTATTAGACAAGGATTTTGAATTTTTGTCCATCTAATTTAGATATTAGTCAAAATATAATTCAATTTATTTAGACTTATTTTATATTTATTATTTGAGAAATTGTACCTCATAATTCACAACAATAACATCATATCAAAGAGTACAATAATTAGTTGACTTACATCCTTACAGGTTTCCTGTCCTAAAAATAGGCAAATTGAGCAAAAGTGACAGCCTTACAACCAATCCCAACAGTGTCCACATGTTTCCTGAACAACAAACTTTTGCTAAAATCTGTTTGGCACGTGCATGCTAAAGTGAAAACACCAATCATTAAACGTTTCTTTGCATCTTTGTCCCTCAAGGGATCTAATGCCTGCCAACTGAAAAGTATTCCAGTTTTCTCTTTTATATAATAACATCAAAAAAGCTAGTTTCAAAAAATGGTTACATGTTCAATAAAGAGGATGATGTATTCTGGAGAGAACATCAACAACCCAAAATCTTGTATAGCTCTGCATTGCCAAGGCACATCTTGAGTTTTTCCTCTTTCCAACAAATATCATATTCCATTGACAAGCTCCAACTTATCAAGAATGCTTGATACTGGACAATAATAGTCATTCAATTCAAGGCACTGCATTTAAAGCAAAATATTGTCTTCCGTAAGTTTAAAAGTTTCTTGCTTGACCTGTCTCGTATGTGATCGTGGCCCCATATCAAATCCTATTAAGTCTATTTGCAATTTGGGAACCACTTCCTCCTTGTAGTGTTTCTTTCTCTTGTAATATAGAAAGGCTCAACATAAACTCCAACTCCAATTCTTCTCTGCATAATCATTAGATCTTGTGTTGGCCCTTTTGGGATAATTGGTGATGACAAAGACTGTGCTTCTACTCTATATCCTACAATAGGTTAAATTGTAGCAATTGGACCCATTGAAGCTCCTTTCTATCGCCGTTGTACCTCAACTTCTAGCTCTCTCTTAATCATTGTTTTTAGCATGTTCGGGTTTATCCATTTTGGGTAATTCATGAGGCTATAATTTTATGCCATAGAACTGTTCCACTTTAGAGTAATTTACCAAGACTCTTTACTCTAGTTAGCCTATTTTCGTAGTGCTTTTTGGTTACTACACTGCATTGTAATTTGTAATGGCTCTTTTCAATGAGTCCCATGGGCCTACATTTTCCATCTGTGGACATTTATAGAATTATCTTATGTTATCTATGGATGTTTCTACACATCCAGCTACAATCAGAGACTCAGAAGACATTATTATTTTCACAGCTCAAAGAAAGTGCAATTCAAGATTTTCCTATCCCACAAGTAACCGTAAGTTGTAATCTTCTTGACAATATGATGGAGCATTGCATTGTTATTGTCCAAAGGTTTCAGATGTGGCTACCAGGTAGTTTAACTTTCTGGGGGGATAGTTTCACCTTTGTGCCATTTTCAAACTACTGGGGTGCAAACTTCAACCAACATAGGCTTTCGTCCTTTTTGGACTTGATATCATAAATTAGATTTTGAATTCCTAAAACAACATATAAATATGCATATATATGAAAGGAACCTACTAGCAATTATATCAGTTCATCCAACATTAAGTATGATTCCAGGAAAGACTTTATAGTGTAAGATTTCTAGTAGGTTTGCTATCGTTTTCAGTGGTTCAAACTTCAATGCTATAGAAAATTTTCTCTCTTATAGTCAAAGCGTGTTCATCTGGTTTCTATGACTGACTACAATTAATTTATTATGATTAGTCAATTTCGCTCTTATAATTAACTTATTACAATTAATCAGTTTCACTCTAAGCAGTGATAGCTTAGCCTACATTTTAGTCAACTTGTGGTCAGTTTGTTGACATCACAGTTGACTGCGCTAATGTGAGGACTCTGTCAAAGGTTAAATTCCACTTATTTTAATGCACACCTATACGTACCAAATGTTATTTATTAGGGCTGATGTGGCACTAGGCAGACTAGCCAATTTTACATATGTAATAAACACAGTCGAAATTGCCAACTTGGAAAGGGAAGAGAAAATGCTCAAGTTTGTACTCAAAAATTAAATATTTCATTTTAAACATATTAATGATGTTATAATAAGGTGATAAAAAGGTTATGATGATATCATTCCTTATTCCTAATCTTATTTGGGTTCACTAATGAGCTCAAGGGTACTACTGATTTTCAGTATGAATTCCTTTTTCTCCAACTTTCTCTAGTACTTAGATTGATGAGCTTGTGTATTTATATCCAATGCCATACTCATGCTTACACCATTTCTTGATTGTTATATTATTCTTTGTTGATAATGTTGTTCTCCTTGCTAAATGTCTTGAGGATTTGCAAGGACAATTAGATGTACTTGTTCTGTCTTGTAAGTCAACACTTTCAAAAAACCTTTCTCTCCAAGTTTCGATATTCCTACAAGGGAAAGCTTGTTGAGATCACAATATCTGACACTTATTTGGAGCTTCAGTTTTGAGGTCAATCACTTAACCTCAAACATGCCTCTCAGTCACAACTTTGCAAGGGATAACTTCAATGTTTCCAAATAA
Organism: Wollemia nobilis; assembly: GCA_028583015.1. Lineage (NCBI taxonomy): Eukaryota > Viridiplantae > Streptophyta > Pinopsida > Araucariales > Araucariaceae > Wollemia > Wollemia nobilis. The sequence continues at coordinate 14,995,277 of JAQPPZ010016724.1, forward strand.
ATTTTCAGGATATCCCCTAGAACATGCAGCTATTTGACTATATAGTTAAACCCACAGTCCTAAATGAGTTCCAGGCTACAGCAAAATGTTTTAGGGCCAGCTGAATGGGTATGCATTAAGAGTTCAGACTAATTTCCTTCAGCACATGATCCACCATAAGTTAACAATTCCTTAGATCATCATACAGCTCAAGTTCTCATCCCATCACTTTGTCTTGAGATCATCCTCGAGTTCGCCTTACATCTCCATTAGCTACAATGCATGGGGGATTGTGTAACAAGTAAAGAGAGATACCCATATCTATCCCTTTATTTTGCAAAGAAAGTCAGTTTCATGATTTCCTTTAATCAAAGGAAAGGCCAATACTAAGAAACTAGCTCACTTCTCCAAACTATTGGGATTTCCATTGATCACTGCTCTTGGAATTCATTGGATGTCCTGCCTCATTTTGTTCCTAACAAAGGGGTAATTGGTTAAGGAGGATTTTAACCAGTTACTCATGATAATGAATGGCACCATCACTCTTCACTCCCAAAAGTTACTGATTGACATTGAATATCATATCCCTAAAGGGGGCGGGAGGGCGGGCGGGAGATTAGTGCTTACACAAAAACTTGAGGAGATCACTTTCTACTCTGTTCTATTACAACAAACATAGGAATTTTCCTTTAGGCCTTTGAGAAGAGATCACTCTCAAAAGCCTTGCCTTGAAAAGGACCTCACAATCATATGGTCTGGTAGGTTGATTACTTCCTTTCATCATCTTCCGCTAGCAAGGGACACTAAACACCCACCACAAGATACAATCAATTCTGCAGATGGTGTTAGATTTATAAGACAATGCAGGTACTAAGGGGCCACCTTCAAATGTACAACACAACAAGCCTCTCCATCAACATCACTCATGCCCTTAGCCCATAAGGTCCAAAGAAGCATGCATTTTTTATTTTTTCTTTGTAAATGGAGGTTCTTCGACCATAGATGGTAGGAGACTTTCTAGGAGAATCCTTTGAGGATCCAACCTAGCTCATCTAGCTAAAACCATACACCTTAGACCATCATCAAGACTTGCATTGGCTCGTTTAGAGTGATTATCAATGAGCAAGTGCACATGGACATGGATTAATTGTAATTATGTAGGCAAGCGAATTGACATGTCTACATAATCAACAAAGGAAGTTTTGTCATTTTGTAGTTTGTACGCAAGTGTTGAACAAAATGATTATCAGGCATTATTAGTGTATATGTAATTAGAATGTCATGTAATTTGGATGTCTTGTAATTTGAGGTGTCATGTAAGGGTAGTTAGGGTTAGGTATAAGGAAGTTGCAAAGTTGGCACCTGCCTTCCCTTCCCAGAAGTAGTATAAGTAGACCCCTTATATTTTCTGAATGCATCCAAAATCTATTCATCCATCTATCTATTTGTATTTGAGAGGGGGGGGGTCTGCATGTTGTTGTCCAAATTGTGTTATTGATGGTTCATCAAACTATGGTGTAGTGCAGTATACATGTGGTGTGTGCAATGTATCCATTTGAAAGTATTCTTGTTGTATATTTTGTTTATTTAAGTGGCAATGTATCCATTTGAGAGTGGTGATTTTAAGAATGAGAGTAGTTCATCATCCAAGTGTTGGAATTGAGAATTCAATGAAGGGAGTAACTTTGAAGAGAAGAACAATGACTGAAGATGAGTGCAACTCGAAGAGCATAAGATCATTGCTATAGGTATATGCAACACAAAGGGAGATTGTTCCAAAGAAGAATGTCAATGGTGATGCAGTCTGTGACAACCACTAAAGAACTAGAAGATGTTGAATTGAGTATGATACTGAGGGCAGACCCATTGTGCAATGTTGGCGATGCCATTTGTGGGGGCACTTCGCACATGAATGTCAAAGTGCTACAAGTCAAGACAAACCAATGGTGTGTAGAGGGTGAAGAACCAAAGAGTAACAACCCTACTCGAGAAGAAAAGGAGATAAACTTGATAAACATGACTATGATTGAGGAGGTGAACTTGATTACAAATGAAGAGGCAGAGATCAAGCAAATAGTTGAAGTTGAGCAAGAAGAGGAGGTTGCACAAGTGCCCGATGTAAACGAAGAATTGAGTGATGCAAACAAAGTGAACGATGTAGACAACAAAGAAGGAGATTGTTCAACGCCTGACCGTATACTAGGGCCATTTGGCCATCTCGACTTGTGTTGTCTAGATCCAAGCCTCGATTGTCAAGACTTAGACAATTTAAGCCTAGGTCGACTAAGTTGGGAACCAAGGCATCTAGGATGCCCCGACCAACAGGGGTGGTTGTTAAGGCTTCTCCTTGATCATCTAGGGGATAGGACTCAACCCCAGATGACCCATAGGCTGTCTAGCCAAGGGGCAAGGACATTAAGGCCAACCCTTGCCAGTTTAGAAGAAGCAAGAGCTCCCTGACAACCCTTGGGTCGTCAGGCCTGAGAAGGGGCCATGTAGGAAGGTTGTCTAGACTTGAAATAGGTCTTCTAGCAATTCAAGCAAGTTATAAGGTGAAAAGAAAAAATTGTACAAAATGCGAGTTGCGTCATTCAAAGGTATAAGGAAGGGAAGAGGGCCGCCTAAGAGAAGCAATGCATTGTCTGAGACAAGAAGCAGGTAGTCTGTCTCCAAGAGTGGGTCGTCTAGCCTAGGGCTGTCTAATGTAGGAAGTGGGTCATCCAAGCAAGGAAGTGGATCGTTTGACGTACGAGTTGGGTCGTCCAAGCCAAGAAGTGGACTTTTTGGCCCAAGGTCGTTTCACCCAAGAGTTGGGTCGTCCCATCTAGGAAGCGGGCCATCTGGCAAGGCCATCTAATGTAGGAGTCGGGTCATCCAAGCCAAGAAGTGGACTGTCTGGCCAAGGGTCGTCTAACCCAGGAGTTGGATCGTCTAGGCCAGAAAGTGGGTTGTCTGGCCTAGGGTCGTCTAGGCCAAGAAGTGGGTCGCCTGGCCCAAGCCTGTCTAACACAAGAAGTGGGTCACCTAGCCTAGGGTCATCTGACCCAAGAGGTGGGTTGTTCAAGCCAAGAAGTGGGTCATCTGGCCCAAGAGGTTGGTCGTCTAACCCAAGAGGAGGGTCATTTGAGGCTAATAAAAGTTCATCAACGACCAAGATAGGACCATTTGAGGCCAAGGGATGTTCATCAGAGGCCAAGGCAAGGTCATCAAAGGCCAAGATTTGCTTGTCTAAAGCCATGGAGAGGTCATTCAGAGCTAAGAAGAAGCTATTTGAGAGGGTCAAGTGAAGGTTACCAAAATGCAAACAAGGAGAAAAATTTAGCTCAGACAATGAGGGTTTCAATGGTTTCATCGTTAAGGTTTTAGGGAGACAAGCATTGCCCCCTTTGACCCCCGACAAAGGTGGCAACGGGCGTTACCCGTCATGTTGGTGATGCACCCGATTTCAATAAGTGGAGTAAGCAAACAACAAATAATGTTTTATTGGTAGCAATTTAAAGTTATGCTAGTTATAGAAGATGTTTGGAATAAAAGAAAGTGGAAGGAGCGTGACAAGGGATTCCACTATAGTGTTTAGTTCTTTAATTACCAGTGTTTAGTTCATGTATCATCAAGGATGCCAAAAAGTCTAGAGGGGATAGATGTAGGCAGACAAATTGACATGTTTGCATAATGAATGAATGCATGTTTGAGCATAGGAATGTATATGTGAGAATGTATGCACACAAAGTGTTTGTCATTATGTCACCATATTGTGTTAAATGGCAGAGGATTGCCATATTGTGTTAAGTGACAAGTGTTTGTAACAATGTCTATGTGCAAAGTGTTTGTAATACTATGCACGTGGCAAAGAGTTGTAATAATGTAAAGTAATATGTTATGTAAACAAGTAGTTTGGAGGTAGTTGGGTAGTTGCCAACCCCCTATCGAGCCCTTTATAAGTACACATCTATGGAGTAGATGCAAGAGAAGGTGTGTGTGCGTGTTGTTATTTTAAGTGTGTTGTTGATGGTTCGTCGAAGTATGATGCATTGGAAATAATTTTTGTGTAGGATACATTTTGTATGCACAGTGTATCCTTTTGTACTTCAAGTTATTCCCGTTGTATATTTTGTTTATTTAAGTGGTAATGGAATTGTGTTGCAGTGTGTCGTATTCCATTACTATAGGCTAAATCTTTTTCCTTCCTTTCTATTTAACCCTTGCAATTCCGCGAGCTTTGTGAGAAGTGCTATGTTTGCCCCTTCACTTCACTTTGGGGATATTTGTATGTGTTGTGTTTCTATAAAGAGCCATATGATTTTGTTTTTTTAATGTTTTTATTTTTGTAATTTTTCCATAGGCCAAATATGGATCCCAATGCGTAAGGCCAAAGGAGCAAAGAATGGCCACATACCTTGGTAGGCAGCCAAATAGATGTACATGACAAGACATAAGAATGCTCACATATTCAAAGGATAAATCTACAGATGGATGAAAATAGCAGTAGTTTGAGAATGAATATAATAATTAGTAAAGAGAGTACAAAGGCAAGCGGATGTCCCTACATGGTAACCTTTGATAACTAACAATTCATTAATTTGATACATAATAGGCTTTCAATTCAAGAGTATTTGAATTATTTTTAAAATAAAGGATTAAATTCCTTATTAAATAGGTCTTTGAATTTCCTCGCCTATCAAAACACAAATAACATCAGTACATTATCAACTAAATCCAATTCCTGTCTGTGCAAATTTATCTGTTCAAACTGGAGATGCTTATTTTAGGTCAAAAGAAATTAATTATGGTTACAATTGCAGATATGAATAATTTTTTATTTTATCAATACCTCGCTAATTATTAACTTGTAAAAATAATTTTAAACTTTAATGTTCTAATTTTTGGATTTCATTATTTTGATATTTCAATTCAACTTTTGAAAACTAAGTTGTATTTTCTTTATCTGAAATTTTATTAGACCATGTGCACAAGAAAACTCCTTCAAACTTAGTCTAAATTCAATTTCAAATCAAGACTAAACTGCCATGCTTTTGCTTCACCTTCAAAGTGAAACCATGCTATACTTGGAAACATTATTATCAACTATTTCAATTGTCCACAATGCTCATAGTTGTGTTGCTTTGCTTCTAGATTTTTCACATGGAGATATAGTAAACATTACATTTCAAGTTCTCTCTTGAGACTCGTCTTTAGTAGAAAATACCTGATGTTTTCTGCTTTTAAAAATAAGAACGGTAGGATCTGTCATAAACATATAATTCATGAGAAAATCAGGTAAGGTTGATATTTCAATCACAAAATACTTCCTTTTTCTGATTATTAATATTGAAGAATCGCTAGTAGTTTTGGAGATGCTATATGATAGATAAAGTGCTTTTGAGGATGCATTAGTATGGTTTTTCGCAGGACTGCCCAAACTGCCGAACTTGTTTCGGCCATATTTCACTCATCCGGACTCGGATTGAGCTGAAATTTTGAGGGTAGATGCCTGACAAACCCTAGAACGTCTCCACCAATTTTCAGATCATTTGGAGCAACACAGATCCTAGCGCATCCCTATGTGTGAACGAGATTTTTGGCAAGCGACTGTGCGAGGGTTTCATCTGGGTTAAGTGCAAGCAGCTCCAGAGGTTGGTTTTCGGGGCCTTCGGGCCCTAGCGGCCAATATTTTTGTGGTTTCTGCTCAAGATTTTAGCAGGAAATGTTGCAGGGGATCCAAGATGGGTTAGAAATCTGTCTTTCAATAGATCTTCATGTTGTGAACTTGAGTGACAACGGCTTCCAATTTGCTGCACAAAAGAAAAGTGAAAATCATACCTTTCCACGACGTCTAGGGCATGGATTAAAGAGATCACGAAACAAGTTTCAAGCAGCTGATCAAAAAATGGCTCAGATCTCAAGTGAATCTGGTGCTAAGGTGCACCCACAAAATAAATCTACTGTGGAAACCCCTGTCAAGGGTAAGAATTTCGAAGAATCAGCCCCAAAAATGAATTTTAGGGATGCCCTCCGTGGTGGACAGCCTCAACCTAATGCTAATATTAATCTTAGGGCTTCCCGTAAACCTCTAAGAATGCCTAAGATTGATCCCAGGAAAGAGTCAGATGTCTTGAAGCGAACTCCTATTGTTAAGCTTAATATGGGCAACATTCAAACCGGCATTGAAGATCTGGAAAAAATAGGACTAATTTGTCGTTTCGTGGGTTTTCGTCCGAGCCTATCCGCTTTCAAAGTCTGGGCTGCAAAAAGCTGGAAAACTAAAGGTGAGTTACAAATCTCTATTTATCCAAATGGTTATTTTCTTGTTTTATTTGCTAATAATGAAGATAGAGAGAAAACTTTTCAAGGGGGTCCCTGGTTCTTTGGAAGGGCAGGGCTTTTCATGAAGCCCTGGCATACTAAATTTAAAGCCGAAGAAGAGATGCCTTCTACAGGTCCCGTGTGGGTTAGACTCTTTGGCCTCCCAATTGAATTCTGGAATCCGACTGTTTTTTCTTCAATTGGAAACTCTTTAGGAACATTTATGATGATTGCTGATTGTACTCAAAAATTTGAACATATTATTTATGCTCGGATTTGTGTTTTAATGGATTTTGACAAACCCCTACCTAAAAAGATCACTTTACAATTTGGGGAGGACACTTGGGAGCAAGTAGTGGACTATGAGAACATTCCTTTTCGTTGTAGAATTTGCCATGAATATGGTCATTTGGCTAGTGTTTGCCCAAATAAAATTCCAGATCAAAAGAAAGAAGATATAAATTCAGCAGGTTTCCAAATGCCTAAGAAGAAGAACACTCAAAAAAACCAGTTATGAAGGATCAATCAAAGTTATCTGCTAATATGTTTGAAATTATTTCCACAAATGAGGTCCCAAGTGAGGAAGAGGAAATAATGGAAACAAAAATCTTAGAAACACAATTTAAAGATAAAGGGAAGAACTCAGAGACAAACCAACAAATCAAAGGTTTTCAACAAAAAAAAAGGGAGAAAATATTCACAAGAAAAACAATCTTTTAAATGTTAAAACTTCAAATAATACAGGTCCCAATATAGACTCTGTTGAACCTTCTGGTAACATTTTGACTGTGTACAAGCATTCTTCAAGGCTAGAAGCCATCTCAGATTCAATTGGAGTAAGTCAAGAAACAGGGAAAAAAAACTGAAGATGGATTCTAATCAAAAGGCAGGTCGCAAGACTAATCAATATCATATGGTAAAAGAAGGTGAAAAGTTTGTAGGGGAAGGTAAGATTAATGCCCTTCCCAACTTTTTTAGCCCTGGTATTAATGAAGATCATCACTTGGAATATTAGAGGACTCAAAGGGAGTCTTTCAAAACAAAATGAAATTAGAAGAATGATTCAGATAAATCATCCACATCTTGTTTTCCTTCAAGAAACGAAGATGTCAATAGAGGATATGGAATCAATTGCTAGTAAAATTTGGCCAGCTGGAAAAGTGGTTTCCCTCAGTTCCTAGGGGACTTCTGGTGGCATTGCTTGCCTTTGGGACCCAAAAGAGGTAGTTATTCACCATATGGTTGGCAGTTGGGGTCTTTTGGCTATAGCTATTCAAAGCAGACATTCCAACCAAATTATGCTCTGCATTATTGTTTATGCTCCGACTAATTTGGAGGAAAAAAGAAGACAATGGAAGAATATTACTTATATTATCTCTCATTTTCTTGAAGCTTGGATCTTGATCGGAGGAGATTTCAATACCATCCTCTCTCTAGATGAGAAAATGGGGGGAAATAGAAATTTGGATAGGAGCACTGACCTCATGAGCGAATATATTACAAACCTCCATCTTGTGGACATCCAACCAGATAATGGCCTTATGACTTGGTCTAACAGAAGGCAAGGCTTAGCTTGTATAATGGAGAGATTGGATAGGTTCTTGCTCTCTGACAATTTCTTAATCCATGGTCACATTCCTAAAGTGAAGACTCTTAACAATGTTGGTTCGGATCACTGGCCTGTCATGGTGGAAATGTGGAAAACCAATGTGAGTTTCTCTCCTTTTCGATTTCAGTTAATGTGGCTTAGAGACAGTTCCTTTAAACCTCGAGTGCAACAATGGTGGAAGGAAGGTAAACCTAGGTATGGGACTAAGATGTTCTGTTTTGCCAAAATATTGCAATACATTAAATCCAAAATCAAGACTTGGAACTGGAAGGAGTTTGGGGATGTTCATAAAAAAAACATGAAGTTATTGCTCAGCTTGAAAATTTGAATAAGAAAATCCATTTAGATGGCCTCACAGAGAGTACAAGTGCAGATGAAATTAAACTCACAGCTCAGTTAGAGGAATGGGAAAAAGAGAAGAACTCTTATGGAAGCAAAAATCTAGAATTCAATGGCTCAAAGAAGGTGATCGAAACACAAATTTCTTCCACAAATCTCTTCTAGCTCGAAGATCTCACAACTTTATTTCTTCCCTGAAATCAGATTCTGGAGATGTTGTCTACACTTGGGATGGCATGAACTCTATTGTTGTCAATTACTTTTCCAATATTTTTACTGCTACTCCTCTTGACTCGGCTTCTCAACAAAATGTTCTTCAAGCAATCCCTTCTCTTATCACTTCTGAGGAGAACTCTATTTTGACTGCTCCTGTTACTATCAATGAGCTTCAACAAGTAGTTTTTAAAATGCAAAAAGGGAAAACCCCAGGTCCTGATGGTTTTCCCATTGAGTTCTACCAAGAGTTTTGGGATATCCTTCATGCTGATTTATTAGAGGTGGTGGAAGAAGCCAGGAAAGCCAAAGAAATTTTGAAGGTTATCAATAAAACTTATATTACTCTTGTTCCAAAAGCTCAAGAGGCTGAACATATCTCAACTTTTAGACCTATTGCTTTATGTAATGTTCTTCTCAAAATCATTACTAAGATCATGGCAGAAAGGTTGAAGCCTCTTTTGCATAAGATTATTTCCCCTGAACAAGGGGGTTATGTGGAAGGGCGTCAAATAGTTGATGAGATAGTTCTTGCTCAGGAAGCCATCCATTCCATGGATATGCAAAAATCTCCTTCCATGTTCATTCGGTTAGACTTATCCAAAGCTTATGATAGAGTGGATTGGCACTTCCTTATCAAAGTTTTGAGGCAATTTGGTTTCTCTCAAGATTGGATGGATTGGATTATGGGATGTATCTCTTCAGTTTCCTACTTAGTTCTTATCAATGGCAGGCCTTCTCAGTTGTTCCCAGCTTCCAGAGGTATTAGGCAAGGTGACCCCCTATCCCCTTATTTATTCATCATTATTGTTGAATGCTTAGGTAGGGCTATAACCAAAAAGAGAGAAGACAAAACCCTTGAGGGAGTTACCATTGCTCATGGAGCTAGACCTATCTCTCATATTCAATTTGTTGATGACTCTACTCTTTTAGGTAAAGCTACAGTTAAGGAAGCTTCTACTATTAAGCAAATCATTAGCTGTTTTTCTAAGGCTACCGGGCAATTGATCAATGAAGACAAATCTAAAGTCATTTTCTTTCACTGCTTTGCTAGACAAGAATCCATGGTCTTGGATAAATTAAGATATAAGAAGACCTCCCTTCCAATCACTTATTTAGGTATTCCCATCAATATTCGAAGACAAAAAAAAATATTGGAATTGGTTGTTGGACAAAGTCAAGAAGAAAATTGGAAAGTGGACCAATAGGTGGCTTTCTTCTGGGGGTAGAATCACCTTGGTAAAATCAGTCCTTCAAGCTATTCCTATTTATGTTTCTACCATGTTGAATATCCCAAAGGTTGTTCTTCGAGAACTGGATCAAATCAGTCATCGGTTCCTCTGGAGTGGTACTAAGGAGAAAAGAAAATGGGCCTTGGTGAAATGGGACACTTTATGTCTTCCTAAGAATGAAGGGGGTTAGGATTCCGGTCTGCTATTAATAACAACAAAGCTTTAGCTGCTAAATTATATTGGAGGATTTTGCATAACCCCAATGCTCTTTGGGCCAAGAATCTTCATGCTAAATATGCTGAGAACAAAAGTCCTGAAGACCTTGTTCGCTATCAATTGCCTTCCAAAGGTTCTCCCATTTTAGCAGTTCTTAAGACTGGTGAGGATTTGATAAAGAAAAAATTATTTTGGATCATTCATAATGGTCAACAGGCAAATTTTTGGATAGATTCTTGGGATGGTCACAAGCCTTTGATAACTCAGTTTCCCGATTGGAGGCCTTGGATGGAGGAGCTTCACCGAGCTAACTGGATAAAGGTGGCTAATTACTATCGGTACCATATTGGTAATTCAGAGGTTGGTAGATATTGGATCCCTATTGAGGACTGGCCTATTCAAATCCCAGAAAGGCAAAGACAAGATATCCAGTGCATCCTTCATATGAGATCTCTCTCTTGGTCCCATGATAAAGATTGTTTTGGATGGAACAACACTACTAAGGGTGAGTATTCAGTTGCTCAAGGTTATTTGGCCTTATGCCATAATAATCCCAACCAATCATCTGACATATTTTCTCAGTTGTGGGCTCAAAAGCTCTGGCCTAAGGTGAGGTTCTTTACTTGGCTTTTATTGCATCGCAGGGTGCTTACTAGGGAGCATCTTATGAAGCGTGGTTTTCATGGCCCTTTTAGATGTGAAATGTGTGGAGAGAATGTGGAAACTCTCAACCATATTTTTATTGAGTGTACTTTAGCCTCTGAGCTTTGGAGGAGAATGGCCACTTTACTTGGCTTACAAGTGGTCCAATTTTTTTACTTTTGAACAACTTTGGAGGGATTGGCCTAATCAAGAGGGTGTTGATCATTTTATTAGGCAGTTAGTTTGGATGGGTTCTACCATTCTTCTTTGGAATATCTGGAATGAAAGGAACAACCGAATTTTTAATCAAGAAAGGAAGGATATTCACTATATCTGGAAAAAGACCATTGCCAACTTAGTTGAATCAGTCCATCAACTCCTTAATCACCCCCAAAACTCCCACCAAAGATGGGATCAAGTGATGCAAAGATTGAAGATTAACTCTTCTAAGAGCAACCAACTTAAAGGGAATGTGAGTAATTGCAAGATGGATAGAACAAGGAATTGGCAACCTCCTCCTAAGGATTTTGGAAAAGTCAATACCGATGGAGCCTCTAGAGGGAACCCTGGAAAAGCTAGTGCGGGAGGAATTGGTAGACTTTCAGATGGCTCCCTGGTTTTTACTTTTGCTGAGAATTTGGGTATTCTATCCAATAACCTTGTTGAGGGGTATGGTATCCTTAGAGGCCTTCAAGAGGCTACTAAGGTTGGATGGGAAAAGGTACTAGTTGAGTCTGACTCTCAACTCATGATTAATCTTTTGAAGACTCTTCTAAGAATCATAAGGTTGATTGGAGAATAAAAAGAATTATTGAGAAGATTCAGTTAATCCAGATGGGATTTTTGAAAGTTGATTACAATCATGTGGTCAGAGATCGAACAAGAGTGTTGATGCTTTAGCTAATTGGGCTTTGGACAAAGGTGATCTTACTTGCTACGACCACCCTCCTAGATGGTGGGCTTCACAAATAAGGGAAGCTCTTCTTTCTATCATTTCTTTGGATGGCTCCAGTTCTGGAGGTACCTAGTTTCTTCTTGCTTTATTTTTGCTTCTCTTTGGTTCGGTCAGGGTATTTTAGTTCCCTAGCTCAAACTAATCTTTCTTTTGTTTCCTCTGTTGATTCTTGCCTTAATAGTCTTTTGGTCTAGAAAGGTCATTGTTGTGTTCTATTTTTTTCTTTTTTCTTTTCTATTTATGTGTGTGTTTTTTTTGTTTTGTTTTGTTTTTTGTTGTTCTTGTGTTTTTGTTGTTCTTGTGTTTTTTTTTTTGTTTTTTTGTTGTTGTTCTTGTGTTTTTGTTGTTCTTGTGCTTGTGTTTTTGTATGTTTGTGTTAATTGGTGTTTTTGTGTTTTGGTGTGTGAGTGTTTTCTATGTTTTTATTTTTCTCTGTTGTCTGTTGTTGGTTGTTTTTTATTTTTTTATTTTTTATTATTTTTTAGGTTTTGGTTGTTTTTGTTTTTCATGTTTTTGTTGGTTGTGTCTTTGTAGCATTCTGTTGTTTTTTGTTATGTTTGTGTTTTGTTATGTTGTTCTTGTGTTTTTTCTGTGTGGTTCGTGTTGTGTTTTTTTTTTATCTTATTGTGTGTGTGTTTGGTTGTGCTTTATCTTTTTGACACACTCAAGGAGCATGTTTTTTTATTTTTTGTTTTTTAATCTTTTTGTGTGTTTGTGTTTGTGTGTTCTTGTTTTTTGTTGTTTCAGGTTTGCTCCTTGAGTATGTCAAAGGTGGTAGGCCAGGTGCGAGCCCTGGGCGATTTTGGCGGAAGAGATACCCCTGCCTCCTTGGGTCTTACCCGAAAGTGGCATCCCTTCTGGGATGTTTTCCACAAAAAAAAAATATATATATATTGAAGAATCAACTGCTCACAAGAAACTAGTTTTAAGCTTTATTACTAATGGAATTGCTCATACAAAGGTTCAACATGGACCTCTATGAGTCGCTTAAAACTTATCCAGCTTCCATATTGAAGTTGTCTAGGTTCCTATCCATCTCAATATTTCTCTAATTCTTCTTTTTCTATGTTTGTCTTCTTTGGGAATGACAGTGGTGTCCTTTACACAAATGGGGAGCTTAGTGCTATGCAAATGTTCTGCAAGGGCTGAGTTCTTCACTCTGTTGCATAGAATGTCCTTAGCATGTTAATTGCCCCTAACATTTATATACCCACCCATTTGACCACTATAGACTTTTCCACATAAACAAGGAATGAGGTATACACCCTTTCACAGCGGGCAGTTCACAAAGTCTTCATCCATATTAAGCAAACTCCTGAGGATATTTGGAGGGGTACAGGCTTAAACAAGGTGAAGAGAGGAAATATTTCAGGATTTATTTTTAGTATTTACTTGATATCTCCCTTTGAGGTGCTTGTATGTAAAATAGGGTATGCAACTGCATCTTCCTCTCACCATCTACAAGTTTGAAGAGTGTGCCATCTAATTAGAAGACGAGCCAAAAAAAAAGGAAAAGAGCAAAACACAAGAAAAAAACAGAGAGTAGGGATGAGGCATATTAAAGGGAGAATAGAAAAGAATCCTAACAGACACACTTGACTCAAAAGGTCCAGTAGCCACCTTTAGCATCTTGAAGAATGCAGAGTAGGAAGGATCAGATGCATATAGTAATTGATCTTTGTCAAGGGATCAAGCATGAGAACTGGAGTATTTGATGTACAACACTATCCTTCACACATAGCCATAATCCCACAACACAGACATAAGTGTGCTTTTGTTGTACATCTACTCAGGAGAGAATGAATCTCATGAATATTATTATTACTTTTATATTTAGATCTATGATCCAAATTAACCTCTCCCCGTTGAACAGTTTGAGCAAGCATGTAATTACCAATCTCATTGATCTCTTTTGGTCAGACCGGCACCAGCATGATTTCTTCTTATTTTTCCTTATATGCCTACTATTGTGTCATCAAGTGGAAAACGACAAATATCAAATCAGAATAAAACTAAATATATTAGCCCTCTCTTTAACTCGCACAACATAACTTACCTGTGCTTGAAGATTGAGATGCCAACTTTGTGGCTCTAGCATCTTGCTCCAAACTCATTTTTTGTGAATGGTTTGCATCTACTGTTGTGGGATCAAAATCTGTGTAGCCACTTCCTGTAGTAACCTAAATTATCAAAAAAGAAAATGTCAAAACGAAATATCTAAATGGCAGCTATTATTCTCTGGATAAAAAACTGCTAAGCCATCTCCACATTCAAGTGAAGGTTTTCCAGATTAAAACATAAAACTGTAAAAATCATTTTAGAAGAAGAAAAACATAAATCTAACCTTGCACAAAAATTTCCTTTCTATTAGCAATTAGACAAAAATATCATAACCAGATATCCAAAAATGAGAAGCATTATCACTAGACTCACACAGGATGAAAACCTGGCATTTCAAAGTATTGAAACATTTTTAAAGCACAAATGATGTTATGAATACATGACAATCATTTCTATCTCAAGTGTTCGTTCCAAAGCATAAAAATCAGTATATCATTCAATTCAAAATAACCATGGTCTAATTTAAATTAAATCATTCAATGAATTTTATGGCTGCAGGACCAGGTACTCTCAAGGGTGGGTTGGTATGGGACAACCACCAAAGTTGAGAGAAAAGGAAAATGATGGATGAATTCTCATCAACAGCCACAAAGGGTAAAACCCTTATGTAGATGCATTTGCATATGTCTGATTAAAATGCATCATTGGACAAAGAGGTTACTTTAAAAAGCAAAAGAGCCCTTACCCTGTGTATAGGGGATCCTTTGTAGGTGGGTGATAATAACGTTGCAGTTATCCTAAGGCCTCCTGCTTAAGGAAAAGCATTGTTTGTGCATATTGTTGATTTACATCTTAGACATGTAGTTTAGCATTGGGATGCATTTATGCATGTGTTTTGAAGCATATAAATTGTTTGGTTAAGGATTATCAAACAAAGTATTAATAATAAAGTTAGTATTATTAATACTTAAAATATCAAATATCGATGTTAATGGTAAATATTAACATTCGGTATTAATTAAGTTAATTCTATGAGGTGAGAAATTAATTTAATTAATTAACACTAGCTTTGGAAAAAGCAAAAATAATAATAATTACTTAAAGGGTGTTAGTGCATGTTAACCTTAATAGATTAAACTTAAAATAGTGAGTTGGAATTAATTCTTGGGGAAACGTGGTAATTGAAAAGTATTCTTTTGAAAATGCCTCATAAAGATGCAAGAAGAGTTACAACTCTTGGTTTTCTCCTTTTCATTTTCTTCTTGAGGTTTCTTCTGCTCTTAGAAAAAGGAGGCAACTAGGAAGGAGGGTGAAAGGGGAAGGAGGCAGAGAAGGGCCGACCAGGCACAGGCCAGCAGGAGCTAGAACATTAGGAATTGCGCCACTTTTAGAGGCAGAGAAGGGCCGACCAGGCACAGGCCAGCAAGAGCTAGAACATCAGGAATTGCGCCGCTTTTAAAGGCAGAGAAGGAAACTCTGTTCCAATGTAAGAATTTTATTAACATTTTCTTTAGCATGCTCCAAAACAGCAATGATTTCCTAAAGTGATTAATGGATGTATTCTTTAGTTTTATTTCTTTATATACATTCATTCTGTTGGGAAATATATAACGAATATACACTTGGGATACGTTAATATCTGAAGTGAGATTCCCATTCATGAATAGATTTGAGCTTCTGTTGCCTAGGCCTCTGGTTATACCTAGCTGGCATCAGAATATAAAGTTAGAACTGTTCAATACTCTCGCTAATACCTGTTGGTGCATATTCAGAATTCTCCCTCTTCTCAAAATATTATCTTGTTAAAAATTCAACTCCATAAATCCACCTGGGCTAAGATAAGTTAGGCCCGTAGCATGGATCTGTTGCGCTTGTCGCAACATGGAGTATAGGTTGTTTTGGTTTGTGGTGAGAGACCTATGTCGACATATGCTTTATGTCTATCTCTCCTTATAACGTTCAGATGAGAGCTGTAAATGTAAGATGTATTATTTCAATCTTAAATGGACATTAGAGAGTAGCGGGACTTACTAGATCTACCTCTTCTTAGTAGGCTTCTGGTTGCTATCGGTTATCTGTTACGCTTTGTCTGATGAAATCTTTTAGGTTGAAGAATTAAGATGCCTTTAACCTTCGTCCAATACGTGGTCTTAAAGTTGGTCTTAACCTTCGTCCAATACGAGATCCAAGTCAGTTTGACTGTTGTATTAAACCTGATATTTTCTCTTGGGGCTTTAGATTTGTTTGGCTGTTACACCAAATTGAGGATAGGAGACTTCAAGTGGAGTTTTGTAGCAGAGTTCCACTGAAGCCAATCGAGAGTTTTCAAGAATCCTCTCAAGACGTTTAAAATGATTCTTTTCATATAAGGTTGTCTTTGCTTATGTACTTCTATGGTTGGTGTTACTTCTATGGTTGGTGTTATGCTTAATTAACGAATCTAAAAGGCGTTAGAAATTGCGTCCGAAGTTTTCTTTAAAGACGCCTGAGTGTTAGCTTGAACTTGTCTAGATGTGGCCTAATTAGTAATGCCCTTATAAAAACAAGGAATGCAGTGATCTTTGCTTTCAATATTCTAAGTCTCAAGTAAAGAAGTCATTTTTCTTTATTTCTGCAAAGTCTCAACTCCGTTTTGAAACGCATTCTTTATTTATCCGAAATATTATATTGAAGCTTTTGTTATTTAATGGTTGATTAAATAAAGTGTATTTTCTTGGCAACTTTAATCAAGTGATCAATTAATAGTGCCTCGTTAGATTTAATTAATAAGGCATTTGTTATTTATCAATATTAATTCAATAGTTTTAGGGATGGAACTATTAATTAATATTGAAGGTTTTTGTTTATTAAAGTTGACTAAAGAAGGTGTAGAACAATAGTCAATATGGAATAGTGTTTTGAATAAATTCTTTAGGAAATGAGAAGCTATTTTTTTTGAAGGATTAATGAATATGTTTTCTAAGAAATGGATGAGGCTTGAGTAGCTAAGGAATCCATATTTGAGAGAAGTATGGGATTCTCTCAATGTTTTTGCATGGAATTTTCTTTGTATGGTGCATGTTTTTGCATTATTGTATACTTTTCTTGCATAGTGCATGTTAGGCTTGCATATGCATTCAAGAGTTGTCTTGATCCCTAAACTTCTATTCAAAGTTCATGGGAGAAGATCTATCAAAAGGAAGACCTTGAAAAAGAAGATGAAACTAGGGAACATTTATGTGGAAATGTATTATTGTAATTGAAGATGAGAAATTCTTGGAAAGTATCTTGAATGGAAATTATGTTATGCAAGATTATGATGAAGGAAAAGATGTCATGTAAATATTCTTGTTATATTATTTTGAGATTTGTTCAAAGAATGGAAGATTAAATAATGTTATTCTTTTATGTTAAGTTCTTGGAAATAGATGTGTTAATGAAGGAATGATAGAATCTAATTGATGGATTATGGTTATGATTTCTTTAGATGTTGATTTCATCCTTTCATTGTAAATAAAGGAAATGCTAAATTCTAGTGTTATGATTGAAGAAGTATTTAAATTCCTAGTCTTTAGCAATGTGTTATGTTGAATTTAATTATGATTTAATATAGCACTCTATTTCCTTTTGGAGAGATGGTTATAAATATTAATGGGACCCTTGGGTTGGAAGGGGGTTATTTTGGGCATGATTTTAGAGCCATATTAGTAATCCCTTGAGTCAAGATGTACCCAATCCTAGTTGAGTTGCGGTGAGGCAATAACTAGGTATTTGTGAATGATACACCCTAAGCGATGAGGCTTGGGTGGCCCAAAGTGGTGAGGCTTGGACTAGTCCTAGCGGTGAGGCTTGGACATATTCCTAGCAATGAGGCTTGGGAATCTTAACGGTGGATTGGTATGGGACATTCCACCAGATCATTCACAAGGCAGTATAGTGGTGGAACCTTGCAGTGAGGTAAGCATGACCACGATCATTATCAGGTGAGTGGTAATGGTCTTAGTTAGCTTACGGTGAGGTGAACCTAACCAATCACTAAGGCATCATGTCAAATTAATCCTATATAGACGGACTTATGTAGGGTTAGGGAATAAGCATCCCCTTTAAGTATTATGGGCCTTAAAGGATAATCTCTACGTCGTGGTCAAGTTGTCCTATATAGGTGAGTGTATAGGAAAAGTGAAGGGACCATTGATGGCATCTTTTCTAAACGGTGAGGTTTAGAAAAGTCAACCCCAAAAGTAAGGGAATTTGGCCACTCCTGTCCACTTGAGTGTCGTCTATAGTGACAAACTCAAAAGTGGTTATGCTTTTATACTAATGAAAATATTGGGTCTTCTTTGTGCATTAATCCTTGTTTAAAAAAAAAAATAGCTCTCTCCCTTGGGTCAAGTTTGTGGGTCGTTACAAGACCCAGGTTCAAATATTGCCAAGCGATGCATGTATAGTATCCAAGCTGTTGTAATACAACTTCATGGTAATGATGTAATACGGGTGTGGCCCGTTTCAATCCCATCTAACCAATTGGAAAAAAACAAGGGACTGGGGCAATCTTCCAACACCGAACAAAGAATTTTGAGATCTCATATGATGTCTTAAAATATTTGGAAAGGGGGAAAGAAAATGTAAGTTAGGCAGGATTTGATGTTTATCATCATTTATTTCAAAAAATACGGAGGAAATTTCCAGCCAAGACATCTAAGACATGGCAGAGTCATCATCAAATTTGATGAATACAACTACAGAGCCAGTAAAATCCAAAGAGTGTATAGACAAAGTGGCAAACAAGAACGTCTATTTCCAGCTCAAGAAAATAATACTCAAAACTTTTAAGGATGACATACAAGATTCTCAACTTGTCACCTAATGAGGAGCCCTATCCAATTACGAAAACTTGCTATGGGAAAATGTTTAAACACACACACAGCATCAGCTTTCAATGATAAGACGGGAGAAACATGCAGTCATCATTACTATAGTGTTGAGTCTCTCTCCAATTTTGCCAGTACTAACAAGTCTGCAAGGCAGGTGACTTTGGCTAAGTCTTTTTTACTGCAGCCACGTCACTTTCTAGAAAATCTACCATATTTTACTATAGTTTATGTTTTTTTCTTATTCACCAAGACACTGCTGAGTTTTCCCCCAAATTTTGCCCCAAGCCTGAATCTGGCTCAAAAGATAATTCATAATACGCTTGCCAAGTCCAAGATGAGTGCTAGTTTCGATACTAAGAGATTCATATCATCTAATGCAATTGGTGTAGAGGAAGGGATAAGAACAGAAGACAAATGAGGAATACAAGAATGAAACTTTGTATAAGTGAGTAAGTTTCAAACATCTCTCAAGGATCGTCATAATATCAGGTTTAACTTCTCTAACCAGGGGAGATGTCCATAGTCTTAGCTCCCCCTATTTCAGGGACTGGGGCATAGCATGGAGAAGCCTATGACCATTCTTGAAGACAAGGAATGACAGAGAAACATGCCTGGGACATTCCCTACTGGACAGACGTCCCATGGGCATTCACAAGTAAAAGGGATGGCCAGTCATCCCTCATGCTTCCAGGGAGCAGCAGGATTTCTTACACAGGCACAAGCACTTTAAAAGTATCTACTATCCCCCAAGCAATAAGATATATTGTTCTTTAAGATAAAATAAAATAAGCAAAACAAATGAAAATAATGCATGTGCCCCACACCCCTATTAAACCCTAACAAGATCCTTTAATTCAGAGCATATTTTTCACACCTACAACCAAAAGGAAATGAAAATAAGGCAACAGTGTTTTATAGAGTAAAATATAAGCTTAGTGAATTGAACTTAAGAATCTTAAGCCAGGTTTCAACCTGTAGACACCTTGTTTCACACATCAAGAGCATGTTGAAAGTTCATCAATCTTCTTATAGTGATACTAAAGATTTTCAAGAGGCACTGTTTCAGTGCATGCAAGGAAAGGATCATCCATAGGTTGTTTGAGCCTGGCTACTGGCTTGATTCACACTGGTTTGTCATTTATATTTTTATTATTGTGATGTGATTGTATGTGGTTTTATTATTATCATGATTTTAAGTTCTGTATCTACCATTTGATGTATTGTTGTATATTCATTTTGTTTTAGTAATAAGAAAAACGGAGATTCATCTATTCCAAATTTGTATCCCACAATGTGCAGTCCAATGCGTAATGTACTTATTTGTGATTAATCATATTTGTGATGTAAAAGTTTGATATTTGTTTTACATTTTTTCTAAAGTTATTTCCTTATTTTTTATGGTGGTCCTCTATGTCTTCTTCCCTGCCATCCATTCTACTGTTCCTTAATATTTGTAGGTTCCACAAACCCCAGTCCATTGTTCCTGGGAGCTCCTGGACTAGAGGATAGACATAGGTTTCAGCAGAATAATAAGAGAAATCAAATCTTATTGTGAAGGGAGGGATAACAGCAGTGGGGTAAGGTATTTTCAGGTGAAGAATACAAGAACGAAACTTTGTATAACTAAGTAACCTTCAAAAATGTCTAAGGATTCGAATGATATGTGTTAGCCTCTTTAACCAAGGAGCACATCCATAGATTTGGGCCCCCTTATTTTAGGAAGCTCAGAATATGGTGGCCAAGTCCAAGCCCAACCTTAAGCCTGGAACCAAGCAATGCTAGGAAAACATATCTGGAGCATCCCTTGCTGGAGAGTCCGACCTCCATTCACAAGAAATGGTGATGGTAAATCCCTCAAGCTTCCAGGGAGCATCAGCATGTTCCCCACAGGCACAAGCATTGGAGGAAAGAGAGAAATAAAATGCTTTCTGATGACCACTACAACTATAAATCCTGATCTAAAATGTCGTCCTACCCATCCATTTATAACTCCTATTTTATCTTTCAGATTATCTTTCTGATTTGTAATTGTATAGACTCTGATGTATTTGTTATTCCATCCTACATAGTAGGCATCGAACCTACCTATCTTGATTGGTCTTTCTCCATATTTCCAACAAAAAAAATTATTTATAGTCATCATCCAATTTCCACTGCATCTGAAGAACCTTACCTTTTGGAAGCTTGTTAATGAACTCCTCCCTTCTTCTATCAACTGCAGCAACGTCATTGTCATCAATTAAACTGACATGGGCTCTGCTAGTATTGGGAAGATTTATAAAATATTTGACAGTATGCTTCGTCAGATCTACTATTCAAGAAAGACTCTGCAGTGGCATTCTATGCCAAGTAGAGTGGATCCATTGTTCAAAGGAGGTGAGGCAAGATGAAAATGTTTTTGCACATGGCTACACTGCCCAAGTGGTATGCAAAGACGCTGGAATGAATGCCTCCTATTGATGATCAAGAGGAAAAGAAGTGATTTTGATTGTAATTGCAAAGATGTTCAGTGCAGATGAAGTAAGAATGCTTTGTCCACAGATTCTTCAATTTGGAGAGCTCAATGGCCCTTCAACTCAAGAGTCTAGAGAGGATCAGCTAGCCATTTGGGTGGTAGACGCTGCAAGGGGATAGAGCTCCACAACTATGCCAGGTTGCAATTTGTTTTCTTTCTTGGAATGGTACTACTGAGAGGAACTGGTTTACTGTTTCATTCAATTTCTCAAGAGAAATAGACTTCCCTCTAAAACATAAAACAACGACATTTAAGCCAGTGGATGTCGAACAGATAGATGGCCAAGCAATTGGATTGCATAAACGATTGAGTGGTATGCTGCTAAGGAGATTTGATAAGCCAGGCAATTAAAAGAGTGAGGATGATGCTGATGTTGTCATTGTTATGAAGCAGAGGATTAGACAAAAGCTTTTTGGGAAAAAATATCAGCTTGATCTATGTTGCTTTAACATTTATATCATTTTAATTATAACATCATATGACTTGTAATCGAGTGGCATTTCCTATGATGGAATTTCATTCCACTTTAATACCTAGTTCTCCCATAAACAAGAAGAGTATCATTGTATTCCATTTTGTTTGATTATTAATGAAAGCAATGATTTATCTATTTGAATTTTGTGTTTCAATATTCAAAATGCATGATTTTATGCAAAAGTTATGTATAATCCAATTCTTCATAGTAAGGTGCAAAAGACCACAATTTTTCTATTGTTTTAGGAGGTCCCCTATGTCTTGGACCTGCAACCTTTATTGTGTTGTTCCAAATTTTAGGGGTCTCTCTAGCTGTGCCTAAAACTTGTCCTTGTAGACTGTGTCCCCAAAATTTGGGGTAACATATTTTGGAAAAAAGGAAAAGTTGGGATGTAGTTTATAACGTCCACAAGGCTATGAACCATATGGGATGAATCCTCATAGAGGATATGTTTATCCAACCATGCTCCACTTGGCTCGGCTATGTATCACTGGAGCATGGTGTACAACCCTACCCGCTGTTGGGTTCGAAACATTGACCTCCTATTTGGAGTTCCAAAGTCTTCACTACTAGGTTCACTAAATAAAAGCAAACTGTTACATGGGTCAATTCATCATTTGTGTATTACTGTTTGCCACATGTTTACTATTGAATCTGGATGGTGTATTTTATAGTTAGTGAATATATTAGCTACAATAATAAGCCCTGCATACTGAAAAACAGAGAAATAACTAGGATTATCAGAGCAGTTGTGATGATTAGCAATGATCTTATCGAAAATAGCAAATCATACAAAACAAGGTGGAAAGGAAGATATAGAACAAATAGAAGAAAAGTGCGCAGGAGTGAGATGGACAAAAGACAATTGAGTGGGAAATGTATAAATTTAAGGAAGAATGGCTGATGATGATCAAACAATCTGGCATGGGATTGAAACAAATTAAGTAGCAGGTAAATGCACAATATGAGTAATTGTTAAAGAACAATAAAAATGAGATGAAAGGGATACAAGTTAAAAATGAAAGGAAGATGCAAAGAATAATAATATTTGAAATTGAAAAGGAAAAGAGAGAAGAGTTGTACCAAAAAATGAGGTGGATTCTATGCTTTGATACTAATAGGAATCATTTTTGGAAGTTAACCCATTTGCGAATATAAATATAAATATTTACTGATTGCTTGTAAAAAGGTTGTTTGAATACAACGTATTTGTTATACAATGACTCAAAAATAGATGGGATAAATCCAACAAACGTATTTGTTATTAATAGAGTATAATTATTAATATTTCATTTTATTTTATTTTTAACTGGTTATATGTGATTGAAACGAGCATGACTTATAAATAGTTGGGATAAATCCAACAAACTTATTTGTTATTAATAAAGTATAATTATTAATATTTATTTTATTTTTAATTGGTTATATGGGATTGAAACAGGCCCAAACCCATAATACATCATGAGCACATGGTAGTATTACAATAGCTTGGCAATTATCCATGTATTGTTTGGCAAGATTCGAATATGGGTCTCCTCCTTAAAAGTCGAGGAATTTAACTAGTTGCACTCATGCCATTTGATATTAGTAATATTTCATTTAATTATATACTTTAACGTTTTTTTTTTTTTTTTAAATTGGTTATATGGGATTGAAACAGCTTCCCACTCGCATTACGTCACAACTAGTATGGTATTACAACAGCACTTTTGGCAATTATTCATGTATCACTTGGCGATATTCAAACCTGGGTCTCCTCCTTGAATCGATTGAGCTCGTGCCATTTGATATATACTTTAATGTATATTACACATCATACAATTGTAAAATAATTGACGAATCATGACGAGACAATTTTGCCATTGTGTGTTCTTCATAGACATGGCAGTGGCGCCTTATTTGATTTTTTCAATTGCAACTTCAAGCCCCCTTCCCACCTTTAGTTTAGCCCATCATTGGATGTCATCAATTTACATGTTTTGGATTTCCTATGCTCTATCAAGTTTTCTTAATCAAAATTTTTATCAGAGCTTCTTGAAGTATAGATTCCTTATGTCCTAAAATATTTGCTTTAGAACTTTCCTGACTACAAATTTCCTCTTCAATTTTGTAAAGAGCTTTGTTTCTAGTATTAATAAAATAGAATACATCTTCCAGGAATGAAAAGGTGTATTCCATGAATTGGAGATGTAGAAAGCATCACCTCATGAAACTAATCCAATTATTTCTTCCAACCTTGAGTCTCCATTCGCTTGAGGGTTCTCTTAGATTTCTTCAACTTCTTTTTTGTCTCCATGCTCCAAGGCTTCATGTTTTCCTATTACTTCCTATATTTTCTTCTTCTTCGTTACTAGCATTTTCCTTCAACTTCCTCTTTCTCATCAAATTGCTCCCTTACTCCTTATTCTACATAATTTGTACCCGTTTAAGCCTTCAAGGCATTTTTCACTCTTGTCCTTTTCATCTACTTAGATGTCCTTTTCATCTCTTCTTGTCTCTATATTACTTCTTACTAGCTTACTTCCCAGAGTTTGGGGCTTCTCCTCTCCAGCTTGAGATTATCTTCCTAATTATCATTTATCTTCACAGGATCCATACTTCAGGAGATACCCCTAAGGGTTGCAAGCGGTACCCTTCCCTCGCCCTTCGCTCCTTCATGGAACTCTCTTCGAGTTCTCGAGGAGGCCGAAGGAGCTGGTATATTCAAGTTTGTGCCCTCCTGCCCAGCATTCAGATATCAGATAGACAAGCTCCCCCCTTATTCTTTGGGTGTTCTCCCCCCCTCCCGGCTTAGTAAGGAGAGGATGCTCCACAAGATCCGAAAGGATGTTAGTCTCCAGTACACCAGATGCACTTGGATCTCTCTAGTTGCCCCTGTTTCCCCCAAGCTATCTTTCTACCATTAGCACTTCTTACATATACAAGAGGCAGAATAGTTCCTCCACAATACCTTCAGCAACACACAATGAATAATCTTCAAATTGCTATTGGGCAACTCAAGGTGTGTTCTCACCAACTCCGGATTGAAACAGATCACCCTCTTCCGAGGAAGGAGCAGATTTGCTTGTTTTGCCCCTTGGGTAAAGTTGAAAACCTTCATCACTTTAGTTTTTGTTGTCCCATTTATTATGAGATTCGAGGTAGATTCGCCTTTTCAGGAACAACTCTCGATCTGTTTCTACCTTCTTCAAATACCCGGACCAGCGGTGTCTCACACTCTTTCTTAAGGAGATAACTCGGATTCGACAACATAAAAGTTCTCCTCCAAATGTGTAATGTCCCTTTTTTAGAAACAGCAAACCCTTACTATGAAAATGCAGAAATTAAGTACAGCAAGGAAATATCTCAGAAATTGCTCATAAAATAACACATGTATGAGGAGAAATCAGCCAATATCATATATTAAATATTGCCAAACCAATACAACAGCTGGAATGGACAAATGGGTCCTCAAGGAACTCAAAATGCAGATACAAACTCCCACAAGTGGGACAAACTAACCCCAAGGCTGAACAGATGCAAAAACTCCTCAAAAATGACCCCAAATACAAGCGTAGGGTTTGGGGCTGCCAACAGATCTGAAACACATGACACAAATGCTCCCAAAAATGCCACGAACTCCTCACGGATGCCTCTTTTTGTATTTTTGATATTTTAGGGCAATAACACCTGCAATGATATTGCCAAGACCCCAACCATGCACCTCCAATGCACTATGGGAATGAGCAAGACCTGCAATCTCAACTCATGGAACCTCTAGGGTTTCAATATTCAATTCCGATATCAACATAACATGCCCAAAATGGGACGTCTCACTCCCTTATATAGGGTGAGGTTCTAATTTGGAGTTGACATCTCCCAACCCTAAAATCACTTAAAGTGCCTTATTACAACATAAAAACATAAAACATAAATAAACACAACTTAAGTTATGTCTCCTAGTCACATGAACCCCTTTTTCACTTTTATAATTAAGTGTAGGAGACATTTACAAAAAATATTTATTTTTGGGACATTACAAAATGGATCTCACCCTCCTCAACATCAGCTCATTACAACATACTTCACTAGCTCTGACAGACCAAATGACTCCAAACGAAAACGCCCCACATCATCCAATTAGGACAAAAGCAGGGTCACTAGACAGTGCACCCATAGTTTGTCAAGGTTCCGAACTAGCGCTGGTCAGAGACATATCATGGACTTCTTCAGCTCCAATACTTCGGACTCGACTGTTAGAAGAGAATAGTTTCTGGGTGGTTCTTGGAGCTTGCCCCTCCTAGGCTACTCCCTCCCCCTCCTCTCTCTTTGTTCTTCTTGGCGTGCACTCCTCTCTTTTGGACTGTAGCCCTCCCCCCTCTACTCTCCCTTTCTTTTAACCTTTCTCTTTGGCCAAGTTGTTGGGTTTCATCTTGTATTTATCTTAGTTCTTTTCTTTGTTGGGCTTTTTAGCCTACTAGTTGGCAGTCATTATTGTCCTTATAGTCCCTTGGGTCTTATTTTGGCCCGCCACAAACATTAATAATATTTCATTTCATTTCTTCATACATTTCACTAAATTTCTTCCCTATGTGATTTCCAAAATAGTTTCTTTGATTGCTCATTACTTCTTGTCTTTATTTTCCATCAAATTTGAGATTTTATGTTCTTTCTTTTTCCATTTGCATTTCTTGGATTCTTGGCATCTCTTTCCTCCAACCAACTACAATAACATTGAAAAGATCGAGAAGATACCAGCAAGAATTGTACTTTAATGGACATGAATAGAAGGTTGTCATGTCCACAACACCACCCCAAATATGTGGGACTCTAAGTCGAGCATTGAGCAAACTAATCTAGTACTATTAAATAGTGCAAGTAGGAAGTCCACAAATGCACATAAGATGGTAGCAAAAAGGAAATTTCACCCACGACTCATTTATTCTACAGCAAGAATAAGCTAAATTCATTCCATTTGTAATCTCAACATTTTTTTCTATACCTAAAAAGCTATGAAATTCGCAGTGCAATTTGAAATTGATTGATTTTGAAGGATATAGAAAAATACAATACTTAAGTCATAAGATTACACTGAAATAGAATCAAGAAATCAATGTGAATGTCAAATGGGGGTGGGCTCAAGTGGTTGAAAGAATGGGTTTCTAGTGTGGAGACCCAGGTTAAAAAAATATGCAAATGACATCTACAATGAATTGCCAAAATGTTAAGTGTTAATTGGATAAATTACCACATGCAAGTTTAGGTGTGGTGTACGCCAAGGGACATGATCAAGTGCAAGTTCTAAGTGAATGTGGAAGAAATAGATACCTAATAGTCATGATAGCTAAGCCAAAGGTTACCCTTGTTAAAGAAGGAATGTACCAATAAAAAGAAAAGAGATCAATGTGAATACTGAAAGCATGTGAGTGACACAAAAAATGATCATGATCATGATTAAAGAGAAGTGTTTCTAGATAAACCATCAAACCATGTCCATATAACTGACAAGAAAATCATTGTCCAAGTATTGACAACATATGCTGTGAATTCATCAAATTATCAAGACACTAGAAGGAAACTTGAAGTCCCACGATTAAGGTTCAAACCAGTACCACCTCCGATGTTGCCATTGAGGATTATCATGGGGCCATTGGTAACATCATCTACCGTTGACTACCACCACTACAGTTGCCAATAAAAATTATATATATAATAATAATGTCTGTCCCCTCCTATGTCTGCAGGGTTATTCTATTATGTTATGAACCTTTTTGTTTTACAATGTTATATTTTATTTGTATTAAAGAGTTTTTAGCCATAGATCAATGCCATATATGTTTATTAACAATTTCATAGGAGTTTGCAACACATAAATGGAGTTACAAGGTTTAAAAATAAGCTGTAACAAGGTCTAAAGCCTTCGAGGAAATGTGTTCTTTGGATAAAACAAGTTTTTCAGCTACACAATGAGAGCTAAATTGCCATGACCAAGTGCAGCAGCACCCATATTGCCTGAGTCAAAACACAACCTACTCAACAAATGCCTTTGGTTTCAATTTCAGAGTTCAGTTCAATTGAAATTAATTTTCAGTGTAGTTCAAAAAATTTATCAGATTTTGGCTTGTTTGCTCTGCTGTCCAATACTGTATATTCCTTCCCAGAAAATTCATTTTCAGTCAAAAAAAGATTAATAAAGATTCTCAGATCATACCATGCTTCAGTCCAGATTCAGATTTCTAGTTTCATATTTATAAACACATCAATGATATCCATGCAAACATTCAAATTTCCAGATCTGATTCTACTTCACTTTTAGATTAAGATGTTTCAAATCTAGAACGTGTCATACTCATTGCTTATATGATGGTAATTTTTAAAACAAAAACTAATACTTCAAAACTTATTATACAATAACTTAATGTGCAATGATGGTTATTTTTACAACAAAAACTAATACTTTAAAATTTATTATACAATAACTTAATGTTAGACTAAAAATATCAAAACATAATAAACTGTAACTAAATTTTTAAGAGGATTTAAGTTATCATAATTGCTTTTATGTCTTGATTATCAAAACACCAATCATATTTGGAAACCTTGCAACTTGTGATAAACTTGACACGCCAATTTTGGATATTTTATCGGCAACTCAGGAAAACTTAGCAAAAGCTTGGCCAAAAAATCCCTACGAATTGTTTTTCAACTGAAAAAAAAAAAAAACATTTTAAACAATAATTGGAGAGCTGCAAGCTAATTTTTATATTAGATATTCATAAGAAAGTGGACAATTACAATTCATGATCATCAAATCCAACCAAATACATCATAGAATCATACACATGCAAAATTTCAAAAATATAAAGTAGTTTTTAAACTGTTTTTTGTTTTCCCTCCTCCCCCTTAAACTAGATGGTTGGCCTTGGCTTTGAATGGGTGGTCGAATTGGAGGCTTCTCAGGTATAGGATCATCATGGTATATCTCCTCCAATCCTCTTAAATGTTCTACTTCCTCCTCAAGTGCCTCAAAAAATGAACAAGCTTTCAATGAAACCTACTACCACTCTTAGCTTCGTATTCCCTTTCTTTGTCCTTGTTCATTTTCTTTAAATTTTCCCAAATTTAAATTCTAGTAGTATTATATTAGGAAGAGGTGACAAGTAGAATCTGTTTGGTATAATAATAAAATAATGGAGATTAACATTCAACATACTAGATTTTTAATCAAATGCAGTCACAAATATTTTGCCAATTTCATCAATTAGTCTCTTTCCCCGAGAGTCTATGGAACTATTAAGAGATCTCCATATTTCTATTGCATTTAAGAACTTAAGCTTCCCATAAATACCATGGTCGCTTTCTTGGAGATTTATGTGGATGTAGTTGAAATTTTGAAACTCCTCTAATTATAGAAAACACATTAATTTCAAAATTATTAATTATGAAACTCTATAAAAATTGTTCATAATTGGAGAGAAGAAAAAATGCAAAAATAAGGCCAAATGGCCTTTTAAAAAATAATTTGGGCTCTTGCTTTAACCATTCCATTAAAGACGGTGTTATAATCACCAATGCAACAAATTGGAAAGATCAAGTAAAAGTTATAGAATTTGAAAAGGCAAACTAGAAGTTGACTTGCCAATTAGCAAAAGATAAACAAATAATCAATGTTTTGAATAGTTGATCTGCATGTTTTGTATGTGATAAGCTGTGTTTAAATCTTGTGGAGTTTTGAGCTCAACCATTGCCTAGTATACCTTGAAAGTTTGATTAATATGCAAATGCATTTAACTTCTTGTTTATGAATGAATTAAGAGTCGCATGATCCTAGTACAAGTGTTGTAGCTATGGTTTTGAATGAAGTTGAACTAAAGAATTTCCATTGCTTATTAAACAAAGGTCACAGGTCATATGATACCATAGAATATCAATCACTCAATAGACAAAAATAAAATATTATAACAGTTGGTACAAATAATATGAACATAATTTATATAACTAGGAAATTCATTATCGGCAGGGTGGAAGCAAACTTCTATGCAGATTTACTATCCATTGAGAGTGAAGCTTTAAAAAGCTACTTACTAAACATAAACTCTCCAAAGAAAGCCACCAACACAAATGTCTTCTAATTGCCTCGCAATTATGTCTATCTCATTGCCAACCAAATATGTTTATCTCAAGTGAAATTAAGGAAATTAGTTCAAGTTCATAAGGAATTAAGGGTTCCAAGGTAGATGTGGAGGAAAATCCTAACACAAAGACGACAAAAGAGGTCAAGATCTTTCCAAGTAAATCATATTCATTTTCCTCAAGTAGCATAAACTCCTCTCCTGGTTATAAATGTGAAAGTGGTATAGAGGTTATCCCTTGCACTTTAGGGTTTCAAGAGCAGCATAATGAAGAAATGAGGATGGAGGAAGTCCGTAACAATTTAGGGTTTTTAGGGCAGAATAAGAAGGTAATTGCTTTGGAAGAGTGTCCTTGCACTTTAGGGTTTCTAGAGCAATATAAAGGATAGCGTGCTTTTGAGGTTATTCCTTGCTCTACAAATCCTGCACAACAAGACAAACCTATAGATGAAAAGTCTTACTTTGAGCAGTGTGAGAAGATTGAAGAGATGGATGAAGATGGAAGTATTAGTTGAAATGAAAAAAAAAAAGAGTTAGACCCAAGAAGCAAAAACAAAGAGAAAAAGAAACCCGGAGGGATATTGTTATGGGAAAACAAAAGCAGAATATCGCAAGTGTTAACAAGAAGTGGGGCTAAACCCACAAATAAAAACAAAAAATAACGATGAAAATAATATCTTGGAATATTAGGGGCATGAATAAGAGCCCTAAAAAAGGTATTAAGAAACTCTTAGATTGTTACAGACAATATATTTGTATTTATAGATATGAAAAATGGGCAGCAAATATTTTAGCCATTCATGATGTTGAATTTTATCTTGATAAAATTTCAATTTTGGAAGGCATCTATATGAAATGATAAAAAGGAGTTGCGGAAACTTATCAGTGAGGAAGACGGTGTATCTCTTTGATAAGAAAGGCAGATGAAGAATATTTTTGATAGAAAGGCAGGTTGAATATGATTTAATTAATTTGATAGAAATGTAATGAGAGCATGTAATGTTTTGTTTTTGTAATGGGAGTGGCCCCCAATAGAAGCCACATATAGCTTATTCAAAAAAAAGGAAAGACTACAAAAATGCAAATTAACTCTAAAAGAATAGATCACATTAAAATTACACATTGTCACAGCCCAAATTTATTTGATTTAATTATGGGAATTTAATTCAGTATATGACTAATTAATGATAACACATGGCTATGGTGACCTAGCAATGGGTGAATGATATTATGACATGTGACTTATTCTGCACATACATGATTGATATGTAATGAATTTGGGTGTTCTAATGCGAGGAAGCTAGTTGGGAAAAAGAAGGGTTGTAGAGGTGGCAATATAAGTCAATTATTAAAACCTACCCTAGGAGGAGGTCAAGACACATAGAAAAGAGAAAAAAAAATGGAGGCACCCAAAGTTACATGTTGGAGGCATGGAAATGCGTAATCCCTTGAGGAATAGCAGGGGTATTTTGCCTCAGCTTGCACATCACAACCCAGCCAACAGCACTTTGGTCAGCTTGTGCATCATAGCCCAGCTAGCAGTGCTTTGGTATTTCACCTCAACTTGTACATCACAACCCTGCCAATAGTGTTTAGATATTTCGCATTAGCTTGCGCATCACAACCCAGCCAGGTACCATTGTATAACCTGTGTTAACTCGATGTGTATTCTAAATATTTATGTGTTCCTCTTTGAACGATAGAACAAACTTCTTTCAAAAAAGAAAACCTGGTGTATTCTTGTGTTGTAACTCAAACATAGGATTTGTTTGGGGAAGGTTTTTGTTTAAAGGGTAGAAAAAAGAAAGGGTTTCTCTTATTTGAAACCCACACAGCAATCTGGGTTATTTTTCTTGTATCTATTCTGCTCATCTTTTAACTTGGCATAATAAGATGTCATGGGAGTTGGCGTCATGGTCAGTTGGCAGCTTGCATAGAATTTGGTGTCATGCATAAAAGTTGGCATTATGTCCAGAAGTTGGCACCATACATCGAAGTTGGTGCTACTGCGTTGACAACATGAGTAGTAATTGGTGGCATGCGCTGAAGATTGGTGCCAAGAGTGAATGTCACACACAGAAGAAGTTGTTGACATAGGTAGAGTTGGTGTCGTTCTGGTGTTGATGCCCTTGAGAACAAAGTGAAACCCTTATCATTGCTTAGATCACTTTCTATTATGAGTCTGTCTGTTGCAAAAGTTTAAAAGAATTATTTTTGTTGCTTACCTAATAGTTTGGGATGCAATATGTAGAACTCCTATTACTCATACATTGGCTGTAATTTGCATTATATGGATGAGCCATTGTGCGACTTTTTTCTCAGTTGAAAATTTTGGATGTTGTAACCAATCAATTTGAGTTGAGAGATGCAATTTAGAGCCATGGTAGTTTTAACCTTTTGTAGGATGAGGTTTTCGTTGGTATGTTTTATGTTGTCATTAACACTAAACCTGATATGGCAGTAATAAGCTAATTTCAGTATGGATGTTTTACGTTGATGTTTACCTAATTAATTGTTGGGACCATAGTTGAGAAAATCTTCAAAAAATCCCAATTCGAGCCGATTTTTCTCGATTCAAAGCCTGGCCGATTTTTTTGCCAATTTTGCCGATTTTTTGACAAAATTTTGTGATATGCATGAAAAATGCTTTTTTTCAATGAAAATTTGCATTTTCTTTGGTTTTTTCAATGAAAATTTGCATTTTCTTTAGTTTTTTCAATGAAAATTTGCCTATTTTTTACCAAATTTTTCCCAATTCTCGATTTTTCCCGATTCTTTTCCAATCCAATTTCAATTTTCTCAACTATGGTTGGGACACACTAATGAGTTGTATGTAATATAGAGTTAATTCCCAACAAGAAAGCGAATAGATCAAACAGAACAAGCAACAAGGAATAAACAGTTATAATAGTTTAGGAACAAAACCATTTCATTATGTGCAATTTGCTATGTACATCAATTATAGCAACATGATCTCAAAACTTACGAGATGTTTCTCATCCTCAACAACAACACAATGATGATCTCACTATATCAAATAGTGATCAATAATACCATTTCATTACTCCCCTATGAAATATAGGGGAAAATGAAAAAGGGGTGGATGGTTCCAATCAAACCATCACCCTCTCATATCAAACTATCAACTAATTGCAACTAGTTACAAACACAACACATTGTCCCTATGTTCAGGTGTGACAACATATAACGTGTACAAAATTACAATCCATAACACCACTTGATCAATGCTTAAACAACTCTTTGATCAACACAATGACAACACTTGACAAAACTACTTATGTACAATACAAAATGAACTTGTTAACTTACTCCTATATCATGATGATTGTTGAAAGATGTATGGTTGAATGATTGTTGAATGTTGTACATTTTTTTTCAATGATTTTTTGAGGATGGTTGCAAAACAAATGTAATCCGATGACCAAATCACAACAAGCAGCCTTTTTGAAACCATGAAAACTAGAACAAAGATACAATTAAGTGTTGCAGGTGTTTTGTTCAATACACTGTTTTTCAGATTTGTATAATGATGCATATACTTGTTTTTAGCCCTTTGTTGATGCCCTGTATTTAACTAATGTTAGGAGTGAAGACAGTATCCAGGCGTCAGAAAAAAACAGGCCAGCAGCAGACCAGACGTCTGACCTACTAGACGTCTAGGCCAAACGTCTAGGCAGCAAGCCAGACGTCTGGGTCAGACGTCTAGGCAGCAGGCCAGACGTCTGGGCTGCTAGACGTCTTGGCCAGACGTCTAGGCAGCAGACCAGACGTCTTGGTCAGACGTCTAAGCAAGTAGACGTCCAGATAGACGTCTAAACGCGGAAGACGAACAGGTTCAGGCGCCTTCCTTGGGAGCGAAAACGAACAGTTTTTTGGAGGCTTTCATCGAGAGAGGAAACAAACAGTTTGAGTCTTCCTTTTTCTCTATAAAAAGGGTGTGATCCCTTTCATATGCTAGGTTGAAAACGTTGAAAGACGTAAATGTAAAGTTTTCTGAAAATTATAATAAAAGGAGAAGTTGCCATTGCCTCGTGGTTTTTCTTACACATTGCAGGTTTCCACGTAAATCTCTATGTCACTTGTGTTGCTGTTTTAGTTCTTTGTTATTGTGTTTCCACTTGTAGGTGTAAAATCTGAAATTTTTCTTAACATCTGGTATTATAGCTAAGGTTTTGTGCGAGGGGGAGCTACAACAATGACAGGAGGTGTAACCAAGTTCGAGATTGAGAAATTTGATGGCAGGAACTTCGCTCTATGGAAGATGAAGGTGGAGGATTTGTTGGTTCGGAATGACCAAGCTCAAGCCTTGAAAGGGGTCGCGAGTAAACCGAGCAACATGAAAGATGAGGAGTGGGCAATGCTGGACACGTCTCTGCCTAGCAGACTCTGTCTTGTTCAATGTAGCTGAAGAGAAGACCGCGGAAGCCCTTTGGCAAAATCTTGAAAAGTTGTATGAAAATCAGCAACATATAAGGTTTTTCCGAAAAAGCAGCTTTATAGCTTGAGGATGAAGGAAAGTGCATCCGTGGTAGATCATTTGAATGAGTTTAATACTCTTATCAGTAAACTGATTTCAGTCAATATGAAGATGGAGGATGAAGATAGAGCTATCACCCTAATTTGTTCCCTCCCGGACACTTGGGATCATATGGTGATGACCATCAGTAATTCATCATCAGGAACTCTCAAATCTGATGATGTGGTAGCCGCTTTGTTGGCAGAAGAGTTGAGGCTAAAAACGTCTCAAGAACCCTCGACCAATGAAGCCCTATTTGCGAGAGGTCGATCCTTCGAGGGGAGTAAACAAGGTAGAAAACAATCCAGATCTAAGTCTAAAGGACATCGGCAGAAAGGGAAGTGTTGGCATTGTGGGAAGCCAGGACACTCCAAGAAGGACTGGTGGCAATTAAAGAATGGTGAAAAGCAAAAACAACCATCAGCTGAGGCCAGTGCAGCAGATTCAGGAAAGACAGCAACATGTGAAGCCTTATGTATCAGTAACAGCTGATCTGTTTTATACACCTGGGTTTGGACTCAGATGCATCTTTCCACTTGTCTCCCCACAGAGACTGGTTTGACAAATATCAGCCATATGGTGGTGGAAAGGTCTATTTGGGTGATGATCACCCTTTAGAAATTGTGGGAAGAGGGGATATAAGGATCAGGTTGGACGATGGTAGAGAAAGGATGTTATGTGATGTGCGACATGTGCCCGATTTGAGGAAGAATTTGCTCTCGATCAAAATGATGGATAAGCTAGGGTATTCAATCACTTTCAGTAACAACTATTGCAATATTACCAAAGGAGCTCTTGTAGTAGCAAAGGGAGAATCTTATGGGACCTTATACCGTTTATGCGATGATATGACGACAAACCATGCAGCAGCAGCAACTTCTGTTCAGGATGCAGTAATGTTATGGCATCAACGCCTAGGCCATATGACTGAAAAATGCCTGAAAATTCTGCATGACAGAGGTATACTTTCTGGGATTAGGTCTTGTAATTTAGACTTATGTGAGCACTATATTTTTGGTAAACAAAAGAGGGTTCGGTTTACTGCAAGTCTTGGTAAGAGTTCTGATTTTCTGCAACTTATACATTCGGATATATTTGGACCAGTCCCCACTCAGTCCTTGAATGGCGCCATCTATTTTCTGACTTTTATAGATGATTATTCTAGGAGAGTGTGGGTTTATTTTCTAAAGAAGAAGTCGAAATCTTTGCAGAAATTTAAAGAGTTCAAAGCTCGGGTAGAGAAGAGTCTGGACAAATCGATTTTATGTCTCAGGTCAGATAATGGGGGTGAATATTGCTCCAAAAAATTTGATAAATTTTGTATGCAGGAAGGTATTAAGCACCAGAAGACTGTACCATACACACCACAGCAAAATGGTGTGGATGAGTGGATGAAGCGCACAATCATGGAAAGTGCAAGAAGCACGCTTAACGCAGCCATGTTGGAGAAAAAGTTTTGGGCAGAGGTTGTTAATACAATTGTTTATCTTATTAACAGGTCACCTACAGCTGCGTTGGATGGACAGATTCCGAAGGAGGTTTGGTGTTGTAAGCCAGTTGATTACTCTCATCTGCGTACCTTTGGTTGTGATGTGTTTGCCCATGTACCCAAAGAAAAAAGGTCCAAGCTTGACCCGAAGTCAAGCAAATGTGTTTTTCTCGACTATGGAGATATAGTGAAGGGGTATAGACTGTGGGATCCTACTGCCCACAAGGTAATTATTAGCCGGGATGTAATTGTTGATGAAAAATCCATGCAAAGGAAGGAGGTACAGCAAAATCCTAATGTTGTACCTGTTGAAGTAGAATTGAGTGAAGATGAACATGCTGAAGTTTTTGATCAGCATACAGAACAGCAAGTAGAGCAGCCACAACGGTCATAAGACCAAGAGCCACAATCAACAGATCATTGGGTTATAAGATCTACACGTCCACAAAAGTGTCCGGAAAGGTATTCTCATGTTTATCAGTCCTCTTTTGCTTTGTTAACTGATGATGGTGAACCTAGTTCATTTCAGGAAGCTAGAGAGTCTGAGAATGCAGAAAAGCGGAGGAATTCCATGGAGGAGGAAATCGAGGCACTTCACAAGAATAAAATATGGGAACTTGTGGATCTCCCACCTGGAAGAAAGACTGTTGGAAACAAGTGGGTGTACAAAGTGAAGAAGAACAGCGATGGGTTGTTGGAACGCTATAAAGCTCGCTTGGTGGCAAAAGGCTATGTGCAGAAGTCAGGTATTGACTTTAATGAAATTTTCTCTCCAATTGTGAAGATGACTACTATTAGAGTTCTACTTGCACTTGTAGCTACACAGGATTTGGAACTGGAGCAGCTTGATGTAAAGAATGCTTTCTTGCATGGTGATCTCGAGAAAGAGATATATATGGATCAGCCTGAGGGCTATGAGGAAAGAGGCAAAGAGCATTTGGTTTGTAGACTGAAGAAATCACTGTACGGGTTGAAACAGGTGCCAAGGATGTGGTACAAGAAATTTGACAACTTCATGAAGAGCCAAGGTTTCAGCAGGAGTGAAGCTGACCATTGTGGATACTATAAGAGGTTTGATGATGGTAGTTTTATTATTTTGTTGTTGTATGTTGATGATATTCTGGTTGCAGGCCCCAGCATGAAGAAAATCATTTATCTTAAGGCTCCATTGGCTAGGACATTTGAAATGAAGGATTTAGGAGCAGCAAACCAAATTTTAGGGATGAAGATACATAGGGATAGAAAAGGAAGAAAGATTTGATTAAGTCAAAATTCATATGTGGAAAAGATTCTGCAACGCTTCAATATGCAGAATGCTAAACCAGTTAGTACCCCACTTCTTCCACACTTAAAGTTGTCTTCCAACCAGTGTCCTAGAAAAGAAGCAAAGACGACAAGCATGTCTCGTGTACCGTATTCATCAGCAATAGGAAGCCTCATGTATGCCATGGTGAGCACCAAACCGGATATTGCCCAAGCAATGGAAGTAGTCAGTCGGTACATGGCAAATCCTGGTAAGGAGCATTGGAATGCGGTGAAGTGGATATTCAGATATTTAAGAGCCACTTCAGATGTTGCCATTTACTTTGGATCGGCAGATTTGCAAGTTAAAGGTTTTGTGGATTTTGATTATGGTGGAGATAGAGATGGGAGAAAGTCCACTATAGGATATACCTTCACTCTTGTTGGTGGAGCAGTGAGTTGGGCTTCTAAGTTGCAATCTGTTGTGGCTTTATCAACCACTGAAGCAGAATATATTACAGCAACTCACGCCAGTAAAGAGGTAATTTGGCTAGAGCGATTGTTGGGTGACTTCAAGGTAATGCGAGAAGAAAATTATGCTGCATTGTGATAGCCAGAGTGCTATTCAACTAGTGAAGAATCCAACATTCCATGATCGCACAAAACACATTGATGTCAAATACCACTTTATCAGAAATGTGGTGGAAGAAGGTAGGATCCTGTTGTAGAAAATCGACACTGAAGTGAATCCTGCAGATATGCTTACAAAGCCGATCAAGGTAGAATTTTGAGTGGTGTAGAACTTCTCTGGACTTGCTGAAAAAGTAACAAGGGCAGCATTGGGCAATGGGCACTGGACGAAAAATCTTTGGCAAAAGAATTCCCGAATACTGACTTCAAGTGGGAGAATGTTAGGAGTGAAGACAGTATCCAGGCGTCAGAAAAAAAAAAAAGGCCAGCAGCAGACTAGACGTCTAACCTGCTATACGTCTAGGCAACAGGCTAGACGTCTGACCTGCTAGACGTCTAGGTTAGACGTTTAGGCAGCAGGCCAAACGTCTGACCTGCTAGACGTCTAGGCCAGACGTCTGACCTGCTAGACGTCTAGGCCAGACGTCTGGTCTGCTAGACGTCTTGGCCAGACATATAGGCAGCAGACCAGATGTCTGGGCTGCCAGACGTCTTGGTCAGACATCTAAGCGTCTAAATGCGGAAGACGAACAGGTTCAGGCGCCTTCCTTGGGAGCGGAAACGAACAGTTTTTGGAGGCTTCCGTCGGGAGAGGAAACGAACAGTTTGAGTCTTCCTTCTACTCTATAAAAGGGGTGTGATCCCTTTCATATGCTAGGTTAAAATCGTTGAAAGACGTGAATGTAAAGTTTGCTGAAAATAATAATAAAAGGAGAAGTTACCATTGCCCCGTGGTTTTTCCTGCACATTGCAGGTTTCCACGTAAATCTCTATGTCGCTTGTGTTGCTGTTTTAGTTCTTTGTTATTGTGTTTCCACTTGCAGGTGTAAAATCTGAAGTTTATCTTAACAACTAAAACGATGATGTATAAATTGTTCGTGGCAGACTGTTTGATAGCCTATTTTTCAAATAAGAAATATTGTGCATAAATTGTTGTTGATACCCTCTTTTCAACCTTGAGATTCTGATGCATAAGCATATTGTTAGTAATGACAGAAAGAAGATAACTCCTAGGAACTGCCAAATGAAACAACAATATGTTTTTGACATGGTAAGATAGCAGAGAGTAGGCAGTAAGATGTTTACTTCAAAAGCACGCAGATGTTTGTATGAATGGAGCGGACAGGCAGATAGAGAGGGGGGCATAGATGAATAACCAACAGTCTTGTAATCCAGGCCTTAAAGTGAATGAAAAAAAGGGAGGGCATGCTAGTTAGCATTGATATGTGCCTTCACATTTTATTCAAATTGCGCCCCATAATACAGAAGAAGTAGACTATACAGAAAAGCCTGGCCAAGCTATGATTAAAGAAATCATTTTTGTTCATGTGTTGCATGATTAATTGTGACTTCATGCAAATAGGAAAATTTATTGATAATGTGATCACCCCTATGATTTGATGTTGACTTTATGTGGACTAAATTATTCCTGCATGTGTGACTGTTTGAAAGCTGCATGATTTAAATTGACTTCATGTAGGCATAATTACACATCATGATTTCCTCTTCTGTTATGCTGGTGCCCAGTATATCCGTTCTTCACAGAATGGTCGGTTCTCTCAAGTAGGGAAAGGGACCAAAGGAATTCCTCACAAGAATTCCATGGTTGGGCAGTAAATCAACCTGAGGTGCTCCCACTCCTTACAAGTCCAGAAGGCCCAAGCCATCTTTGATGGGCATATACATAGTGGGCGTAGTAATTTATGCAAGATGATCTAGGAAGGGATTTGCCTAAATGAATGTATTCTGACTTCTTTTGACATTTGGATTATTATAGGTGACTGAATTTGTGTGAATGCAAGATATCACTACCTGGAAACTTCTGTATGAATGTATGAATGTTTTACTTCATGACAGCATAGTGGAAGATCTTGTGATTAAATATTTATGGCCTAAACTATTAAGCATATATGTTATTATATTTCCTAAATATGGATGTTTAAGATCAGATCATCTGTATTGCATCAGCCAATTAATGAAATGTCCAAAAAATCATGAGGATATAATATCTAGATCTCAATATTTGGGGATAAGTATGGAATGATAAATTCTAGTTGTTCTTGTGCCATTGTATATTTTCCGCTAAGAGCTGTTGTAATCTCCTTTGTTACTGATGGTATTCCAAATAGTTTTTTGGAAAGGATGGGATTGAAATCAAAATTGTTTCATAGTTTGTTTGAAACCCAGTATTAAATATCAATTAGGACTGGACCCAAACCATGTCTGTATGGTGATGAATATCTCAGATTACCTTCAGCCATGAGTTGTGGCTTTATGAGAGTACCAAATAGAAGGATGAGAGTAAAACCATGTTGTAGACTAGGAGACTGATGAAAATTGATCTGTAGATAGTTGTATATATTGCTGATATGGAATTATCCGCCTTCTAGGGGACCGTATACATATTGGAAATAGACGTTGCTTACTGATTTTTATTTCCGAGTTTGGAATCATCAGATGCAAGGCTGACATAAATCTAGTGCAAGGCTAATGAGAACTTTTTGAAGGGTAAAGAACAAGGCATGCCACTATTTAAAACTAAAGATTTATGAATACTATAAAAGGTGGTAAATTCTAGTTAGGTTTTGACTGTTGTCCATACTAACAGCAGTTGGTTGAGAAATAAGAATGTTGTATACTTGCTATATGGGCAAAGTATAATGCATGATACTTGGCCAAGTGGTTAAAACATTAAAATCAGAGTGAAGAGAGTGATTCAACTCAGTCCACTAACCCTAAGGGTTAGATTTGGAATCATATTCTCTTCATGGCATAGATGAATACCTTAGAAACTGGTAAACTTGGTTCATCTAAAGATTGATGTAGTCAGTTCAGTCAGTAGATTGCATTCTGACCAGAATAATAATATGGAACATGGGATGAGTTGCATCAAGAATACTTTTAGACATGTGAATCGCATGCATTTATTAGTATGATGTGATTTGCATTGTTAGTAGATTGTATTCTTGCCAATCGGCAATCAAGTGTATTGCTATCATGAATTATTTAAAATATATATGTATATATAGGGCTTGTTACACACATTCAAAGAAGAATCATTTTAAAAAAGATAGAATGATAACATAATACACATTCAAAACAAAATTATTAAAAACAATGGAATGATATCATAATTAAAAAAAAAAAAGAGGAAAAACTCTATCATATAGACAATTTTAACCCTCAATTGTTTCATCCCACTTATCCAAAAGAAGTGGCTTCTATTAAAAGAAAAAAATGTTATTGATAATCTAAGAACAATTAAAAGGACCTTCAGAGTGAAACAAACAGAGACATTTGAACATATTCAAAGACCCCTTGAGGACGAAGAATATGCAAACTATGTAATTCAACGGAACTACACAATCAAAAATACTTCCTTTATCTTGTTGATTATACAACAATATTAAACATAAATTAAAAGAAATTTGTAACCAGGAATTTGTATACACATCAATAGAAGTTGCTTTATTATTTTTATTTCTGACTTTTGAATCATCGGCTGCAAGGCTGACATGAATCTGGTGCAAGGCTTATGAGAAATCATTGAAGGGTAAAGAACAAGGTATGTCCCTACTTAGAACTAGTGATTTCTGAATAGAACAGTGTTAAAGCTCATGAGTGAGAAACAGGCTGCATAAATGCTAAAAGAGGTGGTAAATTCTTGTTAGGTTTTGACTTTTGTTCATACTAACAACAGTTGGTTGAGAAATAAGAATGTTGTATAACTTCTGTATGGACAAAGTCTGAAGCATAATGCTTGGCCAGGTGACTGAGTTTGTATTTATTAAACTTTAAAATCAGCTTTAAAAGAGTGGTTCAATTCAGTCTTGTGTAAAGAGAAATAAGAATGTTGTATAAATTTTGTATGGGCAAAGTCTGAAGCATAATGCTTGGACAGGTGACTGAGTTTATATTTATTAAACTTTAAAATCAGAGTTAAAAGAGTGGTTCAATTCAGTCTTGTGTGAAGAGGCCACTAGCCTTAAGGGTTAGATTTGGAATCATATTCTCTTCATGGCATAGATGAATACTTTAAAAACTACTAAACTTGGTTCATCTAAAGACTGATGTAATCAGTTCAGAAGATTGTATTCAGGTCAGAATAATTATATGGAAGATGTGATGATTTGCATCAAGAATACTTTTAGACATGGGAATCAGATGCATTTTTAAGTATGATGTGATTTGCATTGTTAGTAGACTAGCTTAGATATATAAAATATATATATATCTATAAACGCCGAGAGTTATCAATCTCGAGGCGCCTATCTATCACACCCCCAAGAAATGAGATAAGCAAATAATATTAGAAAGTTTGGGCACCATTTTAGTTTAAATAGTTTAAATATTTTAAATCCACCATAACCCTTAATGTCGGCAGATAATTTTCTTAATGTCGGCTTTTTAAATAAAATATTAATATTGTTTACGGCGTGGCAACCTTCCTGGCTGTCATTGTAGGACGCCTATCGGCGTAATTATATTCTTACCAAGTCGCAATCAGGTGTATTGCTATCATGAATTATTTTTTCAAAAACAATATATGCTATTTTTTACAAACCCAAGTAAGGGGGTTGTTACACACTTTCAAAGCAAACTCTGTAAAAAAACAAAAACATGATAGCATAATATACATTCAAAACAAAAATTTTAAAAACAATGGAATGCCATCATAATAAAAGAAGGAAAAACTCTATCATAATGTCACTTATAACCCTCAATTGCTTCATCCCACTTATCCAAAAGAAAAAGCTTACACTAAAAGAAAACATGTTATTGTTAACCTAAGAACAATTCAAATGACCTTCAGAGTGAAACAAGCAGACATTTTGACATATTCAAAGACCCCTTGACGACAAAGAATATGCAAAATCTGTAATTCAAAGGAGCTAGACAAACAAAAATACTTTCTTTTATCTTGTTGATTATACAATGTTATTAAACATAAATAAAAGACGTTTGTAACCAAGAATTTGTATATGAAACATTAAATTAAGGTAGATGAACAAAACTTTAGCTCAGTACTCACATAAATTATCTTCTAACTAAATAATTATATCTAAACAAATTTTACAAAACGTACAAGTCAACTTAACCTAAAAGACATTAAAGGTTATCATCATTTTTCTTTTAACTAGTTATATGGGATTGGAATGGGCCCCACTCATATTACATCGTGACCACATAGTGGTATTACAACAGTTA
Organism: Wollemia nobilis; assembly: GCA_028583015.1. NCBI lineage: Eukaryota > Viridiplantae > Streptophyta > Pinopsida > Araucariales > Araucariaceae > Wollemia > Wollemia nobilis. The sequence continues at coordinate 15,037,946 of JAQPPZ010016724.1, forward strand.
GGCAATTATGCATATATATCACTTGGCAAGCTTAGAAACTGGGTCTCCTACTTGAAAGTCAAATAATTTAATCGATTGAGCTGATGTTGGTAAACTTATCATTATCATTTATTATTTTTATATCACTTAAAATTCTCTTATCTTTTCTTTTAACCAAATTACTGTTATTGGTTAGTAATGTTTATGGTTATGAACCAAATACAACTTTATTAATTACAAAATCAATTGTCTTGTGGTTTAACGGTTGAAACATAATATTTGATTCAAGTTAACAAGGTCAAAATCGAGTAGACTCATAAGAATAATTATAGTGTAACAATAACACTCATGTTCATATTAAAAAGGAGTAATATGACTATCAAATGGCATTAGTCAACCAGTTAAATTCCTCAACTTTCAAGGAGAAGACCCAGGTTCAAATTTTGCCAAGCAATATATGCATAATTGCCAAGTTGTTGTAATACCACTATGTGGTTATGAACGGATGGGGCCCATCTCAATTTCATATAATCAAATTAAAGAAAAAGGAGTAATATGACTAATCAAAACTCCAACTAAATTCAACTTTATCAATATATAACATCTTCTTAGTAGTATTGCAAATGTAAGCTAGGGGCGAGTGTGAGCTGGAGTGAGCCCCACCTCTTCTCGTTTTAGAAATGTAGTAGCTCGACTACTACCTTCAAATTCCTCCAGGAATTAGCCATGAAAGACAAAGAAAAAGAAAATCGCAGCCCCAGGAGCAGCAATGCACAATAACAAAGATTGGGGAAATTTTTCTGTCCCAAAATTGCGATTGGTCACAAGAATGCAATTGGTCCCAAAATGGTGAATCGCCGCAACTTCAGTTAAATTGAGAATCGCAATCTCAAAATTGGTGAATTGCAAATTTTGGCTTAAACAGGACAAGAACAGCATGGGACTCTAGGAAACCTCCCAAAAAGTGACATTTTGCCAAGGTTCCACGAGCCTGGGGGACGGGGGACGGGGGGACGGGTTTCCGGGGACGGCGAGGGACGGCAGGTCGATTTTAGGGGACGGCTCGGGGACGGCTGGGGGACGGCTGGTATAATACTATAAAAAATGAAATTTTTTAGAAATTTAGAATAATCTACACATTCAAAATTCTACACCCAACAAAAATGATATTTCATATTACTAATCAATTATGTAAGTGCAGCCATTCATATTCAGATTCGTTACTAACACATAAGTGCAGCCATAATTGAGTCATTTCACATTTTTTTTTTGATAAGTAACATTTATATACAAAAGTGGGTTTTTCTAGAGGATCCCAAAAACCTTATTACAAAAACGGGGTGAACCCATTACAGCCGCAAGGTTGAGGTCTCAAAGCGAGCCTCAGACCTGAACAGAAAGGGAAACTGAAACTGCCATAGCATTGGAGAGAAAAGGATAAGCAAGCCTCCACGAGGCTCAAAAACCCAACCGGCCAGGGACCGACAGCACCCTTAATTGGCAGTAGGATTCTCCGGGGTCCCAGAGGATCCTTCAACATGCGTCTTGAGATTACGGAGGCACAGGATTGCCGACTCAGCAGCCCTAGAGATGTTCCCCATAGCGTCGATGGCCATATCGATGAGCAAGCTCAGGGGAACCTTCTCCTGATCCTTCTTCTGCACCGACTCAGAATCCGAGCTCAGGTGGAGAGGAGAATCGTTCTCAACTTCGGCCTTAGCTTTCTTGAGCCGCCTGGAAGATCTGCCACTCGGAGGAGTTGCCTTGGCCCGCCTGCGACAGCGACTGCGACTGGGGGTGGCCTGGTCGGGAGGAATGGGAGACTCGGTCTTGGGAGCGTCGGGGCCCGGGGACGCAGGCGGGTTGGAAGAGAGGGGAGGGACGATCTGAGGGGGGGCCCTGTTAGAAAGACAATGGCGGAAGATAACGCCCATGAGCCCCTGGTGCCGCGGCCTGGACTTGCTCTTCCGAGCGGCCTCGATGGAACAACCGAGGGAGTAGTTGAGGAAGTCCGGGAAGCACAGCTTCTTGGACGCCCGCATGTGGTTCACGAGACTGATGTGGTAGCTGCGAAGAGGCTTATCCGGATCGTCACAGCATATGAACTGCATCAACGGTTTCAAAGCCCAGCTCCACGGTTCATCCAGTTCCTCTCTGAAGAGGGAGGACTTGTCCCAGCCCAAACTCTTCCCTTTGTCCGAAAACTGGTCCAATTCCTCTTGCCAGTTGTGCTTGTCCCGCCGAATGAAACGCCCGGTGGCCGGCATTCCAGTAATCTCGAGCAAGAGATCAAAGGTGACCTTCAGGTGGACACCTTTCACCCGGACCTCCCCATCTTGCCAGGTCTCCATGAAATCAGACGTGATTTCATCATCCGGGCCCTGAAACTTGCTGAGGAAAGGGACTAGCCCGAGGGCTTTCATGAAGATTTTCTCCTCCTCAGACAGGGAAGAGAATTCTGGCTCAATGTAAGGTACAGCCATGGGAGGGGCAGGGGATCTACGAAAGAGGGCCTTAAGGCAGGAAGACGCTGCGGTACAGGGATGACTGCACACGATTCTGGGACGATGACAAAGAAAAATGAAATCACCCGTTTCACCACCTTGGAATAAAAAGAAAGGAAGCTTGCGCCGAAAGGACGACGGATCGCGGAAGCCGCATGCATGGGAAACAGGCGAAATGAGGGGAGCCGTCGGATAGGGAGGAGATAGGCTCGCTCGGTCCCGATGACGAAAGGAAATCATGCCTAGAAAGGCGTTATGAACGTGAAAAGAGCTGCTTGCCGACTTGGGACTGCCGCCCACGTCAGGGGGGCTGACGGGCACGTCGGGGGTCGTCTCACCGAGAGCAGTAATTGGATGCCGCAAGAAACCCAACCGCCAACTGTCCTCCTTCCCAAGAACGCCTGACGTGTCCCATCTAGCTGATCTGGCGAGAATCATTGAGCTTTTTGGAACTCTGACGCAGCCACGTCAGCAACATCTTGAGGGATTTCGAGATCCCACGTGGTGAGTTTGCCGGAGGAGGATCCTCTGTTGGCTAGGAGGTCAGCCAAAGAATTTCCTTCCCTGAAGATGTGCTGGCATCTGTGGGTCCTACTACGGAGAATCCTCCGAATCTCTCCGATGGTGTTGTGGACCCTCCAGGCAGGGGTCTTATCCTTGTTCAAGTAGTTTATGATATTCATAGAGTCACCTTCTATGATGATAGCTCTGGAGTCCTCCGAAATGAGGGCTAACCCTCTCCAAAGGGCTCTGGCTTCCGCGACATGGTTGGTCTGAATCCCAAGATCTTCAGAGAAGGCGAGGATAACCATACCACGATGGTCCCTGACAGCGCCACCAGCCCCCGCTGCTCCTGGGTTCCCTTTGGAAGCCCCGTCAAAGTTAAGCTTAATCCATCCCGGAGGGGGAGGACTCCACTTAGCGAGGGTACGGGGGTGAGGTAGAGGGTTCCCCAGGGGGGGACAATCAGAAATATTAAGAGAAGTGAGGATACGCCCTTCCCGGGTCAGAGGACAGGGGCTGGGGCATTGAATGGAATTAGCATTTTCGGAAGCGAAAGCTATAGCCCTGATGGCCACCGAGGGAGGATCCCGGGTAGAGGTTCCAAAGATCCTGCAGTTTCTCTCAAGCCAGACTTGCCAAATCAGGTGGTGGAGGCAGATGTCCCAGAGGAAACGGAGCTTAAGATTAACAAAGGGTTGGGGCCATTGGTAGAAGGCATCACACAAAGACCTGGGAGGAACCCATTGGATCTGAAAGGTAGACAGGGTGAACCCAAACACAGCCGAGGTGAACTCACAGTGGAGGAACAGGTGATCGGTGGATTCCCAATTGGACAGGCAAAGGTAACATCTGTTAGGGAGGGGGATGCCTCTTTTGATGAGATTCTCAGTGGTGAGGGATTTGTTTTGGAAGGCAATCCACGAGAAGAAGGCCACTTTCGGAATGAGGTTCTTCTTCCAAACAATATGGGAAGGGGAGACGGGGTGATCCTTCAGGAGGGAGAAGGCAGACTTAACAGTGTACAGCCCTTTGTCGGATCCAGCCCAGGCAGGCTTGTCATCCTTTTGCTCAAAGGGAATGGTAGTTGCTTGGAGCATAATGTTGAGAGCAGCAGCCTCAGGAGAGGTGCCCGCGAGGAGCCTCCATCGGGGTTGACCATCCTCCCAGACTATGAAGTCAGAAACCTTCATTCCCAAACGAGAGTCAGGAACCATTTGAAGCATGGCGAGGTCCGCTCTGCCGCTTAGGGGTTCATCCAATAACCATCTGTCGCTCCAAAAATCAATGCTTTGTCCGTCCCCCAGAACCCATCTGAGGCCTTTCTGGATGAGCACTTTGGAATGAGTCACAGCCTTCCAGAAGGCAGATCCATTGGGGTGGATGCCAGAATCAAGGAAAGAAAGGTTTCCCATGTATTTCTTAGACACCAGCAAGGTCCACTCCGCAGGGTCTTTCGAGATAATCCTCCAAGCCTGCTTGCCTAGCAAGGCTGTGTTCATGTCTGACAGTTTTCTGAATCCCAGCCCTCCCTGCTTCTTACTTCTGCAGACAATGTCCCAAGCCACAAGGGGAATCTTAGCCTTGTCTTCGGCACCTGACCATAGAAATTTTTTCTGGATGCGCTCAATAAGCTTGCACACTGACTTGGGAAGAGAGAAAACTGACATGAAGTAAATGGGGATGCTCTGGAGGGTTGAACTTGATAGGGTTGCTTTCGCCGCTTGGGACAGAAGTTTACCTTTCCAGGCTGCCAGCTTTCGTTGGAATCTTTCCACAACATTGTTCCACATACTCTCCTTTGGTCTTCCCCAAAAAAGGGGAAGCCCCAGATAGGAGGATGGGAGAGCTCCTGCAGAGCACCCAAGGATCCGCCCAATCCTGCCCTGACGGTCCGGGGGGGTGTGAACGAAAAATAGCTTGCTTTTGGAGAAGTTAACCTGCTGCCCAGCCGCTTTCTCATAGAGGGAAAGGATATGCTTGATGTTTCTAGCCTGAATGACAGACGCCTGCGTAGAAAGGATGGTGTCATCAACAAATTGCTGGTGAGTAGTGGGAGTGGAGTTGGACGCCACTGGGATGCCGGAGATCTTCCCCGCCACTCTGGCCGCAGAAAGGGTTCTGCCAAGGGATTCCGCCAAGATGATGAACAAAAGAGGGGATAGAGGGTCTCCTTGACGGAGTCCTCTGACGCTGGGAAAAAAGCCAGCGGGGGAGCCATTGACCAGCACCGAGAACCAGGCAGAGGAGAAGCAGTTATGGATTAGCTGAACCCATCTGGGGTGGAAGCCAAACTTCAGAAGGACGTCCCGGAGAAACTCCCAGCTGACTCGATCAAAAGCTTTGGTCATATCAAGTTTGAGGAAGAGACCTGCTTTTTTGTTCCGGACCGCAGAATGAAGGGTTTCATGAATGGAAATGACGCCATCCAGAATGTTTCTGCCTTTGACCGAGCTTCCTTGGCGGGGGTCAATGATGAAGGGAAGGATAGGCTTCATCCTGGATGCCATGGCTTTGGAGAGGATCTTGAAAAGAACGTTGCAGAGACTAATGGGGCGAAATTCAGCCATAGACCGGCAATCAGGGGACTTGGGGATCAAAGCAATGAAGGTGGAGTTAACAGCCCGGGGAATGGGGTGGGATTGGAGGTCACGAATGGCAGCACAGACGTCCGGTCCTACCAGGTCCCAGCAGGCTTGGTAGAACCGGGGAGGAAATCCGTCCGGCCCGGGGGCTTTATCAGGTTGCATGGAGAAGACCACCTCCTTAATTTTCGAGTCGGAGAAGGGCTTGAGGAGGGAGGAATTGGAGTCACCAGAAACCAGACTGGGGATGTTCTCCAGAAGGGCGGCCTTGGCAGAGGCAGAGCTTTCTGGGGAGGTTCCTAAGAGGTTTTGAAAGAAAGAGACAGCCTCAGATCTGATCTCGTGGATATCTTCAGTGCTGGAACCATCGCTGCATTGAATTTTGCTAATCTTATTGGAGCCTCTGTGTCTCATGGTTGTAGCATGGAAGAATCTGGTATTGGAGTCTCCCGCTTTGATCCATAGTTCTCTGGATTTCTGCCTCCAGAAGGTTTCCTCACTGGCAAGAATGGAGTGGAATTCAGCAAGTAGTTTCCCTTCCTCCTTCCTCACTGCAGCCCCGGATTCCCCTTCTTCGACCCTTCTCTCAATGGCTTGGAGTTGATCTGAAATTAGCTTCTTTTGGCTGAAAATGTTGCCAAACACCTCTCTATTCCACCTCCGCAAGTTATCCTTGGTGAACTTGAGCTTCTGAGTTATCCTGAAGATGGGAGATCCATGGACATGCTGGTTCCACCACTGACTCATCTTTTCACGGAAGTCCTTGTGTTTGAGCCACATAGCCTCAAACCGAAAGGGGGTTCGAAACCCAGGAGACTTGCCCACCTGGAGGATAATGGGATTATGGTCCGATCCAATCTTGGGGAGAGCCGAAAGGGAAGCGTCACCAAAGAGAGGAATAGCTTCCTGGGAGATCAGGAATCTATCCAATTTGACCTGTATCAGATTACCTCCAATCCTTCTGTTGCTCCACGTATAGCGATTCCCTTTGAGAGGAATGTCAATGAGCTCGTTTGCATCCACAAATTCCCTAAGATCCTCAGTAGAATGGTGGGTGGCAGCCAACCCTCCCTTTTTCTCCGTTGGATACAGGGGGCTATTGAAATCCCCTGCAACCACCCAAGGGATAGTGCTGAAGGAGTCCCTCATCCGGGAGATGGAATTCCAAAATTCAGTTCTCTCAATAGGGGAATTTGGAGCGTACAGGTTGGACAGGATCCAAGACTGATTACTGGAGATGCAATGAAAGAGAATATTAATGACTCTGCTGGAGGATGATAGGAGCCTACCTTCCACTTGGGACGGGTCCCAGAGGCAAATAAGTCCTCCACAGGAACCTTGAGCGGGGTTGTGCAGAGCTTCGCCTTGAGACCAGATGGTCCTGGCAGCTTTCCTGGAGGACTTCTCGTCACATTTGGTTTCTTGCATGATGAAGATGGAGGGTCTGATATCCTTACGCATATTAGCAGCAAGTCTGAGCTTGGCTGCACTGTTGAGCCCTCTCGCATTCCAGGAGAGGATTTTCATCTAGAAGATCTGAGAGGTTTCTTGCCTCCCTTCGCCTGCTGGAAGGGGGGTTTAGACACTTTAGGATCATCGGTGAGGGATTCGTCAGAATTTAGGAAAAGGGTCCGCTGGGAGCCGTTTGCTAAGTCATCCTCAGTTGCCCTGATACGTTGCTCGGCTGTAGAAGGGCGTCCTCTTTTCCTCTCGGCTCCATAATCCATGGTTTGCCCTTTGCTTCTGGTGTTGATTGGACTAAACTTCCCAGACGAAGACTGATGGGGTAGGAAGTTCTCGATCTCCTGAAGGATGGGGTTTAAGGATTCTGTATTGATGGCAGAGGCTCTGAGGGGCTCTGGGGAAGGTTCAAGGTTGGCGCTAGGGTTTGAAGCAGATTCTCGAGATTTGCCTTTGAGAAGCCCCTCCTGGCCCAGACCTTGGGATTCTGAAGGGACGATGGGGGGATCCCCCTCTGGGACTGGGACTTCCCTATCACGTCTAGGAACATTGAGATTCTCGCCTTTACCAAGAGGGCCCTGCGAAGAGGGCTTCAAAACTCGAGCTTGGGGACATTGGTGGATCAGATGCCCTTGGGTATTGCATGCAGAGCAGAAAGCGGGTTTATTTTCATAAACAATGGGCTGCTTTTTGATGAGGATGGAATCCTTGAACAGATTGACAAAGGAAGGAAGGTCGGTTTCCAAATTGGCATTAACACACAGGCGAGCGTGGATCATGCGGGAGCGTACCTTAGTAGACGAATCTACAGCAACGAGCTCTCCAATAGTGCGGGCAATCCCTCTCAGGACTTCTTCTTGCCAACAGTGGAAGGGAAGGTTTGGAAGCTGGATCCAAATAGGCGCCACATTAATGTTTTGCGTATCTGGGTTGAAATCCTCTCCCCACCTGCGGAGGAAAAGGCTTCGCCTTCCCAGGAACCAGGGCCCCCCAGCAAGGATATTGCATGAATCTTCTGCATTATTTAATCTGATCGCAAAAAAGCCTCGGGACAGGGCTATCAGCTGCAAGCTCCCACTTGTGCGCCATTTGCTGCTCGCCCATTTTCGGATTGTTTCCATATCTGGTCTGCCTCCGATGAACTTGCCAATGAGGGTGAATTGTTCCTGAATAGCAAAGCTGTCCAGCAACGCCCCTGGGATCACCAAGTCGGAGCCGTTGGGGAGCAGGGTTTGAGAGGGGATAGGGCTTGAGGTCCCTTTAGAAAGCGCGTGCGCATACGATCCCTGGGAAGGTGAAGAAGGGTCAGGGGGTTTTCGGGGGGGAATTTCCCCTTCCTCGGGTTGATCAGGCTCTGGACCACCGAATCCAGAAACCAGGGAGGTGGATCCCGGAGGGCTCCCAGAAGGCCTCCCGCTTGCATTCCCGCTTGCGATCCTGCTCTCTGGCCATCTTCGTCAAAAAATACTAACAATTTTTTTTTAAAATCCAGTCATTTCACATTTTCATGTTCATATTAGTTACTAATTTGCAGCCATTTAATTGTTTCAAGTTCAACAACTATAACTTGAAGGTTCAGCCAAGGATATCAAGTGCAAACAATGTTCAAACAGTCATCATTTTAAGTAATAACAGTCATCATTTTTTCAGCCACCAATGTTCAAACAAAGACTGTCATGTTTAAAAATTTTCAGTCACTAACTGTTCATTGTGTTCAAATATGACAGCAATAAGAAATTTGAAATAGTCATAGTATCAATGCTCATTTGCAACAAAAAGACTCAAAACTAAAATAGTAAAGGAGTATTATATTTTCCTACGTTTTGGTATATTTGTATTTGGTCTATTCCAATCCTGTCATATTTCTTAGTAGCCAGAAATGCATGAGGTGACTGTTGTGCTTGTCCTCGAGTCTATTGGATTTGTGCCCTAGTTTGATGGAAAATACTGACCTTAAGATGCTGATTTCACTTCCTCTAACTTTGACTGCACAACATTTTGCTCTATCCTTGTTTATCTATTTAAAATGTTGCTTAGGGAAGGGAATAGCACTGTGTATATTGTGTTTTACTTCACTTATCAATATACCCTAGTTGTGCTTATTAAACAGGTTAGACTCAAAAGCGTTAGCCTTGCAATGCTTTTATGATTTTAACGTTTTAAACATACCCTTTTGGCTGTATGTTATATTAACCTTTTGGGATGTGTGTGTGTGGATGTTAAGGAAGTTTGATGCTCTTTATAATGGCTGTTCCCCCCCACCTTTTTTATACTGAACATTGAGCTTGTATGGCATCCTTTCTGCAATTTTCTGGATGCACTTTCTATGATCTTTGATTCCCAAATCGATCCTGACATGTGGCAGAGATCATAGGGAAATGCATGGTGTGTTTATAGTATTTCTACCCTTCTATTTCATGGCTGTAACAAACCTCTTTTTCAGTCATTTTCTCGGAATTATTTTAGAAGCATTCAACATGTGGGGGACGGCTGGGCCCCATGGGGGATGCCCAGACCGTCCCGAAGCATTCAATATGTGGGGGACGGCTGGGCCCCATGGGGGACGCCCAGACCGTCCTAGGGAAATGCATGGTGTGTTTATAGTATTTCTACCCTTCTATTTCATGGCTGTAACAAACCTCTTTTTCAGTCATTTTCTCGGAATTATTTTAGAAGCATTCAACATGTGGGGGACGGCTGGGCCCCATGGGGGATGCCCAGACCGTCCCGAAGCATTCAATATGTGGGGGACGGCTGGGCCCCATGGGGGACGCCCAGACCGTCCCCGGGGACGGTCTGGGCGTCCCCCATGGGGCCCAGCCGTCCCCGGGGACGGCTGGGCGTCCAAAAGGGGGACGTCCCGGGGACGGGAGGCCACAGGCCTCAGCCATCCCGGGGACGTTTCCCAGCCGTCCCCCAAAAAGGGGGACGGGGGGAAACGTCCCCCTTGCCGTCCCCCCATCCTAGGGGACGTGGGAAACGGGGGGACGCGTCCCCGTGGAACACTCGCATTTTGCCTTCAAATGGAGCCAATTAGGATTTAGAGGTCTACTAAGCATATTAGGAGGCAATTTGAAGGCTTGTAAAATTTAAAGGTGTATCATTTAGCTAAAGATGCCCCTAAATTAGAAATTTTACCAAGAATAGAAAGGATATACATCTAGTAACTCTTAGGTTAATAATTTGCTATAAATAGGAGTTATGGGCTCCATTGTAAGGATCTTTTGGCCATTTGAGAAAGTCAAAGCTACACTTTGTGAACTCCATTTGTACTCATGAGCTCATTTTGCTAATAATAAAAAGTTTATGGGGATATCTGCTTATTGATTGTGGCAATGCCTTTTTTATTTATGGATGCATAGTGATCGAGGTGGTGCTGCCCTTTTGCTTTCCATTAATACTTTCTTCTATTATTGCAAATTCTTTACAATGGTTTGCTTTGTTATATCCCAATTTGATCTCCTCATAAACCAAGTTTTACAATATAATAAGTTCATCTTTTTGTATTTAACAAACTTATATTACAAAGTAAAATTCATTACTACATTGAAAAAGTTTAAAAATGTATAAACGAACTAAAACATTGAGCTTATAGCAACATTGTGTAGATTATAAGAACAAGTCATTGTTAAAATTAAAACTAAGCTAAGTTAGTGTTTGAGCTTATAGCAACATTGTGTAGATTATAAGAACAAGTCATTGTTAAAATTAAAACTAAGCAAAGTTATACAAAAGAAATTCACTGCAACATAAGAACCAAATAAGAATGTCACTTACCCTCCAATCTCTTTGAAAAATATGCAAATTGACTTGGAAATTTTTTCAAAGGAGAAGAATGTGCTAGATCTAGCTTATTATTATGATGATATAGTCTTGCTTGTTAGAGATAAAATTGACCTAGAAAATAAGTAAGTGTAATAAATTTGTCCAATGTATCGAACGATATGAGTTCATGTGGTTAAAAATGTGGGCTCTTAATGAGGAGGCCCAAGTTCAAATCTTGCCAAGTGATATGAAACCTGTTTCAATCCCCATATAACCAATTAAAGTAAATAAATTTTTCTTAATAGTAATCGTTAATAAAAGTCAATCCAAAATAATTTCACCTAAAAGTCTTTTTGAGAATCACCTAAAACAAGTTCAATCCTTTGTATCTCTAAGAATTGAATGCAATCACAAAATGAAACGGAATTCTAGTAGAAAAGGAAATTAGGTAAGTTGAAGGGCTTTCTATTAAAAATAAACACCTATCCTATTCTTATCATGATTATACTCTTATCGCCCAATTGAAAGTGTATAGTCAGAATGCTACTTACTATATAAATATAGATTATCATATATATATAACAATACCACCTACTTACCATACCCCCAATAATCACGTAAAACTCATCTATTACTTAAAAAAGGTAAACAAAAATACTCAAATAATTGACTAAACTATTAGAACATCTTTAAATAGTAGACTTGGCAAAATATAACATAATTCTTTTATTCCGGTTTATACACACATGCACTTGAAACCATTAAAATTGAACTCTTGACCTCATCACAACAAATATCCCCTCTCACCATTCTTAACACCTTTTAATCCATTATTAATAAATTTTAAAATGAAAATTAAAAGAAAGTTACTGATATTATAAAACTCTAATAAAAAAATGGCAAAACACTCTATATTATCCTATCCACCTTATAATTATATCAGATATCATTGAATATGCATTTTCAATTACAAACATGCACACAAAATACTGTCATAAACAAATAAAATTGAGAACATTAATATTGAATTTTTAATCTCATCATGTCCTTACTCACATCAAATGGTATTAGCTTAACCTGTTAGATTTCTCAATATTTAAAGAGAAAATCAAGGTTCAAGTCTTGCCAGATTTCTCAATATTTAAAGAGAAAATCAAGGTTCAAGTCTTGCCAAGCGATACATGGATAATATCCAAGCTTTGTTGTAATACTACTATATAGTGATAATATACACTAGTTAGATCCATTTCAATCCCATATAACTAATTAAAAGAAAACACAAATATCCTCACTCACCACTCTCAATAAAGATTTAAAAAAGGTTAATATGATATTATAAAACTCTATTAGAACAAAAATGACAAAACACTCATGCATTGATTTATAGCAGCCGCCACTTTAGCAGTTCGTGCACGGTAGCGGTCACAAAAATTTTGGCCCTAAAAAAAAAAAAAAAAAAAAATGGCAGATTTTGGAGGCAACAAGTTGTGACGGATGGAGCAGCAAGGAGGAGGAGCGAGAGGTCTAGGGGCATCAAACCCTAGGTGTGGGACTTCAGAGGGCAGATCAGCAGACGCGGCAGGTGGGGGCTCTGGCGAGATAGCAGGCCCCCAAGCGGAGGATGTGGACAAGGAAGTTCTATTGGAACCGGTCCAAGGGCGTTGGGCGGATGCGGTTGAAGATTTCTCTGAGGGGGACCAGGACTCTATGCGTCAGGATCAAAGGAAGACCCAAGAAGGAGACAAAGAGAAACCTGGCAACTGGAGACCTTCATATCTTAATGCTCTTCGCGGTAAGCAAAAATTATCCGACTCTTGTTTTAATCTAAAATCTGTCAATGGTAGGTTGCACGTCCCGGATTCCTTAGCTCAGCATGTGGCTATGGAGGGCAAAACATCTTTGGTGGCTAAATTTATGGGGGTGAGGCCAGACATGGAAGTCATAAGGAGATGGGCCATCCAAAAATGGCAGCCAAGGGCCGGTATGATGATTAAGGCTTTACCCAAGAGTTTTCTTTTGGTGACATTTCAATGTGAACAGAACATGGAAAGGACTCTCCAAGGAGGTCCTTGGTTTTTTGGGAAAAGGGGCTTGTATCTCAAGCGTTGGTCCCCCGATTTCAACCCCTGCACTCAGAGTCGGATTTGGCTCCTATTTGGGTTAAGATGCCGGGATTACCTCTCGCTTTTCTGGAACGAACAAATATTGGCTGGGATAGCTACAGAGATTGGAGAACTAATAGCTATTGATCCTGCAACCTTGAGCAAAACAAGACTCCTGTCTGCTCGCATGTGTGTGTTGGCGGACCTGAGTAAAGAGCTCCCTAAATCCATTATTTTGTCGTCTATGTTTGGCCTTCATACTCATGTATTTGAATATGAAAATATGTCTTTTAAGTGTAGTGTTTGTGGGAAGGTAGGGCACCGTGGTATCCACTCGCATTTCCAAGAACCAGCCCCCACTCCAAAATACCGATCCTCAAACCTGAATAATATCCCTCCCCCGCAGATCTCCATTCCTACCCAACCTGGGCCTCAAGGACGTGGAGCTCGAAATCCGAATATCAGAGACCCTGTTCGCCCTATTGTAAGCAAGAGGCAACGTTTTAACCCTCCTCCCAAAAATTCCTATGCCCCAAAACCCTCTCACAGGGGAGCTGGTCCCTTTGATGGGAACCCTCAAGCTCAACCTGCTCCTAAGATGATACAGCAAGCCTCAGAGCCAAATCACAAAGGAAAGAACCCCATAGATCAACGCCCTGGGGCAAGTAAGTTTGATTGGGTGATACGGGAGGCCTATGGAGGCTCGGTGGAAGTGGTCCCATGTACTCGCAGAGGAATTTATGGGAAGAAATTCCAAGGAGATCAACATCCCAATGGAGAACAGCTTTGATGCATTAAATCATTTGAAGGGAGATCGGATGGACAGCCAAGAAGTGGAATCTGAGGTAGAGGAGACTCAAGAGAAGGATTTAGAGGAGAAAAATCAGAGGAAGGAGCAGGAAACTAATAATACAGGCAAGGATACTCGGGAGGAAGAGGTGAACCACCAAGATCAGTGTAACCCCAAAGCAGGGAAAAAAGAATCTACTAATCAAGAAGCTAAGAGCACGGAATCATCTCCACTGTCAAAAAGACCAGTTAACCCGGAAAGCCGATTGTTACCCCAAATACCAAGACCGACCTACCCAAGATGGTTACTAGAAGCCAAGTGAATCCCAAGGAACTTCAACCTAGAGCGGATGTATGGGGATATGGTTCGGTAGGGAAGAGGGAAACCTAGCAATGCTGCCTTAAGGCGTAAAGAAGCAGAGCGAGGAGTGGCTGATGGCACTCAAGCAGTATTGCTCTTTGGGGCGAAGGCTCGAGGATCCAAAGCCCATAAATGAAGATCCTTTCATGGAATATTCGTGGGAGTAATCCTGCAAAAATAAGAGCTTTGTATGCTCTTAGACAAGAACACAAACCGGATATGATTTTACTGCAAGAAACTAAAATGGAGGAGAGTAGAGTTATTCCTTTTAAGAATAGGACTTGGCGAGAAGCTGAAGTAGTAGGCCAAGAGGCCACTGGAACAGCAGGAGGGTTACTGGTTATGTGGAACAAAAATGTGATTGATAGTAGAGTGATTCTGATGTCTAGTTGGTTTATTTGTCTCTTATGTGTGGATAAAACCACACAGGAAGAGTGGATCTTAACGAATGTATATGCTCCAGTTAGACAGGGACTGAGAAGGGTTCTTTGGAGTCAGCTAGCTGAATTGAGGGAGACGGTCCCCAACTACCCTTGGATTGTGGCGGGGGATTTCAATTGCTACCTTAATCCTGTAGATAAATTGGGGGGCTCTCAAAGAATAACTCGCCGATATCTACGAGTTTAGAGATTTTGTTGAGCAACATGAGCCGATGGATGTGGACCTACGTAGATTCTCCTATACATGGTCTAACAAAAGATTGAAGGAAAACCAAATTCGGATCAGATTAGATAGGTTTCTTCTTTCTCAAGAATGCCCGGAGAGGTTTGGGGACTCTTCATTAACGGCACTCCCAAGAATCGGGTCCGATCACAACCCAATTCCGTGGGAAACAGGGGAGGACTCTAAGAAAAGATACATCGGACCCTTTCGATTCGAACTTATGTGGTTCCAACATCGGGATCTCAAGGATCTCGGTTGCCCAATGGTGGGACAAAAAGTATAATGGTTCGAAACCGGCCCAAGTGGCATGTAAACTAAGGAATGTGAAGGCTAACATTAGAGAGTGGAACAAAACTTCCTTTGGCAATATTTTTGTTAAAAAGGCGAAACTAAAAGACAAGATCAATGAACTACAGGAGAAGTTGAAGTCAGAGCAACTTACAGAGGATCTGAGAAACCAGGAGAGGGAGCTGTTAGCCGAATACCACACGATGCTAGGATTTGAAGAAACCTTTTGGAGGCAGAAATCCAGATTGCGTTGGTTAAAGGAGGGTGACAGAAATACAAAGTTCTTCCATGTCTCTACTCTTCGCCACAGGAGTACTAACAAAATTAAGGAGATCAAGATGGCCGATGGGTCTAACACCAAAGATATGGAAGACATAAGGAGGGAAGCGGTTGAGTACTTTAAATCGTTGCTAGAAGATGTAAATCCGACTATTGAAGAAGAGGACTCTCTGCTGGCAGCCATTCCACCCCTCAGAATCGATAATCTTAATGGATTCTTACTTAGTCCTTTCACAAAGGAGGAAATCAAGAAGGTCGTTTTTGACATGGATGGTAACAGCCCCCCAGGACCGGATGGCTTCCCTGCAGCCTTTCTTCCGTAAGTTTTGGGATATCCTAGGCAATGATGTAGTGGAAGCTATAATTGAGGCTCAAAAGGACATGGAAATCCCATAAGGAGTTAATGCTACTTTTTTAGTTCTCATCCCTAAACTAGTGGGAGCAATGGAATTTTCCAGTTTTCGCCCTATCGCTTATGTAACACTCGATGAAGATTCTCACAAAAACAATCGCCAATAGGTCGAAGGTTATCCTTCCTTTCATCATTGATATGAACCAAGGTGGCTTTGTGAAAGGGCGACAAATATTGGATGGTATCATCACAATTCATGAGGTTATTCATTCAATGGTGACTAGTAAGGAAGCAGTTATGTTACTAAAGCTTGATATGAATAAAGCCTACGACCGGGTCTCATGGCGGTTCCTCACCAAGATTTTGGGTAAGTTTGGTTTCTCGTCCCAGTGGATTAAGTTGATTTTTAGTTGTATCTCTACTACAAGATTTTCCATCATGGTGAATGGGTCACCCTCCGGTTACTTTAAGAGTGAAAGGGGGTTGCGACAAGGAGATCCTTTGTCTCCATACTTGTTTATTATTTTAGCGGAAGCATTGGGTAGGAACATTTCAGCAGCGGTGGCAGATGGTCAATTGGAAGGTTTTAAACCAGCCTCAACAAAGAGGGCCAGTGTCTCACCAACAGTTTGTGGATGATACAATCATTGTGTCCAAAGCCTCGTTGCCTCAAGCTAGGAAGTTGAAGAGAATTCTAACCAAGTATGAGACAGATGATAGACAAGACATAAACTATAAGAAGAGTAGCATCTATTTCTTTAACACGCCCGGTGGGAGGGAGGAAAGAATAGCTAACCTCTTCGGTTGTGGAAAGGAGCTTCTACCAAAGAACTTATCTAGGCATGTCTATGTTCGAAGGAAGAATGAAGGCTACTTTGTGGAACTCGATCATTGACAGGATCTCCAAAAAGTTAGCAGGGTGGAAGGGCAGCCTTCTCAACTCCGCAGGAAAAGCCTTATTAGTTCAAACTACTTTACAGAGCATTCCAATTTATCGCATGTCTCTATTTAGAATGCCTGCAAAGGTCCGAGCTACATTGGAGCTAATTCAACGCAACTTCTTGTGGTCAAGTTCAGAGGAGAGAAAGAGAATTTCGTTGGTAGCATGGAATCAGGTGTGTGCAAGCAAGGATCAGGGGGCTCGGGGTTAAATAGAATGAAAGAATTGAATCAAGCTCTGATTGGCAAACAGTTATGGAGATTTATCAATAATGATCAATTGGGATGGGTAAAACTTCTTAAGGCAAAATATATCGTAAATAATCGGGACTTCCTGAAAGTTGATAATCTTCCTAGAGGATCCTATTTTTGGAATTGTTTGCTCGAATGTCGGGAGGTAGTCAGGAAAGGCATCAGATGGAGAATTGGTAATGGAAGACAAGTGGACTTTTGGAAAGACCCGTGGTTGGAAGAGGCCCCTCTGAAAGATAACTTAGACCTTCAGGTCCTCCAACATAAACTTTCGAAGGAAATGGGAGGAAAAGTAGGGGATTTTATTGTCGTAGCACAGAAACTTCTTCTTGGAAGAAAATCACAGCTCATAATCTGTCGAGCAAGAGAAGGTGGCCCTAACCAAACTCAATGATGCTTTAAGGGTGTTCCCGATCATTCCTCGGGGAGGAAGAGACAAGGCGATTTGGGGCAAAACTACAAGTGGGATCTATTCAAGAAAAACCGCCTATAAGTTAATCCACTCGGGATTCAATGGCTGGACTCCGACTTCGGTTATTTGGTTAAATAATTTAACCCCAAAAATAGCTTTCTTCTTTTGGTTGGCGCTTCAAAATAAGATCCCGACAAATGTATAATCTGCAAAGGAGAGGTTTCCAATTCATCAATCGATGTATCTTGTGTGAGAAAGCAATAGAATCTGTAAGTCATATATTTCTAACTTGTGATTTTTCTTGTACAGCTCTTCCAAATGATCCCGTCCAAATTTCATATAGATTGGGTCTCGTCCAAATAGCATGTCCGACTTCGCATACAATGGGCTTCCTCCTTCCGGCAAAGCTTTTGACTTGGCTTTGGAAGCTCAGCTTACCCCATTTTTTATGGGGGATATGGAATGAGAGAAATAAGAGAGTATTTAAAGGACGTAAGAAAGATCCCAAGTTATGTGGTAATAAAATAATCAGAGCTTTGAAAGAAAACTGGAAAACTTTCTTCTTCAAAAATGAGACCATGTCTCTAAGGGAAAGGAGGATTTTGCGGAACTGGGGAGAGGAACTTCCAGACCTAGACATTACAACCAACCCACGGGATGGTGTCAAGTGGATACCCCCCACACAAAAGTGGGTTAAGTTTAATTTTGACGGGGCAGCTAAAGGAAATCCGGGGTCTGCAGGAGCAGGAGGAGTTTTGAGAAATGAGGAAGGAAAAGTGGTCCTTGCCTTTGCAGAGCCTTTGGGAACTCAAACAAATCATTTTGCAGAAGCCCGAGCCTGCATGCATGCAATGAGAATTGCCAGACTTGAGGGTTATAAGGAAGTTATCTTTGAAGGGGATTCGCTTAATATAATCAAGGCAATTAAGGAGGATAAAGACCCCACTGGACCATATTGGAGCTTATCCTAGAAGCAAAGATTCATAAATCTCATTTGGTTAATGCCCGAATCCAACACACCTTCGGAGAAGGGAACCAAAGCGGCGGATCTAATGGCAAATATTGCAGCTTCGTTGGGGAGATGCAAATTTGGAAGGATAACTTCCCTCAAGAACTATTGGTGTTGGTTGCTAGAGAAGAGCTAAGATCAAACCCGTTAGAGCATCGGGAGATCGGAGGGGTCGATGATGAGTAATCCGACGGATGGAATTAGGCGTAAAAGGCATCCCATTTGTCGGGCCCGGGAGGTGACAAGTGTACAAGACAAGCAACCTAGTGTTAGTAAGTGCTAGGTGTTGTTTGGTTTTTGTTTTATCCCGAATAGTCAAGCGACAAGTATAGGACTCGTGGACTCTAAGTATGGCTTAATGTGAGTCTTAGAAAGATCCATTTTGTATTTTGATTATACGGGCTTGATGCTAGAACCAGCCCATTTTGACTTTGTAAAAGGTTTGTGGACCTTATAACCACCTCTACCTTATACCAAAAAAAAATGACAAAACACTCCATATTATCCTATCCACCTTATAATTATATCAATGAATTAGATATCATTGAACACTGAATAAGCATTTTCAATTACAACTATGCACACAAAATACTATGTCATAAACAAATATAACTTCAAAAAATAAAAATGTATAACCATATAATATAACCAATTAAAAATATATGATCATGACTATGCTCTACAACCGTCTATGGTAAGACGACTTCTGTCTGAGATCCGTCCCAGGTCAGATGGTTTCTTCTGTGTGCATTATCTGCAACTTGGGTATAAACCCAAAATAATAGAACAGCCAGAAGTTTCCAGAATGTAAAAAATAAACTTATGTTAAGAATAAAAACAACAAATGGCATCGGAGGGAGCGATGAAATTAGGGTTTCTTGGGAGGGTGGGGATGACGGTGGGCGGGAAGGCTGTTCTGGGAGAGCACGGGAGCGTCGGCAGGTCGAACCAAGGGCTTGACAAGGTGGAGGGAGGGCAAACAGAGTCTGGGGATGCCGAGGAGTCCTTGACAAGTCGCGGCAAGGATCCGCCAGACAAATGGGGAGATGGACCTCGGAAGTCATATGCTTTGGCAACGGCCTCTGAAACCCTAAGCGGACTCTTCTCCAAGGAGTTATTTTCGTCCGGGGACGAGTTGGACATCTCGACGGAAATTCTCTCAAACTTTGTGGATTTCGAAAAATTTACCCTCATCGGTAAGTTTATTGGTGGTCGTCCCGACATGGAGACCATTCGCAAGTGGGCGTCTGGCAAATGGCGGACCTCTGGTCACTTAGAGCTGGCTGCCCTAACCCGAGGTTTTTTCGCGATTAGGCTGAGCAACAAGGAGGACTACTGTAAAATCCTGGCTGGAGGGCCTTGGTTCTTGGGCCGTAGGAGTCTCTTTCTAAGGAAGTGGGGTTTGGACTTTAACCCCGATACCCAAAATATCAACATTGCTCCAATATGGGTTAGGCTCCCGAGTCTTCCCCTTTTCTGTTGGCATGAAAATGTAATCAGAGGTATTGCTCGGTCCATCGGGGAGCTGATCACTTTAGACCCTCCCACCAGAGCTCGAACTAGATTTGTCCAAGCCCGGTTCTGTGTTTTGGCGAACTTGGAGACGGACCTCCCATCCTCCATTACTCTGCGGTCTAGGGGTACTTTTCTACACAAGCAAGCTATTGTTTATGAGAACAAGCCAGCTTTCTGCCCTCAGCGTAGTTCTCAAGGGCATCTTCAGTCCAATTGTCCTCTCCAAACGCCGAGGAAGAAGGAGCGGGATCCCTGCAACCCTCTGGAGCACGGTGAAGGTCAGACGAAGCACCCTTTTGCGAAAGGCCATGAATCTCCAGGTCCATCCAGGGACCATCTCGAATCCTCCTTACCAGAAGAGGAAATCACCACCCATCCGGACTCCGAGCAGTGTGGTGGGCGCCTCCAACTAGGACCACAGGAGGAAAAGGAACAGGCCCCCCCCTTATCACCACACGAGCGGATTCACCCAAAATTTATGACCGGAACTCTCCCGAGGCACAAAAGATATTAGAAGACTACCTGCTGGGAAGAAGAGGTTACCAGCCTGGTAATATTAGCCCTCGAATTACGAGGAGTCAAAAGTGAGGGGTGGATTTTGGTAGTGAAAGGAAGCAAGGCCATCCCCCCAACAAGGAAAAGAGAGACAAAGAAACTGCGGCTGATGTTGCAAATGGAACCCAACGGTTGCTGTTTCAGGATGACTCCGATTCTCTGATGGGTGGCGCGCTTATCCCAAAACCTCCCTTCCAGCGAGGAAAGGGAAGTAAGAAGAACCTCAAACCGTACGGATGAAATCCTGGATGTGAGAAGACTAAACGGAGTGGCCATTTGGGCCAGGGCAAAATTTTCCAGCAGGATTTTCAACGGTTTGTTTCAGTCCAGTCATTTTTCTTGGATCCTATCCAACATGTATGCTTCGAATTCTGCCTCCGGGAAAGCAGAAATGTGGAAAGTTATTTCCCAGGTATGGGAGAATTTTTTGTAGTTTTCTTGGCTGTCTTCTTCTGCTTTCCGATGGTCCAGCTTCTCCGGCTAGTTTTTGTTTTCCCAGTTATAATGGCCATGGTTTCCAGGATAATCAGGCAAAAATGCCTTACTTGTAGCCCTCGGGCAATTAGCAGCTTTTTGTTTTTTTTTTGCATACAGGTTTATTCTTCCAGCCAAGAGGCATGAAGCACTATTTAGCAAGGCTGATTTTGTATATAAGGTTTTGGGATCCTCTATAAAAACCCACTGTTAATCTATTATAATAATTACCAAAAAAAAAATATATGATCATAATATAATATTATTTCAATCTCATCAAGTGGTATTAATTTAACCGGTTAAATTCCTCAATATTTAAAAAGGAAACCAAGATTCAAATCTTGTCAACCCATACATAGATAATATCCAAGCTTTGTTGTAATACCACTATGTGGTGATAATATAATATGGGTGGGGCCTGTTTCAACCCATATAACCAATTGAAAAAAATACTATTTCAACCCATATAATAATATTAAAAATTTTAAAAATAATTTTATTTTTATCAACTAATACATTAAAAATAATTTAATTTTATTCACAAAAACGTTATAAAATAAAATATATTATGATGTGTATATTACCTAGATATGATCTAGCTTTATTTTTCTTTCCTTAAATTTTGGCTATACACGAGCATGCAATGTACATCTGTCTGGAACAACCCTAATTTTCCCTAAAATCCGTCCTCCTTTACTTCAAATATGATCTCATTCACAATTTCATTACTGCGAAAGCTAATTGAACAGAAGTACACTAAATTTCAACAAGAATACTCAGTTCCGCCGTCCGAAGCTTTCTATCCAGCTCTCAAAACAGTTTCCAACTCAAATAAAAAACATATCATAAAATCACACCAAAAATTCAGTAAATGAACACATCGTCCAACGAAAACCAAATCAATTTCTTAAAATCATACCACAATCCGACAAACGACGTCATGCGTTGGCAACATATGTACTTTAGAACAAATGCATTTACTACACAAACAAACAAATTTATTTCGGAAAAATTATATTCGATTTCAAATGTCAAAACTCACCCGAGTTAAAGCCACCGCCGCGCAGGCGAGATTAAGTTTCTCCGTGAGAAGGCTCTGGTACTCACGAGGATCGGCCGGAAGCCCGCCTTTATCTAACTCACCCCCAAGTCCCCTAAACAGAGGGCTGAGCGCAACGGACACCTTATCCGCATCCCCGTCGGCCGTGGGCAAAGGTGCGTGGTCTTTAACCGCGAGCTTCGGCGTCTCGTCCCTTCCTACTTCTCCGCCACTCGACGGATTCTTGTCGTCCTTCCTTCCGTCACCGTGAATCGTGTTCTGCTTCAGAAACTCCTGGAAGTCCCATTCCGAGGCGCTCCGCTGCATTCCGCGACCCCCTCCAAATTTAGCTCTATTCACCTCGTTTTCCGCCAATTTGGCAGCGCCCTGCCCTCCTGCAACGACATTATCGCAGACAGGGCCATAAGCGTAATCCTCTACAGAGAAGGGGCGCTCCATGGCTACTCCTTACTCTCTATTTTTTTTTTCTTTTCTCTTTTTTCTACCGCTTCCGTTCTCTGGAAAGGGGGAAGGGAGGGAGCGAGGAATGAGGGGAGGGAAAATAAATAAAGAGCCGCACTAAATTTCTTTCGCCTTTCGCCGTCGCCTTGACTCAGCACACGATCGGATCGGCCGTATTCCGGATGCCCGCGTGCGAATTTGGAGGCTCCGACAATGGCGCGGCCCCACGTGGCGCCGGTGGTGGCCGCCGACAGCGACAATCTGCACGCTTTTTACAGACATGCCCTATTGCCGCTGTTGCGCACACCGCTCTCGCTGGGTTTCCTTGTGTGGTCGGTTCACCTCTGGATTTGGGTCAACAGCCGCCGAAACCAAATTCTCCGATCGCATTGTTGTTCGTCATTCAACACATGGTCGTATTGCATCGACGGAGCACGGCTAGCACCTCAGGCTCGGAGCGAAGCCCGTCCGCCGATTTGTCGTTTTTTGGGCACGTGTTCATCAGGTTAGTGAGGAGGTCCTATGGATGGATTACCTAACCGAACAAAAGTAAAGGGGTATAAGGTCGTTTGAAAAGGATTGGTTGGTAAGTTCGGCACCCGCTTTCCTCTTTTTTAAAAAGAATTATGCTTTAAAAAGGTCTTGCGCAGGATTAGTGAGATTTAAAAGTATATACGGGACCCCTCATTAATATCATGCGTTATCTTAATAGTTGGATCGCGTTGTGGTATAGGTTTTGGGTTCTTTTTAGGGAGATATATATTCAAATTGCAACATATCTAGAAGGAGATAGGTTAGAAGATAGTGTTCAAATGTTAGCTAGTTGGCTGCTTCAATTCAATTTTATGAAAGAAAAGATCAAGGTCGATGTCTCGTTGACTTCATCTTACCCAGCAAGTTAGTGTTTATAGTGGCGAGGATCGAGTTTATGACAACATCCATGTTCATTCAGGTGTTTGTGTACGGCATTTTGCCCCATCCTATGGGCTAGGGTTTATAGTGGGTTTTATAATGGTGGCGGTTTCGATCAAGTTTATGACAACATCTAAGTTCGATATGATGTCGTGCACCATCCCGCCCTAGGTAAAGGTTTTTAATTTCCTTGAAGGAAAGGTAAAGGTCTCATTGGCTTCATGTTACTAAGCAAGCTAGGGTTTATTGTAGCCGAGACCGAGTTTGATCAAGTTCAACCTAATGTCCTTCCTCATCCTACAGGCTAAGGTTTATTATGGTAGGGACGGAATTCATGAGGTTTGTGACGACGTGTTGCCACAAGCAAAGGTGTTACTAATTCCCCGTTGTAATTAGTAAAAAAAAAAGTTTGAGTTCAAGTTAATTTCTTTCCCCATCTTGCCTCAAGCAAAGGTGTCACTGATTCCCGGTATAATTATAAAAAAACAAAATCTAAGTTCAAGTTAATTTTTTAAAATTGGTTATATAGGACCTTGCCCAGGCAAAGGGCAAAGGCTTTACTGATTCTCCATTATAATTAAAATAAAAAATAAATTGATTTCCTATTGTAATTAAAAAAATAAAAATAAAAAAAGCTTTAAAGGGTTAGGTGGATTGATAGTTGTGGCAAAGGCTTTACTGATTCCCGGTATAATTATTAAAAAATAAATAAAAAAATCTGAGTTCAAGTTAATTGGTTATATGGGATCTTGCCCAGCCAAAGGGCTTAAAATTGGTTATATGGGATCTTCTCCATTATAATTAAAATAAAAAATAAAATGATTCCCTATTGTAATTAAAAAAATAAAAATAAAAAAAAGCTTTAAAGGGTTAGGTGGATTGATAGTTGTGGCAAAGGCTTTACTGATTACCCATTGTAACTAAAATAAAAAATAAAATGATTCCTCATTGTAATTAAAACAATAATAATAATTGTAACTAAAATAAAAAATAAAATGATTCCTCATTGTAATTAAAACAATAATAATAAGTGTAACTAAAATAAAAAATAAAATGATTCCTCATTGTAATTAAAATAAAAATAATAATAAAAAAAACCTGCAAGGGTTAGGTGGATTGGTAGTTGTTTTGGCTAGACATTTTATTAAGAAGAGACTTAAGTTCAAATCTTGGAAGCATGTCAGTTTACAAAGATAGTGATTATATAAGATTGAAATGGATTTTACTGGTATTATATTAGTTTTATTAAAATTTAAAAGTTTTTTTCCTATTTTATAATTATATAGCAGGTACACTTTGGTAATTATTAGTTTTATTAAAATTTAAAAGTTGTTTTCCCTTTAATTTTATAATCATATTGTGGGTACACTTTGGTAATTATTACATTTTTAATGGTACGATTTAAATTCAGGTTTTTTTTTTAAGTTTGAAAATATAACCAATGGAGCAATGCAATCTGACTATTAAAATCTAAAAGTTATTTAGATATTTTGTTATTATTCTTATTTGTGAATGGGACATCTTAAATATAAGATTAAGATGAATATAATAAAGGTTTTTTTTCTTTTAAAGTTTAAAAATATAACCAATTAAATTAATGCAATTTGATTATTAAAATCTAAAAGTTATTTAGATATTTTGTTTTTATTTTTTTTAGATGGGACATGTTAGACATAAGATTAAGATGGATATTATAGAGTACGGTAAACTAAGTTTGTTTATATATATATATATATAATTATAATTTTTTAAAGAGTATAATTTATTATAATATATTTAATTAAAAAATTAAAGTTAAATTTTATTTAATTATAATATTAATATTTAGAAGAAAGTATAGATATAATCTTGAGAGAAAATTATGAATCGATAAAGTTAGAGTTAATTTTTCAAAAAATAAATTATTTTTAAGAGATATCTTTACTTAAAGAGTAAATTTTTCAAAAAACGAAATATTTATAAGAGTCATATTTTTACATAGAGTTGTCTGATTTAGATAATTCTTGTGTTATTTTGTGCAGAATTTGAATTGCTTTGAAATGAGTGGTCATTCGAAAGAATCCAAGTAGTATTGGGGGAGATATAACTATGTGAAGACAACTATTCTAAACTAGGGTTGTGTTAGGGCAATTTTTTTCTTGAAAAATGTGTTATCTTTTAAGAATCATTTCTTTGTGAAAGGTTATCCAATTCAGATGATTCTTGGATCAATTTGTGTGAAATTTGAAGAGCTTTAAAATGAGTGGTCATATGAAGGAATTTAAGAGGTATTAATAGAGATACAACTCTATGAAGTCAGTCATCCGAAACAAGGCAATGACAATTTTTCAAGTCACAAAAAACAAAATTGTAGATATTTGTCAACTAAAGTTCAAATGATGGGAGCAATGGAAGGCTACGGCATCAATGAGGTAGAGCATTTTGTCTAGGTATAGAATTTTTTAGCTAAGTTTATTTTTCCCCTTTATTGTCTTAGAAGTTTTACATGCAAATTATAATAGGTTAATCTTCAAATACTATAATCGTTATAGGATATACTGGTAAATTTTAGTAGATTTTAACTTATAATTTCCTTCTCATGAACCGATTTACAGCTAAATACTTAGAATCATCCCTGATAGTAGAGTTTAGTCAGGACCTTATAAAGAAGTGATCCTTGTTGCTCAAAGATATGGTAATTTTTGGTAAATTTAATGGGTCTTGGCTAAGGGCTTCGACCTTGAGAAAATAGATTGATAGGAATTGGAAGTCTCCAAGAGTGAGTCTATCATTTCTTCCCAAAGGTTTCTTCTTAGCCATTTTTTGTTCCAAGGAGGAAAGAGATACAATCCTAAAAGGGGGTCCTTGGTTTATGGGAAAAGCAAGACTCTTCCATACTTGTTAGTACAAAGGCTTTATACTTGAAAATGTAAATCTATTCCTAGTACCAATTTGGGTTACGATGTATGGGTTGTCCATTGAATTTTGGGAAATTGATACTTTTAAGACAATAAGAAACACTCTGGGAGAATTCCTTGAGATTTCAAACACTACAAAATATGAATTATTGGTTATTTATGCTCGGATATTGGTCATGATTGATATAAGTAAACTTTTACCAAAATCAATCATTCTTAAGTATGGGGGTAAGTTATGGACCCAAACCATAGATTGTGAAAACATATATTATAGATGTGGAATATGTTATGAGGTGGGGCATATTGAGAGATCATGCCCTGAGAAGAGTCTAGCAGAAACATATGTAGAAAATTGCAAGAGAAACTTACAAATGGATATGGATGAGGATGGTTTTCAACTTCCAAAAAATAGGTCCAAACAGATGAAAGTAAATAAATAGTGAAGGCCAACAAGGAAGGGTATTGGAAGAAATGTCAATTTCTTTGAGGCTTTAGCCTATGAAGATAAAGCAAATTAGAGCTTAAAGGACATGCTACAACAAGATCGGAATATTAACAAGGAACCATCTATTTAATATGATCCTAATTTAGGAATGAACATTCTTGTTGAACCTAAGGATTGTGCCTCATCATCTTTTGAAGACTCTCTTGAAGTACCATGCACCATTCGAAAAAAGAAAAGTGGTGGAGAAAATGTAATGCTAGATGTTAATTAATCTATCATTAATAATGAATTATCATAAAATGAGTGGGACAAGCCAGAAACTTTCATAACAAAACCAAGAGAGGATAAAAATAATGAAAACGAAAGTTGTGAAGGAATATTGAGGAATAGAATAATAAGACCTAATACAAATAAGGTAAAAAAAGAAAACTCTCAAATAATCAAGCAAGAGCCAAGGAAGCAAGAGCACACATTGAGAAAGGAACACAATCTAAGTTGGTAGAACTTCTCTTTACCAAACAACAAAATGATATTGGTAATTCGTAGGTGAGGCTAGTAGCCCCTAATGAGACATGATTACCATCTCATGGAATATAAGAGGTGCTAATGCTTCCTCAAAGCAAAGGTGTATTAGGGACATTTGTTTAAGTAATAAGCCCGATATTCTTTGTATCTAGGAAACTAAAATGACAAAGGAAGAAGTTTCCAAAACTATGAAAGTAGTATAGGCAAGATGTGAATGAGATGCTATGGATTTCGAAGGAGCGACATGGGGAATTCTAACATGTTGGAATCCTATTAGAACCTCCTATACAACCATGCATAAAACTAGGCATTGGATAGCCTCATTAATCACATGCTACTTTATAGATATGTGTTTCATCCTTATCAATGTTTATGGACCTACAACTCAGACAAGCATATTAGAAGCATAGAGTGGGATTGAAGCCTTTATGAGAAGTAAATGCCAAAAAACCCAATTCATTATCATAGAGATTTTAATTACATAACTAGGCTAGATGAAAATTTTGGGGGAATTAGGAAAATAACCCAAAGTATGAGAGATTTATTAGCTTTTATTCAAAACAATAATCTATGGGAGGTTGAGTTTGAAGATGGCAATTATATATGGACCAGCAATAGGATAGGCTAGAACCTAATAGCAAATAAATTAGACAAATGCATATTCTCGTATCATTGGCTAGATGAAGGGACTTGTGCTAAAATTAATACCATGACAAGGATTGGTTTATATCACTGGCCAATAAGAGTTAAAATTATGGTAAGTGAATTCATAAAAACATTATATTTTAAATATGAGCAAACATGGGATGATCATCCTCGATTTTTTGATATGATAACGCAAACGTGGAATTCTTCAAGAAACGGTGGGTTGTATACACTTCCAAAACAAATTAAGTTATTGACATAAAAATAAAATAATGGAATAAGAACACTTTTGGATACATTTTTTAGAAGAAATAACTAAAAGAGAAACTTTCAAAATTCTAAAAAGGTGAGCATAATAATCCAAGCTCGGAGGAAAGGGAGTTGCTCAATGAATATCATAATATTTTAAGGAAGAGAAATTTTGGAGATTAAAATCGAGACAAACTTGATTAAAAGGAGATAAAAACATTGTTTTTTAATAGGATGGCAATAATACAAAGATCAACATTCAGAATTAGTAGATTTAAATTAGTAGAAAGGGTTTGAACTAAAGATCAAAATGAAATAAAAATAAAACAAGGTCTTTTACCAAAATATTCTAGGATTGTAGAAGTTTGTGTTAACAAAATACTATAATTTTCATAGGTTAAACACTCACTAGGATCATAAAATAACATGTATATATCAAACTCCAATAATGAACAATAATCTCAAAGAAAACTTTATTGAAACTACTAAAGCAATGCATAAATGCAAAGCTTTATCAAGTTACATATTACATGGCTTTGTCTTCAATATATATACATGAGACTCTTCATATTACATGACTCTTGACCTTTACTCTCCTCAAACTCATGGGAGAACCAACTCTTCATATTTCCCTCTTACATAATAAATCTCACATATTACATAAAGATAAAGTTTCTCATGATTATACATAACTCCTCATTTCTAAACTTGATACTTCACTCGTATAACTCACAATTACTATCAAGTCACGTCGTACACTTATTTACAAGACACATACTCACACTTAAGAACTTGACACATTCTATTGACTCAAATATCAAGCACGCCCTAATCTAAATATTTTCAAAGGTATCAAATAACGTAATACCTCCAACAATTTGAAGTTCTTAATGTTAAACTACTACAAGAAATACCTTCATTTATAATAAACGAAGACAATAGGAAATTGACGAAGCCTATTACTCTAGAAGAAGTTCGTTTAGATCTTTTCTATTTTGATAAGGATAAATCCCCAGATCTGGATGGGCTCTCTACAACAATCTATCAACATAATTGGTATGTGGTGAAGGATTCTTTATTGGTGGTAGTGGAACAGTCTAGGGTAAAACAATACACACGTTATAAACTAAATGGAACATATCTTACCTTGATTTCAAAAAAGAAGGATGCATAATTGTTCGATTCATTTAAGCCCATATGCCTATGTAATATGGCATATAAGACAATCTTCAAAGTGATGGCAAAACAATTAATATCACTTTTCGACAATTATTTTAGAAGAGCAAGGAGGATTTGTGAAAGGGAGACAAATTCTAGATGGGATCATAGTAGCTCATGAAGTTATACAATCAACAACTTCAAGAAAAGAGAGGGCAACAATATTAAAACTTGATATGATTAAAGCCTATTATAGGGTTGAATGGGATTTTGTTTTTGAAATATTAGAAAATATTGGATGGGAAGAAATGGGTCGGATAGATTAAAACTCGTTTCTCTACAATATCATATTTAGTGCTAGTCAATGGGTTAGTAACGTAATTATTTAAAACCAAGAGTGTTCTTATACAAGGAGATCCTCTATCACCATATATGTTCATTATTATGGCAGAGTTATTGGGTAGGAACTTGAAGAAGGCTAGCAAATATGGTCCAATAAGTGGACTTAAGGCTAGTAATACATTGATAGCATCACCCATCAATAGTTTGTAGAATATACAACCCTTTTTGGGAGGGCAGGGATAAATAAGGCCAAAGCTTTGAATAACTTATTAAAGGAATATAAAAGAGCATCAATGCAAAAGGTTAATAGGACAAAATAAAATTTTACTTCTTAAACACTATGACTAGAATCAAAGCAAGGATATATAGGTTACTTCAAATGGATGAGGCAAATTTGCTAACAGCTTATCTAGGGATGCCCTTAATTAAAGGTAGAATGAGGATAGAATTGTGGAATCCAATTATAAGTGGAGTTCAGAATAAACTTTTGGCATGGAAAGGTAGATGGTTATCAATAGCAAGAAGACTACAGTTGAGTAAATCAGTATTACAAGTAATTCCTACATATTATATGTCCTTGTATATTATGCCATTGATGGCAGCGAAGAAACTTGGTGAATAAATTCTACAACACTTTATTGCTTGGCTCTAAAAAACATGGATCTCCTTTAGCAGTAGGGTAGGTTCTGGATTTATAGCCTTCAACTTGAGGTAGAAAGAAAAAGTGGATAGCAATGGCAGGTTGATTGGCTTCCAGTTGTTGCATGCAATCCCATTAGTAGGTTGCACATTTGTTGTTGGCACGTGACTATCTAACAGTGGACAGGTCGTCAAACGACAACAAAAAATCAGTCGTCGCACTAACAAGCAGTCTTGTTGCGCTTTTTATTTTTTTTGATTCTGTGCATGCACAACCATCTTGCATTGATATGGTCTCGATGTTGAGATTGTCTTGGATGAGATGGCCTTGAAGCTGAGACTGTCTCGATCGAGATAACCTTGATTCCCATGGGGAAAAGTGTATTTTGCTAAGGAAGACACCTAGATTAGTCTTAAAACTTCCTAAGATGAATGGCATGAGTTAGAAAGGAGTATTTTTATGAGTCTCCATGTGACGATGCATTTTAGGTGTCTATAAATACCTCTTTTGAGATGCTTTGTGCCTAAACACGATGCAAAGCAAAAATAGAAGACCTAACATGGTTGAACCGATCATGGATGACGAAAATGATCTCAAAGGGAAGTGGTGGAAGATGGTCAAAAATAAAATTCAATGTGGGATGCCCCAATCATGGAAAAATATACATGGTCAAATCATTGCTTTTGACAAGTTGAAGAACTTAAATTTCTTGGTGACCCTTCATTCATGGGTAGACAATCTTTAGTATACTCTTCAAGATTTTAGGCATATCAAGCAGGCAGTTTCGGATGGTCGTTGTTTGATTTAAACTTTGCTTGTTGTTTACCCCAACAAAAAGGGCTTATGATGGTCTTTGGTAATGATTCTTGGATGTGTGCAATTTCCAGTATTGAGTGTTTGAGTATTGACTTGATTTGAGATGAGATTTTTTTTGGGCATTGACTACCCCCTCAAGCAATGAGTCGATGGAGAAAATGTGAAATGATAAGAATGATGAAGTGCTTGACAAATATGGAATGGTTAGTATGAAAATTAGTGTGGTGAATTTCATTTTTTTTATGAGTGATCTTATGGTAATCTACTCATCCTACCGGATTGCATGGATAACCAATTGCTACAACCGTTAGGTGACTAGAGTAGATCACTAGATACAAGGTTTACTCAAGAAACTAAGCTAATATACAAACAAAAAATAAATATTGAGCTATTGCACAAAAGGAAAAGCTATTTTAGATGTTGACCAAAGGGGTTTGGTACCTCTGGAGTTTTTTGAACTGATAGTGACCAAAGGGGTTGGGTTCCTTTGGAGCTTTTTGAACTAATTTGACCAAAGGGGTTAAGTGCCTATGGAGCCTTGAAAACTGACTTGACCAAAGGATTTAGGTTCCTTTGGAGCTTTTTGAACTGACATGACCAAAGGGGTGAGGCTCCTTTGGAGCTTTTTAAATTGATTTGACCAAAGGGGTTAGGTGCCTTTGGAGCCTTTAAAAATGAATTGACCAAAGGGTTTAGGTGTCTTTGGAGCCTTTTAGATTGTCTTGACCAAAGGTTTTTGGTCCATTTGGAGTCTTTGAATGAACTATGCAAAATCTACCTAAGTATTTTTATGGTAATATACACATCCTACCAGATTGCATGGATAACCAATCACTGCAACCGCCAAGTGACTAGAGTAAATTACTAGATATGAGGTTCACTTGAGAATTTTTTGACCAAAGGGATTAGGTGTCTTTGGAGTATTTGAATTGATTTGACCAAAGGGGTTTTGGTATCTTTGGAGCTTTTGGGTTAGAGTGACCAAAGGGATTTGGGTACCTTTGGAACCTTTGAATTGAATTGACCAAAGGAGTTTTGATGCCTCTGGAGCATTTGAATTAGATGGACCAAAGGGATTAGGTGACTTTGGAACTTTTTGAATTGAATTGATCTTATGGTAATCTACCCAGCCTATCAGATTGCATGGATAACCAATCGCTGCAACCTCCAGGTGACTAGAGTAGATAACTAGATACAAGGTTCACTTAAGCATCATGGCTAGTGAATGTAGTGGATAAAAGCAAGAAAGAAAATGCATGATAGTAAATGGAACCAAATGTGTTGTGTCTGTGAAGGCGAGGCAAAGGGAACAACCTTTAACAAAAGAATGCAACCTTTTGAACCTGGTACCTAATGTGCTATGAGATGTGAATGCAAGGCAAAGGGCGCAACCTTTGACAAAAGGATGCAACCTTTTTGAACCTAGTAGCTGATGACTTGATTGATGTGAATGTGAGGCAAAGGGCGCTATCTTTGAAAAAAAGATGCAACCTTTTTAAACCTAGTGGCTAATAACTTGATTGATGTGAATGCAAGGCAAATGGCATAACCTTTGATAGAAGGATGCAACCTTTTGGAACCTAGCAACTAATGAGATGATTGATGTGAATGCAAGGCAAAGGGCACAAACTTTGACATAAGGATACAACCTTTTTGAACCTAGCAATTGATGACTTGATTGATGTGAATGTAAGGCAAAGAGCGTAAAATTTGACAAAAGGATGCAACCTTTTGATGAGATTTGTTGTCGATGGGCTGATTGAATGTTTGCATTGATAAAACCACGCCAAAGACTTTATGGTGAGGCAAAAGCACTTGATTGAGTGATTGATGGATTTGATAGGGAAGGTGTGATACCTTGAGCATTCCCAAGATGCTGATAATTATTTGATGCAATAGACGGGGAAGGTGCAAGACCCTGAATCCCCCTAGTTGGTGGTGATGATTGCTTAATGTGACTGGTGGAGAAGGTGTGAGACCTTGAAAACCCTAGTTAGTTTATGAATTTTGTTGATGTCTATTGTATCTTTATTGTGCATGAATATGTGTAATGATGAATGAATGAATGTAATGGTAGATGACCCTAGATGTATGCTTATACTTGTAGATATGATAATGTTTGTGATATGATAGAGCTATTATGTATGCATTGAGCTAGGTATGTATGTGATGGACTGATGGCATATGATAATTTGAATGATGCAAAATGTGAATGTTTGTGTAAATAATGGCATGATAATGAAATGAATATGTGATGTAATAACAAACTAAGTTTAAGCACCATAGAATGTATGAAAGTCACAAATCAAGATTGAAATAGTTTCATCTAAGGCATACATTGAGACATATACTAAGTGAAATAAAATGTGTATTGATAGATTGTGAATGTAATGGATGGTGATCAGCAAGAAGTCACAAGAGAACATCAAAGCTTTTAGGAGACTCAAACACCCTAGTTGACTAGTCAAAAGTTGTATACTAACCATGCAAGAACTTGAGAGAAAAATCTGTTAGGAAGACCAAGATATTCAATACCTCTGTGTGTGCATAGTGAAGTTCATTAATGTGACAAATGTGTTACCATGTATAAGGCTATCTCATTTCCAGTCCGATGTCTATAACCCATTGTTGTAATGGAGATCACCTTATGGTCATCATTACCCTGATTTTGTATGTGGTTGGGCTTAGCTACTCTGTAATGCAAGCCATCAAAAGTAAGTTCATTTGCAAGCTGGAATTGGTCTATATAAGAGAAGGTCGCTTATGTGACAAATGTATTGCCACGCGTATGACTACTCGACTTTCAGGCCGACGTCTATAGCCCATTGTTCGCGATGGATATCATCCCATGATTGTCGAAAAACTAAGAATTCCTAGGATTCAAGCTCTTTGTGGATTTTTTTTGGATACTTTTTTGAAGGAGAGCAAGGGACGTTATTGCTATTTGAGGGTTTTGCTCATTTTAAGAGGAGCAAAAGGGATTTTATTGCTTTGTTTTTTGGAAACTTGCTCGTTTTGGAGAGGATAAAGGGGATTTTGTTTTTATTTTTTAAGGGGCTTGCTCGATTTGAGGGAGAGCAGGGGATTTTATTGCTTTGCTTTTTTGGTAACTTGCTCATTTTAGAGAGGAGCAAGGGTATTTTTTTGAGAGCTTATCCTTTTATCAATTCTCATCTTTCTAGACCATGCACATGATAGGAGAGCAAGGGAAACTTTTCACTTTTGAGGTAAGACTTACTTTATAGTTTCATCTTTTTTTGTTCAGAAATCGTATTTAAGAGTGTTGGGATTTTGATATAAGCAAGGTACAATCAAAGTAAGACCCTACCACTAGAAATAAAGATAAATTTCTACAAAATCTAACAAGAAACTAGGGAGGATTAAATGATCAAACGACCTTATTGACCACCATGTGACAACTTGGAAAAAATACAAATACCAAGAAAGGGAGATGTGGATGGTAATGAACAGTGTGATGATGTGCTTTCCTTGTGAACTTTTAAAAATTAAGGGGTGTGCGTAAAATAGTCAGTGGTTGGATGAACACCATTGTTGATGGTCATACAATATCTATCCTATCTTACGTGGACCACTTAATAATCAAAAGACCATAAAGAAAGGGGTGTAAGTGATGATAAGAGAAATTTTTTGATCAAGACAAATGATAGTCATACAAACATGGTGTTATTCTTAGGGCTTACAAGAAAATACTAATGCAAGTGCAGTGATACAAATGCCTAATGCAATATGACAACAAATGTAGCCAGACGATATGGAAGCAAAAATGAAGACATCAAAATGCATGGTGCAATAAATGGTAATATGCAATGCAATGGTAATGTGCAATGATATGTGATGCATGGTGAAATGAGATGCTTTGTTTTTGTTGTTTTTGTGATTTTATTTTGTTTTTTTTTGTTTTGTTTTTTAAAATAATTTTATGATGTTTTTGAATGATTTTTTTTTTGAAAAAATTTTGATTGTGGGGAAGGTGCGTTACCTTAAGAATCCCTAAATTATTTTATGTATGTGATGTGGTTGATGGAGAAGGTGTGATACCTTGAGCGTCCCCACTATGCATTGTGCCTAATGTGATGTGATTGATTTGATGAGGAGTGATGGAAGTCGATGCCTCATGTTGTGGCAAGGAGTGCTGATTGATGTCGAGGTTTGGATTGAGTGAGGTGAGTGGACCATCTATGGGAAAGGCTCCCTTGTTGATAATATCTTGGACCATATTTTTGAATGCATCACAAATGTTGATGTCGTGTCCTGCTTGTCGATGATAAAGGCAAAAGTAATATTTACTATATAACCTAGGTTTAGGTTTGTTCAGGTCTAGCGGGCATACGTCAGGTAAAGCAACAAATTTTGCATCTTGTAACCTTTAAAAGATTATCAGTAAGGGCTCACATAAGGGGGTCCAGGTATGGGACTGGTGACTTGAATGAAGTAGATAAGGTGGATGAGGTTTATGAGGTGGATGAGGTTAATGAGGTTGATGTGATGGATGAGGTTGATGAGGTGGATGAGGTTGATGAGGTGGATGAGATTGCAACTATAGCTCAATATTTGTGAGTCTATTCAAGATTTGTTCTAGAATTAGAGGAGTGTGTTGGTGACTCCATTGTAACTCATCTTCACCTCTGAACTTGTCAAACTTAGACATCTCAAAATGGGATGGATATGGGGGTGAGGAAACAGGTGGATGGATGGGTTTGTGTTTGAGTTGCCACAGGGCAGGTTTTTGATGTCTTGTGCCAGAGACTTATCTTTCAAGGAAGTTTATGCAAGCAGTTAGAAATTGGTAAGCATTTGGCCAAGTCATGTTGGTCACCCATCTTAGATTTTTATGTTGTATTGGATGCTTTTGATTTTTAGGATCACACACGATCCCATTACCTTGATGTTGGGGGTGACTGATAGGCCCCGCATAGGTAGGTGGTGTCAAAATGCAGTGAACTTAAGCAGATCGTTTACCATAGGATATTGAGGGATGATTAGGATCATCATCCATAAATGCATGAGGTGACGCGACATGCTTGTCCTGATATCAAATGGTGTACATGTCTGCATGATAGTAATCGCAATCCATCTAAGAATGTTCAACTATGGCAGTTGGATCCTCTCTGTTATGATGAGGAGTGTACTCCTAATTTTGACCTAGGGGAGTTGTAGGGTGAATCAAAATTTGAATTCATGATAACAACCTCCTAGGGGCCTCTATGTGAAGATGGTTGTCCTTGTATAAGGCACAAAGTAGCGTAATTAGGATAATCAATATCTTGATCATCATCAAGATATGTGGGTGAGTTTTGATTGGGGGCGTTTGACATGTCAAGGTCCATGGAGTTATATGTGATGCATGAGTCATGTCGAATTTTGGGATGCTATTTAGGGATGACAAGGTCCTCTGGATTAGCTTGAAAGCGATCCATGACTCTCTATGATGTATCTGCAATGTGTGCTTGCAATTGAGCTTGACTACGCATTTCGACCATGTGCTAAGAAAATGGTACGAGAAGAGTTGCGATAATGCTCTCAAACACTTTTTGATCTAATTCAAAGAAAGCAAACAAACAAGCAAGAAAGCACTCTTTTGTTTTTTATTTTTTTGATCTTGATAATTTTTTATTTTTGATGTTGTTTTTGTGTGTTTTAGTTTTTTGAAACTTTGCACCTAGAATACTATAGGAAATGAAGGGAACACTATGAAAAGTTAGTTTGTGCCCATCCTCTATCGAACAACAAAAAGTGGCTTCCTATAAGGATGAATTGCCAATAGGTAGCATTATAGGAGTAAAATAACCCCCTCAAAGTAGGGGTTGCACTGTCTAAATCCTGCTACTGGCCCAGTCGGGCTTTTGCTTCATACTCGAGCATACTCAGATATGAACGACAGTTGCATTCCACAAATTATTAAGCCTTGTGGTAAAGGGGCATCTAAACCTAACCTACCTTGAAACGCACCCAAAAGTAGGGGACTTCTTGGTGTTGAAGTCCAAGAAACCACTCGAGGGGGCTACTATGGTGATTAGAGGGACGAGCTAGCAGAAGGAGGTGAAATCCAATGTCACTAGTCTTGATTGGGGGTTGGTGATGAAATCCAACCTTACCAATGTTTAATTGATGCGTGCATGTGTGGATTTTTTTTACTTGCAAAAATGAAACAAAGAGCACACAATTGTTCTAATGATGTAGATTATGAAGTAAAATGCACTTATTTTTCTTTAACCATGCTCTATCTTTTAGCAAGCAACAATGCAAAAAAGAAAATAGTGAAAAAAATAGGGTTGTCTCGACATGAGATGATCATGGTTTGATAGGTTGAAAACTAAAATAAAGAAGTATGCATGTAATGTTTTTTTTCTTAGTTTTCCTATCTAAATATGAAATCAAGCTATAGTAAGGTTTGAAAACCTAACCTAGAGTCCTTTCATTTGATGTGCAATGTAGATTTGTAGCAATTTCATGCCTTTAAACAACGAAGTGCATGGTGGTGCGGTTTAGTATTTTCTCTCTATGTGTTATTTGTATGCATTGAGCGTGCCGATGGGGGTCACAAGAGGAACTGACTAGGTTCCCCCTATCAGGGGGTTCATGGGCTCCACCCCTGAGTGAATTTTGGCCATCTATACAACCGTACAAGAAGCTGCATCAAGCTGAGACTGTCTCATCCTAAGATGGTTGCAAACCCGAGGCCATCTCAACCTGAGACGATTGCAAAACAAGGGTCATATCACTTTGAGACGGTTGTAGCAGAGGGGTTGTCTTGATCGAGACAATTAAGACTATGTACCTGCAAATCATCAAAACAAGCAACAAAAATCAGTCATTTTGATTCATCAAAACAATAAATGATGATAAATGGGGACCCACAAAGGGTCCCACCGTGATCACCATTTGAAAGCGTAAAAACACTTGCACCATACAAATGATAAGTAGAGTGAAATGAAACACGATGCAACAAAGAAATCAAATGATAATGAATCCAATTACAATAAATTGTATTGATTTATTTTTAAACAGTGTTACATAAAATCCCCTTTAGGGATTGTATCGATGATAATGTTACAATGAGGACTATGATGTCCTTTATCCACCAAAAAGAACTTTCTCTCGATGCAATCTAGAAGCTTTTTGAGCCCAAAAAAATATATTTGTGAACAAGTTTTCTTGGGACCGTTGAGTGTGAGCTAGAATTTGAGTCTTTCGCAATGCTTGAACCTATGACCTGCATCCAATGAAACAATAGAAGAATCAATAACATTTGTGAGGCCCACTGAAGTTGGACCTAAATTGATTAAGAAATAAATCAAAATAAAGCGTATGCATGCGTACAAATAGTAAAGACCTAAGCTGATACAGGAAAGAAAAGTGCTCAAAATGAAGGATCTACCATTAAAACTAATATACAAGTGTAAATCTGAAGGAAAATGCATGAAAAACTATAAAAATCCATCACCTGATCAATGCCATCTCGGGTGAGACGGTCTTACCTATGGACCTGATCAAGGTCGTCTCGGGTGAGACGGTCTTTCTTGTGGGACCGTCTTAGCAGAGAAAGTCTTTGTCGCAAACCTGCAACTTTCTAAAACCAAGTCAAGGCGATGTTGGGGTGATTCAAGGATGAGTTTTATCGATTGATTGGTAGAAATTTGTCTACGAACACATTGGTTCGATCGATCTAAAGTAGTAGGATTTATCATGCGAAGGTAAGGAGGGTAATTTCAAAGCTTGCATAACAATAAACCATCATTAATGGCAACGAAGAAACTTGGCGAATAAATTTTGCAGCACTTCGTTGCTTGGCTCTTAAAATCATGGATCTCCTTTAGAAGTATGGTAGGGTCTGACTTTATAACCTTCAAACCAAGGCAAAAATGGAAAGTGGGTAACAATGGTAGGTTGATTGGCTGCTAGTTGCTACCTACAATCCCATTAGCGAGTTGCCCTTTTACTATTGGCAAGTGACTGCTTAGCAACAAACAGGCCGTCAAGCAGCGATAAAAAATTGGTCATCATGCTGACAGGCAGTCCCGTTGCCTGTTTTATTTTTTTGATTCTTCGCGTACACGACCATCTCTCATTGAGACGGTCCTGATGCTAAGATCGTATTAGGCGAGACGACATTGAAGCTGATACCATCTCGATCGATATGACTTTAATTCCCATGGGGGAAAAGTGTTTGTTGCTGAGGAAGGCACTCAGATTAGTCCTAAAACTGCCTAATATGGATGGCATGAGTTTAAAAAGAGTCTTTTTAGGAGTCTCCATGTGATGATGCATTTTATGTGTCTATATAGTAGAGATGTGGTTTTCGATGTAATTGAGTCTTTGTATGTAACACAATATAATGGCGAGGTAATTCAAACCAAGAAAAGAAGGCACAAGTATATGGAGAAAGAATGTAATAACAAAAATCAACAAATCCTACCAATAATTGATTCATCTTCATTAGAAGTGAAGGAAGATGAGGCATCCACACAAGAGGACATACCTTCTTCAAAACAGTCTAATCCTTCACCCCCATGTCTCTAATCCATCTTTTGAGCAACCCAAATGAGAGAGTAGTGTATCTAATTTAGTTTCCAAATGGGTAAGATTAAAACTTGAAAATGTATTATTTATGCTCTTGTAGATGATGTTACTAATAAACCAACTTGTTTGGATGATGATGCAAAATGCCAACAATGGAGAAATACTTTGCAAGTAGAGAATGATGTAATTACAAAGAGTCGCACATCACTCGTGGACACTTGTTGATTTTCCACCTAGTGTAAAATCCATGTGTTGTAAATAAGTTTACAATACCACAAAGCAAATGGTTTTGTGGATAAATGTAAAGCATGATTGGTTGCCAAAGGACATGCTTAACATGAAGGTATAGATTATGAAGAAACTTTTGCATCCACTACCAAATGGAATATTGTTAGAAGGTTGATTGCTCTATCTATACAAAAGTAGTGGACACTACATCAAATGGATGTAAAAAGTGCCTTCTTAAATGGTGACCTTATAGAAGAAGCATACATGCAACAACCTCAACATTTTGAAGTTAGTAGTGAAGAGCATAAGCTACATAATTTAGTAAAACAAGCACATAGAGCATGGTATTCTAAAATTAATAACAATCTTCAACAAATTGGTTTTGTATGAAGTGATTCAAATGATATTTATTTACTAGCAATGAAACAAGATTGTCATTGTTGTTTTGTATGTTGATGATCTTCTTTTAATTGGTAATGATGAAATATAACACAAAATTTGAACAAGAGTCGCAATAAGGATTTGAAATGACAAATCTTGGTCCTTTACATTTTTAGTTGGGATTGAAATGAAACAAAAAACAAAACAAATCTTCATATCACAAACGAAGTACATCATTGAATTGTTGAAAAGATTTTAGATGGATGAATGCCAACCTTACCAAACTTTTATGGAAGCTAATTTTAATTTAAGGATGATCAAAGCCTATTCGTAGATGCCACTAAACACCAACAATTGATTGAAAGCTTGATTTACTTAAAAAAAACTAGACCATATATTTTATTTGTAGTAAGTGTGCATTCAATATTTATGCAAAATCCACATGAAAGTCATTGGTTAGCTGCAAAGAGAGTTTGAAGGTATTTGTAAGGCACTAAAATTTTTGGTCAAGGATATAAAAGAAACACTAATTTCCAAATTGTTGCAAATTCAATTGCAGATTATGGGGCTAATATTAATGATAGAATTTCTACTATAGGTTATATGATTCTTCTTGGATTAGGAGCCAAAGCTTGGTGTTGCAAAAAGTAGGATATAGTAATCAATTTTTTAGCAGAGTCTATGTACATCACAACATGGGATGCTTCAAAATAGATTATCTACCTTTGACACATTCTTGAGGAACTTACAATTTCTCAAATTGCTCTAAGAGATATTCATATCAATAGACAATGTGCTATCAAGATTGCCAAGAATTGTTAGGACTTTATTACCTTATTTGTCTTGTTTAGAATAGGTGTAACTTACTAGACTATTAGTTAGGAGGTTAGACTATTAGTTATAACCAATAGCTTATATTTAAATATGGTTGTAACTAATATTGCACTGTTATAACCTATATTGACGTATTTAAATACCAATGTTAGATTAGTAAAAATAGTTTTTAATTTTTCTCTCATTGGTATCATAGTAGGTTATACTTGGGAGAAGAGAGGACTTTGTAAGAAAAACCAAGTTTTTGAGAGGAGATTACTTCAAAAGAAGACTCCTAGCCCACCTAGCTTTGAGTGAGAGAGAGAACCAATACAGTGCCAAGACACTTAATATTGCACTCTCCACTTATTGCTTTTAAATCAATATCATGTTCGTCATCTCATCAATGTGGAATTTTATTCTCTAAGAGAAGAAATTACAATGAGCTTAGGATCGATAACAAGGTCTAGCTGATGTGGAAGCCCAAGTTTAGGAGCACATATGAGAACCATGTAATTTTAGAGGTCACCAACACCACTCACCATCAATAGAAGCCCATCACAACTACCCATAAGTAGAGGAGATATTGGAAGAAACAACTCAATTCTTTCATTTTGGAGCAGACATCATTGTTAAAGCATATTTTAATAAATCAAATAATTTAAACTGAAGAACAAAAATAAAATTTGTTGCCTTGTGAATTATTGCACAATCTACATCAGAAGTCACCTTCCATTTTGATGGTTTTCAAGTTTTGTGCCTTCCTATATAAATTGTAGAGGCTAAAATATAATATTTGAGAAATTATGGGCTTCAAACATTGACAAATCTTATATTTCAGCACATAGCTTGGAGACCAGGAACAAAAGCCTATGCTAGATAGGGAAACTTGTGCACAAATCCTAAATTGGTACCAAATACAAGAGGATGAATATGTTTCTCAAGTTGCTTGTGTAGCTGAGTTGGTTAAAGAAGATGTTTAAAGACATTATGCTAAAGGTTCCAGGTTCAATTCCCCAATTTACTTTTTTTCTTAAAAAATTACATGTATTTTAAAAGGTCAAAAGCATAATTTTTTTTCTTTTTGAATACATCATGCAAATAGTAGGGGAGTTGGAAAATTGAAACAAGGTAAAGTTTTTTTTTAAATAGAGGTCAAGAGATCAAAATCCACCCTTTAACACAACTTTTTTTAACTACCCTAGGAATCAATTTTTATTTTCAAATTCCTGTAGTTTTTTCATGGGCAAATTACAGATTCACTATAGTGAATATATTGCAAAGTTAAGGGGGGTGGTAATATTTTTCAAAGATGCATTTTTGGCTACAATTGACACCTTAGAAATTTGTGGAATTTGCTTTAAATTATACTTTGTATACATTTATATTACAATTAATACCACCAAAATCAAACAAATACACAAGTGCTAAGGCACATTAGCAATGTTTGGTATCAATGGCTCCTCTAGCTCGCATTGAGTGAGTATGCCTATA
Organism: Wollemia nobilis; assembly: GCA_028583015.1. Taxonomy (NCBI): domain Eukaryota; kingdom Viridiplantae; phylum Streptophyta; class Pinopsida; order Araucariales; family Araucariaceae; genus Wollemia; species Wollemia nobilis. The sequence continues at coordinate 15,080,318 of JAQPPZ010016724.1, forward strand.
GCCTAACAAAGCTATCATAAGAACGTTTGGATATTGACCCTCTCAATTGTTGGGGAGATATAAGATCAACAATTTTTTGACACTTCCACTTCATACTATCATCCTATTCATCACTATCACTAGACACAAACTTTGAAATTGAGAAATTCTAAGTCTATAGGGAAGTTATGCCCACGTACAAGGATTTCTCTTTAAGTAGGTGCCATTGATAGGGTAAATCTCTTTTCATATTACCTTGGTACATCATATTGTTCTCTTTCACATACCTTAAAGTCTCTCACACATATGATCACACATGTTAAGAGGACCGATTGCTTCTATGTATCGACGACTATATAGAGAGGTTTAATAAATTGGACTGGTGTTATATTGAAAGGGGTCCATTTGGGATATACAAGGAACCCTCACCATGGTCGTACCAAAAGTTCTTACAGATTCACAACTACTCAAAGGTTCAAACTTTGGAACTTGAAAAAATAAGATGAGTACCATCATGGTAGTTGTGAAAGTTTGTGATATTGTCACTAGTAAAGTCACTCGACCTAAAGAGGACATAGATGAACAATATAAATTTTATGATGCAAATACTAGAGCATCAATGATCATCACTCTTGCCACAACATATGTTATTCAACCACACATTTGTAAAGCAAAATCATCCAAGGAGGCAAGGGACAATGTTTCTACCCTCTATGAAGGGAAGAATGAATCAACAATATTTCACCTTTAGCCCCAACTTCACATGTTGAGAGTCCAAGGCATAGAAAGCCTTGAAGTATCTCTTCACTGGGTTATAGAGTTGAGAGCCAAACTAGATGCCATAGGATAAATTGTGGATGATAAGTGATTGGTACCAATCATACTTAGAGCTCTACCACATTCATTTTGAGTATTGATCACTTCCTTACAAGTAATAGGAAGGTCTCCTTTGATGAGTTGGTGAATATGCTTCAAAAAGAAGAGGCAACCGAAAATTTGAGTGATCAATTAACAAATAATGCACTTATTTTTAAGAAGTCTATGAGAAAGAAGCTTGAGAAGGGTTCTTCCCCATCATTATCTTCATAGAAACAACCTCAAAAACAAAAAAAGAAGGTATTGTCACATCTGTGATTAAGATGGACATGATACGAGGAGTTGTTGGTATAATCCTATGAATTAAGGATATCAACTCCACAAACCTAATAAGAAGAAGACAAGGTACAAACCACGTTCTAAACATAAATGACAAGGGGATGTTATGTATGAAGAATCAACTTTAAAATCTAAACAGACACAGAAGGTGCTAATGTCCAAGGCAATGAAAATATTGAAGGATGAATTTTGGTATATCAATTTAGGTGCTAGCAAACACATGATTGCAGACAAAGTGAGGTTTGATTCATGACAATCCAAAGAACATGAGAAACTAGTAACCGTTGTTGACAATCATACATATCAAGTCAGAGAAGTCGGAGATATTTCTCTCAATCTTCCTACGAATAGTTGCTCGATCCAAAAGGTGCTATATGTACCTAGACTAGCAAATAACTTGTTTTCAGTACCCCAAGTTATGGATCAAAACATGGTGGTGAAGTTTTGTGTCATTGATGGTAACAAGAAGTGTCTTATCAAGAGGAATACCAAAATTGTGGCAATCGGTTCATACAAGAATTGCTTGTTTGTACTCGATGCCATATCATCTCCTAATTTTACACTGTCAGCAACAACGACAAATGCTACCTCCCTCTGGCATAGGAGATATGGTCATCTAAGTTCAAGATACTTATTAAGTTGAGTAAGCATCAAATGGTGTTAGGTCTACTTAGCCTTTCACCAACATTGCCAATATACTTGGGTTGATTGGAAGGGAAGCAAAATCGAGTATCTTTTGAGTTGAGCATTCATAAAGTAAGGATAATTGGATGTGATTCACATTGATTTGTGCGAACACATGGCTACTAGGTTTGGTGGATATAACTACTTCCGATTGTTTGTGGATAACTACTCACGGAATATGTGGATGTACTTCTTGTCGCTAAAGTCGAATATGCTCAAGTATTTCCAGTGCTTCAAGAAGCATATAGAGACAAAAATTGGGCTTCTATTCAAGTTCTTCACTCAAATCAATGGGGAAAATACATTCAACGACTTTTCATAGTTTCTCGAGCAACGTGGGATCAAGAGACAACTCATTGCAACATACACTCCACAATAGAATAGGTTTATTAAAAGGAAAAACCATTCCATCATGCCAATGGTTCACTACATGCTCACAAGAGCAAATCTATAGCAACAATATTGGGTTGAAGTTGTTGCCACTATCGTGTATCTTCTAAATAGAGCACCCATAAAGGCACTGCAAGGAGTGATACCTAAAGAAGCTTGGTTTGGGAGAAACATGCATGTTCCAAAGCAACAAAGGTCCAAATTGGATCCTAAGACATTGTCGTGCATATTTCTTGGATATGATGAGTCAAAAAGCTTATCTATTGATGGATCTAGTAACCAACAAATTACATATAAATATAGATGTGGTGTTTGATGAAGTTTATGAAACTAAGTCAAATCCTAAGGATCTAAGGAGTTTGAAGATGCCACATCTCCAGTTGTGAGCATAAATGATGATATGTAGTTAGATTAGGAAGTTTGTTAAGTTTTGAAAGTTATTGATGAACATGTAGTAGCTGGTGAACAGAAAGTTATTGTGCCTACAACTCCATCACAACGGAGAAAGACTCCAACATGGTTCACTAGTACCATTAGAAATAATAAACTTGATGCAACTCCTGACATCACTTCCACACAACTATGTACTTGGAATAGTACATGTCAAGAAGTAAATACGGGCTTGATGACTTAAGTGATGGGAAATTCAAAACTAGAATCGATGAAGAAAGCACTTGTTGATTTGTCAAAAGGTAAGAATCCCATAGGCTAAAAATGGGTCTTCAAAATCAAATACAAGGTAGATGGATCCATCGATAATTACAAGGCACAACTAATTGCAAAGGACTATGCATAGAAGGAAGGAATAGATTATGAAGAGACATTCGCTCCCACAGGGAAGATTAAGACCATTCATGTAATTAGTGCATTGGTAGCAAAGTTTGATTTGAAACTTCAACAGATGGAAGTCAAGAGTGCCTTCCTTAATGGTGATATGAAAGAAGTGTACATGACACAACCCGAAGGCTTTGTTGTCAACGGGCAACATCAAAAGGTTTATAGACTGATCAAGTCATTGTATGGATTGAAGCAAGTTTTCAAAGCCTAGTATATAAAACTTGATGATCACCTGTTGCAACATGGTTTCACAAGAAGTCCCTTTGATGCAAATCTCTATTTTAAGAAAGTTGGTTCTAAACTTCTAAGGTAGTGATACTTGTGTTGTATGTTGATGATTTGGCGAATAGTGTGACAAATGAGTTGAAAAAGTCATTTGACATGACAGATCTAGGACTTTTGCATTATGTCTTGGCTTGGAGGTATGGCAAAGGCATAATCACATTGTGGTCTCATAGATGAAGTATGCCAAGACATTGCTTGAAAAATATCATATGATAGATTATAAATAAAAGGCAACACCAATAGAGCAAGGCTTATAACTATCTCGATATGATAATTCACCACAGGTATCTGGAACTCTTTATCATGAGTTGATTGGAAGTCTTATACACATAACAAATACTAGGCCTAATATAAGCTTTGTTGTGAGTTATCTTTCAAGGTTCATGTAGGAACCTAAGGAGAGTCATTAGAAGGTAGCAAAGAGGATTTTGCATTATGCCCATAGTACAGTGGAGTATGACCTAGAATATAAGAAGAATAATTTCTTCTTGCAATGATATCGAACTTAGACTATGTCAGTTCTATAGATGATAGTAGGTCAACATTTGGATATGTATTTCATCTAGGATCAAGACCTGACTTGTGGCACAACAAGAAATAGCAGTGGCATTATCATCCACAAAGGTAGAATATTGTGTTGCACAAGGAGGTGTACGAAGTGATATGGTCACATCGCATATTGTCAAATATAGGTTTTCCTAAAAATCAACCAACATTATTGAATTACAATAGTCATGGTGTTCTGAAGAAGGTCAAGAATCTAGTTTTTCATGAAAAAAACGAAGAACATTGAAATTCAATGTCATTTCATTTAAGAATAAGTTTAGAATAACCAAATTCAACTCTAGTACATTTCCATTGAAGAACATCTTGTATATATTTTTACAAAAGCACTTGCATGGTGTATAAAGAGAACTACAAAACAATTCAAATTTTTGTAGTTCTCTTTATTACCTTATTTAGAATGGGTGTAACCTACTAAACTATTAATTATAAGCAATATCTATAGTTATTAGTTATAACAAGTAGCTTATATTTAAATATGTTTGTAAGTAATATTGCATGGTTATAACCTATGATGTATTTAAATATCAATGCTAGATTAATGAAAATTTTTAATTTTTCCCATAAGAATTCAATTTTTCATTCTAAGAACAAGATAGATGTAAAGTATCATTATTTAAGGATGTTGGTTTAAGAGGCTGTGACTGAACCCAAGTATTGTCCCGCTTCAGAGCAAATTGTAGATATTTTCACCAAGCCTTTTGGTTGAAACAAATTTGGACTTTGGAGAGCAAATTGTAGATATTTTCACCAAGCCTTTTGGTTGAAACAAATTTGGACTTTGGAGTATGTTCAATGTAAACTTTGGATTATAGAGGGTAACATTAATTCTAAATTCAATAGAATTTATGTTATAGATATCTAAATAAAAGAATCTCCACTTAGTATTTTCTTGTTAGAATTATAGTCATTTTTAGAATTAGTTGTTAGTGTACTGCTACAAACAGATTTATGAAATATGTTGTAACAATTAGATCTGATAAGGGGCTTGTTTTTAGATTATATTTGCATAGGACTACTTCTCAGGGGCTTGATTTTGTGTCACGTCCAAAACTTATATGTAATAGTTTATTTTATGAGCAATAATATCTACTTTTGAACAGCGTCTGTCAGAAGTTTTTGAGCATGTGTTACAGGATATTTATCTAAATTTGAATGCCAAAAACATTAGTTCTTTGATAAAGTAATGTTTATTTTCAATCCTCATTAGAAATATATATCTATTATTTGAAACATTTTAATTATTTTTCATTTACAAATGATATGATTAATTTTTTAAACAAAAAACTCATCTATGCTATGTGCCTAGGCAGCAAACAAAATTTAAATAAATTATTTAATAAAATGGATCTTTGAAAGCCTTACAGATTGGACTTCTCACTTCTACAACGAAAGAATTCCAACAATCAAATTTAAACAACAGTTTTTAGCAGTTAATAAGTGCAGAACATGGTCTAATTCCACCCAAAATGTTCTTAGTATTTTGTGAACATGGACAATGCAAAATCTACATCAACAGTTATAGAAATTTCTACTTAGAATTTGGGCCCAAATGGCAAATGCAGAGGCACAGTTTAATAGAATGAATCTAAACTAAAAGACTGCATAAAATGATAAAGGCAAGAGCAAAGTACAATCTAAGAGTTGCTCTGCTCATCATACCAAAGCACTATATTAGTTGTAAGCCCTCCTCTGGCATTAATTGTTCATGGAGCATTTTCCATTTCCTTCAAGTACTTCTTTCATGTTTGCAATTCTTCCAACTTCTCCTCCAGCCACTTTAAAGTTGTACAGGATTCCTGCAAAACAGTTCAATATAATGACTCCATGGTATTACAAAACAGGACTTTTACAAATACTCCATCAATATACCTAAGCAGTTAGATACACTAACCAATATGATGTCAGCAAGAAACAGCATTGTCTATTTGTAGAAATATTTAAAAAAAGCACCTTTTGAGAAAATGAAATCAAACATGGTTCCTTCTTACCACTGAAATAATGAAATCATGCACCATGTCATTGTGTAAGATTGTTTAGATTTTGTATTACTTCGCATCACCAATAATATCAGCAACCACATTCTCCATGTTTGAAATGATGGAATCTGTTTGCATCTCTCACAATAATTTCTCTTGTAACAATCTTGGAGATAAACTTGGTTGCAGTATGGCAGTCACCACATACTCGAAGGTTCTTCACAACTCTAATACTTGTTCCAGCGGGGGGTCTTTAACAACCCAAATGCAATTATCAACTTTTCAAATGGTAGTAGAGAAGTAATTCCTTATCCTTCACATTATGCAAAAATGATATTATGTTTGGAATATACCCTGTTGCTTTCATCTCTGTGGACAATTCTCTAACTTTGCATAGATCTCCCATGTTTATGGATGCAATCTGTCTTCTACACCAAAAGCATGTACCACTTTATTGACCTCAATCCAACTACATCCAACTGTCTTCTTAACTCCCCTGTCTTCCAGGAATTTCCTTACCTTTTGAACATCATCCCACCTGCCCACTTCTGCATAAATATTTGAAACAAGAACATAAGGTGCAGCATCTTTAAGATCCAACGCAAAAAGAAATGTTGCCACAAATTCTGCTATCTCTATATTCTTATGTGATCGACAACTGCCAAGCAAACACATCCACAAAACTGGATGAGGTTCTAATGGCATTTTGACAATAAAGTTCAAAGCTTCCTCAAGATAGCCAGCACGGCTAAGAAGGTCAACAATGCATGCATAATGATCCATCTTAGGAATAATGCAATAAAAGTCACTCATGCTATTAAAGTATTTACAGCCGTCATCCACCAGACCTGCATGGCTGCATGCAAATATAACACATAAAAAGGTTACTTTGTCAGGGTTGGTTCCCAAGTGCTTCATCAGTTCAAAGAGTTCAAGGGCCTCCTTGCTATAACCATGAATTGCATATCCCGCAATCATTGCATTCCATGAAACTGTGTCTGCATCATGCATTTTGTCAAACAATTCACGGGCCTTGTCTATTCTTCCACATTTTGCATACATGTCTATCAGGGCACTCACAACCACAACATTTGTTGAAAATCTGCTTTCAATTACTTTTTGATGAATGTCCGTACCCTCTTCTAGAGCTCCAATGTTGGCGCAAGCTGGGAGAATGCTGGCAAAGGTTACCGAATCTGGCTTTGCACCTGACAATTGCATTTGCTTAAAAGTCTGCAGGGCCTTTTCAGAAAACCCATTTTGTGCATATCCTGCAATCATTGCAGTCCATGAAACTGCATTTCGGTGAGGCATTTTATCAAACAATTCACGAGCCTTTTCAACGTGTCCGTTTTGTGCATATCCTGCAATCATTGCAGTCCATGAGATTGCATCTCGATGAGGCATTTTATCAAACAATTCTCGCGCCTTTTCAACCCGTCCATTTTGTACATATCCTGAAATCATTGCAGTCCATGAGACAGTGTTTCGTTGAGGGATTTTGTCAAACAGTTCGCCGGCCTTGTCGACACTACCACATTTTGTGTACATGTCTATCAGGGCAGTGGCAACTGCAACGTCTGGGAAACATCCGGTTTTGATTACTCTTTGATGGATAGTTAAACCCTGTTGCGAATCTCCCAGTTTGGCGCATGCTTGGAGGATGCTGGGAAAGGTGAACTGATCTGGTTGGACTGCTGCTGCTGTTTGTCGCATTTGGTGAAAGAGTGTCAGTGCATGTCGAGAAAAGCCATGTCTTTGGTAAGCTGAAATGATCATATTCCATGAGAAGGCGTCTCGTTCAGTCATGCAGTCGAAAACATTGCGCGCGTCAACCAAACTTCCGCAGTTGACATACATGTGGACAAGTTTGTTTTGCAGAAATCTGCGTGTGGAGGGGTCAAATTTAAGTCCAGTGCGATTGATGAGTGAGTGGAGGAGCTTGCCCTCTGAAAGGGCACTGTTGGCGATGCAGGTCTGCACGAGTTGAAGATATGTGGAAACATGTAAAGACTTGTGTGTATTTTTAGTTGCGGTAAGCAGAATGTGTACCGCCTCCTTCAACCGTCCCTCCCGACAGAGTTGTCTGAGAGTGACATTCATATCTATATCAAGATTGTGATTTTGGTCGACAATGGATGAGATTGTATGGTTGAAGACGCGGCAATGTGTAAGTATATGCGTGTTGTTATTTATTTGATCGTAATAAAACAGAGACGCCATTGCCTTCTTTATGGTGAATTTCGCCATGTCACGACGATGGCCATGTGACTGCTCAAGTGTATGTTAAGATAAAAGAGATCAGAAAAAGCTATGAGATGGGCAGGCAGTTGGCTTGCACCCCCGGCCACATCTGCAGGACGACCCGTCCAGTTAAATTGCGTCACTTCACAATCATTTTTTTCTGTGCCTCGTAAACTAACCAGAGGTGCGGATACATGGATAATTGTATTTATAGTTGATTTAATGGTGAATATTTTTGAAGAGGTTTAGGTTTAAATTTTGGGAATAGAGTTTTATAGTATGTTTTTTTAGAAAACTTCTATAATTTTTAGCCTTCTAAATAAATATCAAGTCAAAGGGACTTGGACCTTTAGGAAATTGAATTGGGGCAGCCCAGTGACAAGCATTCGACAACTACCAACCGGCTTATCCCTCTTATCTTTTTTTTTTGGTTAAAACTGTTGAGTTAAAAACGTGGATTTTTATGAGAGGTCCTGGCCCCTGGTACTAGGGTTTCCTAAACGAAAACTTAAAAACTTACTATTACCAAACATTAGAAACGTTAAAATAAAACATGAGTTTTCACAAGACATCTAAATCTCTTAAATTAAATAATATGTTTTTAATAATTAAAATATGATTAATTCATTTCATGAACAACATTATACTTTTACTCAATAAATATCATTATGTCATATATTTTGTAGCCTTTATTAATTGCTTGATATATTGTCACAAATAATGAATGTACGACATTATTAACATAGAGATAAGCTTATATAACAATGATAGCATAGCATAGCATATATATTTTTTTAATTGAGTAAATATTTCTTATACTTATACATATACATATCCGTCGTGGGGATTGAACCCGGTCACATCACCGATAATGTAAGTGACGTCCTTGCCGGATAACATAGCATATTATGATGAGTTGTTTGATATTTTGTGAGGAATAATGAATAAATGATATGATTAATATAGAGATAAAAATGGTTTTTTTTATAAATATTATTAAGAAGTTTAAATAACAATGATAGACAGGTATTAACGTGGAAGGAAATTCTAATTACATCATCCCATTAATCAGTTAGAAAGTAAGAGGGCCAACCCCACACATGCCCAAGAGGCCAACCCCCATACATGCCCAAACTCGATGATGGTTGCATAACATGTCAAGGTTATCATATTTGAATGAACGAAAGATTTTAATTACGTTCGTGAGACCCAAATATGGTCTATGGGACCTCAAATATGGAAGTACAATTACTCAAATCATATCATATGATCTTTAATATCTTTGAGAAGGTTGTTCCTTCTCCTGCTGATTTGTGTTAGCAATTCTTCAACTTTTTTTATTTTATTGTCTTCAAATAAATCTGTCATAAACTCGTTCCCAAGTGTTTCTTTGTATTTGTCACGGATATCTGAAAAACTTGGGCATTTATAGATGAAGTGTTCCTCTGTCTCTACTGCCCCTGTGTTGCATAGAATACATATATTTTCTTCCCATTGTTCTTTGGGCGTTGTCCATCTCCCTGTTTCACATCTAAGCCTATGAGAGCTAGTCCTTATCTGAGCAATGAGTATTTTTTCCTTCCACTTGATTTCAGCGCCTATATACGCTTTTTCCTTGATTTAAGGTTATCAAATGTGGTAGTCATATTCCTAGTATATTTTACCATCACTACACTAAAAAGTAAGTTCAAGGTTTGAATCGAGATAGGATTGTATAGCATGTTTTGATAACTCAAGTATAATTGGGTCATATGGCATGTAGTCTCATATTCATTAAAGATTACATTTTTAGTTTTTACTCAATAAATATTATTATCTCATATTTCATAAAGTTTTACATTGCTTACCTTTTATTAGTTGTTTGTTATTTTTTTAGTATAATTATTTTTGGTTATATTGGAGAGTTGGTTACAACTAACGCAGGGTTCAAACCAGAGGGATTGCTCCCAACAAGTTTATTTGTCTCGTTGTTGTTGACCTGAGGTGAGATGGAATTCACCTATCACTCAAGGTTTGTATTATCATCAATCTAAAGTGATTCAGATCAGACTACTACCTTTACAAATTGGCACCCCTTCCACTTAACCCTTTAAAAACTTAAACTTGGTTAAAAAAAAAGACTCTTAAATTGACAATATCATCATTCCAGTCTCAAATATTCTACCCAATTTAAAACCTTTTTTAAACCGGATAGTGGGGGCGCCCTTTTAAAATAGAGAGGCGATCCCCACGATGGATTAGGTGAGGTGGGCCCGGCCGTCTGGGATGGAGGAATCGTAGTCACTAGATCCTGGGACAGAGGACTTGTAGTATGCGAAATGAATAGGTGGTGCCGGAGCAGCTATTTATTAAAGCTCCAGCGGCTCTTATATACGCTTCTGGTATTGGAAATGCGATAGATCGGCTCCGCGATAGATCGACAATTCATTTCTCTTTTTTTTCCTATTTGCATCGAATTATAAACTTCTTGTTCAAGATCAAATTCATCTTCTCCACTTATATTACAAATAAATATTTTATCAAAAATAATAAATAAATAACATTATAAATATAGAGATAAAAATTACTTATAAGAAACCTATATATAACAATAATAGAAGAGCTTATATAACAATGATAGAACATACTATGATGAGTTGCTTGATATTTTACGAGAAATAATGCACAAATAACATGATTAGAGACATAAAAATGACTTCTTAGTAAGAAGCTTATTTAACAACGATAGAACATACTATGATGAGTGGTTGTAGAACATTCCAGTAATGGTAAAATATATTAAAGCTATGGTTATCCTTTCCATTTATGGAAATTTGGTTTCTAAACTTTATAGTTTTATGCCATGTATCTACGTTTTTTTTTTTAAATTCATCAAAAGTTAATGGCATTCAGAAACCTCTTGGCCTTAGGTACCATGCTCAATTCTCATTGATTGTCAATGTCATTAAATCTATATCCAAGAGAATGTAGTGCAAGTAAGGGTCGGGTCCTCAGGGTCCTCGTTGTGCTTGCTGTATAAAATATTATTATGTCACATTCCACAAAGTTTACATTGTGTAGCCTTTCTTAGTTAGGAAGAATGCCATATATGGCATGATTAACAAAGAGATACAACGACTTCTTCGTGTAAACATTATTAGGAAGCTTATATAACAATGATAGAACATGATGCGATGAGTTGGTGCTTCCAAAACATGTTGGAATGAATATAGTGATGGTAAAATATATTAGAGTAATGGTTACACATTTGACAAAATTTAGTTTATAGTCTTTAGAGTTTTTTAAAGGCATGTTTGTATTTTTTTTAAATTCATCAAAGTTAGTGGCATTGAGAAGCATTATTATGGAATTCAACCAACAATCTATTGGCTTTAGGTATTATGCTTAATTGTCATTGACTATATTGAATATCAATGTCGTTGATGTATGATTAAGGAGAATGCAGTGCAAGTAAGGGTCTTCCTTGTAGACTCATCTCTTGAATGGTTTTATTGTATAAATCTTGTCAATGAGTAAGAAAAGAGTTTCCAGATATTATAAACCTTTGGTCTAGAATGTATATTATGCTTAGAGCAACATATAAGTATTTCTTTTAAATATATATATTTTTTATTTTATTTTTTTGTTGTGTTGTTGATGTTTCCAACAAATTTTTTTAGTATGATTTAGAAAGTTTTGATTTTTTTATATTGTCTACCAATTTCAGGTTATACATTTAGATGGTACAATGTTTATTGGTTTTACTTCCCAAAGTTTTATAAAACATGTAGTTCATTAAATTATGAATGTTTTATAATTTCATGAGCTCATTTTTTATATGGACTAGATTGACTCTATTTATTATATTGATACAAGTTGTGGGGATTAAGTGAGACAAGATGTGCTTCTTCCTATGTTGTCTAATTAGAATGTTGATTAATGACTTTGAAATTTTAGGATACAAAATACAAAATGATATCTTTAAATGTTAAGGAATACTAAATTATTTTTAAATTGGTTATATGGGATTGAAATGACCTCACACATAATACATCATGATCACATGGCGGTATTACAACAAGCTTGGTTATTATACATGTATCACTTGACAAGATTGGAACATTGGTCTCCTCCTTAAAAGTTGAGGAATCTAACTAGTTGAGCTAATGTCATTTGATTTAAGGAATACTAAGATAGATACATATACTTTAAGATTTGCTAATAGTAGCAAGAGGATCATCATGTTTTCCATCCCATAGCTTAGTGGTGCCAAACACTGTTCCATATTAATAAGACTGCTTTGGATAGGCTTTGTGAGAGCTTCTCTCAGGGCACACTCTAAGGCATGTTACATGGCTATGACATTTATATAAAAAACATAAACAAATATCGAATGACTAAGAAATAAAGACAATAAAAAAATATTGCTTAAAAGGCATAATTGTAAAAGTAGTCAAAATATTTTAGGGTGTATTATGTGATAAATTGATTAAGTTAGAAGGGACAACATGTATAGTTTGAAGATCAAATGGCATTAGATCATACGGTTAAATTTCTTGACTTTCAATGGAGACTTAGGTTCAAATATTTCAAAAAAATACATACATATTATCCAAGTTTTTATAATACCACTATATGGTCATGATATAATATGGGCCACACCCATTTCAATCCTATATAACCAATTAAAAAAATAGTTTGAATAAATATATATATCCAACCAAAAGTTGAAGGATGAGGTTCCAAATGATATAGAAGATGCCTTGAGGACCCCAAGGATAAGGATGCATTCATTGTTAATAATCTTAATGATTTCAATAAACCATCTATATTCAAGGAATTCAATATCATAGACATACCATACAATGTTTATATTGATGAGGCTATACTATCAAATTGATAAGTGTTGGTGCATGACTACTAGCAAATTCAAAGAAACATATGGAAATTGGGCTTTACATTTCAAAATCTTGACCACCTCTCATCATTAGCTTTGCTTTTGCATCTAGCTGCAAATATAACTATTGCATATTTTCATTACCTACACGTGTCCCACCCCTAAGAAGTAATAAATACCTTGAATGCTTTCATTAACTATAATTTAGTCCAATATGATCATTTTATTACTTGGAGAACCACTCCCATAATTTCTTTGATTTGCTCAATCTAGTAAGTTAGCCCTACTTAAGGAAGTTAGACCATCTCATGATAACTCCTTGAGTGAACCTTTGAATCATAGTAATCATTTTCATCATCCAACTTATGCTACTACTATAACCACCAATGTTGGAAGGAATCTACAAGTCCCTCCAACTAGTAGTGCCATTCAAAATATTCAATTTCCTCCTCAATTTGCTTATCTCAACATTGTTGCCTCTATTCCATCACATGTTAGTCATCCTCTTCAACGAGATACCACATACTTCAATAGTATTAATATATCCAATACTCCTCCTCTAGGGAATCTGGGAACAATACATAATAGTGATTTAGAGGTGCAAAATTTGGCAAATATGGTAAAGCAGTTGGTTTTAAAAGTTGATATGATTCAACCTTCAAGTTTTACTTACAGTTATAAGGAAATGTGTAATCAACCATTGAATCCTATTGTTGCTGCTAGGCCTTATCCTAAGCATTTTTCTATGTTAGTTTTGCCCATTTATAAGGTTACAAAAGATCTAATAGAACATTTAATAATATTTAGAACAACTTGACATGATCTCATTTATGATGACATGTTGTTACTTAAAACATTTCCTAAGAGCCTTGGTGGTATGGCATTAGAGTGGTATTATCGGTTAGCCAACTATTCTTTGAAGAACTTTGAAGAAACAACAGAATTATTTGTTCAATAATTTGGTGCTTACATTGAGAAAGAAGTGACAATGAAAGATATCTATAATTTAAAACAAAATAAAGAAGAAAGCTTTTCAAAATTTTTGGCTCATTGGAGAAGTTTAGTTGGACGTTTGATATATACTTTACCTCCTAAAGATATGCTTAAGATATTTAATGGTAATTTGCATGAACAATTATCTTATGCATTAGAGACTACTACTATTTTATCTTTTGATCAAGAAATTGATTTAGCAAGAAAAGTAGAACATGCTCTCATCAGGAGAGGTCAACTCAAGGTTAAAGAAGAGAAGCCTACTAAGTCTCAACACAATAATAAACACATAGGAGGTGATAATAGAATGGATAGTAGGCCCGCTAAAAATGTTACTAACAACCTACAAAAGATAGTACTTCAAAAAACCTTCACAAAGGAACTTTACAAGGCTTAACATGTCTATGGAAGCAGTTTTGAAATAACTTTTAGAAGCTAAGGTATCTTGCTTCCTATATTCGAGTCTAAAACTTGGTATTAGAAACTCATCTTATATATGAATCTACAACTAAAAGATTTAGCAAAAGTTCATAAATCAAGAATATATTTATGTAGTACTTACAACACTTCAACAAGCACCATTCTCTATCGATCATTTCATTTTGTAAAAATACTTAAAATTTAAACACAAGATACAATATGTTTGTTACCTTGGAGGCCATTTTAGAATGTAAATAATTGTGTGCATATGATTCTACTACCCTTATTTCTCCACATCCATAATTTTACAATATGATTCAACTTTCAATATCCATTTGTAGTGAGCAACAAAATGAATCGTGCTTGTGACTTAAATTCAAAAGTGAAATTTGAAATTATATGTTATAACAAGCTTGATCGTAGGTATTTTATTTGTTCATGTACAAAATATTGAGTGAACATTATCCAATCATATTGACCCGACGAATGGTATATGAGTATACACTAGAACAATTCTATCAAAAATGATGAGATTACCGTAAATTAGAATGATAGTAGAGTATTTTTAGTGTATAAAAGTCTAATTTGAATGTTAACTAGATGAATATGCAAGTGCTTCCCCTATTTGTGTGTATGGTGATAAGAGAGAGTGCCATAATTAGATGGGTTGATAGGTTTTATTTATTTACATTGTATAAGCAATAAAAAGTAGCACTATTATAGTAACCATGTCACCTACTTAACACATACATGGAGCATTTCAAGACAAGCAATCAATATTTAGAATAATTGTTCATTAATCTATGAGTAAATTACATAAGACACATGGTCAAAGAAAAATTTATTCAAGATACATCATCAAACTTATTATCACATAGGTTTAGTATGTTCTAGGTGATTAAGTTGTCATTGAGTGTCATGTCTAATCATAACATGATAGATTTATTAATCCATTACCTTGTAAATATAATACATATATATACATAAACATATATTGTTTTAAATGGTTACATGGGATTGAAATGGTTCCCACCCATATTACATTATGACCACATAGTGGTATTACAACTTGTTAGATTTTACAATAGTTTTCAGAAATAAATGGAATCAACATATTACCTAGAAATGTTCACACACAAAAAGCAATACATCTGATATAAGTGGGTGCATGTAGACACCAAATTATCTCACAAAAGGAAAATATAATACACTTCAACCAATAATAAATGGTTGGTATGAGGGGTTATTTATACTCAATTACAAGTGACCATTAAGCCAAGGTTAGGAACCGACCTTTAGGTTAAATACTAAATATTATAAAAATACCTTTACAATATTTACAAGGGCCCAAAGGGCTTATACATATAATACAATACAAAGTCAATTGTGGCCTCAAGTGAAGCTTAACCACCACATATTTCAACATCCCCATTAAATTAAATAGGGGACATAAATATAGACCTTTACTATTCATCCTCTTTAAGAGACATTCTCCCACACCAAGTAGCTCTTGCATGTACATAAAAGGAACCTCAAGCATGACCTTGTTCAAGATATTTATTTTCTACTTTATTGATGGTACAAAAACTAGATCATGTATCCCATAGGCATAAATCCATTGCACATAGTGCATGTAAATCTCAATGCGCTTGGTCCATTAATGAAACACTAGATTGTGGACAAGTTGAATGGTGCTCTAATTATCATACCAAAGAGTGACTAGGAAGGAATTATGAATGCCCACCCACTCTAAAATCATAAGCATCCATAGAAGGTGATTTGTTGCCTAATTCACAACATAATATTTAGCTTTTGTAGAAGACTAATAAATGTTGAACTATCATCTAGAGCATCAAAAAATATGACCAAAACTAAGATAGAAGATATAACTTGTGGTGGATCATTGCTCATCCAAATCACTAGCCTAATTTTCATCTAAAAATCCTATCAAAATTAAAGGTGAACCAACTGAGTAATGAATACTCATATTATATATATCTCTAACACATCAAAGAATTTTCTTGATCATGGTCTAGTGACTCTATCAAGGTGCCTGCATGTACCTAGAATAATAGTTGACTGTAAATTCAATATTATGTCATGTATGATTGAGGTAAATAAGTCCTCCCACAATAGACTAATATAGAATATAATCCACAAAAGTAGTCGTGTAATTTGCTCAAAGTTTCATCCTGAAGTAAAAGGAGTCTGAGCAGACTTACAATCCTCCATCTTGAAGTGTTGAAGAAGATCTAAAGTGTATTTGGGTTGTGATATAGTGATCCCAAAAGAATTCTAATAAATCTAAATGTTGAATAAATAATACAAAACCCCCAAATTTGTCATTTTAAAGGTAGCATAAAGTCATGACTTTATATCCCAAATTAAGACACAAGAGCTTCCTATAATGAGAAGATTATCGATGTATAGCACAAGCATAAAATTCTCTCCATCCTTAATATTTTATGTAGATATCATGTTTTGTCTCACATATTTGGAATCCACAACTTATAAATAAATAGTGGATCTCCTTATACCAAGCATCTAATGCTTACATGAGTCCATATAAGGACATTCAATGGATAGAACAAGGAGGCAGGTCCCTCAAGCTCAAAACTATATGACTATTACATGTATATCCCTCCTAAATATCACCATTAAGAGAGGTAATCCTCATAACCATCTAATGTATTTTCCAACCATAGGAAGAAAATATAGATAGAATCCATCCAACCAACCAGAGCAATATCTCTAGGAAGTCAATTCCCTCTATATGATTAGCAACAAGGCATATCTTATGCTTTTCCAGTTGACCATCTGAAGTGTACATAGTCTTATAAACCAATTCACACCAAACAATATATTTTCCTTCTATAAGAGGAACAAGATCCCATGTTTGATTGTTCATCAAAGACTCATACTTAGTAAGCATGACATATTCCCACTATGATTGGCCCTTGGAATAGGAATAGGTGATAGGATCTATATAATTATCAACCTTCAAGGCCAAATCCCAAGAAAAGGACTTTCAATGTCACTATATAAAAAGAATTGGTTAAGCATACTATAGAAGAGTTTGAACCCATTTGGGTGTTGGATAAGGTATGGAAGATCTAAGAAAATATTAAGACAAAGGAAAATTATAAGCAAAACATGAAGCATCCAAATCATACTCACCACCCACCTCATCATCCAATATTATGGCACAAGGAAATAGTGTGCCAAGTTTAATATTCTTAGAATCCAAGATAAAGGTGTTGAGGATGATGCTACCTAAGGAGGGGTCAAATCAATAAGCATAGGGTATTTACTAGAAGATGAAGGAGAAGACCCAATAAGAACATAGTCCATAATGATATATGAAGAATCTACTTGAGTAATAAAATAAATAGAAGCATATTCAAGCAAAATATCAAGTGGGAAACTAGATGGAATCCTTGAAAGAACCTAAAAAAAAAATACATCTCTCCAAATAAGAATTCAAGCCTTCAAGTATGAAAATACTATGCTTTAGAGGTATCTAAAAACTCCATAAATATGTATTTATAACCCTTTTGTGCCTCCTTTCAATATCTTTGGATATATGATCCCATGATAAAGACCAAAAGATATGAAATCAAGACACATCAGGCTTATTGCTTATCAACCTCTCAAGGGGTGTCATACCTAGAATTGTTCTAATAGAGACTCTATTGATGATGTACATTACACAAGTGATGATCTCACACTATAATTTGTGCTCCATTCCCTTAACATGAGTCATGCAACAATTCATATCCATAATTACCATGTTTTTCCTCTCAACTATCCCATTCTACTCTAGAATGTAATGAATAATCCTTTGAAAGGCAATGCCATGAAGAGTCAAGAAATCACGAGAAATATTATTCATGTAATCGCCTCCCTTATATATCCTTAGAGACTTGGTATTTCTTTCTAGATGATTTTCTACTAGTGCTTTGAATGCCTTAAATTTGTCAAAATTCTCATCTTTGGTATGAATAGTATACCACACATACCAAGAGAAATCATTAATAAAAAGAAGAAAGTACATATTCCAAAAAATGGAAGGTGTGCCCTTAGATCCATAGATATCACTATGAATTGTTCAAATTTACAAATTTTCTCAAAATCATTCTAAAATATGTATTCACCATAATTGTATGCCGAAAAGAAGAAGAGGGTGATTAAAATATAGCAATAGTAAATGACAAAGAAAATGAAGGGAGAAAATAAGAAGTTTGAGGTAGGAGCCTAGTGGCACCTAAAAACATCACATTTTTTCATACTTTTGATACAAATGATTTCTCATTGAGGAGTATTTATAGTGATACCAAACCCCAATGAGAGGTTAACCTCAGGATGAAATTTCCTCAAGGTTAACCTTACAATACAATAATAATAAATTACCCTTTTAAAAAAGGCTATCCATAAAGGTGGATTAACCAATACCATTAGGGGTGAAAACATGAGAGTGCTCTTAGGCTTACATGAAGATGTTTGTAGGCTTACACATGAAAACCCATAGGCTTATATAGAAGAATGCCCATAAGCTTACATAGGAGGATGCCTATAGGCTTACATCAACATACCTACAAGATTACATCAAAATTCCTAAAGGATGACATAGCACTTTCCCATAGGCTTATATCAAGAGCACCCATAGGTACTTCATCACCATTGGGCTTGGCCTAATAAGGTCATATTACAAATATTTCAACACCTTCCCTTAATTTGAACTAAGGGGTCAAGGAGATAATACATTAGAGATGATACATATCCCTCAATAATGAATGCTTGTATGGGTCATTTGATCCTTTTCCAAAGGTACATGAACCAAATCAACCTATCATGAAAATGAAATCATAACTCCACCTCTTGGATCAAGATGTTGAGCTTCTTGTGAGAAGACCCTCAACATGCAATATGGTGACCATAATCTATACCCCAATCTTAGGAGAAGGCAACTAAATCATGAAGCGATAGGAAATTATTTACCCCAATGGATTGGAAAGGCCCATAGACACAAGGCATATCTTGCATTAATCATCTAAAACCTACTCATCTTGCAACCTAAAAAATTGTCAATCATCGCACTAAAGGGTTGTTAGATTTAGAACAAACACCCATTATAATAAAAGAGAGGAATCATACATGATATTGATATGAATGGTTCATGTGTCTGAGTGATCCTACCATTAACCAAGTGCTATAATTTTACCCATTAAGGTGGGTAACATACCCTAAGGAATCCATCTTACACACAAAACTTAAACAAATCTATAATAGGTCTATAAATTAATATCACTATCATATGGATCTTAAAAAATTATGTAATCTAAAAAATGGACTCCAAACACTTCCATATGCAAAAGTTATAGCCCTCTAAAGATTTGGTTGAATTAGCACTCAAATAAAAAAAATAAAATGTCAAACCTTAGAAAACATTTTTTGCATTAGTTTTTGCGATGTGTCACCATTCGATTGGTTGTTATGTCTATGAATCAAAGTTTGAATTTGGTTCATGTGATTGGAATATTATCCTTATATATATATCTAATTTGAATGTATATTAAATCCAACAAGGCTTGAACTCATGATGTCTTGCTTCATGACAAGTGCATGAACTAATGTACCACACACATTGTTTAGAAATGAAAAGGACAACCATGTACAATGACAATTAGGAAGGACCTATTTTGGAGCAATAAAAAGATACCAACACCAAGTTTTAGACTCAATACCTTATACCCATAAGGAAGATTTTTTATCACTATTCCACATAGCTTGGTCAAGATGGATGAAGAACTTTTTCTTTCAAATATTCATAGCCACACTTTTTTGCAAGCAAAAACTCTTCAAAGAAGTTCCTGCAAGATTTTAATTTATTGACCTTATTGCTACAAATAAAACACCCATCCAATGTACCACAAGTGTGAATGTGATCATAATGTGAATTACAAGGGATCTTGAGTGCACAAGTTAGGATACCTTAAAAAACAATTGTTAAGATCCAAATCAGACTACATTTTCTCAAAGTCTTCTTTAGCATGTAGTTTAAAAAATATGGTTATTCAATCATGTAGCTGCCTCCCAATAAGCAAGAGATATTTCTAAGTCACCACTACATATGGTGAATAGAAGGAGAAGGGCCTACCAAAGATGACCAAAATATGGCCAAGCAGTAGAGGAGAGGGTAGTGGGGGTCAAACATCATTCCTCTTGGCTCCAAGGTGGACAACCTAACCATCACTCTATTTGCACTAGTGTGCATGTATTTATTAGAATTTATAGATGAATGATGCTAGGTTATTTATAAAAAAATTGTGGAGATGGTGCAAAATATTCCAAAATAGATGGTTCCAAAAAATGTTGGTACCAAAATTCAAATTTTAAAATTAAAAGAAAATAATCTAAGATATGCCCTTAATTGCCAATGAAAATAACCTATCTTCTATTGATAAGTGATACAACTCTTGATCTCACTTTAATACCATGTTCAAATTTGTAATATCTTTCAAAATCATTCCAAAACATGCATCCACCACAATCATATGCTAAAAAGAAAAAAAAGATAATTAAAATATAGCAATACTAAACAACATATAGAAAACAAAGGGAGATGACTAGAATTATGATGTGGGTTCCTGTGGGTATCCCAAAATATCATATTTTATTTACACTTATGATACAAGTGATTTCTCATTGAGGTATATTTATAGTGACACCAAAACCCCAATGAGGGGTTAAACTTAGACAAACATTAACTTAACCTTAAGGTTAATCATAAAATAAAATAATAAAAAATTATCCCTTTAAGCAAGGTTATCCATGAAGGTGGATTGACCAATACCACTATGGGTAAATACATGGGAGTGCCCTTAGGCTTACATAAATATACTTATAGACTTACACATAGGTTCCCATAGGCTTACATATAAGAATGCCTATAGGCTTATATAGAAAAATGCATATAGGATTACATGAAGATGTCTATAGACTTACATAAAGATACCCAAAGGATTACACAATACTTGTCCATAGGCTTACATCAACAACACCCATAGGTACTTCATCACTAGTGGCACTGGACTAATAATATCATATTATAAATAATTCAATATGAATGAGCTCCAAGGATCATGTAACACACTTTATTTTTTATGATGCTTCCTTAATATACACCCCTCGTATGCACCACTCGGAGGGGAAATATGATGAAATTCAATGGCCATCAAATGATGACTCATGTACCCTAGTGACCCATAGTTAAGATGCTCAAACCTATTATATCATTGATTACTCTCATCATCTTATTGTGTTAGTATGGCCATACAATATTTCTTCTAAGAGGAAGAAGTAGAAGAAATTGGTCAATCCCTTAGTTTGTACATCTAATTTGATTTATCATAATATCTAAAGATATTTTTTTTGAATTTAACATCAATATCCTTGATCACCTAATGATCATGAAAAATGTCTACCTTTTTATTTCTATGGGTCATGTGATAGATAAATGATTGGAGCCAACACTATAAATATGAATAACCTCATTAAATGAAGAATATTTGTACTAACCTCTCAAAAAATTACTACCTATAGAGAATAATCACTTATAATGACAACACTCTCTCAAATGCAGTGTGTTATAATCATGTAGAAAGTGCTTGTGCTTGGTCATATGCATTGTTACACCTGAATATATAATATACGCATCAGAACTATATGGTGAATGAACAATTGTATGATCTTGTGAGGTTTTACCATCATGAATATCCTCACCCTATGCATAAAAGAGAGTAACATCAACACCCTCATTTTTGGTTGCTTCCTAAAGCTTATTTATACAAATCTAGAAAAACTCTACTTTGTGTTCTTCCTCCATGCAAAACTCACAAGTTGGCTTTTAAAAGGAATTCTTAGTCTTCTTCTCTTTTTGCTTCTATTGTCCTCTTTGATTTTACCATCCATAGGATATAGTTTGGACATGGTATATCATCCTTGTGCAAATAAACATAGTGGGACTCGTATTGAGAGCACAAGATTTTACTTGTTTGAGGGACTCCAAGATTTTGACAAAGGCTAACTTCTTTATAAGATGTGATCTCATGTGCACACTTCGTAATCTAAAAAATTGGGGTGAAATGGTTATAGAAATAAAAACAAAGACTAAGTGCAAGTTTGGGCCTCTCTTCTCCCCTCTCTCCTATTTTCTTCCTAGTTTTGTTGAAATCGCAGTCGGCCCTTATAGGGTGTGATTTTAGCAAGTTAAGGTTTTCTCTTAGAAAACCTAACTTTTGAGTCGACTTTTCTAAGGTCGGTACTCCCTTAGGGTTTTCTTTCCCATTTGTGTTTCAAATCCATTATAAATAGAGGGTTTTGGATCTCCTTTTCAACTAAGAAAAAGTAACCCAATCATTTTTCAAGCAATAACAAGCATTCTATCCAGCAAGTTAAGAGAAAAATTACAAGCTCTTTGGCAAGTTTCTTCTGGTGTTATTCTGTTGCATTGTTGATTTTTTGCCCTTGGTGGACAAGTATTAGAGCCTTAAGAAGGAGCCAACTATCTTGCGGAAGTCTTCATCCTTTTTTCTACCCCTTTTGCTACTGCCAAGTTGTTTCGTACATTTTATTATTCTTAGGTTGTTAATTACATATTGGTTTTCATTCATTTCATATTGATCTTATTATATTTGTTTATCTTTCATGAAATTGTGCTTGGCTCGTAGGACATGATTTCATTAAAGCTGAGATCACAGTCATCCTGTACAATGTGTGACTTTTTCAAAGTTGAAATCACAGTCGTCTTGTACAAGGTATGATTTTAGCTATGTTAGGTTTGGAGGCAAGATTCACTCCCAAACCCTAGGTTTGTGTTTGCATGCTGCATTTAGGATATATTATTGATATTTACATTCTATTTTGTATACTATTATATTTCATTGGATTTTATTTGTCCATTTTCAAAAAGGGTCAATATTCACTCTTGATTTCTAAAGGTCAACTAAAAGGACCTAGGGGGCTTGACTATTGCACTTCCAAGCTCTATTTCATAGTGGCCTAAGTAGATCCCCCAACATTGATCATATTTTATAGGGTTTTTGTAAATCTCTTTTGTAGGTTGAAGTTGTGGGATATTTTTGGACACAAGATAAAGCTTGGATCAAACACTAGTTCAAGTAAGTGCCCTATTATATCTCTAGGTTGTTTGTTGATTGCTTTTATTCATTTATGTTCAAATTCAGGATATCAATAAAAGGAAAAGCATTTGATCACATTCCTTTTAGGCATTCAAAAATAATAAGAGCATATATTGTGTATCTAGAGTTTAGTATTGTCTGTGCATTACACTTGTACCCTTACTTAAAAGGAAAATAATTTCATTTATTGTAATTTAGGGTTTGTAGACACTAAAATCTGGTCAATCCGATTATGCTACCATAAGCAATGGCTAAAATGACATACCAAGGCCCCTAGGGCAGCCCTCAGCAGGTATACAATGGTTCTAACCACTCAGTGCAAGGTTTTGGAAGGTTTCAGGCCACTTTTGGGACCTTTTGAACACCCTATTTCTATTCATCCCACCTTGGGATGAATACAGATCCTATTCGTCCCACCCTGGAGCGAATAGCAACATTCATCCCAGGGTGGGACGAATAGCAGGTTTGATCGATAAAAAGTCAAATCTGGACAAATGGTGCTTGGAAACGGTCATATTCCTGCCTATTCTCACCTACAAGTCAGAGCACGCAGAAAAACTTATGACATGCTCCATGAATGAGGCCAATTTGGGAGATTCTCTTCCCCCTCCAATGCATGCCGCCCCGGTGGCCAAGTGGCGCCTCTTGCCCTGCATGCCCTTGCATGCCTTTTGACCCATGAGCCTCCTTGGGCTATAAAGTGGATGTATTTTCCACACAAAAAATAGAGAGGAATTTGAGGATAAAGCAATGGAGTGCTGCCAAGATTTCCTTTCACCCTTTTGTGCCCATTTTTACCTCGAAATCTCTACCTAGCGAAGGAGGTTTGCGAGGGAACTAGTAGGCGCAATTTGTCACATAACCAAACCATATGAGTGAATTTCCTCACCAAATTTGATGAAAATACCCCCCATAGTGTTTTGCATCAATCCTCAATGGAATTTGGTGGTAAAATTTAGGTAGAAATGGTGGGCATCCCCCCCCGCGGCCCCCCTAAATTTGTGATAGTCTTATTCGTCTCACCCTATGAGGAATAGAAATTTGTGAATAATTTTGTGACTATTTTTAATTGGTTATTTTCTACATGTTCATATTATGTTGCAGTTCAAATTTCATGTCATTCTGAGTTATATTGGCCGAGATATTGCAATTTTAGTGTTTTGTAGGGTCTCATGCAGGTCTCCGATGGTCATCTGAAGAAACACCTAAAATGTCACTGATTTTGCAAATATGATCATATGGGTTTTCTTAAAATGTTATTTTATGCATTCTTTCCAATTTTCATGTGTTTTGGATATGTGTAGGGGCAGAAATTGTTTGCTTTGTGTTTTGTAGGTTGCGAACGGTCATTGCATTTACGAGGCACCATCGGACTCAATATTAGCGTAATTTCTGGTGATATCTTCCCAAAATATTCTATTTTACATCCCTCTACAATTTCATGTCATTTGGAATTGATTTGATACAATATCTATGCATGTGCTCACTACTAGTCTTTTAGTGCCTGTGGGGATTGCATGTTTTACATCATACGCACTTGCTACTTGACGTTTCTTGTTTCTCTGTGTGTAGGTTCAGGTCAGAGAATGCATTGGGAAGTAGCGTGAGATACAAATATCAAAGACACAAGTGGTGGCAGCATTGGCCCGCCCACCTCGATTGTGGGTACGAGGAAAGACACTGGATGTGCACCCGAGTTACTTGAAGGACTTTGATCCTTGGGCACCCGATTTGTAAACATTTGTATCATCCATTTGAGCCCTCAAAGGGGAAATTTTGTAACCTAGATTTGATCTACCCAATTAATAAGAAGTCGATTTACTTTGCATCATTTCTTGTTATTTGCTATCTTTTCCATCTTACTTGCATGCTTTCGTTTGATGCTCATACGCAATAGGACATAGATACGCATATTTTTTATCATAATTTGGTGCACCATTTTTCCCTAATTCAGTGGTGATCATGGTGGGACCCTATCCCTTTTGCTTTAGGTGAATTTTGAAACTCATTTTTCATCTTTTCATGTTGTAGGTGCTATTCGTTCTAGACTGAAATGAACTCTGACTGCTATTCATGCCACCCTGGGATGAATGCGAATTCATCCCACCCTGGAATGAATGCAGACCTACTATTCATCCCACCCTAGAGTGAATAGAAACTAGAGAGCTTTTTGAGCAGAATTCTAGAAATAGCAAGTTTTGGCAGTGATGAGGTAGGCATCTGAATCTTCTATCTCTGTTTTTCATTTTCAAAAACTATTTTATTTGGTTTTTCTCGCATATTTTGCTTGTTTAGAAAGGTTAAAAGTTAGTTTTCCTTTTTCTTAAACACAAAATAACAAAAATATATAAAAGGAGAAAAATCAAAAGAAATTCAAAGTAGGAATGCATCTCTATGGTTTGCATGCTTGTAGCCTACCTAATGGGTAGGCTAACATTTAGGGTTTTGCATTTCTAGATACATTTGTGAGTTCTTTTTATACTAAATTTCTGAAAGTAAAATGCACATTTTGCATGCATCTAGTGAATGATCATCGAATGCTTCTTTGCTTACTTTCTTTGGATTAAAAAGAACCACACACACCATGATTCACTTAAACGCTAGTGAGGTGGATTTCATCACCATCCACTAGTAGAGTTCAATGAGGTGGCTTTCATCTCCACCCATTGTCTCAAATCCCATGAACCTTGTTCTTTTCCAAGGCCAGTTCCAAGATCCATCATAGCCCATGGGTTATAGCACGTATCTCTCTTCGGAGAGGTATATCGTAGACTATGGGTGAACTGGGTGAGGAACTGGTAGGACCTATGCTCCCTGGCCATGTGTGGACCTCATCACCACACATTATAGGTGGGATAACATGACCTGGAGTTCATAGCCAGGTTGTCGAGCTACGAGTATACAGGTGAAATCCAATTTAACACAAGATTATCATTCAACAATATTTCAAACACGTGACACAAGGTCATTCTTTACAAACAACACATCTAAAACACACAAAATAGTTTAGGGATTCACATCTAAAACTTAAAAGAGATAATCATCTATCTTATTGAGTGTTTCCTTCTTTGTTTGTTATTTCATTAAGAATTTGTAAAGAAGATAATCATTTAGGGTTTGGTAGAGAGTTACGATGGTGTGCACCCACAGCCAAGCCCAATCATGGGTAGAAGCTATGGAGAGTGGACTAGGAGACATGAGTCATCTCCGCTATAGCCCCAGGGACTTGGTCATACCTCCCTAGTGAGCCTCTACTCACCCTAGCCCCAAGACAATGGGGCACGAGCCACACCTACGAGGGAGCCCTATGCGGGACACCCCGAGGGGTGATGGAATTTACTTGGGAGAGTGTTCCCGATACTTAGATACATCACACACCTTCTTGAATGAAAGGCAACAATGCACTGAGGTGCTAGTAGATAGAGTGGTGCCATGCATCCACATACCTATTAGGGCTAACACGCCTATTCATAGGCCAAAGCTTGACTTCACACACTGGGTAGAGCAGGTTGATATGACCTTGCCTACACATCACCTTGATAGGATACAATAGCTTAGGCAAAATGATGGGTATGATACTCATCGCTCGAGGTGAGCCAACTCCACCCTGCCCTTCCTCATCCATGAAGGAAGGCATGAGGAGATCCTAAATTTTCCTCAAGAGTAGTATTCTATGCATGCACGATGTGCCTCTACACACTGAATATAATGAGCATATGCTCCGACCTGAACCTCAAGTCAATGTGGTGACCCTCGATCGAGGGAAGCACACGATGGATATCACAGATTATCTTGAATGAGGTCAGCCCCAAGGTGAGACTCCTAGGCCTCCTAGGCCCCGCACAATAGAACAAATTAATCAAGTAGTTGCAAGATATGTAGAATGCCAAGCTCAGTTCAAGCAGCTTTGGATGAGACAAAGAGCAACTAGACCACTTGCATCAGCTTGAGAAAGAGAGAATCGAATGGTAGACCAATGAGCTATTCCAGAAGACTCTACGAGAGAGGGTTCCTACCCCTAAGACACATAGGTAGGAGGTCCACCCAAGGCAACCCACACTCATTCGAGATAGGTCTCCTAGACCTTATCCAGTGTTGCCTCCATGACCTCCTAGGCCAGATCGGGATGTGCCTCCTAGGCCAAACATAGGGTGCCCACAATGGGAAGATAACCCTCTCTATAGACCGGCTTGAGAAATGCCCTATGGGGCTTACACTGAGCATGAGCCGAAGGTAGAGTACTTGGAGATGCCTTACCAAGGTAAGGGGGTGACATGCCACCACCCCACAATAGGTTGGAGGATCCTAGACCTCCATCATAGGATGTGAGCAAGGATGAGGAGATCAAATCCTTAGGCCCATATAAAGAGTTGCTAGAGTGCCTAGAGTCAGTAGAGAACAAGACCTCTAGGTCTGGATCTCAAAAGCCCACTATGCACCAATTGCATAGTCAACCCATCCATCCTTCGATGCCTATGCCTCCCTATCTAGAGAAATTTAAGTTACCTCAATTGGCTACATTTAAGGGAGAGGAAGATGCGTAGGAACATGTCACCAGATTCCTGGGCCAATGCTTTGACATTCATGATAATGATGCTTTGCTTTTGAGGACATTCATGACTACCCTCTCTGGCCCCACCTCGGAGTGGTTTTACCAACTCCCTAAGCATAGCATCCACAACTTGGACCAACTTGCAGATGCATTCCTAGAATGCTTCACCTTCAATACCAAGAGGAAGGTGACGTTGGCCGATCTAGCTGGGTTGAAATAGTATGATGATGAGTCAATAACAAACTATGGCAATAGGTGGTGAGCCCTACTCACCAAGCTGCCTTATCTTCTCCCCATGTCGGAGTTGACTCAGATGTTTTCCAAGAGCTGCCTGAAGCCTATCTCCTTGCTGTTGCAGCTGCAATAGTATGCAACTCTTGAAGATGCCCTAGCATAGGCTAGGATCATCGAAGAAATCAAGATTCAAGAGGGTGAAATTGTGAAGCCTCGCAAGGAGTGGAACAAGAATGCTAAGAGTACCCCAGTGCAGCCTAAGCCAGCAGTAGTGAATCAGGTTGCCATTAGTGTCCTGGGGCCAGCGCAAGCCGTACCACCTCAAAAGCCTAATTATCAGGCCACTCCTAGGAACTATGCCAAGGACAACCAGAATAATCAAGGGAAAAATCAACAACGTCACCCCAAGTGATAGTTCACGCCCATTGCAGAGTCTATGGACTCATTGTTTGAGCACCTCTTAGCGGCCAATGCGATCCACCTACCTGAGAGTCGACCTATCAACCCAAATGCACCGAAGCCCAAAGGATACAGAGAAGACCTATATTGCAAGTTTCATAGGCAAAATGGGCATGATGTGCAAATATGCTACAAGTTCAAGCATTTGGTGCAAGACATGATCGATAGGAATGCCCTTCAAGTAGACAACCCTATCACGCCAAACAACCAACAGATGGAGGTCTTCAAAGACCCCTTGCCTACCCATGTAGAGCAGGCCAAACCAATGCCCTAAGTGAATGAGGTTCACCATGCCCCCTAAGCAGGGGTATGTCAGCATGATCAACATTGTAATGAGGAATAGGTGGTACCCAAGTCCAGCCATGCCACCTATGGCTTAGAGTGATGTCCCCTCGACATCATAGCCTTTGCCACCTCCTATGTCGAGCCTCCCACCTAGGCCTGTGGTCACCATTAAGAGCAAGCTCACTCAGAGCTTAAGAACAACATCTGTCCGAGCTCTCCATCTATGAGCTCATTCAACAATCGACACCTCATAGGGAAGCCTTGATGGAGATCCTTAAAGCAATCAAGCTTCAGCCTTGGGAGTCTGACTCCTTCAACAACTTCATGGGGCATGTGCGACAATGCATGGAACCGATGATTACCTTTCGAGAAGATGAGCTTAAACTGGTTCCAAATGATATGGTAGATCCCCCTTTGCACATCATCGCATGTGTGAATGGAATGCCATACAAGAGAGTGTTGATAGACACTAGGTCTTCTAGAAATATCATCATGACAATAACTCTCAAGCATTTGAAGCTCCCAGCATCCCACATTGTCGCATCTACCTACACCCTCTGAGCCTTCAATGATGCCATATGCTCAATGGTTGGTACGATCATCCTACCTATTCAGGTAGGGGAAAAGACCATCCCAACATTGTGCCACATCCTGGAGGGTGAGATGGCATACAATATCCTATTAGGTAGACCATGGATCAGGGATATGAAGTGTGTCCCTTCCATCGCTCACCAGTGCCTCAAGTACACTCATGAAGGGCAAGTTCATGTCATCCCTATGGACCTAGAGCCCTTCAAGTATTGCAATATGGTGCAGCAGCTTCCCGAGTCAACCTTACCATCAACCCATCTGGATTTCCAACCAAATAAATCTAGCCAAGGTTTGACTCCATCCCCATCACATGCCATACCATCCTCATCATCGACACCCCCATAGATGTCTAGTGCACCTATGGATCCTTTACCTAGGAACCTAGGGAAGCGACCTATTGAGGAGGTCCAACCGACCATATCCACCATCTCCACTGAGGAGGTTCCTAGCCAAGTAGATGAGGAGCTACCACATGAGACAAATGATGAATCAGATCAGGTCTCACTCTCATCCCTCTTCTATCCATAGCCTCAAGTCATAGTGCACCTAGCTTCCACCGGATTGGGAGAGTACATGGTTAGGAATGTTACAACCACCCCTGCTATAGAGTCGATGCAAGACATGGGTCGACCCCATCTTCCCATAGGCACCATCATGCCTCTTGGCCTCCCCCTAATCAAATGAATTTCATCTATGGGGGCCTTGACTATGGCATCGAACCTTATCAGCAGCAGGAAGAAGATGAAGAGCCCTTCGAAGAAGACATTAACTACTTGTCCAACCCTAACTTCACTCTGAAGTACCTTGACCTATGCAATTGGCATGGTTATGGGTTGGGCCTGTATGAGTAGGGCACTCGAGTTCCCTACCAACCATAGTATCAAATGCCTTATGACAAGTCTGGCTTGGGACTCAACAAGCCTATGTCCTTAGACATCCTCATAGATAACTTAGAGTGCATGACTCTAGATTATAGAGATGAGCTCGTGCGAGATCCTTTCACCAACCCCAATCATGTCTACTCACTAGGGGACTACTTCCCTATGCCCTTGGGAGATGATGAACCACCTCACGATGATATTCGCTCTTACGAGAGAGGTGAAGGTTCATGTACTCTTCCCCATGATAGTGAGGAAGAAGATCTAGAGTCCCCTTATGAGTGGACGTCAGACGATGAGTCAGATTATGGAGTCACGCCCATTGAATTTGGTAGTTCAGATGGAGAAGGCCCTTAGGTCATCCCTATAGATGATGAGGATGAGTTCTATCTATGCATATTCCCATTACATCATCCCATATAGCGACAAATTCTACCTCTAGAGGAGCAAGCTCACCCGTAGCCACACCGACCACCGTCGATCATTCCACCGCCTCCACAACCACCTCCTCAGGTCTTGCAACATTCGAAGGTCCATGGACACCATCAACCACATAGGGGAAATCATCCATCCATAAATATGATTTCCATAGATCTATTTGAACCCCTACAAGATCCGAATAACCCATTGAAGCCATTGCACCTCGACTTGGGGGTAATCGAATTTGATCAGGGAGATTCACCACCCTCCCTTCTGAGTACTAGCCTTGCGATGAGATGCTACAACCATTTCATTTCTCTATAAGGCCAACTCATGATGTCTTCCATGCTGAGGAGGAACCCGAGGTTCCCATTGATGATTTAAACCTAGCTGATGACATCCATTTGATCCCTACTCCCCACCAGTTGGAGGAGGGGTCGCATATGTCAATCGAGCCTACGATTGACAAAGATATCGACTCAGATCCTAAAAATCCATAATGTATCAAGCTAGGGGAAAGTCTATCCCTCAAAGAGCAAGCGATTACATAGCCCTTCTCATAGAGAAGAAGGCAGCTTTTGCATGGTCTTACAAAGACATGTCGGGACTAGATCCAAATCTAGTCACCCACAATCTGACGCTTGATCCCAAGGCCAAGCCTGTCAAGCAAAAGCTGAGAAAGATGCATCCAACAATGGCCTTAATGGTCAAATATGAGCTATAGAAGTTGTTGGATGCTAAGTTTATCATTTCTATAGACTATCCACCATGGTTGTCCAACATGGTTCCCATCAAGAAGCCTGATGGGAGGATTCACATTTGCATCGATTTTTGAGACCTAAACAAAGCGAGTCCTAAGGATGATTTTCCTTTGTCGAGCATCGATGCCCTGGTAGATGCCATAGTGGGCCATGAAATGTTATCCCTTATGGATGGCTTCTCTGGGTACAATCATATTCATATCAACCCGGAGGACCAGCTCAAAACAACGTTCACAATGCCTTGGGGAACATTTTGCTATAAGGTCATGCCTTTTGGCCTTAAAAATGCTGATGCCACCTACCAGTGTGCCATGACATACATCTTCCATGACTACATGCATAATATTTTGGAAGATTACATGGATGACTTATTGGCTAAATCTTTGTTATGCCATGAGCATCTCGATGTCTTGCGCAAAGTCCTCGATCGCCTTATCGAGCATAATGTGAGACTGAACCCCAAGAAGTGCATCTTCGACATCACATCTGGAAAGCTCTTGGGATTTATAGTTTCTAAATGAGGCATCGAAGTGGACCCCAACAAGGTCAAGGCCATCCTCGAGATGCCTCCCTCGACTACCATCAAGCAGCTCTAAAGTCTGTAGGGCAAGATCGCATCCATCAAATGCTTCATAGCGCAATTGTTGGACAAGTGTCGATCCATGAACAAGTTATTGCACAAGGGGGTCACATTCCATTGGGATGATGAGTGTCAGGAGGCCTTTGATGCAATAAAATAATACCTGGCTTCATCGCCAGTGTTGGCTCCACCTCGACCAGGAGTGTCATTCCACTTATACATCTCAGCCACTGAGGTTGCATTGGGTGCCATGTTAGCCCAAAACAATGAACTGCATAAGGAACAGGCTACTTACTATCTCAGTTGCACCCTAGTCAGTTATGAGATCAAGTATGCATACATGGAGAAGTTATGCCTAGCGGTGGTTTTTGCCACCAAGAAGCTACGACATTACATGCTTAGCCATACCACGTATGTTGTATCTAAAGAGAATCCATTGTGATACATGATGAGTCACACTTATCATAATAGTCGCATGGTGAAATGGATCATGTTGTTGATGGAGTTTGACCTAGAATTCATCGAAAAAAAATCAATTAAGGGTCAGGTCATCATCGATCAACTCGCAGAGGCTCCTCTCCAGGATGATCAACCTCTTAGCATGGAGCTTCTCGATGATGGAGTCTTCCAAATATCAGAATCACCTGATTTTGATGAGCCTGAGCCATAGGAAGATATGACTCTATTTTTTGATGGCTCCAAATGTGAGCAAGGGGGTGGCACAGGGATCATGTTTTTCACACCGCATGGGGCTCCCATACCCCTATCATTTAAACTCGATTTCCCATGCACCAACAACAATGTCGAGTATGAAGCCTTGCTCATAGGTCTTCAAATGGCTATCGCCATGAAAATCACCAAGCTTAACATCTTTGGTGACTCCTTGCTCATTGTTAACCAGGTCAAAGGGATCTACCAATGCAAGTGCCCAGTTCTGCAAGCCTACAAAGCCCTTGTGGATAAATTCCTGGTAAAGTTTGAATGGTATGACATCGAGGCGCTCCCTCGATCATCTAATCATTTTGTGGATATGATGGCCTCCCTAGGGTCCTTGATCCCGTAGAACCCTACTGATGAGATGACAACCATTCAGGTCAAAATGCTCTCACAGTCTATGGTTGAGCGTGAGAACACTCAAGCCACGTCGAAAGTCCACTTGATTCAAATTGAACCTCATCAAGAGAGATTCTCGCACCTTCATGAGTACTTGAATAATGTCGATTGGGGGACGTTGTTCCCTCAAGCCCCTTTTGATAGCAGTACAATGCTATTCTTACAAATTCTTTCCCACTCAACATTTTCTCAAGATGAATTTCAAGAGGGACAGACAGTTCACACGATCGAGGCTTCCTCACAACAGGACTGGTCCACACAAATCAGGGAGTATCTCAAGCTTGGTAATCTCCCTCCTGGATTGTCACACGCCGCTAAAAGAACATTCAAATGGAAGGTGACAAAATATGTCTTGCTAGGAGACATTCTGTATCGTCGAAGCTATGAAGGGATTCTCCTTCGATGCTTAGAGCATCAAGAGTCAACTTGGGCAATCGCCCAAGCACATGATGGTACATGTGGTGGCCATTTTAGTGGCATGGCCATCACAAAGTGCATTCTTTGCATGGGCTATTATTGGCCAACGTTAGAGTGAGATTGTTGTACATATGTGAGGAAGTGTGCATGAAGTGTCAACACCATGCTAACTTGACACATGTACCTTCTCAGGCCTTACAACCGATCCAATCGGCTTGGCCATTTTTGCAATGGGGGTTGGATTTAATCGAGAAAATCTCCCCTACATCCTCGGGCTATCACACATTTATCATTATGGCTATCGAGTATTTTACAAAGTGGGTGGAAGCAATTCCCCTTACCACTACGATAGGACCCCACATCATGGAGTTCATATTGCATAATATCATTTGTCATTTTGGTATTCCATCCAAGATCATTTTGGATAATGGGACATCATTTAAGAATAAATATGTGTATGCTTTAACAACAAAGTATAATATCTAGCATAACTTTTCGATGCCCTACTATCCACAAGCAAATGGGCAAGCAGAGGCTTCCAACAAAACATTGATTGCCATTCTCAAGAAAACTATCAAAGAGAATCACACCGATTGGCACACGCAAATACCCCTTGCTCTATGGGCCTACCGCACTAGCATTCGGACACCCACTGGGGCTACCCCATTTTCACTAGTGTATGGTGCCGAGGCAGTCATGCCTCTAGAGCTAGAAATCCCATCGCTATGCATATCCATGCAGGAGTTCATCGATGATGACACCATGCGGTAGGCTTGCCTAGATCAGCTTACATTGCTTGATGAACATCGTATTAATGCCCTCGAGCACCTACGCATTTATCAAGAGTGACTTAAGAGAGCCTACAACATGAAAGTCCATCTTAGAGATTTTCAGGTTGGTGACCTTGTTCTAAAAGAGAACCAACAAAATTCTAATTTGCCACCCCATCTGAGGGATAAGTTTATGGTAAACTAGTTAGGTCCTTATGTCATTACTAGTCAGATTGGACCCAAAACTTATCGCCTAGCCTCCCTTGAAGGCGTCGAGGATCCTGAACCCTTGAACATCCTTCATTTGCGGCCTTTCCATGCCTAGAGTGTTGTGGCTCAACCTAAAATGCTCCTAGGCGATCAATAACCATCTAGGTCACCCATAAATGCTCCAAGGGTGCCTTTAACCCGCTTGGTCAACCTAAAATTCTCCTAGGTTCAATAACCATCTAGGTCACCCAAAAATTCTCCAAGGGTGCCTATAACCCACTTGGTCAACCTAAAATGCTCCTAGGTGGTCTATAACCATCTAGGTCACCCCAAAATGCTCCAAGGGTGCCTTATAACCCCTACTTGATCAACCTAAAATGCTCCTAGAGTCAATAACCATCTAGGTCACCCAAAAATGCTCCAAGGGTGCCTTATAACCCCTTGGTCAACCTAAAATGCTCCTAGGTCATAACTCTAGGTCACCCAAACTCCAAGGGTCCTTTAACCGCCAAACCCAAAATGCCCCTAGCAGGGACATCTAGGTCACCCAAAAATGCTCCAAGGGTACCTATAACCCACTTGGTCAACCTAAAATGCTCCTAGGCGGTCTATAACCATCTAGGTCACCCCAAAATGCTCCAAGGGTGCCTATAACCCGCTTGGTCAACCTAAAATGCTCCTAGGTGGTCTATAACCATCTAGGTCACCCCAAAATGCTCCAAGGGTACCTATAACCCACTTGGTCAACCCACCAGGCTATAACCATCTAGGTCACCCTAAAATGCTCCAAGGGTGCCTATAACCCACTTGGTCAACCTAAAATTATCCTAGGATCTATAACCATCTAGGTCACCTCAAAAGCCCCAAAGGCATCCATAAGCCCTTTGGTCACCCCAAATGCCCCAATGGCCCCCAATAAGCTCATTGGTCACATGTATATATATATCAATAAAAAAAAATATCATACATCAATAAATACAAAAATATTCATTACATTCATCTTAAAATCATCAAAACATCAAAAATAAAAAATCATATTGATTTTCAAACATCATCAAAACAACAAAAATACAAAAATATCATATTGCATTTCATTACATCGCATCTCATTGCATTCTCAAAATCATCTGCATTAGGCATACTCATTATTGCACTTTGCACTATAGAGTTGCTCATACGTGTCTAGCACTAAGACTGTACATCCTGCATCAGTCCAAAAAAACAAAAAAAAACAAAAATAATTATGTCAAAATCATTATCCACATCATTTCAATTTTCCACTTATCATGTTTACCTACATTTTACATTGGTCATAACAGTGTCTGTCTCCTGTCACATAGTCATTTGTTCTAGAATGTCTTTACGGTTTTTAGTCACTCAACCATCTCTAGTTTTCTTTTCAGATTTTGTAGAAAGCTATCATGATTTTTAGGAGGTAGAGTCTTGCTTAGATTATACCTTGTATACAACAAATCCCAACACATTTACACATTAATAAATCCAAGTTTTGCGCAAGGAAATATGAAACCTACGAAGTGGTCTAGGTTGCTTTAAGTGAAAAGGTCATCCTGCTCATCCCCCTGTGCGAATGGTTCAAGAATGCTGAGAATTGGCAAAAGGACAAGCTCTTCCCTACCCAATTCCCCAAAATAAATAGTGGTTTTCACCACTATCAAAAATCCCAAATCCCAATTCCCAAAATCCCAAAGTTCAAAAATCAAAATCCCAAAAGTTCAAAAAATCAAAATCCCAAAGTTCAAAAATCAAAATCCTCAAAAGTCAAAGTCAAAGTCAAAAGCAAAATCCCACAAAAAGCAAAAAAAAATCAAAATCAAAATAAATAGTGGTCATCACCACTTCCCAAATCCCTTGCTCAAAGAAAACAAAATACAAAATAAACAGTGATTATCATCACTACACATGAGCAAGTATCCCAATAAAATTGAAGAAAAGAAGGGAGCTTGAGCTTGAATCCCTGGAATTCTCAGCATTTGGAAAACCATAAGGTGATCCTCATTACAGGTTTGGTGGATAGCCTATCTGTCAATGGCGGTATCCTCACGCATGATGATATGTCTATCACATTAGCTTTTGCGTGTGTGCAGACCAATGTTTGCATGTGGATGAGCTAGCTTTTGGTAGCCTATACTACCTAGTGGTCTAATCCAACCAAGTACAAAACCTAGGATCATGACATTCATAGGGTGATCCTCATTCTAGGTTTGGTGGATAGCCTATCTAGAAATGGCGGTATCTTTATGCGTCTCACAGGAATGAACTCACTTGCACACATAGGGATATGAAGTATCTTGGTCATCCTAGCAGATTCATACCTTGTCAAAAAGTCTTGCATAGTCAGTATACAACCTTTGATCAAGTTAGCTAGAGTGTTTGAGTCTCAAGAAAACCTCATCTACATTCTCTAACATCTCATTTCACTTATTCCATTCTATCACATTGCAATAATACATTTCCATATATCCATTACACAAAAATAGTACAAAAAGAAACAAAAGGAATTAATGCATTTTATACAGTCTATGGTGCTAACATAGTGTGTCAAATCATTAGTCACAGTTCATCATATCAAAGCACTCAATTCATCCATCTCATTGTGCATCCATGCATATACATAGCAACAAATCATAACACAAAAGCATCCATATGCATACATAATAAACATCAATCACAATTGCATTACATCATAGAAGCATACATATGCATACATGGTACAACATCCATCAGTACTACAACAAATCACATAACAATATCCATCTACAACAATCATTAGCATTTAACATACCATCATAAATCACATACATACATTGCATCCATCTCATAAAACAATAAAAGAGACACATGATGACCATAACAAAATCTCATATATATATGGGGTAAAAAAATATACATCATAGTTTCCAAAAAATGCCCGTGGGCTACA
Organism: Wollemia nobilis; assembly: GCA_028583015.1. Lineage (NCBI taxonomy): Eukaryota > Viridiplantae > Streptophyta > Pinopsida > Araucariales > Araucariaceae > Wollemia > Wollemia nobilis. The sequence goes on from JAQPPZ010016724.1 coordinate 15,118,135, forward strand.
ATAAAGTGGGTCCTCAGACCTCACCAATACCAAAAATCCAAAAAGAGTCTCAATAGTATCCATCACCATGGTCACGTAGGACCAGTGCTACGACTCGCACTACCACCCGTAGTCCGGGTCCGCTGTGATCCCCTAGGCCTACTGCCACTAGCCCTGTCAATCCTCCGCCTAGAGGAAGACTACACTATCTCACTCTATCGAGTCCGATGTGAGCCATTGGTCTCCCCATCATCAAGAAGATGCCCTCCAAGGTGCACTACCTCCATCTCCAACCGATCCACATAAGCCTACCTCCGTTGTCCCCATGATTGGTATATCTCCACCATTGACTGTAGTCGTAGCACCTCTACCCGTAGCCTCTCTACCTCCCCAATACTGGACCCCTCCTTCCTAGGACCTTGTGCTCTCAACTATACCCATAGGGAGGATATCTCGGCCTGGTCCTCCTATGCCTATGCCCATAGGAGATCCCTCTCCTGTCTGACCCTGACTAGCTCAGACTGCAGCTCCAGATATTGGTCATCCTGTGGACCCTCCTGCACCTACACCCCCTGATCCTCGGCCACCCCATCATCACCCTGATCCCCCAAGTCTAGGAGGTCTACCTACTCGTTTGCCTACTGGTGATGCCCATGTGGCTCATCCACCTCTACCTAGTCATCCTCCGGAGCATCCTGCATCACCTCATCCACTGACCCAGCTACCTCACCTCTGAGAGACCCTGCACCTCACCACTAGCGCATCACCCACCATGAGTCATACTCTGTGATAGTCCCGACATTATCCACATCAGGAATATTCACTACAGGGTTTTCCCACCCTAGGACGAACACAATTTTGGCCGTTCATCCCATCCTAGGATGAATATCAAATTTATATTCATTCCACCTTGGGACGAATACATAATTTATAGGTTAAATCAACTTAAAATGCACCAAAAAGGTCCAAAATATCACAAACACAGCTACATTTTGGTCAAAAAAATTTGTATCAGTTAAGAGGTAAATAATAACACTTTTAGATGATTGGAAAGAACCTTAATTCAATCCCTGAGAAGGCCAGTATGGCTGGACCATCCCGTGGGAATGAGGTTTTTCATTCCTTTCCTCCAAGAAGCATCAAAGAAAAGGGTCCAAAAACCCACCAAAAACAAGTCAAATATGATGGAATTCATTAAGGGTCAATATGGAATGCAAAATTCTCATGGATGCATGGACAAGTTACTACTTCACTCCCAAAGAAGACCATTGTGGTCGGACCTCCCCACGGGAATGAAGTTTTCAACTCTTTGCTTGCAAGAAACCTCCATAGCATCATAAAAATCCTTTCAAAACTGTGCCATTTTTTAATGCATACAACTGAAGGCAACCTTAACAAAAGTCATATGGGTCAAGAAACTCATCACTTTTCTCATGAGTCATTCCCTCATCGACTCGTCGCTTAAGGGGGTAGTCATACTCAGTTCAAAATCAACAAGCACACACTCAATCAGGCAAATCACATTCGTTCAATGAATCATTGACAAAGACAATCACGCTCCTTCTTGGGGCAACAAACAAGCACAAAACATAAAACCAATATGCTTAGCATACAGTAAGCATGTGTAATGACCCAGGTGTTGTAGGTGAGTTGGAAAGGAGAGGGCAATCCTCCAAGGGAGGTTCTAGGTTCAAATCTCCACCCTACCAAAAAGCTGAATTGGGTATCCAAAATCCAATTGATAATGTTGGTACGGGTAGGGTCGGGTGTGACTCTCGGGTGACTTTGATGGTGTAGAACCCCCTATTCGTGGTCTCTCAGACCAAGGCGGCCCCACAAGGGGTTTTTCACTTAAAAAAAAAAAAAAAAGCATGTGTAATGTCAGGAACCCCAGCATCATGACTGAATGACAACCAAGATAAAGCAAGTTTCTTAGCTCATTAGAAGCAAGGATTCAAGAACGCATGCTCTTTCTAGGATTGGGGCATCTAAAGTTGGTTAGGTTATTGAGTAACCTTAATAATTGAACATTTTAGTCATCTATTTTTAGTCGACGCTGTGCTGCACACAACGCATCCCAAAAAGGGGCATCTATAGACACTAAAATCTGGTCAATCGGATTATGCTACCGAAAGCAATGACTAAAATGACATACCAAGGCCCCTAGGGCAACCCTCAGCAGGTATACAGTGGTTATAACCACTCAGTGTAAGGTTTGGAAGGTTTTAGGCCACTTTTGGGACCTTTTGAACATCTTGTTTCTATTCGTCCCACCCTAGGATGAATACAAATCCTATTCGTCCCACCCTAGAGTGAATAATAACATTCGTCCAAGGGTGGGACGAATAGTAAGTTTGACCAACATAAATTCAAATCTAGACAAATAGCACTTGGAAACGATCAGATTCCTGCCTATTCTCACCTACAAGTCAGAGCACACAGTAGAAATTATGATATGCTCCATGAATGAGGCCAAATTGGGAGATTATCTCCCCCCTCCAATGCATGCTGCCCTGGCGGCCAAGTGGCGCCTCTTGCCTTGCATGCCTTTTGACCCATGAGCCTCCTTGTTCTATAAAGTGGATGTATTTTCCACATAATAAATAGAGAGAAATTTGAGGACAAAGCAACATAGTACTGCCAAGATTTCCTTTCACCCTTTTGTGCCCATTTTTACCTTGAAATCTCTAACTAGCGAAGGAGGTTTACAAGGGAACTAGTAGGCGTAATATGCTACATAACCAAACCATCTTAGTGAATTCCTTCACCAAATTTTATGACAATATCCCCCATAGTGTTTTGTATAAATCCTTAGTGTAATTGGTGGTAAATTTTAGGCAAAATTGGTGGGCGTCCGACCCCTGGGCGCCCCCAATTTGTGAGTCTTATTCGTCCTACCCTGTAATGAATAGAAATTTATGAATACTTTTGTGACTATTTTTAATTTGTTATTTTCAACATGTTCATATTATACTGCAGTTCAAATTTCATGTCATTCTGAGTTATATTGACCGAGATATTGCAATTTTAGTATTTTGTAGGGTCTCATGTAGGTCTCCGACGGTCATCTGAAGAAGCACCCAAAATGTCATTGATATTGTAAATCTGATCACATGGATTTTCATAAAATGTTATTTTATGCATTCTTGCCAATTTTCATGTGTTTTGCATATGTGTAGGGACAAAAATTGTTTGCTTTGTGTTTTGTAGGTTGCGAACGATCATTGCATTTACGAGACACAATCATACTCTAACTTAGTGCAATTTTTGGTGATATCTTCCCAAAATATTCTATTTTACACCCCCCTGTAATTTCATGTCATTTGGAATTGATTTAATACAATATCTATGCATGTGATCACTACTAGTCTTTTAGTGCCTGTGGGGATTGCATGTTTTACATCATACGCACTTGCTACTTGATGTTTCTTATTTTCTTGTGTGTAGTTTTAGGTTAGAAAATGCATTGGGAAGTAACATGAGATATAAATATTAAAGACACAAGCGGTGACAACATTGGCCCGTCCACCTTGATTGTGGGTGCGAGGAAAGACACTGGATGTGCACCCAAGTTACTTGAAGGACTTTGATCCTTGGGCACTCGATTTGTAAACATTTGTATCATCCATTTGAGCCCTCAAAGGGGAAATTTTGTAACATGGAATAGATCTACCTAATTAATAAGAAGTCGATTTACTTTGCATCATTTCTTGTTATTTGCTATCTTTTCCATATAACTTGCATGCTTCCGTTTGATGCTCATATACAATAGGACATAGATACGCATATTGTTGATCATCATTTGGTGCACCATTTTTCCCTACTTCAGGGTTAGTGATCATTGAATTGAATAATCATACTAGGGTTAGACATTGTTTTCTTGCATATCGTGTGTCTTGCATCACTCTTTTATTTTACATAGTTTATAGAGGCTATACATAGGTTATTGCTTTATTGAACACATTAAATATTTCCACCTTACACTTGGAGCGAGTCTTAAAACCATTCTTGGTGAAATATTTTCCTTGTCCATTGAGTGTAGAAAATATAACATCCACCACGGTCACCTCAACTCCCAACGGATCCATTTGAGAATCATACGCGGTGCACATTTTTTCCCCTCTACAAAGATAATGGAAGCTAACACAAAAAATACAATATCATATTATATATCATAATTGATTATTAGTACCATGGAGAAGCCTTGCTTAAATAGGCAAGGAAGATCCACCACAATCGTAGGATCAACAAAGAGATAAGGATCAATATCCACCATACAAATAGGGAGGTGTGATATGATCCATGGAGAAAAGATCTCAACCCTCCAAATGTAATCAAAGAATATAACTTTCTAGGAATACCAAATATCCCCATAAAATCTAAATAAGATAAAAACAAATATCTACACATAAAGTGGGTGGGAAAAAGTAAACTAAACTAATATAAAAATAAAGTACCTAAGTGAGCATGAGCTAGAGTCTAAACACCTACTCTAACAAATATAGAGATCTAAACTACTTCCACTATTCTTGAGCATCAGTATCATCATTTCTAGTGAAATTGGTAACGCCATGATCTCAACCCCCCAAAAAATTCTAAAGTAGCTAGGATTTTGGGAAAAAAAACTAAAATTAAAAAAAAAATCAAATCTCCTCTATTCCTTGCTATCAACAAATAATTTTGTAGATTTTACTTTTCTCTAATTTACAGTAACTAAACTAATTATTTTTTTATTAAGGAAACTATATATAAATTAAAAAAAAATATCTCCCTATAATCTAATATAAAATAAAACTATAATAGAAAAACTAGGGCATCCGTTGAGTAGACGAAGTGTTTTCTAGTTGTTACAGAATTAAATACAAGATGGCTTTCCTAGAAGGACCTAATGGGGACACCTCTATATCCTCTTTTAGAGATAAAGTTCTTTTGTAGATTTGTTAAAGGAAAAATCTCTAGCAAATATTGAAGAAGCACAAAAAACTGCATCAAAAATGCTCTTTACGACTGCTGGAAAAATATCAACATCTCAAAGAATCAATGGATGCTTACCACAATCAAGATCAAGGTCAAATATTTTCATTGAGTAGAGGATGGTAGAAGAAATGGTCTTATATAGAGCTAATCATGATCTTATCTGTAAATTCATGGGTATTCACCCTAGTTTAATTGTTTTACATTCTTAGGTTTAGAAAAACTAGGAGCCTCTTGGTGAGTATTCTTTGTGGTTTATTAGTAATGGATATTTTATTGTTATTTTTCCCTCACTTACCAACATAAATAGGGTTTTTGAATTGAAAAAGAGGAATCATGGTCTGATAGGTTTATTTGTTCAGCTCTAGAGAATGGGATTTGATCCTCGAATTGAACCCATTGTTGTTCTAGTTTGGATCTGTTTGTATGCACTTCCAATGGAATTTTGGAGTGAGCAAGTATTATAAATCATCAATAATTACCTTGAAAGATATATGGGTATTTCTAGAGACACAATAGAAGAAAACACAATCGTTTATGCTAGATTATACATGGAAATGGATCTCAGTAAACCTTTGTTGGTAGAGGTTGAACTCAGACTTGCAATACTATCTTGGATTCAACAACTAGATTATGAGGCATTGCTCTTCATGTGTAGAGTTTACCACAAATATGGGCATTTGGTCCAATCTTTCCCAAACAATATGAACACAAAAATGAAGGCTTTGCTAGGAATTGTAAATCTTCCTAAGGAGGGTAAGTCAACAATCAATAAAGAAACAACCAACATTTCTCAGGGTAGAGAAGCATAGAGAGATGATTTTGAATAACCCAAAGAAGGAGAAGCCAAAAGAAAAAAATAGCAAAGAGAAGACCCAACTCAAGCCCTCAAAGAAGTTGGAGTTCTTCAAGACACTAGTGGACCAAGAAGAAGAACAATTCATGGAAGAAGTGGATGGGAATAATGAAAACAATAACAACCATGTTCAAGCCCCTCTTTCACATCCTATCCTAGAGCAAGTAATAGAGTGCAATGAGTTACCACAATCAGATATTGCAAGGGTATTGATAGTGCATAACCAAGAGAAACCGATAATAAAAATTTCATCATGTTTATAGAAGAAAAGAATAGAGAAAATCCAACTCTAGTGATAACTCAGACAAAAAAGAGATCAAAGAATATCAACTCTCAAGGAGTGGGTAGAAAATCAAAGAAGGAATTAATAGCAGTTAAAGAAGACAAAGTGATCATAGGGGGATTAGTGAGGCCAATAGACTTGTATTGGTCTCAAGGTAACCAATGATTATACAATCATGGAATATTAGGGGTTTAAACAATAGAACCCATCAATTTTTTGTTCGAAGACTCTTAGAAAAAAGGAAAAAAAAATTCACTTATACAAGAGACAAAAATATCATTGGATATTATGTGTAAAATAGTAAATAGACTTTGGAGGGGTGTTGGTCATATGGAAGTGGCTGCCCAAGGGGCCTCAAGGGAGATATTTACATTTTGGAACTCTCTTTAATGGATGATAATAGAACATATAGCTTGGAGGGGTGTTCTCGCATCATATTTTAAGAACAATGTGACAATTGAGCATGTTTTAATCACAAATTTTTATGGGGCTCAAAACCTAGATGGTTAGATTTGTCAATGGAAAGTAGTGCATAATATGAGATTCTTGAGGGAGGAGTTAGACTAGATTGTTGTTGGGTAAATTAATGTTAAATTATCATTTAGATATCAAAAAGAGGGAGCACCAGTTTTGGATCTAGGGGATAAACTTATGATTTCCCAAGTCTATGCATTACACTTGGTGGATATTAAATGTCCTAGAACCAAATTTACTTGGACTAATAAGAGGAGGGAGCCACATAATAAGAAGGTGAAGTTAGATCATTTTTTTATTTTAGAGGAGGCATTTGTGAATGAAATTTAAAATTTTATATTTTGGAGAGTCCAATTTCAGACCACTTCGCCATTCTGTTGGAAGGGGGATCAAGATAGGGAAACATCACAAACCATTTAGATTTGAAATATTTTGGTTACAAAAAGAGGAAATTCAAAAGAAAATTCCATAGTGGTGGGAAGAGGGACGCCCGACATATGGGACAACAATGTTTAGAATCCACAATAGCTTCATTATTTCAAGGATCAATTTAAAAAATGGAGGTAAGCTAACAAGATAGACTTCTAGGTCCAAAGAGCTGCATTGGTGGCCAGATGGGATGATGTTCAAGAAATACTTAGGGAAGGAAGAATTATAGAGCAAATCAAAGAAGAGGATGATGCATTGAGTAAAGCATTTGAGGACATTGATAACCAAAAGGAGATCTACTAGAAATAGAAAGCAAGAACCACTTGGTTATTAGAAGGTGACAAAAACACCAAATTTTTTCATCGAGCAATTTGTGCTAGGAGATAGACGAACATGATGGAAGCTCTTCAAGATGATAATGGGCACTCCTTTGATACAATCCCAGGTTTGGATTTCCATTCAATGGATTATTTTGCTAAATTTTTTAAGGAAAGTATGGTGCAAGATGAAGAGGCTCAAAAAGTTCTTGTTATCATATCCTCTATTATATTTGAAGAAGAAAATTAGGCCCTACTTAAACTTATTGATAGAGAGGAACTAAAGAAAGTAGTCTTTGGAATGAATACGAGAAAAACACTAGGTCCAAATGGCTTTCTAGTTGAGTTTTTCAACCCTTTTGGGACAACTTGGAGGAGGATGTAATGGTTTTTATAGAGGAGCTAGAGGTAGTAAAAGAATGCTTAAAGTATTAAATCATACATTCATTGCCTTAATATCAAAAAGGGAGGAGGGGGTGTATATTTTAGATTATAGATATATTGTTCTATGTAATGTTATATATAAAATAATCAGGAAGGTAATGGTTAAGCGATTAAAACCTCTCCTACATAGCATTATATCCTTGGAGTAAGTTGGTTTTGTAGAGAGCAGGAAGATCTTGCATGGTGTGGTTCTAGCTCATGAGGCAATCCACTCAATGCAAAAATCTGGCAATAGGGGAATGTTCATAAAACTGGATATATCAAAGGCTTATGATAGTGTGGAGTGGAGCTTCTTGTCAAGGATGATGGCAATCTTCTATTTCTCTCAAGATTGGATAAAATGGGTCATGAGCTATGTTTCTACTCTGACATGCTCAGTGTTAATCAAAGGCCTTCCCTCACAATTATTTGGAGCTACTGAAGGCCTTCATCAAGGAGATCCTTGTTCCCCTTATATTTTCTTATACTGGTTGAAGGCTTGGGTAGACACATCTTGAGGAGAAGACAACAAGGTTTGCTAATAGGTATTAACGTGGGTGAGGAGGTTTTGAATCATCTATAGTTTGTGGATGACACAAGATTGGTAGGAGTGGCCAACTTTAGGGAAACAAGAATGATTAGAGATACTCTTAATGTTTACCTTAGGGCCACAAACCAAGTCATCAATGATTAAAAATACAAAGTGATATTTTTCAATCTTAATCGAAGGCTTTAGGATAAAATTTTAGAGATCTTGGGATTCACAAGGACTTCTCTCCCAATGGTATATTTAGGGGTTCCTTTGCATTTTAAAAAACTAAAAATAGATATCTGGAGAAATATTTTGGATTGTATCAAAGAAATAATTAATTATTGGTATCACAAATGGTTAAGCTTTGGGGTATATTAACGTTTTTGCAGTCAGTCATTTAGGCCATGCCAATTTATAAATTTCTTATTCTTGTTGCCCTACATACCATATGGAAAGAGTTAGACAAGATGGCTAGAAAAGTTTTATTGGAATGAGTAAAAGGAGAAAGGAAATGGGTCTTAGTACATTGGGAGAAAGTAAGCCAATCCAAGGTAAAGGGAGGTTTGGTACTGAGGAGATCAGAGTTAAATAATAAAGCTTTCGATGGAAAGGTTTATTTGAGGTGGATCTCCCAACGAACTTCTTTATTCATAAGAGTTTTAACTAGTAAAAATTTGGGACAGGTGAACTCAAATGAGGTGAGTCGTTTCTCTTTGGATGATAATGGGTCCTTAGTGTGGTAGGCTCTAAAGTTAGGATCTCAGATAGTGAAAGATGGATTATTTTGAAAAGTGGGAAGATGAGAGAAGGCACAATTTTGGATAGATTCATGGGATCAATACCCACTTATCATTGTTGAATTCCTAGAACTACAACCAGTAAAAACAACCATGGAAAGTAGGGATTGGATCTAGATTGAAAATTATTTTAACACTAGTTGGTTGGGGGATTATAAGTTTAAGTAGTTTAAGAATTTGGATGAGTGGACACTTCCAATCCCTCTAGAATTGACACCCATCATCATTAAATTCTTGGAAGAAATATTTCTCATAGGTAGATATGAGAAGGATGAATTAGCTTGGGGCTATGGGTGCCTTGGAGTCTACACAGTGAAGGATGGATATGATAATATCCTTTCAGAACATCCTCCTCATGCATATTAGGTTGAGGATTGGAAAAATATTTGACAGTCCAAGGATTGACCGAAAGTAAACTTCTTTGCCTAGCAGTTCATGTACTATGGAATTATTATTTTTGATAATATGAGACATAAGGGAATCATTGGTCCATCTCAATGTGTTTTATGCTACAAGAGAGAGGAAACATCTGACCACTTGATGTTTGAGTGCCCATTCATGACCTAGATCTGGGAGCGATGGTTTTTATCTTATAAAATTTGAGCCAATGGTGATTTGAATTAGATTAATATTTGGGAAAGGTGGAAGAGAGGTAGATTTAAATCTAAAGCTCTTTGTATCGGTTGGAAGCTTGGATTAAAATTCATTTAGTGAAAAGTATGGTTGGAGAGAAATGATAATTTTTTAGAGAAACATTTAATCCTTAGATGGTATTTGGTAGGTCATTTTGATAGGGCCCTAGGTCCTATCTGGTTATTTGATTTTAAACAAGTGGATTTGATATGAGAAATTGATGAAAAAATATAGTGAATCACCTTTGAGATAGAATCACTTTTGCACTTGAGGGAATCCTTCCAATGGATAAATTGTAATTATATGTTCTTTTTATTTGATGGATGCCCTTCCTAAAGATATCTACCCTATTTTTATATCTATTCTAATGCCTCTATGGAAGGACGTGATGATTCATTTGTGAATAATAAATAATAGACAAGTAATTAATTAATAAAGTTATGTTAGGATGGGGAATCCTAACATGTCATCCCTCTCAAAAAGAAGCTTTGTCCTCAAAGCTGGGACTAAGGACATTGTTGTTGAAATTGATGAAGCACTTTCCAAGTAGCATTTGCACAAGTTTGATGTCACTCTTTCGTAGGCAAGGATACCTTGAAGGTTGAAGCTTTAGTGGTGGGTGACTAGGAAAAATAGGAGGATCATGATGACGGTGGAGGGGCAACCTATGGGGTTCCTCAAACACTTCAGAATGATGCATTAAAAGTGACGGTAATACTTTTGTATCTTCTTGTTGTTCTTTGGGGGTGTTAATGGAAAATGAGTGTTTAATCACCTTTTTGCTTTGTTTTTGAATAGGTTTTACCATGTGGTGATAACTCATTATTTTAGAGAAACTTGTGGGTAGTATTTTTAGAGTGTATGTCTGGCCTTTAGTGGTCACTTCTTGTATGTTGATATTATCTTTTCTTGGGGTATCGATCACTTCTTGTACATAGACCTTATTGTCTTTATTGTTGTGATAAGATGCTTTGGTCACTTCGTGCATATCGACCTCATTGTCTTCATGGTTGTGATCAGGTGTTTTGGTCATTTCTTGCTCATCTTCCTCATCTTCACCCTTTATGGATTGACAAGGATCAACTACCTTCAATAAATACAATGTTTGTATAGCGCATTTATGATGGGGTCCAAATTGCTCATCACAAGTATCGCAAAGATCTTTCGCTCGTCATTCCTTCATCTCCTCAAAGCTAAGATGTTTAAATGGTAAATTTTGTTTAGGTTTGGGGGTGGTGTAAGTGGTTTATGATTTCCCCATAGATGGTTTTCCTAATAGACGTTGAATATTGAGTTTGTCTTCTGCTAATAAAGCTAATACAAAGGTCTGCATTAGGGTGCAGGGATTGAATATTTCCACCTTCCTAATTTCATCCTTTAAACACTGACGAAGCAACTTATGAGAAATGATTTATCTAACTCGGAGATGTGATTGACGAGATCCTGGAACTGAGTTCGATACTCATGCACGAAAGTGATTTGATGAAGGGTGGTGATATTAATTGGCGAGAGTATGTTGGGATTGTGAGATCTTCCTTCATCGTCCATGGTGAGAATATAGAAGTTGTGAAATGGTCAACAATGAGCATTCTTAGACTCAATGGAATAGAATATCTACCAAAGGTGCAAAATATTGCAAAAAAGTGCAAAAACTTGTTACAAAATTTTGTTGTTTTCACTTTTGTGATAATATTTTGTTTTTGCAACTTTAATTTTGATTGAGTCCTCCTAATGTTTGGGAATTTCAAATTTAATTTAGACAACGTTCAATTTTTGGGTGTTAGCACAAGATTAGAATAATGACTGTTGGCTACATGACATAGTGCATGAAATGATATGAACAACAACAAGGACAAGGGTGAGTTTGACATCGACTACACGACACGATACAGTGCACAGAATGACATGAGCAACGACAAGGACAAGGGTACATTGTATAACGGTAAGGCAACACGTGGGAGCATGGGATAGGTGGATAGCACAGACGTGGGGGGTGTATGTGAGGAGGTGGCTATGTGACCACCATCGGGTGGTCATAATCCTTAAGGTGTAATTATTATCTTATAAACTATTATCTTCCCTTCGTGGGGAATAATGTGGGATAATTCCCACTTCTTCCTCAATGAAAATATGAACAAATATTTAACCTGGCAATTTATCGACGACGATCAAGATTTAATTGAAGACGTCAAATTTTGTTTTGAAATTTAGGTAAATTATTGATGATGAGAACTTATTTTAAGGTGACAAAAAAGTTTTGAACCTTAGGCTTAAATTTGATTTCCTTGATTTTCCTCCCATCTTTTTTGACCGCCTCGTCGAAATTGTATGGTGCGTTGTAAACTATCAGGGATTATTGCATTTTATCGTGTGATATTGTTTGAAAATGAATGATCAAGGATGTAATATGGGCGACATCAGTGTTTGGTTATTCTACTATTTGTGCAACAACAATAAGTAGTGCAACAATATCTATTCGTTTATTCCATTGTTTGGGCAGCAATAGATAATGGTTTTGAGCACAACAAAAGTTAATTCTGATTGCACACAGTTGGCTTTCACACAATGCATGCCGAAGTCCAATATTTATATCAAAGGGACTTGCGAATGTTTATGGTGATTCTTTGTGACATGACGTTGAATTCTTCCAGTGCCTTAACAAGCCTTTTAAAAAAAATGGTTGGAGATGTTTCCAAGTTCGATGCTCTGATACCAGATGATATGGTCTTAGGTCCTATCTGGTTATTTGATTTTAAAAAGTGGATTTGATATGAGAAATTGATGAAAAAATGTACTGAATCACCTTTGAGATAGAATCACTTTTGCACTGGAGGAAATCCTTCCAATGGATAAATTGTATTTATATATTCTTTTTATTTGATGGATGCCCTTCCTAAATATATCTACCGTATTTTTATATATATTCTAATGCCTGTATGGAAGGACGTAATGATTCATTTGTGAAAAATGATAAACAAGTAATTAATTAATAAAATTATGTTAGGATGGGGAATCCTAACATATTTGGAGCAAAGTCACAAAAATTGTGACAGTGTATGCTAAAGAGGAAACTCAGGTTGATATAGGGATGATGGAGAAGGAAGCCAAAGTGCAAGAGGGGTAGGACACAACTAGTTGAAAACCACCCTAGAAGGTTGGATTAAAATTAATACTGATGGAGTTGCAGAAGGTAATCCAAGGAGAGCTAGAATTGGAGTGGTCTGTAGGAATCATGTTGGGACAATGCTCTATTGGGAACTGCAAGGCTTGGGAAGGGCCACGAGCAATGAATCAAAAGCCTTAGCTATCAAATATACTTCTATATGGGCGGTAAGACAAGGTTACAAGAGGATAATCCTAGAATCATATTCTCAAATATTGATAGGAGCTTTGGATTGCATGAGGAACTTTGCTTTGAAGACATGGAGGTTGAGGATTCTTGTCACCCAAATTAAGGAATTGTGGAGGAAATTAGATGATGTGATTCCAGTTTATGTGAGTAGAGATCTAAATAAAGTGTCATACTTCTTGGCTAAGATGGGTACTGAGAAGAAGGTAGGGATTCAATGACACGATGACATGACTATTGAGGATGAGAGGATTAGGTAGGTTCATGAGCAAATCCAATGTTTAGATAATTTAGATAGTCATTGCAGAAATATGGTTTAGAAGATTTGTCTCCAATGTAGATCTTCTTTTGTTGTTGTAAATAAGTGGACAACCATTGTAGAAATATGGTTTCAAAGATTTGATTCCAATGTAGATCTTCTTTTATTATTGCAAATAAGTGTTCTTGTTAACTAAAATTAAGAGTCTCATCCCAATTTATAAATAATATTATTTTAATATTAATTTAGAAAAACTATAATAAATATAATCAAATAATATAATATAACTAAACCCATCATTATCACTTATAACAAAAATTCATTTGATACTAAATCTCAACCAAAAAAAACTTCAACCCTTATAACATTATCTACCTGTCCTACTTCAACATGACTTACATTCAATGCTTAGTATAAGTTTATTAATTTCCACAAAGAGAACCTTAATTACTAACTTAATAACTTTGTCCTTGGAGAATCTAATTAATTTGATATCAAATCAATCAAATTTCTTATGACTATATTTTAGAGTTAATTATAATCAAAATTTCGAAGTGGGTCCAGGTCTCTCACCTGCTTCGCTTTAAAACAGTCACATGTCAAAGTTTTGGATTCTTAATGAAACTTGGTATATTTTTTGAAAAAATAAAAAATATATTATATTTATAGAAACTGTATTACAAAGTAAAATGAGTTGGATAGGAAATACGGGAGAAAAAAATCCTCTACCAATCCCTCCTGGCTTAAAAATTACCCATCCCTCTATATTCATGTTGTTTTGCTCTATGGCCTAATTGTGTTAGATTCATTAGAATCACTAGCTACTCTTCCTATTCTGCTATCTGTTTGTACCACCTCTTGCATCCCTTGGATTCTTTGGTACCAACTTATTTGATTTTCCATTTGAGAGTCCACATATTGCCCTTCCTCCAATTCTTTTCCCCATTTTTCTAAATAATCTACCACCATATTTCCCTCTCGCTTGATATGTGTAATAAAAACATCCTGAAAAACCTTCCAAATATTTTGAACTGCTTCCACCTTCCTTCTCTCACCAATTA